>OZ025293.1:235705289-238105289 GCA_964019185.1 Maratus speculifer | reverse complement strand
CAAAATCTTCAACAACATTTTGAAAGCCCATGAAATGTACTACAAATTTATGTAATTAACAAAGTATTTCCGGATAAAAAAATAGTCTTCACATCACAAAACGTATCTCGCCAATTTTAGATCAAGGGTTAATTTTAGTTGCTTGTAAAAACAATAAGACCTAACAATGAAACAAATTAACTTGAATCTCTTTTTTGTGATTTATATGACTCAAAACCCTTCTGCGCAGAGCACGTGGGTGTCATTTATCAGATTATTTCATAATTATGCAAAATATGAGCACTTGGCGTTATTACCCCGCCTGGCGTTATTACCCCAGGGTACCTTATATCAATACAAAACCCTTACCGTGTAAAAAGTTCTAACGCAGCAGTTTATCTTATGTCTCTAAGAATTTTAAATATGGATTTGAAATTTAAGGATTTCAAATTTTTAGTGACGCCACTCTAATAATGCATATTTCTATTATTTATTTCATCATTTTATTTTTGTTCTATTTAGAATCGCATGTGCAAAAGTTATATTTAATATGGAAAAATCTATAAAACTTTATTAAATGATGCTTTTTATCTGCAGTTTTAAAAATATTATATCAATAAAATGTATAAGTATTACTTTGAGATTCCTCTTCATGTGGGTCTGTTTATAAATTAACCAAAAATTTTATGCTGGCTGGTAACTTTTGACCGTCACTATGTAATATCAACCTTCTCTCTCTCTCTCTCTCTCTCTCTCTCTCTCTCTCTCTCTCTCTCTCTCTCTCTCTCTCTCTCTCTCTCTCTATCTATCTATCTATCTATCTCTCTCTCTATCTCTCTCTCTCTCTCTCTCTCTCTCTCTCTCTCTCTCTCTCTCTCTCTCTCTCTCTCTCTATATATATATATATATATATATATATATATATATACACACACAGGGTGTTCTAGAAAAGACTCCCCAACTTTGAAATGGCATAATTTAAAGCAGTGAGAGATAGAAATGTGAAACAAGTTGAATGTTAGAGAGATAAACCTGGAATTTTTTATACATCAATTAAAAAAATAATTCTAATATCGGACACGAGAGGGCGCTGCAATCACAAAGCTGCGTCTTTGAAATAGTTCCTGAAATTGAGCTGTTTGAACTGAGATAAAAATCACACTACAATGGTTTCGATATTGTTACCTTTTTCAGCAACAACATGACGCAACCTAAAGGTAAAGTTCGAAATCACTTGTTGCAATATTTCTACTGAAATGGATGCACTTGCCTCACAGATGAATTGCTCAAGCTGTTTCAACGTTTGGGGATTAATAAAATTAACAGCGTCCTTCGAGTAACCCCACAAAAAGAATTTTTTACACGTGTCAGCAATGAAACAGACGCACGAATGAAATTTCTGTACTTCTGAGACCATTTAAAGCTCCATGTGCTTGTGCTGCCACCTATTATCTAATATTGAAACTATTTTTTTCAAATTAGTGTATAAGAAATTCCAGACCTATCTCTCTAACATTCAACTTCTTTTACATTTCTATCTCTCACTGTTTCAAAGTTATGCCATTTCAAAGTTGGGGAGTCATTTCTTGAACACTCTGTATATGGGTGATTCTCAAAATAGGGGACAATTTATGTCTTTCGGCATATAAAAAAAATTGAGAGGTTTTCTGTCATGTTTTTATATTTAGATATGTTTGTCTTAATATTATTCATTATTTGCACTCAAGAATTGCTCACTTTTTAGTTAAAAACACCTTAAAACAACAGAATAAATGTTCAAAATGTCATTAGCATGGATGTCCACAGTAGCTGTGCCTTATATATACTAGCATTCTCAAGAGTTAATATCATGTTTATAAAATAAAACAAATGTTATTCTTTCTTTAAATTAAACAAGGAAAGGATTTATCCAATAAATTTCTTTTAAAAAATAAAATTATAGTACATAAAAAAAGAATTAAAGTTTGTCCTCCATATTCGATTTTCAAAACAAGGTCATACTAAAACAGCTGTTTATTAATCAAAATTTCATTTTCACATATGACAATAGTTTGAAAATATAAAGTTTCTCCATGGCAACAAGTAGTCATTTTAAACCAGCCAGACAATAGAAGCATGTATTGTATTTTAAGAATAGAAGTTGAATATTAAGGGGTTACATCAATTGTATGTCATTAGAATGGATAATAATTTTCATGTTTATTTTATAGTTAAAATTTTTATTTTACTTATTTGCATAGGACTTTTGTGTTTTAAAAAGCCCCAGAAAGGAATATTGCATTGTGATTATATTATGGCTCATAATCTTATTTAAATTAAAATTTGTCATTAGCATGGGCCGATATCAGTGTCATTAACATGGTTTTTCTGTCCATGCTAAAGACTCCTATGTACATAAATGTAACCAGTGCTTATATTGTATCCTTTATAAAGTTTAATTTTACGTATAAATTTAGGTATTACATTTATTATCCCTAAAATATGCATTAAATCTGTAGGAAAATCACTAAGACAGCTTTGAAATGTTTCAGAATGTTGCTCATGTAACAAAGTTTGCTCTTTGGTAATGTTTTTATTCTCCTTATATGTATATATGTAAAAATGGAAACCATTTGCTGAAAAAGAAGGCTAATAAATATAGAAAAAAAATATTTAAACAGGAAGAAAATAAAAATTTCATAATATATTTATTCCATACAATTCGTTTTGTCATTATCATGGCTCAAAAAATACTAATTATTTTTTTAAGTTAATTTTTAAATATTTAGCTCTGCTGACTACATGGAAAGTATACCTAATACTATATTAACAACACCTATTTTTTTTCAGAAATTTTGCGAACAGTAATTTTTTTAAGATTTCATTTTTGTCCCCTATTCATCGTTCCCCTATTCCCCTATTCTATTCCATCGTCCCCTATTTTGAGAATCACCCATATACAGGGTGATTCATAAAAGATGGGCAGAACTTTAAGGGGTTATAGTACACTTAAAGACAAATAATATTAAATAGGAGACTAAGGGTCCCAGACGTATTCCCAAGGAGATAGGGGGCATTAAAGTTTAGGGTCCGAAATTTCAAATGATTATAAAAAATGGAAAAATTGGTCGATTCGTTTGCGGTTTTTGCAAAAAATTTTCTTTATGCCAGTATTTTCTTGAAATAAAATTTTAAAGTTCAATTTCAAAAAATGCCGATAGGGGGTGCTTTAGACTTTGGAGTAACAAACAACTATTTTTTAACGTTATTTTTTGTATTTCTTTAAATGATTTCGAAAGCTTAGACTTAAACTTAAATTTTGATCTAAAAATCTGAGTCCTAACGAGTAGTTAAGTAGCGTAAACTGAAATTAGAAATTTGAAACCCTTCTCTCCCCAGAACAAAAATCAGTTATTCCCGATCTTTGTGTCGTAGATTAGGCTCTAACTACTGCC
This sequence comes from Maratus speculifer, assembly GCA_964019185.1. Taxonomy (NCBI): domain Eukaryota; kingdom Metazoa; phylum Arthropoda; class Arachnida; order Araneae; family Salticidae; genus Maratus; species Maratus speculifer. Next base: position 238,101,876 of record OZ025293.1, on the reverse strand, counting down.
GCGTTTTGCTAAAATTATTCCTTATGTCAGTATTTTCTTGAAAATAAATTTTAAATAAAATTTTCAAAAAATTCCGATAGAGGGCGCTTTAGACTTTGGAGTAACGAACAACTATTTTATACCGTTATTTTTTGTGTCTCATTAAATGCTTTCTAAAGCTTAGACTTAAACTTAAATTTTCAGCTCAAAAATCTGAATCGCTGAGCGTGAATCAGTAGCGAGGGGAGGGGGTTCAAATTTCAACTTCTGAACATAGTTCAGTTTGCACTACTTAACCATGCCCAACGATTCTGTGCTGTGATACGAGGCAAAAATACAACTTTCGTCAAGGACTGCATAGTCGGAATTCACTCATAAAGGCACTGGCACAGTTAGAAACGTCGCTCATGCAAACGTTAAAGCTCCATTCCTGACGCTAGTCACCGGGTGAAGAAGGAGACAGAAAGTATGCAAATGTCAAATGGGGAAGAAGTAGAACACGTATGCAAAATTTCGACACGATTCAGGCATAAAAACCACTGAACGGTGAGTCAAGTGTAAGTCGCTGTAGTAATGAATCGGAAGATGGTGTCCTTCACGAATAAGGAAAAGGCTGAGATGCATTTAATTTACGGAGCGGCAGATGGAAATGGTGCAGAGGCACAACGAATGTACGGAGAGCGATTTCCCAACAGGCGGTTGCCGAACCGCAAAACTTTCGAGCGCTTGCACAGACAGTTGTGTGAGACGGGATCATTTCTCGCTTCCCGGTCGAATGCAGGTCGTGCAAAAAAGGACGAATCAGTAGTTGTTGCAGAAGCCATTCTGGATGTAGTAGCGGCGCAGCCAAGTACAAGTACACGAACAGTGACTAGGCAGGTGGATACCTCACAGTCCATGACTTGGAGGGTACTGAAGGATGAACATTTGCTCCCGTTTCATGTGCAACGAGTCCAGAAACTGTCTCCAGGGGATTATCCAAATCGTATTGAATTCGCCCGCTGGTTTCTGCAGCAGAACGCGCTAAATCCACGTTTTGGACGAACTGTGCTTTTCACCGATGAATGTACCTTCACACGTGAGGGTACATTTAACACACACAATGCACATGTATGGGTGGATGTCAATCCACATGCTACGTATCCACATGCTCATCAGAGACGCTTTTCCATCAATGTTTGGGCAGGAATCCTCGGAGACCACCTAATCGGACCGTACCTTCTTCCTGAACGCCTCAACGGTAAAACATACCTCACATTTCTGCAACATGTGCTGCCAGACCTGTTAAACGTTGTTCCTCCACGCATCCGGCGGGTCATGTGGTTCCAGCACGATGGAGCGCCAGCCCATTACGTACGAGACGTCCGCAACTATCTGGACATCACATTTCCGAACAGATGGATTGGTCGAGGTGGTCCTGTTGCTTGGCCTGCTCGCTCGCCAGATCTTTCACCCCTCGATTTCTTTTTTTGGGGACAATTGAAGACTCTTATGTATGAGACACCCATTGAATCCCCCGAGGAACTGGTCGCCAGACTTTCCGCCGCTGTAGGGGAAGTGCTCGAAAAAGCCTGATGTTTTCGCGAATGTTCGCCGTTCCATTCTTCGCCGTTGTTTTGCGTGCATAACCTCTGGTGGTCACAATTTTGAACATTTATTGTAATTACATGTTAATAAATATGCTTTGGTAACATAATCCTAATTTGTGTCTTTTTACCTCGTATCACAGCACACAATGTGTGGACATGGTAAACTGAACTGTGCTCAGGAGTAGAAATTTCAAACCCCTCTCCCCAGAAACTTAACCACGTCTAACGATTCAGATTTTGGGCTGAAAATTTAAGTCTAAGCTTTAGAAAGCATTTAATGAGACACAAAAAATAACGGTATAAAATAGTTGTTCGTTACTCCAAAGTCTAAAGCGCCCTCTATCGGAATTTTTTGAAATTTTTCTTTAAAATTTATTTTCAAGAAAATACTGACATAAAGAATAATTTTAGCAAAACGCGCCAGAGCCTAATCTACGACACAAAGATCGGGAATAACTGATTTTTGTTCTGGGGGGAGAAGGGTTTCAAATTTCAAATTTCAGTTTACGCTACTAAACTACTCGTTAGGACTCAGATTTTTAGATCAAAATTTAAGTTTAAGTCTAAGCTTTCGAAATCATTTAAAGAAATACAAAAAATAACGTTAAAAAATAGTTGTTTGTTACTCCAAAGTCTAAAGCGCCCCCTATCGGCATTTTTTGAAATTGAACTTTAAAATTTTATTTCAAGAAAATACTGGCATAAAGAAAATTTTTTGCAAAAACCGCAAACGAATCGACCAATTTTTCCATTTTTTATAATCATTTGAAATTTCGGACCCTAAACTTTAATGCCCCCTATCTCCTTGGGAATACGTCTGGGACCCTTAGTCTCCTATTTAATATTATTTGTCTTTAAGTGTACTATAACCCCTTAAAGTTCTGCCCATCTTTTATGAATCACCCTGTATATATTTGATTTCTACTATATAGTTTTCTGATACCACTTAATAGGATATTCCATTAAGAGTAGCAATATATCGTCTAATCATACATAAATATTGAGATTTAATATAATATTTATGATTAATATTATTGTTTAATATTATAATAAATATTTTAAATGTTAAATTCAATATTTATTTTATTTATTTGTTTAATTTTTTCCTCATGTTCAATGTGGTAATTTTCTATTAAATTCAAATGGTTCATATATTGCAGTACAATTAATGGTTATATATATATATATATATATCACAAAATTTTAATTTTTTTTCGCCAAGATTAACTTTTATACTATATTAATTTCTTTATAACAATATTCCGTACTTTGTTCAACTTATTAAATTAAAATCTTGTTTCTAGATCTAATCTATTAATCTTTATGGAAACGATATAAATTCTTAATTCGCCTTAAAAAACCTTATTTCCAATATGCGTACATATACAAAGATGGCTCTAAATTAAAAATATTCTTAATTAAACTTTATTTCTTAATATTCCAAATAAAACTCATTTTTTCTAATGTTTTATCAACTCTTTTTAAGAAAGTCTTATTAAATTTATGCCAAAACCATACCTTTCAAAAAATATCATTATTTTTATTTATCTATTTATTTTTTCCCTCCTTCAACATTTGATTTTTGTGCATATCAATAAATTAATTTCTTTTCTTTTTCTCTTAAAATTAATCGTCTGCAAAAATTTCGTCTGCCTAATATATTCGAAATTTTGAGTCGATTATAAATTAGTTAAATAATATTTTTTAAAATAAATTTATCGTCTGAATAAATAAAAATCTCGACTCTGGACATGAATTATGTTTACATGGAAAAATGATGGCTCGAGAGCAGAGAATTTTCTAGAACTTTGTTTTTAGATTTAAGAAGGAAGTCTAGAGTTGAAGAGAAAGATTTTTTGGCTTTTCTTCGGTGCGTACGTTAAGGACGGCTTGCTGAGTAATGGTGGAATATGCTTTTTGATGTTTCGGTTCAAGACGGCTTTTCAAAGAGAGCATTTTCCTCTCTTATGACTACAGTTTAATAAACTAACTTGCAGCAGCCAATGTGTAATTTAATAAATCTTCTATATTTATTTATTGTTTTTTCCCTCGCTTGCCACGACTGTGTGTTTTAAAAAAGGGGAACCAGTGAAGATTTTTCGAGTTTCTCCCTAAATTGTCACATATATATATATATATACCATATCGCCCAATGTGACCGGTCACTTGCGATTTTAGACATTTTGTTAAATATATAGAATAATACATGAGGAATTATCCTAAAACTCTAGTTGTGTAATTATAATAGTACAGGTCAAATATTACCGTGAAGAATTTTTTCTGAAACTTCAAAGTGGACCGCAAATAAATTGAAAAAGAACGAATATCTTTTGGATAAACCTGACAAAACTAATGTAGCAAACTCGTTCATACTGTAGATTATGATTAAATGGCTTATTGCATTAAATTGTGTTTTTTTTTATGATGACTGCATGTATACTCGTAGAGAAATGAGGTTTTTATAATAACAGACCCAAATTTTGTCAAGTTTTTTCCTTATAATTTGCAGCGTTCTTAATATAAAAAAATGATCTTTTTAGAAAATATGACTAACAACATTCTACAAAATACTCTGTAATCAAAATAAAATAACAATAATAATTTTATGAAAATGAGCAGATTTACTAAATAATTTTTCACCGCACATGCATCGATGCTATCGAAATTTCATTTGCATATTGTGTTAGATAAATGTATAGAGCAACTTTTGTGAAAGTTTCAAAGACATAGCTTGAAAATTCTGAAAATTAATGCCGGCAGAATAATTTCAAAATCCATTGTTTACAATATGAAGTAAAAAAATGTCGGGCTGTATCCAAATATAGTACTATGTGCAATATTGCACATTCTAATTATAACACCAATCAATGGATATATATATACAATCCCTGACCTTTTTGCTTCATTTTTTATAACGGATTTTGAGATTATTCTATGGACGATAATTTTCAGAATTTTCAAGCTGTGTTTTTGACTTTCACAAAAGTTGATCTATACAATTAACAAACACATTACTCAAATTATATTTTTATTGAATTCATGCATACGATGAAACATTATTTAAAAAACCTGCTCATTTTTTTTACAACTTTTGTTATTTTTTAATTTTGATTACAGGATATTATCTACAATGTTGTCTGTTATGTTGTGTGAAAAGAAATTTTTTTTTTTAAGAACTCTGCAAATTATTAGCGAAAAGCTTGTCAAAACTTGGGACTGTTTATGTAAAAACCTTAATTTCTCTACGAGTATGCATGCTAGTTATGTAAAAATTATCACAGCTTATACAATAGGTCAGTTAATCATAATCTACTGTTTGAACACTTTTGCTAAATTTCTTTTAATAGGGTTACCTAAAAATATTCGTTCAATTTCAATTTGTTGACAGTCGCCTACAGTTATTTCGGGAAATAATCTTCGCGGAAATGTATGACCTGCACTATCATGTTCAGACACTTACAGTTTTAGGATAATTTCTCATGTATTTTTCTAGATATTTAACAAAACATCTTAAATCGCAAGAGACCGATCACATTTGACAATATAGTTTATGTATATATTAACTATTCCATATGTATATGTTACGGCCAAAACTCGGAGACTGGCCAATACCCGAACTGGCCGAGCTTCCTGGCCAAAACTCGAAATACATGAAATGAATAGCGTGTTTCGAGTTTTGGTCGTCCAATTCGCGTACTGGACGGAAAGCTTTGGCCAACATCCGAACTGGGGACTTAAGACTACCCTTTAGATGCGGAGCCGTCGTAAAAAAATCTGGAATTGCTATATTTCATACACTATAATAGATAACCGTTTGTTGTCCATCTTAATGAGGAATATGCACCAATTTTATTGTAACTAAGATAATATAACAACATTAAAATGCACAGTAAAAACAATTCCATTGATTATATTGAAACGAAATATCTTTGTGTATCCCAGTAAATTAACCAAAAATAGTACACAATTCCCTTTCAATACCAAAATTAATTGATAAACCAAATAAGATAACAATTACAAGTTAACTTGAGCCTTTACTCGAGTTAGAGCACGGGAAAACAGACGACTAGACTATTTGAATTCATAGACACTTTCAACTATGTTAAAAAAGATTAAGCCGAGTGCCTATACCTATTTCGTGAACAGGCCAATCACATCTGGCCAGTTCGCGAATTGGCCAATCGCATCTGGCCAGATCGGGAATTGGCCAATTTCGGGTTTTGGAAGTAACATATATACACTCTATAACAAAAACATCGACGCACCAAGAAGGAATGATCCGATTACTTTGAAATTTCGCATGCATAAATGTTTGGATCAAAAATTTGGTGTCCAATGAATGGATAGTGCGATCAACAGCGCATCCAGCAGATGCATATAAGGAGCTATTCTGAATCATTTGTTAAAAATTCCTGTCTTATTCCGATTTAGGAGACCTTTCAACGACTATAAAAATGCCTTGCCGCAGAATTCGATCTCGTTATGAGCAACTTTCAGAGTTTGAAAGAGATTGTATTATTGGACAGTTTGGGCAAATCGAAGAATCGTTCGACATCTGGGTCGTAGCGATGCGGCGATCAGAAGGTGCTTGCAAGAATGGGTGGACTGCGGCAGATTTGAGCGTCATAATGGTAGCGGTCGACCTAGGGCCGCAACAGATTGGGAGGGAAGAATGATTGTCAGGTCAGCTATTACAGCACCTGATTCATCGCTATCAACCATCAGACGTGCGACCCGCACACAAGTGTCCACCATGACCATTCACAAACGGCTGAGAGAACGAAATTTAAGCTCTTACCGGCCGTTACGCCACCTATCACTCACGCCTGCAAACTGTGGAACCAGATTACAGTGGTATTTGGCTCAATCAGGTTGGAATGATGCTGAATGAATTTGGCAAGAAATACCGCAGGAAATCATCTGGACGCTTTATCAATCTATGCCATGCCGTGCGGCAGCTTGCATCCAGTCTAGAGATGGGTCAACAGCTTATCGAGTTTGTTAATTTGTAACTATGTCACACTGAAATAAATCATCAATTATTCTGAAATTATAACCTTTTTCTATTCTGTGTATAATCTTCCTATCCACCAATTTTTGTCTTCATCGGGCAACTCCTTCTTGTGGCGTCGATTTTTTTGTTATAGAGTGTATATATATAACCATTAATTGTAAAACAATATATAAACCGTCGAATTTAATACAAAATTACCACATTGAAACAGAGAAGAAAATAAATCAAAATGAAATAAATCGAAACTTGCAGAACGAAAGCAGAATCCTCAGGCCTACAAATACTTTGGAAATACAAATAAAGTGCGTGGTTTCATATTCGTATTAGCCATGAAAAAGCAAAATAATACGAATTTGGGAATACCAACACACATAAAATCAAAATAAAATGGGAAAGAAAATTAAAAATAAATCTTAACATTATCCAAATGTATAAAAAAGGAAAAAACACACTAGACACTATATTTTCCCCTAAAATGATGTAGCAAAAATTCAATTAATTTGAAAATATTAACCTAAACTCAATATCTTAATATAAAAAATGAAATAAAATAGATAATCAATATAGACATTTTATACATGTTCAAATAATATTTCAAGTATGCCCAAATATTTAAAACTTATATTAAAGTTAATCGTTAACATAATTTTTAAATTATATTAATAGATTTAATTAATATAACTGTACAATTATTCATACATATGTGTTAATTGAACTTCCAGTATAAAATGTATTCCAATTTAACAGATACCTTCCCCCCTTAGCCTTTTTTTTAAATTAACCATTGCGTAATATACAGACACCACCCTGCTCCACACTCTAACCATATACCGTAAACCGTTAGTCATAGACATATACACTATATGGCCAAAGTTGACGGCCATATGCGATTTTAGACATTGTGTTAAATATGAAGAAAAATACATGAGGAATTATCCTCAAACTCTAAGTGTATAAACATAATAGTACAGGTCATACATTTCTGAGAAGAATTTTTCCCTAAACTCCATGGAGGACCGTCAACAAATTGAAAAGGAGCGAATATCTTTTGGATAACCCTATCAAAACTAATGTAGCAAAAGCATTTAAAATACAGATTATGATTACGTGGCTTATTGTAATAATTTTTTTTCATTATTATGCAGATAGCATGTATACTCTTAGAGAAATTAAGATTTTTATAAAAACAGTCCCAAATTTTTCCAGGTTATTTTGTGCTTTACTCTAAACGGACAATAAATGCAATACACATTATTTTCATTAAGCAATATGATGTATTGAAATAGCGGCATATATGAATTTTCAATTTTTAGTAGCATATTCGAAATATATTTATGTGAGAATGAGAGCAGACAAACAGATAAACCGTATTAAAATATTTCTCAACTATATTAGAAAGTGTAAAATATATACAAGGTGTCCGAAAAGTCTGGAAACGGTCGAATAACTCGAGAAATACATAAGAGATTGAAAAACGAAAATATACGTGTTAAATATTTTTAAATAAGCTACTCAGTGATACCAAATTTGACCTTCGCAACCGACCCCCCGGGAGTCAGAGGGGGTCCAACTTTGAAATCTTAAATTATAACCCCCATTTTTTATTGCAGATTTGGATTCTACGGACAAAAATACGTAACTTTTGCATTTGATGTTTACTTCGAATCCTCGTTTATCACGGTGTAATTGAGCATATTAAATCGATACATATTTCGGTTTTCCCAACCAGGTTTTGCCTGATATGCCAGAATTTTGACGTCAAATTCCTCGTCTTTTGCAGGAATAGCGTTTCTTGAAAATCACCCGTGGCGATTAATTCGATAATGCTACGCTGTTAAAAATGTGATCCATTTGCTGTAGCGTCATTCTACAGCTTTTATAGAATATCTCTTTTAAGACCAATGAGAATGCTCCATAACACAGTAAAGTAACCGTTTTCTATAAAAGCGGTGGAGTGACGCTACAGCAAATAACTAAAAAAAACATACACCCACATCAGCCGTATTTAGAGACCATTCGTTATTTAGAAACCATTTACTGGATAAAATAAAAATCCTAATAGAAAACTAAATTAAAATATTTCAATCAATTTTTGTAGAGAAAAACTTAAAAAAAACTATACACTGTAAAAATTTAACTCATTTGCTACAGCGTCACTCCACCGCTTTTATAGAAAACGGTTACTTTACTGTGTTATGGAGAATTCTCATTGGTCATAAAAGAGATATTCTATAAAAGCTGTGGAGTGACGCTACAGCAAGTGTGTCAAATTTTGAACAGTGTAGTATTATCGAAATAATCGCCACGGGTGATTTTCAAGAAACCACTATTCCTGCAAAAGACGAGGAATTTGACTTCATAATTCTGGCCAATCAGGCAAAACCTGGTTGGGTCCGTAGAATCCGAATCTGCAATAAAAAATTGGGGTTATAATTTAAGATTTCAAAGTTGGACCCCCTCTGACCCCCAGGGGGTCGGTTGCGAAGGTCAAATTTGGTATCACTGAGTAGCTTATTTAAAAATATTTAACACGTATATTTTCGTTTTTCAATCTCTTATGTATTTCTCGAGTTATTCGACCGTTTCCAGACTTTTCGGACACCCTGTATTTTTTTTACGCAGTTTTTGAATACCAGCGTTGTCTCACACGATATATCGAAGTTTTGCATTTAAGATCCAAAATTTATCAGCATACGACATTCGTTAAACCAATGCAAACGTTTTTACAAATTCCTCTTTGCATTTCAATATTTTTAAATCATTCATTTTGCATAGGATATGAGAGTTCGAAGGCTGTTGTTGAAGTTTCTGAGTTTTTCTGGTACGGATATTATAAGTCTGAAAAGGAAACTATATCTCGATATTCACTTGTTCTGAAATTAAGAAATGATATTTGAATGAATCAGAAATCAGGAAAATAGAAAACTATTATGTTAGCCCTTGTTCTTAGGCATGTCATGCAAAATCAATCTTTTAAAAATATGAAATGCAACCGAGAAAAAATCTTCTATTCTTTAAACTTTATCCTGCGAATGACAAATGCTGACGATTGTTTGCTCTTAGCAAAGATATAGCGGTTAATTTTTTCTCAAAATAAGCCTGTTATAAAGGACTTTTACTGTGCATAAATTTATATACATATATGAAGCTTTGAGAACCAGAGTGGACTATTCCACATTTTTGTGAAAAATGAGTTTCTAGTGTCAAAGCATTGTAAGTCATTGTCATGTTCTGAAGCGAATGGGCGGTTAGTTATTTAGGATTACTGTCATTTTACATTATATTTTTACTTATATATTGTATTCATATCATCTTTTGTGTACTTGAAGTTCTAAGGTAACACTTTTCCTTATCTTGAAGATAATCTTTGGTATTGTAGTTAGATATCAGTATATGAACAGTCCATTGTACCAATGACAATAAATGACATGCTGTATCAATGAATGACAGCATCACTCATTGCTGTTCAAAAACGCATACCTCAGATAAGGCAAACAATGAAGCCCAGGCTATAGCTGAGGGATAAAATTGAGATAGTAGCCGCTTCGGTCAGAGATGTTTTTGTGGGGTTCTGGCGGGGTGATAGCTGAGAGAGGATCAGTTTTGTGGGTGGGCTCTAACGTGTATGGTTGATTTTCCTTTCAGAGAGTTTGGAGGAAGAGCGCAGGCTCTTGGCGTATATGATCAACTTACCGGGAAGATCTAAAGTGATCTCCAATAAATCTGTTTTAAGGAACGTAGTGTGAGAGGGTTAAAAAGTGAACCCAGTACGCAGAAGGTATTTGCTGTATTTAACTTAATGTCCAACCGGATCATTTATATCCAAGTTCTTAATTGTAAATATTGTCTTATTATATGTAAATAATGTGTAAATAAATTGCACGTTAACTTTAATTGATTAAGTTTAACCTTCTTTTGACAATGCTGGTCAGAAAGTGCCCGATATCACTTAATTATATCGGTGGTGGCAGCATACTAACATATAGGGATATTCTTCGAAATTGTATGGACTAAAAGGGTGAAACAGTCATAATATCTATACTATGTATAATGAATCGTATTAAATTTGAAACTATTCAAATGATAGAGCCAGTTTGACATATGGTCCAACGTAACTTGGATATCAAATTGCAACTGCAAGAGTGGATAAATAGTGGCTTGGTCACTCAGGCAGTGACCATTTAATCCTTATATGCTTTTTGAAGAAGCTTGGTCTCCACTGACTACTTTTAAAAATGGCCTAAAAGAGTTTGAAAAATATTTGTCTCAAATTTCATAAAGCATTTTTCTAGAAATCACAGTTGGTGAGGTTGGCTCACTCAGGTTCTCAATGCATCATGTAAAAAGCACACACAAACACACATATACCGGGTGTCCCAAAAATGACTAATGGATTTTAAAATTCAATAACTTGCAAACGTTGACAGCTATTTAAAAAAAAATTGCAGGAGGATTATGTATAATGTCAGGAGTTTTTTTTTACCGTATTTTTTATTTTAGTTCGAATTTCAAACAATAGGTGGCGCTGACGGCGATTGAAGGCCAGGTCGACGCTTCACTCAGCACTGATCACCTGGCCTTATATCAACGTCAGCGCCACCTATTGTTTGAAATTCGAACAAAAATTAAAAATTACGGTAAAAAAACTCCTGACATTACACATAACCCTCCTGCAAAATATTTTTAAATAGCTGTCACCGATTGCAAGTTATTGAATTTTAAAATCCATCAGTCATTTTTGGGACACCCGGTATATATAGATAGATATATATCTGTTATATAGAACAAACACATCTGTAAGGAAACGATGACATCATTCTGAGAATGGCAATACTTCATGATCAAATTTCGATTTTTAAATTATTGCTATTGTAATTTATCGTATTTTTACTTCTAAACATTGCACAAACAATTTTAATTTTCACACCGTCGTTTAAGGAATTTTCTTTACTTTCAAATGAAATTTTCTTGAAATCTCTATCGCATTATACTCATTTTTATGCTGTTTTAAGTATGCATTTTCTTAATCTATCTGTTACGCATGCAGGCTCTATTACGGAAGAACAATATTAACTCGTTCACACTAAAAACTGTATAAATACAGCATGTATATCCGGCAATATTCCGTAAAAAATTTAACTTAATAAGTAAATAGATAAATAAATAAATTAATATAAACAAATTAAAAATTTATGCATTCAAACAATTACAACTTTTAAACCCTCGCACGGTGGGACATTTTGATGATCTAGATGGGCAAAATTAATTTTCATGATTATCTCGAAATTCGACAAAACCGAGTATACTGGTAGCGGAATATCTCTATTTTCGAGATCCGTACGAGTTTTGTCGAAAAAAAAAAATATCCAAGGTGCTGATTAACTGTGACCGTAAAGAATCCATTTGCATAATTGGCTTGAGGGAGTTGAACGGCTGGAATTTTTGCCGATCCCACCGAGGCTAGCACAGGGAAAAAAATACGGGCTTCTGATTGGCTGAATAATTTAAAGAGCATTTTGTTTTCGTTCTTTTTTGATTTTGCGTTTATGTAATCACCAGTTTCTGTTTGAAAACCTTTTAAAAGATGGAATTTTATTAATTTTTTCCTTATTTTAGATATTTTAAAGATAGATAAAAAGAAATATTTTCTGGAATTTAGAATTAAAGAAGTTAATGATGATTTTTCTCAAATTTTCTTTATTGCTTAAAAACAAAAATAATTAAATTGGAATTTTTTCTTAATTATTTCAATATGATATTCACATGTATGTCTCTAATATGTAAATCCACATTCAGAACAATTTATTTATAAAGAATAATCACATTTCTTTTTTTACGGCGTTAATTACGCGACATTTACAAACCCAATTGTTCTATATTACTTTTTTTTATTGTAATTTCTTACTATTATTTTAACATGATATACACATATATGTCCGAATACGTACAATCCCATTCAAAATAATTTATTTACAAACAAAAATTGCGCTTTAAATTATTCAACCATTCAGAAGCTCGGATTTACTTCCCTATGCTAGCTTCGGTTTGATCGGCAAAAATGCCAACGGCTGCACTATTTTCCTCTAAGTTCGAAAGCACGTGGCGACTATTATGTCTTACTTGAAAGCGCAAGTTTGATGGACATATATCACAAGTTTATCAAGATAAGATTTAACCTATTTTTGTTTGAAAGTTTGCATCATTAAACCTGCTTAACCGCTTTTTTTCAAAGGTTGTGATACTGGGTAATCCATGACATTGTTTATAAACTTCACTGTTAAAAATTTGAAACTTTTGCTGCATCGTCACTCCACCGCTTTTATAGAAAACGATTACTTCACTGTATTATGGAGCATTCTTATTGGTCAAAATATAGATACTCTATAAAAGCGGCGGGGTGACGATGCAACAAAAGTTTCAAATTTTAACAGTGTTCATCTTGACTTTTAACATGTTCTTCAGAAATAAGTATTTATTTTAAATCAAAGTGCCATTCTTAAATTATTGAAAAGTTAAAAAAATCTACTTCAAAATTTTGAAAATCATTAAGTATTTATTAATAAACAAGCATTTTATTAATTTGCAGTGTATGTATGTAAATTTTGTTCAAATTTTGTAAGTCAATTTTAAACCACTTTTAACTATCCGATTGAGCCGGAACTTTAAATACATTTGTAGTTTTAATGACAATGCATGATTATTTTAATTTGAAGAAAATAGAAATTATACTGTTTCTACAGAACTACACAAAAATTTAGTTTAAAACTTGCAAGTTCATTTTAAATCAATTTCAATTATCCGATTGAGCTGAAATGTTGTTTATATATTTAATTGTGATGACAATGGAATACATTTATAATTTTTTCAAGTCATTTATGACATGTTGAAATCTTGCAAGACAATTTTAAAATGTTTTCAACTATCTGATTGAGTTGAAATTTTGCTTATATGTGTTTTTCAGATTTCAAATTAATTTAATTATAGTTTGACAAGCATAGATATTATGCATATTTTACAGAGCCACACAAAAGATCGCGGAAAAGTTGTTGCTAACACACACAATTAGCATACACAATTTTAAATTTGAATACGCATTTTTTAACCCGGGAGTACACGCGCCGGATTTTTTTGACCCGGAGTGCGTATAATTTTTGCAATTGTAACCACTTATCTTTTAAAAGTAATCTTCAACTTATTTTAACGCAAAATTTGTAAAGATTGTCTCCGCCTAAATAAAATGATGGTTATAATTTGATTTTATTGGTGACAAAGTTAAGACCATTTCTACCCTGGGTAAGCGCGTGTTCTCCCGGGTTAAATTGAAAATAAAGCAATAATGACAGTTATATTTCTTTTATAAAAACACATGAAAAATTTCGGATACATTACCGTCTAAAAGCAGAAAAATTATTTCAAATTGAATAAAATGTATATTGGTTATTCATTCACAACATCATTTTTTCATTTGAAAATAATTTGGGTAGCATTTATTTATTTACAGGGTCACACAAAATATAAAAGTTTTTATTTATATTATGATTTTACTTATATTATGATTTCATTTATTTGTTTTATTTTTTTAAGGATGACTGAACAAATTTCTTGAGCAATTCTAAGTAGACAAAAATACAAAGAAACAAATTTTAACTTACATGGTGATGGAATTGTTTTTTACTTAATCGTAAAATAAATACCGTAAAATGGGGTGAATAGGAACAGCGGAATGAATAGGAACGAAACTTCCCGGTCATACAAATAAATTCATTATAAATATATGTGATGATATTTTTAGTTGCCAATTTTTTTATAAAAAGATAATAACATTAAGAGTTGGGAAATTCAGTTTTGACATATTGGCACCACTACTTGGGTATATAAAAAAACTTCAAGAAGATTCTCAAAAACCTCATATTTCAACGTCTTCAAAACTTTGTATATAACTACAATATTTTTCGTATTCTAAACCAAAGAGAGGGTCTTTTTAATTAATGATAGACCTGTAAACGATATGCTGCATTAAATTCTACTTATTTCTTAACTACATAATGAAAAAATGAAAAATGGCTTGTAACATCAGAGGTTTAAGGTTTACGGGGTGAATCGGAACACGTTTTCTCCCATGTTTTATTTTTCTATATAGTAATAATATTATGTAATATATGAAAATATATGTATAAATATGTATTGTAACAATATTTTGTTTGTTCTAATTACTTGAAGAGTTTAAAGGTGCCAAGAAATTACTTAGTTAAACAAAAAAGTCAACGCCTAATCCAACAGACATGGAACACACAATAAAAGAAATTAAAAATAGCAAATTAGTTAGAAAAAAACTGCACAGAATTATTCTCTGGCATCCTCAACATTACACAAACATCTCAAAATGAAAATCCAATTAAAAAAAGAGAGGAATGCAAACAGTACTATGGGCTGGGGTTGATAATATAATCCTCATCCCCAGTAGATCGTATTAATACATGCAGCGATTGGGGCTACTCAATATATTCACTTACCCAATGACTACTAGTAAATGATAACACAAAACAGAGCTTAATTTGTATTAAATTCTACTTCTGCAATATGAATAATATTTCTTAAAATAAATTTTATTTTTTCTTGATTTCAAAGTTGTTTTCTAATTTTTAAAAAAGTATATCATTACTTGTCTATAAAATAAAGGCTTGCTTTCACAATAACTACGTGTTTCTATTCCTTCCTTATCATTATTACCTGTTATTATTAACCCTATTAAAGTTTGAAACGGAATAAATAAAGATTATAACATTTGTTCCGATTCACCCCTATCTGCGGGGTGAATCGGAATTCCACTAAAGAAATAAATAATATATATATAAACAGTAAAAATGTTTTGTTTTTGCTTAAAAAGTAAAGAACAAAACAAGACCGAAGTTTCTAGTAGAAAAATAAAAAGATTAAAAAATCAGTTGTTGCTTTTTTTTAACGTTAAAGTTGAAAATTGTTCCGATTCGCCCCATTTTACGGTATGTTTGACGCATTATTTGTAATGCATTACATTTCTACTTTGAGACATTATTGATAAATAAACCAAATATTTATAAAGTTTTGAGTATTTTATCAGTGATATATTCGAAAAACCAGCAAACATTATTTAAACGTCAACGAAAAAAATTTTGTCCGCCTAGATCTTCAAAAAGTCCCACTGTACTTTGTTTGGGGGAAATGCACTTTTCAAATGAAGTTTAGTTGAAACGTGTATGCTAATTCACTAATTTTTTATGGCTTTGTTACATATGTTCCAATCATGGATTTTTTAATCTACCATGTACAGGCTCTATTTGTCTATTACATTGTCTATTATATGCCTATTACAGAAGTATAACAATAAACCATTCCACGGCCAAACTCAGTTCTTTACCCGAGATTGGCCATGCCCATTCACATTTCAAACAACATATAGTTCAGCATTTGTCTCTGGTTAGTGTTTCTCAAATAAATAAACAAATAAAATAAAAAAAATAATAAAACATTATAAAAATTAACATATATGTAATCGATAAATTTTAATATTTATACCCTCGAATAAGCGAAGAAACGTGCTTTCAAATATTATTATTTGTGTAAAAGCTGTACCTTTTTATTTATCACGAATTTTTAACATATTTTAAATGAGAGTAAAAAAGGTCAAAATGATAAAATTGAAATAAGAAAAAATGAAATTAAAGCTTTTTGTTTAAAATGAATGAAGATATTATTGAAAATAAAATTTACAGAATAAAAGAAAAGTGTGAAACTAGGTTAATAAAATGACTTATTAAAATATTTTTTTCTTTTCTTTTTTTTATTTTTTGCCTTAATTTCGATCTTTTTTAAGTTTAAGTTTTGAAGTTTTTATAAACCCATTATAAAAATCTAGCAAAAGCCTTTAAAGAAAAAAAAAAAAAAAAAAAAAAAAAAAAGGGAATGAATTTTTAAACACTATCAGCTTATTTTAAACGTGAAGAAGTCGTCTGTTGTCAAATTCTCATGAATAAATGTTAAATTGCAGTTTTAATTAATTAATTAATTAATTATTGTTACTAACCAAGGAGGCTGAACAAAAACATTATTAAATTACTAACAAAACTGGAGAAATATATTATGCGTTATATTTAGGTGCATACATTTAAAGAAAAATAACCAATTTTCGACTAAAATTTTTTTCACAAGGTCACCAAAAGAAGAATGATTGAGCAAGGAAAGTGTTATTTTGTAAGTCAGGGTTCACACAATTCTACCACTAAATTTTAAGAACATTTTCAAAGTATTTCACAGCAGAAATGTATTGTAAAATCTGTGAATGAAGGTTATGCTTATGAATTCTGTGTTTTAAAAATTAAATGTAAGTTTTCTTATTTTTAAAAGTGGTGCTAGAGTCCTTAAAAAGTATAAGGAGTGTGCGAACCTTGTTTAAGGGGTCTCAGGAGTCTTACTTTTTACATGGTAGTGCGATTTAGCAACATATACATTTGATTTTTTTTCTCAGTCCCTATTAAACTTAAATGCATAAAACTTTTTATATAAACAACTTAATATCTGTTCTATTTAAAATATTTTTTTTAACATCCTATATTGAATTTTTATTATATATTTTTTATATTTAATTTTGTTTAAAAATTTAAATTGTTTTTCAACTGCGCGCAACATTTCTAAAAAAATAATAAAGCAATTTGTATGAAACTTGGTAAATATCTTCATTTTAAGTTTAAGAATAACTTATACCTCAAATTTAGAATTTTACATTGATTATTGATAATTGGCATTTTTTTAAATAAAAAATGAAATTTTTTTTCAATTTTTTCAATTTTAATTTCAATTTTAAATAAATAAATGCATAAATTGCTTTAAAATGAAGTATAAGTTCAAGATACATTAATTTTACAATATTATCAACTTTTTTAGTGGTTCTTGAACTAATAGTTTTGCTAGAATCCTGCGCGCAATGGATACAAGTCTAAATTTTTTTAATCAAAATTAAACATTAAAAAAATTAAATTAAATTTCACTGTAGAATATTAAAAAAATTATTTTTAATAGAAAAAATATTAAGGTGTCTATATTAAAAATTTTATGCATTTATGTTTTATAGGGACTGAGAAAAAAAATCAAATGTGGCATGTTGCAAAGTTGCACTACCAGGTAAAAAGTAAGACTCCCGAGACCCCTTAAGTATTTAATTCATAAATCGGAAATGTTTCTCAGTGACTTACTCCAAATAATGTCACATTTGTACAATTTCATCAAATTGATTTCATTTTCATTTCACTAGCACAAAATAATAAAAAATTGTAATTTAAGAAATTACCCCAACCATTTGAAAAATGTTTCACTCGATACATTCATCTATCATTTTAAGCTAAATACCAGTTGTTTTATTGTGTATTATCCGTGCCACTGCTATAAATGACTTTATACATGCTGCAATTTGAAGGTACGGTTCGTTTAAGTTATATCACTCTATTGTCGCCAAGCATAAAAGTTGGCGACGAAAGAAACATTTCAAACTATTTAACATTGTTGGTGCAAAAGTAATCATTATTAAAATACAGCTTTGGCATATACTGTTATACTTGTAAGACTTTGTCATATATTGTTTGATTTTACAGAGCAGAATTTTGGTGATGGAGGTTTTAAACCAAAATCGATCGCAGCACATGCATCTGTGAATGGGTCCATCAGACATCGAATCAAAAAAGTTTTTTCCCAGTTTTTCCCAAGCCGATTGCTTTTTAGTTTTCTTTTTAGGTGGTGGAAAATCAAGAGTAATAGCTATAACATTTTCCGGCTTGTTAGAATCACTATTGGCACTCAAATTTTCCTGGTTAGAACCGACCGATAGTAAAACGCCATGGCTAGTGGATTGGTCGCCCTGGCGACATGATGTTTTACAATTAATCGGTTCGGCATTAAATTGCTTCCTTTTTCGTGATCGCCTTTCAACACGTAATTGGTTTTCAGCGGCTCAATAATCTTTTGATTTTATCATTTTCTGCATTGAAAGACGTTTTTGCGCCAAACCAAATACAGTATTACTCAGTTATCCCGTCGACCAATTTCGCCAAATGATACGAATCGCCAAACTAATAAGCAACTTATACATGTTGACTAAATTTTTATTTTAAATAGCAAAAGAAGAAATAAAAATCACTTTATGATTGTTTAAGTACGCGTATTGTGTTTAATATCATTGAATGCGATATTCACGTTCATTCATTTCTTTGGCTTCGGCTTTTTCCGTATCTGTTAATTTCCGTCTACCCATTTTTAAATTTGTTAGTTTTCTCCTTTATTACAATGATTTTAACCATTTTAATTTACTATTCAAATAAAAATTCTTCTAAAAGTAAAGAATTTAATTTAAATTCAAATAAAAACTCTTCTAAAAGTAAAGAAATTAATTTAAATTCAAAAGTGACCACATCATTCAAAAGTGGTAACATCATTCAAAAGTGGTAACATCATCGGGTCCATTCTCCCGAAAACAACAACCATTTTTCAAATGGTTAATAATAATAATAATAATAATAATAATAATAATAATAATAATAATACCCTTAAAAGAAGATGATGGTGATATATATGTATATTTTCATAAAAAATTTGAAAATGGGCTTTTTTACATTTAACTTAGATACGGTTGTATTACTTTTGCATATTGATCTTTTAGTGGGAACTCAATATTTAATCAAATTAATATTATAGTTCATCTTTTAAAAGCACAATAAAACTAGGTTTAGAATTAAAAAAAATAATAATAAAATAAAATATCATGCAATTAAATACAACACATCTGGTTTCTATGCCATCCAGTATTTATAAATTACTGGTTGTTACTTTTGTCCAGTAGTTCTGTCTGTGTTTCAATTATATACACACACACATACAGGGTGTCCGAAAAGTCTGGAAACGGTCGAATAACTCGAGAAATATATATCAGATTGAAAAACAAAAATATACGTATTAAATATTTTTAAATAAGCTACTCAGTGACACTAATTTTGACCCCTGCAACCGACCCCCTGGGGGTCAAAGAGGGTCCAACTTTGAAATCTTAAATTATACCAGCCCCCCCCCCCCCATTTTTTATAGCAGATTCGGAATCTACAGATAAAAATATGTAACTTTTGTATTTAATGTTCATTTCAAATCCTCTTTGATCACGGTGTAATCGGTCATATTTGACAGATACATATTTCGGTTTTCCCAACCATGTTTCGCCTTCTTGGAAGCTAATTGGCGAGAACTTTTGACGTCAAAATCCCTGTCTTTTGCAGGAATAGTGTTTCTCGAAAACAGTCAGTGGCGATTATTTCAATAGTGCTACGGTGCTTTATGCTTTATATGATTTTCTATGTAAAAATTAATTGAAATACAATAAATTAGTTTTCTATTTGGATTTTTATTTTATCTAGTAAATCATTTCTAAATAATGACCTGCTTGTTTTGATGTTTTAATGTTTAAATATGAACCTCCCCTCCCGAAAAGAAAAAGGATATCTTCAGTTTTTGAGGGCGCGGTATGTGAATAATCTTCGTTTCGATGAGTTCTGCCTATGTTTTTTAATCATTTAATTCAAAGCGTAGGGCGGATGGGAGTGTATGGGAATTACTACAGTGTAGAATAACATGTAAGACAAATTATTAAAAAAATGTAAGTAAAAAGTTACTTTGACTGAGTAAAGGATGGGGAAATACTGTAAATTTCAAGTGAGTTTGGGGTGACAGATTTTGGATACTGATTAATTACTGCAAATACAAAATAACATGTCAACAAAACATTTTTCAAAAAATCTAATAAATGTTTTTTTTTTTTTTTTTTTTTTTTTTTTTTTTTGTAATTTAATTTTTTTTTAATTTTACATTTTTTTCATTATTTTGAATTTGATAATTTGATTTATTGAAAAATTTTTGATCTTTTAATTTTTTTTTTTTCATTTGAAGAATAATTGGATCTGTTGATTATTGCCAAAGAGAGGCGACTTTTTAATTTTCATAGAGGATGGATAATGTAAAAAATTTTTTTTAATTATTTATTTATTTTTGCAATAAAATATCAAACGTGACAAAATATATGAACATAAACGTAATTTGTAAAACAAATCGATTTGTTACTTAAATTCTTTAAGCCCGAATCGAGGCATTATTAATAAATTTAATTCAATTTTTTTCTGTGTTTAATGTTAAATATTTGTAAGAAATTGAAGCAAACTTCAAAACTATACGATATTTAAAGTACTCTAAAACGTTAGATCCCCTTCGAATTAAATCTAAATAAATCTTAAACTTTTTAAAATGCTTTATTTGTCTTAAATGTCCTTAATCATTTTGCACACATTCTCATTTGTTTTTAATATGTCATGTCAATTGTGTTTTTGTTTATATACAGGGAGTCCAAAAAGTCGAATCCAAAAGTCGGTGTCCAATAGTCGAAAATAATCGAATAACTCGTGAATTTCACATTGAATTGAAAAACGAAAAAAATGGGTGTTTTAATTACGTTTGTAAAAGCTATTCGGGAATACCAAAGTTGACCTCTGGATATCAGAGGCGTTCCAAATTTGAAATTTTAAAAGATAACCGCTATTTTAATTTTAGATTAGGACTCTACGGGCAAAAATACCACTGTGGTGAGTGGTTACGGAATATCTAAGTCAAAAAAGGTGTTAAATACTTGTACTTATAAATTGTCTTGTTAAGAAGAAATTCAGCTTCTTCAATACCTTTATTTTATTTGAAGTATTTTCTATAATAAAATACTGGTCCTTTTCTTTTTATTTGCTTGTGTTTTTCCCTGACCACTCGCCAACATAAATAAGTAAATATTTATTTTTTCGGGTTTTTTTTCTGTTTTATTTATATTATTTTTTACATTATTTTCTGATCCTTTTTTCTTATTTTCTGATTGCGGTTGTAATCGATCAAAATACATCAGATACATATTTTATTTTCCCAAACAGATTTTGCACCACGAAATATGATGAGCCAGAGTTTCGTCACCAAAGCAGTCCTATTAGACCGGGCGGCGGCGACACGAATGACTACGTCATCGAGTTACGGGATGAAATCATGATGTAGGACAAGATTATTAGGTGTAGATTAAGGAATTACTGGTCTTCCTCGTCATTTCCTGGTACGATATGAGTAACAGCGGGCGCCAACTCGCCATTTTGGCGTCACTTTCACGTCATCGAGTTACGGGATGAAATTGGTGCCAAATTAAAGCTAAAATACAGTACTTTAAAAATATTTCGGTCTGCCTGCGCATATTCTGGTACAAACCCTCGGCAGACTGAAAATTATAACAAAAAGGCGTCATAATATACGACACAATTCATGATATGCCGAATCGGTGGTTTTCTCGCTTACTAATAAGAATCTTTTTCTGAACCATCAAACTAGCTTGAAAATCGATTGCGAAGTTAAGTTATGTAAAATACGTCTTTAGATTTTGTATTGTACATTATGAAGCATAATTTGTTATAAAGTTCAGTCCACCGAAGATTTGTACCAGGATATGCGCAGGCAGACCGAAATATTCTTAAAATATATTATTTTACCTTTAATTTGGCACCAATTTCATCCCGTAACTCGATGACGTGAAAGTGACGCCAAAATGGCGAGTTGGAGCCCGCTGTTACTCACATCGTACCAAGAAATGACGAGGCAGACCAGTCATTCCTTAATCTACACCTAATAATCTTGTCCTACATCATGATTTCATCCCGTAACTCGATGACGTAGTCATATTGAATTTTACATTGTAACGTCATTTTTTGTTATAAATTTCAGTCTGCCAAGGGTTTGTACCAGGATATGCGCAGGCAGACCGACATATTCTTAAAATACTTTATTTTACCTTTAATTTGGCACCAATTTCATCCCGTAACTCGATGACGTGAAAGTGACGCCAAAATGGCGAGTTGGCGCCCGCTGTTACTCATATCGTACCAAGAAATGACGAGGCAGACCAGTCATTCCTTAATCTACACCTAATAACCTTGTCCTACACCATGGTTTCATCCCGTAACTCGATGACGTAGTCATTTGTGTCGCCGCCGCCCGCTCTATATTGGCGGGAATCATGTTTGTTGAAAATAATCTATAACAAAATCAATATAAAGTATAGCTTCGATAACAGAAGTACTTTATACGCTTCTGCCATAGAAATTAATAGAAATATATTAAATAGATTTCTATTTGTGTTTTTATTTTATTTAATCAATCAATTATAAATATTAATCAATTATAAATAAAAAGATGAGACCCTTAGAAATTCGATGTTAAAAATAAGTTTTAAAATGTCCTCATCAGTTCATTTTTCTTTGAATTTCATTTCCTCTGAAATGCATCTTATGCTTTAGGCTAATTAATTTTTATGAAAAAATGGAGAAAATATTTTTCAATAATATTTGGACATTTTGCAGATTAAACAGAATTTTAAAGATTTCGACTGATAATTTCTTTGCATGGTTTTCTCGTTCCCTTTTCATTATCTGGATGGCTTCATTTCACAAACGGGATGCTTTCCATGTTATAAAGTAACATACCATATGGATCCTTAAAAAATAATGAAATATAATTCTTATCATAATCTGATTCAAAAGATTGTTCAAACAGTTTGACATGACATTAATTTTATTTTCTACATAAATTGAATGTCTATCTATTTTATTAGAAGATTTTATTTTAGTGACAAAATGCTGCATTCTATGTATTTCGCGAATTATTCGACCGTTTTACGATTTTTCGTTCACTCTGTATTTTGTCATATTTGTTATTTTATCGCTATAATGAATAAATAAATAATTTATTACATTAACGCCCTGTTATAAAAACTAAAAGGTCGTCTTCCTCAACAAATAATCATTTCGGCTAAAGTTTCCAAGACCGCATCAAGTACACATTTTTTATTTATTTATTTATTTTATTTTATTTTTATTTATTTATTTATTTATTTATTTGGAATGCACCGTGTTTTTTAACAGTTTCCTTTACTTGTGAAATACCAACAAATATTCTAATAAATAATAATAATAATAATAAAATCAGCAAATAATTTTTATTTATTAATGGTGCCAAAAATAAATTACACATGCACCTTTTGATGATGCACATATGCACCACAAGTCCCGAAAGTACTAAGGAATTAAAATATATTTCAGATTAAAAAGATTAAAATACCAATTTTTTTCTATTGATTAATCGTTTCCCTGATTTGGACGTACCTCATAAAAGCAACGTGTTTTGGCCAATCATGATTTGCCCATATCACGTAAGGGCATCTATATTCCATCCGTAATTTATTATTCTCACCAGTAAATTTTGCATCATTTAATCCGAACATTATTTTGATTCAATTTGGCAAAAATTTCTGTTTCAAAATACCGCTGATGAAAAATTACAAATTCTGTAAAAGACATGAAAAAACAGGAATTCTTTGAAAGCTTTTGCTAAAATATTGATCAGTAAAGTGGTTAAATTTATGAAAAACAAATTAAAATTTAAAAGAATATATTAATTTACTAAGAATTATGATATATCTCTAAGAACTACTATATAATTTTCTGCCCTACTTGTTGTTTTAAAGTTGCAGCAATTAACGAATCATGAAAACCTTTAATCCCACCCCCTCTTGAAATTTAAGGGTTCGTACGTATCCTGGAATTTCTAGAACAGGAAAATTTTCTTGTTAAAAATCACTGGTTAAAAAAGAAAAAAAATACGAAAGTTCGATGTAGCTTTATTTATTTTATAAGGAAAAAAAAATACTGATATTTCACTTGGAAAACAACGGGACCTTTAAATACCTTGAACACTCTTTCATTCGTTGCACAGCCAGCATAAAAAGGTTTCATATGTTTATTTTTTAATATTTTGTCTTATATTTTTCTATAGTAATAATTAAAAAAACAACCCTTATCAGCCGTATAAGATGATTTTTTAAAAACAGGAGAATCCATTGAAACGCATAATATACACATATCCCGCCCCCAAATAATGAAGATTATCCTTTTTCAATTCAGGAGGAGAGGTGCTTATTTATACGTTAAAAGTTTGAAATGTGCAAGTTTTTAGTTAGAAATGTTTGTCAGGATAAAATAAAAATCGGAATAGAAAACTAATATAATATATTTCAATGACTTTTTGTAGAGAAAATGATATAAAAGACTATAGCACCATCGAAATAATCGCCACTCGCGGTTTTCGAGAAACGGTATTGCTGCAAAAGACGGGGAATTAGACATAAAAAATTCTCGCCAATCAGGTTCAAGAAGGCAAAACATGGTTGGGAAAACCGAAATATATATCTGTCGAATATGCCCGATTACACCGTGATCAAGGAGGATTTGAAATAAACATTAAATACAAAAGTTACGTATTTTTGTCTATAGATTTTGAATCTACAATAAAAAATGTGGGTTATAATTTAAGATTTCAAAGTTGGAGCCCCTTTGACCCCCAGGGGGTTGGTTGAGGGGGTCAAATTCAGTATCACTGAGTAGTTTATTTAAAAATATTTAATACGTATATTTTTGTTTTTCAATCTGATATACATTTCTCGAGTTATTCGACCGTTTCCAGACTTTACGGACACACTGTATATATATTTCCATGCAGCTATTTCTTTTAGTGAAGTAGTTTTATAAATTTCCACCTTAATGAATTATATCACAGCCTATTTAATATACATTATACCAAACAAATCAATACGATAAAAGGAAGTGTTTTTATGCTATTCATGACAAGGTAAAAAAAAAAAAAAATACTGAAGAGAATTGGGCTATTTAAGGGGACACAGTACCTTTGAAACCATCTCTTCAATTTTGAACAATGCTGTAATATGTGGTGGCACAGTATTTAATACTAAAAATTAAATAAAATTTAAAAAATAATTCTTGTAAGACAACCTATTTCACTAAAATTTATTTCTTTTAATTAACTTTTTAAAAATCTCTACACCTTTTTTAAATATAAATATTTTTGCTTCAATTTTTTTCCACATTCATTATAATACACTACATAACACTGTGCTGGTGTATGGGATTTTACATTTAATATGATTTTTTTTTCTCTCGTGTATAGTAAAAAATGTTATTTTTTTTCTCTCATGTATAATAAAAAATGAAGAAAATTCAACAATCTCTCAATTTAAATATATTAGAGAGCAAGCAAAACATTTTTCAAACTTCATATCTAAATTAGCAAAAAAGCCTTAGTACTTTTTGAACAAGCAAATTATAAAAATACGAACAGGGAGAAAAATCAATTTAAAGTTTTCATTTGTATGGGTAATTGCATTGGATTTATTAACAAAATTTACAATATCTTGCGATATTATAGTCTTATAGGTAAAAATGAGATGTCAAAATATTCACAATTAAAGAAACTTTCAGTTAGTATAAAAAAAAGATTTATCTTGCTTCATGACATACCAATAGATGACAAGAGCCTTGTGACAAAATTTTGATTCAATATCTTAAAAACATTTTGAGAAATGAGGTTCCTCTTAAATGTAAACAATGAAAAAATTCAGTTTTACAGAAATCGCAAATTCAGATTTCAATAAAGCATATAAATTTATGTATGAAGTTTACAACTTTAAATCACACTTAATTATACAGGGTGATTCAGCTCGTCGGTGACAAACTTTAAGGATCGATAGAGCACACCTAGACGAACATTTTTGAATAGGGAATGTAGGGTCCCTGACGCGATGGTAAGGCGCTAGGCGCTTTCGAAAATTTGGGTGCCGAAATTCGAAACGTCATAAAAACTAGGGAAATGGTTAGATTTTCTTGCTTGTTGCGTCGAAATGATTCTGTTTGTTTAGACTTTCTTCAGTACCAATTTGATAAGCGTATCTCTTAAAACATGGATAGGGAGCGCTGCAGACTTTGGAGAGCTAGACAACAACTTTAAGCCCGTTATTTTGATAATTTAACACATGCTCGCCAAAGTTTATACTCTAACTTAAAGTTTGAACCCAAAAGTAGAGCCCTGCAAAAAGCGTAAGAGCCGGAATAAAATGTCAAAGTACAGGGTGGTCGAAACTCGAAGGCTCCTAAGAGATAAACAAACAGATTTCTTGACTTATGGCATGCATTTTCATGATTCTGTTTGCTGGGGCTCTCTGAAACTCAGTTGAACGGTACAAAAAGAAACATCGATAGGGGGCGCTTTGGGCAAAAAACATAATTCGTTGACATTTCGGACGCTAACTGGAAACGGGGCGCTACGATCAGTTAGTAAAATGAAAACACATTTTCTACCTCTGCTCAACACTTCTGAATAAATTTAGACCAAAAACATCAATGATACTGGAAATTTATTTACAAAAAATAACACTACAGAAGATGCTCGAAATTTCGACCTTGGGCCATGATGCAGGCTTCGCACCTCCGTCGCATTGAGGAGTGTGTGCTTCCAACAATGCCAGGAGTATCTCTGATCTGCCCTGCAGCTGCCACAATGCGCGCCACAAGTTCTTCAGCACTGCTGACAGGTGTATGGTATACCTCGGCCTTCAGGTAACCCCAAAGGAAGAAATCCAAGCAGGTGAGGTCTGGTGATCGGGCAGGCCAGTGAACTGGACCCCCACGCCCGATCCACCGCTGGCCATACCTTGCGTTTAGATGGAGACGCACGTCGTTCGTGTAATGGGCCGGAGCTCCATCGTGCTGGAACCACATCTGGCGACGCGAACCTTCGGGTACGTGCGCCTCCTCCAGAAGCTGCGGCAGCACTTGATCCAGGAAAATCAGGTAATTTCCACCTGTCAGCCGTTCAGGTAACAAATAAGGGCCAATGAGGCAATCCCCCAGAATGCCGGCCCACACATTTACTGAGAAACGCTCCTGGGCTGCTCGGCTTCTGGTTTCATGTGGATTTTCATCACACCACACATGACTGTTGTGGGCGTTCCACATTCCCTCCCGGCTGAAGGTGGACTCGTCCGTAAACAAAATGCTGTTTACAAAACGGGGATCCCTGGATCTCATCGCCAAGTACCATCTTGAGAATTCCACTCGAGGGCCAAAATCCTGCTCTCTGAGCAACTGCACCCGCTGGATGTGGTAGGGGTGCAGATTCCGGGAACGTAAGATGCGCCACGCAGTTGCTTGCGAAATGCCAACATGTCTGGCGATATCTCTCGTGCTAAGACCTGGGTTGTCCTCAACCAGGTTAAGCACAGCCTCTTCGTTGTCGGGGGTGCTCACTGATCGCTCCCGTTCAGGCCTGCCTCCGTCGAAAGATCCCGTTGTGGACAACCTCTGGTGTACTCGAGCGAAGAAGGCATGGCAGGGGATTTGCCTGTTGGGGTAACGCTTGGCGTACAACCGCTGAGCGGCTCGTCCATTACAACCAGCAGCGCCATACGCCAAATGCATGTCAGCCAATTCAGAGTTTGTGTACCGTTCCATCCTACTACCGATCTGCAGACAAGTAACCCGAAGCTTAAGTAGGTACCGCACGTTCAAAAGACGTGTCTGCGCATACAACTACGTCATCTCGCGTTGTCGTCTACGCATTACGTATCTTTTGCATATCGATATGGTACGATATCTTTTGCATAAATCAGCAAAAAGCACCTTATGTAAATTTTATTGCGCGCATTGTGCATGATTGAAACCAGCTATGTTTGTTAAAAAAAACAAACAAACTGCAGTTTTAATAGCTTCTTATGATAAGTAAATTACTCTCTTGTTTTGTTTCTAACTGATCGTAGCGCCCCGTTTCCAGTTAGCGTCCGAAATGTCAACGAATTATGTTTTTTGCCCAAAGCGCCCCCTATCGATGTTTCTTTTTGTACCGTTCAACTGAGTTTCAGAGAGCCCTAGCAAACAGAATCATGAAAATGCATGCCATAAGTCAAGAAATCTGTTTGTTTATCTCTTAGGAGCCTTCGAGTTTCGACCACCCTGTACTTTGACATTTTATTCCGGCTCTTACGCTTTTTGCAGGGCTCTACTTTTGGGTTCAAACTTTAAGTTAGAGTATAAACTTTGGCGAGCATGTGTTAAATTATCAAAATAATGGGCTTAAAGTTGTTGTCTAGCTCTCCAAAGTCTGCAGCGCCCCCTATCCATGTTTTAAGAGATACGCTTATCAAATTGGTACTGAAGAAAGTCTAAACAAACAGAATCATTTCGACGCAACAAGCAAGAAAATCTAACCATTTCCCTAGTTTTTATGACGTTTCGAATTTCGGCACCCAAATTTTCGAAAGCGCCTAGCGCCTTACCATCGCGTCAGGGACCCTACATTCCCTATTCAAAAATGTTCGTCTAGGTGTGCTCTATCGATCCTTAAAGTTTGTCACCGACGAGCTGAATCACCTTGTATATAAAGAATGAAAAATATGAGCATTAACTTTGTTTTAAAGTAACGGAACAACTGTTAATCCTGCGTTAGGCACGCGAATATTTGTTACACATTTAGTCGACATATGTCACCTATTTTCAATATGCTGCCTTTGTATTTTAAAATCAAAGCTGTAATAAAGCAACATTCTAAAACACAAAATACAATTTTAGATTTAGAAATTACAACTGTTTAGAAATATATAATTATGAAGATATGGGGGTGAAGGTCGGGAATCCGAGAAAGGGAATAAAAAATGCTAACTTTTCAAATGTCATGTGTGACATATGACATCCGCACGCTAATGTAGGGTTAAAATATACTGTTCACGTTTCTTTAAACTGTCATTTCCGATTATATCCTGTTTATATGTTGGGCTGTAACTTTGCTTCTAATTGTTGCTGTACAAAAAGTAAGACTTTTTTGGAATTTTAAATGCTTGGACTTTAAAACAGGAAAAAAAATCGAAAATTGTCTGAAAAAACGACTTGCAGGTATGCATATCTTAAAAAACACGTACATCTCTAAAGGCAAAAAGTAGACCTCATGACACAGAAAAAAAAAATTAGTTTTTATTTTTTTATTTTTACAGTCGATGTTAAAAAAATAACAAAAGATCTTTTACGGTAATCGAAGCTAAAAATTTCCTTTTTTATAATGAAGATTTTCTTATCGGTATTTTGTCTCCAAGGAAAATTATATATATGTGATAAAAGAAATAAATTATGAACTATGTATATTCTAACAAAATAACACTTTCAAGAATGTTTCATGTGTTCCACAACTTCTCAGCTTTTCAAAGATGTAAATAATACATCAAAGAATTTTTAGAGAGTTATTATTGTCATTGATTATTTTGTTTACTCCAGCATATACTACTAAATCAGAATGATATTGATCAAAGGGTAAAAAACTTAGGAGAATTTAGATTTTTAAAAGCAGGAATATTTCTAAAGGTAAAAAGTAGATCGCATGACAGAACAAAAATTAAATAAAGGTAAAAGGAGCTTATATTTTCATAATAGCTACTTTAAAAATAACAAAAGAAGATTTAAATAATAAAAACTAAAAATTTCTGTTTTTAAAGTTTATTTTCTTACAGATATTTATAGTTTTATTATCTTAATAATCTTCACTGTAAATTTTAACTGTGATAAAAGAAATAAATCATCATCTACGTATATTCTAACAAAATAACACTTTCGAGAATATTTCATGTGTTACGACGTCTCAGCTTTTCAAAAATATAATAAATACCTCACAGAATTTTCAGATTTATTATTGTCATTGTTTATCTTATTTACTTCAGACTCTACTACCAAAGCACAATGACTTCAGTATATTATACAAATATAAAATTATTTTAAAGAAATACTCAGAGCAATTAAGATGTTCAAAGTTCTTGCAATTCTAATCTTAAAATTCAAATGAGCAAGTAATTTTTAAGAAAAAATAAACAAAACTCACTTAAAAGGATTTATTCTTATCTTATTATGCACTTATATTTATTTATTTGTGCCAGTTAGTGTGTTTTAGTCAGAATGATTTCTCGCAATTGAGTGTTTTGTAACAACCGTTTATTGTAACCCACACCCAAGTAGCACAGACAGTTGGTCCACCGTCGGCAGCATTTAAAACTGTTGGGCTGTTAGGTAACGGTAGAGTTGATATATCACAAAAGTCAACAGATTCTTTTATTTGGGAGTGTTTTTTGGTGAAACCAAAAATTACTTCGTCGGGCCACACCAAACAGTATTCTGAGGGCAAACATTTGAGATACTGTTGGAAAACGTTTGGGGATTTCTTACTAAATGGTTCGTTGACCAAAGGTACAGCAAGAATAAATATTCTAAAATCCTAATGTTGGTCAATGTTGGGTTCCACAATTAGTTAAAAACGGGCTAAAAATTTTGTACTACTGAACCATTAATTACAAATACTGTTGTTAGCATATCGCTCATTTTGTCGCGTAGTAGTCTACAACATATTTAAATTTTTGGCGTGCCCCTAAAAAAAAAAACACTTTCCGATACGGCAATTATTTTGAAACGTAAAGTACTTTGTATTCTAACAAAGCGCATTTGAACTTTGCGAAAACCACAGATTATAAATAGAAAAAGACAAACAAGAAAAACAGACAGAAAGACAAACATACCATTTTTGGATCCTAATGAAATAGACAGGAAACCACCAGCAGAACGAGCCCTTTCTAACAAAAAAAGAATTATCAAAATCGGATCATCCGTTCAAAAGTTATGCGCAGACATACAATATAAAACATACAGAAGAAATATATAACCTCCTTTCTTAAAAGTCTTAAAAATAGGGATTTGCTCGAAAAAAAAAATAAAAGAGCTGCCAGAAATTTAAGGTGGATGAGTTGTGAATCACACTATTCAATTGTTTTTTTTTCTTCATAAATATAAACATGGTAATTTGTTAAATGGTTTTTTTAATTTAATTTTTATAAATTATAATTATTCGAATAAACAACTTGAAATTAAACTGTAATATGTAAATTAAAGTAATCTTGATACTTAAAGGATAATAAAAAGATACATAAAATAGATTGTTATATAAAAAAGAATTAAATGTGAATTAAGGGTTCAGGTACTTTCAAAGCGACTGAAAAATCGAATTTTTGTTTACTTACTCATATTAAAATTTAGTTTTTTTTTTTTACATTTCATAGAAAACCATACTGACAATTTTACATTATAACAGTTAAAGTATAAAGAACTTCAAACATCGCCCTATATTTCAAAACGAATCATAATTTTTAACTATTTCCTACTTTGCCTGGGGCAGGTCTTGGATGGGCGCAAGATACTGAAGCTAACTTTACAGGTAAGTTTCCTTTATTTTTAAAATTTCCTCTTTTTTAAACATTATATTATTAGAAAGCATTTTATGCAAATAGTGCTACCATATTAAAAAAATAATTATTCATAAAATAAATATTTTAAAAATAATAAATTTTTATCCTCAAACCCGGAATAAATTGTTCCTAGAAGATTAGAAATTTTAAGAGTTATTCCACCGTCCCTTTCCTATCATGAAATCCCATGGTAATCTATACGAAAATTTTATTAAGGAGCAATTCCATACAAGTGTCAACTTTGACCAAAAATATTTTGTATAATTTTTAAAAGTTAAGCTTAAAAATGTATTGAAATTTTTTCCTAATTTTTAAAATAATGTTTGAGATTCAAAACTTTTATTATATTTGCAACTGGGAAAAGTAAAATATTTGCAGTTGTTTACTAATAATATTCTCGAAGAACCCTTGGTAAAAAAGTAATTGCTGTTTTCTTATCATTTTATAATAAATGAATGCGTGTAGTATAATATTTAATGGTTTATAACAGTCTTAACACTTTGAGCTCTGGTGGATAAATTTCTCCAAAATTCCAAATGTCACATTGGCACCAGTATTTTGCAAAGGAAAAAACCGTTTAACGATATACACGAAAAAATGCATAAAAGCTTTTTCAAATAAATTTGGTCGAATTTTCTGGTGCGGTTGTAACATTTCTGAATTAAAATTATGTGGTAGAAAATTCTACCATCAGAGCTCAAAGGATTAAAGCTATATGCTTGATAATAATGCATGCAACATAAAGTCTTGCGTTACGTCATACCGCCACATGCTTTCGTACATTTTTGATATAACAGATAAATTTGACAGCAAAATTATACATGTTTTTTAATTTAAAGTAATTATATAGTGGCTATTCATGTTATATGTTTAGTTTTTACTTATAAACGGAATGACAATTTTCTTGTTACGGAATAACAATGATTTGTAACGGAATGGCTAAAAAGTGTTTCTTTTTAAAAAAATCGAAGAAATTTTTTTTAATCAAAATTTTTTACTTATCCAGCTACAGTATTAAAGACAAAGCAAAAGAAAACGAAGATCGCTAGACACTTGTTAGAACAGCAAATCCACGCACAGGAGATATATACCATCCAATTGCAATTCCATACAAGACTTCAACTTTGATGAAAATTTTTTTCTTATAGATTTTATAAATTAAGTTTTGAAATATATGCCAAGTTTTCAAATTAATGTTTTAAATACAACATTTTTATTTTATTTGCAACTGCCAACATTCCAAATAAACAACTTGACTGAAAAGTAAAATGGTTGCAGTTGTGTTTAAATAGAGCATTGAAGAAGATTTGAAAAAAAAGTTATAACTGTTACCTATTTTGCATTTTTTCAATGTATGATTGCATGTTGTATAATATTTAATTCTTTACGATAGCTTTAAAGTCACATTCTTGATAAATAATGCATTTAAAATAAAGTCTTATGTTGTATTAAGCCGACATTTCAAATAGTAGGTAATATATGTCTCGATATGTCTTTGAAAAAGCTATCAATAGTTATGTAATATAAATTATTACAATCATTCTGGGTAATAAAAAAATATTAAATTTATTATTTAGTATTTTTTTAAATAAATGCTAAAAAATTTCTCAGTCATTCCGTCATGTCAAATGATAGTTAATAACTTCAATCTTAATACAGATAGGTTGCTCTAAATTATAATTCTGTACAGCTTATACATCATATTTAAAATACGTATTAGTTTAAAACCTTAAAGTTTTCCTAAAGGTTTCCAGTTTTAAGTAACAGGTTAGAGTCATGGTTTACAAAATGTCATTCCATCACACAATAAGAAATTACTAAAAAAAAAAAAAAAAAAAAAAAAAATGAACGGATAAAATATGTAAAAAAAAAAAAAGTTTAAGATAATTTGTTTAATCTTTTAATCAATAACAGTCATTCGCAAGCAAAAAAATCTTTTTTTGTTTGAAAATATTTTCAGGGTTTTAATTATTTGAACTTTATTACACAACTCAAAATGTCATTCTGTCACATATGGAATTGTATTAAGTGATTATTCGATATTTAAAGTAATTTTTAATGAATGTTTGTCACCAGTACAAATTAAACGCTCGGTTACACGTAGTGAGTTTTTATGATAAAATTTCAACATTTTACAAATTAAAATTTCAAAGTTCATGGTTTTTTTTCCTTTTGATGGAGACTTTTTAAAAATGCGCTACTTCGGCATCGAACATTTACATTCTAATAATGAAAAACGTTTTCGGGAAGATAATTATATAAGATAAAGCCTAATCACTTATATTAATTAAATTTTACTTTAGGTTAGCATAGGATTGCTCGATTGGCAAGGAGAAAACTTCTATCGGTGAAGCGTTCCCTTAACCAATTGAGGGGCGGTGGGATAAAATACATCTTACTTAATTTTAATTGCGTAATACCATATTGGCACCAGAAATTTCAAATGAAAATTTAAATTTTATGAAATACACGAAGAAAACCTTTTATCTATTTTGAAATAAATGTATTGTTTAATTCTGGCGTCATTCAGCCATTTCAGAATTTTCAGAATATAAGTGCTTTGCCTCTCAAAGGTTTAAAACCCTTTAATTTAAAAGTCAGTGTGTGCTCACGATTTCACGGAAAGAACTACTCAGATGTTAATACAATTTTTAAAATCTTGTGTTGTAAATAAATGTACATTAAATAATTCTAAATTTTGATCCATCAATTAACATTATTAAAGTATGTTTTTAAAATGTTTCCAGATTTCTGACATTTTTGAAGCATTTTCATTCTTTATAATAAGGAAAAAATGCTTATACTTATGATTTGAAATGAATACATGTCAAATATGTAAATCCAAACGAGTAGGATTGTTTGAATTTTTTTTTTTAATTTGGTACATGTGTGGGTAATAATTTCGAAAGTTAACAAGCTATAAATCTTTTCCTAAATTTTGGCATTTCAAAAGTACATAACTGCTTATTTGGATCAAAGTGATTAGCCATTGAACTCGGATAACTGAAGTTTTAAGTCCACTGAAAATTTCAGTTTTGGTTCAGTTCAACACTCCCGTGCTGCATCAGCGCATTCCACACTAGTGACATTTGGGATTCGATTCCGTAACTTGAATTACAGTAACTCAAAAAAGTATTGGGACACTTGGAAAATATCAAGTGTTAAGCTATTTATAAAAATATTAAAAACGTTAACACCAAAACAATATTAAAAATAAATTGATTTAGCGTTTGGTAAACATTATGTATAAAAAAATCTTGAATATTTTACAAATGCAGTTTTTTCTAGCTTTATAAATATTATACAACCTCAAATAGATCTCAAAAAAGTTTTGGGACACTTTTGAAATGAGAAAGTTAAAACATATTTATCGCATCAATAAAAAATAATTTACCACCAGTATTTTTTACCATATTTTAAGTATATGTTAGACGTTCAATTTCAGTAACGTTTGTGTCTTTCATGTAAGAATGGGGAGAAGCAAAGATATATCTGTGAATGTGCGAAATCTGGTTATAAATCACTGGAAAAATGAGAAATGAGTTCGTCATATAGGAGAAATTTTAAGATTGAGTAAGTCAAGTGTGTTTAATATTATATCCAAATTCAAGAAAACAAATAATATTGAAAACAAGCAAAAATCTGCGGGAGTCCAGTGATATTTAATGAACGCGAAGAGAAATGGATTGTGAAACAAGTTCACCATTAACCCCAGAACTAGCGCCGTTAAATTGACTCTGAAAACTGAAAAAAGACTAAAAATGTCTGAAAATGTTGAAATTATCAGGAATATCTTGAGAAAATATAAGTTTCATGCCAGAGTACCTAGGAAAAAGCCGTACATCAGCGAAGCAAACAGACGTGCTAGACTGACATTTGCTAAAACCTATGTAAAGAAGCCAGCAGAATTTTGGAAAAATGTTCTTTTTGTAGACGAAAGCAAATATAATACTTTCGGATCTGATGGCAAGCAAAAAATTTGGCGCAGACCAAATACAGAATTGCAGACCAAAATTTACGAACAACTGTAAAACACGGAGGCGGCAGCCAAATAGTTTGGGGTTGTATGGGGAGTTCTGGTGTTGGAAACTTAGACCTTATTGATGGTACAGTGAACAAATATAAACATTGACATTCTTAAACGGAATTTAACACAAAATGCAAATAACTTGGGAATTGCACGACATTTTAAACTACAGTTGGCAAAAAAAGTATTTGTAAACTTCATTTTTTTAAATTATAATGAAATTAAACAAAAGATTTAAGCAAAAAATACTGTTATACATTAATTTAATGCATTATAATATTATAGAAGCAAAAACAAAATTAAACGAATCGATTTTTTACATTATAATAAACAAATATACAAAAATATAATGCA
Organism: Maratus speculifer; assembly: GCA_964019185.1. Lineage (NCBI taxonomy): Eukaryota > Metazoa > Arthropoda > Arachnida > Araneae > Salticidae > Maratus > Maratus speculifer. The sequence continues at coordinate 238,065,655 of OZ025293.1, read as the reverse complement.
AAAAAAGTATTTGTACACTATATTAATGTAATATAATTAATGAAAATTTAGTAAAATGATACAAATTAATATTTTGTGTGAATTCATTTAGCGTTTAAGACTTCTTCTAGATGGTGTGACATAGATTCCACCAACTTTTTTGTAGCGGTCTGGTTAATGTTATTCCATAACACAATAAGAGCTTCTTTAAAACTGTTTTTTACTGATACATATTTTTTTTCGGATTTTTGCATCCAATAGCATCTACAAATTTTCTATTGGATTTAATTCTTGAGATTTTAGAGGAGTTACCAGTCGTCTTCGAGTATTGTAGTAACCATGTGCTGGTGATCACAGCAGTATGCTTTGATCGTTATCCTGCAGAAAGTGAAAAGCTTCCTCCACGCCTAATTTCTTAGCACGGTTTAATAAATTATGCCGCGACACATAAATGTATGTTAAACCTGTCCTTCCATTGTCAATAAATTTTAAATGTCCTGCTCCATTAGAAGCTATACACCCCAAAACCATAATATCCCCCCCCCCCCCCACACACCATGCTTGATAGTTTGAAGTATACGTTTTGGATCTAGAAAAGTTTTATTTTTTCGCCAATTTTTTCGAATGCTTGGTGGTAAGATTCCGAATTTTCCCTCATCTGAAAAAATTACTGTTTTCCAAAAATCCAATGATTTACTTCTGTATACGAAAGCGAATACTATGCGTTTTCGCCTATTTGTTTCGCTGATGAATGGATTTTTCCTTGACGTTCTTCCTTTTAAGTCTGCATTGAGAAGAATATTTCTTATTGTTTGAGGTATTACTATGATGCGAGAAGATGTTGCAAGGTCTCCAGCAAATTTTTGAACCGAACGCATAGGATTTTTTAAAGCTTTTTTAACAACACTCCCTTTTCCCCTCATTGTTAGTTTGCTGAGAAGTCTTGGTTTTCATTGAATTTCGATGCATCTAATTTATTCATAGTTTCTCACTATGCATCCAATAGTTGTAGATGGTAATTTAATAGCTTTTACAAATTCTTGTTGCAAGTTTCAATTTTTATTATGCTCAATAATAGGATTTCATATATCTAGAGGTACCTCTCTAATTTTATGTTCTATTCTCAATTACTTCAAGAGCAAATTAAATTAAATGTCAGACAAATATAATATGAAGTTAAAAATTATTAACAGCTTCTGTATAAGTAGTCCTTTGAACCATAAACACTATAAAACACAATACATATCAGGATGGAAAAATGTACAAATACTTTTTTTGCAAGAAATTTTTAAACTTTTCCTATTAGAAAATTATTTTACATCTTTATCAAAATTTTCTGTTGTGTAATTTAAAACGCGCGGTAAACAGACTGTATTAAAACTATTTTTGACAAAATATCTGTTTTTATTTAGTTAAAAATTAAACATTTTAGAGTGTACAAATATTTTTTTTGCCAACTGTATATCAGGATAATGACCAGAAACATAATGCTTACATTTGCAAATTATGGGTTCTCTATCATTGTTCTGGTGTGATTCAGACCCCTGCCCAGAGTCCACACCTTAATCCCACTGAACATATTTGGGATTATGTTCAACAAAAAATCTGTGAGCATCCTATTTCTAATAAGCAAGATTTAAAAACGTATCTAGTCGAAGAATGGGTCAAAATCGACTCATACTTTTGTGCAAAGTTAATAAAATCTATGCCAAATAGACTACGAGAGGTCATAAAGTATAATGGTGGCTCAACAAGATATTAATTAACTCTTTCATAATATTTTTTTTGATTTATTGGATAGTGTCCCAATGCTTTTTTGGAACTTTTTTTTACTTTGATTCTTTTTTTTAAAGTATTTAACCATAATTGCAGTAAAATATGCATTGTGTTTTAGTTATTTGCATTCATCAAAATATGATATAACATATTCCCTTTTTTTCTTCGTATATATCAGTTATACAGGAAATAATTTTTAGTGCAAATTTATCATGTCCCAATACTTTTTTGGGGTGACTGTATATACAATAATTGTATTGCAATGATTCATATGGATTATTGAATCCGAATGTCTTCGAAGCCTAAATGCTCAACTTCAGAAACATAGCTGCTATATTAACCTATTTTTAAAGGGGGGGGGGGTGATAGGAGGAGGGTTGAAGGTGAAAGGCTGGTTTAGAGCTTATGGGACTAGATTTGTGACAGTGGATGAGACGATGGCTACTGTCGTTTGGACTCCCGATCATATTGATGTAACCACATTTCATCCACTGTCACAAATCTAACCACATAAGCTCCAAACCAGCCTCTTCTCCTCACCTCCCAATTAATAACCCTTTAAAAGCAGGCCTGTAAAACTTCATCCTTACCTCCAAAAATACATTAATATAGCAGCTACGGTTCCAAAATTGAACATCTAGGCATCTAAGACATTAGGCTTTGATATTCCACATCAACCACCGCAATACAAATATTTTATCTAGGGACAATAATTTGGCCCTTGGTCAAATATTATTATACGTTAGGGGCAATAATAATTGGTCCCTCTTCCGCCATAAAATCTTTAGACAAATATAAGTAGAGTAAATGCAAATAGACATTTTATACCAAAGAAATATCTGTAATATGTTTATTATTATTATTTTGAAAGCTTAACCTAATAGTTTCAGTTTTAAGAAAAAATTATTATTTTGATTGACTACTAATTTTCATCGTACTGTCATAAGATAACTGAAATTAAATTTTGAGAAATACTTATGGGTTTTTTGTATCTAAATCACGATTGTTTTAACCCTTTACTGCACCACGTGCCATATCTGGTACATACATACCTAAAAATATAATTTTCTTTGTGTGCCATAAATTTGGCCAATGTGATCGCTATTCTTGATCAAGAACAGTTAAAAAATGAAATAACACTTATATTTTCCATATCAGATGGCTGCATTAGACTAATAGTTAGAATTTGTTCTTCGGAAACAAAAATCGACCAAGCTGTTAAGGGTAGATTTTCTTTCATTATTTTTGCTGAATACTTAAAAATATTAATAAAAAAAAGTTGCCACAGTGTTAGGCAGATAAAATTAATTTAACCTCATTTATAGTTTCAAAATATAGCAATACAATATTTTAAAACCCAAATTGTGTACATATGGCATGCATTGTAAAATATGGAAATTTTAATTTTTTTAAATTATTTTCCCCATTATTAGACCGATATATAAATTTTAAATATTTTTCCATAAAAATAGAAAAATCCATGCAGTGAAGGGTTAAACTTCACAAGTTTAAATTTCCGATTTGCTAAAATAATTACAATCTGCCCACATTGGTCAGTATTTAATCAAGATTATCAAAAGTTAATCAAATGTGTTGAACTGTATATGTTCTTGTCTATTCACAAAGTCGTAGGGAGGAGCGGGAGTAAAAAAAAAGGTTGCCCCACAATCTGTTATTTTAGAACTTAAAAGTGTCGTAGGATAATGTAAATGTAAAAATTTTTTTTATGATTTTGGTCTCAACTTATCGTTGCATTGCTTCAATTTCACTGTATATTCTTTTTTTAATGAATTATTTTCACTAATAAAAGATTATAAAGTCCAAGGCCATAGACAGTACAATTTTAGGTTAGCTGATGACCTCAGCTGATGATTCCTGTCTCTTCTTTTATACTAATGTCCAAAAATTAAAGAACATTAACCGGAATATTTCGATTTTAATCTTTTATCAAATATGTACTGAAATTCTTGAGAAATAGTGGTATTTTGCATTCTAATAGCATGCAAATTAATATATTTGCTAATTTGAAATCGCTGAAACATTCTGTGGAAAAGTAAACGTCTCTTTATAACAATTGAACTAATAGAAACTACACTTAAGATTTTCTTTATGGGTACAGTGAACTATCAAAACCAACTCTATTATTGATGAAAGAAATCACTCTCAATAAAAAGAATATTGTCCAGTTAAACTGATGGCATTGAGCTCACAGGTTATGCAAACTAATTGTATATTACAGCCTTATTTTTTCAACACTTCAAAAAATAAACTAAGGGGTGGTGATTAGCTCCCCCTTTCCCATCGTTATACTTAATCATTGAACCCCCAAAACTTATTATAGATACGCCTTATATAATAAGACTATATCCAAAATTCGTAGCAAGTGAGATACTTTTGCATAAAACCCATTTATATAATTTAAAAGGAGTTATCCTTCGTTCCTTCCTTTTTACTTAACCATTAAACCCCCAAAATTATTCAGAGATTGGCCTTATCAGAAAAAACTATCTAAAATTTAAAGCAAATCGGATAATTCTGCATAAACACCCATTTATATATTTTAAGGGGGAAGGGGGTAATCGCCCATTCATCCTTTATACTTAACAAAAGAACCCCACAAATAATCAGGAAAGCGTCTTATCAGTATGAACCTATATCCAAAAACTGAAACAAATTGATTAATTCTGCAAGAAAAACGATTTGTCTAAATTAACAGAGGTACCCCCCCCCTCCTTTATAACTTTTTATACTTATCCAATGAATCCCCAAAACAAATCAGGAAAGCCCCTTATTAGAATGAACCTATATCCAAAATTTGAAGCAAACCGTAAATTCTGCATGAAAACCCATTTATATAAATTAAATGGGGCTATCCCCCTCTTTATACTTAACCAATGAACACCTATTACTAATCATGTAGGTGCCTTATCAGAATGATCCTTTACTTAAATTTGAATGAAATGTGTTAATTCTGCATGAAAAACCCATTTATATAAAATAAGGGGGATTGGCCTCTCGTTCCTCCCCCTTTTACTTATCAAATGATCTCCCAAAACTAATCAGAAAGCGCCTTTTCAGAACAAAACTATATACAAAATTTGAAGTAAATCGTATATTTTTATCACGAGTTATGGCGTTACATACATACGTATACATTACACATAACAGGGTATATCTAAACTACTGGGAAAAACTTTAAGGGGTGATAGTATACATCAAGAAAAACAATACTAAATAGGAAAACAAGAGTCCCAAGCGTTTTCCAAAGGAGGTAGCCACCATTAAAGTTTAGGGTCCAAAATTTCAAATAAGCATAAAAAACGGAAAAATTGGTCTATAGATTTGCGGTTTTTTATTAAAACTATTCTTTATGTTGGTATTTTCATGAAAATAAATTATGAAGATAAAATTCGAAAAATGTCGATAGAGGGCGCTTTAGACTTTGCAGTAACGAACAACTGCTTTTTGCCGTTATTTTTTGCATCTCATTAAATGGTTTCGCAATCTTAGACTTAAACTTAAATTTTGAGCTCAAAATCTGAATAGTTTGGAGTGGTTAAGTGGCACAAACTGAACTGTGTTCAGAGGGTTCAAGTTTCAAATGATTATAAAAAACAGAAAAATTGGTCGATTGATTTGCAGTTTTCACTAAAACTATTCTTTATGTCGGTATTTTATTGAAAATAATTTATAAAGCTACATTTTAAAAAAAAGGCGATAGAGGGCGCTTTAAACTTTGGAGTTACGAAAAACTATTTTTTACCGTTACTATTTGCATCTCGTTAAATTTTTTAGAAGCTTAGACATAAACTTAAATTTTGCGCAAAAAATCTGAATCATTGGGAGTGGTTAAGTAGCGCAAGCTGCTGGGAGTGGGGTGCGGGTGGAGAGGTTCAAATTTCAAATTATTATAAAAAACGGAAAAATTGGTCGATTTGTTTCCGGTTTTCGCTAAAACTATTCTTTATGTCAGTATTTCCTTGAAAATAAATTTTAAAGATAAATTTTTAAAAATTTCGTTTGAGGGTGCCCTTAACTTTAGAGTAACCAACAACTATTTTTAACCGTTATTTTTTCTATCTAATTAAATGCTTGCAAAAGCTTAGACTTAAATTTTGAGCTGAAATTCTGAATAGTTGGGAGGGGATAAGAAGCGCAAACTGAACAGTGTTCAAGAGTTGAAATGTTACTCTCCCCACCCCTCGAACACAGTTCAATTTTGCGCTACATAATTACTCACAACGATTCAGACTTTGAGCTCAAAATTTAACTAATAAGCTTTTACAAGCATTTATTAGATACAAAAAATACCAGTTAAAACAGTTGTTGGTTATTCTAAAGTTTTAGGCGCCCTCTAACGGAATTTTTAGAAATTTATCTTTAAAATTTATTTTCAAGGAAATACTGGCATAAAGAATAGTTTTGGCAAAACCCGTAAACGAATCAACCATTTTTTTTCCGTTTTTTATGATAACTTGAAATTTGAACCTCCCCACCCCCACTGAACACAGTTCAGTTTGCGCTACTTAATCACTCCCAACGATTCAGATTTTCTGCAAAAAATTTAAGTTTATGTCTAAGCTTCTAAAAAAATTTGACGAGATGCAAATAATAACGGTAAAAAATAGTTTCTCGTTACTCCAAAGTCTAAAGCACCCTCTATCGTCATTTTTTGAAATGTAGCTTTATAAATTATTTTCAATAAAATACCGACATAAAGAATAGTTTCAGTGAAAACCGCAAATCAATTGACCAGTTTTTCCGTTTTTTATAATCATTTCAAATTTGAACACTCTGAACACAGTTCAGTTTGTGCTACTTAACCACTCCCAACTATTCAGTTTTCGAGCTCAAAATTTAAGTATAAGTCTAAGCTTGCGAAACCATTTAATGAGATGCAAAAAATAACGGCAAAAAAGTTGTTCGTTACTCCAAAGTCTAAAGCGCCCTCTATCGATATTTTTCGAAATTTATCTTTATAATTTATTTTCAAGAAAATGCCAACATAAAGAATAGTTTTAGTGAAAATCCCAAATCAATCGACCAATTTTTCTGTTTTTTATGTTTATTTGAAATTTTGGACCTTAAACTTTAATGACGGCTATCTTCTTTAGAAAACGCTTGGGACCCTTGGTTTCCAATTTAATATTGTTTGTCTTGATGTATACTATCATCCCTTAAAGTTTTGCCCAGTAGTTTAGATTCACCCTGTATATGTACTTACATACAGAACGGGCGGGCACATAAGCTCTCAGGCTTTAATAGCCTGTGAGCTAAAAACTGTTTCACTATCATATACTGATAATTACAGATTATTAAGAGACATCACGAGACAAATCTGTGGAATTGGATTTACACTTACCAATCAGTTTGATTGTGTTAAAATACAATTTATCTATGTATCCATCGTTCTATGGCGTTCCTTTACCTGCGGTTTATTCTATTGAGCTGTCTAAATGACAGACCAGATGTTATGACCTATAAGGTTATCTGAGCAAAAATGCTCACCGATTATCATGCCCAGTTAGTTTAAACGGTAAAGCATTGGCCTTGTAAGCCGTGTATCTGGGTTCCATTTGTGGCATAGGCAATTTTTCGCTTAGTAGGAAATATTTAATTCGATAATCTGTTAAATACTTTATAACAATATTTATTGCAGATAATGACAAATGTATTTATCAATGCTTTTTAACTGACTTGTGAGAAAAAAAAAAAAAAAACATAACAAAAACATAGCGGCAGAAATTTGTTTTTGTAGAAAAATAATTGTATTCGTTTGGTTAACCCGTTAGAACTCGCTACATGATATTTTCTCTCACCATCGTACCTTTTTTAAGACTCTTATTTAAACCTATTTTCCTTTTAATTAAAATTTCAAAATGTTATTTCAGTTTTTTACATGTTTTTGTAAATAAAAGTACTAAAGCAAAAAAAAAAAAAAAAAAAAAAAAAAAAGTGATATTAAACGAATGTAAAGTAAAAGAAAAGCAACTGAGCACTGTGAGAGAAATTCTCACTAGCGAGTTCTCTCGGGTTAAAAATATTACTTTTTTGGTTATTTCAATGGTCTACATATTTACTCTTTTTTTCTTTTATTTATATACAGGGGTTGGACAAAAATATGGAAACACCTTAAAAAAAAACACGTTTCCTTGCCTAGTATTGTATACGGTACCCGTTGTTATTCAAAGAGCTTGCAGTCTTCTCGGAATGGATAAATACAGTTTCTGTATGTTTGCCAAGGGAATATTGTGCCATTATTCCTGTAAAACGGTGGCAAGTTCAGATAACGATGTTGGCGATGGATAGCGAGAACGCACTTTCCGCTCCAATGTAGACCACAAAGGTTCGATAATATTCAAGTCTGATGACTTTGGTGGCCTGGGGAGATGCGAAAATTAATCCTCGTGCTCAGAAAACCAGTCCTGGGCAATGTGAGCTGTGTGAACGGGGACGTTGTCGTCTTGGAAGATACCATCATCATTGGGGAACAAAGCTTGTACCATTGGATGGACTTGATCGGCCAAAATGTTCACATAAGTCTGAGCAGTAATACGCCCTTACAGAGTTATCATGGGGCCAGAAGAGAACCACGATATGGCTGCCCAAACCATCATCGAACCCCCGCCATGTTTCACTCTTGGCAACAAGCAGTCTGTATTATAGGCTTGAGATTGCGTTCTCCAGACGTAAACTCGGCCAGAAGTGGGGAACAATGTGAAAGAAGACTCATCAGACCATATTACGCTCTTCCACTGCTCTATAGTCCAGGCTTTATGACTTAAACACCACTTTTTCCTGTTACAGGCATTAGCATTACTGATGGATGGCTTTTCAATTGCAACACGGCCAGCAATTCCCTATTTTTGAAGCTCCCTTCTAATTGTTTTGGTACTCACAGGATTTGGTAACACGACATTCATTTCAGCAGTAACTTTTGCAGCTGTGGTCTGCTTATTTTTCGCGATTATCCTCCTTAATGACCGTCTGTCACAGTTGACACACAATGACCGTTTCTCAGCACACACTTTCGTCCGCGCTGTGATTTAGCGGATGATGTTTTTTCCGCATTTCAAATATGCGGAATAAATCTTCGACACAGTACCTCTTGAAACACTAAAAACCTCGGCTATCTTGCTTATGGAAGTACCCACCATACGCGCGCCAACAATATGTCCACGTTCGAAGTCTATTTACTCTGACATAATGCAATGATAATCTCACATAAAAGTGCTCCAACAACGACTGAACGATGCAGCGATTTTACGAAGTTGTATAGGTGGCGTCAGTAGGCGAAAACTCCAGTGCCATCAACATAGTTCATTATTATCAATCTTTCTTTTCAAACATACATTTCAAAAGGTGTTTCCATATTTTTGTCCAACCCCTGTATATAGTAAATATATTCTCATCTATTTTAATAAATAAGGGTTTGAAAACTTTTCTTTCTCCCCCCCCCCCTAAAAAAAGAAATGTCTTTCTGTTATTTCAAAAGGATAGCGGAAGGATTTCCGAGTTGACAAAACAAAAACGGGAATCGTATTTTGTCGCGCTAACGAAATCGCCAAATTAGTGCAGTTCCTTAAATACATTTTCCGTTGAAACGCTTTGGAAAATCCATTTTTCTTTATTGAAGCAACATTCTATAATGCCATATAGATTGCAACAGAATAAGGTTAATGAAGCAATATGCTTAAAAGTGTCTATTTGGATATTACCGTGAAAGTTAGTCTCACTTCCTAATAATCATGATTACCCAAAGCAAACGCAAATCCACCGTGCATGTTTTTACGATTGCACATCCCGCTTTTGTAATTTAAGTTTTATCAGATCCAATTCACATGTTTTTTTTTTAAATAAAGTTCCGTATTCATTGCACAAAGAGTTATAATAAAATGAATAATCACTGAAATAAAGAAAATTCCTTTTACATAATTTTATATCAGGATTAATTGTAAATAATAACGAAAACACAATTTTTCGGTCACATTTTAATGAATTAAAATGATTTATAGGTATTCTAAGAAAATAGGTATTCTATCGTTGTTAATAAATCAAGCAAAATTTGAACTTTTGTGGGAGTATTTCCTATTTAATTGTTAGTGAATTTGTAATGATGTCATGCTTCACGTGTGCAATAAAAGCATGAGTCATTTAAGGGGTTAGGGATAGTCAACGGCGTGAAAAAATGAATTTTTTTTTCAGTAACTCAATCTATAAATGAAAATAATAATATGACATGATTACAATATGTTTTGACTCGACGTAACAAAAATTTAAAAAAAAAGTATGAATAATTAAAAAAATTACTCATGTTTGTGTTGGATTCTGTTTCATAAGGAGTGCGTTGCGGTGACCATCACAAATCCTTGGATATTCATCTAAAATCAATCGACAAGAATATATAGTTGTTTTAATAGATAATCTAGTACTTGTTCGAAGCTTTAAAAAAAGAAAAGAAAAAAAAAAGGAATCAACAAAATGGCGACATTAGGAAATTTATTTTCAAATTTTTGAAAGAACACCAACAGTTAATTGTTCATAAAAATCGAAATTTTTAAAAAATAAATAAATCCTTCTATTAGGCACTAGTTTTTTATGTTTTTCAAAAGCTGTATACATTTCATTGCAATCTTCTGAGCGATTTTTGAATTATAGTGGTCACCAGTTCAAAAAACATAGTTTCGAGAAAAATGCACTTTTTCACTCGATTTATGTAGAGTATTACGAATTATTTAATTACTTACACCCACTGATCTATTCCTGGGCTATATAATAGTTCTTCAGCCGTTGTAAAAGATTCCAAAATATTGATTTACTGTTGTCTACATTCTACCTTCTCGAGTATTATCATTAGTTGGCTTATCTGCCACCTTCACATGTGCAACATCAGTTTTTTCGGCATAACGATGAGAAATTTTGCCCACAATTAAGTCCCAATGTATTCATTATTATCAATAATGAATGTATACCTTCATTGAATATACCAGTAGCTATGTATACATCAATTTGTGCGATAGTATTACTTGTAATTAATGGTTTTCGGCATATTTTCTACACTAGTTGATTGACGTTCTCATTATAATTTAATTGAATCCACCCACACATCTTTAAATTAAATTGTCATTACTCAGATCTTCACAAATTGTCTTGATAGATTCTAAAACATCAAGAACCGCGCACGCAGCCTTTTCGCTAGCTACCTGCTCCTGAGCGTTCTCGAGAGTCCGAGAAACCTTTGTTAATTGCCGAATAACTCGAAAAGTATTTGTCGAATGAACTTGAAATTTTTAGAGCATATTTTTAAGATATTATGTTTTAAGAAATCGCAAAAATAAAAATAAAAAATCGATTTTTTGAAAATTCTGACTACCTCTAACCCCTTAAGAAAAACATGTAAAGTTTAAAATATAAAACTTTTATACAAACTCTGAAATTCTACTTTAGAAGAAAATTAAATTCAAAATGTTTTTAAAAATGCTGTAGTATCATTTTCGGAAAAAATGATATGCAGTTAACTGTAACTTAAATAGACAAATTGGTTGTTTTAAAAAAAACATTTATTATAAGTTTCCTTATAATTAATTTCTTATATTTTTTCCACTTCTTTGTAAATAGAATAAATAATATTGCCCAGTTAAACTGATGCCAATGAACTCACCGGCTGTTTATAATAATTGTATATTAGAGCCTTATTTTCTCAAGGAATAATGCCCTTCGAAAAAAACAATTAGGGGGAGGGGGGAGGGTCAACTCCCGCATTTCCATCTTTTATACTTAATGATTTAACCCCCAAAACTAATCAGGTATATGCCTTATCATAAGGGACATGCATCCAAAAGTCGAAACAAATCTGATGATTCAGCATAAAACTACATTTATTCAATTTAAGAAGGGCTATCCCCCGTTATCTCCTTTATGCTTAACCATCACACCCTCCAAACCAGGGTTGGCAAGTTTCTGCCGGGGTGGTTAAAACCAGCGGTTATAACCGGTTGAAACCGGCATGGCAGAAACTAATTTATGCCAGTAAATGGCAAAAACTGGCTGAAACCAAGAAATATTGCTAATAAAAACTTTCACCTGCAATGATTCATACTTCCCACATATATTTAATATATAAAGAATTTAGTTAAAAAATTAAAATAAAGATTATGAATGTTATTCTAAGTAACAGAAAACTTCAAAATGATCATATAAATATACTTTGTTTATTTAATAATTTTCTGTCACTCGAGAAACAAAAATTTCTATAATGGTAATCTGAAGATGTAAAAGTTTCACTGTTGATATTATTGTTTACGGTTGAATTTCAATTTAAAAAAAAAAAAAGAAATTTGCAAAAAAACTCTATATTTTAACAACTCTTTTCAGAGTATTTTTAAATAAATAATCTACTACTACATACAAAGAGAAATGGTTCTTTTGAAAATATATAAGTAAATAACTGTAGCTCAAAAACAAAAGAAAAAATAATGAATTATACAGTGTGTCTATAAAAGAACTCCGGGGTTTTAAAAATTCATATCTCACTAACTATAAAAGATAGCAAAATTTAGTCGATTTCTCTGAAAAGAGTAGCTCAAAAAGTTTTACTCATACGAATTGGGAATGTTTGCATCAACTGTTGGCGGCGCTGCAGGGTGTTGACCTTGAAATGATGGCGTCTCGCAACAAAAGGCTCAATGTGTTATCTGGCTTATAGAAACGAAGTCTGTAGTTACCGTACAAAGAAACTTTCGACGTAACTATGGTGTTAACCCGCCTTCTGACAAAACCATTCGTCAATGGTTCAGTGCATTTAAGGAAACAGGAAAGTTTTGAAGCAAAAGTGTCCGGGTAGGCCGAGTGTGTCTCAAGAGAAAGTGGACAGAATCCGAGCTTCATGCCTTCGAAGCCCTAAGAAATCGTTGACAAGACGTAGCCTGGAGTTGGGGTTACCAAGATCAACTGTCGCTAAGGTACTTCATAAAAGACTACGTTTTCCCCAGACATGCTCGCCAAGACATGGGAAGAGGTAGAATACGGTTTAGACGTCTGCCGTGCCACTAACGGGGCTCATATAGAACTTTACTAAGTGTTAAAAAAAAACTTGAAAATGTAAGCTTTCCAGTCATGTATAAAACATGTATGTATGTTTTTTATTTCATTAAAATAATTTGCCTCAAAACCCCGGAGTTCTTTTATAGACACCCTGTATTGTACAATTATTTTATAACATTAAAAAATGAAAAAAAAATTGTGGAAAAAGTAATAATATACTGAGAACATTCCATAATATAGGATTAATTTTACTTAACTTTTCTTAACTTAGACTGCTTTTTAATTTGTTCTGAATGAAAGAAAAGTTTGAAAATATTCTTTCTCAATAATATTCACAATATTTTATTTGTTATTTTTCCTGAATAATAAAATGTATATAAGCAATTTAATATTACTTAAAAAGTCTCAGATCACGTCAGAAAATGAGTTTATGCCAGTTGTTGCCAGTTTGTGCCGGTAAAAACCGGTTATAACCACTTTTTGCCACTGGCACGGGAGAAACCACTTTCTGCCGGCAAAAATCCAGCCCTGCTCCAAACTATTCAGGAATTCGCCTTATCAGAAAAAACCTATATCCAAAATTTAAAGCAAATCGGATAATTCTGAATAACACCCATTTATTTAATTTAAAGAGGGGGATATTTTCCCGTCCCCCTCTTCATTCGTAATAAAAGAACCCCAAAACCAGAGAAGCGTCTTATCAGTATGAACTAATATCCAAAAATTGAAGCAAATCGGTTAATTCTGCATGAAAAATCCATTTACCTGAATTATGAGGGGTAACCCCGAGATCCCCCTTTATACTTAAGCAATGAATCCTCAACACAAATCAGGAAAGCGCATTATCAGAATGAACCTATATCCAAAATTTGAAGCTTATTGTTAATTTCTGCGTAAAAAAATCCATTTACCTACATTAAGGGGGGGGGATTACCTCCTATTCTCCTCCTCCCTTTATACTTAACCAATGAACACCCAAAACTAATCATGGAGGCGCCTCATCAGAATGATTCTATATCTAAAATTGAATGAAATTTGGTAAATCAGCATGAAAAACTCTTTTTATCTAAATAAAGTGGGGGAACTAGCCCCCCGTTTCACCCTTATACTCATCCAATGAACTCCCAAAACTAATCAAGAAAGCGCCTTATCACAATAAATCTATATATATAAATCGGATATTTTTATCATGAGTTATCGTGTTACATGCACACATACATACACACTGAATGGGCGGGCACATAAGCTCTCAAGCTTTGATAGCCCTTGAGCTAAAAATGAATCTTTATTTATCAAGTAAATCATTGAAAAATAAAGTTTATCTATGTAAAAATGAGGTTTTTTTTTTTTTTTTTTTTTTTTTTTTTTTTTTTTTTTTACTTGAAGTTAAAATTATTTAATTTTATAGTCAAGTTCCACCATATGTATTCCGAATTTAACAATTTATTGCATCCTTCAGACAGCTGATAGATGAATTTAAAAATTAAGAATAAAAATATTTTTTTAAACATTAAAAAACACATATCTTTCTTCATTGCAAATATAAACAATAATTTTATCAAAAAACTAAGGAACAATTATTTATGCTCTTGATTACAAATAAAAACTATATAACATTTTCCGTCGCAGATTTATTATGTTAACTAGCTGTCCTTGGCGACCAGTTTGGCCTCCCTTGAATGTATACTAAGCATTAAATCATATTGCTTTTATTCATGATTTATTTTAATTGCTCTTTTTTTTTTTTTTTTTTTTTTTTTTTTTTTTTTTTTTTTTTTTTTGGCTAAATTAAAGATTCTGCTAGAGAAATAGACACAGATGCCATATGTGCACTACATTGGCGCGATTGCAACAATGTGACTCACATGGTAACCCGGCTATTGTTATTTATTTATTAATAAACTGTTTGTTAGCTTTTATTTTATTTTTTAAAATGATATAAATTGTTTTGTTCTATAAATATTTAAACTTTTTAAAATTATTATTTACCTTTTAAAATAATAGAAATTAGTTTAAAAATATGTATGTAACTGGTATTTGAAAACGGAATTTTCGCCAAATTGGAGTCAGAAAACTAACGCACAAATGTGTTGCATATATGACATCTGTTCAATCAGGAACTCAGTATTTTTATGCTAGCTTGGTTCAGATAATAAATCGCTAAATATTGTACCCGTGGCATTTTTTCGTATTTCATTAATTATTTAAAATATAATGATATAATCCTTTCATTCATTTCATTTATAACACATAACTTTAATTTGAAACTGAAATGTTTAAAATTCATGACTTTTATTTATTTTTTTAAGTAAAAAGAACAGAAAAAAATATAAATAATGATATTTTGAAGTTCCATAATTTTAGCGAAGGAACAAAACATAATTAAAACCAGTTTACCACAGCATAAATCTTACCAAAGGACTTTTCCATAGCAACCCATAAGATGTGTTTCATTTGGATGTTACCATTAAACGATTAACAAATAATCGTAATTTTTGTGCCACATATGCTAGTGTAATATATATATATAGATTTCATAGTTTAATGAAAAGACTACAAACTCTAAGTGAGCTAATGTATCTCTCCTTGTTTACATTATCATGAGCATGCCACACTATCTTACCTTATAACGTCTTTTAAACTACGATGTAAAGTAATTTGCGGTACGAATTTTTGAAATTTGAATGAAATCTATTTTGTATTGGTTGTTTACGGAGGGTTAGCAGATAGCTTGTAACTTCTTAACACACTGACTGGCATGACAGAGAAATATGTAAGCCAGAAAAATTTCCCAGGACGACATACCACACGAATAAGTGTGGCAATTATATTTTCATTGAAGGCAATTTATTTCTATGAAACAGGTTACTGATACTTTATCACCATTGTTAAAAAAAAAAAAAAAAAAAAAAAATAGATTTTTTTCGTTCCCTACAAACATGTTTCCTGATTTCAGTTTCGCATCCAACATGCTAAATGTGCTTATGAATTAAAAAAAGTCCTTCCGGCAATGCCGGGAGGAAGAGGTAGCTTTCATATACTCATATATTTATTTATTTATTTTAAGGTAAGTTACATTGTTCAAAAATACTAAGCTCAAATTAGTGGAAATAATCTTATAAAATTAGTGATTTTTATAAGATTGAAACTAGTTTTTGTGAAGACTGAATATTAATAGGAATTTTTAGAAATTAGTCACCTTTTATTCAACCTGGTTTTATTTTAAGCGATTTAGAGAGTCACCAAATTCCACGATATCATAAAGCGTATGCCATTTTAAAGCAACATTGTGGATCGTTCAGATCAGACCGTTTCAAAAAGTCAGCCATAAGCAAAATTCAAAGTGCTATAACTGAGTCATTTTTTAAGATATAGACAAAATAAAAAGTGTTCTGGAATCGTTGTTTTAAGTTCTAACACGTAAAAGAAAAATATTTTTCAATTTTTAATTTTTTCGCATTTAATTTTAAATTTTAAATTTTTTTAAAAATTTAAAATGGCCACCATTTTGAAACAAAATGGTGGATGATGCTGGCCAACGAACTAGGTCGAGACATTTGTATGTATTATGTACATCCCAAGTTTCATTGAAATTGGTTCATAAATACGCGTGTTATCACGTGACAAAAATCAGATCGTATCGTTTCAAAATGTCAGACATAAGAAAAATTCAAAGTGCTATAACTCAATCATTTTTTAAGATATAGACAAAATAAAAAGTGTTCTGGAATCTTTGTTTTAAGTTCTAACACGTAAAAGGAAAATATTTTTCAACTTTTAATTTTTTCGCATTTAATTTTAAATTTTAAATTTTTAAAAAAATTTAAAATGGCCGCCATTTTGAAACAAAATGGCGGATGATGCTGACCAACGAACTCGGTCGAGACATTTGTATGTACTATGTACATACCAAGTTTCATTCAAATCGGTTCATAAATACGTTAGTTATCGCATGACAAAAATCAGATATATATATATATATGGTTATATATATATATATATATATATATATATATATATGTCAACATTTGAACGGAGGGTGGTTTTGGGGTCTGGGGGTCATGATCGGTGAAAATATACCAAAATTTTCCGGAAGTGCTTTCCTCCGGACGGCTGCAATAGGTAGCTTTTTACTTTTTGTAATGAAAGCTACCTAACATATAAAACTAACGATTTGTATAAACCACTTAACCGTCTGCCCCGAGATAAGTCGGGGGTAAAAGCACTGTTTCCCCATACCCTTCGACGGTTAAGTGGTTAAAGAATATTGCCGCTATTGGGAATTATTTAGAGTAGAAACTGCTTTGTAAATGCCTACCATAAATGCTACACGGATTTTTGAGTAGTATGTAAGCGTAGATTTATCAAAATATTGTTATAAATACGCATATCGCTCAATATGCAGAATTTGAGAAGCTAAAAACGGACGAAAATTTGTTTGAATATAGATTGACAAGTTAAATATTAATTTGAAAATAATGTTGCATTATTTTACAATAAGAAGGATTAAAGGCTTGAACAAAAATTCGAAACCTCTTTTAAATGAATCCGATTTTATCTAAAACATAAGAATTTAACGTGAAGATTTCTTCATTAATCGAAACAATCATCAATCACAAATATTAGAAAACGCCATATTTTGAGGCCCTTGGAATAGCAGTGAAAGGTTTTCAGGCTTACAAAAGAAAAACAAAATCCATAAATGCATGTTACACTTGGAAAATCCTATTTAAAATGCTCCTTTGGCAATTATCGCCTGTTATACAATAAGTTCCTCCATCTATGTTCTCTACCAATTAAATATTGAAAATTTAATTCAAACATAATTTCTAAGACTAGTTAAAAGCCTGAGATACATGTTTTATAGGTTCACATATTTTATATTAAACCTAGGATAATGAAACAAAATACTTGCAAATTCAAACTTTTTATTATTATTATTATTTCTTTTATGCAGATTCATTTTATAAGAAAACGAACATCTCCCTAGATTTTTTGGCATATTTAAAATATTGATTATCAATAAAATTCAGTGATAAAATATCAGTTAGTTATGAAATTTAATAATAGAAAAGATACATTGTAGTAGTTTACCGTATCTCATGTTCGAGAACATGTAATAGATAACTTTCTGGAAATCCGGGGAAATATCTTTATGGAAATATATTTGCTGAAAAAAATATATTCAAAATATTTCATCTCATCATTTTAAAAAGTTCAAGGAACTAAAAACCTTTTTAAGCGCTTTGCAAGTTTAGAAGAGATTTAGCTTTATATAAATTAACTTGTATAAAGCTAAGAAACTTAACTTGTATAAAGGAAAAGAATTAAATTTTTTTTATTGGTATTGTACATGTGGAAAAAATTCCTTGGTAAACGAATAAGCAAGTGTATGTTGATGGAATAGTAGGTCAGTATTTATTAATTTTGTTTGATTTTCATATGCATTCCGGTTAGACGAATTGGTTGAACTTAATTTGCATAAAGAAAAAGAATTAAATTAATTTTTATTGGTATTGTACATGTGAAAATAATTCCTTAGTCAACGAATAAGCAAGTGTATGTTAATGGAATAGTAGGTCAAGTATTTATTAATTTTGTTTGATTTTCATATACATTCCGGTTAAAAAAATTGGTTGAACTTAACTTGTATAAAGAAAAAGAATTAAATTTATTTTTATTGGTATTTTATATGTGAAAATAATTCCTTAGTCAACGAATAAGCAAGTGTTTGTTGATGGAATAGTAGGTCAGTTTTTAATTAATTTTGTTTGATTTTCATATACATTCCAGTTAAGCGAATTGGTTAAACAGATATTGATTATCGCAAGTATTAAATAAAGGGAATCATCACGATATTTAATTTTAAAATATTTAAAAAATATTTTTAGACCAAATTAAAATATTCAAATAAAACTATTTAAATTTTTAAAAAATCCGAATATTTTTAATTTAGCAATTTTAGAAATTTAGCTGAAGTATGGATAAAATATATTTTTTTAAGAAGGGATTGTTTAAAACGTATTTAAAACGATGAAACAATTCCGAAAATATCCACATTTCTTTAAATTAAAGAAAACTCACCTGATATCTCAAAAAAGATGTTAACGCTCATTAAAATCTCCAAAACCCTTAAAATGGTTTAAAAGTATGAAATTTATTTTAATTAAATCCATGGGACAGTTAAATATTAAAAAATAAAATTTCAACTTCTGCCGACATGCTTTGAACTCTGGACCTTTCTGTTTGAAATAACACACATCACCACAGAATTGCCCTGCTCACGAAAAGGTGCTTGAAATTAAGATTGTGTTCGAAAACGCAAAAATGATGGGATGTCGCTACCTTAATTCATTCAATTGAAATAATGTAACTTTTTTTTCGAAATTTCATAATTTAAGTTATGACTGGTGCTGGGAACATAAGCATCCAGCAATCTTCCGAGATTTATAGATATATATATATATAAATGGTATATTATACATATTGTATCCTTTGATGTTTTTGTATAGTGATTGTAAATACTAGTGTATGTTTAACGCTATTCATGTCAGGAGCAAGGCAGACCCCTATCTCAGCTGGCATCTAGAAGGCACCAGTTTTGGGCTCTCGCATAACAATCGCTTGACATTTACGTCAAGAATGGTTTATTGGTAGATTTACAAGCCAATTAAGCGAGACCGCACACGTTTTTCTAGTTGAGGCTCCCGGTCATTTTCCGGCTAGGAGCGAGTTGCAGACAAGAGGGGCCAGCCCCCCACGCTCGAACAAGAAGCCAACGAATCTGCTTCAGGAATAGGCCGGGGGAGAGACTGAATGGTCATTTTCGGGCAGATTGAATCGAAGGGGAGTATTAGCCACGCCCGCCATGAAAAAAAAAGAATATAGACTGTTTTCTTGAGGAGTTCAGATGAAAAGTTCGCTCCGAGATGCGAAGATGTATTTATAAGAGAAGCGTTAATAATTCCAAGGAGGACCGACCAACATAGCCTATGATCCGAATGTGATGTCCGCCAGTGATGATGTGTGACCGCCTGTGATTTCTCCGAATGCGAGCCTTAACTGAGTGCTGGACACGAAATAATATGAAGGTACGGTTTTTCTTATAATTTATATTGTTTCCCAAAATGTTTAGGGCAAAATGCCAAGTAGGGGGTTCTGCACGCTCCAATTGGTATTCAAGATTAGAGTATTAAAACCAATAATTATACAAGTAGAATTAATAGTGTTTTTTTTTGTTTTTTTTATTTTATCTATATTGAGAATAATGTGTCTTGTGACGCACTGACAATTTGTAAAATACTTGTAAATAAATTTATATGTTAGTTGCTAAAAAATTGTTGGTATCTTTTCGACCATGAGTCTTATTTTATTTAATTCTATTATGATCTGATTTAAAGTTATGTTTTATTTACGATCCATAAGTTAATTCCATCTTCAAAAACAATCACAACGCAATTTGGTAATGAAGGCAGTTGCCTCACTTATATCGAAGGGATTAACCAGGATTTAAACGAACGATCACTGTTATTTTTGTATTAGATATTAAAAAATTGCATGAGTTTGCACTATGAATACTTTAAATAAAAATGATTAGGAGTGACTAGCATAGTTCATTCAAGGATTTGGGTTATGCTGACATGTCGAAATAAAGATTTCCGTTACAGGAGCCCAGTTCTGTCCAGCATATGCCCCAGAAACCTATTTGGTACCGTGACCTTTTCGGATGAGTTCCGGAGGTTAATAATATTGTTTTTGTTATAAAAAGTTAATAGTAATTCATAGTGTTAGTTTTACTCAAAATTCTACGCGCTATTCATGGTTTTTAATGTTAAATTAAATTTTAAAAGTAAAACTTGGTGCCAATGGAGTGTGCTACAACGTTTCTGACTCATTCGTCCAAAATGGCTATTTTTTGATGTGTTATACTAAAAATAAATATATATGTTTAAGTATGATTATACTGATGATATTGTGTTTTAAATTGGAAACAAACAATCGTATAATTGTGTGTGGAAAGGTTTTAAGAGTAATATTATGAAATAAGGTTTCAAATTATATGATATATTTGAAAAATTTGAAAGAATTTTAAAATAGATTTTGCATCACATTGAATTTATTTATGGTATTTTATTGTAATGATTATATTTTGGAAGTACATGGCATTTTCTATGTTATTGAACAAAAAAAGAAGTGTTTTATGTGAATTTATAAGACCAATTTTATGCCGCAAAGGAAAAAAGCGGAAGTAGTATTACAAATGAAATAAAATAATAATAATAAGAATAAGAAAGGGCAGTTTAGAAAATTAATAATTTTGGTACTGATTTTCTATGTGTATTTTATACATTTATTTTGAATTTGATTGTATTTGGATTTTGAGGGACAGTGTATATATATATTTATATATTTTCTTGTGTGTTATAGAAAATTTTATTCAGGAGTTAAGTTGTATTGCAAAGTTGTTTGTGTAAAAATATATAATATAAGGGTAATGAATGTCAATTAGGACAATATATGCCGAGGAAAAGAGGAAGGAAAAGTTTACAAAATCAATCTAAGCCAGGGGTGGTAACAAGAAATAAATCAAAATTGAAATCTAAAACGTTAGAGATTAAAATGGACGACCCATTAAAACCGAATTTGTCGCAAATGTTATCATTGATTGTTTCCTTTGACGTAAAAAAGATTAGCAATGTGTTATTTTATTTGAAAGAATTCGATGAATTATTGGATCGGGTCCACGTAGAAGAGGATTTTAAATTACAGATATTAAAAGCTAAATTTGTGGGTACGGCCCGTGAGAAATTAGTATCTGACCAGACGCTAAATGAGGAAAAGAATTATACAGAGTTTAAAAGAAAAATCGTGGAATTGTTTCAGAAAAAAGATTCTTTTATCGAAGCACAGATAAATTTTAACTCAATTATGCAACTCCCAAATCAAAACATGAAAGATTTTATAGAAGTTTTTAACAAGGCCGCATCAATGTATTTAGGTGCTTCTGGCCAGGCAACGGAGGTGGGAGCTAATAAACTATTCGATTTAATAAAAGCCAATAAATTTTTGGAGGCAATATCGCCAAATATTGCGTTGGAATTGCAAAAATTAGACATTAAAGATTTTGGGAAATTGTGCGAAAAAGCTCAGACGATCGAAGCCGCGTATAAATCGACAGTTTTAGATCAGATTAATGCGGTAACAGCCAATACAAGCAAAGAAAATGAGGATTTTTGTACGAATTTATTACAATTAAATAAAGAGCAGGCTACGGCCATAGCAGAATTAACTGCTCAGGTCAACAAGTTGAAATTACAAACTAAAACCCAAGTTAGGGAAGATAATTTGAAAGAAAAACGATGTGAAATCTGTAATACGAATCGGCATGACATTTCCGAATGTTGGTACAATTTGAAAAATTCAAATACTAAATTTCGGAACCAGGGACAGAGAAATTTTGCAAATAAGAATTTTGGTGCGAATAATTACAGGACGATGGAAGGCTATGGATTTGCAGCGCCAGTATCACAAAATTATTTCCCCAGTGCACAAATGTATAGTGATTTTAATTATGACAGATTTCACAGGGATAGAAATTATCAGGATTATAATAGATTTGAAAATTTTTATGAAAATTTCAATCATAGTCCTCCATGGAATAGGGATTCCTCGGATAGAAGCTATAATAACAGAGATGACAGATCAGGGGTTGCACGCTACGATGCATATTATGGAAATCGTAAACAATCGGATGAACATAGGAGAGGGCGAAATGACTATTCCAGGGATGAACCGCAGCATGACAGAAATAGAAATTCAATTCAGGAAAAAGAAAATAAGAGAGATGTTTCGGACAGACACAAAGGGAAAAGAAAGTCGAATTCGGGAAACTTTTAAGGAAATCTGCAGTTGTAAATAATAGTCATAAGAAAGACCCCGGTAGATTCCCGATAAGGGGGAATAAGTTCGTGATTGCTAGTGTGAATTCAGCGGGAAAGGATAAACTTCCCATCATTGCATTACAGATTTTTGGGTTAAAAGTTGACACGTTGCTGGATAGCGGGGCCGCAGTTTCACTTTTATCACCGGAGGTTTTAGAGGCGCTCAAACAAACGGATGCAAAAATTAAATACTTGGCGAATAGGGTAACAATCCACACATTCGATAACTCAGTCATACCTTTTCGGCAATGTATAAAAATTACATTTAAAATTAACAATGAGCTTGTGACAGGAACATTTTATGTTACATCTCATAATTTTCAAGGGAACTATAAAATGTTGCTAGGTTTTGATTTCTTGAAAAAAAATAGAATGATTTTAAATTTTGATAAGAAAACACTAAAATTAAAAAATACGGAAATTGCCCTGGAACCGCAGGTTATGAATAAGGAAATAGTTAATATAAATAGTATAAACAAAAGGGGGGGCGGAAGTGAAAAATGTCATAAAAGCGGTCCGCACAAATATTACCAAAAGGCATTTTAAAGGAAGTGAAGTATTTGCGTGCATGGAGAAAGAAGCACATTTACACCCAGGACAAACTAAAATTATATCGTTGAGATGTCCGGAGGCGGTCCAGGCTAATCAGCTGATTTTAATTGAACCAACTGAGGAATTTAAAAATTTAGTTACGGAATGTTCAGTTCATGAGGTACCAGTCACTAACAAAATTGATTTAATTATAACAAACAATACTGAAGATAAGATTATAATTAGAAAGGATACTAGGGTCGCACTGATCAGTTCGGATTTTGTTAGTAAAAATAACTTAAAGCTTAATGAGATTGAAGAGGGAGAAATTTATCAAATTAATAATCTAGATTTACAAGAAGTTAGGGCTTTGAGAGAAGCGGAGCTTGACAGATCGGATTTTAATTTAGATCATTTAACAGGTGATTTTAAACAAATGATAGAAGACTTATTGATGAGTCATGCACATGCTTTTTCGAAGTCCTACAAATCTTTGGGTCAGTCTTCATTGGTATCGCCCAAAGTACAATTAAATCACAATTTTCCCATTCAGCATAAACCATATAAGACGCCTCAGGCAGTTAAGCAGTATGCGCAGGAAGAACTACGAAAATTGCTAGAAGCGAAAATAATCGAAAAATCTGATTCGGATTATGCATTTCCGGCATTATTTGTAAAAAAAAAAAGGCACGGAAAAAAATTTGGTTCGCTATAGAATGGCGGTGGATTACAGGACGTTAAACGAGATTTTAGAGGGGTTTCCATATCCGGTACCGGACGTAAAAGATGTTTTACAGGCAACTAGTGGAAAAAATTTTTATACAACATTAGATTTGCATTCGGCTTTTTTCCAAATTAATTTACGCCCGGAGGATCGTCACAAATTAGCATTTGTGACGGAGTTTGGGAAGTACGCCCCTTGCCGTCTCAATTTTGGGCTTAAAATAAGTAGTACAAAATTCGCTGAACATATGGATAGGGTCCTGGGACACTTTCCTAAGGACAAAGTAGGATATTTTATAGATGATGTGGTTTTGGCCGAAGACAGCCCGGAGGGAATGGCACAGTTGTTAAAGGAAGTTTTGGAAACTCTAATTGATCACAATTTAACAGTTGAACCCTCTAAGGTGCAAATATGTAAACCGGAAATTGAATTTTTGGGTTTTAAAGTTAATAAAAACGGATATGCCCCATCAGAAAAAAACGTGGGGAAGGTACAACGGTTAACTAGACCTAAAAATAAAAAGGGGGTAAAGTCACTTTTATGTTTGGCAAATTATTTCAGAACTCTTATTCAAAATTATGCCGATATTGTCAATCCTCTAGTCGAATTGACTAAACAAAATGTAAAATTTAAATGGACTGAGGAGACGGAACAAGCATTTTTAAATATACAAGAGGCAATCGTGAGCAACCCCACCCTTAAACCGCCAAAATTTGATAGGGAGTTCTTTTTAATAACTGATGGTTCAAAGAAAGCAATATCAGGTGTCCTTGCGCAGGAAGATAATGGATACTTAGTCCCTATTGAATTTTACGGTAGAAAACTTAAGCAGTCAGAAACGGCTTACCCAAGCATGAAGTTCGAATTATTGGCTATTCATGACGCAGTTATGCATTTTAAACACATGCTGTTAGGGCGAAAATTTACTATTTTAACGGATAACAAAGCTCTCACATATCCGCTGAAAATTGAAATGCAGTCGGATATAGTGGCTAGATGGATTTTAAATCTCAGCGACTATGACTACAATATCGAATACATCGAAGGGAAAATTAATCCTTCGGATTTTTTGTCTAGAAACTTAGTAAATAATATTACTAGTAGCAACGAGTTACAGAATAACTTATTCAAAGTAAATCTTAACTTGAGTGAAGAGAACATTAGAGCCAAGCAATATGAGGATGAAAAATTAATCACAATTATAAAAAAGGTTGAGTCAAAGAAAAACAACAGAATAACAAAAAAGTATAATTTAAACGAGAATAAAACGCTGGTATTAAAACAAAACGGGAAATATCCAGAATTAATAATCGTACCGGACGAGCTTAAGTTTACGGTTATGGCGGAGGCACATGGACCCCATTTTGGTTTTAGAAAAACATACGAAACTGTCAAAACTCGTTTATTCTGGTACGGAATGTACCAAGATATAAAAAATTATTGCACGAATTGCGTAAGATGTAATTGCAGTAAGCAGCATCAGACGATTAAAGTACCACTTGAAAAAATGGAAAGAAATTTACAAATCGGAGCAAGTCTACAAATGGATATAGTAGGTAAATTACCCATGACCCTCAGGAAAAATTGCTTCATTCTGACTATCATAGACGCAGGCTCTAGATTTTTAGAAGCAGTCCCTTTACGAAATGTGGAGTCCCAAACTATCTTGAATGTTTTAAATAGGTACTTCGGAGCCTACGGCTTGTGTTCCGAAATAGTTACAGACAACGCACAATATTTTCGCAGTGCGCTTTTTAAAGAATATTTGAAGATACTAAATATAGATCTACACCCGACAAGCGTCTACAAACCTTGTGGGAATGGTCTGGCTGAAATCATTAATAAATCGATTAAGGCATCCTTGGTGGCAATGTCCAATTCCACTCTTGAGTGGGACACCAGACTCGAATATTTTAAACTTAATTATAATACCACGATCCATCGAGCACTAGGTTATTCTCCTTCAAAATTATTCTTTGGTAGAGAAATTAAAAATCAATTTACGGTATTAAGTGCTCCGGATTTAACGTGCACTCAAGCGTTCGTTAAAAATAGGATAGAACATATGAGGGCAGTTCACCGGCAAGCCATAGCTAACCAACAAAAAATTATGGCGGAATATATCAAAGAAATGATCTTCAGGAAGTTAAAAAGTTAGACGTGGGTCAAGAGGTGTACGCAAAAGTAATTGGCAAGCCTAGGGCTTTACACCCTCGTTTTGGAAGGGCCTTTTGTGGTAGTAAAAGTTGTTCGACACAATAATTATGTGCTCCGTCTGAAAGACAAAATAAATGGGCCAACAATACGTCGACACATACAATTTCTTTTTGCACCCAAGGCTACGAAGAGGAATGCCAGAAAAACTAAGGGCGAGTTAAATGAATCAGACTCGGAACAGAATATTGAGGATTAAGTAAGGGCACTCTTACTTAGATATATAGGTTACGGAGAATTAGCTTGTACAAGACTGTCACAAAGACTTAATTAAAAAAAAAAAAAAAAAAAAAAAAAAAAAAAAAAAAAAAAAAAAAGGCTCCTTTCAGAGCCATACATGAAAAAAAATAAAATAAAATAAAATAAAATAAATAAGTATTACGGTTGATAGGCAAATTTATATAAGATAAGGTGGATGAACGCATTTCCTCTTAAGATTAATTATTGAGTGAATGTAAAGATAGCTTAGATAGTCAGATTCATTGAAAATTTTGAAATAAAATTATAACAATAATATTAATAATTATTTCTTTCAAAAGTGGTTTTGTTTGGGCGACACAGGGAGATAATACCTCTTTATATTTAAAGGCGAAAAGGGAACTTAGTTTAAAGAAAGAAAAAAAGGCTCTTTTCAAAGCCATAAGAAAAAAAAAAAAAAAAAAAACTTTTGCATAACTTTATCTTTGGCGGGGCAACCAACATTGGGGGTTTTGGGACTTTGCATGTAAAAAAATTCTTTTGCGGGCAGAAGATTTTGATTTACTTGGCCAAGGCATGCAGGGTCGTGAACTATCATTGTTTTTATTTGCTCCGAGAAGGATAGATTTCGAAATTGGGTAAAAGGGTTTGGAAGTAAATACTTAATAATAGTGATACAAAAAAATAAAACGGATATATAATAAAAGGGGTATAATAATAAGGATTATATAAGTAATAAGGAGACATAATGTAGCGTTGGTAGGATAAAATAAATAAATAAATCAATAAATGTGGTAGCTTTTTGGTTTTCCCTCCCTGTTTGGTTTCAAATTAGTTAAAAAAAATAAAATAAAAATAAAATAAAATAAAATAAAATATAATATAATAAAATAAATAAATAAATAAATAAATAAATAAATAAATAAATAAAAATTTCTTTATATCAGCACATAACAAAATGCTTATAAGGCTTACACAATGGATTACTTGTAGAGTTTGACTACTAACAAAATTTTATGGAAGTATATGGTTTCCGCGGTCATCAGAATGACATAAAATTTTAGAAATTGGGATTTTTTTTTTGAGTGGACAGGTTATATTATATATATAAATGTTATATAAAGAAAAAGGGTAAAATTGGTCTTGTAAGATTAATTTTTCAATATGTATAAGGAATGAAACAAAAACAACAGCACTTACTATAAGTTTTGAATAGTGCTAAGGGTGAAAATCATCCTGCAAAACAAAATTGTAAATATAAAAAATTGTGTGTATTGATTTTATATTGAAATAATGTGAATGGTATAAAATGTGTATCATATATAAAAAAATTATAGTGTAGCATATAAATATGGTGATGCATTGTTTGTACGTTATGATAACAGCCATACTTGTAAATGGAAAAATGAGTCAGAAATGTGTTCTTAAACTATTTCAGTAACTAGTTTTGGACATAATAACAGCTTTAAAATAAATAAATAAATAAATAAATAAAATACATATATATATATATATATATATGTATATATATTATCATTGCTTTATTATTTCGGAAATTCGCGATTTTAGGCTAAAATTATGGGAACAATATAAGTATTGATGCATAACGCAGAGAAGAATCCTCACACATCAACAACCTCCCAGCAGGGGAGATAAGCAAGTAGCAATACAATCAGAGACTGCGAATCATTGTGTTACGTAACCTGAACTTTCTTTACAGACATGGACAAAAAAAAATCTAGGCATTCTACGATGATCATTTTAGATTGTGATGTACAGAATTAGACAACTGATGGCGTTGCAAGTGTTCAATCACAAACAGACTTTGAAACAGTGATTTATCTTTCAGGATCGCCGAACACTTATTAAAAAAAAAAAAAAAAAACTTGAGTCATGACGGGAAGTTTTCACGAAACTCAGTTGTTTCCCTTGAAAGATACAAGGTTTACACACCTAACAAAAAAAAAAAAAAAAAAAAAAAAAAGAAAAGAAAAAGTACTCTTTTGTCTGTTTGTTTCTTTTTATTTTCATTTAGTTGGGGGGGGGAGATCCTGGGAACATAAGCATCCAGCAATCTTCCGAGATTTATAGATATATATATAAATGGTATATTATACATATTGTATCCTTTGATGTTTTTGTATAGTGATTGTAAATACTAGTGTATGTTTAACGCTATTCATGTCAGGAGCAAGGCAGAGCCCTATCTCAGCTGGCATCTAGAAGGTACCAGTTGTGGGCTCTCGCATAACAATCGCTTGACATTTACGTCAAGAATGGTTTATTGGTAGATTTACAAGCCAATTAAGCGAGACCGCGCACGTTTTTCTAGTTGAGGCTCCCGGTCATTTTCCGGCTAGGAGCGAGTTGCAGACAAGAGGGGCCAGCCCCCCACGCTCGAACAAGAAGCCAACGAATCTGCTTCAGGAATAGGCCGGTGGAGAGACTGAATGGTCATTTTCGGGCAGATTGAATCGAAGGGGAGTATTAGCCACGCCCGCCATGAAAAAAAAAGAATATAGACTGTTTTCTTGAGGAGTTCAGATGAAAAGTTCGCTCCGAGATGCGAAGATGTATTTATAAGAGAAGCGTTAATAATTCCAAGGAGGACCGACCAACATAACCTATGATCCGAATGTGATGTCCGCCAGTGATGATGTGTGACCGCCTGTGATTTCTCCGAATGCGAGCCTTAACTGAGTGCTGGGCACGAAATAATATGAAGGTACGGTTTTTTTTATAATTTATATTGTTTCCCAAAATGTTTAGGGCAAAATGCCAAGTAGGGGGTTCTGCACGCTCCAATTGGTATTCAAGATTAGAGTATTAAAACCAATAATTATACAAGTAGAATTAATAGTGTTTTTTTTTTGTTTTTTTTATTTTATCTATATTGAGAATAATGTGTCTTGTGACGCACCGACAATTTGTAAAATACTTGTAAATAAATTTATATGTTAGTTGTTAAAAAATTGTTGGTATCTTTTCGACCATGAGTCTTATTTTATTTAATTCTATTATGATCTGATTTAAAGTTATGTTTTATTTACGATCCATAAGTTAATTCCATCTTCAAAAACAATCACAACGCAATTTGGTAATGAAGGCAGTTGCCTCACTTATATCGAAGGGATTAACCAGGATTTAAACGAACGATCACTGTTATTTTTGTATTGGATATTAAAAAATTGCATGAGTTTGCACTATGAATACTTTAAATTAAAATGATTAGGAGTGACTAGCATAGTTCATTCAAGGATTTGGGTTATGCTGACATGTCGAAATAAAGATTTCCGTTACAGGAGCCCAGTTCTGTCCAGCAACTGGGGTATTCAGCTCTATATAAAAGAAAGGGCAAATCTGTAACTTAAATATTTTCCACGTACGAACGCTGTGACATATAGGTGGGCTGACAGAGAAGTGAGACTTTATGAAACCCTAGAGAACTAAGGAAATTTACAACCTTCTAAATCTATCAAAGAAATAACGAAGTCTTTAATGTAAATAAATCAAAAACTCAGTTTAGCTGCATTCATGTGTTATATTAAAACTCTAATAAATACTTATTAAATATATTAATATTTTAAATTTTCAAGAATAATTTTCTTAGTGCGACATGAATAGAAATGTCACACGTTTTATAAATCTTTTTCATATCATAAGCACCCCTTGGAAACATTCTAATTTTATGTTGTTTAATGTTTGATTAGACTAACTTATACGCTTTTTACTATTAATTCTATATTTTATTATTTATTTATTTATTTTAGTTTAATAATACAAACAGAAACAAAAAATAATCAAAGAGATTTTTTTTTTAATTTTTTTACCATGCTTAAATTTTCAAATTTCTACTAAATAAATAAAATAAAATTCTGCTGAAAATAAAGTAATTTCGCAAAATTTCTATCACTCGCAAAATACATGCGAGAAAAAAAAACTTGCAGAATTTTTCTATCTCTTGAAAAATAAATTAAGTTTGCAAAATAAATTATGTTCCTAAAAATAAAGTAAGTTCACAAATATATTCTATCTCTTGAAAAAGAAAATTAAGTTCGCAAAATAAATTTTCTACTTGTTAAAATAAATTAAGTCCCCAAAAAATTTTTTGAAAAAGAAAAAAATATATATTCCCGCAAATTTTCAAAATTCCGTAAATTCATTCCATTTCCGTAATAATTATCATTGTACTACAAGACGCTCTCTTATCAGCTCACACTTCCGCCAAATCTCCGCCACCAAGTCTTATCAGCACGCGGCAAGCATCGCCCTCCTCCGCCCTCCACCGTGCGTGCGAGACGTTACCAAACCGTCAAACATACACTACTTTTGTGTCATTATTGAGCTAAACATTTTTGAAGGTTCGTTGAAAATGAGCATCAACTGTTTAAAATGAGATATGACAATTTTTGTGATTAAAGATGCTGATATCCATAAATATATTGCTGATAATCTAGTATTTATCATACATGAAATGCGAGAAATAAAAATACAGTTATTACCCTCTCAGAGTGTGTTATTTATGTTACCGTTACACGATAATCTAGACTGATTATAGGCAAAAATATTTTTAACTAAACTAAGTTTTAAAAAATGTGTAAGATTAAAAGGTGTGAAAGGTACATCCACTTTCCGGAATAAAAAACTAATCGTTGGTGGCCACCGTAATACTTACCCATCGTGGATATGCATACAATACAATATGAAAATAAAACACGTATAAACTATTTATAAAATGCAGTGCAATTCCAAAATAAAATTTAAACGTATATTTAAATATTTTTAATACATAGAAATGCTCTATTACGGAAATGAGGGTACTAATTGATTATCCCATCAACTCATTTCGACAAATTAAATAAATCATCAAACTATTCGTAAATTATACAAATTTGGCAAATTTTTCATTTTAAATAACGAAAAAAAAACAAATAAATTAAGATTAATAAAAATACAAATTAAATGACAAATTAAAAATAAGTTATGATATACAAACACATGTAACGTATTTAATGTCAACTGTATGTGACATTTACGACAAGCCATTATTGACATTTAATCTTATAGTTTAGTGATAATTTTTTGGTCGACGTAATAATCAAGTAGTAAAAGAAACATCCTTATAACGCCAAAAATAATGAATCTATTAACTAACAGTTTACTGATTCGGATGAAGTGTTTCGTTTCCAATTAAAATATATATTTGAATTGAAATTTGAATGAAATACCAGGTCATGAAAAATCGAAGAGTGTGGAAAATAGGATTATAAATATCTTGACAACTAATTAATCGATCGATTTCATTCTTTATGCAAAATTTATGTTTTTATATTGTCTTTTAAAGCCTTTAATTCAAATTTAAAAAATCGAAAATTTTTATATACCTTTCATCAGAAGAAATATTTTGAGAGTCCAAAAAAATAGCTTCGGATAATCGAGGTTACTCAATAAGTTTCTTTCCATTATTACATGCTCGGTACACACAGAATTTTAAGTCTCTATCTCAGTCTGTTCGGGAGATAGATCGTTTACAGACAGACTGACAAACAGGTAGACAGACACAAACACTGACGAACGGAAAAATTTTCTCTAAAAATATATTTTGGAATCTCCAGTGTCTGAAACGTGTAAATCCGTCAAAAAAAATTTCGATTTTCAAAACGATTGAAAGATTTAGCCGATACTAAGTATGATGGGTAAATGTTAATCTTAATTTTATGGACATTTTAATCAAAATTCGGTAACATTTCTTTTGAAAGTTGGATCTATGCTAATTCCAGTGGAGAAAAACATAGATAAATGTTTTATTTAGGATTTTTAATAGTATTGTTATTAATTAATAAAGAAATTTAAAAAGAAATTTAATTCAAATTACCCTACAGATTTTTATTTGGAGAAAGGAGGGGTTGCAACACATCATAACAAACAAAAAATAATGAAACACTTGTGTTATTCTTCGACATGATTAATAACAGGAGTTTTACCTTAATTAGTTAATTTAAAAAACTTATATTTCGATAATTATTCATTCAGAATATAAAAAAATTACGCTTTCGCAAGTTCTGGTTTAAATCTTGAATTTACATATGAATTAAAATGACAGTGTTGCAAATGAAAGATTTGTGTTTAGATTATATTTTACCATGTAGCTTTCCTTTATAACAAATTGCATCATTTACATATTTATAAACGACCTTCCACAATTTAAAACACTACATTTCAGTTTTGTCTTTATTATAAATGAAAACTAAATTTCTTTTTTTTTATTTTTTTTTTTAATGAATTGCACAATGAAAATTCTTATTTCACACTGTTTATGTTTTATCCTTCAAATAAAAAAATTATACGGACTTTGTGAATTTGAGAGCAAGAGTTTAACATTTAAATGTTATTTAAAAATTAGAATTATACTTTTTGTTTTAGGTGATGTACGGCTAAATTTCTATCTGAGTGAGACTTATTTCCGGGCTCTAGTATACCTGATTATAATCAGATGAAGACTTACATTTTTCTTACCCTTAACTCGCATTGTGAAATTTAATATGTCATGGTGTTGTTTCATCCCTCAGCTAGTTATTATAACTTACAAAAAATATCAATAAAATTAATTTTCTTAAAATTAATATTTTTTAACCAACTTCATAAAAGAGGGGAGTTTCCAATTGGATGCATACGTATTTTTTTTTCTTTTATATATGCTCACCAAGTTTATGCAAAATTTTAATTAGATTAACGATTGAAAACTAACGAATTCTTTTTAGTCATGACTAAAGATTGACCAAATAAGTTTAGTTTCAATAGAACTCATAGACTAATGACCAGTGATTATTTTTATGTAATCAATGCTTTGATTACGATTTAATCAATTCAGTTCTACTCATAGACTAATGGCAAGTGATTATTTTCATGCAATCAATACTTTGATTACGATTAAATCAACTCATTTCTACTCATAGACTAATGACCATTGATTGTTTTGATGTAGTCGCTTGGTTTTGTTATGATTAACCCTTTCTTGCGCAGTGTTGCAGTGTTGCAACACCTAATTTTAATTCCAAACTTGCAAACGTCACCAGTAACATTTTAATATCATTTTGCTTTTACAATGAAAGCTTAAATTAAGGAATTCGTAATATCTAGACAAGTCCTTTATAAATTCTGGTGCCAATCGACAATTTCTCATTTTACTAATAGAATTTGCTTGCGCCGGAAAGGGTTAAATCAATTCTCAATCTAAATAGTCAATCTACTTAAAGTTTAATGATTGATAACGACACTATTTCTGCAGCTTTGTTCCACTCCCCAGCCTTTTAATTTTCGATTTTTTTAGAAACTGCTCTTACATAGCATTTAAAATTCTTAAGTAACTACTATCATGCAAATATCAAGTTTCTCTCCCAGTCAACGTCAGAAAAATTGCAATTTCAGAACTTTTTCACTTCTGCATCCATTAGAAGTAGTGACACCTACATAAAGTATATATAATTGAGCAGGGACTATCACCATCAATTTATGACTATCAAATGATTGATAATATTGCTCTTATTTGCATAAAATAATTACAAAAGAACATATCAGTACTTTAAAATGGGGTTATAATTCCCCCTAATCATTCCCTAAATAATTTAAGCATATTGACCTCGGTTTATATGAAAAATTTTGTGTAACTGAGTATATTATCTAACAATAAAAATTGTAAAGTGACACTTAATAAGAATTTTGTAGCAATGAAAGCGATTTTCAGAAAATAAACAGGGCGATCCTGTTTAATTTTCGTGTACATAATTAATGATTAAATTAATTAATCTAGATTGATTTAAATCTGTTTAATTAATCATAAGAAAATCGTTTACAAAATTAAGTATTGAATTAATTAATCCAGATTGAATTAAATCAGGTTAATTAATCATAAGAAAATTGTCTATATAATTGATTATTAAATTAATTAATCCCTATCGAATTAAATCAAATTAATTAATCATAAGAAAAGATAAATTATTTTTTCCTTTTCAATCATGATAAATTGAATCACGATTAAATCTCATATGATTAAATATATAATCGACTAATCAATCAGTCAATCGAGTAATCGATTAATACCAACCCTGATGTTCACCGATTACTCTACGAATTATTCTATTATCGAAACTCTACGAATCATTCCTGCGATTTTTTTTTATTCAAAAGAGATACTCTCTAACCGATCCCATTTAAACTGGTTCAGTACTTTTTTAGAAATAGAACAAAAACGAAACAAATCTAGTCGGATGTGGCAATCCCAAAACTTTCTTTTATCTCATACATATTAATACTTCAAAAGTCGCTATTACAGTGCGAAAATTAAATGGCAATCTTTTCCTATCATAGGGGTGCTAATGATAAATTCCGTGCATTAGATATTGAGATAGCTAAAATCACATAAATCATGCAAAATGTAACATAGTAGGACGAATTTGTTGGGTGATTTACACCGAAACCCAATCTGCAACAACTTATGTCAACATGTAACTGAATCTGAAGTTTGATGAAAATCCGAGTATTAGTTCTTGAGATAGAGCTATTGCGGAAATCGTGCAAAATGCAGCTTAGCAGCGCTACCTGTTGGGAGATTTATACCTAAATATAAAAACCTTTAACTCATATCAATAATAAAATGAATTTGAAGTTTGATGAAAATCCGTGCTCTAATTCTTGAGATACAGTTATTGCAGAAATCGCAAACAGTGTAACATAGCAGCGCCATCATTTGAGTGATTTACACCAAAATGTAGAAAATGTCAATTCATGTCAAGAACTAACAGAATCTAAAGTTTGAAAAAAAAATCCGTACACTAGTTCTTCATATTCATCTATTGCGAAAATCGGGGAGAATGCTGCAGAGCAACGCCATTTATTGAGCGATTTGCATCCAAAACTGATCAACACCAATTTATATCAGGGACTAACTGAATATAATTTTTCATTAAATTCTGTTCATTAGTTATTCAGATTGAGCGTCTACAAAATTTGTGTCACATACATACATTACAAACAGACATTTTGTAAAAACATATTTTTTAGTATCTCTGACCCCTACAGCGTGTAAATACACCGAAAATCGGAAATCGAAAAGTTTTACGAATCCAATAATTAATTCTTAAATAGAAAAAAAATAAAAATAGTTTTTAAAAAATCTTTAAAATATTTATAAGACTATATTTGTCAATTAAATAAATCGGTAAAGTACAACTCTTATGTACTTTGTTATTTTTTATCTGAATACTACTGACTGAAAAAGAAGCAAGTAGAAAAATGCGAGTAGAAAAATACGTGGGGACTAAATGGCATCACAACACCATTTAAGATAAGATATCAACCACTATTTTTGAGAAACATATTATGGTAAATGTGAGCATCTATTTGTATTATTCCAAAAATAAAGGAGGGGTGTCTATTGTTAAAGAAATTATTTTTAAAGTCTTGATATACATTTGGAAATTTTAGATAAACATGTGTGGTACGTGATACAATCATCATTTAGAGAAAGTCAGCTGTAAAATTCCAAAAACAATTTTAGCAGCAATTTCATTATTCGTATGTTTTTAAATTATTTATGTTAAGATAATGAATACTATTTCTGATTGAATGATTCATATTATTATCAAAGAATCCGAGTAATTAAATTATCTTTTTTTAATAAATCGGAGAATTGAATAAAAAACAATAATAGGTTTTATCTGAAAAGTTTTATGTTGATCATTTTCTTCTTTTTAAAGAGGATCCAGAACACAAAAATCTTCAAACATTCTAAAAAAAGGTATTACATTACAAATATTTGTTTCTGCTTAAAATGATGTTTAAACAATGTTTTTATTGTAATTAGAACGGGAAATATTAATTTTATCGTTTTGGTTTGTTTTCCAAATCTAGCTTTCAAGCAATAGTTGTTATGGAAACGAGCTCTTGCGAAAATGAGTTTTCCTTCACGATAGTATTTCACCATTTCTCCTATTTAAATTTTTATAAGTCAAGAGCGGTTAAAGATAAATGGTTCTAACTTGGAATATGTCTTTTTCAATTATTTTACTTTAATTGTGAATCAACAAATTAAATATATATATATTTACTTTAAAAATCTGATTTTTTAAAGTTATTTTAAGTTTTATTTTACATGTCATTAATTTTTATTTAAATTAATATACTTAAAAATTCTGAATCAAAATTAAAGTTTATATATTTCTGTTTTTATTTAAATGTAAACATATTGAAATTCTATATAAAAAAATCGAGTATAACAAATTTAAATTATTCCAAATTTTTAATAAATTTAAAATTATTTTTTTTAATTATGAGAAATGTTATTATGTGATTTTGATTTCAAATAATATAGTTAACTATCAGGAAAAAAATCAAAAATTTTACTTGTAATTTCGGGACATCATAAATAACCGGGACACATTCCAAAATAAAAATTATTTTGAAATGTGTCCAGGACACCCTTAAACGACTTGCAACGAAAGGTTATACAATTCGTTTTATCCCTTTTTTATATGTATATCCATACATAACAATTGAACTGATGATACGATTTCACACTTTTTTAGAAAGGTCAGAACATTTCTTAGAAATTATTTGAGAATCGATTTGTGAATTTACTCGGTTTCCAACTGATTTACATTTTTTAGGGGTCTGAGATTTCAAAAAACATGTTTTTACAACGTGTCTTTCTTTGAGAATGTCTGTATGTGACACAAATATAATGGGTACTCTATCTCAAGATCTAATGCATGGAATTAAATACATTTTTATATTCAGTCAGTCCCTGATATGAATTGTTGTTGATTAGTTTTGGGTATAAGTTGCTCAACAAGAGGCGCTGCTATACAGCATTTGTCACAATTTCCATCATAGCTCAATCTCCAGAACTAATGCACGAATTTTCATCGAACTTCAGATTCAGTTAGTCCTTGACATGAAATGACATTTTCTACATTTTGGTATAAATCGATTAATTGATAGCATTGCTATGCAATTTCCGTAATAGCTCAATCTCTAGAACTAATGCACGGATTTTCATCCAACTTTAGATTCAGATAGTCCTTGACATGAATTGATGTTTTCTACATTTTGGTGTAAATCGGTCAACAGATGTCGTGCCGCTGCTATGTAGCTTTTTTTTTTTTTTTTTTTTTTTTTCAATTTTGTCAATAACTCTATCTCAAGAACTAATGGATGAATTTTCATTAAACTTCAGATTCAGTTAATTCTTAATATGACTTGGTGCTGTTTACATTTTGCAGGAAATCGCCCAACAGGTGGCTCTACTATGCCGCATTTTTCACCATTTCTGAAGGCAATAAACAAGCCCTCTACACTGTTAAAAATCTGCAGCATTTTATCCAGTTATTTGACCGTTTTCTACAAAAAAAGTAAAACAACCGTCTTTTTACTTTATTCTGAACATATTATTACCAATTTTATGGTCAGAATAGAGTTAAATTACGGTTATGTTACTGGTTTTTCAGAAAATGGTGAAATGACTGTACAAAATGCTGCAAGATTTTTAACAGTGTACATCAGTGTTTATTCGTTTTTCAAAATTACTTGTTCAAATGTTTTTTACATGTGTGTGTGTGTGTGTGTGCGTACAGTTATGCAAAGATTTTGTATAGTTTATTCATTTTTATTAACTATTTGGAAAATAGTTGTTGTCCTCCGTAGAGAATTAGGAAATTTGAAATATATCTGAATCTTTTTATTGGTTGAACTCCGCAACTTAATCATTTTCTGATTGGTTCATGTTTAATGTCCAGAAATCAAATACATCTGTTTCTACATGGACAAAATAAAGTTTAAAAATCTGCAAAAAAATTAATTACTTAAAAACAAATTGAGATGCAGCTTTCAAACAAATTACATTTAAACGTACATTTCTTTCTCTATACGACGGTGTAAAAATTGAAAATGTATGATGTTTAGAAAATTAAAAATTTGTAGTACCGAAAATTGCAAAACTAAAATTTCAATTAAAATTTGTATATGATTGGTACAGGAATATTAATTTTTAATCTATGACGTACGTAATATAGGACTCTGTTATTACGTAAACCACGTTTTGATCATCATAAAAATGATGTTTATTTTTATTATTATTTAAAATATAGAATTTATTTATGTCTAAAATTTTAGTCTGAAAATATAATTTTCCAAATAGTCGTTGTAATTTGCCAAATTATATATATATATATATATATATATATATATACACTATATTGCCATTGATTATGGGACACTTGCGATTTTAGACATTTTACTAAATATCTAGAAAAATACATGAGGAATCATCTCGAAACTCTTAGTGTATAAATATAATAGTATACGTCATACATCTCCGTGAAGATTTTTTACCGAAACGCCATAGGGGATCGTCAACAAATTTAAAAAGAATGAATATCTTTTGAACAACCCTGTCAAAACTAATGTAGCAAAAGCGTTCAAACTCTAGTTTATGATTGAATGCCTTATTGTAATACACTGTGTTCATTTTTATGCAAATAGCATGCACACTCGCAGAGTAATTAAGGTTTTTATAAAAATGGTCCCAAATTTTTCCAAGTTTTTCCATTATAATTTTCAGAGTTCTTAATATAAAATAATATTTTTTTCAGAAAATATAACAAACAACATTGCACACAGTACCCTGTAATCAGAATTAAAAAATAATAAAAATTGTATGAAAAATGAGTAGGTTTACTATATAATTTTTTACTGCGCATGCGTCAAAGATATCAAAATTTCATTTACATATTATGTTAGCTAAATGTATAGAGCAACTTTTGTAAAAGTCTCAAAATCATAGCTTGAAAATTCTGAAAGTAATCGTCTATAGAAAAGGGACAAAATCCGTTGTTTCCAAAATGAAGCAAAAAAATGAGGGATTTTATCCAAATGCAGTAGTACATCCCATATTGTGTATTCTATATTGACACTAGTCAATGAATATATGGATACAACCCCTCTTGTTTTTGCTTAATTTTGAGAATAACGGATTTTCGAGTTATTCAATTGACGATTATTGTCAGAATTTTCAAGTTATGATTTTGTGACTTTCACAAAAGTTGCTCTATACATTTAGCTAACATAATATGCAAATGAAATTTTGATATCGTTGACGCATGCGCAGTAAAAAATTATTTAGTAAACCAACTCATTTTCTATACAATTTTCATTATTTTTTAATTCTGATTACAGGGTACTGTGTGCAATGTTGTTTGTCATATTTTCTGAAAAAAATAATATTTTATATTAAGGACTCTGAAAATTATAAGGAAAAAACTTGGAAAAATTTGGGATCATTTTTATAAAAACTTTAATAACTCTGCGAGTATGCATGCTATTTGCATAAAAATGAACAAGGCTTATTACAATAAGGCATTCAATTACAATCTAGAGTTTGAGCTCTTTTGCTACATTAGTTTTGACAGGGTTATTCAAAAGATATTCATTCTTTTTTAATTTGTTGACGGCCCCCTTTGGAGTTTCGGGAAAAAATCTTCACGGAGATGTATGACTTATACTATTATATTTATACACTAAGAGTTTCGAGATGATTCCTCATGTATTTTTCTAGATATTTTGTAAAATGTCTAAAATCGCAAGTGTCCCATAATCAATGGCAATATAGTGTATATATATATATATATATATATATATATATATATATATATATATTTGTTGTTTTTATTTTTTTTTTAAGATTTTAATTTTTTAAATGTTAAACTTTTATCTACATTAAGATATTAAGTTTAATTCTTGTCGAAAATATTTTACTAAAAAAATAATTGAATGCCTTATTATTCTATTCGAAAAGAAACCTAGCCTGATGTGGCAATCCCAAAACTTTCTTCTATCTCGTACACGTTAATACTTCCAGAAAAACGAAACATAGCAGAGTCACCGATTAGATAATTTACACTAAAATCTAATCTGTAGCAATTTATTTCAAGTTCTAACTGAATCTGAAATTTGATAAAAATCCGTGCATTAGTATTTTAGAAAAAATCGTCGCAGAAATCGTAAAAAAATTATAAGCGCCCCATATTGAGCGATTGACTCCAAAAATTTACGAATACTAATTTATATTAGTGACTAACTGATCTGAAGTTTGATGAAAATTCGTGCATTAGTTCCTGTGATACAGCTATTGCGATAATCATTAAAAATGCCGCATAGCAGCGCTACCAATTGGGCGATTTACTCCAAAAGCTAAAAAATACTCATTTATATCAGGCACTAACTGAATCTGAAGTGTCATGAAAATTTGTGCATTATATCCTGAGAGGGAACTATTGCGATTATCATACACTAGGTTTTATAATGATAACCCAGTAATAATGAACACCCAGTAATTTTGCGATATTCAGGCAAAAATTCATAATCAATTATCGGAAAACTCCATTCTCGAGACAAATACAGTAATTTTATACACTACATAAGCTGTAAAAGCAATCAAATTTTAAATTAATTAAAAATATAAATTATCTAAAAAAGGGTGTTGCAAAATGCTATGAATATTGATCGAAATTATCACAAAACGAACATGGAAACTGTGCAGGAATACTGAACGATAGTCTGAGAAGAAGAAACCAAAATATGCAAATTAGTTTAGCATATAAAGGTACTTTCTAAGCTAAGAAATTTCTAAATCTGATCGCAAAGTGAGTTCTAGAAATATGAATCTTAAAAACGCTTTAAATGGTTTTGAGAAAGGGAAAGTTGTGGCTTTTAAGAACAAAGATTTTCAGCAAAAGCTATCGTAAAAAATTTAAAATATCTCCTGGTGTAATATTTTCTTCGATTAAAAGAGGATTAAGGAGCAAAGAAGTCTCCGGAACGTCCGCCAAAGCTGTCGAAAGAGGAGGAAAAGAGTCATTATAAAAAAATTGAGCATTGGGAAAACAACTTTAGGCAAACTTTCCAGAGATCCACTGATAAGAGTCAAAAAGTACCTTGTCCAGAGAAGTCAAGAGCTCTAAGATGATGAGATACAAGTAAAGAAAGTCCCAACCACGTATGACTGAAATGCATCATCAAAATTTCCTGGATTTGGCAAAAGATCACGTCTTGGAAGTTAGAATAAGAAAAATTAGTACTTTCCGATGAAAAAAAAAATTAATTTGGATAGTCCGGATGTTTTTTTTTATTATTATTATTGTTGGCCCAGTCTGCACAAGAAACCAAAAACGTTTTCAAAACGGCAGCAGAGTGGACATTCACTCATGTTTTGGGTGCGTATGGATTTCATTGTAAATTCAAAGTTCATTTCCCTCAAGCAGAATGAGCGAATTAACCATTTACGATCTACTTGAAGAAAATTTGCTGCCATTTGCTGAGGAAATCGGCGTATCTTTTTGGGTGTTCCAACAAGACAATGCATCAATACACACGGCAAATAGCACTTGGGTATGGTTTCTTAATAATAATTTACAAGTAACTCCATGGTCATCTTTTTCTCCTGATTTAAATCCAATGGAGAATGTATGAAGTCTACTGGTTAAAGCAGCTTACTCAAATGGAAAACAAAATTAAAAAAATTCAGAATTAAAAGCTGCTATCATTTTCCACTGGAATGATATCGAACAAATTATATTAAAAAGCTTTGTACACACTATGCCTGATCGTGTTTTTACATTAATTAAAAGATCTGGTGCATACACTGGCTATTAATCTATATTTTTGTCCAATGTTTATATCATTATGAAACACCTCAAAATGGGAAAATGTTTATTTTATGTATAAATATCTGTTTCAATTATATTTTGTTATAAAATAAAACGATTTGTTGTATTTCTATCATTGTTTAGACTTCAGTGTGTTTTGTAACATTTTCTTCTTTTTTATGCTTGGAAAACGGGATGTTCATATCATTTTGAATCCCAGTGTAAATAATGCCGCGAAACAGCACCACCTGTTGAGCGATTTACTCCAAAAACTTAAGAATACTAATTTAGATCAGGGACAAACAGAATCTGAAGTTCCATGAAAACTTGTGCTTTAGTTCCTGATATATGGCTATTACGATAATCATTAATAATGCTGCAGCGCAGCGCTATCTGTTGTCCGATTTACACAAAAACATAATCAAAACCGTATTACATTAGAACTAATGAGATCTGAAGTTTTATGAAAACCCGTCTATTAGTTCATGTGATAAAGCTGTTGTAGAAATTTTGACAGCATAGCTGTGCCACGTGTTGTGCGATATACACCAAAAACTAATCGGATCCA
This sequence comes from Maratus speculifer, assembly GCA_964019185.1. Classification (NCBI taxonomy): domain Eukaryota; kingdom Metazoa; phylum Arthropoda; class Arachnida; order Araneae; family Salticidae; genus Maratus; species Maratus speculifer. The sequence continues at coordinate 238,022,983 of OZ025293.1, read as the reverse complement.
TTTTATATCAAGATCTAACTGAATATCAATTTTTGCGAAATTCCGTGCATTAGTTCTTGAGACTGAGCGCCCACAATATTTATGTCACATACAGACTGACAGACAGACAAACATTTTGTAAAAACGTGTTTTTTTTTTTTTTTTTTTTTTTTTTTTTTTGAATCTCTGACCCCTAAAACATGTAAAACTGTCGGAAACCGGAATTCGAAAATTTTCAGGAAGCCATTACTTTATTTTTTCTAAAGATAGAAGAAAGTAAAAATATATACATCTGTGATTAAAATTTATTTTGTAAACTGAAAAATGAAACATTAAAAAATATTATCAACAATTTACAAATCTTTCAATACAATTCGATACAAAAGTTTTAATTGGCTGATACTTTTTTCCGAAATGCAAATATATAAATGTTTTGTGAATTGTAGTGCTATTTGTAGAAATTTTGACAGCATAGCTGTGCCACCTGTTGTGCGATATACACCAAAAACTAATCAGATCCATTTTATATCAAGATCTAACTGAATATCAATTTTTGCGAAATTCCGTGCATTAGTTCTTGAGATTGAGCGCCCACAATGTTTATGTCACATAGAGACTGACAGACAGACAAACATTTTATAAAAACGTTTTTTTTTTTTTTTTTTTTTTTTTTTTTTTTTTTTTTAAATCTCTGACCCCTAAAACATGTAAAACTGTCGGAAACCGGAATTCAAAAATTTTCAGGAAGACATTACTTTATTTCTTCTAAAGATAGAAGAAAGTAAAAATATATACATCCGTGATTAAAATTTATTTTGTAAACTGAAAAATGAAACATTAAAAAATATTATCCACAATTTACAAATCTTTCAATACAATTCGATACAAAAGTTTTAATTGGCTGATACTTTTTTCCGAAATGCAAATATATAAATGTTTTGTGATGCTTGAAATTAAAAAATATATATACATATTAACTATAGCAGCCTTCGCCTGCTGCTCTGGTCGGCATCTCTAAAAGAATTTTGAACCAAACGAAACACATCTACTAAAGATTTAAAAAAATAAATAAATAACATGGAATAAAATATCCATAATTGTTGTATTATTCGTATAATCTTACACTATCCGATTCAGAGTTGATGTTGACGATGTGCACTATATGGCTAAAGGTGACCGGCCACTTGCGATTTTAGACATTTTGTTAAAAAAAAAAAATAGAAAAATACACGAGGAATTATCCTGAATTCCTAAGTGTCTAAACATAATAGTACAGATCATACATTTTCGTGGAGATTTTTACCCGGAACTCCATACGGGACCATCAACAAATTGAAAAAGAACGAATACTTTTTGGATAAGCATGTCAAAACTAATTTAGCAAAAGCGTTCAAACTGGAGATTATGATTAAATGGCTTATTATAATAAACTATGTTCATTTTTATGTGGATAGCATGTATACTCGTAGAAAAATTAAGATTTTTATAAAAACAGTCCCAATTTTTCAAAGATTTTTGCTTAAAATTTGTACTGTTCTTAATATAAAATAATGTTCTTTTCCGAAAATATGACTAACAACGTTGTACACAATACTCTGTAATCAGATTTAAAATATAATAAAAACTGTATGAAAAATGAGCCGATTTACTAAATGTTTTTTCATTGTGCATGCGTCAACGCTATCAAAATATGTTAGCTAAATGTATCGAGCAACTTTTGTGAAAGTCTCAAAAACATAGATTGAAAATTCAGCAACTTTTGTGAGTCTCGAAAACAAAGCTTTTAAATTCTAAAGGCGTTCGTCAGTCGGATAAGCTCAAAATCCATTGTTCCCAAAATGAAGCAAAAAAATGAGGGGTTGTATCCAAATGTCTTAGTACGTGCCTTATTGTGTATTCTATTGTTGACATTAATTAATAAATAAATAGATACAATCCCTCTCTTTTTTTTGGGGGGGGGGGGGGCTTTATTTTGGGAACAACGGATTTTGGCTTATTCTATCGACGAACACTTTCAGAATTTTCAAGCTATGTTTTTTAGACTTTCGCAAAAATTGCTGAATATATTTAGCTAACATATTATGAAAATGAAATTTTGATATCATTGACGCATGTGCACTGAAACATTATTTATTAAACTTACTCATTTTTCATACCCTTTTTATTTATGTTTAATTCTAATTACAGGGTATTATTTACAGTGTTGTTTGTCATATTTTTTAAAAGACCATTATTTTACATTAAGAACTCTTCAAATTATAAGCAAAAAACTTGGAAAATTTTGGGATTGTTTTTAAAAAACCTTAATTTCTCTACGAGTATATGTGCTAACCGCATAAAAATGAACACAATTTATTACAATAAACCACTTGATTATAATCTACAGTTTGAACGCTTTTTCTACATTAGTTTTCACAAGGTTACCCAAAAGATATTTCTTCTTTTTCAATTTGATAACGAACCCCTATGGAGTTTTGGGAAAAACTCTTCACGGAAATGTATGACCTGTACTATTATATTTACACACTTAGAGTTTCAGGGTAATTCCTTATGTATTTTCTAGATATTTAACAAAATGTCTATAATCGTAAGTGGCCGGTCACCTTTGGTCATATAGTGTAGTAGATAAAACACCTTTAAAATCACTGAAATACAGTCTTGGTAAAAAAAAAAAAAAAAAAAAAAAAAAAAAAAAAAGTATACACCTTCTACTAACTCTGCTACAAATTATCTATACATATATAAAATAGTTTGTCCTGATTGATTGATAATCAACACACAGACCAAACTACTAAACGTAGAAATATGAAAAATGGGGAAAATATATTTCTTATGATGTAAACGTGCAATAAGATGGGATTTTTGAAAATTCCCCCTCTAGGGGGCGCAAACGGGGGCCAAAAATTCTGGAACATCTTCTTGTATCTCAGCAGCTCTTTAAGGTAGCGTGATATTCCAGAAAATAAATCTACTAAAATATAATTAAACACGTATTTCAGCGATTTTAGAAATTTCCTCTCTGAGGGTGTTAAAAGAGGGATCGAACAATTTAGAACATATGGCACATCTCACCAATTGTTTTAAGTAGAAGCGTGAAACGGCAGAAAATAAAATCTATTAAAAATAATTAAAGATGTGTTTCAGCGATTTCAAAGTTCCAACTCGCTAGGGTATTAAAGTGGGGGGTCAAAAATTCCAAACTTTTTTTAACCGTCATGCGATATATCTTCATAAAGCCCTCGGACCGCTCATACATATTATGAACTTTTCTTCTCACACCCCAATTTCACCCCCCCCCTCCCCTCCGGGGAGCAGTTTCCGAAATTTTTTGAAATTGCAGCGTTTTATCATTACAGATCGAATTTATATACGGGGCCCTCTGATAAAAAATAGCTATAATATTTGAAAATTTCAAAGAGAGGGGAAGGTTTTATACCGGAGATACGTGATAGAATTGTAGGGAGGGGGCAATTTTCTAAATTTTGCCTACATCCCTCATGGGATATATCATTGGAAAGCGCTTTGAACATTATATCAAATTACACACCTCCAGTTCTTCTGAGATATTTCGCCATATCTCAGCAGCAGATTTAGGTAGAAGTGGGAAATTACAGATAACACACTTACTAAAAAAATAGTTAAACACAGGTACTTCAGTCCTTTTAGAACTACTCTGTCTGTTATGTCGTCAAATCGACTGTGAACAGGATAATGTAAGATTATATGAAGCCAACAATTATGGATGTTTGATTAGTTATTAAGATAATTTTTTATTTAAATCTTTACTAAATGTACCTTGTTTGATTCAAAATTCCTTTAGAGAAATCGACAGCGTAGCGGGCGAAGACTGCTAGTCGTACAATAAAATTACTACTAGCAAATGATTCGAAATAAAGTCTTCTTTTAAATAATATGTATAACATTTTCTTAGGTCGCTATCTATGTATCAAAAGATAACTTTTTTTTCAAAAGCAAGACCCAATTTTGAAGCCTTAAATAAATTCTATACACCTTTCAATTAGCCTAAATATAAATTTGCATAAAATTTGTACGATTATTTTGCGAGAAATTAATTATTTTAAAACAGAATTATTTTAAGGGTTGTCTACAAATTGAAGTTCGGTACTCATAGTTTGTTGAAAAGCTACATATTGTCTAAGTAACTTCTATTAATGTATTATTTCTTGCCAATATGACCATTTCATTCACTTAGTGTGCATCGCCTATTCTTAAGCATCTAAGGCGGAATCAATAGGGGCCGAGAAAATCCAGATTAGACTCAGATTAATAACTGATCAGACTAACTCAAAATCAGTCTTTAAATCAGATTAACTCAGAAAGGCTATTGTCTAAGTAACTTCTATTAATGTATTATTTCTTGCCAATGTGACTATTTCACTCACTTTGTGTGCTTCGTCTAGTGTTATGTACTGTAAATTCCTTTTTTAATATTCATTTTATACAGCTAAAAGTATGGTTTGGTGATATATAATATCAATGGATATATATCTTGATATTTATCATTATATATATCCGATATTTGTTTTCAAAATATCATGAAATTTGAGGTTTTCGATATATTTATATATTTGATACCAATTTTCAAAATACAATGAATTCTCTGTAAGGCGTATTCTGTGTAAGATGGAATCAATCTTTAACTCAGAATTAAAGACTGATTATCACACTAACTCAGAATCAGTTTTTATATCAGATTAACTCAAAGTTTTTCAAATCCCGACGAATCTATAAACATAGAGTAAAATTTTTCTAAGGTGGAATATTGTCTAATAAGGAAAATTTTCTTGGCCCCAATTGATTCTGCCTTAGACAGAGTATACTGTATTGTGTATGATATTTTGTATAATATCATATAAATATAATGACAATAAATATTTTCAGTCAAAGCAAATGTAAATAATTATTTTAACTGTTGTTCATTGTGTCATTATGTAGAGAAGAACGTTTTCTTCAATTGGCCGTTTCTAGCTCCCCGAACACTCTCCCCTCATCCTTTTCTTTTCTATGTTTTACATTTGAAGCTGAATTTTTAAAAGTAAAATATAGAAACAATAAATATTTACTTAAAAGAGCTATTGAAAGATAAACTGTCTAATTTAAAAAAGTTATTCACTGCTTCATTAGAATAGTTTATGGTTTTAGATTTCTTTAGTTTAAACTACACAACAAGTCAGAGATGCTCAAAATTTTTAATAAAATCAAAGTCTTTGTATATGATTTTGCTGTATAAAACAGAAAATGCTTTAGAAACTAGATAGTTAATCTCATAATTTTGTTTTTTGTGAGTTTAAAAAGCGAATTGTGTCTGTTTGGAATTATTCTATCATCAATTCTCTTACATAAGTGGGAAAAAATACATTTAGAATATTGTTTTATACAGTTTTCACGCTCTTTGCCATATTTCAAAACTATTTTTAAAAAGTCACTTTTGTCGTAAAATTTGCGACAGCTCGCGCACTAGAATTCAACGTTCGACATCTAGAATTTTATAATCTGCAAGATACTTACCCCAGCACAACAAGACATTCTCGTTGGCTCAGGTAGCAATTCCTGCTCGGGGGTAGACAACCTGCCGTCTAGATCACCTAATGGAAGGGAGAAATGAAATACTTAAAAAATCCTAATTCTTGCAAAGAGAAGAGAAAACTGAATAATTTATTCTTTAAATGTAAAAAATCGTAAACATGAAAGTTAAACATTTCGTTATGGTAATAGACATTTTATTATTTCTGATTTTAATTCAAATTAAAATTCCAAATATGAATTCCACCTTTAACAACTTAGGAATTATGAATAGTTTAATATTAAAAGAATATGTGAATGGGCAACGAATATTTGAATTATTAGAATGAAATTAAAAATGAATGTAATATTAAGAGAGCTGTGTTATAGATAAATAAATAATGGTTAGAAATAATGATTTTACATTTGAAATCTGTATTTATTTCTGAGTTGATTTATATAGGACTTGACTGTTTTCTTTTTAATTAACCTTTTGATTACAGGCTACAACGACGGCTATTTTTAAATTAATTCGAAACAAAATTTACAGAGAAATTTCATTGTGTTAGATTTCTCTTAAAATTATTTTTGTATATGTCTATAAAATAGAATAGTTTTCAAAAAGTGGTGCTAATAAAATAAAGTAATAGTCTCTGGGACGACATATGTCCCAACCCCCTAATCAAAGGGTTAAAATGATTTTCTTTTTAACATTGAATAACTGAGGTCGATCTCTACATAGGCTATTTTTTCTTTTTCGATTTTGTTTATATGTATTTTTAATGAAGTCCTTTCCTCTTCGGAACCGGTTTCATTTTCGGTTTGGAAAGTAAAGCCATCCTCATAAAAAAAAAAAATTGCAGTCAAAATAGACGGCCTGTATACAGATAGATCTCAGCTGCCCAATATTGCCAAAAACAACGCATAAAAAAATACTGAAATGCAACCGAGATACCTTTATAAATTTTTTCCATGGGAATAGTATTAGCGAAAGGGTCTTTTTACGTGAATGAAATAGCCCCCTATGTACCTACACTAGTCACTCAAAAAAAACCGTATGATAATAATAAGTCTATGGGAACGTTATTTTCAAATATCTCGCTCAAATTTTAATATTTTTAAACGATTTTTTTTTTTTTTTTTTTTTTTTTTTTTTTTTTTTTGCATAGGATAGCTGATTACGACTAGTTTTAAGGCTAGTTTTTAATTTTTCGATTTTGGTTATACATTTTTTTTATATTAGGATAGTTTCATTTTCAGAACCGGTTTCGAAAGTTAAATTTTTCTTAATCTGAAACCAAAGTCAAAAAAGTAATATCTAGCCTTAACCCTTTGCGGCGCAGAGCAAATTCATTGCTTAAATACTGAAATAGATGATTGACCCCGGAATTTGAAAACAACTTTATTTGTAATTAAGAAAAAGTTATTTTGCAGGGATTCATTAAACTGAAAATTTTTTAATCAAAATTCCGGTGCCAATGTAGCGTTTGGGAATTAAAATTAAGTGATTTCATAGATATACCACCGCGCCGCAAGGGGTTAAAAGCTAGCCGTCCTCTGCTATCCTATGCAAAAATATTAAAATATTAAAATTTGAGCGAGATATTTGAAAATGACTTGACTTGAAATGATTTGAACGAGCCAGTTTTTACTTATTCGATTTTGGTTTCCGGTTTCTTTTTAAATAATTACTTTAAATTTTAAAACCGGTTTTGAAATTGAAACTATCATAATATATGTATATATATATATATATAACTAAAATCGAAAAGGTAAAAACTAGCCCAGTTGTAGATCTTCCTCAGCCCTCCAATGCAAAAAAAATCATGTAAAAATACAAAAAGTTTGAACGAGATATTTGAAAGTAACTCACCGTAGACTTAACATAGTCGTCCGGGTCTATTTGAGTGATTTGAGTGGCATCTTAAATCGCATATACATGACGTATAGTAGTGCTAAGAATATTTTAAAGTTTCACGTACTAGTAAATTTGAATAGTAATTTTTTCCTTATTTAATGACAGAAATATGCGATTCACTTAGGCAAAAATATCTGCCTTGTAATACTAGACATTAAAGATTAAATATTCCTACAGCACGTTCTTCACGGAGGGCTCAAAAACTACTCAATTCCTGTAAGCATTTAAATCAACGCACGAAATTAAGAAGAGTGCATAAAGCTAGCTAGCTCTATTAACATGTGTTGGAGATTAGTGGGTTAAATTATAAATAATAATTTTTAGATAAAATAATAGAATGTTCAAAATTATACAAGAGATAAGTTTTACTAAGAAATTGCATAAATGAAATTTTTAAAAATGTTTTGTATCGTATTAACTAAAAAATTACTTTTGAGCTTACATTTAATTAGAATACATTCAAAATTTATTTAATGTTATTCTGGTAAATAAATTTATATCCGAAATTGTTTTGCATGCAAAAATCCACATCCTTTTCAGAATGGCATTTTTTTTACAATATATATTAATTTCATTCAGTGCATAAATTGAAAATTATCTCAAAATATCACAAAATAAGTAATATGTTTTCTATAAATAGCTGTATGTTTTTTTACAGTTTATCCAAATTTTCATGTCTTGAAGAGAACGCAAATATCTGAAATACGTTTCAAATATCGATTTTCATTATTGCATTAAATCAAAGATACTACCTTTCTAAACACAATGTGAAAAATATTATACTTGTATTTTCATTATTTTGCACTAAAAAAATGCTGATGCACAACAGAAATGTAAGAGGCATCGCAAAACTCCAAATACTTTTTTTATATATTTTTTTTAACTTGGTATTTAAAATTCTAATGCTTCTTTATATTTAAATTAGAGTTTTCATATACTTTTAGGTACTTTCAAACAAAAACAATTATGTATTACCTTTTGAATTCTGTGGTAATTTGAAAATAAAGTAATTCAATCTCCGAAATAAAAAATCTTTACAAATTCTGGATAATTTAAAATTATATATATATATAATTAAATCTAATCACGATTTTAAAATTCATACACAGTTTTTTTAATATCGCTTTAGAAAAACTGACCCCCCCCCCAAAAAAAAAAAAATAAATAAATAAATAAAAAATAAAAAATAATAAAAAACAGGATCAAATTATTTAAAATTGAGAATATAGTAGCGATTTAAAAAATAATCAATAAAAAGAAAAAGAATAAATTCTGTTTGAACTGCCTGTCAAATAACACGTTTTTCTAGAATTAATATTTTACTCAATTCATAACAAAAAATATTTCAATTGTAACATGAAATATTAAAAGTAAAATGTTGAACATCAAAGTGCTTTTTTACAGCATTTCATTTTCAATAAAGTTAATTTCTCTGTTTTTAATATTATTTTCTATGTTATTATTCTTTCTTTACGTTCCATTTATACAGAATTTCCAACAACAGCTATTGTGTTAAATCAAAAGGAAAATTATGCGGAAGAGCTTTTTGTGTAAATAACTTCAGAGAAGTATTCATCAATTGCTCGTTTCACAGAAAATTTGTTACTTACTAATTTCAGCTGCAAAATATCAAATACGAGAGCCGTTTTGATGATATAAAAAATTTCATTTTCCTTTTGTATTTGAGTTTTTGATAATTTCATGTTGCTCTCATTATATGTTCTCAACACTGGGTTTTTATCATCCATATATTTAGCATTTATTTAAAACTATAACTTAAAGTATGCTTTTAGTGGTTTTTCTAAACGTGAAATTAAGATAATCTCACCTGATCTGCATTTTCTTCCACATGGGGGCAGTGGTGATTCATTTTCCATCTCTTGCTTAGCAACAACTCGACCACCTCACCATCTGAGGAAAGATGCATTGGAAAAAAAACTGGAATAAATATGCTAACATCAAAATCTGAAAAGTGTTTATTTATTCTTTACTTTTTTTTTTACTTTACCGAATTCAGTATACTGAACTAATATTTAGTGAAAAACATGTAAAAAATCGAAAGTTTAGACACATCTAAAATTATATTTGGAGGATATTTTAAGATTTGAAGGAAATGTAAAAATAGGAAAAATTCATATTTAACTAAAACAAATCCTTGTTATTTTATTAGCTATTTTATTTACTTGAAATAAGTTTTTATTAACTTTTCTAAACATTAGTTACAAAATAATTTGGATGGGTAGATAAAGACTTGAATTTAGAAAAAAATAAAAGTAACCCTTCTCCATATTCATTCATAATAAAGCATAAATATATGCCAAAAAAATCACCTAAAAGGAAATATTTGCTTTGACTGTCAGTTTGTTTCTAACACCTATTTACAAAGTATATTTACAAAGATAATTTCTCAAATTTATTAATGACCGACTTATTTTGAAACTTAAAATATATAATACTGAATAACGTATAATCTGCTCTGTTAAAAACTGATACCTTAAAATCGTGAAACCGAATCGAAAAAAAAAATCTGCTTTATACAGCTATCATCATTAGATTATTCTATTCTTTGGCATACCCCAGATAGGACGATTTTAACAATATCATTCAAAACATAGACATGAAAAAATCGCCAAACAAAATCAACGTTTGGCACCCTTTCGCCCTGACACCCGGAGCACATGCCCTTCTTCCCCCCATCTCTTAATTTTGGCCCTGAATTTGAGAAAAAGCTCTTTTACTTTTCTATCACAGGTGTCAGGATACATATTAGCAGCAATATTGTATTAGATGTTGTATTCATTAAATACTAATTTTTTCCTAAAAGCCAGTGAATAAAAAATGTCAATTTGTGGAGAATCCCTTATCATTCAGCTGTTTTTAGAGAGCAAAGAAAAAACAGCTTACTATAATAATGATATATTTTGAATTTTCACGATATTTGATTGGATTTTTTTACGAGTTACTCCATAGAATTGACTATTAAATGATGTAATTTTTCTTTATTATTATTTGCGCATGCGCAGATAAAAATTATTTCATACAACTACTCATACTTCATAAAATATTTAATATATCTGTATTCCAATTGCACTATATTTTTTCTACTACATTTTTCCAAGTTTTCCGAAATTCGCGTTCAATTTTATCAAAAATCTGCATGATATAAACAAAAAACATACCAGATTTTTTTTTTTTTTGCTTTTTTCAAAAAATCCCTCTTTCTCCATGAATATACATGCTATTCTTACAAAAATCAGTATACATATTGTACAGTATCCACATATTTGTATTCTGCAGCGATAAATCTTTTCGTGCATTTTCATGTACAGGGTGATCCTAAATATTTCTATTATTATTTGATTTTTTGTCGGCCCCCTAACTGCCCTGCTTATGAAATGGATGTTGATAAATATGAGGTCAAACATAATCTTTATAATCCTGAAGTTCCAGAAGAATCCGACAAGTATGTTTTTAAATATTTGACAAAATGTCAAAAATTGAAAGTGTCCAAATACTAATTGGTAGATAGTGTAGTACATAAGCAATGAAGTTCTCATAAAATTCATTCTTCCTCATGACTCAAAAATTTTCACAGGTACCCTATACATTGTTATATATAATTCTTTGACGCAAAATATATTCGTATAAAATTTTCTTTTATCAAAGAAAATGTAGACTATATATACACTGTTAAAAATCTTGTTCTAGTCTTGAACCAAATTTTGGTGCTCAGTATCTGCCGCCATGAGATGGCAAAATCTCGTACCAACATTTGGAACTCTGGTTGAAGCGGAGGTCCAATAGTTGGAACAAGATTGTAGTAGGAAGTTCCAAATTTTGGTACGAGATTTCACGATCTGATGGCGGCAGCTACTGAGCACCAAAATTTGGTTCAAATTAGAACAAAATTTTTAACAGAGTATGAGATCAATACGAATACCAACATTACGAATGCAAAAATGTGTAATTAAATATTATTCAAATGATATTTACTTCAGCAAAATTAACTCTTAAATAGATACAGTTGCGCATCTTTTGGTGTAGGTGAGATTCAAATTCTGAAGCAACTTAAAATTTTAAAAGATTTCTTGGAAACTGGAGTTTAAAGCGTTAACTTGGATAGCGTAACTATAAGATAATTATAGGTGTATGGGAAAACTGGGTAACTTATGGATGCTTTTGGAACTTTGGATTTCTGAGGAGCTTTTGGATTTATGAGTAAAATAATAAACAATAAAGAAAAAATCATGCGTGAAGCATAGATTATGAAGCACTTTCCAAAACATTCAGAACAAAGTAACAAAATTGCACCGCTTAAAAAATTAAAATATTATGACTCACTTCACCATATGGAAATGTCTAACGCATTTCAAAACTAAATTTCAGCTGTTCCCATCTACAGTCGGAAAATTATCCAATTATTCTAGCAGCCCTGTATATGATATAGAGATTTGTATCTATTAATTATATGCATTCCAAAATTTAGTTCATTTAAAAGATACATATATTTTAGTTAAAAACTTAATATTTTGGTTCCCTTTCAGCAATTTCTCTAATAAGGAGAATGGTATGCGAATACATTTGAGCGCCCTGAATATGAGCTATAGAATTTATACATAAAGAGTAATATGCAAAAGACTAATTAAATTTAAAAGCGCATACCAAATTTTAAAACGCACTCTCCAGAAATTATTACGCTAAGACAGTGCTGTAACAGGTTTCTTTTGTATGTCCCTGTAAATTAATAAAAATGCTATGAATACTCTGTTTTAACGTGATCGTAGTGAAACTGGGTGTTTTATATCAGTTTTAATACATTTGGAATAGCGTAATGTCATTAAAATTCTCTCCAAACAAATTTTTCTCCCATAAACTATAATGTAATCGAATTCTTTTGAATGTCCCCTGTAAATGAACCATTCATCGGACATACGTTATATGCAATATTAAACATGCTTTGGTGAATTTAAATAAACTTTAGATAAATTTTAAACACGATTATTCAATCGGTAAATCAACCACAACAGATATAAATTTTTCCTTTTTTTTTTTTTTTTTTTTTTTTAAGAAAACTTTTTGAGAAAAAAATTTACATTTGTTGTGGTTGATTATTGAATAATCGTGTTTAAAATTAATCTAATGTAATTTCGTATGCAGCGATTTTCTGCAATGCCATATATTGACCTTCGATTTATTCTGTTGAGCTGATCCAGAGTATCAGACCAGATAAAGTGATCGTTGAGGTTATTTGGGTGAAATAGTTCTCCAGTGTTCGTGTCCGGGATGGCTCAGTTGGAAGAGCATTGGCGGCTTCAGCCAATACATCCCTGGTTCAAATCATGGCCCGGACATTTTTCACCCAAAAATGAAAAAAAAAATGGAAAAATTTACATCTGTTATGGTCTAAATAAACTTTATCAATTGCGTGAAAATCCGAGTATACTTACGGGAGTTAGAGCATGGACAGACGGACAGATAAACCGAATGCATAAGCACTTTTCAACTTTGCTCGTAAGTGCTAAAAAATAGCTTGTTTTAGTAAGTGGAAGAAAATTTGAAGAATTGCATTGCTGATGTTGATAAAAGTGAATTCGACGGTGCAGGATGATAAATTAATCCAAAAATTAAATTATACGTTTTGAAGAAATGTTTGTTCTATTATTATTTATCTCACCTTAAAATACTTTATTTTTCTAACTTGAAAGTTGTGCAGAATTCAAAGTCTTTTATTTAAATTGCTAAATGCAGCATATTACAAAGAATGAGTAGTAAAAGTATTTACTGATCTTATAGATATTGCACCTCTAAAATTAAACTCATTCATTGTTGAATGGTTGTCCATTATTTTTTAATTTCGATTTTATTTTATCATTTTATATCATATTCCAGACAAAAAAAAAAAAAAAAAAAAAAATGAAGGAATAATTTCTAATAATGTTGCCAACTATTTTGTGAATTTATATATTTTAATAATCAAAAAATAAATGAAAAACTTCCACTTTAAAGAATTCCTTCATAGAACGGCTTTTTTCATTGATTAACCAACATTATTCGCCATATTAAAAATAAATATATATGTAATTACCTGGGTTAATTGGTGCTGTTAACTGAAAATTCGCTTTCATAAAAATAATACGTTTTAATATCTTCATTTCTATTTATAGGACACATACAAATTGTATACAGGTTTTAAAGGAGACAAAGAGAGATTCCCGTTTAAATCGATACGGCATGGTCTGGAGATTCCGGCCTTCTTCTCCGGATTCCCGTCTGGTCTCAAAGAAAATACTCATTCTCAACAAACGCCAGAATGAATCTGATCTGAACTTATTCGATTATTCTCAGCTAGAGATGCAAAATCACCAAGTGATCAAGTTCATTGTGTTTCGAGTTTTGCTAGCTTTGTTAGTTCGCATGAGAAAATGCTGCACCTTTCCTGTTGCGGTCGGGATATTATTAGAGCCGCAAAATCACATCCACATATATAGGGTGATTCCAAATTTTTTTTACAATAAAAGAGGGGTGATAGTACACATCAAGACAAACAATATTAAATAGGAGACCAAGGGTCCAAAACGTTTTCCTAAGGAGATAGCCGCCATTAAAGTTTAGGGACCAAAATTTCAAATAAACATAAAAAACGGAAAAATCGGTCGATTGATTTGCGGTTTTCACTAAAATTATTCTTTATGTCGGCATTTTCTCGAAATTAAATTATAAAGATAAATTTCAAAAAACGCCGATGGAGGGCGCTTTAGACTTTGGAGTAACGAACAACTATTTTTTGCCGGTATGTTTTGCATCTCATTAAATGTTTTCGTAAGTTTACACTCAAACTTAAATTTTGAGCTCAAAATCTGTAGTTGGGAGTGGTTAAGTAACACAAACTGAGCTGAGTTCAGAGGGTTCAAATTTCAAATGATTAAAAAAAACGGAAAAATTGGTCGATTAATTTGCAGTTTTCACTAAAACTATTCTTTATTTAGGTATTTTCCTGAAAATAAATTATAAAGATAAATTTCAAAAAATGCCGATAGAGGGCGCTTTAGACTTTGGAGTAACGAACAACTATTTTTTGCATCTCTTTAAATGATTTAGGAAGGTTAGACTTAAATTTTGAGCTGAAAAACTGAATAGTATTGAGTGGTTAAGTAGCACAAACTGAACTGTGTTAAAGTTGGGGGGGGGGGGAGGTTCAAATTTAAAGTAATTATAGAAAATGGAAAAATTGGTCAATTCGTTTGCGGTTTAAAATAAAACTATTCTTTAAGTCAGTATCTTCTTGAAAATAATTTTTAAAGATAAATCTCAAAAAATTCCGTCAGAGGGCGCCTTAAACTTCAGAGTAACCAACAATTCATTTTAACCATTATTTTTTGGTTCTAATTAAATGCTTGCAAAAGCATTTTAAATGTTCTCGGAAGCTTAGATTTAAACTTAATTTTTGAGCTCAAATCCTGAATCGTTATGAGGAGTTAAGAAGCGCAAACTGAAAGTGTGTTCAGGAGTTAAAATTTAACCCTTTTTCCTCCTTGAGCACAATTCAATTTTTCGCTACTTAAACACTCCCAACGATTCAGAATTTCAGCCCAAAATTTAAGTCTATGCATTTGAAAGCATTTAATGAGATTAAAAAAATAACAGTTAAAAATAGTTGTACGCTACTCCAAAGTCTAAGGCGCCCTCTATCGGCATTTTGTGAAATTTATCTTTAAAAATTATTTTCAAGAAAATACTGATTGATCAAGAAAACTGCTGATTTAAAAATTAGTTTTAGCAAAAACCGCAAACGAATCGACCAATTTTTCCATTTTTTACAATTATTTGAAATTTGAACTCTCTGAACACAGCTAAGTTTGTCTACTTAACCACTCCCAGCTATTCAGATTTTGAGCTCAAAATTTAAGTTCAAATCTAAGCTTACGAAAGCATTTAATAAGATGCAAAAAATAACGCCAAAAAAGAGTGTTTCGTTACTCCAAAGTCTAAAGCGCCCTCTATCGGTATTTTTGAGATTTACCTTTATAATTTATTTTCACGAAAATACCTAAATAAAGAATAGTTTTAATGAAAACCGCAAATCAATCGACCAATTTTTTCGTTTTTTATAATCATTTGAAATTTGAACCCTCTGAACACAGCTCAGTTTGTGTCACTTAACCACTCCCAACTACAGATTTTGAGCTCAAAATTTAAGTTTGAGTCTAAGCTTACGAAAACATTTAATGAGATGCAATAAATACCGGCAAAAAATAGTTGTTCATTACTCCAAAGTCTAAAGCGCCCTCTATCGGCATTTTTTGAAATTTATCTTTATATTTTAATTTCAAGAAAATGCCGACATAAAGAATAATTTTACTGAAAACCGCAAATCAATCGACCGATTTTTCCGTTTTTTATGTTTATTTGAAATTTTGGTCCCTAAACTTTAATGGCGGCTATTTCCTTAGGAAAACGTTTTGGACCCTTGGTCTCCTATTTAATATTGTTTGTCTTGATGTGTACTATCACCCCTCTTTTATTGTAAAAAAAATTCGGAATCACCCTGTATATTGCGCCAAAATTTTGAAAATCACTGTTTTTCGAATTCATGCTCAGGCCACACCATTACACTAAAGGAAACTTGCACTGAATTAAAACTGCAATATGAAATTTCAGACTTGATCTCGGCAGTAAAAGAAAAATCGTAGATTAATGTAATAGATATAATTTTTATTTCCTCAAAAATATTTTTCCCATTCATTCAAATTTTTAAATTATTGCAGATTCTTATATTAGGAGTTATTCGTTTGTTTTTGATATATTTCAAATAAAATTATCTAGGGAATAGGGATTTTAATACTAATTTAACTTTAACACGACGAAAGTATTTCAGAGGCCAAACTTGTCAAAGTCATCTTTTCTCGCTACTTAACGATACTTACTGTGAAAAAAAAAAATTGCTTGAATACTTACTGTTTACGGTTTTCTTTCAGCCAGCGGGTGTTTGTGGTCTTCCAAATGGAAAGCAGCAAAATAAATCATAAATATCATGTGGTGAGAGAGACTGCATATTGAGTAGTTTCACTGTCTGCCTTTCACCTGAAACCTGCAAAAGAAGTTTATTTATGTCTAGAAATACATATTTCATCCACAATCAATTGTAATATAGCTGTATTTCTATCAAAAGTACCTATACTTCATATAAATATTTAATTCACTATGTAACAAATTTCGTAATATTTTCTTTTTTCATAAGGCATAACTCAACGTTTCTATGTTACACGCAAAGTTAAAATCAATGAATTATCGAAATAAAAGATCTTTTCTTTTTTCATTTATAACTTTCATTTGAAATTTTATTGGATTATTTTAAACTTTTATGTTATAGAGTTGGTACAGGAGTTTCCAATTCATGAATATTCACGGACCGTTAATCATTATAAGAACTATGCGACGTGAAATATCATTTGTGACTGAGAGAAAAATCGATGAATATAAGACTCGTATGAATAAAAGATATTTAAATGTAAGATTAACGCCTTAGGAACAACCATCAGGTACACGATATTTCACTGTTTGCATACGCTTTTTTCTTTAGAGTACTGTAGAATTTGATTTAAAACAACCATTATCGTCTTATATAATTGCAAAATTTGTATAAATAATGCAAAACTTATTATTCCAAAATATTGGTACTCCAAAATAAAATGCCATATACAAAATACTCATCAGAATATAGTTAAACATACAATATGTAAATTTCGGAAAAAAAAGAATTCGTTAATAAATAATTATTTTCTTTTTTTTTTTTTTTTTTTTAGAAAAAAATAATGTATAAAGTATGAAATTGTACCAAAGAACTCTGTAAGCTGCAAAAGTAATCATACTGGGCTCTAGATACTCTTGCTGTTGAAATCTAGGATTATTTTTACGAAAAATTTACGGAAAAAATGGATAATTTATGGATTTTTCTCAAATGTCACGAAATTTGTTTTATTTCTAACAGGGACAGGGTGTTAACTCTTTCAAAATATCCTTATATTTAACAAATGAACCGCATAATAACTTATTTAAATAAGCATTACTTAACCTATTCTTCGCCACAATAACATTACTAACATTTTTGCTTCGTAATAACATTTTATATTAAACAGTATCTGCCATTATTATATCATTTTATTATTAATAATTGTTCGTAAATTTTGTGAATAGACATACTACTGAGAAACCTGCAAAGAAAAAAATAGGTTTATTACTATACTTATGATATTTTTAACCTGCTCATGGTTTGTTATTAATGTATCCTTACTGTAATTTTGAATAATTCAATGTTTCTCTAAGCCAAATAAATCATTTTCCAGATAATTCAGATTAACGAGATTCTACAATACATGCAACTGGATAAATACAGTTGAAGATATTACCATAAAAAATAGCACATTAAAGCATGCACAGATACTTTTTAAGAGAATATTTTGCCCATTTTCTTAGAATAACAAAAAAAAAACAATGTTGGCAAAAGCAGAAAAATTAAACAATTTCTAAAAGCGAGAAAGCTACATCTGGGAAAACTCAATACCTAACAGGTGTTGCTTAAAAATATTTAAGAGAATGCACGTTATTTCGCCATCAAACGCAGATTAGTTAAGTAATAAGTAGTAAATATTTTTGTCAATTTCTTGAAAGCGAGGAATAGAAATGTCCTGAGAAACAGCACTGCTTTACTTTTGCTTTTTATAGAAAAGGAAAGCCAGTATTATAACTATTTTTTCTAATTAGGTAATAAAATTAATCCAGTAAGTAAATCTACATTCATTTAGCTTAAATTTATTAAGAAGTATAAAATCAAAAAACATTTCATACTTTATAATTATTCAAAATATAAATTTTAATCGCTAGAGATTGAATAAAATTTTTAATATTCTTATTCAAAGTTACATTATGTCGGATATGAAACCATGAAACAGTTTTAATAAATTTTATCAACAAAGATCTGATTAATTTCTATTGTTTCTCTTTATTCTATAAAATTTATTTCACCTGTTTGCCCCGAATCCCCAAACATACAAACGGTTTCAAGATGCGATATCAAATCGTGAAATATGGACAATCTCTAGTACCGAATCATGATACCAATAACCATAAAAGCCAATTTAACGGGGGCAACGGGGAAAAATCAGGTAAATTTCAACCATTAATTTTAAGAAGCTATTTTTGCCATAATTAATCTCAGTGATTAGTAAAGACGAAAAACTTTATAAAAATAGTGGTTGAAGTATGCGTGATTGCCTCTTTCGCCCCGTGAAGTTGGCTCCTATGCAAACAGCATAGGAATCATACAAATAATCTACAGAATAATGAAGAAATATTAAAGGTTTTAAATAAGAGATACTTTATGGAAAATAATGTTGAACGTGAACTATAATTTTACTTTTACCCTATGCAAAAAAAGTTACCATTTTGATTCCTGGAAGGTTTTCATAAACATGTGCGATTTATTTTGCCAGAAAAGACCATTCATTTATTAAAACTGAACCTAACTTTAAATGTTTGATTGCAATGCAATAATTTAGTACATATCTAACACCTTCTTGGTTGATGTCGCATTTCATACATCAGGATATTTTGACCTTCTATGTTTGACGCAGGCCCATAACTAGCTTGGGGCGAAGTGGGCTGAGCTCCTCTAGATTCTTCTACAGCCCTTCCCCACCCAAATTAAAAAAAAATACATTATTTTTTGAATAATGTATTTTTTTTTTTTTGAATTAATCTGACAAAAAATTATTTGCAGGAAAAACATTTGCATTTTTGAACTGTCTCGAATCGAATGTTGCCAAAAATTTTCTATTCAGAAGCATATTAGTTTTGCTCTCTTGCCTTATGGTAAAATTCTCGAAATGCAAGAAAGAACGTCTTTTTCTCAATATAAATTCAAGACCAAATCACCATAAATTAAACCAGCACCACTTGTTTTGGTTCATTGTAAATAACTTTTTGAATTTGGTTAGCAACATTTTAAAAGAAATTATTATTGATCACGTCGTGGTGAACGGAAATACACATGTGTTCATTGATAATTAGTGAAGGCTAGCTACAAAAAGGATACTATTTAGCTGACAGTAGATTTAGTTAAATGTAAAATATGATAATAAGAATGTTTAAAGAAATTTATTTTGCAGATGTAAGCTTATCAATTTATGCAAAAGGAATGAGAAAAACATTGTTTGGATTTCATCAATTCTTCAGTCCATGGATGTCGGCAAGGATGTATTAAGAAACTGTGAGAAGTGTGTCTTACTACTTCATTTTTGAACTTTTTTTCCCTTTCTTTTGGTTCATGACTTTAAAAAAATGTATAATTACCGCATAAAAATTAAAGATTAAACGAAAAGTATGATTAACGTAAAGTTCATTATAAGGTTTTTGGCAAAAATATTTTTATTTAAACAATTGAATGTTGTATTTAAATCTGTTTTCAAGATCTCCTACTTTCTGAAAAAATTTCATTGTTGATAAAGGTGTATAATTTCCAAATATGGCTATTCAGGCTCAAGTAAGAGCATGTGATTTACATCAACTGTGTTTTACCTTTTAAAAAGCCCCTTTCAAATCTAAACTAGCTACTTTATGACATATTCAGGCAAAATATTTATTAATAAAAATACAAAATTTTAAGGTAATCGGGCTCTAAGGAATCGAATAGCATTTTCCAACTTTCTATAACAGTAAACCATCTAACAAAAAATCTTGGCATAGTTTAAATTTAGGCTGTTTTTTATTTTCTTCCATCTTCAAAAGAAGAAAGAATATTGTAAACGAAATTTCTTTCGACTGCCGGTTTTTGACGGATTTACATGTTTTAGGGGTCGAAACCCCAAAAGCATGTTTATACAAAACGTCTAACTGTCCGTCCATCTTTCCGTGTGTCGCCGTTGTACCATAAAAAGTCCTTCCGGCAATGCCGGGAGGAAGAGGTAGCTTTCATATACTTATATATTTATTTATTTATTTTAAGGTAAGTTACATTGTTCAAAAACACTAAGCTCAAATTAGTGGAAATAATCTTATAAAATTAGTGATTTTATAAGATTGAAACTAGTTTTTGTCAAGACTGAATATTAATAGGAATTTTTAGAAATTAGTCATCTTTTATTCAAGCTGATTTTATTTTAAGCGATTTAGAGAGTCACCAAATTTTACGATATCATAAAGTGTATGCCATTTTAAAGCAACATTGTGGATCGTTCAGATCAGACCATTTCAAAATGTCATCCATAAGCAAAATTCAAAGTGCTATAACTCATTCATTTTATAAGATATAGACAAAATAAAAAGTGTTCTGGAATCGTTGTTTAAAGTTCTAACACGAAAAATAAAAATATTTTTCAATTTTTAATTTTTTCGCATTTAATTTTAAATTTTAAATTTTTAAAAAAATTTTAAATGGCCACCATTTTGAAACAAAATGGTGGATGATGCTGGCCAACGAACTCGGTCGAGACATTTGTATGTACTATGTACATGCCAAGTTTCATTGAAATCGGTTCATAAGTACGCGTGTTATCACGTGACAAAAATCAGATCGTTTCAAAATGTCAGCCATAAGAAAAATTCAAGGTGCTATAACTCAATCATTTTTTAAGATATAGACAAAATAAAAAGTGTTCTGGAATATTTGTTTTAAGTTCTAACACGTAAAAGGAAAATATTTTTCAACTTTTAAATTTTTTCACATTTAATTTTAAATTTTAAATTTTTTAAAAAATTTAAAATGGCCGCCATTTTGAAAGAAAATGGCGGATGATGCTGGCCAACGAACTCGGTCGAGACATTTGTATGTACTATGTACATACCAAGTTTCATTGAAATCGGTTCATAAGTATGCGTGTTATCACGTGACAAAAATCAGATCGTTTCAAAATGTCAGCCATAAGAAAAATTCAAAGTGGCATAACTCAATCATTTTTTAAGATATAGACAAAATAAAAAGTGTTCTGGAATCTTTGTTTTAAGTTCTAACACGTAAAAGGAAAATATTTTTCAACTTTTAATTTTTTCGCATTTAATTTTAAATTTTAAATTTTTTAAAAAATTTAAAATGGCCGCCATTTTGAAAGAAAATGGCGGATGATGCTGGCCAACGAACTCGGTCGAGACATTTGTATGTACTATGTACATACCAAGTTTCATTGAAATCGGTTCATAAGTATGCGTGTTATCACGTGACAAAAATCAGATCGTTTCAAAATGTCAGCCATAAGAAAAATTCAAAGTGGCATAACTCAATCATTTTTTAAGATATAGACAAAATAAAAAGTGTTCTGGAATCTTTGTTTTAAGTTCTAACACGTAAAAGGAAAATATTTTTCAACTTTTAATTTTTTCGCATTTAATTTTAAATTTTAAATTTTTTAAAAAATTTAAAATGGCCGCCATTTTGAAACAAAATGGCGGATGATGCTGACCGACGAACTCGGTCGAGACATTTGTATGTACTATGTACATACCAAGTTTCATTCAAATCGGTTCATAAATACGTTAGTTATCGCATGACAAAAAGTCCTTCCGGCAATGCCGGGAGGAAGAGGTAGCTTTCATATACTTATACAAATATTTATTTATTTTAAAGTAAGTTACATTGTTCAAAAATACTAAACTCAAATTAGTGGAAATAATCTTATAAAATTAGTGATTTTATAAGTCGTCGTGAATGCTAGTTTTTGTCAAGACTGAATATTAATAGGAATTTTTAGAAATTAGTCATCTTTTATTCAACCTGGTTTTATTTTAAGCGATTTAGAGAGTCACCAAATTCCACGATATCATAAAGTGTAAACCATTTTAAAGCAACATGATGGATCGTTCAGATCAGACCGTTTCAAAATGTCAGCCATAAGCAAAAATCAAAGTGCTATAACTCAATCATTTTATTAAGATATAGACAAAACAAAAAGTGTTCTGGAATCATTGTTTTAAGTTTTAATACGTAAAAGAAAAATATTTTTCAGCTTTTAATTTTTTCGCATTTAATTTTAAACTTTAAAAATTTTTAAAAATTTAAAATGGCTACCATTTTGAAACAAAATGGTGGATGATGTTGGCCAACGAACTCGGTCGACACATTTGTATGTACTATCTACATACCAAGTTTCATTGAAATCGGTTCATAAATGCGCGTGTTATTACGTGACAAAATCAGATCGTTTCAAAATGTCAGCCATATGAAAAATTCAAAGTGCTATAACTCAATCATTTTGTAAGATATAGACAAAATAAAAAGTGTTCTGGAATCGTTGTTTTAAGTTCTAACACGTGAAAGAAAAATATTTTCCAAATTTTGATTTTTTTTGCATTTAGTTTTAAATTTTAAATTTTTAAAAAAATTTAAAATGGCCACCATTTTGAAACAAAATGGCGGATGATGCTGGCCAACGAACTCGGTCGAGACATTTGTATGTACTATGTACATACCAAGTTCCATTGAAATCGGTTCATAAATGCGCGTGTTATTACGTGACAAAATCAGATCGTTTCAAAATGTCAGCCATATGAAAAATTCAAAGTGCTATAACTCAATTATTTTGTAAGATATAGACAAAATAAAAAGTGTTCTGGAATCTTTGTTTTAAGTTCTAACACGTAAAAGAAAAATATTTTTCAACTTTTAATTTTTTCGCATTTAATTTTAAATTTTAAATTTTTTAAAAAATTTAAAATGGCCGCCATTTTGAAACAAAATGGCGAATGATGCTGGCCAACGAACTCGGTCGAGACATTTGTATGTACTATGTACATACCAAGTTTCATTCAAATCGGTTCATAAATACGTTAGTTATCGCATGACAAAAATCAGATATATATATATATATATATATATATGGTTATATATATATATATATATATATATATATATATGTCAACATTTGAACGGAGGGTGGTTTTGGGGTCTGGGGGTCATGATCGGTGAAAATATACCAAAATTTTCCGGAAGTGCTTTCCTCCGGACGGCTGCAATAGGTAGCTTTTTACTTTTTGTAATGAAAGCTACCTAAAAGTCCTTCCGGCAATGCCGGGAGGAAGAGGTAGCTTTCATATACTTATACAAATATTTATTTATTTTAAAGTAAGTTACATTGTTCAAAAATACTAAACTCAAATTAGTGGAAATAATCTTATAAAATTAGTGATTTTATAAGTCGTCGTGAATGCTAGTTTTTGTCAAGACTGAATATTAATAGGAATTTTTAGAAATTAGTCATCTTTTATTCAACCTGGTTTTATTTTAAGCGATTTAGAGAGTCACCAAATTCCACGATATCATAAAGTGTAAACCATTTTAAAGCAACATGATGGATCGTTCAGATCAGACCGTTTCAAAATGTCAGCCATAAGCAAAAATCAAAGTGCTATAACTCAATCATTTTATTAAGATATAGACAAAACAAAAAGTGTTCTGGAATCATTGTTTTAAGTTTTAATACGTAAAAGAAAAATATTTTTCAGCTTTTAATTTTTTCGCATTTAATTTTAAACTTTAAAAATTTTTAAAAATTTAAAATGGCTACCATTTTGAAACAAAATGGTGGATGATGTTGGCCAACGAACTCGGTCGACACATTTGTATGTACTATCTACATACCAAGTTTCATTGAAATCGGTTCATAAATGCGCGTGTTATTACGTGACAAAATCAGATCGTTTCAAAATGTCAGCCATATGAAAAATTCAAAGTGCTATAACTCAATCATTTTGTAAGATATAGACAAAATAAAAAGTGTTCTGGAATCGTTGTTTTAAGTTCTAACACGTGAAAGAAAAATATTTTCCAAATTTTGATTTTTTTTGCATTTAGTTTTAAATTTTAAATTTTTAAAAAAATTTAAAATGGCCACCATTTTGAAACAAAATGGCGGATGATGCTGGCCAACGAACTCGGTCGAGACATTTGTATGTACTATGTACATACCAAGTTCCATTGAAATCGGTTCATAAATGCGCGTGTTATTACGTGACAAAATCAGATCGTTTCAAAATGTCAGCCATATGAAAAATTCAAAGTGCTATAACTCAATTATTTTGTAAGATATAGACAAAATAAAAAGTGTTCTGGAATCTTTGTTTTAAGTTCTAACACGTAAAAGAAAAATATTTTTCAACTTTTAATTTTTTCGCATTTAATTTTAAATTTTAAATTTTTTAAAAAATTTAAAATGGCCGCCATTTTGAAACAAAATGGCGAATGATGCTGGCCAACGAACTCGGTCGAGACATTTGTATGTACTATGTACATACCAAGTTTCATTCAAATCGGTTCATAAATACGTTAGTTATCGCATGACAAAAATCAGATATATATATATATATATATATATATGGTTATATATATATATATATATATATATATATATATGTCAACATTTGAACGGAGGGTGGTTTTGGGGTCTGGGGGTCATGATCGGTGAAAATATACCAAAATTTTCCGGAAGTGCTTTCCTCCGGACGGCTGCAATAGGTAGCTTTTTACTTTTTGTAATGAAAGCTACCTAAAAGTCCTTCCGGCAATGCCGGGAGGAAGAGGTAGCTTTCATATACTTATACAAATATTTATTTATTTTAAAGTAAGTTACATTGTTCAAAAATACTAAACTCAAATTAGTGGAAATAATCTTATAAAATTAGTGATTTTATAAGTCGTCGTGAATGCTAGTTTTTGTCAAGACTGAATATTAATAGGAATTTTTAGAAATTAGTCATCTTTTATTCAACCTGGTTTTATTTTAAGCGATTTAGAGAGTCACCAAATTCCACGATATCATAAAGTGTAAACCATTTTAAAGCAACATGATGGATCGTTCAGATCAGACCGTTTCAAAATGTCAGCCATAAGCAAAAATCAAAGTGCTATAACTCAATCATTTTATTAAGATATAGACAAAACAAAAAGTGTTCTGGAATCATTGTTTTAAGTTTTAATACGTAAAAGAAAAATATTTTTCAGCTTTTAATTTTTTCGCATTTAATTTTAAACTTTAAAAATTTTTAAAAATTTAAAATGGCTACCATTTTGAAACAAAATGGTGGATGATGTTGGCCAACGAACTCGGTCGACACATTTGTATGTACTATCTACATACCAAGTTTCATTGAAATCGGTTCATAAATGCGCGTGTTATTACGTGACAAAATCAGATCGTTTCAAAATGTCAGCCATATGAAAAATTCAAAGTGCTATAACTCAATCATTTTGTAAGATATAGACAAAATAAAAAGTGTTCTGGAATCGTTGTTTTAAGTTCTAACACGTGAAAGAAAAATATTTTCCAAATTTTGATTTTTTTTGCATTTAGTTTTAAATTTTAAATTTTTAAAAAAATTTAAAATGGCCACCATTTTGAAACAAAATGGCGGATGATGCTGGCCAACGAACTCGGTCGAGACATTTGTATGTACTATGTACATACCAAGTTCCATTGAAATCGGTTCATAAATGCGCGTGTTATTACGTGACAAAATCAGATCGTTTCAAAATGTCAGCCATATGAAAAATTCAAAGTGCTATAACTCAATTATTTTGTAAGATATAGACAAAATAAAAAGTGTTCTGGAATCTTTGTTTTAAGTTCTAACACGTAAAAGAAAAATATTTTTCAACTTTTAATTTTTTCGCATTTAATTTTAAATTTTAAATTTTTTAAAAAATTTAAAATGGCCGCCATTTTGAAACAAAATGGCGAATGATGCTGGCCAACGAACTCGGTCGAGACATTTGTATGTACTATGTACATACCAAGTTTCATTCAAATCGGTTCATAAATACGTTAGTTATCGCATGACAAAAATCAGATATATATATATATATATATATATATGGTTATATATATATATATATATATATATATATATATATATATATATATATATATATATATATATATATATATATATATGTCAACATTTGAACGGAGGGTGGTTTTGGGGTCTGGGGGTCATGATCGGTGAAAATATACCAAAATTTTCCGGAAGTGCTTTCCTCCGGACGGCTGCAATAGGTAGCTTTTTACTTTTTGTAATGAAAGCTACCTAAAATCAGATATATATATATATATATATATATATGGTTATATATATATATATATATATATATATATATATGTCAACATTTGAACGGAGGGTGGTTTTGGGGTCTGGGGGTCATGATCGGTGAAAATATACCAAAATTTTCCGGAAGTGTTTTCCTCCGGACGGCTGCAATAGGTAGCTTTTTACTTTTTGTAATGAAAGCTACCTAAAAGTATATGTAGTTAAGTATAGAATTGAACAAATATTAAATAAGTGATTAACACAATAAGTGATTAACACTAAGAGTAAACTTAACAGAGTGAAAAATGTCCAAGCCGGGGATAGATCCCGGAAACCTTGTAATAGCGTTCCAAGTGCTCTATCATTTAAGCTACGAGGACGATTCTCAGCTTGGCATTTCTCATTCTCGTTATTGGTAAGGCTGCAACTGCAACACAAGATGGAAACTTTTATACGAGCACACAAACCTGTAGCGTAACATGAGACGCAAACAAATCCAGCATCGGTGAATACATAATTAATTATAATTAATTTTTCAACTAAATATCAGCAGTGAAATTACGCTTGAAATTATTGAATATTTAATAAGTGATTAACATATTGTTAACTAAGCATAGAACCAATATAGCAGAAAATGTCCACATGGGGATCGAATTCGGAACCCTTGGAATGGCGAGTGCTCTACCATATAAGCTACGACGACGATTTCCAGCTTGGCATTTCTCACACACATTGTTGGTAAGTGTGCAACTGCAACCCAAGATGGAGACGTCTACATGAGCACACGATCCTGTGGCGTAACATGAGACAAAAACAAATCCAGCATC
This sequence comes from Maratus speculifer, assembly GCA_964019185.1. Classification (NCBI taxonomy): domain Eukaryota; kingdom Metazoa; phylum Arthropoda; class Arachnida; order Araneae; family Salticidae; genus Maratus; species Maratus speculifer. Next base: position 237,995,671 of record OZ025293.1, on the reverse strand, counting down.
GGGGAATAAATATTTAATTATAATTAAATTTTCAATTAATTATCAGCAATGGAATTGCGCTTGAAATTATCGAATATTTAATAAATGATTATCACATTTCACTCTCTTGGGTCTAAGTTTAGCTACCCTAGATAATCACTTACAAGGAGAGGGTCCGAGGCTTATGTCACCGAATTGGATGAACGTTTGTGTATCGATAGAGTATAGTTAGTATATAAATATATGAGAGCCATAAAGCGCAATATCCAGGGGTCTTGAGAAAATAAGCCTTAAAGTTCATGCTATAGTTTATAATCGGATAAATTTCCGCCATCAGCGAGCGCCTCCGTGGTCTTTTCGGTAGCGCGCTGGGTTCGAGTCTTTTCTGCCTGGGATCTAACCCCGCTCCGACCTTTTTTTTTCGGAACGAAAATTTTCGTTGATTATTTTCGAACCGCAATTGAAAACATATGCATACAAGTGAAATTTAAGAAAATTATAAATTAAATTTACTTTTTTGTAAGATATAAATGCATTTTTAACTGCGAAATTTTGCATGTTTAAATATTTTATGTTAAAAAAAGGTAGTTTATTTGTCTATAGACCACAATTTTTTTGTTGTTATTTAAAATTGTTTACAGTTATTTCTATGAATAATCTACTAATTATTACAGAGAAAAAGTTTAAATTCGTGATATAAATGCGTGAATAATAATATTTTAATTTGTTTCATTATGGAAATATAATTAAACTGTATTATGTAGACATATTAAACAAGAAAAAAAATACTACATAGATGCTTATTCTAATTAAAAATTCAGAATCCAAGATTTTAAAAAATCATATTAAAATATAAAAATCATATTTCAAATAAACCTGGAAATATTTCAAGTATTTGCACGGAAAGAAAATTAAAATGACATATTTGTTCACGTATTTTAATTTATTTCTCTGTTAAAAATAGTAGCAAAACAAAGAAAAAAGTAAATAATTTTAAATAACAATAAAAAATTTCAAGTCTATAGATATATAAATATGCTTACTTAAAAAATAAATAAATAATAATAAAAAAATAAATGTGTATACTTTTAAATATGCGAAGTTTTGCAGTTAAAAATGCATTTATATCTTACAAAAAGGTAAATTTAATTTATAGTTTTAGTAAATTTCAATTGCTATACATATTTTTTTCAACTGCGATTGAAAAATAATCAATGAAAATTGCGTTCCGAAAAAAAGGTAGGAGCGGGGTTAGATCCCAGGTGGGAAAAAAAACGAATCCAGCGTGCTACCGAACAGGCCACGGAGGCGCTTGCGAATGATAGAAATTTATCTGATTATAAACTATAGCATGAACTTTAAGGGTTATTTTCTCAAGACCCTCTGGATATTGTGCTTTATAGCTGTCATATATCTATATACTAACTATACTCTATCGATACACAAACGTTTATCCAATTCAGTGACACAAGCCTCGGACCCTTTCCTTGTTAGTAAATATTCACTAATTTAAAGCGTAGTTTCATTGCTGGTAATTAATTGAAAAATTAATTGTAATTGATTTGAACGATTTTTTTCTGCAAGTGTATGGATATGGCCAGCAGGTTCTTCCTGAATTTGAAAAAAAAAATCTGCCGGAAGGGGGTGCTGTAATTTTTGTGCCATTTTCATTATTTTATCTTTAAAAAGTGCATGAAGTTATAAATATAATTAAACCGATTTTTTTTCTTTTGTATAGTTTCGTCTATGGTCAGAAGGTCGCAGTAGCGGCTCGTCAGGCAGTGCTGCATCCGATTTTTTACACCACTAAAATTTAACAGAATCTTTCATATTATTTATTCAACACATTTTGTTGATTAAATAAAACAGAAATAACCGTACAATTTTAGTGGTGTGAATAAATTGATGCAGCACCCCCTGACCAGCCGCTACTGGCAGGTCGATCTTGAATTTGGAAATATTACACAGGAAAGGGGCGCTGTAATAGCGATTTTTGTGCCATTTTTATTATTTTACCTTCGAAAAGTGTATGAAGTTAACCCAAATTTTTTGTATATGTTTATGTCCAGTTGGCCCTCCCTAAATTTGAAAGTATGCCATCGGAAGGGAACTATGTAATAGCAATGTCTGTACGATATCAATTATTGTACCATCGAAAAGGGTATGGATTTATGCATAGAATTGAACCAATTTTTTTGTCTACGCTTTGACTATGGCCAGCAAGCCCTTCCTAAATTTGAAATAAAATTGCCGAAAGCGGACGCTGTAATACCGATTTTTGTGCCATTTTCATTATTGTACCATCGAAAAGTGTATGAAATTTGCATAGAATTAAACTAAATTTTTTGTGGATGTTTTTCGCTATGACCAGAAATTTCTCCTTCGACTTGGAATTATTCTGCCGGAAGAGGGCGCTGTAATAGTGATGTCTGTGTCATTTTCATCATTGCACCAGCATTATGCGTATAAAGTTATGAATATAATTGAACCAAAATTTTTGTGTATATTTAGCTGTGGCCGTCAGTTTCTTCGTGAATTTGAATATATTCTGCCGGAAGGGATTGCTGTAATAGCGACTTTTGTGCCAGTTTCTTTATTTTACCTTCGAAAAGTGTATGAAGTTATGAATAGATTTGAACCGAATTTTTATGCTTATTTTTGTCTATGGCCACCAGGTCCACCTAGTGGGTTTTAAGTTAGGAGGATGATTGAGATTGAGTATGTGGTTTTTGATGCAAACTGATGATTTTTTTAGTGATAGGTTAAAGGTTGAGATTTTGAAAGTTAATGTTCGGCACCAAATTTCACCCATCACTTCCTTTCTTGTGCGGCTCAAAATTTATTTCAAGAAAAAGTCCAGGGCATGCATTTTGCCCAGTCCTTTTTCTCTGTAGATTCCGAGAGGGGTGGGGGTGGTGAGGGAGCGTCCCTTTGTGATAAAGGCACTCTAGCGTTTTTAGTGAGATCGTGAGGTGATCGTGTGGTGAAAAAGCGACATCTATCCTTTATTCAACTTTAACTTCCCGGAGTGTGTGTGGCGCCCTCGCGTCTACAGTTAGCTGCGGTTAGAAGTATTATGCAAATTTATAGTTCCGTCTTCAGTTTGCTGTGTATGAAAGCTATGAGCGGGAGTGAGAGGTGTTGTGAAGCGGCAGGAGCCCGCAAAGAGAGAGAGATAGTGTTGTGAAGCGGCAGGAGCCGCAAAATGAGATAGCTCGTGTTGTAAAGCGAAGCAAGGTGTTCTGAAGCGAGATAGCTAGTGTTGTGAGCCGAGTTAGCTTGTGTTGTGAGCTGAGTTACCTAAGAGGAAAGCCAGTGGATAAGAGTTATTTGATACGTTGAATATTTTGAGAATAAAGATTGTTTGCAGCCACGGGCTGTTTTATTATAGCTTTAACCTAGCATTTAGCCGCAACCTGAACGTAGAGCCGGTGTGAGTGCCCCGAGCTGAGCTTAAGCCGTGGACGTGAGTATAGTTTACAATTTAACCTCTTAGTATTGTGCTTAGTGACTCAAATCTTGACTGTAGCTCCACTTCCCATTGCCCAGAGGTTTAAATAAAGTGTTTGATTTTAACTTTTATTTAAGATTATGTCTTCATTTAACCAACAAAACACCGGCGGCGTGCCCAGCCACGTCACAAATTGACTGAAGGAGAAATTTAAGTTGAAAATCAATATTGGTATAATATTGAACTAATAATATTGCAGTATTAACATCTGTAACTACTTTTTTGAAATATTCAGATATATGAGATAAAAGAAAGTTTTGAGATTGGCACATCGAACTAGTTACGATATGATAAGAACGAAATGCTAACCACACGATAGCTACTGGTTTAACTCAAAGATATACAGAATGTATGGGAAAGTTCGAAAAAAAGCTGTTCGATTCTTAGGTGCATTAATGCGGGAACCTGAAAAGTTGTAGACAAGAAGAAGACAAATGCTAGTTCTTGAATGTATCAGGAAAATTCTCATTGTTGAGTAAGAGAAAAATAGTTTTTGGAATCCTTACAAAGGGATTAAACGCATATAATGCTCGTCAACATTTAATGAAAACTGTTAAGTAGTTTCAAAAAAGAGTGGCAGCGTTCACATTAGAGAACTGAATGGGCCCGGGCATGGCCTTAAGCCCGTACCCAGCCCGGCGGAATGTAAATGAATTCTCAAACGGGCTGGGGCGGCAAAAATTGAACGGGCCATACGAGCTACGCTGATAAAATAATTTAGCGGAGCTATCGGCCCGATATAAACGTTTTGACGGAAACGATAAAAAATGAACTATTTTCAATGAATACGGCTTTAACGGGAATAAGTATAAATGTGATCGAGTCGATGCTAGTTTGACAACATCAATACAGAAATGTAACTTCTCCACTGTAGATATCGGCATAGGACTGTTACATTGTGTTTGACTCGGGGTTAATATTTTTTTAGCCGACTCGTGCCGGGCCGAGATCAGTCTTGCATTGTTTTTCTACATAGTCGAGCTGGGCCGGAACTGGACTTAAATGGTCTCAAAGTGTATAGGGCATACAATGTGTTTTGTAAAATTATTAATAGAGATAATAATTTCTGTTAACGTAAACTTTGGAAATATACCTTAAGATGGTTCTTCAATTCACAACTCAACAACGCAAAACTTTGACACATTTTCTGAGTAATTTTTAACTGTAAAGATATAAAATTGATAAGTCTGACTATTGAATGGATTTGGAATAGAATATCATTTTCATTTTTGGCAAGTATATTACTTGCTGAAATATAAGAGATTCTTGTCACTTGGCTGTAAATTTTCCTTCCTTCCCATGCTGTGACTTCCGGAATTTCGATTCAAAATGCTAAGTTTGACAGTATTTGCTAAAAACTACAGTGTATTTTATTCTAAAAAGGAAAATGAAATAATAAAATAGATTAAGAGTTCTAAATGAAAGATTGACATTTTAATAATACAATTGAGTTCTTTTTAGGAAAATAGTAAATTACACCGATTTAAGGAAAGAGGGGAATTTAGATGATAATTAAAATTTGGAATAATACCGAAATGTAAGTAGATTTTTATAAGAATTTGAAACAAAATTGAAACGGGAAAATGGCGAAAAAATTTTATTATTAAATATATATATATATATATTTAATAATAAAACTTTAGATTTTGGAGTAACGAACAACTGTTTTCTGCCGTTATTTTTTGCATCTCATTAAATGATTTCACAAGCTTGGACTTAAACTTAAATTTTGAGCTCAAAATCTGAATAGTTGGGAGTGGTTAAGTAGCGCAAACTGAACTGTGTTTAGAGGGTTTAAATTTCAAATGATTATAAAAAACGGAAAAATTGGTCGATTGATTTGCGGTTTTCACTAAAACTATTCTTTGTGTTGGTATTTTATTGAAAATAACTTATAAAGCTAAATTTTAAAAAAATGGCGATAGAGGGCGCTTTAGACTTTGGAGTTACGAAAAACTTTTTTCCCGTTATTATTTGCATCTCGTTAAATTTTTTTAGAAGCTTAGACATAAACTTAAATTTTGCGCAAAAAATCTGAATCGTTGGGAGTGGTTAAGTAGAGCAAACTGAACTGTGTTCGATGGGGGTGGGGAGGTTCAAATTTCAAGTTATCATAAAAAACGGAAAAAATGGTACATTTGTTTCCGGTTTTCGCTAAAACTATTCTTTATGTCACTATTTTCTGGAAAATAAATTTTAAAGATAATTTTTTTAATTTTTCGTTTGAGGGTGCCCTTAACTTTAGAGTAACCAACAACTATTTTTAAACGATTTTTATTCTAATTAAATGCTTGCAAATGCTTAGACTTAAATTTTGAGCTCAAATTCTGAATAGTTGGGTGGGGATAAAAAGGGCAAACTGAACTGTGTTCAAGAGTTGAAATGTTACTCTCCCCACACCTCGAACGCAGTTCAAATTTGCGCTACATAATTACTCACAACGATTCAGATTTTGAGCTCAAAATTTAACTATAAGCTTATACAAGATACAAAAAATACCAGTTAAAAATCGTTGTCGATGACTATAAAGTTTAAGGCGCCCTCTATCGGATTTTTTTAAAACTTATCTTTAAAATTTATTTTCAAGGAAATACTGGCATAAAAAATAGTTTTGGCGAAAACCGTGAACGAATCTACCATTTTTTTCCGTTTTTTATGGCAACTTGAAATTTGAACCTCCCTACCCCCATTGAACACAGTTCAGTTTGCTCTTCTTAACCACGTCCAACGATTCGGATTTTTTGCGCAAAATTTAAGTTTATGTCTAAGCTTCTAAAAAAATTTAACGAGATGCAAATAATAACGGGAAAAAAAGTTTTTCGTAACTCCAAAGTCTAAAGCGCCCTCTATCGCCATTTTTTAAATTTAGCTTTATAAGTTATTTTCAATAAAATACCAACATAAAGAATAATTTTAGTGAAAACCGCAAATCAATCGACCAATTTTTCCGTTTTTTATAATCATTTGAAATTTGAACCCCCTGAACACAGTTCAGTTTGCGCTACTTAACCACTCCCAACTATTCAGATTTTGAGCTCAAAATTTAAGTTTAAGTCTAAGCTTGTGAAATCATTTAATGAGATGCAAAAAATAACGGCAGAAAACAGTTGTTTATTACTCCAAAGTCTAAAGCGCCCTCTATCGACATTTTTCGGAATTTATCTTTATAATTTATTTTCAAGAAAATACCAACATAAAGAATAGTTTTAGTGAAAACCGCAAATCAATCGACCAATTTTTCCGTTTTTTAAGTTTATTTGAAATTTTGGACCCTAAACTTTAATGGCGGCTATCTCCTTTGGAAAACGCTTGGGACCCTTGGTTTCCTGTTTAATATTGTTTGTCTTGATGTACACTATTACCCCTTAAAATTTTTCCCATCTTTTTTGAATCACCCTGTATATAAGTTATCTTTATCAATATTCAATTACAGTTTAATTATTTTTCTAATATTTTTTCTTTGAAACAGTTTTACTATTGCAATTATTATATTGATAATTCTATTATGGTCTTATTATTTTTCTAATATTTTTCTTTGAAATGAGTTCTCATTTGCGATTAATCGGGTAATATGGAAATTATTTTTAGGTCTATCCTGATTTCTATTCAGAAATTAATCGCAATTAATGTGGCTATTTAGTATTGCCCTTGATAACGAGCTAAATACCACATTTCCAATTTTATTTCTAATTCTGACAACTCCTCTGTATGATATAATTTGGCATTAACAAATTTTTACAGTAATTGATGTTGATTTGTAGTATTATCTAATGGTTCTATATATATATATATATATATATATATATATATATATATATATACATTGCTCAAAACAATTAAAGGATATTTGAAGTTTTATATAAAATAAAGATATAAACGAAATTTTTTTGCCGAAAATAGAAGAAAAGAATCACAAATGCAAATTTTTCTGGTTTTCAAACTGTGGAGTATGCAAATTTTGAGTTCGACGTCAAAAACGTCGCTTCAGCGGCAGCAAATGAAATTTGACTTTCAACTGGATAAAAGAGAATAAAGACAAGGATGATCGGCATTCAGTGATTGCTTTGTTTCGATAAATACGATCTCTCAGCGAAGTCATTTGACAGATTCAGAAGCTTGGAGAATTGTTGGTAGCTTAGAAGGGGGCCAAACTCAAGCCGAAGTAGCGCAAGCCATTGGAATGTCACAAAGTGTCATTTCTAGGATCTGGAACCGTTTTTTGGAGAGTGGTTGTGTAGGCCGAAGACCAGGGCAAGGTCGTAGATGGACAACAACGTCCAATGAAGATCGGTATTTAGCGTTAACAGCTCGGAGATACCGAAACATGAACGCTACTCTTCTCCAACAACACCTTCGCTCGGCTACAGGCACCACGATTTCAACTCAGACTGTCCGAAACCGGCTCCATACTGTAGGTCTGTATGCTCGCCGACCGATGGTATGTGTTATATTAACATCAAGGCATCGTCGCGACCGCAGGGAGTGGGCAACCGAGCATGTCAACTGGAGGAGAAATGAATGGAGCAATATTCTGTTTTCTGACGAGTCCCGTTTTTCTGTGCGTAAACTTTGGAATTATAGGCGTATTTTCAACTGGAGAGACCGTGGCAGTAGGAATAATCCTACGTTCGTGCACAAAAGTGTCAGATTTGGCGGTGGAGGAGTGTTGGTGTATGGTGGCATCTCCATTGGCGGGCGCACTGACCTCTACATCCTCTACATCATTCGAGATGGAGCTCTGACTGGTCGCCGATATAGGGATGAGATCCTCAGACCTATTGTAGTCCCTTACGCTGCAGCAATCGGAGATAACTTCATTTTAATGGACGATAACTGCAGGCCACATCGTGCAAACTTGGTGGAGGATTTCCTTTTCGAGGAAGGAATCTTCGAATGGAATAGCCAGCGTGTTCTCCAGACATGAATCCAATCGAGCACGTTTGGGACGCTCTAGGAAGACGAGTTTCTGGCCGTCAACAACCCCCACAAACTCTCCAAGAACTGGAAAGGGCTCTTCTGGAAGAGTGGGGCAGAATACCCCAACTCGTCATTAATAGCCTCATTGAGTCCATACCTCAAAGGTGTTCAACGTTGCTGGCCGCCCGTGGAAACCATACCCCATACTGAAAATGATTTTCTTTGAAGAAAACACCTTTTCTTATTCTTTTTTTCTCATACACACAAATTGTGTTGTTTTCCTTTTGTACACAAATGCGCAATAAAATGCATTTTTTTCTGCCAAACATGTGTAATTTATTCTCATATAACCTACTCTGTCTGTCGACCATGTATCAATCAGCTGAAAAGTTTCCCAGATACAAAATCCACCTAAAACTGCAATATCCCAATTGTTTTGAGCAGTGTATATATATATATATATATATATATATATATATATATATAAGGTATTCTGGGGTAATAACGCCACGTTAAGGTTCTACCAATTTTCACGGCTTAGTTTTAAATTATATTTTTTAAACAATTATAGGATTTGATGCAGCAATTCATCGACTATCTATTTATATATATAAAAAAATAGCAGGTATGTCTGCATAAAATGTAATGACGTGATTTCTTGACCAATACTATTTGGCGTTATTACCCACCTATATGGGTAATAACGTCAGACAAGCAAACTATAAAATAAGATGGAATAATCACATGTAGATTGCCCAATTCTAAAAATACAAACTCCAGAACTTTAGAAATCGATAAATTACATTCTAAGCGATAGAAAATTCTCTGTTTTTTGTGAAAGTGTGAGAAAAAAAAGAGGAGGAGGGGGGGGAAGCAAAAGAATGTCAGATCTTGGGCTTCTTTTTGCTTAAAAAAGACCTCTTAAGTAAAATTATTAGAAACATTGCACGGTTTTAATTGTGTTTATCTAAATCAGTATTTATGTTTCATGTATGCATTCTATGCGCTAGAATATGTTAAATTTTTTGTGAAAGTGAAAAAAAAAAAAAAAAAAAAAGGAAAAAGAGAAAAAGAAAAAGAAAAAGAAAAAAAGAAAAGAAAAGGCCGGGGGGGGGGGGGAGGGAGCTTTTACAGAATGACCCTGAACTTCTCTTTGCTTAAAAAGTCCCGCTTAAATATAATTATAAGTAATTGCACAATTTTAACTATTTTTAAGGTTATATTTTTATCATGTGAATTTTATGCATAACTAGAGTTATGTGTAATAAATATTTTTGATAACATTGTTATAGAAATCATGTAAATACTTTTTAGTACGCAAACTTCACACTAATACGGATTCGAGCAAACCTAAAGTTAAAATGTTGGCGTTATATAAAATATTCTTTAATAAATTTTGTACTTTTAATTAATTAAATAAGATTTTTGATTAAAAAATCAATATCCTTGTGTAACCTCTTTTTTAAATTTCAGAGTTTAACTTGTAATTTCCAGTTTAACTATAGGTACAACTGAAATTCCTTCGTTTGGAGTCCTCGTACTATCGTTAGGAATATTTGGGTATATTAAATTTAATTAGATTTAATCCTGTAGAAAAGGTTTAGTGCAGAAACAGTACTCTATCAGTTTTAATTATTGATCACTGCTTTTTTCAATTTTTATGGTTTAACTTCTAATTTTCAGTTTAACTACAAACACTACCGAATTTTTGTTTCATTTGGAACTTTAGTACTATCACCAGAGACTTTTAAATAGGTGAATGTTAATTATAATAGTCTTGTAGATAAATTTTAATGCAAAAACATCATTCTAAGCGTTATTCACGCCTTTTATTCATTTTTCGATCTTGCGGTCTCATAGACCGCTTGACACTAATTATATTACAATTTCTGACGCATCAGTTAAAAGTTAAATTTGTAAATTTTTGAAAAACGGAACGCTGAGAAAGCGGACAGTTAAAATTTACAACTTTATTGAACAATCAAGTGGAAATTTAATAAAAACTTGGTATTGAAAATATTGGAATTACAATATCGAAAATATTTTGATATAGTTTTATTTATAAGAGTTTTAAATTGTTTTTGTATTAGTATTTAAAAAAAAAGGATAAGTTTTGGGCGTAGGACCTCCATAATCTAACCGTTTCAACAATGACAATAATGCTGTCTTATACATAAAGTAAAAAAATAAACCTCTTAGGATATAGGGTAACACCCCCAGTAATTGGCATGCACCAGTGATTGGCACATTTTACAAACATGTCCTAAAAAAAGATTTATATCCAGTCTTTTAAAAATTCAAGACCATATATCAGTTATATGCTCATTTACGTTAAAGATTATAACTTTGATTTATTTTACAAAATGACAATAGAGCCTAGGAAAGAGAAACAAATCTGACTTGTATCAAATTAGCCATTTTGTTGCAAACCTTGTTCTTTGGCTTAAGGAAGGCATGCTTTTCAATTCATTATTATCTGATTTATAATATATTTTAAATTTTAACTGACAACAGTTTTGTTTAGTTAAAAAGGGTTACTTTAATTGTGTAAAAGTATTTTCGACACAAATATTTGGATTTCTGAATTAATGGTAGTTGCCAATTAATGGTGTTTCAATTTTGCTAGTTCCGAGTAATTGGCACCTATTCCAATTACAAGGAATTCGCAAGAAATTTAAGATTAAACCATTTATTTTGGAAGTATTTTTAAAATTATAGACTAATTTTGTTTATCATTTGTTTTTATTTGAAAATATAAATTTTATCAGTAATTGGAATCCATTAAAGCTTCATATGACAATTACTGGGGACAGCATGACAATTACTGGATATTAATGTAAGTATATTGTATTGTTTTAAAGTGTTCACATTTCAGATTAATATGCTGATTTCTTACTCTCAAAAACCTGAAATATGGCATCTTCATCTACAGTAAATTAATTTAAAGCGATTAAACCCAATGCAAAATGTAAATTTTTTTAAAAATATAAACATATGCCAATTACTGGATCACAAGGTGTCATACATTGGTGCTCTAGGTGCCAATTACTGGTGATTTCAGCAACTTTTTATAAATATATTTTTATAAAAATACTTTTTCAATTTTTTTTTGCTTTTTGTGGGCAAAATAGATGCACAGATATGCATTCTTTGATTTAAAAATATTTCCAAGTAAATAGCTTATTTCTTTGTAATGAAAACTTAAGTAAGTTTAACGACAAATTCTTAATGTGCCAATTACTGGGGATGTTACCCTAGTTTCACCTATGTAAGGAATCAACTGAGGTAACAACGCCAAGGAATGGCGTTATTACCCCGATATACTTATTGCTCAGTACATTTTAAACTACAAACTATCTCGCAAACATATCCAAAATCTTCTACAATATTTTGAAAGTACATGAAATGCACTACAAATTTATATAATATACAAGGTATTTCCTGATAAATATATAGTCTTCACATCATAGATTATACCTCGCAAATTTTAGATCAAGCGTTAATTTTAGTTGCTCCAAAAAACGATAAGGCCTACAAATGGTACAAATTAACTTTAACTGTTGTTTGTGTTTTGTATGACTCGGAGAACTTCTGCAAAGAGCCCATAGGTGACGTTTACCGGATTATTTCACAAATATGCGTAATATTATGCACAATTATGCGTTTTATGCAGTAAATATTTTTCTCTTTTCAATAAAACTTATTCTGAGTTCATGCAGCGATTTTTTAATTTTTTTTTCTCGTAATGTGCTATTTTTTGTCGGACTAAGCAAAGACAGGCCAGTCAACCTATTTATAACTATATATAAAACACAAATTTAATGATTGTTTAGAAAAACTATATTCTTTAGAAAATCTAATATCTAATTTATTCAGAGGAAAAAACTTAAAATTTTAGTTAGCGGAAAAAAAATGTTTGGGAATGCTTACAAAAATGATGTATTCATTTACTCTAAAATATAATTAAATTGAACTGATGTTTTCTTAATGTCATCTCTGACTGACAATCTTAATTTTCTTTTCAGTCATGAAGATCCTGGAATTTGATATAGTAGCACAGACATTAGCAACCTACAATCTTTGTTAGATTGCATATATAGTCGACACTAGACAATTTGTGCCTTATCATACATTGCTTTATAGCTATCCCATAGCCTTCTTATATTCGATGCATAAATTATTAAAAGTAATTCGGAAAACGAATTTAAAATTCCCTAATTACATTAATTAGATTTTATGTTACATAATAAATGAATTAGAAATAGTTTTTTTTCCCTAACCGATGACCAGGCCCCTACCTGCCAAGTTACCTCAGCTTAACGGGTTAGATACCTGGTATCGGGGCGGATGACCGCCTAATCGCCGCTTAGCGGCAATTAACCTGTTATCTTCGCTGCACACGTCCTCTTATCTGCAATACTTATTTTTCATTTGTGCATACTTTGTTTTTTTGGTTGCTTATTATTACACCCTGTTGTTGTACTGCAAATAGCTACCCAAGTTGGTCTCGTAATTTAGAACCTTGATCAGATGACGAGACCTTCACCTGGCAAGGCACCTTCAGAGGTATAATTCACAGATAACTTGGAGGACTTTGCACCCACGACGGATTTTACATGCACCAGGCACCATTAGCGTACATGACGGAAATTTTAGCCGGCAGATAGCCTGAGTCCTGCAACCAAAAGCTATGAGTAATATGTCCTGCCAGCTTGGACACCGTTTCCCGACCTATTGGGGATAGTCTGGAGTTTTTGATACCTAATAGTTGATGCATACTTGTTAATTTAATAATAAAGATAGATAATTTAGTGGGGAGGGGGGAGAAAAACAAAAGAAGGGATTCTGCAAATAGACAAGCTGCACCGTCATTAATTTTGGGCCGAACTGATGGGCAAACTTAACGTTGCTAAGGAGATTAGACTCCGCCATTCTACCGTACCCCAGTAGTTAAAATAAATTAAAAATTAAAAAAAAATTACTGGCCCTGTGGGCTTTTCCAATGGAGCGCGTCCGGTAGCTCATACAGAAAACGCATTACATAAAGAGAGGCGGTTGTCAAAGAGAAAATATAAAATAATTGAACCCTAATATATTTTCTTTTTTTAAAGGAGAAATAATAGTTAAAAAAAAGACATTATATTAATTAGACTTGAAACAAAAACAGTTTTTTTTTTTTTTTACTTTTTTAAATGGTGTTAAGGGATTTATAAGCCTTTTATATTTTTTAATTATTTTTTTTTTAATAACACATCACAGTGGACGGACAAGCAGTGTCGGAGGCGGTTGAAGCTTCTTACTATATCATAATGCGCAACTTGCTGTACCGTTATTGACATTCTTTATGATTGCAATTCATATGTTGCGGGCTCCTGTTGCAGGCCATGGTTACAGCTGATGTTGTGCGACTACCGCACACTGCTAAATGACATAAGACATATACGGACAGTTTTAAATTTTTTATTTGGCGATAGAAATAAATCCTAAACCTCTTTTTTTTAACATACAACATATAACACATAACATTTCACATACAACAATTAACATATAATACTATTAGCAGTTACCCGTGACTTCGTTCACATAACATTTAAAGAAGAAATAATTGATCAATCAAGCAAAAAAATTTCGATAATGAAAAGCATGTGTAATTAACTTTTTATCGCGAATTTATCGTAAAAAACTTCTGATAATCCCTATTTGCTAATTTTTTGCTGGTTAAAATTTTCCTTTCAGCGATTAATACTAATAGATAGAAACATTCTTGAATACTTTTGTTCAGCCCTGTAGTTTTCCAAGTGCCTTTAATACACGAAAGTATCTTTCTAAAATTTAGTTCAAACAAAAATATTCCTTATTACTACCTAAATTACATTTTAAGAAATTATCATCCGAAGACAACCTTGTATCCAGTTTTTTGCGGGACCCTGTATATCATTTTATATATATACTACAAACATTTCTTAGTTTACTGAATGCAGTTCAAAATGAAAATGCATATTTCATTATAAAACCACCTTTAAGTAAATTACGTTCATATTCAGTAACCTTTCCGAGATCGTTTATGTAACCCTGTATATCTAAATTTAACTATTTATACTATTACCATTTATACTGTCCATTTAATATGCATACATTTAGCAAAACTTAAAAGCACATATCATAATTCAAAAAGCATTTCATCCATGAAACAGTCATCATCCATGATATACAGTACTTCGGATAGAATATATAATATTTGAAATCTTTTGTGTGTCCCTGTAAATGCTATGCACTTCGTATTATGCATGAAATAACTTACATTAAGCCTCAACAACGTATATCAATTTGATTATACTTGAAATCGTTTACCATAATTAAATATGTCGGAAACTGTTCCTCCCTTTATTCTTATGCAATGGAATTCTTCTGTGTGACCCTGTAAATGAATAGTAAGTGCCCTTTTCACTACATACTTTACAAAATGCATATTTTAGTGCACTCTGTAAATGAATATAAATTTGAATATGTTCCAAAGGGTGTAACATCGTTATTAATTAAAACGATTTTTCCCCATAATGCCGTAATGTAGGGAAATTTTTTGACTATCCCTGTAAATAAACTAATCATGGTAGAAACTGCACTTTCAATAGGTATTCGTGCTAGGTAAACGTTAATAACGTCCAAAAATTTCATGGAAATCGGAGTATATTTACGGAGTATATTATAGTTGGAAAGCGACCAGACAGACAGACAAACCGAAAGCATAATAACTTTTCAACTTTGTTCGAAAGTGTTAAAAAATCGAGCCAAAAATATATTAATCAGTGATTTTATTTTCCGCCTTTTCCCCACAAAAAATTTCTTCCATTGATAATTATGAGTTTTGAATAAAAATATTCATTTGTATGTAACTTATAACTTATTAATTAGTATTAGTAAAAAATATTTCTGATTCATTTTAAAAATGACGTCATTATTTATCTCGCTCCATTAGCTACTGATATTCATACCCCTTATATTTTTAACGACTGCTATAAAGTACCTGTTTTATTTCAACTATGACGTCACGTTTTCATAAGTGAACCATTTTATTAAAAATATAATTCTTTTTCATTCTTTTTACTTTTAATTTATGTCACCATATTTTACACAAAAATTCCCATTAACTAAACAAATATCCTTGTTAAATGTATTATAAAAAATACATCTTTTATTTTTATTTCAAACATGACGTCATATTTATTTTCTTTTAAATTATTTTATTATAATTTTTCGCGTGGAAGTTTTTTATTAAAAATTCATTGCCGCTGAAAAATTATTATTCCAATTTTTTATTTTCTTGGCAACAGGAAAGGAAAATGGTTAAATTTTATCTGAAAAATGCCTATTGATTTTGTATGAAAAATAATTAAATTTTGAATTATTAAGAAAAATATTTGAATAAAATAAATAAAAATTAGCCTATGTTCATTCCACTCCTATAATCTATCTATATGCAAAGATTCAAAGACATTAATCCATCCGTTTTGAAGCCAAGTTCATTCCAATTTTTCGAACACACTTTCACATTTTATATAAGGATACTTCTGCTGGGTTACCGAAGTGAATATAGTATGGAACAGACAGATTGTTTATTTGGGGTAGAGGTGGAGGTCCCGCTTGGAGTGTTTGCATGTTTCCTACTGTGATATTGTGTCTATGTTTTCAATTAGCCATATGGCTACTGATTTACCCTTGTTCTTTACGTGTTTGTTGTTTGCTAGTTGGTTGTGCCAAAGTTGCTCGTTGTTTGTTGTTATTTGGACTAGATGGTGTTGCTTTGTTAGCGGGCAGGATGTAAGATAGTGTTTTGGAGGTCCAATTTCCCCACATGCGCAGTTTGGTGTGTTTTTGAGCTTAAATCTGTGTAGGCATTCAGAGAATGCTCCATGACCAGGGTGACCGTTTTTGGATTGTTGTAAGAAATCTGGACTGTTGTAGGACTTACAACAAGCTAAATCAAGCTAAAAACTCAGGCTAAAAGACAGTTGTCAGTCTATTGATTCGAAATTAACAGATTCTCGTATAGATGGCAGGATCATCGAATTTATTTTTAGCTTGTTATCACTCCAAATCTAGCCTGCTTTTAGCTTGAAAAAATGGTCACACTGTCCATGACCCGTGTAAATTTGACTTAATAGTTTGCAGCCCAATAGTCTGTTTGTGTTAACTTTTGGGAAGTATTCATATGTTGTCCTACCTGTGTCCCCGTAATCCCACTCGAACTGCCATTGTTTTATTATAAGCACTTTGATTGTACTTTTTAGGTTAGATATTGGTCTTTCTAAATTGTATGGTATATTCTTTGACTGATTTTGTGCTGTTTGTTTTGCTAGTTTGTCGCTAGTTTGCAATTTTGACCCATCTGTGTAAATTGTGATATCATTAATGCTGTGTCCTATGGCCGGTTCTATCGTTTCTGCCGGGTGTGTGTGCCATATGCTTATTTTTTTAACATAGTCCGTATGATTAAGTGTTGTTCCGTATAAGTTTACTGTTTCAAATAACCTTGACATTGTACCGTATGCCGCTTCGTATTTGACTTGTAAGTGAATTGGAACCAGGCCTGCTAAAACCTGAAGGGCCGCAGTAGGGGCTGTTCTACACTATATTGCCATTGATTATGGGACACTTGCGATTTTAGACATTTTACTAAATATCTAGAAAAATACATGAGGAATCATCTCGAAACTCTTAGTGTATAAATATAATAGTATACGTCATACATCTGCGTGAAGATTTTTTACCGAAACTCTATAGGGGACCGTCAACAAATTAAAAAAGAATGAATATCTTTTGAATAACCCTGTCAAAACTGATGTAGCAAAAGCGCTCAAACTCTAGATTATGATTGAATGCCTTATTGTAATACACTGTGTTCATTTTTATGCAAATAGCATGCATACTTGCAGAGTAATTAAGGTTTTTATAAAAATGGTCCTAAATTTTTCCAAGTTTTTACCTTATAATTTTCAGAGTTCTTAATATAAAATAATATTTTTTTCAGAAAATATGACAAACAACATTGCACACAGTACCCTGTAATCAGAATTAAAAAATAATGAAAATTGTATACAAAATGAGTTGGTTTACTAAATAATTTTTTACTGCGCATGCGTCAACGATATCAAAATTTCATTTGCATATTATGTTAACTAAATGTATAGAGC
Source organism: Maratus speculifer (assembly GCA_964019185.1). NCBI lineage: Eukaryota > Metazoa > Arthropoda > Arachnida > Araneae > Salticidae > Maratus > Maratus speculifer. The sequence goes on along the minus strand of OZ025293.1, from coordinate 237,978,073 downwards.
AACTTTTGTGAAAGTCACAAAATCTTAACTTGAAAATTCTGAAAATGATCGTCAATTGAATAAGTTGAAAATTCGTTATTCTCAAAATGAAGCAAAAACAAGAGGGGTTGTATCCATATATATTCATTGATTAGTGTCAATATAGAATACACAATACGGGATGTTACGACTACTTTTGGATAAAATCCCTCATTTTTTTTGCTTCATTTTGGAAACAACGGATTTTTTCCTTTTTCTATAGACGATTACTTTCAGAATTTTCAAGCTATAATTTTGAGACTTTTACAAAAGTTGCTCTATACATTTAGCTAACATAATATGCAAATGAAATTTGGATATCTTTGACGCATGCGCAGTAAAAAATTATTTAGTAAATCTACTCATTTTTCATACAATTTTTATTATTTTTTAATTCTGATTACAGGGTACTGTGTGCAATGTTGTTTGTCATATTTTCTGAAAAAAATATTATTTTATATTAAGAACTCTGAAAATTATAAGGGAAAAACTTAGAAAAATTTGGGGCCATTTTTATAAAAACCTTAATTACTCTGCGAGTATGCATGCTATTTGCATAAAAATGAACACAGTATATTACAATAAGGCATTCAATCATAATCTAGAGTTTGAGCGCTTTTGCTACATTAGTTTTGACAGGGTTATTCAAAAGATATTCATTCTTTTTTAATTTGTTGACGGTCCCCTATGGAGTTTTGGTAAAAAATCTTCACGGAGATGTATGACGTATACTATTATATTTATACACTAAGAGTTTCGAGATGATTCCTTATGTATTTTTCTAGATATGTAGTAAAATGTCTAAAATCGCAAGTGTCCCATAATCAATGGCAATATAGTGTATATGCCTTGACTATAGGATTAGAAATAGTTTATAAATATATATGAGACCGTTTTCATGAGACCGGTAACTGCAGTTGTTATGGCTTAAGACAATTTTTAATTCTGTTTCCTTTTAAATGTTCATGTTCTGCTAATTTAGCTGAAACAAAAAGAGAGGAGGGTGCAGTGGCGTAGCTACGTTTTTTGGCGCCCGGGGCAGGATTAATTTTTCGCCCTTCCTCCCCCCCCCCCCCCCCCAAAAAAAAATGATGATTTTTTTCGGAAGAAAAAACGAAATACACTTTTTGACTTGTACTGGGAGGAAAAGGCATCTTCACTTTTTATAATTTTACTCAAACACACTAAACTAAAATGCATAGAACCGGATTACTGAAGATTTTCAGTGTTCACTAATATTGAATTCGAATGGGAATTTCAAAAACTTAGCGGAACGTTCACCGATATGTTTATGTTGTTTTAAGCATGTGGGATGCAGAGCCTGATTACGGTTGTGCGGGGTCCGTAGCTCAGCACCTGTTTGAGGGCACTTTGTAGTTCCTATACATTTTGGTGAGGGGGGGGTTGTGGGGGATAAGAAGGAATGGATTATTATTAGATATTACGATTCGGTTTCAAAATTAATCAAAATATATTTTTGTTTTTGAGAAAATAATGCCGAAACTACAATTTTAAGACGTTTTTTAAAAAATCATTTTACTAAATTTGAGCCTCCAGCTACAGTGGGTCCAAGGCCATGGCCTTATAGGCCTTTCGGTAAGCTGACTCTGTAATGGGAATATCGACAAAGAGAATAAATTTGCAAAAAAACACATTTACTAAAACTAAGTTATGATACGTCCGATTATGGTAATGTAATCTCCTGATTGAAAACTGCAGTCGCCGTAGAATTTCAAATTGCTTTACGCATCTATTTTAAAGATGGATGGGAAAACAATAAAAGGTCTTGAATTCTTATGGTAAATCAACGAATTTGTTTGAGATCTTAATAAACCCTTACCATATTCTCAGTCGCATGACAATGATCAGATATCTATATAGAGAGATATGCTATAGATGAAAATGATAAAAACTAAAATCCTTTTGAAATTCAAAAATTTAAATTGAAATCCATAAATTCTTTTTCTCAAAATCAATTTTACTCCTTGAATTTTGTTTTTCAGCATGACATTTATTATGTTCATCAGTAAAATCAGAGACTAACTTAAGATGGAAAATACTGACGTTTAGGCAATTCTTCTTTCGTTTGGGGCTAAATCTTTGTATGTTTTAGATTCCAGGAATTGTGCGGATCTTGACCATATGTCAATCAAAAGCTAATTAACCAATTAACACTAGAACCGCGGAAAATTTTACTCAAGTTTTATCAAAATATTTCGCTTAAGAATTATTATATAATACTACTTAACTTGTTTGTTTGAACTATTTTTTGTGGTGCTTATACTTATCTTATTTTATAAAGATTTTTCTGGTTCGAATCATCATATTTTCATTTCATACGGGTCAAAATGACCCGCCACCGCGGTTCTAGTGTTAACACTTCGGACTCCGGTGCCTCTTACACAAATTTTATTCGATTAGCACCACTTTTTCAAAAGAACTTTCCTTGAAGTAGACAATTTCGAAAATTCTCTGGTTAAATAAGGAAAATTTTATTTCCCTTTATTACTGGTGCCAAAAACAAATTTTGGAAGGAAAGATGATGCCGCAGCGGAGAAAACGGAGTGCCAAGGGTTAAACTAAACGTTTCTGGCAAATTGACATCTTCGCCTCCTGTTGCAAAATATTACAAGCCTTAACATATTTGCATGAACTGGAACGAAAAAGTTTAGATTTGGCATTTCTGATAAGCCTGCATAACCTACGACCATGTAGGTTCCGAAATTGGCGTAAATAAGTCGTAAGATCTCCCATCGAATTCACCGAGATGATTGCAAGATGCAATGACGAAGAGTTCGGTCCAAAGAGGTTCCCGAGTCAAATTATTTTATCCCATGATCTCTCAGTCATTCCCATAATTTACATAGATATATGTAATTTTCTCTAATGCATATGCGCTGAATATGTAAAATAAGTTGAACTTTTAAAACGACGAAAACAGACGTTTGTAGCGATCGTACTAGGAAGACTGAAAAGTCCTACTTCGTTTTTTTATACGATTTACGTAGGAAAAATTTGGAGTAAGGTCGCTCACATTTCATTATTTGGTTTTCTTAATGGCAATTTGACGGAAAAATGGAGTTTTCAATAATGAGGAAATAATACCTTTTCTTGTTGTTCTTTTAGCTAAATACTTTTTGCATTCGTTTAAGAAAGCTTTCATTTTAAATATTATATGGAATGCAAAGAACAGCAAAAATAGCGTGAAAACCAATCTATGTGTGTCCGTGTGTATGACGGAGAGGGCTAAAAATATCTGCTATACATATAACTCTGAAATTTTGGATGAGGGTAATACAAGGCAAATTCTATCCTAATGGATGTGAGACTCAAAATTTTTATTTTCTTTTATTTCCTTTTTTCTTATAGTCGAGAATATCAATTAAAAAGTCATCAAAAATCCGATTTTTTTTCCCGCAAAATGGCGAAAATCGCACACTTATCTAAATTTGATTTCCCAGTCGAAAGAAATTAAAATTTTTCACATATCAGCGAAAAATGAAAAAAAAACTAATTAAGATTTCAATTTGAAAATTTCAAAGTACATATATATATAAAAATATATATATATATTTTTTTTTTGAAAATCGCTCGGTAACTTTTTTTCCTTTTTAATTGACGGCATGACGGCTACAGTATACAAAAGAGAGAGACCCCATATGCAAAAGCTGCCTCAGTGGCGTAGCTACGTTTTTTTGCGCCCGGGGCGGAAAACAAATTTGCGCCCCCCCCCAACTTCTCCTAAAAAAATAGCCCTTTTGGCTTGTACCGGAAGGGTATCTTCACTTTTTCTTGTTTTTAAAAATTCGACTAATTTTGCTCAAACACAAAACTAAAATGCATACAATCGGAATATAGAAGATTTCTAGTTTTCATCAATACTGAATTTGAATAGGAATTTCAAAAACTTAGCAGTACGTTCACGAATATGTTTATGTTGTTTTAAACGTGTGGGAGTAGCGACAAAAAAAAATTATAATTTTGAAAAAAAAAACATTTCCTAAAACTTTGAAATAATGATACAGCTGAATATGGTAATAAAGCCTTCTGGTTCAAAATTGCAGCCACCCTAGAATTTCACTTGCTATATTCATCCATTTTTAAAGATAGATAGGAAAATTAAAAAGTTTCTTGAATCCTTATGATAGATCAAGATGTCCAACAAATTTGTTTGAGATCTCAATAAACCCTGAAAATATGCTTAATCATATCCAAATCTATAAACACAAGCACTGTTACATGACAATGATCAGATATCTATATAAAAGGATGATACATACTATACAAACAATACATTAAGAAATTATAAGACCACATTGATTTTGAAAATTATGAAGTAAATAGAGGTTCTAATTACAGTTTAAATACACGAGGTATCAAATTATAACATATTTATTAAAATTAGTTCAGAATAGTTTTGAATAATGCAATAACTAAGTATGTTAACAGAAATAATAAACAATGATTGAAAAATACACTGTTAACAAATTTAAGACCACTTGTCTAAATACAAAATGTAAATTAATACGATGTTGGTCCTCTATTTTTCCTTAAAGCCTCAAACACTCTGTTTTTCACAGAAGTGACCAGATGATTAAGTACAGATTCAGACCATTGTGTCATTCTTTTACAATGGCTACTTCTAGTTCATTAGCAGATAAAAACTGTTTATTATAGCATAAAGTTTGCGACTTAATATGCCCCAAAAATTTCCCATGGGGTTCAAGTCATGACTTTGACGTGCCAGGACAACACATGATTATTTTTTTACACTATTGCTCGGTGGGCTTAGACATGTGGCAAGAAGTACTGCCCTTCTGAAACATCCAGTTAGCATTATCTAAAAAAAGGTCCAAACAGTATGAAATGATCATATAACATAGCCTGAAACTGCGCAGAGCTCATAGGCTCCGAAATTCGGGTTTAATCGCATAATTCATCATGAATAAAAGCTCCCCAAACCATTATTCATCCTCCTCCCATTTGTCGACTAAAGCATTGTTTCGGTTCCTTCTTCAAATTATCTGAATAATGTTTATAACCTTTTGGACCGCCAAGAATTAAATTTTTTCATCTGAAACTATCACTTGTTTCTGTTTCTTGTCCCATGATATGACATTTTTAGCCTATTTCAATCTTTATCCTTTATGATGTTTCATTAACCTCGATTTTTTCCAAAAGTTTCACACATTTTGCAATACTATTTGATTTCAGAGACTTTCAAACTGTTATGTGCGAGGTTCTTTTGCTGAAACAGCTCGAAATTTCCGAATTTGAAATTCCTTTTTGATCTGATAATCGAAAAAATTGTTGATCGCCCCGTGCTGTCAAAATCCTTTTTGTTCCAAATTGTTTAATTTTATTAGAATGCCTTTTTTCTAATTATTTCGTTGTGAATATCAGTTTTAAAACGGTTCATTAACCGAACTATTTCTTGTTCAGATTAACCAGAACCCTTCTAAAACAAAATTTTTGCTACTTCTACTTCGATCACAGACAACTCTTTACCTCGCAACATCTTCAAATGTATCGTAAATAACATTGCATAAACCTGCATCTTTGCTTTTCGGGAATACTCTCACATTATAACGCGTGTGTTTTACAATGATTCTGATATGACGCATAATATGCTAATTTCCTTAGGTGGTCTTATAATTTCTTAACAATCGCCTTATTTAATTTTTTTTTAATTAGAAGATTTAATAAAATGTAACTGAAATTTAATGTAGCAAAAACAACAGAAAATGTACTACGATCAATTTTAAGTACACACGCTAAAAATTTCCATATTAAATCTTTTTCAGAAGTGCACCAATTCGTTCTGGTCTTATAATTTCTCAACCTACTGTATAGATGAAAATAATAACTAAAATCCTTTTGAAAATCAAAAATTTTAAATCCTTAAATTCCCTTTTTTTAATCCGTTTTACTCCTTAAACTTTGTTTTTCAACACGACATTTATTATGTTCACTATTAAAATCAGAGAATAACTTAATATGGAAATAATGACGTTTAGACCATTCTTTTTTCGTTTGACGATAAATCTTTGCGTGTCCCAGATCTCAGGAAATGTACGGGTCTTGATCATACATCAATCAAGAGCTAATTAACCAATTAAACTAACTGTTTCTCGCAAACTGACATCTTTACTCCCCTACTAGAAAACATTACAAACCTCAACGTATTCGCAAGAAAGGAACGAAAAAGTTTAGACTTTGCAATTCTGATAAGTCCGCATAACCTACGACCATGTAGGTCCCGAAATTAACGTAAATAAGTCATAAGATCTCCGATCGAGTTCAAGGGGTTGATTGTAAGATGCAAAGATGAAATAAACGAATTCGGTCCAAAGAGGTTCAAGAGGCAAATTATTTTATCCCTTTAATCTCCCAGTTATTCTTTATAAATAGATGTAGTTTTTTTTATACGTATGCGCTAAATTTAAGTTTGTGTAAAATAAATGTAACTTTTAAAACGACGAAAACAGTCATTTGTACTGGTCGTACTAGAAAGACTTAAAAGTCCTACTTTGTTTTTTATATTATTTAAGTAGGGAAAATTTGAGATAGGTCGCCCACATTTTATTGTTTGGTTTTCTCAGCCGCAATTCGATAGAAAAATGGAATTTCCAATAAGGAAGAAATAATATCTTTTCTTGTTGTTCTTCCAGTTAAATACAGGGTGTCCGAGAAAGATCCGTACAACTTCAAAAATTTATTGAAAAAGAAACAGTAGGGTAACAGCGAAACTAATTAGGACATTAGATGGAATAACTCAAAAAGTTTTTTTTCTGCAGTATGTTTCTGACCATAGATGGCGCTACATGTCATGCAAAGGAATATTAAAGCACTTTAGTTATTTCAATGGCGGATCGCGTGAAGAAAGCTCAATGTGTTGCGTGGTTTATCGAAACAAAATCCGATACGCAAACACATTTCAGTCGCTGAATAATTCTTTTCCACAGCGTTGGATTGGCAGGGATGGTCTCATTGCATGGCCACCCCGGTCTCCTGACCTAACACCACTGGATTTTTTCTTTTGGGGTTATGTCAAAGCTACTGTATACCGAACGCAAGTTAACAGTCTCGAAGAATTAAAGCAAAACATCCAAACAGCTGTAGCTACTGTTGATGTTAGCATGCTGAAACGGTGGTGGATGGAATTGGAATATCGTCTTGATATTGTTCGTGCTACGAAAGGGTCTCATGTAGAAATTTCCTAAGGTAATAACTTAAGTTATAGGAAAAAAAACTTTTTGAGTTATTCTATCTAATGTACTAATTAGTTGCGCTGTAATCCTATTGTTTCTTTTTCAAAAATTTTTTGAAGTTGTACGGATCTTTCTCGGACACCCTGTACTTTTTGCAGTGATTTAAGGAAGCTCCATTTTTAAATATTTATATGTAATGCTAAGAACTCAAAAAATCAGCGAGAAAACCAATCTACGTGTGTCCGTGTGTATGATGGAGAGGACTATAGAAATATCTACAACACATACAATTCTGAAATTTTGAGTGAGAGTAGTATAAGGCAGATCCTAATGTAAATGAGTATGATCCTAATTTTAATTTTTCTTATAGTCGAGAATATCAATTAAAAACTCCTCAAAAATGAGGTTTTTTTTCTCAAAATGATAATAATCGCATGCCCATCTGAACTTGAAGTCGAAAGAAATTAAAATTTTTCACTAATCAGTAAAAAAAGAAAAAGAAAAGTAAGATTTCGATTTGAAAATTTCAGAGTACATATTAAAAAAAAATTATAAAACTTTTGAAAATCGGTCGTTATTATTTTTTAAGATGGCGGCGACAGTATATAAATGAGATAGACCCCACACGCAAAAGCTGCCACAGTTGACTATTTTTGTATTCTGTTCGCACCAGTGTTTTTCTAATATGAATTTTGATTTTGATATTTATTTCACTTGCAAATGTTATTAAGTGTGTGTTATGGATTTCGTTTTGAGAAAGAGGTGCAGTTAGAATTAAAAAATAATCGCATGTGGCAGCCCTCTACTAATTTTCGAAAATAGATTGATCAAAGATTAAATAACATGCACACAATCGACTTAAGTGTTAAACGCTATCGAGTGATAAAATCATAATTTAAAAGTATTCTCGCAATTTAATCGAAGATTACTAGTGTGTTCTGTGAACAGAGAGAAGTTATATGACTTAAGAGTTCGTCCACAAGAGTTTCTCTCCTTTATTTATATTTTAAAGTATTTCTTTCAAAATATATAATTCTTTTACCACCGCTATCGAACTTTTAATGGTGTATTTCGATTCAAACTGCTTATTTTCCGATTTATTTTTGACTTCATTTTTGCTCTCACATCCATCAAACTGGCAAATTGTCTTATTTAGAAAGTACAGAAGGTGCCGTAATTGTTGATTCTTTGATAAATGTAGAAAATATTGCAAAAAAAGCAATCAAAAACGGCATTTTGGACCGATTTTTTCGAAGCGGGAGATTTGTGAACGTAAAAAAATCCCTGTCGGATGGGCCTATAGGCGGAGGTAGATTTCGAAGAGTGCTCATTTTAACAAAAAAAATATGATTAGAGATAAACACAGTTTAATAACTTCATTTAGCCGTTAATTTTTCTGCAAAAACTGGTTTTATCAGAATCATCTTAAGAATAATTCAGCTCAAATGCCCATTTTGACAACATATTTTGAAATAGATTCTGAATTTATTAAAAAATCGACCAAAACAGTACATTATACAGTTCCTAAATAACAAAAAACTGTCAGTTGAATGCATTTGAGAAAAAAATTGAATTTAAAAATAAGTCATAAAATAACCGATTTGTTGTTTGAATACATCCTTAATTCTTTAATCATGATTGCTTCGGAAAATTTTGTGCGAAATACTCACTTTGACAGCATTTTTAAAAAAATATTCTATCTTTATCAAGAAACTGGTTAATGCGTCACAGTATATACAGCTCATATTCAAAATATTAGAATAATTGAGAAAAAGTAATAAGAAAAAATTATTTGTCATTTATTTATTTTTTATACTAAGTAAATGCAATTAAATTTCTTATAAATTAAATCTGGAATGTTTAGATAAGATTTTAACATTTATAAAATATAAAATACAGCACAATAAATTAGGTATACAGCTTCCTTAAACACACCAGAATATTAGAATAAAATTTAGATTGGCTCAAAATATTAGAATATTTTATTTTACGCAACAATATTACCTTATGAAGTAAATGGTAATTAATATTTTGTAGCATCCCCTTTAGCTTTCATAACAGCGTACAATCGATCTTGCATACTATATACAAGGTGTTCACAAATATTTCTAACAATATTAGCCCAAATAGACTTTATACGTGCCACTAACTCAGTTTTACTTGGAGAATTTTCTTGAAGTTTTTTCTACATTATACACCATAAGTTTTAGATGGGATTAAGATCTGGTGAATTTGGTGGCCAAGGAAGTACCTTAATGTTGCGTTAGCGGAACCAATTCTTAGTTGACAGTTCTTTCTTTCTACAGTTTTGACAGTTCTTTCTTTCAACAATTCTTTGTTGAAATATGAAATCATCTTCAAATAAATCTTCTGATGATGGAATCATGTAATATTCTAAAATTTCTTGATATATCAGAGAGTTAACCTTTTCGTAGACGATGCATAACTTTCCAGGTCCTTCTGCACTCATACAACCCCAAACCATGACACTAGCAGCAAATTTTACAGAACGTTTAAGACATTCTTTATCAAGTGCTTCTTGCTTCATTCTCCAAACTCGAATACCTTGATTACCATATGAAACACAAAACATACTTTCATCACTAAATAATATATTTTTCCAATCTTCATTGCTCCATAAACGTCTTGATTTACACCAATTCAATCTTATACGCTTTTGTCTTGCAGTCATGAGAGGTTTTGTTTTCGGTACACGAGATTCAAATTTAAATTTATGGAGACGTCTTAATGTTGTCGATGTAGAAACTTCAACTCCTTCTTCTTTCCATTTTCGGTGCAAGAATCGCACACTTTTAAAACGGTTTTTCTTAACTATACGCTTCAGTTTCCTGTCATCTCTAGCAGATGTTTTTGGTTTTCGGCCACCATTTCGGCGATTATTTTGAAATTTTCCAATTTTTGAATATTGTGTTAGTATTTTACTAACGCTCGATTGCGAACAATGTAAATAATTCGCTATAAAACATTGATTTTTACCGTGCCGATACAAATCAACCATACGAAGTTTAGTAGATTCAGGAATATCACTCACACGGCCCATTTTAAGACGAAAAAGAAACAAACTGCAAAAAAGAATACTGATTATAAATAAAATAGTCTGAATTTAATCAATGATGCCACCAGTTAAGAATTGGTAATAATTAAAGGAGAATTAATGTGAAATATTCTAATATTTTGAACCACTTGAATAAATATTCTAATATTTTGAACCACTTGAATAAATATTCTAATATTTTGACTTTTCAAAATAATTTTTTTTGCAATTAATCTTTTCAAAAATGATATTAAATTTAAGATAACAAGTAAGTTTAATCAACAATAAGTTCTTAATAAAAATATCGTTTGCATATTTTCATTAAAAGACATTAAATTACCAAACGATATTTTCGATTTCTAAAAAAAAGTAATTATTCTAATATTTTGAATATGAGCTGTAGTTCCTAAATAAGAGGATCTGTAAATTGGATGCGTTTGAGAGCGAAAATGGATTTTAAAACGAGTCATAAAAAACGCTATTTGCTATGTGAAAACTTCCAATTTTCAAATCACGAAAACTTCAGGAAATTATGTTCAAAATACCCTTTTTGGTAGTCTTTTTCAAAATATATTCTGTCTTTATCAAAAAAAAAACGATCAATGCATCACATTATATAGTTCCTAAATAAGAGAATCTGTAAATTGGATGCATTTGAGAGCAAAAATGGATTTAAAAACGAGTCAGAAAAAAACGCAATTTCTTATTTGAACACTTCCTTAAATTTTCAGTCACGATGACTTTCGGAAATTCTGTTCAAAATACCCTTTTTGGTAGCCTTTTTTTAAATATATTCCGTCTTTATCAAAAACCTGACCAATGCGTCACTTTATACAGTTTCTAAATAAGAGGATCTACCATTTGGATGCGTTTAAAATCAAAAATGAGTTTAAAAATGAGTCAGAATATATAAGCAGTTTGGATTTGAGGTCTTTTCTCCAACTCCTATTTTTGTTTAATTTATTTTTGCTCTACGAATTGGTCCTATGAAAAACTTGTCAATATAAAAGTTGTAGATATTTTTGAGAAGATGTAAAATAAATTTAATCAGATTTGATATCTTAAAAAATGACGGAGTTATGGATTTTTCCCTTTTTTTGCGCCCTTTTTCTTTTCGTTTTTAATTTTTTTCATCGGTAAAAGTTGGTCCTATCAAAAACTTGTAAATACAAAAGTTTTAGATAATTTTAAGAACATTTACAAAAAATTTAGTTGGACTTGATATCTTGAAAATTGACGAAGTTACGAATTTTTTTCTCTCAAAATCCCTGTTTTTTTTTCGCCCCTTGAGCCCACTTCTAAATTTATCAAAAATCTGTCATGCATATACTTTTGGCCCATTTTAAAGAAGTAATATAAACTTTAAACCGATTCGATATCTACTTTAATTAAGAAGTTATGGCGTTTTTTCGGTTTTCACAAAAACGCCCCCTATTCCGACCCCCTTGGTCCGGTTTTGCCCATTAACGAACTTAGCCAAGATTTTATCCCCTTTGATTTTATGTACCAGTTTGGTGGAGATAGGTGAAGAATTATAGAAGTTATCGTGTCCATAAAAAAGTGAGATATATAAATAGATAGATAGATAGATAGATAGATAGATAGATAGATAAACTGGTGCGATTGCAATAGGTATTATTTCTTACGAAATCTACCTAAAAGGGTCATACTGAGAAGGTAATTGTTTATAAATCAAATTCTAATGAATTGAGCGTAAAATGACATCACACGGCACCTTATACGTCTCTTCAAAAATCCCCTCAGCAAGTTTCATGTCTTTACTTTTAAAAATGTGTCTGATATTGTATCAGAAAATTTCAAGCTATTGAAGGTGGAAAAGCGTTTTTTCAAACACACCCTTAAGTCGGATTCGACAGACTAGATTTCAACAGGCATTGATTCATGAAAATTAGCTAACGATTTTCTTGATGCTTTTTCAACTTGGTTTTCGATTGTCTTACAAGTTTTAGTTCTATCTTCCACCGCTAATGACATTTTTATCTGAGATTTCATGGGACCTATTTCAACGGAATTTTTTTTTCCTTCAACTCATTTTATTACCAGATGTTCTTGCTCGTGCGCAGCACGCCTTCTATACGGCGAAATCGGCAGAGCGCATCCATTCCTGAGATTCATTTTGAAGGAGATATATTTGAATGCATATTTTTAATGGTTAGAGATGCGGGTGTAGAACACGCTTTCTACGCTGCCGAAGACATTGGAGACCCATGCTAAAGGATCATTTTGAAAGATCTTTTATTTTTATTATTTTAATTTGAATAAAGATTTTAATCATTCAATTTTCATTTCGAAATATCGACAGACGAGTCCGCTAGATTTCTAAACGAAAAATATTCTTGATACCAGAAGTGTGATTTTAAGTCGCCAATAGGCTTTTTGTTTTATTTACTTCAAGCTAGACAGTTAAAAACCTCCATCAGCGATTGAGAATAATGAATCTCGATATTCCTCCTACCTTGACCGAATTTCTTCAAAATATTCTCATACACACACAAAAGAAAAATTAAAAAACTCGTATTCATTTTCAAAATATGTGAAATAATTTCGGTTTAAAGATCCACTGAATTTGGCGCTCTATTTAATCATTTTGCGCCACAATTCAGAAACATGATTATCTTCGATATTGATTCTCTAGAAATATTTACAGAGGTTTCTTTTTAGCACTTTCCAACAAAGTTGAAAAGTGCTTATGCATTCGGTTTGTCTGTCCGTCTGTCCGCGCTCAAACTCACGTAAATATACTCGGATTGCCATGAAATTTTAGGAAGTTATTGACAATAACCATAGCACGAATCCTATTAAAAATGAAGTTTCTACCATGATTAATTTATCTACAGGTAGAATCAAAAGTTTCCCCGGCGTATGGGGGAAAATCGTTTCAAAGTAATTTTAAAGATGTTATACCCTGTCAAAGATATTAAAATTTATATGCTTTTACGAGGTGCATTGAAATATGCATTCTATAAAATATAAGGTGAAAATGTATCTATTATTCATTTACAGGGCCACACAAAAGAATTCCATTAGATAATGATTAAAGGGGGAATTGTATGTGAGATATTTTAAATATATTAAACTGTTTCATGTATAATAAAATTGTATGTCAACGAGGCTTAGTCTAAATTATACGATACTGCCTTCCCTAATACAAAGTACGTAGTATTTACAGGGACACACAAAAAATTTCAATACTACATTCTTTCCGAAGTACTGTATATGTATCCGATGATAGCTGATGGATGGATCAAATGCATTTTAATTATTACATGAGCGTATAAGTTTCACAAAATTTATGTATATTATATGGCGTGTAGAAATGCTTTAGTTAATATACAGGGCTAACCAAAAGAGCTCGCCAACGTTACTGAATATGAGCATAAATTACTAAAAGGTGATTCTTAAATAAATTAGGCATTTTTACGCTGAATTGCATTAAATTTACTAAGAAAGGTTTGCAGAATATAGATAAAATGATATACAGGGCCACGCAAAAGATTGGGTACATGGAGCCTATGAATGATAATTTATGAGAAAGTGATTTCAGTTGTTTTAAGAGTGTTTTAGTTTAAAATAAATTTTATCTTAACACTGATGTGTAATAAAGGTACCAGGCAAACTACAAGGCTGAACAAAGTATTCAAGTATGTTTCCATCTATTAGTATAAATTGCTGAAAAAGAAATTTCAAGCTACTAGGCATTTTTTGCTGAACTAAATTTCCCCATTATATAGTATGTATATTAGATGACAGACCAAATGCAGGGCAGTTCAATAATACTGGAATACATATTTGGCTTATATGCTTATTTACCTAAACAACGAAGTTTTGTTAAAGATTTTATGAAGCGATGGAAAGTGCTTCATAATCTATGCGCAATCTATGCGCTATTAATGCTTAACGCATGATTTTTTTTTTACTTGTTTCTTTATTATTTGGATATAACAAAATATTTTACTAGAAAAACATTAACACAAAAAAAATTAAAGTCAACAATTTTGTTTATTGTTAAAACATGTAAGATAATTTCGATTTAAACCTCTCTCAGTTTGGCGCCCCTTAGCCTCGGCGCCCGGGGCGGGCGCCCCCCTTCCCCCCCCCCCCCCCGTAGCTACGCCACTGGGAGAGTGAGGGACATGGTCAGAGCATTTTGCAAAATTATATAAATAAGTAAATATTTTAGTTCTTTATTTTAAAAATGCTGTTACAATGATGCAATGAAATCATGTTATAAAGCAATAAAATGACTGAAATAAAAAATGCAGCCCTTCATAGCCCAATTATAGCTAAGCCCTTCATCTGTTTTTAAACGTCTCCTTTAAGATTTTCACAATTACTTTTGTAACGCACCAATTAGTGTAAATTCAGATATTATCTACATTTACTCACTTGTCTAAGTTTATCAACTGATAAAACCTTACAGACTTAATGTCATAAGCTAAGTACAGATGAAAACAGGTATTTTTTGTAAAAAATTTGTAATTTTTCAGACAAGTGGACGATTTTAGATATTTACACACTTATCTACGTCACATCAATAACACACCAATTCGTGTAAATTTAGCCATTTTTCTACATTTAGACATTTATATGTGTTTTTTAAGTGATAAAAAATTACACACTTACAAGGAAGGTCTCCATACGGGCATACCCCGAAAAATCTGAAAAAATTACAGAATGTTCTTCTCGTGTGGATATATACGTTTATAAAAAAAATTTCGGCGGAACGTCCATTCAGTATCCGTAAAAAAAATGATAAAATTTTCATTATTTGGCGATTTATCGCCGGTTGGCGATGGAATGCGATTTCAAAAAATACTTTATTTCAAATACACTTCAAGGAAAAAAAAAGTTTATGCTGAACTTGTTTTGATAAATTTAATTTAAATAACTTTAGTTTTCTAAGTTTTAGTTTATTTTAAGTATAATTTTGTTATATCGATATTTATATTCATTTATATTCAAATTTAATCATCAAAATTTGAGATTTAAAACGAAATTCATAATTTAAATTCATTAAATTTGTTTCAAGCTCAAAATCCAATTGAGACTTGCCGATTAGATTTTGTTGCTATGGAAACATCTAGCTTTTATTTTTGAAGACGCTTAAATGTATGAAGATAATTTTTTTATATATGAAAACATTTTTTCCAGTGTTTAATTAAATAACTACTTCAACAAGTAATATATATATATATGTAATACAATATGTGTATATGGATGATTCTCAAAATAGGGGACAATTTCAAAAGTTAAATCTTAAAAAAACTACTGTTAGCAAAATTTCTGAAAAAATAGGTGTTGTTAATATAGTATTAGGTATACTTTACATGTAGTCAGCAGAGCTAAATATTTAAAAATTAACTTAAAAAAATATTTAGTATTTTTTGAGCCATGCTAATGAAAAAACAAATTGCATGGAATAAATATATTAAGAATTTTTAATTTTTTCCTGTTTAAATGTTTTTTTCTATATTTATTAGCCTTCCTTTTCAGCAAATGGTTTCCATTTTTACATATATACATATAAGGAGAATAAAAACATTACCAAAGAGCAAACTTTGTTTACATGAGCAACATTCTGACACTAACAATGTAAGAAGCTGTCTTAGTGATTTTCTGACAGATTTAATGCATATTTTAGGGATAATAAATGTAATACCTAAATTTATATGTAAAATTAAACTTTATAAAAGATACAATATAAGCAATGGTTATATTTATGCACATAGGAGTCTTTAGCATGGACAGAAAAACCATGCTAATGACACTGATATTTGTCCATGCTAATGACAAATGTTAATTTAAATAAGATTATGAGCCATAATATAATCACAATGCAATAGTCCTTTCTGGGGCTTTTTAAAACACAAAAGTCCTATGCAAATAAGTAAAATAAAAATTTTAATTATAAAATAAACATGAAAATTATAATCCATTCTAATGACATACAATTGATGTACGCCCCTAATATTCAACTTCAATTCTTAAAATTCAATACATGCTACTGTTTTCAGGCTGGGATAAAATGGCTACTTGTTGCCATGGAGAAACTTTATATTTTCAAACTATTGTCATATGTGAAAATGAAATTTTGATTAATAACCAGCTGTTATAGTATGACCTTGCTTTGAAAATAGAATATGGAGGACAAACTTTAATTCTTTTTTTATATACTATAATTTTATTTTTAAAAAGAAATTTATTGGATAAATCCTCTCCTTAATTAATTTAAAGAAAGAATAACATTTGTTTTATTTTATAAACATGATATTAACTCTTGAAAAAGCTAGTATATACAAGGCACAGCTGCTGTGGACATCCATGCTAATGACATTTTGAGCATTTATTCTGTTATTTTAAGGTGTTTTTAACTAAAAAGTGAGTAATTCTTGAGTGCAAATAATGAATAATATTAAGACAAACATATCTAAATATAAAAACATGACAGAAAACCTCTCAATTTTTTTTGTATGCCGAAAGACATAAATTGTCCCCTATTTTGAGAATCACCCATATATGTATATAATATATTAAAGTTCCTCATTGTTTATGTTTAAATTCTTTATAAATACCACTTACATGCATTATAACTATCCAACAGTTTTGAGTTGTATTATAATCGTTTGCTTTTGGCGAGGAAAAGGGCTGCTTGCCAAATCGAGTGACTCTTTCGTCTTTTCACGCCAAATATTCGAAAATATTTTATTTTTTACATACTTTCTAATTTGTTTCCGCCGCTAAATTTGACTGATCCTTTATTACATACATAAGTAGTTTAATTTGTATTTTTTTTTTCATAAAATTCTGAGTATGCCCAGTATGGAGACCTTCCTTGTTAGTTTTAAATCTCAAATACCCATAAAAACAGGTAAAACTTTGCAAAAAGTGTGTAATTTTCGTGACAAGTGTGCAATTTTCATGACAAGTGTGTAATTCTAGAAATTTACACACATATTTATACATGAATTTGGCTAATTTATACATTTAGTTTTTAGAGTGCAGTTTAAAACAAAAATAAGTTTCAGAAAAAAAAATTCGGAAAAATGGAAAAATTTTAAAAAATTACTTTAAAATAAAAAGTTACAGTTGCGGGGGGGAAAGTGTCTGCCATAGTCTTGAGCATAATTCGGTGAATATGTATTCCAATTTTTATCAAAATCGGTCGGCTAGTGTCTGAGGAAACGGATGTTAAAGCTCCTATTTCCTTTAAGATTGCATTCGGTCTTGTCTTCCCTTAAATATATAAAGTTTCGTACTATTGATACACAATTAATGCATGAAAATTTGCAATTAGCCTAATTTGTAAATAAATTAAACATAGCGTTGGAACCCCCTGAAAGACGAAAATCTCTTTTATTAGACACAAAAAAATCCGCAGAAAGTGTTCTGTATATGTGTATATTTAGAATATACTTTCAAGTGGATTAAAATATGGTTATCATCTTGTTTCATGTTGTGATAAATAATGTTTTTATAAGAGTGTTTCTTCTGAATTTTTAATAAACAAATCAGTTTTCAAAAAAAGAAAAAAAAAATGCACCATTTCAGCTATACAAAATTTTTCTCATTTTAGGACATGAAATGTCGGAATTCACACTAATGGTAACATTAACAGTAAAAAAAACTGTACTGTAATTAACTCATGATAAAGTAAAGGAGCACGTTACTGTGATAAAAACAAAAATAGTGCACAAGATAATTTACGCGGTAGAGTTTTATCTCCGAATAACAGCTAAAAGCAATGACAATTTGTCAGTGAATCTTCTTAAATGCTTATTCATAAAAAGAACAAGTTAAGTTGGTTAACAGATGTAAGAAATTTAAAATTTGTTGCACAAATTAACAAAATCTATGATTTCCAAATATGTCGAATAATAAGTTTGAGTCGCAGTTTTCAATAAAATTTAATTGTTTGTATCTTTAAAAATTTTTTTGAAATGTATCACAAATTTCTATCACTGAGATAATTACTTTATTATTTCGCACAATTTTCTTCTGTAGAAACAAATCTCGTCTTTCATAATGAGCCAGTTTCTTTTCTGATTTATTTAATTTGCAGACTAACAAAGTATATTTTATTCCTTTACATCAGATATTCAGTTGAATCATTCTGCATAGCTGCGAATGCAATAAGCGCAAAATGAACATAAGCAATTCAAATTTCAGACAAATGCTTTTTAGTAAACAAATTCATAAGAAAAAGAAAGGTACATCTTGCATTTCATGCGTTATCAAGTTTGCATTCAAAGATTTATTTCGCTCTTCATTTCGTCGCGAATTATTTCGCATCATCTTAAATTGGATGATCCTAATACTTTCCAGTAGATTCCGTAACGTCTTACTCATGCTTCATAGCTTTTCTAATGGGAAATTCTCTTATAAATTGTTCAAATCTCTTAAATATCTCTTTCGAGTTTTTTTTTTGTTCTCCGTTTAAAAAAGGAATGTCATACATTCCGCTGAACGATTACTGAAAAAGTTAATTATTTCTGTACCATTCGCTGAAGATATCTTTAACATTTATTTGCGCTGAAAATAGTTTTAAAGGTGGAACAAGACTAAAAGTCTCTTTTTCATTTTAATTCTGTTCATTTTATTTTCTTGAGATTCTTATCTTTATACTTTTGTTACATTTTTATCATTTGTAATCAATATTTAAAAGACAAATAAGCTGCAAGCCCACACCTCCTGTAGTTGTAAATATTTTAATGATAAATATAGGTATGAAAATAGATTTCATGTAAATTTACTTTAGAAATAATAAATAACACAAATATTCAGCTTTTTACTATATAAGAGAATGATCTTTATTCACATAGTAATATAAAGTGAAATTGTTTTCAAAGAAATGAGAAACAAATTTGTTCTAATTTTCACAGCATATATATCGAAAATTTAGTTGAGGATTCAATGTTTATAATAGGGGAGTATTGGCCATTATAACTTTTACCAGATTTGAATACAGGGCTTCAAGTCTAATTTATTCCATAACAATTTTATTAACTAAAAGCATACAACAGTTAACACTTTACGGCACCATGTGCCACATATGGCACATACCTAAACACAATATAATTCTCATTATGTGCCATAAATTTGGCTTATATGATCGCTATAACTGATCAAGTACAGTCCAAAGAATCGAATAACATTAATTTTGTCCGTGTCAGATGACTGCATTTCACAAAAGATTAGATTTAATTTTGTTCTTCGGGGGGGGGGGGGAGGAATCCATCAAGCTGTAAAGGCAAAATTAACTTTTTTTATTTTTAGTGAATACTTAAAAATATTAATATAAAGAAATTTGCAGAGTGTTGAGCAGATAAAATTAATTAATTTAAGCCCATTTAATTGCAAAATATAGCAATACAATATCTAAAAACCCTAATTGTGTAGGGTACATGCCAAAAAATATCAAATGTTAGCTGAAAATTTGAAAAAAAAAAAAAAAAAACTATTTTTTTTCATTATTAGACCGATATATAGATTTCAAATATTCTGTTCATAAAAATAGAAAAATCGTGGAGTGAAGAGTTTAAAAGAGTTGAATCGTTTTAATAGTATACGACAGGCCGGGAGGCAACAGCACAGAACACCTTATCGATTTGACACATGAAATTCCAGAAATAGTTAAAACTCGATTTGAATATTAAAACTCAATCGGTCTCCCAAGTCATATCTTGGTGTAAACCACCTGAAAAACCTATTTTAGCGGTTGACTGATTGGTTCAATGGTTGGTAGATTTATCATTGTGTTTTCCTATACCTAAATATATGAAAACATGGAGGACTGGGAACAGAAAAACCTACAGGTTAACCGCTAAAATCGGTTTTTCAGCGTACGTCACGCTCGCCAATCGCCACGTGACGACTAAATTTTTTGAGTTGGTGACTAATTTTCGGCGTCTAAGTCGCCATTCTTTGGTGGATTTTTCATTTTTTCTCATTTCACGAAAATTGCGTTTTTCCGTAATCTTCTGATGAGAATCCCACTTTTTTTTGCAATCCTCTGACTAAAAACGCTTATTCTTTATCGATCCTCTAACCAAAATTGCGTTTTTTTCCCGATCATGTGATGCAAATAGGATTTTTCAGTCATTTTTTTACGAAAGTCGCGGCGTTTTTTGCTATCCTTTGATAAAATTAGCTTTTCTTCTGTGACCTTTAGACGAAATTCTTGTTGATTCTTAATTTTTCTTAAGCCCTGGTGGCGACCGGAATAGTTGGGTTTAGGAACCACTGGCTCCTTAATAATTTTGGAAATCTGCACCTATATTTTTCAGGTGTTTTCTACCAAAGTATGACTTGATAGACTGATTGCGTTTTAATATGCGAATCGAATTTTAACTAATTCTGCAATTTCAGCAATAAACTTGATAAGGTGATTGTCTTTGTTTTCGCCTTCCAATCTATCAGTGCAGAAAATTTCTTTATCTTGAATAGCATTGTATAAAAAGTGTGGCATATTTTTTTTGAGCTTTGCATAGTTTATATTAGAGATATCTGAAAATGAACAAGAATAACAAAAAAAAGTATAAATTTTTTCTAGAAGATATTTAATATGCAGATGTTTCATATTTCAGTCAGCTCAAAAGTGAAAGCAGTTAGATCAACCCACCCAAGACCGAGCCGTACAAATCTTCATCTTATAATAGCACAGTATGTCTAATGCGGCAACATCCAAAGTTGAAAGCGATACTATTTAACTTTTTAAACTACAATAGTATTTTTTTAGACTACAGTTGTAAACATGAAGGTATATAATGGATTATGTCAAAAAGAAAAGAAAATAACAATAATAAAATAATCTCTGGCTAAATATCACAATTGTACGGTGTTGAAGCATGTAAAATCTGTTTCAGATAATATACTGCTTCATACCTGTCTCATACTGTCATATGGTAGCATACCTATCAAAATATTGAGAATGCTTTGTTGTGTAAAGTCCTTAATCATTTTATTCTTTTCAGAGTCAAGTAATTAATTTTTATTTATGTTTTTAATGTTCACATCACATCAGAATTTTCGAAAATTTTTATTCGAAAATAAGGAAATACAATTGTAAAGTTGTTTTTATCAGTAAAGTAATAAAAGTAAAATTTTGTTAAAATATTCTGGTTCAAATCTTTACAAAAATTATGTAGCATAACTAATATTCCACAAGCCACGGAGGTTTTAAACCAAAGTGTTAAAAATCTACAATATCAATTCTTGGATTGACATTAAACTTTTTATTGAATGACCAACTTTTGTCTCCCTGATATCTCATCCAGTTAATTAAATTTCATAATATTGTAAATAAACTCAAATTATTATTACTAAACAACATTTGTAACAAAGTTAGATAACTTACATTTCTTACAAAATCTGGATGGATGAAATGAATCTTCTCCGTTAAACAAGAAAGACAAAAGAGAAAAAATTATATGATCTAGCAGTATGCGACGCTAGTTTTTGATGTGTTTCGATAATTCTCAATGGCTATCACCCATGAATATAACTCCTGTTTCTCCCTTTTAGGTAAAGATCCTCAAAATTTGATTGAAAAAATAATATAGAATAATAAGGAAAGAAGTTTGTGCGTCTGGATATGTATGTGTGTTCTGTTCTAAAGAAACCACAGGACACATATTTGGCAGCGATCTTATCTGCAGTTATTTACATCAAAGACAGATTTTTTTGGGGAAGGGGAAGGGGGGGGTATTAGATTTTTAGATTTTTTATGCGAATTTTTGCATTTTATTACAGATATTTTGCCACATTAGTAAAAGAAAGTTCAATACTTAGCCCATTATAGTAAATGCCCTCTTTTTTAATAAAGCTTATTGAGAATAGTTAAAGTATTTTTTTTTTTTTAATTTCGCGAAATTTTCATGCAATTTTTAGAGATTTTCGCATTTTCCCATGATTTTCTGACATTAGTAAAAGTATTTTGGTTTCAAACTTTTTATCAAGTATACTGAAAATTTTGTTCTTCCATGATTTTTGAAGTTTTAGTAATTTTTAATAAGATTGTTAGCGATTTTTAAACACTTTTTCATATCTTGATGATTTTTTTACGTTCAGCAACGTACAGTGTTTTAGCCACTAAAGTAATTTTTGTCTTTTGCTGCTTTTAAATATTTAATGATTTTTGATGAGGTTTGCAATGCGATTTTTAATGTTATTTGCAATGCGGTTTTTAGTTTTTTTTTTTTTTTTTTCCTATTTTCCGGCGACTTTTTTTCCAATTGATAAAAGGAGTTTGGTTTTAATTTTTTAGTCTAATATTGTAAATTTTGCCTCCAGAGATTTCTGACTTATATTTGTTTTTAATATTTTTTTAACGTTCGATGCTGATTTTTTTGGCATTCGTAAAAGGAATTCGGTTCCAAACTTTCAGTCTAATGTATTAAATTAGGTCCTCCGCGATTTGTGATGTGATTTTTGGCGTTTTTTCGTGTTTCCAACATTTTTCATTTTTATGTCTACCTGGCGCTTTAATATTTTAGTTCGTTATAGTATATTTTGACTTCCTTTCAATTAAATTTAATAGAAAACCTTTCAGCAGTTTTTGAAATTTTCTTGATTTTTTAATGCAAATATTATGTTTTTTTCGTGTTTCTCAGCGATTTTTTCACATTGGTAAAAAAAAAATTTCGTTTCAAGCTAGAGCTCAAGAAATTTGGTTTCATCATCTGAATTCCAGGCCTAATATAGTATATTTTGTCAACCGTAATTTTTTAATTCTAATAACTTTTAAAGCAATTTTCAACACGATTTTTAACGGTCTATGACGATATTTTCATATTCGTGAAAGGAATTCGGTTTTAAAAACTTTTAGCCAAATATAGTAAATTTTTCCCACTGCAATTTTTCATCTTTTAGCAATTTTTAGCCCTTTTTTTATTTATTTATTTTTATTTTTTTTTTGTTGTGATTTTTTTTATATTCCCAAAAATAATTCAATTTCAGACTTTTAGCCTATAATAGCAAATCCTGTATTTCGTAATTTTAATGCAACTTTTAGATTTTTTTTTTTTTTTTTGGCATTTTTTAACTATTTTCGGCATTTGAATAAAGAATTCAGTTAAAAACACCTAGTCTAATGTAGCGCAACTTTTCTTTCGCGATTTTAAACACGATTTTTAGTGTTTTTACGTTTTTCGCCATTCATGAAAGAATTGCTGTTTCTACAATAAAATAGTAACCTTACTATCGTAAATTTTATCTTCTGCGATTTTTTAAGTTTTGGCGATGTTTTTATGCAACCTTTAGCTTTCTTTTACGTTTTGCGCCATTTTTTTTTTTCACATTAGCAAGATGAATCCGGTTTCAATTTACTAGCTGATATAGTAAATCTTGTTATCCATCCAATAAAGTTTATTCGAAATTCGTGCAGAGATTTAAAATATTTTTGCAATTTTTTATTCTTTTTTATTTCTTTATGTTTCGTACTATTTTTGGATGGCCCCGGATGTATAAATAAATATAATAGCTAAGATCTTCTTGTAACTCAAGAAAGATCAATGTTCTAATACCGACGAAGTGTGAAGGGCAGTCATTTTAACCAACACTGGAAAAAATAATAAATAAATAAATAAAACCACAGATTTTAACTGTTCCAGGAAAATAGCATCTATATGGCAAAATTCAGAAAAGTCGCTTCAAAGGTATGAGAATCCCCTCCCGCTCTCTCTTCAAGATCCTTTACTAATTGTAGAATTTCGCATGCATGAAACCAAACTGTTTTTGTTGTTGTCGTTGTTTTTATAATATCATCGTATATTTTATCATCCATCACTGCAAACATTTTAAAACTCAGGCACCTTATCTTGCATCATCTGAATTCCAGGTTTTTGCAACGATCTGATTAATTTTTTTAAATATTGTATTATCCATGGACACGATAAGAGGAAAAACGATTCCTTGATGAAGTTAGCGCGTTAACATACTTACTATTTTTTTTAAATCGGAATAGAAGATTAAATTTTATAATCGTGAAAGATTTGGAGAAATGCCTTTCTTTTAAAAAGTTATCTAGTATTTTAATTAGTTATACAAGCAGTACCTATAATATTGGTCATCCTCCCGAACAGGTACGAAATACTAAAAAATATCTACTTTATAAAAGTATGCAAAAATTCTTAAAATATGAAAGGATGTTTTCATTTATGCTGACTAAACTTATCATAGTAATCAAATTTAGTACTTATTTTCACAATATTTTGATTTTTTTAAAATTCTAACATAGCCACGAGGACAATTCAAAAATTTAAATGAAGACATAATTGAGTAATGATTAGGTATAAGTTAGCAATATGTTTATATATATATATATATATATATATATATATATATATATATATATATATATATATATATATATAATTAAATTGTTAGGAGTCATTCACACATAAGAGACAAAATTGGCTAAAAATGCTCTATTATACTTTTGAATTTGGAGAATATAATTTTCTGAAAGAAATGTGCATCAGCATTTCGGTACCATTCTATTTCTACAAGCAATTGACTTGCAGTTTGTTGTAGTACTGCAGTTTTTGATAGATTTAAAAATAAGTAGAAATGTTTTCTATTAATTTAACATTATATTATTTAAATGTGTTTTTAATATTCAATATAGTTTTTTTAATTTAAAAAAAAAAGTATTTCCGTGTTACTTATTTTCAGTATAATTACTATATTTCGTGATAAATTCCAAATCTTAAAATATAAACAAAGAAATGATCTGTAATCCGCAAACCCCTTGGTCCCGACGTGTGCGGATTAGAGGGAATGTATAATATTGATTTAATATAAATAAAAAATTATATATCTATGGAATAAATAAATAAATAATTTTATTGTATTATCAACTTTTATTAATTTATTGACACATTATATGTTATATATTTAGCTTTTTTAAATAATTTTAATTAAGTATATTAATAGTTGATATCACAAGTGATATATACTTTGCAAAGAAATTCCGGTTACAGACAGTAAAAAGATGCTTTTAAAACTAATGAATAAAAGTAAATATTTTCCAATTACATATAATAAAGACTAATTCATTTAAAGAATAAATGTTAATAAAATGTAAATATTATTATCTCTCTAAACTAGTACCGTAATTTCTGGCGTATAATCCGCAGATCAAATTATTCTGTTTGGACCTAGAAATTTTATTAAATAACTGAACACAAATATTTACCTCGATTTAAAAAGTTACATTTTATTTTTAAAAATTTCTTTGTCGAAACAGGACTGTTTGTTCTGCGGATTATACACAAGAAATTAAGGTAAATAATTATAGTCTTAGTAATGTGTTATTTAAACTTCTACTTAAATCTGAACAAGTTGGAAATTGCACGTGAACGTAGCAAATGAGGTGCGTTCGTAAGATGACGAAGTTTTAAAAATATTCAGATCTTGCTGATATAGTAGAGCGTACTTCGGATACAGTATAGTGGTCGAAATCTTTGTGTTTCTGTAAATATGCAGGGAGTAATTTTTATTACACCTCAGCAACATATATCTTATTCATAAAATGTGAAATAGTTGAATATAATTAAAACACGCCCCAAACAATGTTTCCCCGTATAGCATTATGTAGTGGAATACTTTTGTGTGGCCCTGTAATTTAATAATAAAAATTATTTGTATCACAGATTGTACGGAATGCATATTTTAGTATATATTTCATAGATCCATGCCAATTCTATTATGTTCGAATGAGTGTAACATCATTAAAATGCATTCGAAACTTTTTTCCCATTGACCGTAATGTAATGGAATACTTTTGATTGTCCCTGTAAATGATCTATGCATCCGACTTTCATAATATTTGAAATGACTCGACAAAATTACGTAATAATTATATGTTTTAAATTTCAAACGATTAAAATGCATTTGAAACTTTTTTTACATTGACCGTAATGTAACGGAATCCTTTTGATTGTCCCTGTAAATGATCTATACATCCGACTTTCATAACATTTGAAATGACTCGAGAAAATTACGCAATAATTATATGTTTTAAATTTCAAACGATTAAAATACATTTGAAACTTTTTTCCCCATTGACCGTAATGTAACGGAATCCTTTTGATTGTCCCTGTAACTGATCTATCCATCCGATTTTCATAAAATTTGAAAAGACTCGACAAAATTATGTAATAATTATGTATTTTAAATTTCAAACGATTCGGTTGGGTAGTTTTTGCGTTGTTATATGCGGACGGACAGACGGACGGACAGACGGACGGACTGAGCGACAACAATAGGTGCTACGTATTTACATAATTACGAACGCACCTAAAAAGGGTAGCTAAACTCCATTGCAATTAATAAAATAATTAACACGAAAATTAAATCATATATATTGTAGAAAAAAACATGTAAGGTACCCTGGGGTAATAACGCCAGGCGGGGTAATAACGCCAAGTGCTTATATTTTGCATAATTATGAAATAATCAGGTAAATGACACCCATTTGCTCTGCGCAGAAGGGTTTTGAGTCATATAAATTGCAAAAAACAGCTTCAAGTTAATTTGTTTCATTTTTAGGGCTTATTGTTTTTACAAACAACTAAAATTAACGTTTGATCTAAAATTTGCGAGATACGTTTTGTGATGTGAAGACTATCTTTTTATCCGGAAATATTTTGTTAATTACATAAATTTGTAGTGCATTTCATGTACTTTTAAAATGTTGTTGAAGATTTTGGATATCTTCTCGAGATAATTTGTAATTTAAAATGTACTGCGCAATAACTATACTGGGGTAATAACGCCAATCCTTGACTTTAGTACCCCGGTTGATTCCCTACAGTGGCCGAGCTACATCCTAAATACTGATTCAAATAAACACAGTTAAAACTGTCCAATGTTTCTCATATTTCTATTTAAGCGGTCCTTTTTAAGCAAAAAGAAGCTCACGGTCTGATATTCTTTTGCCTCATCCCCTCCTCCCACACCACACCTTTATTTTTCTTACACTTTCATAAAAAATTGAACATTTTCAATAGCTTAGAAAGCAATTTGTCAATTTCTAAGTTTGTAGAGTCTGTATTTTTAGAATTGGGCTATCTACATGCAATTATTCCATCTTATTTCATAGTTTTGTTTGCATGGCGTTATTACCCATATAGGTGGGTAATAACGCCAAATAGCATTGGTCAAGAAAAAACGCCATTACATTTTATGAATACATATCTGTTAAATTATTTTATTTTATATAGATAGTCAATGAGTTGCTGTATCAGATCCTATATTTGTTTGAAAAATACAATCTAAATCTGAGCCGTAAAAATTGGTAGAACCTTAACGTGGCGTTATTACCCCAGGGTACCTTATATCATACAATATTTCATCATGAAAGAGAAGCAATCGACGTGATATTACCTATTTTGAAAGTTCCACAATAACAAACTATTACGCAAATTATTTAATAATTAATACATTTTTTAAATATTCAAAAATAAACTATATACATATTGTGTGAAAAAAAATAAATAAACTTCTAAACAATTATTCATAACACGGTGATTTTCTCGAAGTAAAAATGTCATCAATTGATATAAGTAAAAAATTAAATAAGTTAATTTAATTAACTAATTTCAATTTAAAAATGGTTGTTTTTCTTACTTCAGAAAGAAACACGAAAGATGTTTATGTAACAGAATGCGTGTAAAAGTTTGACAACTCTAAAAGATTTATAGCCATTTAATATTTTCTAAACTGTTTTATTCCTACATAATGTAATTTAATATCTTCTTTAAATTATATTCTTTACTAGTTGTCCTGCCCGGCGTTGCCCGGGCCCGTGATGTTATTCAGTTTTCAAATGTGTTATTTACTTTCTAAATGACCCTTAAATTAAACTCAAATTTCTATGATTTTATATCTTTAAGTCCATTTTGTCAAAATTTATATTTTTAAAACGGAAAAATCGCGAAAAGATATTGAATTGAAAGCACATGCTGTTTGGTATTTTATTTTCTATGTAGTTTGATTTTTTGGAAACTATGCGAACTGAAAGCGAACGAAACCGCGACGGAACACTCAGGTTTTTACTGAATTCGTAAAAATTTTCACACATTTTATTTTGTAAAAAAAGGATTCTATCCATACGAAAGTTCCAAAATTTTTTTAAGTAATGTAAATCTCGTTAATTGAAAGGCTCTAAAAAGATTATGCTAAAATATGGGCATCTAGTTACTTTTAGCCGGGATGTAATTCGTGTTTGTTGGTGTATTTGAACGGGTTAAATCTCAGATATTTTTTTAAACAAATTGCAACATAAATTATGAGAATGTTTTAGCTTTAAGAAAATATTTTCGGTTTGTCAGGACGTATGTAGAATTGCGCCCTGCAAAGGCAAAACCGCAATAAAACGATCTGGTTTTTATTGATTTCCACAAATTTTTCACACTTTTTATTTTGTAAAAATTGTTTCTACTCGTCCGAACGTTTTAATAATTTTTAAGAAGGTGTAAATTTGATCTATTGGCATGCTTTTAAAAGTTTGGGCTGAAATATGTACGCTTAGATACTTTTAGCGTAGAAAAAATTTTCTATTTGTGAGTCGCAAAGTGCCTCCTTTTGCCGGTGTATTTGAAAGGGTTAAATCTTTTATTTTAAAAACCGATTGCATCATAGATTATAAAAATGTTTTTAAGCTTAAAGAATATGTTTTTTGTTTACCGGTACCTATAGGATTGCGTTTTGCTAAGTCAAAACCGCAATGAAAACGATTTTTTTTTTTTTTTAATCAAATTTTTCGCACATTTTATTTTGTAAAAAATATTTCTATCCGTCCGAACGTGTCGAATGTTTTGTAGGAAGTATAAATTTGGTCTATTGAGAAGATTTTAAAAGATTGAGTTGAAATATGCACGTTAAGATAATTTTAGCATGGAAAAAATATCCCCTCTGCGAGTCGCAAAATGACCTTCTTTTGCCAGTGTATTTGAAAGGGTTAAAATCCAAATATTTTAAAACCAATTGCCCCATCGCTTAGAAAAAAGTTTCAACTTTAAAATCTTTTTTTTTTTTTTTTTTTTTTTCTTAAAAATTACGCCCTGGAGGGGCATTGACAAAAGGGAGAGAAATAAGTTTTGAAAAAACGACCATTTTTGAATATTTGTTTTCAAAGGGTTAACTGCAACATCTTTTCGAATTGATTATTGCATTTGAGACTTAAAAATGTGATCTTTCGAAATATGTCTCTTAAGTTTAACTACGTCGAGCAGTTTGGTTGATTTGGATTTAAACAAAATGATCCAAAAACAGAAATAAACGGGGGAGGGGGGGGGTCCTTCCTCCGTTTAGATGCGTAATTGAGTTTCTGTGCATGTGCAAACGTTTTCTTTCCCAGAACATTTAAAAAATGACTTTTTGATGAGAGTGAGTTCCGCTTCATAATTAATATCTATGAAACTAATCAAAAAATTAAAATTCTGAGCCTCGGGTGCATCAGGAGAGGTATTGGAATACTTTCAAAAAAATTTTGAGCTTCGTACGTGCTGTAGATTTTGCTAGCCATCGCAGACACACACACACACGCAGACAAAGCGTTTTGTTCTTTTATTAGTATAGATTTATATCCAAGCACAATTTTAATTAATTAGAAAAAATGCTCCCAGGTATTTGTCATTTTTTTTAAATATTAATACTTGTGAAATAATGTTAAATCCATATCATCTGCGCGTAAAACCTATGTGCGTTACTTTTTAAAAGGTATTATTTTTCTTCTTTCTGATTAAAGGGATTTAGAACCCTTTATTTTGTGAAAAAAGACGGAAATATGAATTTTACAATTTCTTTTATTACAAATGAATTTGCATATTCTGTATTCACCCGTATATTTTGACCAGTTTTGTAAAGATCTGATTTCTTAAAATATGTAAAAAGCTTTTTTACTGCATCTAATTTTTCCTTATAAATGATTTAGAGTTTCAATCTTTAAACTCATCTTTTTTTACTTTGTATATTTTTTCCAATATATTAATATGAGGGTCAATCCATTTCAAGTGGTCCAGCACTGGTCGCTCGACTATTTTTAAAAAATCTGAAATTTTTTATACAACAACCCTAATATGATGGAAGTTCAAAAAGACCGTTATTTTAATTCTACTATCTTTTGTTTGTGCATGGCGGCCATCTTTGTTTCATCGTATGCAGCGATTTTCTCAGAGACTAGGATACACAAAATTGTAAATATCTCGTATTCTATTTTCCCAATTGAAATGGGGTTTGCAGCATTTTGTTCAGAATAAATTAGGCTAAATACACAGTGATAGAAAAATTTTGAAAAATAAATTTTTACAAGTGAAATTTTAGCACAAAATTTACGATTTTTTCCAAAATCTAACCGTTTGCAAGAGGAAAATTTTCATGCAAGGGAAACTGCCAACCTTACACAATTTTTTCTACAAATAAGTCAAAAGTGCGTGTACTCATACACCAAGTCCCAGATCTGGGAGTTAATTTCTCTTTGCGAAAAAAATTCCGAAATTCGTCAAAAATTTCAAAAATCGCACTTTTTAGGCTTTGATATCTCTGGTGGGGCACGAGATAAAAATCTGAAATTTTGGCCTATGATAGTATCGTGTAGTAGCGTTATGTACAAAAAATTTCAAGAAGGAGATTTGAATACAAGCTGAGATATGATATGGAAAATATGTGAAAACAATACTACGAAACTATTGTAAATCTACTATGTAATTGTTCAAAAAGACTGTCAACCTTGCACAATCTTTTCTATAAATTGGTCAAAAGTGCGTGTACACTCTCAAAAAAACTTCCGTCAATTCACAGAAAAAGTACTGGCAGCAGTGCTGCCAGCAAATTTCTGTAAAAAGACGGATATCCGTCTTTTTTTTTTCCGTCGCAGGAAGAAAATGTTCTGTTTTTTGAAGGAACGTCCGTCATGTTTTTCTTCTTTAAAAGAGAGAAAGTTTCCGTCTTTTGATGGAAGTCCGTTATGTTTTTCTCCGTTTTAGAGAAGAAATTTTTCTGTTTTTTGAAGGAACGTCCGTCATCTTTTTCTTCATTTTAGGAAAGAATATTTTCTGTTTTTTGAAGGAACGTCCGTTATATTTTTGTCTGTTTTAGGGGGGGGGGGAATTTTCCGTCTTTTGAAGGAATGTCCGTCATGTTTTTATTCGTTGCAAGAGAAAATTTGTTTTTTGAAGAAAGTCCGTTTTTTTGCTTTGTTTTAGGGGGGGGGGGGGTGATTTTCTGTTTTTTGAGCAAATGCCAGCTATGTTTTTTTTTTTTTTTTTTTTTTTTTTTTGTAGATGAGAAAGTTGGTTTTTTTTAATTATTTCATTAAATATGTTCTTTATAGCCAAAATGATCTACACTTTAACACACAGAATTGGCAGGTATCATTCAAAAAATGTTTAAATTTTTGATAAAAATCAGATCATTCATAAAATGCTGTCATCTTTGGTGTTTCAAACTTAATACCAAATGAAGTCGAAATGGAAGACCTGTTTTATCTCAGTTTTCCATTTTATTGCAATTTAATTACCTATCAAATTATTAAATATTTAGATCATGTGATTATACCCCCCACCCCCACCCACCCCCCCCCATTTGTTGGACTGGTTTTGCTTTTGTCGGGAAAGCGGTTCAAAATGACAATTTTGATGGCTTATTCCGAAAGATCTATTTTGTTTACAAAAATCAGAAAACTGAGTGCATTTCGGTTGTTTTTGATTAACACCTGTCAATTTCATGCATTTCTGAACAAAAATAAATTAACGTATGTCACAAAGTTGCCCTTTTTGATTTAAAAACAATCTTTTGAAAAAAATATCTTTTAATGTGTCATCAAAGTAACTTCAAAAAACCATTACTATAAGTTTCTATTGCAAATATCATAAATATATTTCATAGATGAGTAGATATTGAGCAAAATATTGAATATAATTAACAATTTATTCCATGTAAGGAATGGGAATGATTTGTTTATTTCGAATCTGTTCACTTATACTAGTATCCATTCACAAAATTGCCAGTCATTGAAGAAACATTCACTTACCTTCAGGGCCTGATTACTAACGGGGCACTCTCCCACCAGGAAAAAGAAATAAAGAATTTTTCCTTATTCATGACAGTAATTTTGTATGAAAAGGGCGTTTAAAGAAGACGAAAATTTCTATAAATTTTTTCTGGTGAGAGAGTGCCCCGTTAGTAATCAGGCTCTGCTTACCTTCCAATACCTTAAACTTTATTAATGAAAATTGAAAAACAAATTCCTGAGAAGTTATTCTCTTTTAAAGCATATGAACGTTTAAGAAATTTTATTCTAAAAACAAAAAATATCCATAAATCTTTTTGGGGGGGAGGGGGAGGGGAGATATATTACAGGAAGTTCATTTCCTAGAAAATAAAACATTGATGTTTTCATAGGATTTTTTTCAGAAATTACCTTTCTCCGTGCCTCCATAATAACAAAAAGATTGAAATATAAAGAAACTACATGCAGATTTGCTTATTACATTACGATCACTTATTTAAAAAATTCTAGAATGTCTAGATCTGTTTTCTTCAATTACATCATAACATGTTACTTTGCATTTAATTTATATTTTTTTTATGATATAGAACTAGATTTTTAAAAGTATTTTTACTTCAAAATTATGACAAGCTGAATATAGATTCTGCCATTGCAGAATTCAGTTTCGCCTCCGATTACCAGAAAAAAAAAAAAAAAAAAAAAAAAAAAAAAAAAAAAAAAATCGATAGGGTCTTTTAGAAGGGCGATCCTGTTTAGAATGCAATGAACTAACTTCATTTTTCTTGTGTTTATTAATATAATAGCAAACAGAACGGCGTGAAATACCCCAATTGATTAGCAATTTCTCTCTGAGTCATTGGAATTGCGGAATAATAAAGAGATGCAATTTGACGTGCTACTTCTTCATTGACTAGATTCATCAAAAACGGATTTTTTCTTTAATTTAAACGCTTTTTTATTGACGTTGAGAAAAAGGAAATGCATTTTAACAATAAAACGAATGGAATCCCATCGAATTTGACGAATGAAATATTTAAAAGACCCGATCGATTTGGTTAAAAAAAAATCAAGAGTAATTACTTTATTGAATCAATGTATAGTAACATATAAATACTTTTATAAATACATCCAAAGTTATTCAGACAATACCATTAAATAAACGACTATTTCCAAACTTAATGTCAAGTTTGTCAGTTACAATTATGCATGCAAATATTCGCACATTTTCAGTTAAAATTGTAATCTGAGTGCCGGCGAAATCCAGAAATTTTATTTTATATGCATTCACAGAGAAATTGTTTTATTAAAAAAAGAAACTAATTTCATTTTTACTGTGACATTATTTTCACTAACTGAAGTCATCTGAAAGTAAAATCTCAACTCAGTGTCCATAATGAAAAGAAATATTTAAACGTAATATCGTTATGAGTAAAAATGCGATGTTTTAAATAGTGATGTCATTTTCTCTTCAAATGTTTTTTAAAAGTTACTGTTATTAGTAATATGAAAAAGGCATCCGTAATAATATTGTAATTCATATTTATCTGGTTGCTGAATGACATCATTTTCCTCATTTGAAATTTTTCTTTAGACATTAATTTTTATCATAAATTATTTTCTGTTATTTTATTTACATTATTATTATTATTTCTCAGTAAATATAATTTTTTTACCTCATTTAGTGCATAATTATACGCAATCATTTTATTGTGGTTAGATTTTACGAAAACAATTGACTTTTTTCTTTTAAATGCAAGGACAAGTTCACTGATGAAATAAAGCTTCTGACTCGTGGAAAGTGATAATGGAAAA
This sequence comes from Maratus speculifer, assembly GCA_964019185.1. Classification (NCBI taxonomy): domain Eukaryota; kingdom Metazoa; phylum Arthropoda; class Arachnida; order Araneae; family Salticidae; genus Maratus; species Maratus speculifer. The sequence continues at coordinate 237,943,944 of OZ025293.1, read as the reverse complement.
TAAATTTTTATTATCGAGAGAAAGGGTAAATTGAGTTGCCACCATATTTAAGAAATATCGTAAAAAGTATTTAAAATTAAAAATGAAGTATAAAAATGGAAATAAATTAAAAAATAGCTAAAATGGGCACAACTACAAATAAATAGCTTTCATTTAAAAAAATAATTATCAAAATCTGTTGAGTAGAAAATTTTGGGCTTACGACACGACATTTTTTAGCTTGTCTGAAAGAAATAGCATCGGAAGCTAAAGAGAAAAATGAAATCGAAGCTGAAGTATATTGTAATAAATATTCTAAGTTTCACCCCCTCACACTCAAGTTGTGAATTCTTAAATTCTAGATCGATTTTAATACCAAATTTTAAATTATACAAAATATTGCACATTTCAGATATTTAACTTTACTTTCAAGATATGTATTAGACTTCTTTCTAAATAATCAGCAATAATTTTAAGAGTAGTATTAATAATTTATATTTTGTGGTATATATATATATCCATCCAGCTGCATTCCATACATTTTAAAAAATTCAGCTCTTTTATAAAACACATTTAGCTAAATATGTCTTTCAACTTTTGTCTTATCTTATTATTGGTCTTATCATACATCAGAATTCATGATTTTTTTAAAAAACCCACAGTATTGTTTTATGACTTTTCTTTTGATTTATAAAAAAAACATTATACACAAAAATATGCATGTCAAAGTATTACCAATATATTATTAATAATATTACACAATTTATGTAAATGATTAAAAGGCAACATTTAGGTTACGGTAAAAAATTTTATTATACAAAATACATGGTAAACTACAAATCAAATGTAAAAAATTATAAGACAAGAAAAGGACAAGCAAATGCTTTAGTCAGAGTTTTCCCCAGAGGATTTCAGGGGGGCGCTCCGCCCCTCTTGCCCTTTAGTTTAAAAAATAGCGCCCCTCTTGCCCTTCATCCAAAAACTAGCGCCCCTCTTGTCGCTGATTGAAAAAAAATATCGCCTTTCTTGCTCCACATTTCAGAAAACACAGAATTTCAACGATGATGCAGACGCGCTATAACGCATAAATTACATAAAAAATAGGCGTCGGAACGCAAAAAAATAGTTCTTAAGCGTCCCACAGGACATGTAATTTCGCCAAAAAATTGCAAAAAAAAAAAAAGTCAAATTTCACTAAAAAAAATCACGAAATAAAGACTCATTTCTAGCAAAATTCACGACAAAATGGCTAATTTCGTCACAAAATCCCATAAAAACGGCAGATTTCCTTGCCAAAAGTTCGCGAAAAAACGCAAAATATCTCGAAAAGACGGCAGATTTTGTCAAAAGATTGTAAAAAAAATGCAAATTTCTTCATAGACACACACACACACACACAAAGTTAATGCTGATGTGAATTTTTCTGTTCTACAAACTAATTTTCCTGCTTCAAAATTGTGTTTTTAATGCTCAAAAAGCGGATTTTCCTATTTCACGATCTAGGCGTGTGAAGGGAAAATTACTCCTGGAGCATAATTAGAAATTGAGGCCTGCCCCCCCCCCCCAACTTTTTCTTGTAACAACCCAATAATGACGTTTGTAGCATAAATTTGGCACCCCCTAAATTTCCGAGCCCGAGGCGACCTTCTCCTTCCCCCCCCCCCTTTGTTCACAATCCTCTTTTGACTGTACAAAACTTTCTAAATGTGAATCCTAAAAGCACCCGTTTATGAAACAAAAAGAACCCTTTACTGAACAAAAGTATTCTTTTTTCTCAAAAAAATGTCTTTTTCAATAAATCAGGCCTGCCCCTTAACAATCTTTTAACAAAATCGGCCGTTTTTCCGCGATCTTTTAACAAAATTTGCCTTTTTTCGCGATCTTTAACAAAATTTGTCGTTTTTTCGTGATTTTTTAGCAAAATCTGCTGTTTTTCTCAATCTTTTACCAAACTTTATGGGTTTTTTTTCTTTTTGCTCAATTTTTTGGCGAAATTTTTGTTCTTTTTCGATTTTTTGACGGAATTTCTGTTTTTTTCACGATTTTTTGAACCGCTAAATTCTAGATTCGACTGTATAAAAAGTGCCCTTAAAAATCAAAAAAGTGCCCTGAAGAATGTAAAAAGTGCCCTTTTCAAAACAGTAGCGCCCTGCCCCTTTTTAAACCTGGGGGAAACTCTGCCTTAGTTAAGATAAAAAAAAAAATAACTACATTATATAAAAGACATTAACACATTTTAAACAAATTCGGAAGCAAATAAGATATAAGCATTTGTTTAGTTAAAGTGCTCGTACAGAAAAACAAATTTGGCAACTCGGTTGATTACTAATTTTTCGAATATACCAAGCCAAAGGCATATTCGTTCTACTGAAAGAGATTAAGCTATGGTGAGGTAATCAGCTTGCTTATCATAAAATCAAAGTTTTTTAGCATCAGCCTCTTCGGTGACAATTATAGGCTTCTTCCACCATTCAAAATAATTGAGATTCACTACATCAGCTATTAAGCTGTTTACAACAGAGATACCTGTTTTATAAAGACTAATTAAAGTTATTGTGTCTAGCATACTTTAAGATTTTTTAAATAAAAACACAAGTTACAGAATTTATAAACATATACATACACACATATAATTACAATCTAATTGTTACAGCTCAAGAAAGAAAAAAAACATTAGGCAGTTCCATTCGGTTAATCCAACAGGTCATACAACAAATAAATGTAGTAAAAAAAGCAAATAAAAATTGAATTCAAACACTTAAAAACTTATAGGACCAACTATTAGGTTTAACTCTCATTGCATTGTGTACCACATATGGCACATACCTAAAAACATAATTCTCAATGCGTGCCATAAATTTGGCCAATATGATTACTGTAATTGATCAAGAATAGTCCAAAAAATGGAACAACAGTAATTTTGCCCATATCAAATGGCTGGATTTGACAAAAAAAAAAAAAAAAAAAAAAAAAAAAAAAGAAAAGAAAATGTACAGTTTATTTGCTTTAGAAGTTGATTTTATTTATTGTTATTAAATAAGCATTTCATTAAATTATAAAATATTATTCCACTGAGATATAGCTTATATGGTATAAGTTCACTCTCTCTAATCCACAATAGCCTATAATCCACAGTGTAACTGGATTCAGACCATAATAAAAGTTGATTGCCCTTATGAATTAAGAAATTTTTAATGCATTCTTTAGACCGAGATGTTTTATGTACATTATGAATAATGTGATATATTCTAAACACATTCACTAGCTATATAAAAAGAAAAAAATTCTTAGAAGGGATAAGTATCCCATGAGTAAAAAACTCAGCTTTTTAGGAAAACAAAGTTTTGTTATTGATCAAGATAGACTGATCTCTAAAGGTTTCAAGATACAATAAACTAAAAACCTATAAAGCAAATAGAAATTTGTTCTAGTAGTTTTGTATTATATCATTTAAATAGTTTCATAATATTAAATATAACCTTTTTTTATATTAAAAATCATTTCTTTCATTTCTGTGTAATTTATTTGCAGTATGATTATTACTTTTGTAGATAAATTCCTAATATTAAGATGTAAACAAAGAATTGACCTATAATCTGCACAATTCTATAATTCACAAAATCCTTGATCCCAACATGTGATTAGAGGGAGTGTACTGTAATTATTATAAATAATAATAAATTACCTGCCACAGAATAAATAAGCAATGAAAACATAAATAGTTTTATTTTTTACTAAAAACATACATTTCAACTATATGCAGATCTGCCAACTGCTATGAAAATAAACCTTAGTTCTTACAAGCTTGAGTTATTATAAACTGCAATGTTATGAAATGTCTTAAATCACAAACACATTTTTTACATTTGCAATTTTTAGTCCATGAAACATTTTTAAGGAGTGGTTTTGATCTGAAATTTCCAAAATTTTAAAGCATTTCGTCCCGGAAATTTTAAAATAACGACAGTTAGTTTTAAAATTTGGACAAAAAAACTGGATTGCACAATAAAGTTGTTAACATAAAACCCTCAATGTTTCTTAACCACCAATAAATCGTGTTTTCGTAAATGTTTATATCAAGAATTTTCTTCTTTAAAAATTTTGTTGCCATCTCAGAAAACACACAAATCTTCACTTGGTAGCTGAGTAAAATCGCTAATTTCATTCGAGTTTAGGAAAAATAGTGCAAAAGTACAAAATAATGAATTTTGATAGATTATGAAGGGAAAATATAGTCAATTTTCGCATTATCGCTGCAGAGTTGTGTTTTTTCAAATATGTGGCATAAAGGGCGCTTTCTTTTTTTCTTTGAATGAGCGATAAGAGGGACGCTAGTTTTTGGATGAGGGGCAAGAGGGGCGCTATTTTTTAAACTAAAGGACAGGGGGGGCGGAGCGCCCCTCTGAAACCCTGTGGGGGGAAACTTTGTAGATATTACATCTTAAATTTAATACAGACATAACTTAAAATAAATATTTTGGCGCAATGAGATTGCGAAACTTCCTTTTAATTGAGACATTTTAATAAAATATACATTTTAAACAACGAAATTTCCTATATTTGCATGCTTAAAAATACCTTTCTCATAGGTTAATAATGCGTCAAGTAAGCTAAAAAACATATAACTAATTTTTTATGAAAATATTTTTTGCTTGAGTTCGGGCAAACATCATGGTCACACGTTATAAAATATTTTTGTAACAAAAATTATAATTACTTGTAACTATCACTATTAATTTAATTCGGAGTTTCTAGTTTTTTTAAGAAAATAACAAACATAAGCTACATATGATATTACATTATCTCACAGTTATACAATTTAATGCATAGCATAAAAAATGCTTAATTATGCCAGCTTAAAAGTAAACAAAGCTGTATAAAAAAAAAGTTGATTACAACTGTTATACTAAAGACATACTTTTCGTTAAATTCGACCATGTCGACATTGTTTTTAAAATGACAGTGTACTAGTGCACTATTAAAAACATGATCTAATAAAAAAAAAAAAAAACACATGCAAGCATTATGTAGTCTTACGTTTAAAATCTAAGAAGAAGAATAATAATATTGCTTACATTATGTTTACTTTTTCACCTGCTAAGTTTGGAACTTTGAAAGCGGATGTAAAATGGCGCATGTCATCTGATAACTTACGATTCGTAATCAAAACAGAAAATTAATTTCTTTGCACTGAATTTCGTGTTACATAACAATAATTTCGACTTTAGAATAGAATACCACCAATCTGAGTTTATTATTACACTGAATTTGATGATTTATTGGAATGAATTGCGTCTAAAGAATAAAATACCATCATTCCGTGATTATTCTTAAACTTTTTACGGAGCTACTATAAAAATAGTATTGATTTAAAGTTTATTTGGCATTTCATAATTCCAGTTTAAATGTAATAATGCTCCTTTGTTTTTAAAGTGTAGATAATAAAAAAGATAAATGACATGTGCCAAAGACATCTCTAATAATTTAACGGTTATACAATGAAAACATAGAAATGGTTAAAATCAAATTCTGAAATAAGTACTTACCCATTTTTGATATTATATTATCCGAATCCTGTAATAATTAGTCAAACGTGGCGCATGTGCACACACAGTCAGCAACACAAGGCTTATATAATATATTTTTCTATAATCAGAGCCATAGATTAGAAACAAATAACATCAAGCACGTAACATCAGACGTAAAGAAGAAAAAGACAAATGCGCATGCGTGCGGGGAATAAACGAAATTTATTCGTCTTTTTCCGATTTGCTGCAACGATTCACAGAAAAATAACCTCTTCAAGGAGTACAGAAATTATTTGTTCGAGAATGAGGGAAAATGTAGTGTATAAAGACGAATATTTCTGACAGTGTACTCATACACCAAGTCCCAGATCTGGGAAATGATTTCTCTTTGCGAAAAATAATTCCGAAATTCGTCGAAAATTTCAAAAATCCCACTTTTTAGGCTTTGATATCTCTAGTGGAGCACGAGATATAAATCTGAAATTCTGGCCTTTGATAGTATTGTGTAGTAGTGTTATGTACAAAAACTTTCAAGAAGGAGATTTGACTACAAGCTGAGATATGACATGGACAATATGAGAAAACAATACTGCCAAACTATTGTAACATATTATGTAATTGTTCATACCTCCAAAATTTTAAATTAATTATTTATGGTACAAAGTTAAATGTTAGTTACAAATATCTTTTTCAAATGCTTCTGTGTGATTTAAACAATTCAGAATGTATGCTAAGCCAATACACTATTTGTCCAGATGAACAAATCTACTAGAAATGCTATTGCAACAATTTTACTCGGAACACATTTCAGGAAAAGTAAATTACAGACAATGAATTGCAACTGATCGAGTTGACATGGTTTCAGTTATTAAACCTAGAGAATTTCATTCAAGTTAACAAGGGATGACAAGACTTGGGGGCTTCAAATAAAATTTTTAGAAAGAACAGCTTGATGGACTGACAACAGTAACTGGTCGAACTCATAACATCTCTCGTAAATATTGTTAAGCTCTTTGTTGAGCATATATAGTATTTTGTAAATTAAATGCTTATTATTTAACTGTTTTCAACAAACGATATTTTCTGGGTAAATATTGTAATAAAAGAGACTAATCTCATTTCTCCTAATGTACTCGTAATAGCATTTCTTAACATTTCTTTAATCACCGTATCTCAGCTTGTAGTCAAATCTCCTTCTTGACATTTTTTGTACATAACACTACTACATAATACTATCAAAGGCCAGAATTTCATATTTTTATTTTCTTTAATCACCGTATCTCAGCTTATAGTCAAATCTCCTTCTTGACATTTTTTGTACATAACACTATTACATAATACTATCAAAGGCCAGAATTTCATATTTTTATCTCGTGCTCCACCAGAGATATCAAAGCCTAAAAAGTGCGATTTTTGAAATTTTCGACGAATTTCGGAATTTTTTTCGGAAAGAGAAATCATTTCCCAGATATGGGACTGGGTGTATGAGTACACACACTTCTGATCTATTTGTAGAAAAAATTGTGCAAGGTTGACAGTCTTGTTGAACAATTACATAGTAAGTTTACAATAGTTTAACAGTATTGTTTTCACATATTTTCCATGTCATATCTCAGCTTGTAGTCAAATCTCCTTCTTGAAATTTTTTGTACATAACGCTACTACACAATACAATCACAGGCCAAAATTTCAGATTTTTATCTCGTGCCCCACCAGAGATATCAAAGCCTAAAAAGTGCGATTTTTGAAATTTTTGACGAATTTCGGAATTTTTTTCGCAAAGAGAAATTAACTCCCAGATCTGGGACTTGGTGTATGAGTACACTTACGTTTGACCTATTTGTAAAAAAAATTGTGTAAGGTTGACAGTTGCTCTTGCATGAAAATTTTCCTCTTGCAAACGGATAGATTTTGGAAAAAAGCGTACATTTTGTGCTAAAATTTCACCTGTAAAAATTTATTTTTCAAAATTTTTCTATCACTGTGTATTTAGCCTATTTTATTCTGAACAAAATGCTGCAAGCCCCATTTCAATTGGGAAAATAGAAGACGAGATATTTACAATTTTGTGTATCCTAGTATCTGAGAAAATCGCTGCACACGATGAAACACAGATGGCCGCCATGCACAAACAAAAAATAGTAAAATTAAAAGAACGGTCATTTTGAACTTCCGTCATGTTAGGGTTGTTGTACAAAAAATTTCAGATTTTTTAAAAATGGTCGAACGACCAAAAAAATATTTTCTGGACCACTTGAAATGGATTGACCCATGATCATAATTCTAAATCTTCAATTTTTTTAAATGATACCCTGTTTTTAATGAATAATACTTATGGAGTATTTCAAATATTTGAGGACCCTTTAGCTGAAATATAAATAGATTTAATAAAAAAAGTTTAAGAAAATAGGTAGTCATTTTAACTATCTTTTTCCACATTAATATTCCTAATTAATACTTTTAGGTAGCTTTCATTACAAAAAGTAAAATGCTACCTATTGCAGCCGTCCGGAGGAAAGCACTTCCAGAAAATTTTGGTATATTTTCACCGATCATGACCCCCAGACCCTAAAATCACCCTCCGTTCAAATGTTGACATATATATATATATATATATATATATATATATATCTGATTTTTGTCATGCGATAACTAACGTATTTATGAACCTATTTGAATGAAACTTGGTATATACATAGTACATACAAATATCTCGACCGAGTTCGTTGGCCAGCATCATCCGCCATCTTGTTTCAAAATGGCGGCCATTTAAATTTTTAAAAAAAATTTATAATTTAAAATTAAATGCGAAAAAATTAAAAGTTGAAAATTATTTTTATTTTATGTGTTAGATCGTAAAACACCAATTCCAGAACACTTTTTATTTTGTCTATATCTCAAAAAATGGTTGAGGTATAGCACTTTGAATTTTTCTTAAGGCTGACATTTTGAAACGATCTGATTTTTGTCATGCTATAACTAGCGAATTTATAAACCGATTTGAATTAAACTTGGTATGTACATAACACATACAAATATCTCGACCGTTCGTTGCCCAGTATCATCCGCCATCTTGTTTCAAAATGGTGGCCATTTAAAAAAATTTTAAAAAAATTAAAATTTAAGTTAAATGCAAAAAAGTTAAAAGTTGAAAAATATTTTTATTTTATGTGTTAGATCTTAAAACACCATATCCAGAACACTTTTTACTTTGTCTATATCTTAAAAAAGTCCTTCCGGCAATGCCGGGAGGAAGAGGTAGCTTTCATATACTTATACAAATATTTATTTATTTTAAAGTAAGTTACATTGTTCAAAAATACTAAACTCAAATTAGTGGAAATAATCTTATAAAATTAGTGATTTTATAAGTCGTCGTGAATGCTAGTTTTTGTCAAGACTGAATATTAATAGGAATTTTTAGAAATTAGTCATCTTTTATTCAACCTGGTTTTATTTTAAGCGATTTAGAGAGTCACCAAATTCCACGATATCATAAAGTGTAAACCATTTTAAAGCAACATGATGGATCGTTCAGATCAGACCGTTTCAAAATGTCAGCCATAAGCAAAAATCAAAGTGCTATAACTCAATCATTTTATTAAGATATAGACAAAACAAAAAGTGTTCTGGAATCATTGTTTTAAGTTTTAATACGTAAAAGAAAAATATTTTTCAGCTTTTAATTTTTTCGCATTTAATTTTAAACTTTAAAAATTTTTAAAAATTTAAAATGGCTACCATTTTGAAACAAAATGGTGGATGATGTTGGCCAACGAACTCGGTCGACACATTTGTATGTACTATCTACATACCAAGTTTCATTGAAATCGGTTCATAAATGCGCGTGTTATTACGTGACAAAATCAGATCGTTTCAAAATGTCAGCCATATGAAAAATTCAAAGTGCTATAACTCAATCATTTTGTAAGATATAGACAAAATAAAAAGTGTTCTGGAATCGTTGTTTTAAGTTCTAACACGTGAAAGAAAAATATTTTCCAAATTTTGATTTTTTTTGCATTTAGTTTTAAATTTTAAATTTTTAAAAAAATTTAAAATGGCCACCATTTTGAAACAAAATGGCGGATGATGCTGGCCAACGAACTCGGTCGAGACATTTGTATGTACTATGTACATACCAAGTTCCATTGAAATCGGTTCATAAATGCGCGTGTTATTACGTGACAAAATCAGATCGTTTCAAAATGTCAGCCATATGAAAAATTCAAAGTGCTATAACTCAATTATTTTGTAAGATATAGACAAAATAAAAAGTGTTCTGGAATCTTTGTTTTAAGTTCTAACACGTAAAAGAAAAATATTTTTCAACTTTTAATTTTTTCGCATTTAATTTTAAATTTTAAATTTTTTAAAAAATTTAAAATGGCCGCCATTTTGAAACAAAATGGCGAATGATGCTGGCCAACGAACTCGGTCGAGACATTTGTATGTACTATGTACATACCAAGTTTCATTCAAATCGGTTCATAAATACGTTAGTTATCGCATGACAAAAATCAGATATATATATATATATATATATATATGGTTATATATATATATATATATATATATATATATATGTCAACATTTGAACGGAGGGTGGTTTTGGGGTCTGGGGGTCATGATCGGTGAAAATATACCAAAATTTTCCGGAAGTGCTTTCCTCCGGACGGCTGCAATAGGTAGCTTTTTACTTTTTGTAATGAAAGCTACCTAAAAGTCCTTCCGGCAATGCCGGGAGGAAGAGGTAGCTTTCATATACTTATACAAATATTTATTTATTTTAAAGTAAGTTACATTGTTCAAAAATACTAAACTCAAATTAGTGGAAATAATCTTATAAAATTAGTGATTTTATAAGTCGTCGTGAATGCTAGTTTTTGTCAAGACTGAATATTAATAGGAATTTTTAGAAATTAGTCATCTTTTATTCAACCTGGTTTTATTTTAAGCGATTTAGAGAGTCACCAAATTCCACGATATCATAAAGTGTAAACCATTTTAAAGCAACATGATGGATCGTTCAGATCAGACCGTTTCAAAATGTCAGCCATAAGCAAAAATCAAAGTGCTATAACTCAATCATTTTATTAAGATATAGACAAAACAAAAAGTGTTCTGGAATCATTGTTTTAAGTTTTAATACGTAAAAGAAAAATATTTTTCAGCTTTTAATTTTTTCGCATTTAATTTTAAACTTTAAAAATTTTTAAAAATTTAAAATGGCTACCATTTTGAAACAAAATGGTGGATGATGTTGGCCAACGAACTCGGTCGACACATTTGTATGTACTATCTACATACCAAGTTTCATTGAAATCGGTTCATAAATGCGCGTGTTATTACGTGACAAAATCAGATCGTTTCAAAATGTCAGCCATATGAAAAATTCAAAGTGCTATAACTCAATCATTTTGTAAGATATAGACAAAATAAAAAGTGTTCTGGAATCGTTGTTTTAAGTTCTAACACGTGAAAGAAAAATATTTTCCAAATTTTGATTTTTTTTGCATTTAGTTTTAAATTTTAAATTTTTAAAAAAATTTAAAATGGCCACCATTTTGAAACAAAATGGCGGATGATGCTGGCCAACGAACTCGGTCGAGACATTTGTATGTACTATGTACATACCAAGTTCCATTGAAATCGGTTCATAAATGCGCGTGTTATTACGTGACAAAATCAGATCGTTTCAAAATGTCAGCCATATGAAAAATTCAAAGTGCTATAACTCAATTATTTTGTAAGATATAGACAAAATAAAAAGTGTTCTGGAATCTTTGTTTTAAGTTCTAACACGTAAAAGAAAAATATTTTTCAACTTTTAATTTTTTCGCATTTAATTTTAAATTTTAAATTTTTTAAAAAATTTAAAATGGCCGCCATTTTGAAACAAAATGGCGAATGATGCTGGCCAACGAACTCGGTCGAGACATTTGTATGTACTATGTACATACCAAGTTTCATTCAAATCGGTTCATAAATACGTTAGTTATCGCATGACAAAAATCAGATATATATATATATATATATATATATGGTTATATATATATATATATATATATATATATATATGTCAACATTTGAACGGAGGGTGGTTTTGGGGTCTGGGGGTCATGATCGGTGAAAATATACCAAAATTTTCCGGAAGTGCTTTCCTCCGGACGGCTGCAATAGGTAGCTTTTTACTTTTTGTAATGAAAGCTACCTAAAATGATTGAGTTATAGCACTTTGAATTTTTCTTATGGCTGACATTTTGGAACGATCTGATTTTTGTCATGCTATAACTAACGTATTTATGAACCGATTTGAATGAATTTTGGTATGTACATAGTACATACAAATACCTCGACCGAGTTCGTTGGCCAGAATCATCCGCCATCTTGTTTCAAAATGGCGGCCATTTAAAAAAAATTTAAAAATTTAAAATTTAAAAAATTAAAAGTTGAAAAATATTTTTATTTTATGTGCTAGATCCTAAAACACCGATTCTAGAACCCTTTTTACTTTGTCTATATCTTAAAAGATGATTGAGTTATAACACTTTGAATTTTTCTTATGGCTGACATTTTGAAACGATCTTATTTTTGTCACGTGATAACACTCGTATTTATAAATTGATTTGGATGTAACTTGGTGTGTACATAGTATCTAATAAAGCCTGGACCGAGCTTGTTAACCAGTTCCATCCGCCATCTTGTTTAAAAATGGCGGCCATTTAAATTTTTTTAAAAGAAAAAATGGCTGCGTTTTATCACTTACAATTTCCAGTGAGATTGACATTTTGAAACGGTCTGAAATTTATTACGTGTTAATACTCATATTTATAAACTGATTTCGATATAACTCCCTGCGTTCATGGTACATACCAATGTCTTGACCGAGTTCGCGGACGAACTTTATTCGCCATCTTGTTTCAAAACGGCGGCCACTTAAATTTGTCAAAAATCTTTTAAATGTATAATAATGTATAAACAAAAAATTAGAAATTGAAAAAATTGTTCTTTCTGAACTATTTATCTTAATAATAAATTGCGGAATATTTTTTTCTTTGTCTTTACCTTGAAAAATGCCTGGGATATAGCAGTTTGAATTTCTAATGTGGATGACATTTAAAAAAAAAAAGTCAATTTGCCCGCGACAGCACTCGTATATATTAATCGATTTCAATGTGAGTGTGCATGTTCACAGGAATTAAGATTTCGATCAAGCTCATTGGGTTTTTTTTATCCATCATGCTGCTTTAAAATGGATATCGTGGAATTTGGCGACCCTATAAATCGCTTAAAATAAAACCAGGTTGAATAAAATATGACTAATTTTTAAAAATTCCTATTAATATTCAGCACTGACAAAAACTAGTATTCAATCTGACATAGTCGTGTTCCACTATTTTGAGCTTCGTATATTTGATTTACATAACTTAATATAATTTATATAACTTAAAACAAGTATATGAAAGCTACCTCTTCCTCCCGGCATTGCCGGAAGGACTTTTATAAATCTGGTCTGGTCTGGGGGGGAGGGGGGGGTCTGGCACATGATATCGAATGATATCTCTAGGGGGAGAATGGGTTTATCTTTAGATAGACATTTTGATCCAACAAAAATATTCACGTTTTATTTGTAACATGATCTTTACATCAAAATAGTGTGTTATTTTTTCTTTAATCTATTATCTGTTTTTAATGAAAATGTAAAGTTATTAAAATCACTAAATTATCATAAAAATATTTAATTCCAAAATAAGGAATAGCTCAACGCTTGTTGACATTCCTATTCTTCTTCATATTTGCGATTGGAAAAACCATATGTGAAGTAAATTCGAAATGAAATTTGTGTTTACTAATAAATAAAAGAGAAAAGGGAAGAATGTTGTCTACCTATTTTGTTGATAAGAATTTCTGTGTTCCCCTCCCCCTCTTCCTCCGTGTGGGGCTAAGAGCAAGACGACATTATTACTGTTGAAGGTATTAGGTAACTAAAAGCTATTATAAAACACTTTTAAATAGTAACCATTTTTTTAAATGTTATTTGATATAAAGTTATTTCATATATAAAGTGATATTTTATTGACTTCTCTTCATTTAAATTAGTAAAGTACGCGAAAAATATGTGTAACCATTTTTGTATATACTTCCAAACGAAAGAACTAAATTAAAAAATAATAAATAAATAAATAAATAAAAATAGACATTGATAATGATATTATTACCTTAACGGACGATATCAAAAGGGGGGAGGGGGTCCAAAATTAGCAAAAAGTTATAATGTTATATATGCAAAAGTGAAGTATGCCCCTAAGTGAAATACTTTTATAAAAACCATAAAATTGTAAAAGAAGTGCAATTTTAAAGTTTTCTAAATTTTTAATGCTAAATTTCGAGTTTTAAGAAAAGAATCATACTTTTTCTTCTTTAAATAATTTTCCTTCATAAAAACATTTAATAACATGCCAAAAATATATTATAAAATGTTAGAATGATATAATCGCGCATTAAATTTCCTTAGATTATTTGGTTATGGCTTGATCACGTCACTATTTTAAATTAAACTAATTGGTTCTCTTAACAAATTCAATTGTCTGTCTTATTAAAGGGCCCTATTGGCCTTCCTAGAATCCTTTGAAATGTTATAAAGATAGGTTACTTTCTTTTATTTGTCATTGTATTCTCTGATTTTCAAGTATGTCTCTGTAAATAAAATCTTTATGTGTGATCCAAAGGCTTTATTTTTCAACGAAATGAGCACTGATTTCTAACATAAAATACTCAAACAAAAATATAGTTGAAAGGGTATCTTATCATTTTCAATACTTCACGAGAAGCGTTGCATACATTTGTAATGCAGGATGCCTTGGAACCCTCGAATTATCCTACGAGTAGTTTATCCTAGTAAATTTCACTTTATTTAATATCAGAATTTCTGGGATTAAATTAGGCAAAGATTTTATTTGGATTTAGTGGTATTGAAACATTAAAAAATGTATAAGGAGTGTTCACCGCGTAGCGGTTATGTTTAAATTTGATAATTTAATTCGACAAATATTTTTTTTTTTTTTTTTTTTTTTTTGTTGTTGTTTTGTTACCTAAGTAATGTGATTTTATTTGTGCATTCAAAAAAAATATATATATAGAACTGAAATCTATAATAGTTGACTTCCTTCAACGCTACAATTAAATATTTGAAAACGTCGGCAAATGAAAATTTCACTAATTTCCAGAATAATAAAATCCAAGATACAAGCTGCCAAAATTCCACGCTGCTGTTCAGAAAATGTTTCAACTTCCATTATGCTCATTTAAAAAATGCACTGAACTAGACACCAGCATCATCCATTGTGATGTTTTATTCCAACGAAGCTGTGCGTGCCGTCATAAATACAAGCGGAGAGAATGAGAGAAAATACTCTCCATCCTCCCATCTGCATCATCTGTTCTAGGATGAAATAGATGGCGGCACTGTTTGCATCTAGAGGCTCAAGTTCAATTGGTCTTCTTTTAAAAATCTGTCTCGTCGTCTGTCAATTTTAATTCTTAATACTATAAATAGCAGCTTTTTTGGGAGGGAGGGGGATGTAAGATAGGTAAATTATTTAGAATGGGTATGTGTTATTATCATTTTCGCCAAACAAAAATTTGTTTATGAATTAATCTATGGAATTAAATAAATAAGGTGGTTTTCGCATAGTGGGGAAGAAACAATTTATAAAATGTTTTCTCTCATTTTATCAAAGTTTATTTATTTCATTTGATATGTTATATAAGATATATTTCATATAATATAAATTCTGTTCGAATGTATAGTATAAATTCTGCATAAAAAATGAACTTGGCTCACTGTCAATGGTTTGGCATCATGTTTACTTTTTTGTTTAATTCCTTAAAATAAAAATTCTCATTTTTCTTTTACGATGAAAAAACAAAAATTAAATTCTAAAAATAAAGATGAATTAAATTGTTTATCTTTAATGATATTTATATACAGTTTCACATAATTATATGGAATTTTCTTTAAATCTAATGGACAAGACAGCCTCATTACATCTCTATTCTAATATATTTGCATTTTTTGCTGTTTCTTTCACTTTATTTGTAATTGAAAGATTTCTAAAAAAATTGTATTCTTCTATATATTAAAAAAAGGGGGGGGGACTAAAATTTCTCCCAGCATTTACAAGATATATACATTTTTTACAATTTAAAAAACTTCACAACATTGTGAATATCATTGAGTACCTTGCATCGGGTACCGTGATTCCACGTTGCTCATTCATTTCCGTGATTATTTGAAAAGTGCTTTTTAAGTGAGAAGTTCTTTAATTCGACAAATTTTTCTATTTAATATTATCTTATTTATTTGTAATATTTTTTATACACTTATAGTACTTAACTGATTTTTTTTTTTTTTTTTTTTAACCATAGTTATTATTTTAGTTTTTAAGTTTAAGTAATTTTATTCTTCCATTTTACATTTCCAGAATAATCCCTGTTTAGCAACGGCAAATTCCTTCTTAAACAATGTATTCTGATTAGTATGAACTCATCTCAATCTATTTATGTTTTCTTCCAAATTAATGGTATTTCCTCTTTTATGATTGTTTTCCATCTCTTGTGGTTATAGTTAATTTGGACTGCACTAAAAGTATAACATGAAAAATAAATCGTTTACGGCATAACTTTAAAAATCCAAATCTGACACAGAATTTTTGATAAGCAGTTCCTTTTCCTGGATACTCTATTA
The DNA here is from genome assembly GCA_964019185.1 of Maratus speculifer. NCBI lineage: Eukaryota > Metazoa > Arthropoda > Arachnida > Araneae > Salticidae > Maratus > Maratus speculifer. The sequence continues at coordinate 237,927,687 of OZ025293.1, read as the reverse complement.
GAAAATTGCTAAGAATTTTCTGGTTTTAGCCTATTTTATAGTACAAAATTTTAAACAACAAATGTTGGAAGTATTTTAGGTAGAAATATTTTTTAGAATTTTCTTTCAATGGCAGTTGAATAAATATCATAATAAAAATTAGGTGGCCAAGATTAGAAGCAATTTTAATGCACAATTTATTAGTTCATTGTAATTCAAGTAGGTCACTTCTTTTCCTTTCTTTTTTTATATTTTTATTTTTTTAGGAACCTCGTCATTTTAAAATATGTATAATATATGCTTAAAACAAATTGATTTTACTCTGAGAAAGTAAGTAATTCAAAGCATGGAAATTTAAATTTTACTTTTAAACAACAGTATTTTCTCTAAAGATTTCGAAATCCTATTTAATAGAAAATTAGTTTTATAATTTTCGCATGCTGTATTTGTTTGATTCTGAAGTGCAATAATAAATTTAATATCGATTACTGAAAGTATATTTTAAAACTTTAACTTCCAATGAAATAATTTGGGGTGAAAAACTAAATATTGATTTTATATCAAAAGGGTAATCTACATCCTTTGAAAATGTTTGAAAAAATATATGCTCAAATATAGAAAGTAAGAAAAATGGTGGGTATCCCTAAATGAATTTAAAATAGGTGCCTAAAGTTTTTAATTTATGTAACTTTTGTTTGACTATTTTTTATACATGTCCAAAGAAATTGCGTTAAATTTCCTCCATCAAAGATTTAATAAATCCTTCCTATTTCCCTAAAACGCCACGTGATTTTTAAAATTAAGATTTTAATAAATAAATGTATTACTTTTAAATTTTAAAGTAATTACAACATTAAAATTATCATTTTAATATAATTTACGTTGCTATGTATTGATGTGTGATTATTTTAAAAATAAGTATCAGTGCAAAAAATTAAACCTATGCATTAAAGTTGGCGTAAATATTTTCATATAATTAATAAATAAAATGGAAAATATTTAAAGAAAAAAAAATTCTGTGAAATGGTTATTACATCCTACTCTTCGAACGGACTGTTTTGGAGGTTTGTGTTTGTATAGTACGGATGATGACAATTTCAGTTATTATTTGATTTTGGTAGTTTAAAAAACAAAGAACACCGATTTATACATGAATAACTTTAATGATTCAAATAAAACATGATAGGAAAATCCTCGACTATAGATACTTTTTAGTTCACATTTCAAGCCATTTGCTACGAGAATTATTTTTTGGGATGTTTTCTTTTAAACAGTTCTCTCTTTCTCTCTCTCTCTCTTTTTATCATTTATAAGTAGCGATTGAGTAAACATTTAAACATCATTGCATTATCATTGGTTGTTTTCTGCCGAACAAGAAAAGTTGTCAGCGTTAAACAGCATAGATGAAGTGAAAGTTCGTAGGATGACATCAAATCTACTTACAAAATTTTAATGCAGAAAAGAGAAACTAAATGTGATAGCGGATATTAACATGTAAGTGGCTAAAGAAATTGCAGTGATTTTTATATGTATCTGACATAGGTGTAAAAACAAACATTGGCTAATACTTTTTACAATAGTAATTTTTGCCTTTTTTAATCGTCAAATTTTGTCATTTAATAAAGCAAATACCACTTTCCAAATTAAGTAATTCGAATATGAATGTATCATTTAACCGGAAACCATACTAAATCGATGAAATGGGTTAATATTAATTATTTAAACGAAAACATTTCAGGAAAATTTGTAGTCACATACACCTTAAAATTTTCTCAAGTTCATACCTTGCATTAAATAACTTAGCATTTAAAACTTATTATATATGCAGTTAACCTGTTACATAAAATTGCATTTCTTGCATCTATAATACACAGTGTTCTTTCATCAAATTAATTTACATAAGTACAAACATAAATAATTAAATCTCTTTTGTACGACTCCTTTATAACATGCTATTTATGATACCATTAACTTATAGTACATTTTAAATTCTAATAAAAGTCTAGCGCTAAATGGAGAGTAGCATTTCAGGCTATAAACATTTGTATCGCAAAATTTAACATATTTTTCGGCATGCCCTTATATTATTCCGACATATGTACCTGTAGATTCTGTTAATTGGTGTACATTTTTAAAACTTAGAGAATTAACGAATAATTTATGTGATAAAATAGTTTTTATATAAACATTATTCAACAATTATCTTTGCATGATTACATAATTCATAATTACAACACAAATATTTGCTCCTTCAAAAATATTTCAGCTAACATTTAAGTATGTAAAATTTTTGTTGAAAAGAGTATTTGAAAGAAAAATATACTGTATGACAAAATTTTGTGGAAGCATTTTTATTTCTTATGTTTATAGGTGTTGATTTATATTTTTATACCATGTATATATTCACTTGCAGTATATTTTTAAAATCTAGAAACTTCTCTAAAAATTCTTCAAAAATATTGATAGTAAATTCTTTTATTTTTGATCAGTGATATGATTAAAGTAATTAATCAAATTTTATAAATATAATATTTAAAAAAATAAAAGAAAAGAATATATTCGCTTGCATTAAGGGTTTCGGTACTACATAACACCAATTAAACAACACATCATTCAGTACTTTTTTTATCTTAAGAGAAATGAAGTGACCGGTTCGTATCTGAAATTGGTGTAGCCAGTCATAAATATAAATCTGTTGAAAACCATAAAGTATCTCTCTTTCATGGATTTAAAAAACATTTTACTTTTCGCTTTAAATTTCTCCATACGTTGCATATATACTGATGAAGAAGAACTTTTTAAAAATTGGATGTATAGTATGAAACCCATCTTGCGTATAAGAATTTGGCCTACTTACGTTTTTGAATGATGATATTGTGAAATGGGGTCAGGTCAGCAGTGAGATAATTTGGTCCGGAAAAACGCTTTCAGGTCATCTTCTCTGATCCAAGATTGAAGTGGTGAGCAATCCGCTGTGTCTTGCTTGGAATACAGAAACTATTTAAGATTTACACTTTTAGTCATCTCATTTTAGACCATCTCAATAATCCTGGAGATCTCTCTCACCGGAGTCATTCTCCTGAGCTCTTCTCCAGAAAAGCGGCTTTTGCCCACCAGAGGGCGATGGAAGCAGAACAGCTGGAAGGGGAAACGGAGAAGCAGGGTTAGAGAGCGAAACAGTTCAAAGAGCTATTCAAACAAATAACATTAAAGTGTAGAAATATTGAGGTGGAATTCGAATTAACATCGTTACAATCAATAAAATTTCATTAATGTTCCCTACGTACTAGATAGTATCACTATGACGAGCTTGACCCACTGAAAGAGTCTTGGGTGCTAATGAAGAACCATTCGATCAATGACGTCCGTAGAGTTGAAAGAGCGGAGAAGAAATTTCTCATTTCAGAGATTCACCTCTTAAAGATTAAATTTGAAAAAATAATTTTATTTTGGATTCATCTGTCATATTTCTCAGCCTTCACTTTCAAAGATTATTTAACACAGCCATTTTTATCGATGGAGAATTTTTAAGACTGTAAATACAGTGATATCGATACGTACGATTTAATGATCTTTAGGAACCGACACACATTCCAGTATGCAAACCATACATTAATAGCAGATAGTAAAAAATATACAGCCCTGGAACAAAATTAAACATCCCTGCCGCAAATAATCTTTCAAAAATAATATATGTATAAATTGATTAGAAATAATACTTCATACACAATAGGGGATGCAACCCGGGCTTCCCGGGATACAGAACATAGGCTTCACGCAACCTTCTATTTCAATCGAAAACTCTAATACATTTTTTTTTCATTTATTATATATTTTCTAGATTCACCGTTAACAACACCAAAAAATATATAAAAAAAATATCAATAATGTATGCAAATAAAGTTTTGAAGTTTATTAAAAGCGATATTTTGAGAGTAGCCACATGCCAGGAGTTAACAACTGAAGAAAGCACCAGGGATCTATACTTATACCAGTCTTTTTGATTCTGATAATTTCTGTTTTTAAGAATGTAATTCTTTTAGATGGCTGTTAAATTTGTGTTTTATTTAAACTATTATATATATATATATATATATTTTTTTTTTTTTTTTTTGATGAAGTTTTAAAATCAATGTGAAATATTAGCTGGAAACAAATGCTGAACTATTTATAATGTTTGAGGTGCAAGTGTTTTAATCTTTCGTAATCAGATTTACACACAATTGAAATAGATTTTAAACTGTTATTTGTTAAAAATATTTTAAAGAGCATAAAAATTTAGCAAATTAAGACACAATTTTCAAACATATTGCATTTTATAGGACATTTTCCCCAATTCGACGGAGGAAAATAATTGAAATTGCGCAATGGAACTGCGATTGGAAGTAAAAAATAAAAAATAAAAATGCAGTAAAATCGAAATTTATTGGTCCTATGTTTCCACCGTCAATATGACATCAGCGTTAATCACGGATATATTTTCATTGTAAGGTACCCTGGGGTAATAACGCCACGTTAAGGTTCTACCAATTTTCACGGCTTAGTTTTAGATTGTATTTTTCAAACAAATATAGGATCTGATACAGCAACTCATTGACTATCTATATAAAATAAAATATTTTAACAGATATGTATTTACAAAATGTAATGGCGTTTTTTCTTGACCAATGCTATTTGGCGTTATTACCCACCTATATGGGTAATAACGCCACGCAAACAAAACTATGAAATAAGATGGAATAATTGCATGTAGATTGCCCAATTCTAAAAATACAAACTCTACAAACTTAGAAATTGACAAATTGTAATCTAAGCTATTGAAAATGTTCAATTTTTTGTGAAAGTGTAAGAAAAATAAAGGTGAGGTGTGGTGTGGGGGGGGGAGGGGGGAGGATGAGGCAAAAGAATATCAGACCCTGAGCTTCTTTTTGTTTAAAAAGGATCGCTTAAATAGAATTATTAGAAACATTGCATAGTTTTAACTGTGTTCATTTGAATCAGTATTTAGGATGTAGCTCGGCCACTGTAGGGAACCAACCAGGGTATTAATGCCAAGGATTGGCGTTATTACCCCGTTATAGTTATTGCGCTGTACATTTTAAATTACAAATTATCTCGAGAAGATATCCAAAATCTTCAACAACATTTTGAAAGCCCATGAAATGTACTACAAATTTATGTAATTAACAAAGTATTTCCGGATAAAAAAATAGTCTTCACATCACAAAACGTATCTCGCCAATTTTAGATCAAGGGTTAATTTTAGTTGCTTGTAAAAACAATAAGACCTAACAATGAAACAAATTAACTTGAATCTCTTTTTTGTGATTTATATGACTCAAAACCCTTCTGCGCAGAGCACGTGGGTGTCATTTATCAGATTATTTCATAATTATGCAAAATATGAGCACTTGGCGTTATTACCCCGCCTGGCGTTATTACCCCAGGGTACCTTAATATAGATTTTAAAATTTCGTTTAACGGACTATCTATATACTAGGTTGAATATAAGTTTGATTTTTTAATTGTGAACTCCAAATTTAACACAATAACTTCCCCAATCCTGGTGTCGCCTGTAAGAAATACACTGAGAAAAAAATATGGTTCTGGCATATAGAATCTAAGAAATGGCTCTAGAAAAAATAGTTCCATGTCATCCCTTATAAATTTTAGTTCCATTTCTTAGAGAGTTCCAGAGTATCTTACTAGAATTCAAGTACGTTTTCCGATATTTGTGTTGTCAAATTTATCTAAAAATCTCTTCAAATAGATGCGAACACAAGAGATTTGATTTAGTAACTAGAATTATAGCTTAAGAAATCATTCCTAAAATCAAGCGATAATTTATCGCTACTGAAACGGTTCAATGTCGTTTCGTCTCCTAGAAAAGAAGAGACTAGAAATGTCAAGTCATTTCACCTATTCAGCTTAGTTGTTTACCCTACTCGCATAGTTTGGACATCTATATTTCTAGTTTAGGTATTTAGAAAGTGACTAACTATTCGTTCTAGTTGAAGGCGGCATATTTTTTTTCTCAGTGAATTAAAGAATCCCTCTAAATTAATTTAACTTCTTCAAGAATTATTAAATTATTTTTTTAATATATGTGTGCATATCATAAGCATCAATATATAGAATAATTAATCTTTCGAGATGCTTTATAAATATTTTATTCTGGTTTTTGAGGTCCCTTGTAATATTTGTCTCAAAACTGAGGAGGATAAAAAAATATCTACTCTCTTCAGTCAGACTAAATACTAAATTTCATAACATTCCTCCAATTAATTACAGGGTTATTAAATAATTTAGAAAGAATCTATTTCAAAGCTTATCTCTAAATCAAAATCCCATGCACAAATCAAGCATTGATTATAGTAAAATTCCCGACGTTGTAAAAATTTGCAATAAAAGCAATTTTTTACAATGCTAAAAATTTTATTATTACGAGTGCTTGTTATTTATTACAAAAAAAATTCTTTTTGCGCGATTTTGATCTTTTTTTTTATTGTTTTGTCACATGAAAGTCTTGTTATACTTTAAAATGTATTTCATTTTAATTAAATTAAATCTGCAAATTTTTGAACACCTACATCCTTTAACAAGCAAGTACCATAGTATTTTTTTAAATATATAAATATAAAAACTACGTGATGGTAAAATTTTAAATTTTTTATGCGTGAAAAACAAAGCCTTTGTAAATCCAACGCAATGAAATAAAATTATAGTGTGGGAATAACATTTAAAAAATAATAATTATTTAATTCATATTTCATAGTATAAACTTACGGGAACTATAAAAGTAACATAATATATATTTTTGGATTTTTTGTAGTACATTTATTTAAAATTACTATTTTAAGACTGCAGTTTTAATAGATACAAATCTACCCTATATATAAAAAATCCTAATGAAACGAATACGTGAAACGATTTTATGAAACGATTGATTCTATTTCGCAGTTATTTCTTAAGTATGGAGCATTTAGCGTTGAAATTAACACCAGAAATTGGTATTGATCTGTGGATTTCGAAAATAGTGTTATAATTTTAAATTTTTAATTAGTTTTCCAAATATTAATTTTTTTTTCAAATTTTAGCTACATTTTTGTAGTGACAGTCTTCAATAGCAACAAAATTACTCCGTATTTTTGGAAAAAAAAAGGACAACAAGAAAAACTATAGGGATTATTAGATTTCTTCTTTTCTTTTAATTACAAATTGATAATTAAAATTATTTTTTATTTCGATCGATAGAGAAACAATATTGGGGTTAAATTATAATATTAGGAAAATTAAAAAAAATAATAATAATCAGATTTGTTTTATTCTCCTAATAAGTGAAAATATTAAAATAAGAAAGAAAGTTTTAAATAAGAATTAAATAACTATGTCTCAAAAGCAGAAAATAAGGAAAATCACGTCAAAATATTTGCACGAAGAAATAAAAAAATCTACGAAAATTTTAAAATAATTAAATTATCACCCACGAAAAGCATTTAAAAGAGATAATTACGTCATACCTAAAAATCCCAAATATTGAATATCGCCATAGTTAAAACGAACGAACCGTATGCTTCCATTCGGTTCGAGGCTAATAAAATTGCTATTTTACCAATGGACAGTATTTCTGTGGAATAAAAATTTGTAAAATGTTAATTTTTATGGCCTCAAACTAAAAGGAAGAGAAGGGTCTATTTCTTTATGGGTTTTTAGCTGGAAATAAATGTTAAACAAATGATATTCTTTTAAGTGTAAACGAAATTTTCTGTAATCGTCTGCATGTGGTAAATGCAATATTCGTGTGATATCACAATTGGTAAAAATACCATTTTCATAGCTTGAAAACGAAATAAAGAATACGGTCCATTGTGGCATCACAGAAATACTGTCCATTATTACGCGGGTAAAACTTTTAAAGCTGAATATTAGATTATATTTGAGAAGCTTAAGTAATCATATTTACTCGCACTTTTAAATTAAAAAATAATGTACCCGTGAATATTAAAAGAGTAAAAAGTTAAAAAGAAAGAAATTATTACATGAGAAATACATTTAATAGAGAAAACTATGTAATATATTAAAACGGTACATTTAAAACGATTTTCATTTCGGAGAATTTTAATGTGACATCATATGGTATAAATCTTTAAGTGCGAGTTGCAAATTTGTTTATATATGGGTGATTCTCAAAATAGGGGACAATTTCAAAAGTGAAATCTTAAAAAAAATACTGTTAGCAAAATTTCTGAAAAAAATATGTGTTGTTAATATAGTATTAGGTATACTTTACATGTAGTCAGCAGAGCTAAATATTTAAAAAATAACTTTAAAAAAAAATCAGTATTTTTTGAGCCATGCTAATGACAAAACAAATTGCATGGAATAAATATATTAAGAAATTTTTATTTTCTTCCTGATTAAATGTTTTTTTCGTGAGTAACATTCTGACACTAACAATGTAAGAAGCTGTCTTAGTGATTTTCTGACAGATTTAATGCATATTTTAGGGATAATAAATGTAATACCTAAATTTATATGTAAAATTAAACTTTATAAAAGATACAATATAAGCAATGGTTACATTTATGCACATAGGAGTCTTTAGCATGGACAGAAAAACCATGCTAATGACACTGATATTTGTCCATGCTAATGACAAATTTTAATTTAAATAAGATTATGAGCCATAATATAATCACAATGCAATAGTCCTTTCTGGGGCTTTTTAAAACACAAAAGTCCTACGCAAATAAGTAAAATAAAAATTTTAATTATAAAATAAACATGAAAATTATTATCCATTCTAATGACATACAATTGATGTACGCCCCTAATATTCAACTTCTATTCTTAAAATACAATACATGCTTCTATTTTCAGGCTGGGATAAAATGGCTACTTGTTGCCATGGAGAAACTTTATATTTCCAAACTATTGTCATATGTGAAAATGAAATTTTTATTAATAACCAGCTGTTATAGTATGACCTTGTTTTGAATATAGAATATGGAGGACAAACTTTAATTCTTTTTTTATATACTATAATTTTATTTTTGAAAAGAAATTTATTGGATAAATCCTCTCCTTGATTAATTTAAAGAAAGAATAACATTTGTTTTATTTTATAAACATGATATTAACTCTTGAAAAAGCTAGTATATACAAGGCACAGCTGCTGTGGACATCCATGCTAATGACATTTTGAACATTTATTCTGTTATTTTAAGGTGTTTTAACTAAAAAGTGAGTAATTCTTGAGTGCAAATAATGAATAATATTAAGACAAACATATCTAAAAATAAAAACATGACAGAAAGCCTCTCAATTTTTTTTTTTAATTTTTGTATGCCGAAAGACATAAATTGTCCCCTATTTTGAGAATCAGCCATATAGGCGTTTTCAGTGGGACCTCAGATATGACGTTTTGCTTGGATACTGACTCCAAACAAACGATTGTTATGCTTCATTTGCTATTAAATATGAATCATAGAAAATGTTACCATTGTATATAAAATATTAAAACTCCTATCTGCCAAATATAGTCATAAGATATTGTTATAATATAAAATAGAAAAACAACATTGCAATCATATTTTGGAGTCGGTATCAAGCAATAAGACATGTTTGACGTCACGAGTGAAAGCGTCTTTTACATCATTTGATGCAGAATAAATACATGTAAATGTATGCGAAAAATTATTCTATTTTGCATGAATTACTATTCAATAAATTTTTTTAGAAAACTGGATACTCTTATTAAATAATATAAGCAATATGCAATGTAAAATATACGTGACGGTATATTAAAATAAATAAAGGAATTTATGAGTAAGCTACATCTGTTTCTAAAAATATCTAAAACATAATCAAAACATAAATTAAAAGCTTAAAAACTTCAAAATACAATGCCTTTCAATACGATGGTTCTGAAAGCTATTCCCAAGCAGATGGAGTTTCACAATTTCGAAACTAAAAGAAGGATATTTTCCATAGTATCGTTATAAAAGCCATTTTTAACCTAATCATTTTATACAAGCTGATTTTCATATGTGAGATTGATCTTAGTTATCAGTCCTGAAAACCACCATCAGTTGTTACGACAGTGATGGATGAGGCCATTGTAATAAAAAAAATACCCCATACAAATGGAAAAGGAGGGCAACCTGATAACAGAAGATAGCCAGTGTTATAGTAATAATATCATTCAATTTTACGTAACCAAGTAATATTTTTTTATAAAGAGCACATTATAGTGTTATTTTGGAGTCTCTGAACCTTGGAACGGGGGTTGGTGAGTGTAGCTCGAAGGAAGAAGAACCTCCTAGTACAAATATATAATAACAATTAAACTTTAAAAGATCAAAACATTGAATAAGGTACCCTGGGGTAATAACGCCACGTTAAGGTTCTACCAATTTTCACGGCTCAGTTTCAGATTGTATTTTTCAAACAAACATATGATTTGATACAGCAACACATTGACTATCTATATATAAAAAAAAAATTTAACAGATATGTATTTATAAAATGTAATGGCGGGATTTCTTGACCAATGCTATTTGGCTTATTACCCACCTATATGGGTAATAACGCCATGCAAACAAAACTATGAAATAAGATGGAATAATTGCATGTAGATTGCTCAATTCTAAAAATACAAACTCTACAAACTTAGAAATTGACAAATTGCATTCTAAGCTATTGAAAATGTTCATTTTTTTTATGTGTGAAAGTGTAAGAAATATAAAGATGTGGTGTGGGGGGGGGGGGGGGAGGATGAGGCAATGAATATCAGACCGTGAGCTCCTTTTTGCTTAAAAAGGACCGCTTAAATAGAATTATTAGAAATATCGCACAGTTTTAACTGCGTTTATCTGAATCAGTATTTAGGATGTAGCTCGGCCACTGTAGGGAATCAACCGGGGTATTAATGCCAAGGATTGGCGTTATTATCCCGTTATAGTTATTGCGCTGTACATTTTAAATTACAAATTATCTCGAGAAGATATCCAAAATCTTCAACAACATTTTGAAAGTACATGAAGTGTGCTACAAATTTATGTAATTAACAAAGTATTTCCGGATAAAAAAAATAGTCTTCACATCACAAAACGTATCTCGCAAATTTTAGATCAAGCGTTAATTTTAGTTGCTTGTAAAAACAATACGACCTAAAAATGAAACAAATTAACTTAAAGCTGTTTTTTGCGATTTATATGACTCAATATCCTTCCACGCAGAGCACATGGGTGTCATTTACCAGATTATTTCATAATTATGCATAATATTAGCACTTGGCGTTATTACCCCGCCTGGCGTTATTACACCAGACCACTTTAGTTTTAATTCTAAAATTTTAATCCGAATTGCTTTAAATATGCTACTTCGTTCCAAATTTAAACATACAATACAAAAATAAATCTTTAAAATGGGAAATCGCAAAAAATCTCTAACTGCGCCCATTGTTTTTAATTGTTCATGGCAAGATAGTCACGATAAAACGTGCTTTTTTTGCAGAATATAGTGTTTTTGATACAGATTCACCAACAAAATAGATTGATAGAGAAAATTAAATTTTTGAAAATTTAGATAAGGCGAGTTTTAAAACTTATGTCCTTATATCCTTTCCAATAAGACAATGTAATGTGCATGATTTCTCACAGAGGTTTGATCAATTAAATGCAACTTATCACAAGCATGGATCTTAGTAAGACAGCGACAATAATGTAACTCAATTTTCTTTAATTCAATTTGTGGTTAGAGTAACTAAAGGTAAAAATTCTAAGAAAATCGCAGTGTGCAACAATCTTCCGTAATCGGCAAGGTGATGTCATGGTGTATTTAGGCCTCTATGAGCCCAACCACCGCAAGAACAATGAATAAGTTTGAAGTCGCCTCATTTATTAAATGCCTTAACCTTCCTATACGGTCTTTAATATTTTTTACTTAAAGAAAATTGCTTTAAAAGTTACCTTGTGACATCTTCCGTAGTTGGGCTACTTTCGTAATAGCATTCTCTAATTTAGCTGAGCAATACAGAAAGGTGTATATCCTTCGGTTTTTATACACAATGAAATGAATAATTTAGAAATGAAAAATTAATCATTGTAGGGGAGAGTAGCTGAATTTGGACCACTTCACTTATTTTAGATGCAACTGATGGAGCGAAATGGCTCTAGCAAAAGAGAGATAGAAAAGGACAATAAAAAGACCACACATGATTTTATGATCTATTATAAATCCTACAAACATTTATGGCTGGTAAGAACAAAAAAAGAGACAGGCAAATTTATGGTGAAAGCAATTTCAAAAAGTCTCCCACGATGTGAAATGAGACACAACTGAAGGACCATACTAGAGGAACCCCAGCCAATGATCTTCTGGCAAAGGGGGTGAAAAAAAAGAGGATTCGCCGCAGTAAAAAAAAGGAGGAGGGAAAATGACCCGAAAATTATAATTAAAAAAATTAAAATGAGGCAGATCAGGACTGGGAGAAAAAAAAATCTGGTGCGAGATCAGAAGCTGTTAGAGATCACTCCAGTGAAGTCCTAAGAAAATTTGTTGTGCCGCCTTGTCGACTCTGGAGATGGATAGAAGATGACTAAAAAATCCCGGTGGAGCATCCCGTACGTAAAGAGTGTGCCCTTCCGATAGTGATGGTATGGAAACGACAAGGAGCGGTCCTCATGCGTCGGAAATAGTCGGAGTATCCTAAAACCTCTGTATGCATCCTTCAAAACGCCTTCCTTATAATACAAGGTATCTTAAAAAAAATTTCTTCACTTTGCCTGAATTATTGTCTCAAATTATTAATGCACTGCCTCTTGCCAGCCATAGGGTCGAAATAAAAAAAAACACACATAAATTAGTACGATTTTGGGTTATAATATATTTAATATATGTATGATTGATCTGAAGGGTCTGTAAATGGACGGAATAATGTATGAATATCAAGATCAAACTGATGCAAATATTAGAGAACTGGAAATATAATTTTGTAAATATTTGTTTTCTTTATTTTATATTGTCATTGCTTTGTAAATAAACCTTGTATATAAATGTTAATTGTGTTATGATGTTTTATTTGGCAGTATGTTTGTTTTATTATGAATATAATTGAAATTGGAGCAAATAGGGTTTCTTTTCTTCTTCATAGGGTAAATTTTCACGTAAAAGACACAACGCATTAATGAATAAATAATTAAGATATTGATAAAAACATTTTATACTTCTAACCTATAAAAAAATTTACCTAGAAGATCATAAACGATCACACTTATAATTTAATAGATAAAAAAATAAATAAATAAATCAGCCTATTATGCTCTGATGGGTAATAATGAGATTAAAAGGATGGAATAACGTTACCTAAACTAATTAGAATTGAATTAATAAAAAAAAAAGGTGCACAGGTGCAAATTTCTCTCCATTATCTCATTATTTACCTATATGGTGCCGCAACCAATTTCCTTAATTATTTAGTTTAATAAATTTAATTTAAATAATTAAAATTTCGGACTTCGGTTATTTCAATATTATGTTAATTTACTTAGCTCTCAAATTATATAAAAAATAAATGTAATTAATACCTGTGTAATAAGAAAAAAAAAAGTTTATAAACATATGATTGCTGTTTAGAATAAGTTAGTTATTAAACTGGGGCACATACTGCCATAAAACATACTGTGAATTTGTGTATTATAAACATTGGATCCAACGGCAGGTAAGAGGTCACTTACATGAAAATTGGCATATTTTCCAATAATATTTGAAAGTTTTATTGAATTGTATTATTGATATTATTTAATTGAATTGATAATTTTATTGTAATTGAATGTTAGGGGAACAAAATTTATTGGATAAATGCTTGATAATTATTAAGAAATTCATATGCTTATTCAAGGTGGAATTTAATGAGTAGGGGTGGCAAAAGAAAAACTCATAGGAAGAGCACAGGAAGAAGCGGGGTAAAAACCAGAACTCAAAAAAAGCAATTAGTTGTAGAGAGTAATAATAACATTTTACTAAACACAAACAAAAATAACAAAAATACAGAGAGTTGTGATACTTCTGAGGAAGAAATAAATATAGAATTCAGTATGACAGCTCCCACGCCAGAACAACTAGCTGGATTTATATATCCATTTGATAATAAAAAGGAAAGCAATATTAATTACTTTCTACTCCAGTTTGATAATCTAATAGATCAAACTGCATATAACAATGCTCATAAATTAACAATCTTAAAAGCCAAAATTACGGGACCGGCGAGAGAAAGACAGGACGAATCGGTGTTTTTGGAAACTGACTTAAAAAAATTTAAGGATAAGTTAAGGGAACTATTTTCGGTAAAATGTAATTTTAGTAGTGCTCAAAATTTATTCTTCAGTTTGAAGCAAAAACCAGATCAAAATATATCTGATTTCATCACAGAATTCAACGCTACAGCGAATTTATACATAAAGAAGAGTGGTCAGGGTCTAAATGAACAAAATAATTCCAGATTTTTAGATCAGATGAAATTAGCTAGATTTTTAGATGCGATAAGAGCAGACATAAGTCTAGAAGTAAGAAAAAATACGCCAGAAACCTTCGATGAAGTTTGTAAAGTAGCTTTAAAACTGGAGGAAGCGTACGCACAAACGAATATGCAGGAAATAAATACATTCTCTGCCTCCCGAGAAGCAGACATTTTACACAAGCTAGATAAATTAAGCTCGGAAAGTACAGAGCAAATAAGAACTCTAGTAACTGAAATCAATAACTTAAAATTAAGGGTAGAAGAAAGAACAGAGAAAGTTAATAAATACTGCGAATTTTGTAAAAAGGATACTCACGATACGCAAGATTGTTGGTACAAAGACAAACATAAAAAGATCAATTCGGGTTATAGAGGAAACATATATCAAAATAATAACGGATTTAATAATCCACAAACAAGACCTTATGGAGGCAATTTTAAACAACAGGAAGGTTTTCGAACGAGATATTATCAACCGAATGCAAAGAATAATGAATTTTATAACTATGATCCCAATTATGATGCCCCTTACTTTTATGCCCCTCCTTCTCCTATGTTTACTCAACATCCACATCCGTATTATTACAATACACAGGGGTACATACAACATCCACGAGGTCGTGGAAGGGGAGGTTACCACAACGATGTGAGAAATAACCACAAGGAAAATTATGAACGACAGGAAAACTCAAATGCAGGTAACAGGGATACCAAGCATAAGGGAAATGGAAAAAAAGGTTCATACAGAAGAGGACAGGGAAAAAGACAGGACCGGAAAACTAAATAAGAGACTCACGAATAATGAACACTGGTCCAATAACCCGTGTGAGTCTCGAAATAACGGGTATTTTCGGGAAAATGGAATAATTGCGAGCGTTACAAATGTAACGGAAGAGGTCCTACCCATGATAAATTTAGAAATAAAAAATATAAAAGTTAAAGCTTTGTGTGACAGCGGAGCAGCTGTGTCTTTAATGTCACCAATCATTTTCCACAAATTAAAAGAAGAAAATTTTAAGTTTAAATACTTAGGCAACCAAATACAAATTCAAACATTAACAAATTCCAAAATTTATTTTAAACAATGTATTAAACTAGCTTTTAGATTACAGGGTACTTATACCACTGGGACATTTTATGTTACTAATAAAGACTTTGGTAGGAAATACCAAATACTTCTAGGTTACGATTATTTAAGGGGTAACAACATGGTTTTGGATTTTAAAAATAAAACTTTAAATTTCAAACACATAAAAATTAAATTAAACGTGCCAGAAGAAGATCCTACGTTGCAGGTTAACAATTTGACTTTAAGTTCAGAAAACAACACTCCAAAATCTCAAGGAGAGAACAATAATAACGAGGATAGCGAAATACAGTCAAACTCTATCAAAAAAAGAAATATGTATGCAAAAACGGTCGCGAATATTTTTATAAATGCACACTCCAAAAGAATTGTAAATTTACAATGTGATGAAGCTATCAAAGAACAGGAAGTAATATTATTAGAAAAACTCAAACATACTTCCGAATTTGAATTTGAAACCTCCATACATGAGGTACAAAAAAACAATAAAATAAACATTATCATAACAAATAACACCGGGAAAAGAATAAAATTAAATAAAGGAACGAATATAGGCAAAATAAATAACAATATACAATACAAACAAGACACAACATCCGACAATATCGAGAAAGGCAAAATATATGAAATTAATAATTTGAATATTGAGGAAGTCAGAAAATTAAGAGAGGCAGAATTAAGCGTGAATGATTTTGACGTCGCACATTTGTCGGAAGAGTTACAAGAAAAAATAAAAACACTGCTACTAGCGAAGGCACATGCATTTTCTAAATCTTATGCAACACTAGGACAAACGAATTTAGTTAGTCCCAGGTTTAATTTAAATCATGAGTACCCCATTCAAACTAAACCCTATAAAATTCCCCAAACTGTTAGGCAGTATGCAAAGAAAGAAATACAAGATTTATTACAAGCAAAAATTATAGAAAGGTCAAATTCGCACTACGCCTTCCCCGTTATATTTGTAAAAAAAAACAAAATATAAAAGATAAGGGAAAAGAAGCGAAATACAGAATGGCAATAGACTACAGATTATTAAATCAAATATTACAAACATACAGCTATCCCATACCTGATATCAAAGAGATTTTGCATCTTATAAGCGGAAAAAAATTTTATACGGTTTTAGACCTTCATAGCGCCTTCTTCCAAATTATGCTAATACCAGAAGATAGACAGAAATTAGCGTTTATTACAGAGGATGGAAAGTATAACCCTTTAAGGTTGGCATTCGGAACTAAAAATAGTAGCGCATATTTTGCGGAATTAATAGAAAAAGTATTGGGACATTTCGATAAAACAAAGGTACAATTTTTCATGGATGATGTGGTTATAGGAAGTAACAGCATCGACGAAATGCTCCAGTTATTAGAGCAAGTTTTACAAACTTTAATAAATCACAACTTAACAATTGAGCCATCTAAAATGCAAATATGCAAGACAGATATAGAATTCCTGGGCTTCCAACTGAACCAATTGGGATACTCCCCAGCAAAAAAAAAACATTGATAAAATAAAAAACCTGATTCGTCCAAAAACAAAAAAGGGGTCAAATCGCTACTAGGGCTGGCTAACTATTTTAGAACATTAATCCGAAACTATGCAGAGATTGTACATCCTCTAGTAGAATTAACAAAGGAGAAAATTAAATTTAAATGGGGCGAGGAACAAGAACAAGCGTTTAAAAATATTCAAGAAGCGATAGTAAACAATCCTACACTTAGACCTCCTGATTTTAACAAGGAGTTTCTCTTGATCTGTGATGCCTCGAAAGTGGCAATATCTTCAATTTTAGCACAAGAGAAAGACGGATTTTTATTGCCGATTGAATTTTTTGCTCGAAAACTAAAGGAACCAGAGAAAAGCTATCCTAGTATAAAATTTGAGTTACTAGCTATACACGAATCAGTAAATCATTTCAAGCATATTTTATGGGGTAGACAATTCAAAATTCTAACGGATTCGAAGCCTATTACACAACATCTGCACCTGGAAAATCAATCAGATATTGTAAAAAGATGGATGGCGAATTTGTCAGAATATAATTTTGAATTTGAATTTATAGAGGGTAAACTCAACCCTGCCGATTTTTGCTCACGATTATTAAACACAATCGAAACAGACACAAATCTGCGTAACAATTTATTTAAAGTAAACACAGCCTTATCTGATGAAAACATCAAAGCTGAACAGTACGCAGATGAAAAATTAAAGAAAATTATAGATAAAATAGATAAAGGACAACATAACAGAAATACAAAACGATATGTATTGAATAAAGATAAAATGTTAATCCTAAAACCAGGAAAAGATAAAACGGAGTTATTAATTGCTCCAGACTCACTTAAGATAGCGATAATGGAAGATGCGCATACACCGCACTTCGGATTCACTAAAACTTATGCGGCTATCAAAACTAGAATATTCTGGCATGGAATGTACAAAGACATAAAAAATTTTTGTGCTAATTGCACGGCATGCCAAACAGCTAAACCTCACAAAACTATAAAAATGCCAGTACAAAGAATAATTAAAGATTACGAGGTGGGGAGCACGCTGCATGTTGATGTCTGTGGGCCACTCACGTTTTCGGTACGCAAAAACAAATTTATCCTAACTATCACAGATGCAACCTCGAGATTTTTAGAGGCAGTCGCTCGACGGAACGTAGAAGCACAAACTATTTTAGGAGCACTGAATAAATACTTCAGTACTTTCGGATTGGCGAAGGTTATCTATTTTGATAACGCTAAATACTTTCGAAGTCAATTGGTAAAAGAGTATGCGCAATCATTGAATATAGACTTACATTTCACGAGCGTGTACCGTGCGAAAGCGAATTCAATAGCGGAGACAATAAATCGCATATTAAAAAGTTCCTTAATCGCTATGTCAAAAAAGACAACGGAATGGGATATCAGATTGGACTTTTTTAAGTTACAGTACAACAATGCAATTCATAGAGCTTTAGGCTTCGCTCCTGCTCTCATTTTCTTCGCAAGAAAACTCAGAACTCCATTCACAGCACATATGCCAACAGCGGAGATCGTCACAAAAAAATATGTCAAACAAAGATTGGATCACATTAAAGAAATTAAATTACAAGCTTTGGCAAATCAGGCGAGAATGCAAGACGAGTATGCAAAGGAGGAAAATTTGCAAAACGTTATTACTCTAAATGTGGGACAGATAGTCTATTTAAAAGTCATAAATCCGGGTGCTCTGTCCAACAAATTTGAGGGACCCTTTAAAGTAATTAAAAAAGTACGCAACAATAATTACGTATTGGAGGATCTCTCAGGTAAATATTCCCGTCCGATAAGGAGGAACATAGATCTCTTATGTGCACCCAAATTGGCTACACCAGACATAAACTCAGAAGATCAGTTAGCTGATCAAAGTTCAGAGGATGAAGAAGAAAATTGCAAAAAAAAAAAAAAAAAAAAATTACACATAATATGTATAAATTAAAATAAGTGTTTAGCACAAGATTCCCCCCCTTTCCATATATATATTTATATATATATAGATAGATAGATATATAAAATTAAATTACAGATAAATAAAATTAAATATTTATAAATCAAAATAAATAAATAGAGAAAATTATACCAATGCAAAAAAAAAGCACTAGACAGGAGTTTTACCCCCCCCCCCTGTTTACAAAAATGCAAACCCCCCATGCAATTACTAGACATAAAAGAAACGGGTTTGAACTCGCAATTCATGTTTAAATTAATTGGTTAAAAAAAAATGCATTTAAACAGATTTACACATGGAGGAGATAAAACATGTATAGAAATTAATTCAAAAACATTTAGGACAACTTGCCTTTAAATATACAACAAATAAAAAAAAAATGTAAGTAAGGACAGGGATAGCAAGATGAGTGCGTCGTTTACCTCAGGGTTACAATATGAGGTAAAGTGCAAAGACACACCCGAAGAGAAGAAAATATAAACACATAAATAAATAAAGTAGCAAATATCAAAATGCTCCATAAAAAAAAAAAAAAAAAAAAAAAAAAAAAGTTTGTATTTAATTTATTTATAAACAAAATAAGAAATTAAAAAATATATATCACTTCATTTTTGGAATATCTACAAAATATCACTACAAGGGGTCAGTCTATATATATGCTAACTAAATAAATATTTTGAACGGTTTCTTTTTCAAAATGTTGAGTTTTATTTTAATTAGAAAAATTTGTCAAAAGTGACAGGTCGCCTATGTTACCCCCCCCCCCCCAGTCTCCTAAAGTGGACAAAACAATATAAGCTGTGTCTTCTTTAATGAGTAAGGAATACAACTAATTTTATTAAAAACAAAGTTTGCGATTAATGAAAGAATCATAAACTACAGCAATGAAATATAATGAAATCAAATGTCTGAAAGTAAGAGCAATTATTTCAAACCAAAATGTATTCAAAATATAAATCAAAGTTATAAGTAATGAAGAACAGAAATTATGAAACTAATTGCCAGTTACTTCAATAGCATGTAAGAAGTGATACAAGGCTTATAAATGAATTTCTTCTGTTATTTTTTTATTTCGGAGCACACAACATGGAACCATATTTGACAATCTGAACACTGAAGCATTTTTTTCTATTTTATTTTTCTTACAACTTAGGTGAAACCATTCATCACTGTCTTGATTTTACTTTTTAAATTCTTAATCATTAGATTCTTTTTTTTTTTCAACAGAATTTTTCTTTATCTTATGTCTGTAGTTTTTCCCTTCCATAATTTTTTTTTCAATTTAATTACGTCATTTTTTTAACTTGATGTTCTAATTACTTTTATGCTTTAAAAGCTTCCTTTTTGTCTTTTTTGTGTTTTCATTTCATATATGGCGAAGATGTTAACACAGCTGTTTTTTGGCTCCCTCTGTACTTTGACTTAACTGATTTCAACAAAGGCGATAATATTTCTATGATTCAAAACTTGCACGGAAATAGTAATCCATTATAAAATATTTTTAAGAAATAATATCCAAAACGTAAAGTGGATGAAAAAAGTTCGGGCCAGGATTCGAACCAGGGATGCATTGGCTGAAACCGCCAATGCTCTTCCAATTGAGCCATCTCCGACGAATACTGGAGGACTATTTCACCCAACTAACCTTAACGATCACAGAATCTGGTCTGATACTTTGGATTAGTCAACAGAATAAATCGAAGGTCAATATACTGCAAAAAACGTCAATACTTCAGCCAATACATCCCTGGTTCGAATCCTGGTCCGGAATTCTTTCACGCATTTGGAAAACCGACAACTGATTTACCGATTGAATAATCGTGTTATAAATTACCATATTTTCGGGTGTATAGTCCGCGGCTTATACCAGAAAGAAACCTTTGAAAAAGCCGCTGCGGCTTATACACGGTGCGAGCTATACAAAGATTTTTTTTAATTGGAAATCGTGATATTTTTTCTACAATTTTTAAACCTTAAAAACCTTGAAAAAAAACCATCGAAATTTGTAATTTTTTTTTCGCTCTGCCGCGAAATATAGAGAGTTCTCTCATGTTCGTAAAGGCTTTTTTTTTCTTTTTACTGCTTAAATACAGTTATTTCTGCGTTTGGTAGAACTGTCGCAACTATCACTAAGTATTGCACTAAAGCGGCAGCGAGAAATAATGACTCTCGAACGCAGTTAATTTGAGAGGGTAAACACAACAGTATAACATGTTACTTATTTTAAACTTGCTGTTTGCTGAATAAGTCGTTTTAACGTTAACTGTAATCAGTTTTTTAGTAGAGATGTGTCATTTGCTGAGGAACGATTCAAAAGGAGCTATCCCGGCTAAAAGAACAATTCCAGTCTGTAAAAAAGAATCCGTCCTTTTCGGAACGATTTCGAAAAGGAACGGAATCACAGAATCGAACCTTTTTTGGAAAGGTTTCCTAAATGTTCGAATCCTCGGAATCTGTCCGAAACTCCGAAAAGGGCAAAATTCTCGGACTCGTTCAGAAATGAAATGACTCCGAAAAGGTTCGATTCCCGGACTCGTCTGAAAAGGAGCAATTCCTCTGACTCGTTCCGTAATGAAACGACTCTGAAAAGGAAGGATTTCTCAGAATCGTTCCGAAAAAGACCGACTCCTCTGAATCGTTCCGAAATGACATAAATCACACACTTTTTTTTGTTCTTTGCAACAGGGCAGGGTAGATTATTATTATTATTATTATTATTATTATTTGAAATAAACAATGACCTAAGACGTATATTAGAAAGTCAATGGAAATAAACTAAAAATGATCTTAAACTCAGAATTGTCAAGGTAGGAAAGGCTCCATATTTTGGATTTTGTACTCTACAAACACAAAGGGGTGCTGCAGCACCGATTCGCTAGCAAACTATTTTCCGACATTTTATCCGTAGATTTTTTTAAGGTCTCGCGTATAAGTCGACTCCCCCCCCCCACTTTGAAATTCTATTTTTGTTTAAAATTTCTCGACTTATACGCGCGTATATACTTTAATGGCTTCTAACTTCGAACCCTGATCGAAATATACATTCGTTAATGGTGTATAGCCCGCGGACTATACACCGATGCATCTCCGCGGCTTATACACGAACTTTTTTTACTGCACTGCTTGAGTTAGGAGTGCGGGCTATGCACCCGAAAATACGGTAATCTAACTTCGTATGTAGCATTTTCTTCAGTTCCATATATTGACCTTCGATTTATTCTGTTGAGCTGATCCAAAGTATCAGACCAGATTGTGTGATCGTTCAGGTTAGTTGGATGAAATAGTCCTCTACACTCTAAAAAATAAATGTGTAAATTAGTCGAATTTACACATATTTATGCGCAAATTTGTAAATTTACACACTTGCCATGTACTTTACACATTTGTTGCAGAATTTTACCTGTTTTTATGTGTATTTAGCTTTTGAAACTAAGTGTGTAATTTGTTGTCACTTGAAAAACACAAATAAGTGTGTAAAAGTAGAAAAATACCTAAATTGACACCGATTGGTGTGTTATTGTAATTTACGCATAGTTCTTATATTCACTGATAAGTGTGTAAATTTCTAAAATCACCCACTTGTCATGAAAATTACACATTTTGTAAAAAGAATTACTTGTTTTTATGTGCATTTATTTTGTGATATTAAGACTGCAAGTTGTTGTCGATTGGTTTACACAGACAAATGTGTAAAATTAGAAAAACACCTGGATTTACATGAACTGGTGTGTTATTTTAAATGTTCGTCTGCATTTTGCATAATAGCAAGTACGCAGGTGAAAAATGAAAATTGAAAACATCTGCTGTATCGTAGTTTCGCCATATTTAGAATAGAACATGTCAAAAGAAGAAAGTTTGTTCTCCTCTGTTAACTCAAAAAATAGAATAAATCATAATGCAATTACAAATAATCGAGGAATGTTAATTATCACAGAATGTTTGTCTTCATATTTAGAAAAAATTGAACTATCTTTTCTTTTCTATTGTGATTTTATCAGCATGAAAAAGTTGGATATTCTATAACAAAGGTATGTAAATGTTTTGTTCTAATGAAAATAAAGCTTTTCAATTGACAACTAATTTAATAGATTTTCATGGTTCAGTTTTTCATATTTAAACTGTAAGTTTTTTGACATACAACCAAAAATTAAGGAATTTAAATGTCATTATAAAGTATTAGCAGCATTATTATATTTAAGAAAATGATAAAATTTCGGTGCTTTATTTTCTAATATTGTTCGCTTCTTTTCTATTTGAATATATCTAATCTTTTTCTAGCTCAGATTCCTTTTATTATGTAAAAATGTAAAATAATGTTTATTTCCGTGTGTTATGAAAGTTTTATCATAAAAAGTGCTATCATATTTCAACTAAATTATGATTATTTTATTGAATTAGTAAAATTTACATTAGAAAATCTTAATCGTTGTCCGAGTTCCAAAGGTGACGCAAAGGTGACTGCGTTCCTTCATATTAAGCATACTTATGACTATTCTATGAAAGATATAATTATGAAGAAAGAGAAGTATACATATGTGTATTAGTTATTGAATTGACTTTTGAATTTAAACACTAATTTAACACATTTAGTGAAATACTTTGTGCACTTATTCTAAAAAGAATTATATACATGATATGTATATATATATATATATATGTATTTGTAAAATGTCTCATTTTTGAAAAAATGAGATTATTTGTAAAATGATACATTTTTGCAAGAATGAGATTATTTTTGGTTAAAAATTGAATTAACCGTATAAATGAACTTTCTTAAAACTGAGCCCAGTATTTTTATTAAATTAGTTAGTGTTTTTTTAATTTCAGTATTTGTGAATTTATTATCTTAAAAATGTAATTAATTTGTGTACATCAATATAATAATAATAAAATTAAATAGATTAAATTTTTTTAGTTCTTTTATGCTTTTTTGTGTGTTTCTGTATTTATAAAAAAAAATTTTGATACTTCTTAAGATTTATTCTATAAACCTGAAATAAATAAATGTATATATAGGGATGTAAAAAAATAAAAAAAAAAAATAAAAGTTAATAATAATAATAAAAAAGTCATGCGCGCATTTTTTTTTTTTTTTTGGGGGGGGGACGTTTTTTGAAGCAAGTTATTTTAAAGTATTACATATTACACTTCAGTACAGGTAGATGTGCCAGTAATGGACACCCTTCTAGTAATGTATCAACAATAAATCACAATAATGTAATCACAATAAATAAATAAATAAATGCAAACTAAGCTTTTATTATTTTTTCATAGGGAGCGAACGATTTTAATCAGCTGACTTAAACCGGTAAATAAATCGTTATTTAAATCAACTTTTTTTTAATCATTGACTAAAATCATAAATTTTATAAAGATTTCAAATGACAGAAAAAAAAGTATTAAAATCTAAGGTTACCATAATTTGGCAAGTTTCTACAGGTATTGACTTTTGAATACACAAAAAAGCTTTAAATAATTATTTATAAGCTTAATTTCTGAGTATTGTCAAAGACTTAAGCATGATAATTTTGTAAAAAGCATAGTTTTTATCTTATAAGAATAAAAATCATTTAATTTAAAAATGATATTCAAATTTGGTATAAATTACAATGTCATAATTTCCTTTTAATAATCAAATTATTGATACTTTTATGTAATATAGGCATAGCAAGTATAATAATTTTCTGCAAATAAACGAATAAAGCAATCAAATCTTATTTTCTCATTCTGCTTTTGCAATAATAAATTTATAGCAAATATTGGAACTAAAAATAGAATGTAATAACGACATCGGCTGAATCGCTATTGTAAAAGAAGGCATGAGAAAAAAAAATTAATAAAATATCAAGCATAGCAAGAGCTTATTCAGTAAAAGTTGAATGCTTTTACTTTTTCAACACATATACACCAAATAAAAATTTTCATGATTAATTAAGGCAGCAAAACAGTCTGAAACACTAAATGCTGAGAACTTCCACTAAGTGCTAATAATGGTGCTGTTTAATGTTTTGAGGATTTCATATATAATTGGCTATTCCTTATATTTACTTTGTATGTGTGTATGAATGTGCTGACATATTTTGGGGGGTTAATATATGCAAACGTGGATGTAAATTTAGATTCAGGCTATTGACAGATTGCAAAATGAGATGCAAATAAATTTGTTAATTTTGTTATTTGTGTTACTAATTGATGAAATTACTTATTTGCAGTTGTTATTAATTCTGTAACTATTTGCTGTTTCCTCTAAGCACTTTTTTAGGGTGGAAAAACTTTCTTCTTATGAAATTGGCAAAATGCACCCTACCTTATTAAAATATAATTAAATTCACTTACAGTAAAAACACATATTTCTTGTAATACAACTTCCAAATTACACATTATTTCTTAATCTAAGTTCCCAAGATCTTATAAAAGTGATAGAGAATTATTTCTTTAGAAAAAAATTAAAACATGTTATTATTTAATTGTATTTTTCAATTTGTAATTCATAAAATTATTAAAATTAATGGCTCTTTGTTTATAATAATGAGAAACGGAATGCTTTTTATAATTACTAAACACATTACTAAGTATATTTCCCCATGAAATAGTGTATTTTTTGGAACTAGCATCGTCCCTTTTTTTCTTTCTAGAATGAGCACTAAATTGTTAATAATCATTTTAGTAATTAAAATATGTTATATACTAATTAAAAATTATAATATTACTAATATTTTATGCTAATGAAAAATGTATATTATGTTCCTAAATACAGAGATTGTTGTTTAATAATTATTAATTTTAAATAGTGTTAATAGTTTATGTTAAATGCAGTTATTAATAATTGGAATAAATGTAGATATCACTAGTATTTAATGTAGTTTTGCATAATATTGCATAATATTATTGCAAAATATTAATGTATGTAATTTTATCATATGCTACAAAGGAAACTACTACTAAAAATAGTTCATAGTTACAGACGTTATAAAACTACTTTGTAGTTTTTATAATGTCTGTAACTATGAACTATTAGTTATGTTAGTTAAAGGATAAAGACACAGATTATGTTAGCAATTAGAGGTGTTTTTTTGTTTTGGTAGACTAAAATCCTTGGTAGTCATTCAGTATTTGAACATTAAGGACAAAAATCATAAAATTCCAATTTATATCAAAATAATACGATTTAGTCCTTTCAGGTATGATGGACTACTCATAGCACGTGTCTTTTAATGGGGTATTATTTTGTTTTAAGTAATATTTTTGCTGATATTTACATGCAGTAATGTTATTATATGTCTATGTATTTACTATATGACTTCATTTTATGCTTAAGCATTTAATAATAATAATTATTATTATTATTATTTGGTTAAATTTCTCTGCGCTGTTTGCGATTCTTTTATTTCAAACATCATATTTCACTCTTTAAATTTAAAATAAAAGTTACTTTCTTGAAAGAATCATGTCTAATAATGCGCAGAAAGTAGAAGAAAGTTCTAATATCAGTAAAATCTTATTGCAATGCAATATTTTCTAAACAACTCCCAAAATTCTTTTTTAGTCCATGGCCTTATGAATATTAAATAATACGCAATATAACAACATTCGTTATCTTTCAGATTATGAAATATTGGTGAAACACTAATTAATGTACTTGGATAGCTAGTATTAATATTATTAATGTAAATGTAAATATTATTAATACTATTAATATTAATATTACTAATATTAAAATGTATTATTAATATTATTAATAATAAATATTTCTGAAAAAATTGCTCTTTAAAATATTAAAAACAATATGAGTTGTTATAGCTGTAAATATGAGCGAGAGAATTTCTTTTTAATTTTAATTTAAAAGACAGAAATTGTAAGGAATATAAATTATGCACAGTCTGCGCAAAAATTGTATATCACGATTGTAGAACTATAAACCAACTCTAAAAGAAATTACAAATTGGTAATTAAAATTTCAGTTTATCATGCTTTATATAAAAACGGGTATATCGGTGATAAGAAAATGATTTGTCTTTTATTTAGTGTGGTGTGAAAATTTCTAAAATACATTTCCGGTACACTATTTTCTGGGCATCAAACAGAGCTACCAGAAAATATAATCTCAATCAGTAAATAATATTATTCTTTGTACAATTTTTTTAATCATTAAAATTATCATTATTAATCATTGGGAATTAATTCCGAATTTAAACATACTAAAACATATAATATTAACGCTAAATACATAAAAATATGTCTGCTTGGAATATTGCACAAATATCTAAGTATTTTGATTATTACACACAAATCTGTGTTTTGCATGTTTAGCAGAAATATTTATATGAAGAGAATGCTACACAAAAATCTGTGTATTTTGCATATTATACAAAAACCTGTGTAATTTACATACTACACAAAAAATTGAGTATTTTACATAAAACAAAAGTACGTGTTTTTTGCATTATACACAAAAATACGTTTAATCACAGAAAATTACACATATGAATGTGTGAGAATATTACACATAAATCTGTGTATTCTTCTGCAATTTACACATTAAAGTGTGCATTTCAAGACTTATCAGATAACATTTACACATTTGGACTTATCATCAAATTACACTTTAAAATGTGTATTTTCAAATTTACACATTAGGCGTGTATTTTGGCAATTTACACACCAATTTACACATATAGACAAATCGTTTTTGTATCATCGATATACCTGTTTTTATGTGTAAATTTACACATTTTTTTTAGAGTGTACAGTGCGTGTCAAAAGTTTAAGCACAATAGCAATTTTAAAATAAAATTTTAAATATTACCTTTAATTTCAATATCTGTCTTGTATATGTTAATAATATCTATTTTTACACCATATTCATTTAAATTAACTTTTAAATTTTATTTCAAACCATGGAGTTTAAGAATAGAAAAAAAAATGATCGTGTCAAAAATTTAAGCACAAAATCGTTTTTATGCAAATTTTACAGTCTGACGTAAACGGTTGCGCACGCAAACAATTTCTGGGTGTATAAGAAGCAGTCCGCTGTTGTTTTTGAGTTAGTACAAAATGTCCAAGTCGAAAGAATTTTCAGAGGAGGAGATTATAAAAATTTGGAGTATGAGAGCAAAATGTAATTCTATTTCTGAAATTGCAAGTGCATTAAAAAGGTGAAAACAAGGTTTTCATCAAATTTTGGCTCGTGATAATGATTTTAAACGGAAATTTCGTTCAGGAAGGCCGCGAGTGACTAGTTTGAGCGAAGATAGCCGCACCAGAAATTTGGCTTCAACTGGTAATTACTCCCTTTCGGAAATAAAATATGCAGTTGGAGAATAAATATCGGAAAAAACTGTTTATAGTAGAGTTTTGGAATTCAAATACATCAAATACCGTAAAATGGCTCGATTACCGTGTCTCAAACGACACCATAAAGAAGCTAGATTACAATGGGCCAAACAGCATATGTCATTTGGTGAAAAGTGGCTGAATGTCATATTCAGTGATGAAAAAAAAATGGAACCTCGATGGCCCTGATGGGTTTAAGTACTATTGGCATGATCTCCGTAAAGAACCTAGGAGTGTATTTAGCCGATAACATAATGGTAGTTCTGTAATGGTATGGGGGGGGCTATTTTTTTCAATGGTCAGACATCTCTAGCATTCATCAGTGGCCGTGAAAACTTTGAAAACTACCAAGAGACACTTGCCAATCATTTGCTTCCTGTTGCCGAGGTTTTTAGAGGGGAAAATGGTTATTTCAACATGATAATGCTTCCATCTATACCTCAAACTCAACTTCATCGTGGCTTAAGTCAAAAACAGTGTCTGTTTTGAAATGGCCAGCAATTAGTCCTGATTTAAACTTTATAAAAAATATGTGGGGTATTCTCACTCATGCAGTTTATCCAAATGGAAAGCAGTATTCTTCAGTTAAAGGTTTTAAAGATGCCATTGAGAACGCTTGGTTTAAAAATGAACCAGAAACAATACAGAACCTCATTTTAACGATGGAAGACCGTATATTTAAAGTAATTCAGCAGAAAGGAGCAATAATCAAGTATTAATTTTTTTTATTCTTGTTCTGCTAAAGACTAAAAAACTACTGTGCTTAAACTTTTGACACACTCATTTTTGTTGTTTTGATAAATTTTATTATTTAAGATAAATTTTATAGCATGAATCTGTTAACTATCTTTTTAAAACTACAATTTGTAGGCTGTGTGAAAAGGGAAGTAACTTTCACCCATTAATAAAATTTTATTTTGAAATTTTCTGTTGTGCTTAAACTTTTGACACGCACTGTAGTATTTGTCCGGAATGGCTCAGTTTGAAGAGCATTGGCGGCTTCAGCCAATACATCCCTGGTTCAAATCCTGGCCCGGACTTTTTTCACCCACTTGGAAAATTGACATCTGTTATAACTGATTTACCGATTGAATATTCGTGTTATAAATTAATTTAAACATATTATTCAGCAATAAGCATTTTCTTTTTAATCAAAGTGCCATTGTTAAAGTATTAGAAACTTAATAAAACTCCTCTAAAAGTTTTCAAATCATTAAGCTTTTATTAATAATATTAACTTGCCGTGTGTGTGTGTATGTATGTTTAGTTTAAATATTGCAAATCGGTTTAAAACCACTTTTAATTATTCGACTGAGCCGAAACATTAAATACATATGTAGTTTCAATGACACAACAATATTACTTATAAGTTGAAGAACGTAGAAGTTATACAATTTCTATAGGGTTGCACAAAAAATTAGCATAAAACTTGCAAGTTAACTTTAAATCAATTCAAATTATCCGACTGATTCGAAAACTTTTCTTCTGGTTGTGTAAGTCTGATGACAATGCAATATTATTATAACTTATGGAGCACAGCATTTATGATTTTTTCACAGGGCCACAGGAGACAGAAGAAAACGTCATATGCAAATCAAAGTTCATGACGTCAAAAACTAGAAAAAGTACATAAAGATAAAAATCGGGATGTTGTACAGACGTCTGTTTCATTGCCTTAAATGTAAAATTCGATTAATCCGCTTAAAAAAGTGACTTGAAAATGTCTCAACAATGTGAATTTCAGAAATCCATGACATGTCGTGTTATAGGCAGTACAAACATTTCTGTATCATTTTTTCTGTATTGCGCATTGATACGCGTGTACTAGCGTATGATACGCGTGTACCATTTTATTCCAATACATTGCTGTCTTGCACGGTTTTCTTAATTTATTTGTTTGCTCCCCTAATTTTTTGAGCAGTGTATATACTAAATAAAATCACAATAGCTTCTCAAAATAATATCAACTTCAAATTTTAAATTATAATGAGTGAATCTGATCTTTATAAATGTTTAAAAATACTGCCCATTCTCAATTTCTTTTTATTTTTACGGGACACAAAATGCATTAGATAAACAATAGAGATTTTTGTAATCCATATAGATATATAAAGTAGTTTGTCCTGACTGAATGATAATCAACATACTACCCAAACTACTGAACCTAGAATCATGAAAATTGGTGAAAAATATACGTCTTATGATGTAAACGTGCACTAAGACGTGATTTTGGAAAACTCCCCCCCCCCCCCCCACACCTAAGGGAGTTAATAGGGAGGGTCGAAAATTATCGAACATCTTGCTATATCTCAGCAGTCTTAAAGATAGGAGCATGAAATACCAGACTACAAATCTACTCAAAAAATAAAAAAACACCTATTTTACAAATTTTATAAATTTTCTCCTTAAGGGGGTTAAAAGGGGATAAAAAATTTTTAGAACATCTCAGAAGCCGTTTTAACCCTTTGAGCTCTGATGGTAGAATTTTCTATTACAGGGTCAATCCATTTCAAGTGGTCCAGCACTGGTCGCTCGACCATTTTTAAAAAATCTGAAATTTTTTGTGCAACAACCCTAACATGATGGAAGTTCAAAATTACTATTATTTTATTTTTATTAATTTTTGTTTGCGTATGGCAGCCATCTTTGTTTCATCGTTTGCAGCGATTTTCTCACATACTCGGGTATACGAAATTGTAAATATCTCGTCTTTTATTTTCCCAATTGATATGGAGTTTGCAGCATTTTGTTCAGAATAAAATAGGCTAAAGATATGGTGGTAGAATATTTTTTAAAAATAAATTTTTACTGGTAAAATTTTAGCACAAAATGTATGATCTTTTCCAAAATATGTCCGTTTACAAGAGGAAATTTTTCATGCAAGGAAAACTGTCAATATGACACAATTTCTTTTACAAAGAGGTCAAAGGTACATGTACTGACACACCGAGTTCCAGATCTGGGAGTTCATTTCTCTTTGCGAAAAAAATTCCAAAATTTGTCAAAAATTCCAAAAATCGCACTTTTTAGGCTTTGATATCTCTGGTGGGGCACGATATAAAAATCTGAAATTCCAGCCTTTGATAGTATTGCATGAGATTGTTATGTATAAAAAATTTCAAGAAGGAGATTTCACTACAAGCCGAGATATGACGTGGACAATGTGTGAAAACAATACTGCCAAAATACTGTAACATACTGTGTGTTTATTCATACTTCCAAAATATTAAATTATTATTTATTGATGGTGCAAAGTTAAATGTTGATTACAAAGATCGTTTTCAAATGCTTTCGTGTGATTTAAACCGCCGGGAATGTATGCTAAGCCAATGTCCATATGAATAAAACCTACTAGATGATATTGGGTCAAGCCATTTCAAGTGTTGCGGAAAATATTTTTGATTGCTTCACCATTTTTTAAAAATCTGAAACTTTTTGTACAGCAGTCCTAATATGATGCAAATAAAAGCAAATAATTAAAAAAACATACACCCATATCAGCCGTATTTAGAAACCATTCGTTATTTAGAAACCATTTACTGGATAAAATAAAAATCCAAATAGAAAACTAAATTAAAATATTTCAATGAATTTTTGTAGAGAAAAACATAAAAAAACCCTATACGCTGTAAAAAAATTTAACTCATTTGCTACAGCGTCTCTCCACCGCTTTTATAGAAAGCGGTTACTTTACTGTGTTATGGAACATTCTCATTGGTCAAAAAAGAGATATTCTATAAAAGCTGTGGAGTGACGCTACAGCAAATGGGTCAAATTTTTAACAGTGTAGCATTATCGAAATAATCGCCACGGGTGATTTTCAAGAAACTGCTATTCCTGCAAAAGACGAGGAATTTGACGTCAAAATTCTGGCCAATCAGGCAAAACATGGTTGGGAAAACCGAAATGTGTATCGATTTAATATGTTCAATTACACCGTGATAAACAAGGATTCGAAATACACATCAAATACAAAAGTTACGTATTTTTGTCCGTAGAATCCGAATCTGCAACAACAAATGGGGGTTATAATTTAAGATATCGAAATTGGACCCCCTCTGACCCCCAGGGGGTCGGTTGCGAAGGTCAAATTTGGTATCACTGAGTAGCTTATTTAAAAATATTTAACACGTATATTTTCGTTTTTCAATCTCTTATGTATTTCTCGTGTTATTCGACCATTTCCAGACTTTTCGGACCCCCTGTATATGCTTACACATGTGAAAAATAGAAATGTCAAACGTTGGGGTGTTCTATATTTTAGAATTAAGTAATTTTATAATAATTTAGTGATTTTAATTATAACTTTATATTTTCATAGAAATAGATAAAGTACTATTTTGTATCACGACCATGTTACAAATAAAAAGAGAAAAGTGATTTGATCAAAATTAATATCGATATCAACGACAACCCTCACCCCTTTCCCTAAAATGATTCATTCTCCACAAGAGTTCTCATGAATACAGAGCTGCTATGTCTCTGGTTTTTTGGACACCGTTATTTTAACACTGATAATGTTTTATTATTTAATTTGATCGTTTAGGTCAGCGGTTCCCAAACTGTCTTGGTACTCGACCCACATTAAAAAAAAAAAAAAAAAAAAAAAAAAAAAAAAAAAAAAAAAAAAATCGTGTCACACCCAGGAAAAAGTTGTATATCAGTATAGCAGTTTTTGTACGATGTTTATACGCTCGGCTGCCCTAGCCTACGGAAAATGCAAATTTTCGTACGGAATATACATTATCAACAGAAACAAGAATCGATAATCTCAATGTGTGTAAGTGAATAGCAATTAAAACAATGCACAAACTACAAAGATGGTTAAAATACGTTTAATAATTGTGAAACCTAACTTTATAATCAATGAGATTTCTGGCACTGGTGTTTAACAATGTGGAAACATATGTTAATACCCAGTTTGTCTCAGTACTTGTCTTTCAAAAACAGCAAAGTAGAAAAAGCATTTCTCATAAGTAAGAAGAATTGAATTTCATCAAGGACTTGAAAACTGATTTAAATATTTCTGGATATTCTGTTCATATTTTAAAACAGAAGGAAATTAACATTATATTTGAAAAGCCCCTAATAGCTTAGACAATGTGCGATTAATAGATAGATATAGCTCAATTAATATAGATTTTAAAGGAAAATTAAAAACGCAATTAGATTCAGTTTTACATTAACATTGTAAAATATTTGACTCTTTTGCTGCATCGTCAATCCACCGCTTTTATAGAAAACGATTACTTCTCCTTATTATAGAGCATTCTCGTGGGTCAAAATGCGAAAAAAAAATTTTCCGAGCACCTTCGTCGTTCCAAGCCGAAGCTCGCCCTCTGATTGGTTGTTGCTCTCGGCAGTGTTTTCACGTAACTTGGCGATAACCATACTTGGCGAAAAATACTTCGCTCGTAAGTGAACGAGTAAACCTAAAACCTATCCTACTCATTCTTATTCTTCCTTCATTCTTATCCACGTGGTGTGTGTAAAAACTTTTAAAGAGAACAGCTTTCAGTAAGCAGAGTTGCCAAGTCTCCGGCTTTTTCTATAACACTATTATCTTAGAGAAAATCTAGTTTTGTTCAATCGGCGAAATGTTCCAATTAAATAACAGAACATTTTCTGTATTATAATACTGGTATCCAAAAAGCCGGAGACTTGGCAGCTCTGAGTAAGAAAACGTTCCATCCAATCCAATGCTGCAAGAGAAAAGTTACTTTGTACTCGGTTCGGAAGGAAATCAAACTCTCGACGGAAGCATCTATCGCTACGCCAAGTATGATTATCGCCAAGTTACATGAAAACAGTGCCGAGAGCAACAACCAATCAGATGCGAGCTTGGACTTGGAACGACGAAGGTGCTCGGAAAAAAAATTACGCGGTCAAAATAGAGATATTCTATAAAAGCGGGGGAGTGACGATGCAGCAAAATGGCCAAATTTTTTACAGTAAATATTAATGCATGTAAATTTCAAGAAAATAGGAATCAAAATTAGGTTGCAAATTTCTCTGAAAGATTCGAATTCTTGAATGAAAAAAATGAGTATACTTTAAAAAAAAAAAAAAAAAAAAGTTAAAATATAAACTAAGCATCGTTAAAGGGACGCCGTACCTTTGAAACCATCTCTTAGATTTTGAATATTACTGTAACATATGTGGTGGCACAATACATAATGTACTAAAAATTAAATAATATTTTTAAAATATCTTGTAAAACAAGTTATTTTACTATTTTTTAATTATCTCTTTTAAAAATCCCTACTACTTTTTAAACATGAGTATTTTTGCTTCGATTGTTTTTGAAACTTTTTTTTAGTATATACTAGATAAAACTGTGAAAGGATTTTCAGATGTGTGAGATTTTACATTTAATATGGGTTTTTTTTCACTCGTATGTATTAAACAAGTAAGAAAAATCATGCGTTAAACATAGATTATGAAACACTTTGCAACACTTCCTGAAAGCTTTAACAAAACTTCGTTATTTAGGGAAATACTGTGTTACTGTTTATAACAAAATATGTATTCCGATACTTTTGATCAACCCTGTATTTGATCTGTCGGTTGATATACATAGTGGGGAAATTTAGTTAAGCAAAAAAAACGCATAATAGTTTCAAATTTCTGTATAGCAATTTATACTAATAGATGGAAACATACTTGAATGCTTTTGCTCAGCCCTTTAGTTTACCTGGTACCTTTATTACGCGCCAGAATTTCGCAAAAATTTAGTTCAAACTAAAGTACTCTTAAAACTACTTAAATCACATTAGAAATTATCATCCATAGGCGACTACACTGTTAAAGAAAAAAAAAATCTGTGAATTTATGATAAAACTACTGGCAGCAAAGTTGCCAGACATTTACCGTTCCGTTAGTAGATTTTCCTTTTTGGCAAATAAAAGAAAGAAAAACTCTGTTTGAAAAACTGGTAACTTGCCGTTACAAGGTTTGATTTTTAATGATAATAATCTATTTTTTTAAATTAGTGAATCGGTCAATCGTCAAAGAATTCGAACTTTCCGGGTGATTTTGAATTGCTGTGTTATTTAATTTAATTTTTATTGTATAAATTACTTCAAGCCGTCCTGAGGATCAAACTCGAGACCTTTTGACAGCGGAATAAATCCTTACTGACTGAGGCAAAGCTCCTGATGCCATTTTGTACAAAGTATGCCTTTTATGAGTTAGTGGGAAAATCTGTTGTGCTTTTCAAAGATTTCCTTTCAAATATATTCGTTAGAATATTCGAAAACGGTTTATTTTATTTTAAACCTATGCATAATAATTATTTTTTTAATCAATTTTAATGTTTTAAGTAGTTTTAATTAAAAAAATTACTGTTTAAATTACTGTTTTTTTTTTCTTGAATGAATGAATAAATGAATGAATGAAAGAAAATTTTGTTCATTTCTTACAAAAATAATGTTATAGAGAATTTTTTGAAATTGTCGCACACTATTTGTTTATTTATTTATTTATTTTATTCATTTATTTTTTTTTTTTTTGGCGAGGGGGGAGGACTAATTAGTTAAAAGATTTTTTTAACAAGAAATAAGTGAAAAATAAACAGAAATTTTTTTTATTAAAAAGTGATTTTTTGTTTTCATTATTTTATCCATTTTGTGTAATATGTGTTTATAAAATTAATATATTTTTTATAACGCATTTACCAATGAAATAATAATAATGATAATAGCATTGTAATAATTATATAACGCCTTTGAAGCAACACTGCACAATTTATTTTTAACATTACCAAGTTTCTGGTGTCAGGTGAAGAAAATAATTGCAAAATGATTGTCGGTGAAAATCCCCACTAACTCTGAGATGAGGATTTTTAATTTTCTAAATTATTCTAAGTTTAAAAAAAAAAAAAAAAAAAAAAAAAATTGATTTTTTTTAATTATTTTAATAAAATTGCAAAAAAAGTGTAGATTTTGTATTGCAAGTTTTAACAAAGATAAAAATATATTTAAATAAAGACATGGAGATAAATACAGGGAATTTGATATTAAATAAGAGAAATGTCGGCAAAATGATGACCGAGAAAGTTATAGAATGCATTTAACCAAGAACTGGTGTAAATTTATAGAGAGTTTTGTTTTTTTACTATGTTTTAACAGAAATTTTTACCGCCGCATAAAGTTGCTATTATAATGTTGCTAGAAAGTTGACAAGAAATATAATAATTTTTAATCTCGATGACAAAAGCAGTACAGTTGCAATTTAGCCAGACGATACAAGTATCAAGAAAGAGCCAGAATTCTTTCGTTGAGTTTTTCCCTTTCTGTGAAGCTATATATCAGTTTTGTAAACATTCAAAATAAATTTGCCCAGATAACGGAGTTTTCTTTTTATTGAATACATATATCTGACTTGTGTGCTCGACACAATGCATGCTTATAAGTTATTATGAAAGCCTGCTTATAAGATTATAAGTCATCGTCAATATACAAGGACAGGATAGCACAAGGAAAATTTACAACACAAAGGAAATACAGCCAGGAGCTCCACACAAGAAGTGTGTGCAATGGCGCCAGTGGGATTCGGACCCACAATCTGCGCTCCTAGGCGATTAGTTGCGCGGTGCCTTGACCACTCTGCCACGGAGACCCCAAATAACGGAGTGTCTCCGTTCTTTCTTTCTATTTCCATCCGTTTCGTTATTTTCAGGAAATATGGTGGAGTTTTAAGATTTTTAACGGAAAATTACCCTTTGTTGTGAGAAAGGGACCTTTTCTAAGAAATTCAGGAAATATACATCCGTGAATTTCAGATTTTTTTTAACAGTATACGCATCTAATTCTTTGCGTGACCCTATATACCATTTTATTCATATTCTAGAAACATTTCTTAGTAAACAGAATGCAGTTAAGCGTAAAAATGCATAACTTATTTTAAAACCACCTTTAAGTAAATTACGCTCATATTCAGTAACCTTTAAAAACTCTTTTGCATAGTCCTGTAAATCAACTATAGCATTTATACACACTATATAATATGCATAAATTTAGTGAAACTTAAGCGCGCATATCATAATTAAAAATGCATTTCATCCATCCATCAGTCATCATCGATAATATACAGTATTTCGTATAGAATATACGATTTGAAATATTTTGTGTGTCCCTGTAAATGCTATGTACTTCGTATTACGCATGAATTATATTAAGGGTAACCGTCAGTATTATCTTCTCATATATTGCTTATGATACATTCTAAAAATCAGTATAACGCATTTGCTATTGCAGTGATTGATTTAAAATTTTTTTTTGGTGAAAGATAAGACTCGTGTCTTAAAAGTGGTATAATATTTTGGATGAAATATATCACCTTTTTTTTTATGTTAATTAAAATTTTTTTCCATGTTTCCAATAGACACCAACAGGTGGAGATACGGGTTCTATTAGGTTTTCCGTGTGGATTAAAAAAGGATTGTTTTTATCGTTTTTATGTATATATTTTTTTACATATTATCATTACTTTTCTAGTAAATTCAATAAGGGATAGATTTTATACCTTATTATATAAAATATTGTTCAAAAAGTGCTTTTGTTTAAAAAAAAAGCTCTTTTATTTGGATAGGCCGTGCAAGAAATGACGCAAAATGCTACTTATTCCAGCAACCCTATGACTGACTTATTGCAAGAGAGGGGTAGAGATGGGCCCTTACTTTTCCCATCGAGGGGGAGACTACTCCCACCCTACTACTCCCTCCCTCTAGCTGATAAGCGTAGAATGGTTTTCCTAGCGTAATTCCAGAAACTTGTAAGAGATAAAAAAAAAGTCGAGGTTTTCAGTATATTTATTTAGTTGTTTTTTAGTTCAATGGATCAAATGTTGTACGAAAAGTTAAACTTTTTAAAAAGGTTAATAAGTTAATTAAATTTTGAATGATTCTTTTCGTATTTTGAATCAATGGATTGCATTGCAAAAATTGAATTGATTGCATTAATTGCATTATGAAATCAGCAAGGAAATGCATGGAAAGTGATTTTTGACTTCGGTTTAATTTTGCGCTGAAAATGCGGTATTCAACTAAACATTAATGTTTATTTAGGATGCAAACGGATTAAAAATAAAATTGGTGTGCACCCAATATAAAAAAAAGAAAAGAAAAAAGAAGACAAGAGACATTTTATTATGAAAATTAAGTATTTAAAAGTAAAATACAGGTTATTTTAAAATAAACTTTACCCTCTACATAGAAATATAATAATTTATTTCTAAACATTGAACTTAAAAAAAATTAAAGCCTTTGCAAGTACAAATTTAAAAGAAAAAATATATTTTCTTGATTTTGATTATGTTATTATTATTATTGTTGTTGTTAATTTTTAGGCTTTGTAAACAAATTTATTAATTCTGTAGACAAATCGTCACCTGAGAATAAGATGGTTCTATCTGGCCAAAAATCAATTTCGAGTTAGACGACTTTGAAAATCAGCATGCTGTGTACGTGCAGCTATTAAAGTTTGACAAAAACTTTTGGCATTAATAGATTCATATGTAGGTATAGACAGTAATTCTACAAAATCAAAGTTTTTAAATAACATTTTCATGGATTTTTTTACATTTAAAAAATTTGATAGAACCATATTATTCTTAAACGTCGTGTTATCCTCAGAATAAGATGGTTCTATTATGAAAAAACCATGTGTTTCTAAATTTGTGCAACTTTTTATAGTTTAACAAAGTGAAATTTCGTTGATTAATTCGAATAAACTTCAGTGGCTAGTAAAAGAGTTATTACTATCGAAATTGTAGCACAATAACAGCAAATTGTCGCTTCTACTTATTCATACTAATTAAGCCATCTTCACAAAACTAATGAATGTACGTAAGTTAAATATATTATTTAACTGAACATAAAATAGCTTAAATATTTAATTTTATTAAATAGGAACCCAACAGTTTTCATTTTTTAGTTTGCTATTTCAGTGGGGGAGTATAAATATTAATACAAACTAGTTGGATGTGCCAATCCCAAAACTTTCTTCTATCTTATACGTACGTTTTAATATTAAACAAAAAATAGTTGCTCATTTTAATGCTTTAATAATTTTAATTCAATGCCAGACCAACTTTGATTTTCATCTTAAATTTCTGCTTCAATCCATTAATCGGAGTAAAAATGAATTTCCGTCTCTGCACGAGCCGATGGAGAATAGAAGGATAGGCAGATTTTCTTTTCAAATTCAGGGAGGACCTACTTGTCTTACCAAAAAATAATCATAAACAAAAAATGTAGTTCAGTTCTAGAACTAACTTCATATACTTTTATGAAGTGCAATATTGAAAATGGCATAAAATTCGCTATTGCAGCGCCCCCTTCCGGCGGATTTTTTTCAAATTCAGGGCGATCCAAATAGCCGTACACTTACACAAAAAAATTCGTTCAATTCGATGCATAACTTCATGTACTTTTGTTCGGTACAATATTGAAAATGGCACAAAAATCGCGATGGCAGCGCCCCCTTCGGACGGATTTTTTTCTAATTCAGGGTGGGCCAACTAGCCATAGTCATACACATACACAAAAAATTTGGTTCAATTCGATGCATAACTTCATATACTTTTGGTCGGTACAATATTGAAAATGGCACAAAAATCACGATTGCAGCGCCCCCTTCCGGCGGATTTTTTTCAAATTCAGGGAGAACCAAATAGCCATGGCCATACACTTACACAAAAAATTTGGTTAAATTCGATGCATAACTTCATATACTTTTGGTCGGTACAATATTGAAAATGGCACAAAAATCTCGATGGCAGCGCCCCCTTCCGACGGATTTTTTCAAATTCAAGGCGGACCAACTAGCCATAGTCATACACATACACAAAAAATTTGGTTCAATTCGATGCATAACTTCATATACTTTTGGTCGGTACAATATTGAAAATGGCACAAAAATCGCGATTGCAGCGCCCCCTTCCGACGGATTTTTTTCAAATTCAGGGCGGACCAACTAGCCATAGTCATACACATACACAAAAAATTTCGTTCAATTCGATGCATAACTTCATATACTTTTGGTCGGTACAATATTGAAAATGGCACAAAAATCGCGATGGCAGCGCCCCCTTCGGACGGATTTTTTTCAAATTCAGGGCGGACCAACTAGCCATAGTCATACCCATACACAAAAAATTTGGTTCAATTCGATGCATAGCTTCATATACTTTCGGTCGGTACAATATTGAAAATGGCACAAAAATCGCGATTGCAGCGCCCCCTTCCGGCGGAATATTTCAAAACTGAAGGAGGACCTGCTTGCCACAGCCAAAAACATTCACAAAAAATTTGGTTCAATTCTATGCATAACTTCATACACTTTTTGATGGTAGAATGGCGACACACACACAGACACACACACAGACACACGGACAGACAGACATTTTCTAAAAACATGTTTTTTGGAATATCTGACCC
Organism: Maratus speculifer; assembly: GCA_964019185.1. Lineage (NCBI taxonomy): Eukaryota > Metazoa > Arthropoda > Arachnida > Araneae > Salticidae > Maratus > Maratus speculifer. Next base: position 237,886,848 of record OZ025293.1, on the reverse strand, counting down.
CTAAAACGTGTAAATCCGTCGAAAACCGGAAGTCTAAAAAATTTCGATTACAATACTTTCTTCTATTGAAGATAGAAGAAAGTAAAAATTGTGATTATATTGATAAATGAAATTGAAATTAATTATAAATAAAATTTTTCGTATTACAGTCAGGTATACTCTTGATCGAAAGAAAAGACTATACCTCTAAGGAAGAAACTTTCTTGTTCTTTTTAAAACAACAAAATAAGTTTGATACTCTTTTGTTAGTCAAAATTTTGGAATGTTCCATAAACCATGCTTTATTTTATGTTACTTATTTTATTTCTCTTAAACATAATTTGAAAGTAGAACCTTTCTTCTCTCGGAAACTACCTTAGCATGCTCTGCAGGTCTTATATTTCATCTTTTTTAATGCAATCCTTCTTTCTCTGTGCTATTTTAGGATTTGATGAAAAAATCCTTTGTGTAAATGATGTTGATACTCTTCATAGTTTGGAGGGGCTTCTTTGCAAATTCACCGCTGTGAAATTCTGGTCACAACAGTTGTTTGTCTTAAGAAGTTGTATGAATAATAACTATATCACCTTGGTCTACGGAACGAAATTATAGGCTTTTTTTCTTTTTCTTTTTTTTTTTTTTTTTTTTTTTGCTACACGAGTGGAAATCTAAGAACTGTTCTGATTTAATATCAGGGTTGTAAATGGATTACTGCGATTTATTCTCAGCAACAGACGTATAAATGAAACTGGCGAAAAATATTCTGCTACATTCATTGTTCTTTCTATTTGGCTCTGAACATTATCCACTTCTTGCACACATGAATGTCTAGGTGTAGAATATCTTAGAACAATGTCCATAATATGTGGATAAAATTGTATAAGTATTGCAATTGCATAAGATATCCTTTGGTTTCTATTCTTAGGAACACAACTGTCACAATATAAAAAAATTTAACTATCAGCATGTAGAAAGTCTGTCAGTATTTTCCGAAAAGTCGTTGATACAGCTAAGCTTATGTCATTCCCCTCTCTGCCTGACATATCGTCTATCCACAAACAACAATATGCTTTCTTTTCTTTCTTCCTTGTTGCCTGTGCTGTCCTGTTATACAAGTTAATTTTTTTTATAGAAAAAGTTGCTGGGACATGCTGTTTTTGGACATGTTGTAACTTTTCTAATAAAAGCAAATGACTGACTTATCAGGGGAATTTCTATCATCATTTCTGAGAGTTCTGGTGGATTCAATTCTTTTTTGTGCTGATCATATTTAAATTGTATGTCATTAATAATTTCTTTCTGGGTTTTAGCATGTTTATACATCTCACAGTGATCACACCTATCTTTCTTTGGTTTATTGAATTCTATTTTGAACTGCGTATTAAATATGTGCCTGTAACATGAAAGTTCCGCTGGCTCTACATAGCTTTTTCTGCATTTCTGAAAGTACAAGACGTACATTTTCTATAACTTAAGCCCTGATTCTAAACATATTTTTTTAGTGCTTTCTCTGTTGTAGTGTGATTCAATCTTGGGAAAACTTTCAATATTATCTTTTATTTTGTTCTTAATATCATTTGGGACTATTATGCTTGAAAATTTGCCTGGGGTATTTTGTTCGCAGCTGGAGACAAGGTATTGCTAGTAGGATGTACATAACTACATAAAGGCACTTTTAACTTACGAAAAACCTATAGTCCTACTATCAATTGGATTTGTAGGAATTACTTTTATTGATTTTTTAAAATTGTTTTACCATCAAGAATATCTAGAGCTGGTGTTTCATCTAAACTGTCATCCATTCTTCCCACAGGATTTTCTAAATCTAAATGAATTACGATTAGTCCTTCATCCCTGCTTGGATCAGATCCTTTAATAAAATTAAGCACAATTTGTTTTGCATATCGAGGTACTAAAAACCTATTTAAAAGAATATTTACTGGTAAAAAAAAAAAAAAATTCCTCTGAATTTTACCGAAAAAAATTTAGCCAACGAAATAATGTATTCTTTCACATAAGAAATAAAAGATTGCCAGTTTTCACTATATATTGTAAAATAAAATAATAATATATTATCTTATACGCTGTCTGAGATTACTTTGCACATAGAACTTTTTTATTCTGACTGCTTTCAACAATTTCTGATGGAACTATATTATTCTCTTCCGCAAGCGGATGTAAATTATATATATCAAAATTTTAATGCAGAAATGCATTCATTGATACAAATAGAACATTCGTATGCCAAAAAGTCGATTTTTTTTTCAAAATGTCAGTTAGAATCTTATTATTCTCAGGTGACGAAATGCCACAGACCGATAATGGAAATTAAGATATGTAGTTTAAAACATTTTAAACTATTGTAAAAAAAAAAAAAATGGTACATTAACCTGTACTTAATAATTCTATGAAATCTCTACAAAATTTAATTTTAAATATTCAAACTAATTGGACACTAAAATCCAAATTCAGTCTTAAAATGGACATATTTTGGAAAATTGGGTAGCGCATTAAATTCTTGACAAGACTATAGACTACAAAGAAGCAAAAAAAAAAAAAAAAAAAATCACTGTTTGGAGCATATTTTAAGTATATTAAACTACTTCATGTATAATGAAATTGATATACTTCACTGAGGCTTAAAGCTATCGTTCAGTTAAGAAAAAAAAATGCTTATTGTCAATAGATGGCGCGGACTTTCACACTTCTCGACGGGGGGTGGTGCCATAACTTTCATGTTTTGGTAATCCTACTTTTTTGTTAACTAGCGTTTTTAATATATGACCCCTTTCTTTCCCTTGTAGTGTAGGAGAAAAGGCGTGGGCCCGGCTGATCTTTATCTGGTGCGAAGAAACGAAGAAAGGGATCTTCATGTTCAAACCGACTGTAGTCAGTTTTTTTTTCTTATGATCTGCATGGCAGATTCAAATGCAATAGTGATATTGTCACTGTATAGTTCTGAAAGCAGTCTTTTGAAATTTACCTCTGTTTAGTAAGCTACAAAGACATAATTTTAAAACACATTAAAATAAAATAATAATATATTATCTTATAAGCTGTCTGAGAATACTTTGCACATAGAACTTTTTTATTCTGACTGCTTTCAACAATTTCTGATTTAACTATATTATTCTCTTCCGCAAGCGAATGTAAATTATATATATCAAAATTTTAATTCAGAAATGCATTCATTGATACAAATAGAACATTCCTATGCCAAAAAGTCGATTTTTTTCAAAATGTCAGTTAGAACCTTATTATTCTCAGGTGACGAAATGTGAAATTCATTGTTCTACATTTTAGGAAAATGGTTATGCACGTTGACATTTGTGTCATAAAATATCTCCTAGAGAAAGAAAAAAAAAAAGATTAAAAAATAATAATATTAGATACTAAATCATAAGATAATTGCAACACTTCTAGCATAAAAAATGATAAATTTTTACTTTTGAATTGTAAATGACTTTTTAAAACTAAATTTAATTTCAATGAGGGAAAATTGTACTTGCTATAAGTTAATTTCATAATACAAAGTATATAAAATAAGCAAAAATATATTGCTGCCTACTATTATTATTATTGTTAGTTTTTAGGCTTTGTAAATAACCTTTCTTAATTCTGTAGACAAATATAAAATTCGTTGTTGTACGTTTTGGCAAAACGACCAATGCACGTTGACATTTATATCATAAAATTTATTCTTTAAAAAATAAATGATAATAATAATAATAGATATTAAATCGTAAGACAATTGTGACACATCTACAATAAAAAATGATAAATTTTAACTTTTGAGTTTGTAAATGCTTTTATACTAAATTTAAATTCAATGAGTGGATTAGAGCTATAAGATAATTTCATAATATAAAGTTATATTAAATAAGCAAAAATAAAATATTGCGTATTATTATTATTACTATTATTAATTTTCAGATTTTGAAAACAATTTTTCTTAGTCCTGTGTAAACAAATATAAAATTCATAGATATATAGAGTCTTTTTTTCTTACGATTTTTATCCAAGAAAAAGAAGGAATTGTTTGCCCAAGGGCTGATAGCTTTATTTTTCATTTAGCATGCGAAGGGGCATCGGGTAAGTTTTCTGTAAAAATACCTAATGAAGAACCATTTGTTTCTTTCACGCTCTCGACATGTTATAAAACCTCGAGCAAGCCATTTTTGTTCACTCTCTGATAGATCGGCACGTACAGTCGAGTCTCTCTATAACGCAACTCCATACAACGAATTTTTCTATATAACGAATTTTTAGTAGGAACGGTCCCTTTTCCGCATGATTGCATTAAAATCAGTCTCCATACAGCGAAATATCTATCTCCATATAACGAATTTTTTCATAAATTGACCTTAATTTATTGAGTTTTAAAAAGCTTCGAAATCATATAGAATCAATTTTCCATCACTTATTTTTAATTTATCGTCAGTGCTGAGTTTTTTTTTTAATTACACCTCTCCTTGTTCTTTAAATCCAACGAATTCATCCCACCTCCCATACACCTTTCCAACATCCTTCTCAAAACAGTGTCAATTGGATTGATACACATGTAAGAGACGAATCAATGAGAGACACATAAGAGAGGCTTTCAAATGGAGAGAAATGTTAACTACAATTTTTCATTCCTTGCTAAAATTTGAGCCTTTTTTTTTATTTGAGAACGTACCAACTTTAAAATCAAAACAACAAAATATTACAGATTTCTTAGTCTGAAATTGATGCAAGTCTTCCTTATTTGATTTTCACTGAGCTTTCATACAAATATCTGCTCTCGTTTTTGAAACAGCTTAAATAATTAAGAAATAAAATGTTAGATTAATATTTACTTTTAAACATTTCACATTTTTAATTCAAAAAATCAAAAATAATATTTGTTCAAAATTCACACACTAAATACGATTTTTAACATCATTCTCTATGCATCTAATTTCTCTATATCACGAATTTTTTACTGGAAAGATGGATTTCGTTATATAGAAACTCGACTATATTTCGTTATTAAACACCAATGTATTCTCAAAGTATTTTGAAATTTCTTCGGGCTCATCGAAAGATTCTTCATCTTCATTGAGCTCAGACAGATCAAATGCACTCTGAGTTATTCTAATTAAATACGAATCGATGCATTTATATATTATCAAATTCAACGAAACATTTATATCGGAAAACAAGCTTTAACTAGCCCGGCTCAACTGGCCCATTTATTTTATTTTTTTCCGGCCTTTGAAAAAATTGTTCAAATTCTGCCGACCTGGCACGTTTGAATGTTCACCTTCATATGATAAAAAGTTAATTAAATCCAATTGATTTTTTTAAATCATCAGATTTTAAAATATTCAATCAAATATTCAATTATATCAAATATTCTTATTTGACGGTTCCGAAATATGTCAATGTATTTTATTTTTACTATAACACCTTTCTTAAGAAAAATTAAAATTGTTTTTAAAATGTTCACCTTCATTTTGTCGGCCCGAGCCTACAGGCATCTACTATGTATTCATTTTTCGAATAAATGTCAGAAATGTTTTATAATAATATAACAAAATGGTTCGATGTCTGCAAATGAACAGATAGCAACAAATTGCGTAAAATTTCCGAATAATTTTCGGCCTAGTGATTACATCAGAAATTTAGAATAAGAATTTTATGGTTCCATTTCTGTTAAAAAAAAAAAAAAAAAAAAAAAAAAAAAAAAAAAAAAAAAAAAAAAACTGAAACGAAATTAAAATTGAAATACTTATTTAAAAAGATATTTTTCAATACTTACCGCTTAAGCATGGAACTATAATTTACTGTTATTATTTTGAACTTGCTCATCCTTCTTACAAAAACTGCATAGGCAAAAGATATTTTACAAGCAAGTTACGAGAAAACGTGCACATAAGACATTTTTTTTAAATTAGATTTTTTAAAATTTAAACTAATTCTCAAAAGAAAAAAAATCTAACGGGAAAATTCCTTACTCATTTTTAAACTTAAAAGCATGATACTTGCAGGGATGATTATTAAACTGCTGTGTAATCGGATTTTTTTTTTTTTTTTCATTTTCCAATATTATATAAATTATATCTTGAGTTACACTAAATTTTTGTCTCACGGCGGCAGTTTATTCCTCTCCGACACTGTTGCGTCTTGAAATTCAGTTCAAAACATTAACTTTGGCAGACTTTTCTGTCAAAGGGAAACGTATACCATGAAAATGCGGCTATCTTAAAAAAAAAAAAAAAAAAAAAAAAAAAGGGCAGAAGAGTTCACTTTTTTATTTATTTATATTGATACTAACATGGAAAAAAAGTTTTCCAATAAATTCTTGAGGAAAATTTTTGATGGCCAACCTCCCCCCTCCCCCCCAAAAAAACCTTTTTTTCTTTCTTTCTTTCTTTTTTTTTTTCTTTTTTTTTTTTTAATATCTCGAAACTTGGTGCCACAGCCTTGTTTAAAAGAATACTTTATATATTGGTAGTAGTAAATTATGTGTTTCAGGACCAAAACCTTCCTTTGTTGCACCCATGCAAAACATGCATTTTGGCATCATCCCTGAATCCGTATATAGAGATTTCATTTTCAAAGATTTTACGGTTGTTGTATGCAGTCCAGGGAAAATAAACATTTTACATCTCTAAAAATCGAGTAGAAGATTTCTTTTTCAATTGTTTATAATAATGCCAAACTGGAAAAAGCAAGTTTTCTAACAAAATTTCTCAAAGCTAAATTTTGTGTAAACAACAAAAGGTTTTTTTTTTTTTTTTTTTTTTTTTTTTTTTTTTTTTTTTTTAAATATTTCAATACCCGTTGTCGTGGCATATTATTTGGCAACAAAATTTCTCAAAGCTAAATTTTGGGTAAACAACAAAAATTTTATTTTATTTTATTTGTTTATTTATTTTTTTAATATTTCTAGACCCGTTGTCGTGGCATATTATTTGTTAGTTACAATATTAAAGTGGACAAAATTCCCTAGAACTTTCATATTTACATTTTTTTTGTACACTCAATAGAAAACGCAGTATATGCTATTTGAAAAATAGGACAATTTCTTCAATTTTCTTAAAAACCGTGAAAAAACGGATTTAATTGTATTTGCCACCTTCTATATATTGGTAGCAGCAAATTATGTATTTCAGGGACAAAACTAGCCTTTTTAATTTTTTAATTTTTAACGATTTTTAGGGAGATTTTTGATACCATTTTTAGTGAATTTTTTTCCATTCTGCTGCAGTTTTTAATATTGGAAAGAAACGTTTTAAACTTTTAGTCGAATATAGTACATTTTGTACATCACGATTTTAGAAATTTTTGCAATTTTTTGTCCTTTTTTGTGTTTTGTGGTGATATTTGGACACTCATAAAGGGATTCTGTTTCAGACTAACATATTAAATTTTGTCTCCGCGGTTTTCAAAGCAAAATTTTGCATAATTTCACTTTTTGTGCAGATTTTACATACATGTTTATATGTATACACATTCGGCAGTGAATTTTTGTTAGAATGCTATACGTCTCATTGTAATAAATTTTATCCACTGGGATTTTTGAAAGGTTTTTTTATTTCCTTTCTCGATTTTTCGACATTAGTAAAAAGAAAAGTATTCTAACGTTTAAGATTAATATAAAAAAATTAAATAAAGTTTAATTACATAGATCAATTTTTGGAATTTTTCTGTCATTTCGCCATTTTTTTTTTTTTTTTTTCGTTTGTAAGATTAGTTCGGTTTCAAACTTTTACCCTAATATAGTGAATTTTATCAGCTGCTATTTAAAAAATTTAATTTTTTTAACTTCTTTTCGCGGTTTTTTTTTTTCTTTACATTTGAGGAAAAATTCCGGTTACTGTCTTCTAGGAAAATATATTCAATTTTGTTCTGTATTTTTTTTATGATCCTTATCGTTTTTCCAAGTTTTGCGGCGATTTTTAGGGTTTCGTTCACCTGACGAAACCCTATTCGTCCTTGTCCTCTGTCTGTCTGTCACAGAATCCGTACACAAATTCTATACAAGTCAGAGCATTCAAATTTTGTATATTTACCGCTGAATATCTCTTGTAACACAACAAATCATAAAAGTTTGAAAAAGACTATTACTTTAATTAAAATATTTATTTTAATATCATCTGTTTTATTTTTATTTATTTATTTATTTGTCTTCTAATTGCTGCCAAAGTTTAAATAGATATAAAAATTATTATGTATCTAGCATAAATTAATGGATTAAATAAATCACGTAATAAACGTGTATTTGTTTTTATTTTGGTAATTAATTCCAGAATTGTCTTATCTTCATCCTCAATCATATTTGTCTTTTCTCAAGTTTTGGATCATTCGAGACAACAGCTCAGTTGCTATAAGTCTCAAAAGAAATCCTCCTTCAAACCAAATCCAGAATTGTATTTTTTGGAATGGCAAACCATGTGAGGCGGAAATAAAAAGAGATATATGTATTTTATTATTATTTTTATTAGGGTTTGATAATCGCAGTACAATTTTTTTAAATTATTGATTTTACAAATACTGTGGTACTTCCGCATGCGGATGTTATTTCATTCACTGGAAAAATTCAGGGGAAGGAGAGGGTCGTCCGACTACGAGTTATTTTCTACATTTTATTAAGTTTGGGAAACCTAAAGAATCAATCGCTTTAAACTTTATAACACATAGTAAAAATAAGGATAAAGTTTTTTGAAAGAGATATTAAACAAAACCCCCAGTGTGATCTGATATCACATTTACCTACATGTTTGACTTTCTTGAAAGGAATTCTAAGTTAAAAAATTTAGCTAAATGTATTAAAATTTATCCTCCGCGATTTTTGAATAATTAGTTATTTTAAATGACATTTTCAATACGAATGTTAGTGATTGTTATTTATTTTTTTCTTTTGCGTTCTGCTGTAAGTTTTTGACATTCGTTACACAAGCTTCTTTTTTAAAAAATTTTAGCCTAATTATATGAAATTTTTTTGTAAATTTTATAAAACTTTGTATCGATTTTCAGCGTAATACATTACATTTATTTATCCGCAATTTTTGATTTTTTCGCGACTTTTAATGCAATTTTCAACATGAGTTTTTGACATTCGTAACAGAATTTTGTTATTAACTTAAACTGTGAATTTATTTGTGAAAAAATTCCTTTTAGAATAGGTTAAAGCACTGTAAAAAATTTTGTTTTTCTGCAATTTTTTTAATCTTTAGCAACCTTCACTGTTTTTTTTTTTTTTTTTTAGTTTTGAAGCAATTTTTTAACGTTATTAAAAAAGAATCCGGTTATAATCTTTTAATCTAATGTACTAAAATTTGTCCTCGTTTCAGCTAAATTTAATCGAAATTCGCTGAGCAAATTTCAAATTTTTGTATTTTTTTTTTTTTTTTTTTTTTTTTTTGTAATTTTTTTTTTTTTTTTTTTTTTTTTTTTTTTTGTAGGGGGGTGGGGGTTCTGTGGTGGTTTTTTGACTTTACAAAAGAAATTCTTTTTTAATCTTAAATAAATTTTACTGTCTGCAATTTTTGAAATTTTAACAATTCTTTATATACTATCTTTAGTGCCCCCCCCCCTTTTATTTTCTTTCGCGATTCGCTGTGATTTTTTCGCATTAGTAAACGAAATTCAGTTTCAATCTTCCAATCCAATATAGTACATTTTGTTCTCTTTTCTATAACGTTTAATAAGAACTTATGGATCTTTTTTTTTTAATATTTTGCTACTTCTATTGCGATTTTGCGTTTTGTGCAATTTTTTTAGGTGCCCGGAAACTCAGCGCCCATCAGGTTAGCTGTGATTAAATTACTTTAGTAAATGAAAATCTAATTGTTTTCTATATTGATTAGCGTGATATAGCAAACGATTTTCACAAAGAAAAAAAAAAGAATCAAGGTGAATTTATTATTGAATTAAATATTTCATTTTCGATAGTTCTGTGTTTGAAAATAATATTTTTAATGTTTTAATTGTTAGTGTTTCATTTGAAATGATTAGGTAATTTTCTCTGTCTATCATCATTTTTCTATTTAATACTAATAATATATTGCGAAGTTTGCGCTAAATTTATTTATTTATTTATATTTTTTCATTTTATAATATTGATTTTGACATGATAATGTGTGATTTAGTCGAAGCTAAATCAAGAGAAATTACTCTCTTCTTTAAACTTTTGTCTTATTTTTAGTAGCTGTTTTCTTATTAATATTATTAATATGCTATTTTGTGTTGTATATGCAATTTTCAAAAGATAAATAACTTGTTATACTAAATTATTATTTTTCTTTTTCTGTTTGAAATTCATACACAAATATTATACGCAATGTGATTTATTTTAAATGTTTAACATATTTTGTCTCAGTAATATTTATTTTTAAAACACTCTTTACCTATTGTAATAATTTTTTTTTCTAATATCCATAACGTGCTTGATTTTTCGAAATGAAAAACAAGGTAAAAGAGATTTTGAAGTATTACTGTTATTCTTTATATGAGACTTTCTGGCCTTTTTTTATATACTAGTATAATATTATTTATTAATTTAATTTCAAAGTAGCTGTTGTTATTTTTAAAAAGATGCAAAAATAAATAAAATAAATAAAACAGTTTAATTATTTTAAATTCGTTAAATATAAATGTCGATATAGCGAGCCCATAGCAACAGGCTCGCTTCAGATGCATTTGGCCGACTCGACATCCGCCCCATAGCAAAGTACAACACGTGTACGACCTTGTTACAGCCACGTGTGAAATAATTGTTGCATAGTCAGCACTCTTCCCACGAAAGGGCCTCAGCAACAAGTACAGAGAGTTAGAATGAAGCCGGATCCAGCCTGATGAAGACGTGCTCAGCCGAGCCCCGGTCGAAAAGACCGAAGATGCCCCTTAACCTTAATCTTTTACTCATTTTTCCCTTGTAAATATTTTATATTAATCAAGAATATTAAACTTATGTACTATTACCCCTAGACTTCTTAATTTACATGGGGGCGTCGGCCTACTTGTACCCCCAAACAACCTGCGCCACAAGTTCTTATTCGTGCATATGGATTAATGTGCAGGAGTTCTTATTTTTGCATGTGGATTGACGTGCAGTATGCAAGAGGAAAGATTATATTTCCCCTAGTCCATCCGACAGCGAGATGATGTTTATGCTTTCTGCTTATCAGCGCGGTTCCATAGCTCACTAGAAGGAAGAAAAAGAAAATGAAGAAAGTGTGTCAGTAGTTCGCTGCCAGTGATTTGTGATGTTCCTGTGCATACTGTGGATTTTATTTTATTTTTCATTGAAAAAGTGGCATCGATCACATTGGATTACACTTAAATAGCAGTAAGTGATATTTTTCTTACTATACCTGATTTCTTTGCTGTGAGTAATGGAACTTCAAGCGATCCCAGTGATCAGACAGCAGTTAAAAACTGCCAGAGCCGATAAAATACAGCTTCTACATTTGTTTATTTTTGGAAAAGACGAAGCGAGACGAAATCGTTCTAATTTAAGGGTTTATACCGGATTACCGTTTAAAGAAGGTAGCCCTGAATTCGCCAACAAATTGAAAGAAATTACTGATACTTTTGATCATTTGCAATTGATAACAGTCGCTAATCTGCTAGCCATAGAGATAAATGGGAATAAAGATGAGATAGCGACTCGCATTTTGGTCGCATTATCAGACATTGCTGCTTTTAAGGAAACATTTGGGAATATTTCGGCTTCGGAAACGGACATTGAGCATAATCAGAACGACAGTAGTGCCAGCACACAATTAATTTCCCCCTTAAAAATACAACCACAGCAAATGGTTGTACATTCGCAATACACTGCAAGTAAACAAAATATCTCTTTCACCGACATAGAACAATTAATTCCGCCGTTTAGCGGGGATAAATCGGAAAACATCCAAACATGGTTTACACGATTCGAAACACTTTCGGAATCATTGAACCTCTCAGATATTCAAAAATTTGTTTTCGCAGAACGGAGTTTAAAAGGTTTAGCATTGTTAGTAATTAGAGCTGAAATTAATATTAATTCCTATTCCGCACTAAAGGAAGCTTTATTCCGCGAATTTCACCAAACGGCTTCGCCCGCACAAATACATCAAATATTAGCAAACCGCGAATGTCAACCAAACGAACAATTATTGGAATATTTTTTGAAAATGAAAGAAATCGCGCAGCGAGGAAATGTGGATGACATCTCTTTAATTCATTACACGATACAAGGTATTAGAGATACACCCCAAAATAAATCCATTTTATATGGCTGTTCCGATTTAGTAGAGTTTAAGAAAAAATTGCTCATCTATGAAGAAATTTGCGATTCGGTCCCGAATTTCGAACCAACACCAGGATATGTTCAAAGGGACTCTCGGAAAACCCACACTAGTGAAAAATACAATCAAATTATCTGTTATAAATGTTCGGAAATAGGTCATAAACAATTTCAGTGTAAACGCGCGGAGCGAGGTCCCAACGGCTCTAAACATTCTCGCCCCAACTACCGTTCGTCCCATTCGACGGGGCGAAATCCCGAAAATATGCCTTCCCACGAAGACATTAACCCTGTTTCAGAAACTGTCGTACACATCAATACGATACATATCCCTTCCAAAGTGTGTAGTACGGCTGCGATCGTAAAAATCAATAATATTTCTTTTGTAGCGGATGCGAACCCAGTACGTAACTTAAATTTTGTTAGTAAAGAAACGTATCAACTGTTGGGATCCCCCCCTTTAAATGATTCATCTATAACTATTTTCGATGCTGAAATATCCCAATTAAAGCCACTTCAATATTTTGTTGCACAGACTGAATTTAACGGTAATAAGTTCGAAGATTTTTTTAACTTAAATTTATCATCTATGCAATATTCCATAATATTCGCTTACGGTAATAATAAACAGTTTGTAGAACGGAAATCGTTAACAAACATTTCTGAAAAACATTCGCCCTTACATATGCATCCAGCTCCCAACTCTCCCCTTCTCAACGAAATGACGTCAGCTCCTGTCTCTTCGGAAAATGAAACTACCGACTGTGTGGTTGAAAACGCAACTCAGACAGACGGGAAACAGTCAGGTGTCGAAAATTGTATCACCGTAGAACAGCTGCCCAATAAAGTTGAAAAGTTGACTTCAGATACTAAGGGTCATCTGTTAATGACCTCTACTTTTCCGCTATCACACCATCGTCCAGATTTAAGATGCCAACTCGACGTCATAATTCGATTCTTTGTTTATTTTTGGGTAGCAATGTGGTTAGCACCAATAACGCTGCAAAAAGAGCCGAACTATACAAACATTGAAAAGTACGGATTCGACGTACTTGCTATCGTGCTAATGAGCTGTTTATTTCCGGGTTCCCTCGTATCGACACCTTACTCACACGTTCGTATTATGAAAACAAAATACGAAGTAATAAGAAAATTTTCTCGAAAGAAACAGTTCGCATTACAGAAGTTGGTGTTACCTCGTGTTTTTTTCAACTACAATTCCTGAGTTCTAAACTGCAGTATTTGTTTTTTTTCCCAAGATGATGTGCGAAGAAATTTCCCTTGTTTGTGTTTTTAGGATAATTATTTTTAAGACTTGCGAAATATGTGAAGAAAACCTGATCAAGAAATGTTGGGTTAAGAAACAAAAGAAAGAAACCTTTTGTTTTTTTTTCAAGTATACAGAGTTGCACCATTACAGTGTTTTATTTTTTTTCTTTTTCCCAAGTTTTATTTTTTCTAGTGTGATTTTACAGTTGAAGACTTTTGTGACGAAGATTTAATTTTTTTTTCTCTCCATTTCGTCTTTTGTGCGTCAAGATTTTATAAATTGTGGAACAAAGAGCTTCAACAGTGTACCTGCGTGTTTATCTTTTTCTAACTATGCAAGCTGTGCTTTTTTTTTAGCTTGGCATAAAATATTTTTTATTATTATTTTCCGGTATGCAAAGTAGTGGTTTTTTTTTGTGCTTTGCCTATATATTTTTTTTTTTACATACGCAACACGTGATTTTTTTTTTATGTTGCGTCAAGTGGATATTTAATAACTTTATAACATTTTAACAATACAAAACAGTGACGTATATTTCTTTTGCATACGCAACAGGTGTTTTTTTTATGTTGCGTCGCGTGGACAATTGGAAACTGTACTGACTATTAACTTTTTAGTGCAGATGAACAGTTCGTGACCCCATTATTGCCGGCAATCACCTGCAACGTTTTTCTGTATTTTGCTTATTATTTTCATTATTTCTAGTGTATTTGTTTTTTAGTTGGCCAACAATTTTTTTTTCTCTTTCTTTTACTATATGATTATTATGTATGTCAATTTATACTAGGTATATGCATATTTAGATATTGTGTTTTCTTTTCGTGCTTTCAAGGTTTACAATGTTTTATGTAGATGTGTATGTATATTATTATGATTGTTTTTGGTAATAGTTTATCTTAAGTATCCCTATCATTGTACACGTTCAGCTGTGGTCAGCTGCATGTCGGATTGGCCGAGTGTCGATATAGCGAGCCCATAGCAACAGGCTCGATTCAGATGCATTTGGCCGACTCGACATCCGCCCCATAGCAAAGTACAACACGTGTACGACCTTGTTACAGCCACGTGTGAAATAATTGATGCATAGTCAGCACTCTTCCCACGAAAGGGCCTCAGCAACAAGTACAGAGAGTTAGAATGATGCCGGATCCAGCCTGATGAAGACGTGCTCAGCCGAGCCCCGGTCGAAAAGACCGAAGATGCCCCTTAACCTTAATCTTTTACTCATTTTTCCCTTGTAAATATTTTATATTAATCAAGAATATTAAACTTATGTACTATTACCCCTAGACTTCTTAATTTACATAAATATATTTTATAATGCATTTTATATGTATGTAAATAAATTATAGTTATTATACTAATTTACTTATTTTTTTAAAAAGTTTGAGTAGTGGTAAAAAGAAAAAAATAGTGTCATAGGGGCGGCAAAATAAAGTTCGCCTCAGGCGGCAAAATGTCTAGAACCGGCCCTGCTTACATAAATAACACAGATTACAATTGAATGGTATATACTATTTTTTTTTTCGATTGCTGTATCATATACAGTAATTTTACATCATATTTAAACCTATGTGTCCTCAAGCAATCCAATACATTAAAGAAACTAATACAGTTTAGAAAAAAAATTGCAAAGTAACTATTAACAATATCATAATTAGGTAATATAACGATTAAAAAATGTGTTTTAAAATTATGTCTTTGTAGCTTACTAAACAGAGGTAAATTTCAAAAGACTGCTTTCAGAACTATACAGTGACAATATCACTATTGCATTTGAATCTGCCATGCAGATCATAAGAAAAAAAAACTGACTACAGTCGGTTTGAACATGAAGATCCCTTTCTTCGTTTCTTCGCACCAGATAAAGATCAGCCGGGCCCACGCCTTTTCTCCTACACTACAAGGGAAAGAAAGGGGTCATATATTAAAAACGCTAGTTAACAAAAAAGTAGGATTACCAAAACATGAAAGTTATGGCACCACCCCCCGTCGAGAAGTGTGAAAGTCCGCGCCATCTATTGACAATAAGCATTTTTTTTTTCTTAACTGAACGATAGCTTTAAGCCTCAGTGAAGTATATCAATTTCATTATACATGAAGTAGTTTAATATACTTAAAATATGCTCCAAACAGTGATATATATATATATTTTTTTTTTTTTTTTTTTTTTTTTTGCTTTTTTGTAGTTTATAGTCTTGTCAAGAATTTAATGCGCTACCCAATTTTCCAAAATATGTCCATTTTAAGACTGAATTTGGATTTTAGTGTCCAATTAGTTTGAATATTTAAAATTAAATTTTGTAGAGATTTCATAGAACTATTAAGTACAGGTTAATGTACCATTTTTTTTTTTTTTTTTACAATAGTTTAAAATATTTTAAACTACATATCTTAATTTCCATTATCGGTCTATGGCATTTCGTCACCTGAGAATAATAAGATTCTAACTGACATTTTGAAAAAATAATCGACTTTTTGGCATACGAATGTTCTATTTGTATCAATGAATGCATTTCTGCATTAAAATTTTGATATATATAATTTACATCCGCTTGCGGAAGAGAATAATATAGTTCCATCAGAAATTGTTGAAAGCAGTCAGAATAAAAAAGTTCTATGTGCAAAGTAATCTCAGACAGCGTATAAGATAATATATTATTATTTTATTTTAGAATATATAGTGAAAACTGGCAATCTTTTATTTCTTATGTGAAAGAATACATTATTTCGTTGGCTAAATTTTTTTCGGTAAAATTCAGAGGAATTTTTTTTTCTTTTTACTAGTAAATATTCTTTTAAATATGTTTTTAGTACCTCGATATGCAAAACAAATTGTGCTTAATTTTATTAAAGGATCTGATCCAAGCAGGGATGAAGGACTAATCGTAATTCATTTAGATTTAGAAAATCCTGTGGGAAGAATGGATGACAATTTAGATGAAACACCAGCTCTAGATATTCTTGATGGTAAAACAATTTTAAAAAATCAATAAAAGTAATTCCTACAAATCCAATTGATAGTAGGACTATAGGTTTTTCGTAAGTTAAAAGTGCCTTTATGTAGTTATGTACATCCTACTAGCAATACCTTGTCTCCAGCTGCGAACAAAATACCCCAGGCAAATTTTCAAGCATAATAGTCCCAAATGATATTAAGAACAAAATAAAAGATAATATTGAAAGTTTTCCCAGGATTGAATCACACTACAACAGAGAAAGCACTAAAAAAATATGTTTAGAATCAGGGCTTAAGTTATAGAAAATATACGTCTTGTACTTTTAGAAATGCAGAAAAAGCTATGTAGAGCCAGCGGAACTTTCATGTTACCAGGGCCGTAGCAAGGTGTTTTGAGGCCCCCCCCCCAAAAAAATATAACTTTGCCCCCCCCCCCCCCACTTTCAACTGAATTTTTTAAAAAATATTTATATTGAAGTTTCCAATGAGTTTCAAATTATAGTAATGTAATAAACAAATTTAATAATTATCATAAGAATATTAAATCATTATTAAAATTATTATAACATTCATAACTCTGCACAAATACGAAATAAATATGCATTGCTTAAAGAACTCGTGGCAAAATGCGCGCGACACTGTGATGGGCGTCATAGACTTTTAAGGACACCTGCAGACTCAGCGATGCAACGGACGCGCTATTGTGCTTAAATTATGCAAAAAATCGGTCATGGGGCACAAAAAATAGCTCTTTCCTGTGGGACGCGTAATTTCGTCAAAATTTCGTCGCAAAATAAGAACGATTTTATCCAAAGATCGCGAGAATAAACGCAAATATTATCAAAGCATCGCAAAAAAAACGGCAAATTTCGTCAGAAAATCCCTCAAAAGCAGATTTTATCAAAAATTTGCGAAAAAAGGGCAAATTTTGTTTTAAAAAAAAATACCCCAAAAACGGCAAATTTCATCAAAAAATCTTGAAAAAAAGACAGATAACGTCAAAAAATCGCGAAAAAACGACAAATTTTGTCAAAAAATCTCGAAAATAAAGACGGATTTCGTCAAAAGATCGCGAAGAAAACGAAAATTTCGTCAAAGGCATAAGGGAAAAAAAGAAAGATATTGCTGGAAGTGGATTTTTTCTGTTTTATTATTATTATTATTTTGTAAATGATGGAAATAATTTAGACATACACATGCATGTTACCATAATTAATTAGCACTACAATAGCAGAAAAAATATATTTATGTAATACGTTGCATTTTGCAGGCTATTTTTGAAAATATTATTAGCTTTGCAGACATTTGAAGATAGTTCTGCCACCGGGCTTAAAGATAAATTAACAATGTTAAAATAAAATTTGTCTAAAACAATTTTACAAATAAGCACATAATGCTAAGATTTTATTATAAAGTATAGGAAATAAATAAATTATATAAACACATAATTTTAACAGTTCGCTACTTAAGAGGCTACTTCACTTACGCGAAAAGACCCATTCTCTAATGCATGGAAGAATGGAATGGAATACTATGAAAGAAATTTATATCTCAGTTGCATTTCAATATTTTTAAATGATTTTTTTTTTTCACTGGATAGCTGAGATCAATCTGTATGCAGATTTTTTTTCACCTTTTTTTAATTTATTTGCAAAAATTTTTTAAGAGGATGCTTTAATTTTCGAAACCGGTTTTAAAAATGAAAGTGGCCTCATTAAAATTATCTGTAAACAAAATTGAAAAAGCAAAAAACAGCCCGTATACAGATCGATCTCAGCTATCCTCAAAGAACACCGATTAACCAAATTCATTGCATAACCAAGTATTGAATGACAAAGAATTTACAGAAACTGACTTATAAAAATTTTACAAGTTTCTTTTTAATATTAATTTTTTTTAAAGTAACAATTTATATACATTTTTCCCCCTTTTAAAATATGAAATGCTAGTAACTACAGGTTTCAAGACAATTATAAACTCTAGTTCATGCCGATTTTTTCTTAAAATAAATAAACAAAAATATTTTTGAAATAAGAACTTAAATGATAAAGTGAAAGCAAAATTGTTATTATTTTGAAAAGAGGCAAAAAGATTTCGAATTGCAGAACCCGCAACACTTTAACAGGCTCGAGAACTGTGCCATTTCTTGTCAGTTTCAGAGCCCATTAAGAATTAGAAGTAGAGGAAGCCCGACATCATAGAGGGTGGGGGGGGGGGGGGTCCCTATTATCCTATCAGTTGTTTTTTCATTTACTAAATCCATTTTTCGTATGTTTAAATTATTCGAAATTTTACCATGCAAATTTCGATTAAATAACGTTTTTACTATTAAATTTAAACTGACTATCTACATATTATACACATTAAAAAATATTTTATTAAATACATAATTATACATAACCAATTAATTTTGTAAAAGACATATATGGAATTACAGTTGAGAATATTTGAACTTCAAAGTATTTCTTATGTTTTACAAATTGCAGCATAGTAAGAAAAAATATTTCATAATAAAAAAACTATATATGTTTTACTCTGATTGAATTTATTGAATTGAAAATTAGCTTTGAAAAATAAATTTGCGGGGGCCCTTTGTATTTTAGTTGGTAAGAATAGGCTTTATGGGCCTGTGAGATTATTTAGCATCACGGAAAAAAAGAAAGAAAGAACGAAAGAGCATAGAAAAATTTAAAATAGCACAATTTCTTATTGTGACATGAATTTAGAACTCTAGATTTTCAAGGAAATAAGAGTATAAATTAAATGAGAATTTACTTATTACTTGTTAACAAACGAAATAGTAGTTTAACATATGAATGCAATGGAATTGGAAGTTGACGCAGGGATTTTTTCTTGGATCCCATTTTGTGAAAAAAAAAGTTATTTTTATCAAATTTATTGCATTTTGTAATGAAATTTGAATTCCAGTTATTGAAATTCGCATCAAACATTTATTAATAATAACTTATTTAAGTCTATGCGCTAAATTTCTCATTTCAGGTGAACTTGTTTCCTTTGCAAAACACATATTTTAAAACCTAACAGTATAAAATTAATTAGAGTATATTTTTATGGAATAGAATTTTGTGAATGGTGTGATTTATTAAAAAGAATTTTGTGAAGGAGCCCTAATAAAACGCTTAAATGAAAAACATGTAAATGAGAAATGTGTGTTATTAAAATATGCTCTATTAGTATAGATATATTTTTCCAAGCTGTGCAAAATTTTCTAATACTTAAAATTTTTAATAACTGCTGTATAAATTACATAAAGTAATAAATATGACTTACCAGATTAGTAAAGGAGTAGATCTTTTTTCCTCCAGATATACACTTAATTTTATAAATACTATACTATGCGTATTACTAAAATAAATCAGAAAAAAACATACGAAAATCCACATCTGAAGTGCTGTGTTGTCTACAAACATGTACTTGTATGCATTAGCGGGCTGCTAAAGTGCTTGAATAGGCCAGTACTCCCTTCAAGGTCAAGGAATCCGGTTACTACTAAGTAACTAAGCTGTTAACTTTTAAGGGGATTCTCTAGATGTTATTTGTGTCACCCACGTCGTGAAATCGGTGTGAAAAATGACCTATCTTCTAAGAACATAATATTCCGGTATTTCAAAAGAAAACACCCTTTTGTCGCTAGCAGCTTTATACAAGAACCCGGCTTTCTTCAGAGTCGATCCGATGACGGGTACTCTTTCCTTATCTTTCTTAGTTCCATGAAAAACCCATGGTCAAAAAGCGAGGGGGGAAAAACGAGTAAAAAAATAATGATTTTCAGTTTCTTGGTTTCTGCGTTTTTGAAATCTAAACAAGGTTTTTGATAAAAACAGGGCCCCTTTAAGGCTACGGGGGGCCCCGGAACAAACATCATTCTGGACACTCCCCCTCTATCTATCTGTAATTTTTTTCCTTTTTTTAAATAATGTAGAAATGGCAAACACTAAAAATAAAAAACATATTGCACACATGCATAAATTTTGTACTCACATCTATACACAAGATATCCCAAAAAATTGGTCACAACTTTATTTTAAAATATTAATTTGATAATTATAGAAAAAATGATAGATTGACTGAGATAAGTATTTCTTTGCAAATTTTTACTTTGCTTACCTATGTACACTGGTGTCCAAAAGTTAAGCATAATTGGTAATTAAGTAATTATTTTTAAGTAATGAAAGAAATATGAATCGGAATGTGCTGAAACTCCAGGTGTGTAAACAAAATAGTACGCGTCACATATTTTCGCGAAGATTTTCCCGCGAAATCGAACAGGGGACCGTCAACAAATTGAAAAAGAACGAAGATCTTTTGGATAACCCTGTCAAAACTAATGTAGCAAAAGCGTTCAAACTGCACATTATGATTAATTGGTTTATTTCAATGTACTGTGTTAATTTTTACAAAGATAGCATGTATACTCGTAGAGAAATTAGAGTTTTTATAAAAACAGTCCTAAATTTTTCCAAGTTTTTTGCTTATAATTTGCAGAGTTCTTATTATAAAATAATGTTCTTTTCTGAAAAGATGACAAAAATCATTGTACACAATACCCTGCCATCAGAATTTAAAAATAATAAAAATTGTATGAAAAATGAGTATGTTTAGTAAATAATTTTTCATTGCGCATGCGTCAACGATATCAAAATGTCATTTGCATATTGTGTTAGCTAAATGTATAGAGCAACTTCTGTAAAAGTTTCAAAAACATAGCTTGAAAATTCTGAAAATGGGAGATTATAGAATCAACTCAAAATCCTTTATTCCCTAAATGAAGCAAAAAGATGAGGGGCTGTATCCATATTCCATTGTTTAGTGCCTACACAATATTGCACGTGCAACTATATTTAGGTAAAACCCCTGATTTTTTTTGCTTCCATTAGGAATAATGAATTTTGAGTTGATTCTAAAGGCTCCCATTTTCAGAATTTTCAAGCTATGTTTTTGAAACTTTTACAGAAGTTGCTCTATACATTTAGCTAACACAATATGCAAATGACATTTTGATATCGTTGACGCATGCGCAATGAAAAATTATTTACTAAACATACTCATTTTTCACACAATTTTTATTATTTTTAAATTCTGATGACAGGGTATTGTGTACAATGATGTTTGTCATATTTTCAGAAAAGAACATTATTTTATAATAAGAACTCTGCAAATTATAAGCAAAAAACTTGGAAAAATTTAGGACTGTTTTTATAAAAACCTTAATTTCTCTACGAGTATACATACTATCCTTGTAAAAATTATCACAGTACATTAAAATAGGCGGATTAATCATAATGTACAGTTTGAACGCTTTTGCTACATTTGTTTTGACAGGGTTATCCAAAAGATCTTCGTTCTTTTTCAATTTGTTGACGGTCCCCTGTTCGATTTCGGGGAAAACTCTTCGCGAAAATATGTGACGCGTACTATTTTGTTTACACACCTGGAGTTTCAGCACATTCCGATTCATATTTCTTTCATTACTTAAAAATAATTACTTAATTACCAATTATGCTTAACTTTTGGACACCAGTGTACATTACAAGATGTCTAAAAAAGAAGGCTCAAAATTGGACATAACAGTTTTAACTTATCACGTTATGAGGAAACATTAATAAAAAATTTCTTTTAAAAGCTGTAGGATATTATGTTGTTGTAATCAGGGCCTGGCTAAGTCACGAGCATGCAGGATAACTGCATCGGTCGTGGGGCCCCCTCAATCGGAGGCCCTCAAGGGCAAATATAATTTTTTTGTTAAGGCTAATAAAAAATGGCCAAAAATGACAAAAATTTCTTCGTTCTTTCTTTCTTTATTTTTAGCTTTATTGGGACTCTTTTCTCATATCTCCTCTGTTTTGGAACCCCATGCCCCTTCCCCCCTCCCCTGGATCTAACAGTTACATCACAGTTGTATTTACATTTTAATGGCTCACATTTAGTCTTATATTTCTATAACAGAAGAAAAAAATGTATTCGATAATTTCTTAAAGTTATCTTTTTTGTGCTATTCTGCATACAAATGCGAATAGACAACTAGTATAAAGGTTAGTTTTAGACATTTTAGCATAATTCAAGAAAAAATCCAA
This sequence comes from Maratus speculifer, assembly GCA_964019185.1. Taxonomy (NCBI): domain Eukaryota; kingdom Metazoa; phylum Arthropoda; class Arachnida; order Araneae; family Salticidae; genus Maratus; species Maratus speculifer. Next base: position 237,864,283 of record OZ025293.1, on the reverse strand, counting down.
AAGTTAGAAAGGGGCCCCCCACAATCTAAGTCGGGCCCTGGTTGTAATAAAATTTTAATAATTTGTTTTCTAATGATATAGTTTGTTTTCTGCATATGTGGAGGGAACACTGGAAGCAGAGAGGAAAAGGAGAACAACATTCCCTTCCTAAATGTTTGAAAACGTATGAATTTCGGTCACTTTTGGCATATTTTAAGAATTTGGCACCCTTTAATGAAAATCCTCATTATTGGGGGGGGGGGGCTTTAAAAAGTTACACCTGGGAAAATTGCCTGGCAGGCCCCTGAATAAGAAAAGGCGAATTTAAAAAAAATAAAAACGTTAAAAGAAGTATTTTTTTACATTTTCAAAACAAATAAACTTCGGTAAAAAGGTCGATAGAATCGATTAGGGGGCCCCCTGACTTCGTCGGCTCCCCCCAAATGGGGGGTACGGGGGGCGGTCGCTACGGCCCTGCATGTTACAGGCACATATTTAATACGCAGTTCAAAATAGAATTCAATAAACCAAAGAAAGATAGGTGTGATCACTGTGAAATGTATAAACATGCTAAAACCCAGAAAGAAATTAATAATGACATAAAATTTAAATATGATCAGCACAAAAAAGAATTGAATCCACCAGAACTCTCAGAAATGATGACAGAAATTCCCCTGATAAGTCAGTCATTTGCTTTTATTAGAAAAGTTACAACATGTCCAAAAACAGCATGTCCCAGCAACTTTTTCTATAAAAAAAAATTAACTTGTATAACAGGACAGCACAGGCAACAAGGAAGAAAGAAAAGAAAGGGGTACACGACATTTCGGTCCCGCCATTTCGGTCCCGCCATTTCGGTCCCGCCGTTTCGGTCCCGCCGTTTCGGTCCCGAGACATTTCGGTCCCTGGACATTTCGGTCCCGAGACATTTCGGTCCCTGGACATTTCGGTCCCGAGACATTTCGGTCCCTGGACATTTCGGTCCCCAGACATTTCGGTCCCTGGACATTTCGGTCCCGAGACATTTCGGTCCCTGGACATTCCGATCCCGAGACATTTCGGTCCCTTTCCATTTCGGTCCCTGTCCATTTCGGTCCTTAATCATTTTGGTCTCTTGCCATTTCGGTCCATTGCTATTTCTTTACCGGCCACTTTATAACTTGGTTTCTGATTGATGAAGGCCCACTAAACGCTGTAAGCTCAACATTGTTCGGGCCTTTTTTAATATTTTTATTCTCCTGCCCCCCTTCCCTCAAATTTATACAAAGCTGAATATAATAGTCCAATAAGTTTAATCTATTGTAACTCGTGATAATAAAATCACAGCGAGTTGTAAATTTGATTAAGCAATGTTATATAATTTTACACTGTCTTTATTATTATTATTTAACAGAATAAATATTTTAAGTTTTATCATATATTTTTTGTATTAGGTATTTTATCTATACTATAAACTATTATTTTTATTGATTGTTTTCGCACACTTTCTTAGAATCTTTAAATTAGTGATTTCGTAACTAGGCGTGCTATAAAAAATTTTTGTTAAAAAAATAAAAATGCTCCAACGACCTTTTTTTATGTAATAATTATTGGTTGCATTTTTTTTTTTTTTTAACAGTTTTTTTACCTTATGAAGACAATTTTTGTGAGTTAATTTTATTGAAAGTGGGCCTATTTCTTTGTAATAAAATGATTATTTTTTTATTTTATATAATAATGTAACTATTATTTTAAATAATTTTATTTTCGATTTTTAACTGACAAAACTACACTGTAAAAAAAAATTTGGCTAATTACAAAAAATTTTCTAGTAGAATTGTATTCCAAGACCTTTTTATGTAACGGCAACAATAAAAATTCATGTAACAGATACAGATTTGCACTTCGAATCAAACGAATTTTAAGGTTACTAAGAATTTCTTTGGGAAATCGTATTCCAAGAACTTTTTAAGTGACGATAACGAGCATTATAGATAAAAGTTTAGTAAAGTTACCAAAATTTTAGTAAATTCTTTTGTAAAGTTACAAATGGTTTTAGTTTTGCTTACAAGTCTTGTAGATTGACATCATTTTCTTGTACAGTGTACACATAAAATTTTAGTAAGCATAAGAGATTTCGGTAAATTTAGATTACTAAGGTTACAGATTTTTTTTACAGTGTAAGCGTTTTTATTTTATCGCTTATTTATTTATTTCCATTACCTTTTCGCTCCCACTTTCACAGAAAAAAATTGACAATTTTTATTTTAATTTTATTATTAATTGAATAAATAGTTTTAAATTTCAGTAACTTTAAATATAAAATAAATAAACAGGTAAACGATAAGCTTCAGTTTATAACTACTACAAAACATAATGATAAATTGAATATAAGACAGATTATTTATTGAGTTTATGTAAAGTAAAATTCGAAATGCATATTAATAATTTTATCAATTTAATTATATAAAGATTCATTAAATTAAAAATACATAAATTTAATAAAATATTAATTTGATTTTCATTTTAAAATCACTAACTGTTTTGAGATTTAATTTATAGCAATTATTCATCACCATAAGTTATTATTCAAAAATTGTTATTTATTTCAAAAACGGAAATTATTATTATTATTATTATTATTTTGAAAAATCAATTAGTAACGTAACGTAATAATTAATTAAACATAATAATGCAACACTGTAACAATGCGTAAAAATATTTCTTAACAGGTTTAGGTAACATTATTATCCAGATGCAGATTTAAATTTTTTAAAACAAAGTTATAGTTTACAGTTCGCAAAAATCAATCGTGTATTAATTATTATATTTAAAGAGTAAGAAAAATATGATAAACTAACCAATAAATGAATAAATAACATATTTATTTTGAGAATCCTTTTCATTTTTATACATCCTAATGAAGTTAATAACATTATAGTAGCTGAAATTTAAAAAATATGTTTTTTTCATTTTTGCTATAACTTCTATATAGTTCTTGTACTAGATTTTAAACAAGTAATTGATAAATAAGTCACTTAAACAATTAATAGTTAAAATAATTTTGAATCCTCATTAATAAATATGTTTGATAAAAATAATTTAATTTTTGAGAATTTTTTAATTTAATAACATAATTATTAATGCTTTCAAATGTTCTAAGATGATGTTAATCATTTAATAAAATAATGTATAACATTAAGTAAATAACAAATCAAAACCGTGTGCCGAGAATTTTTAAACACTTTTTTATGTTGGTGTTCCTATAAAATTGGAAATGTATGCATATAAGTATCAGCTAAGTACTACGTACTACGATTAACCTCTTTTAAGCAAAAATTCTGCATGTCAATCAATTGTCAACGCCCATCTGAACAAATAGTCATCTTTATACAAGATAGCTAGAAGAGCTAGGTAGCTAGCTTTATTCTACGTATCTTGATCTTTATACACTTGTCAGATGAAACCCTTATTTTTTACAATGTCCTTTATACTCTGGAGTTCAAATGCGGACGGACCTCCCACATAATCGCTGGCATTTTTTAGAAGAAATATGAATGTTTTGAAAAGAACAGCATTTCTCGGTGCTTTTTTTATTCCTCTTGCTGTTGTCTTCATTTCAAACGCTTTTAGTATCAATTAAACCAGTATAAAAAGTAGAATGGAATATTTTTTATCCTTATTATTACAGCTTATGAATGACATTGAAATATTCAAAACTTATAACATAACTAAATAAGATTGTTAGATAAGATATTTACCACCTAGACATAATATTTTAAGTTACCTTTTTTAATTTAACTTATTTTGACAGAAGGCTTTTTTTTTCATATTTTTATGAGGGTTTTTATATTTTAATGTTAAAAATAATTATTTTATATAATAATATCAGCATTAAATGAAATGACAAGTTTCAATACGCATTACATTAATAATTTTGTAATTAGTTTCCTTAAGCTGGTTTTAGAAAATTTAACAGATGTGTTGTATAAATGTGATATATGCATAAAAGTATGGCAATATAATTTTTTTGCTGTTGCCGTTGTTTTGGAAAACATTAATAAAAACAGGGAAGCGTCAATATAATAAACATTCTAGATTGTAATAATAACAATAAAAAAGAACTGTTGTCATGAAAAAATAATTGCTAATAATTCAAGATCTAATTCATTTTTTTAAAATGTAAAAAAAAAAAAAAAAAAAAAAAAAAAAAAAAAAAAAAAAAAATCTTTAAGTTACAAATCATTTTAATAATTATTTCTGCTCGTGTCATATATTTATGTAATAAAATAATTGCAATGCTAACTACCTCCACGTGTTGCAATCTGGAAACTCTTTTCTTAATTTAAAAACGGAAAAGTTTAAAAGGAAAATAAATGCTAGTAACTAAAAACAACATATAAAAAATGCCATAAACAAAAAGAGGATTCAATGATAATTTTGGCACAGGGGGTAAAATACCACCAGATACAGATGTTTTTTATTTGTTTCAACATTTTTGCTCTTATGCGGGAAGTGGCGGGGGTGCAAAATAATGAAACACTTATAATTCTGAAAATTGGCTTCAGCGATGAAATCCTATAATATGTTAAGTGTCAGAATATAAATTCCATATAACAATAACTCTTTCTTTTCTCCTGGCAATTTAAAAGCCTTTGTCTCCCTGGAGAGGAAACATGCATCTCAGAAGTTAAAATTTTACAACTATTATGGGGTGTGTTAATATCATAAGTTAATTGGGTTATTTTATAAATTTAGTTATCAGTTTCCAAGTTAACTTCTCCGTTTCCTCGTTCAAGAATTCAAAACATTCTGGCAATTTTAAAAAATGCCATTCATCTGTGAATTTTTTTCAGAAATCTCCATCGATTTCTAAATAATTGATCAAGTTTTGGGGTACTTATTACTTCTTAATTATCGCATTACACTACAATTTTATGCGACTTTCAGTTAAAAAACCAGTGTTGAATTCAGACACTTTTCTCCGGGAGGGACTTCTGTGGCTCCGGGGGGGATTACACTTTTTTACCAATGAAAACACAAAATTTCAAATTTTCCGGGGGGGGTTATTGATAGCTCCGGGGGGAATGACCTGCCCCTGAATTCAACATAAAAAATGCCATTCATCTGTGAATTTTTTTCAGAAATCTCCATCGATGACTAAATAATTGATCAACTTTTGGGGTAATTGTTACTTCTAATTAATCGCATTACACTAAAATTTTATGCGACTTTCAGTTAAAAAACCAGTGTTGAATTCAGACACTTTTCTCCAGGAAGGACTTCTGTGGCTCCGGGGGGGATTACACTTTTTTACCAATGAAAACACAAAATTTCAAATTTTCCGGGGGGGGGTTATTGATAGCTCCGGAGGGAATGACCTGCCCCTGAATTCAACGTAAAAAATGCCATTCATCTGTGAATTTTTTTCAGAAATCTCCATCGATTTCTAAATAATTGATCAACTTTTGGGGTACTTGTTACTTCTAACTGATCGCATTGCACTAAAATTTTATGCGACTTTCAGTTAAAAAAACAGTGTTTGAATTCAGACACTTTTCTCCGGGAAGGACTTCTGTGGCTCCGGGGGGGATTACACTTTTTTACCAATGAAAACACAAAATTTCAAAATTTACGTGGGGGGGGGGGGGTAATTGATAGCTCCGGGGGGAATGACCTGCCCCTGAATTCAACACTCTGAAATGTTCCTTATAAAATTATGTCAGATATTTCCCGTGCACAAAATTTCAGCTTGCTGGAGAAGGGACCGAAAAGGCCAGGGACCGAAATGTCTCGGGACCGAAATGACCATGGACCGAAATGTCTCGGGACCGAAACGTCTCGGGACCGAAATGGCCAGGGACCGAAATGTCTTGGGACCGAAATGTCTTGGGACCGAAACGTCTCGGGACCGAAATGTCTCGGGACCGAAACGGCGGGACCGAAACGGCGGGACCGAAATGGCGGGACCGAAACGTCCTGCTTCCAAAAGAAAGCATATTGTTGTTTGTGGATAGACGATATGTCAGGCAGAGAGGGGAATGACATAAGCTTAGCTGTATCAACGACTTTTCGGAAAATACTGACAGACTTTCTACATGCTGATAGTTAAATTTTTTTATATTGTGACAGTTGTGTTCCTAAGAATAGAAACCAAAGGATATCTTATGCAATTGCAATACTTATACAATTTTATCCACATATTATGGACATTGTTCTAAGATATTCTACACCTAGACATTCATGTGTGCAAGAAGTGGATAATGTTCAGAGCCAAATAGAAAGAACAATGAATGTAGCAGAATATTTTTCACCTGTTTCATTTACACGTTTGTTGCTGAGAATAAATCGCAGTAATCCATTTACAACCCTGAAAATTAAATCAGAACAGTTCTTAGATTTCCACTCGTGTAGCAAAAAAAAAAAAAAAAGAAAAGAAAAAGAAAAAAAGCCTATAATTTCGTTCCGTAGACCAAGGTGATATAGTTATTATTCATACAACTTCTTAAGACAAACAACTGTTGTGACCAGAATTTCACAGCGGTGAATTTGCAAAGAAGTCCCTCCAAACTATGAAGAGTATCAACATCATTTACACAAAGGATTTTTTCATCAAATCCTAAAATAGCACAGAGAAAGAAGGATTGCATTAAAAAAGATGAAATATAAGACCTGCAGAGCATGCTAAGGTAGTTTCCGAGAGAAGAAAGGTTCTACTTTCAAATTATGTTTAAGAGAAATAAAATAAGTAACATAAAATAAAGCATGGTTTATGGAACATTCCAAAATTTTGACTAACAAAAGAGTATCAAACTTATTTTGTTGTTTTAAAAAGAACAAGAAAGTTTCTTCCTTAGAGGTATAGTCTTTTCCTTCGATCAAGAGTATACCTGACTGTAATACGAAAAATTTCATTTATAATTAATTTCAGTTTCATTTATCAATGTAATCACAATTTTTTTTATTAATTTTCATACTCCCCCACTGAAATAGCAAACTAAAAAATGAAAACTGTTGGGTTCCTATTTAATAAAATTAAATATTTAAGCTATTTTATGTTCAGTTAAATAATATATTTAACTTACGTACATTCATTAGTTTTGTGAAGATGGCTTAAATAGTATGAATAAGTGGAAGCGACAATTTGCTGTTATTGTGCTACAATATCGATAGTAATAACATTTTTACTAGCCACTGAAGTTTATTCGAATTAATCAACGAAATTTCACTTTGTTAAACTATAAAAAGTTGCACAAATTAAGAAACATATGGCTTTTTCATAATAGAACCATCTTATTCTGAGGATAACACGACGTTTAAGAATAATATGGTTCTATCAAATTTTTTAAATGTAAAAAAAATGAAAATGTTATTTAAAAACTTTGATTTTGTAGAATTACTGTCTATACCTACATATGAATCTATTAATGCCAAAAGTTTTTGTCAAACTTTAATAGCTGCACGTACACAGCATGCTGATTTTCAAAGTCTTCTAACTCGAAATTGATTTTTGGCCAGATAGAACCATCTTATTCTCTGGTGACGATTTGTTTTCTCCGAAAAACTACTTACTTTGGTAAACTAATTTTTCATGGGCATTTCAAGAGATTTTAATGTTTACAATATTTTTTCAACTGCTATAGAAGGGAGCTCAGATTGGTTTATTTTTCAAGAGAAAAATTAACGCACAAACAATAATCCAACAATACACTTTTGATGCAGATGAAAATGAAGAAGCTACAGAAAAAAGTGTAATTTTTTTCCTTTAATTTCCATAACCTAAATTTGATTTTAAAACATTTTTTTTTTCATATGCTTTACTAGGAGCAACTATTTTTTCCAATTCAAGATATCTCATATTCATTATGGGAAAAATGTGTCTATTTTTTCTTATCTCAAAATTTCTTTCTGAAGAATGAGGTGCAAAAAATATACGAGTGCATAAATTGTGTTTAGATAAATTGTATTAGATATATGGTGTTAGTTTATTTTTCGCGTCCATTGCAATTTTTTTGTACATTCTTGCGACGTTGTTTTCAATTATTTTTTTTTATTATTATTATTATTTTACGAATATATTTGTCTGTATCAAGTATTCATGTTTCTGTAATTCAATTTCGACGTCATTTTCTGGAAAATGATATAGCGAAGATTTTTAAATGTGTAATGACCCGAGTTCTTGTTTGATATGCAAGAAAGATCTTAAAGATCTTACAAAGCAATCTCTTTGAACATAGGAGACAAGCTCCTAGTGCTAAGTCTTTTACCACGAGCTACATTTTAAAAATAAAGGTATTTATGTTAATTAAAGCTAAAATATGTATAAAATCGTAATTAAACAAAGTAAAAAGCTGAAAAAATAAATGATTTTATTATGCATTTTCAGACATGCCAACCTCCGGCTTTTTAAAAATCAAACAATTATACTTCTAACCAGAAATTTATTGAGTCGACGAAGTTAAGTAAGTTTCAAATGACCCTCTGAGTTAATACTAGACACTTCTAATTAAATAATTTTTCTGGTTCAAAGTACGTTATCACGAATTTCCAAAAGCCGGAGGTTGGCAACTCTGCATTTTCCCCGCGCAAGACAATGTCTCAGAAGGTTATGGACTACTGCAGCAGTAAATATAGAAGAATTACTATCACTATTAAAAATAAAGTGTTTAGAATGTATTTTCCATTACTTAAAAAAATAACATATTTAAATATTGTAACGCCTCTTAATACACCTGCAAAAGTTAAAAGGAAAAAAAAAAGTTAGTGGAACGACAACAGTTGCAAAATCATGTAAATGAGCTGAAAGTGTTGACGGAAATAACAGAGCCATAGATAATGTAAATATGAAAACATAAGAAATCTAAGTTTTTCTTTAAATTTAGTATACCTATTGATTTTTTTGTTTCCATTTGTTACCAATCTACTAATTTATAATGGTGCTATTGCGATAACTATTTTTTTTTTCAAAGTATTGAAACAGATCCAGCAGTCCTCTAAAAAAAAGGATACTAATAGAACAAAGACATCTTTTTTATTCGTGATTTCGCAACTGTTTTCCTCTCCCTTCCCCTCTGCATAAGTCATTCTTATTAAACGCAGAAAATATTACGATAGTTACTGAAATTAAGCATAAATTTGTCTCATAATCAAATTATAAGTCATATAAAATGCATAGCTTTTATACTTCTTTTGAAAGGAAAAGCATTTTGTTCTTATACCTATGTTAATAATGTCGATTTTGTTTACTCTCATCATTTTAATGAATAACAAAGCAATGAAGAGGTCCTAAATTCTGATTTCGAATTCTGTGGGCCTTTTTCGCGATATTTCATACATATAAAGTGGTGTTTCATCCAAAGTCTATGACATTCTGTAACTTTATGATTGACATTTTATCTGTATCTGCAATACGGTTCGAGATAAGATAGCTGAGTTTCAAATGCTTTTATTTCAAACCGCTTCAAGTAATCTTAACTTACCACACATAGATGTTGTAATATGCGTATCTGTCTCATTTCTAATAGTAACTACTTTTATTCAAAAGTTATATATGTGCATATTTTATGAACTTTCCCTCTGGAAATTACTCGAACGGAAAGAATATGCATACAAATGCGCATTTATTGTACTAGTGATTAGATTGAGATCATGACCAGCATTTTTTTATAGTCTTTTATTTTATAACAGATCAGTTGTTTTTAAGTAATGTGTTTCTTCTCTGATTATTATGCCTGGAAATTCAAAAATGACGAAACGAAGGTGAGTAATTTAATACAATATATTCTAAATAGCATATACATCAATTTCTAATCAGATGGTATCCGATAATTTTATATTTACTCAATATGAAAATTTTAGATTTCTGATTATTTGCAATCTACAGTAATAAAAGGAAGCTTAGCTCTGTGTGTGTGTGTGTATACTAGTGATGAGCGATTTCGAGTTTTTTAATCGATTTAATCGATACTATGGGCAACTCGATTTAATCGATACTATATATTTTTTAATCGATGTCTCTGATTGTAATATCTTTTTCATTTTCTTCAAAAGTTGAAGATAAAGTACCAGTCCCAAAATTTATCGTATCTCATACATGTTAAAACTTCTAAATTCACTATCACAGTGTCAGATTTAAATGATAACTTATGCGCATCATGAAGATTTAAAAAATATATGTTCGTTGAAGTATGCGCATTTTAAAAGAAAATATATGCATTGCATTTTTTCAAAAATTCGTTGAATTTTGGTCCGCATCTTCTTAGCTCAAAGAGCATAAAAGTGACACCGGTTGGGCAGTATACATTCAAGTATAATAAAAATCTATTTATGTGAAAATTTAACAGAATATAAAGTTTGATTAAATTCCATGCATAAGTTCTGAGATATAGCTATCACTAATACCGTGAAAAATGCAGTATAGCAGCACAGTCTGCAATATAATTTACACGAAAACCTAATCAGGAGCAACATATGTCAATATCTAACAGAGTATTAAGTTTGATGCAATTCCGTTCATTAGTTCTTGAGATATTCTCGCTAACATCGTGTGTAAATCCTGAAAAAAGGTGTTGAGTTCAGGGAGTGCTACCGGAGGACATCGCACTCCTTGAAACATTGAATTTTACCTTAGCATGGATGATTTCAAACCTGACGTATAATGGTCTGATTCCGCCCCCCGACCCTCCTGCACATACACTCACATACATACAGAAATTTGGAATGTCTCTCCTCAGATCCGCAGAAATCCCTCCCAGAGAAAGATGTCTAAATTCAATAATTGCTGAAAAAAGCAGCATAGCAACGTAACCTATTATGTGATTTACACGAAAACCTAATCAGGAACAACTTATGGCAATGTCCAACAGAATATAAAGTTTGATGAAATTCCGTGTGATCCCTAAAATCGTGTATATCCTGAAAAACTATTGAGTTAAGGAGTTAACTCGAGGAGGAACATCTCTGTCCTCGGAACATTGAAATGTTTCTCCAAAAAATTTGAGACTTTATGCTTAATGTACAAAAGTCCAATCCCCTCCCCCCTCTGAAGTCTAGAATGTCCCTCCAAGGAGCCTTAGAAATCCCTCACTGCGAAAATGTCTGAATTCAATATAGCTGATAAAAGCAGTATAGTAAAGACCCCTGTAGGATTATTTACACTGAAACCTAAAAAGCAACAAATTATGCCAACGACTACTTGAATGTGAAATTTGATGAAAATTCCTGCATTATTTTTTGAGATACAGCTATTGCGAAAATCGGGAAAAGTGCAGCATAGCATTGCCACCTGCAGATAGATTTAAATCAAAGCCTAATCAATTTATGTCAACATCAAACCGAATCTGTAGTTTGGTAAAATTTCGTGGATTAGTTCTTGAGATAGCGATCTTGCAGTAATCATGAAAAATGCATAATGGCAGAGCCACAAATTGAGCGATTTTCATCAAAACGTAATCAGCCCTAATTTATATGAAAGTCTAACTGAATCTAAAGTTTCAACAAATTCTAAGTATTAGTTCTTGAGATTTTTGGCAGAGACAAAACAAATAGACAGATGTAAAGATACAGACAGAAGGATCTTTATAAAAAATAGTCAAACCGTAATTGAAACAGGACCTTTTAAAACGACAAAACCATTTTTCACCGGAAGCGGAAAATTTTCATGAATCCGTGTCTTTATTTTTGGAAAGACAAAAGAAAGTAACAAACTAGTCAGATGTGGCAATCCCAAAACTTTCTGCTTCTATCTCATACATGTTAATACTTCCTGAAAAATTCAGCACAGCAGTGCCACCGGTTAGATAATTTACATCAAAATCTAGTCAGCAACAACTTACGGCAGCTTCTAACTGATTTTGAAGTTTGATGAAAATCCGTGCATTTGTTTGAGATACAGCAATTGAGGAAATCTTAAAAAAAATGCATAACAGCGTCTCCTGTTAGGTGATGTACACCAAAAACTAATCCAGATAAACTTTTTCCAGGTACACTGTGAAAAATCTGCTGCATTTTGTTGCTAAGCACTCCGCCGCTTGCATATACTATATCTATTCCGACCTTTAAGAATGCTCCATAATATAGTCAAGAAATAGTTTTCTATACAAGCAGCAGCGTGCATAACAATAAAATACAGCAGATTTTTAACAGTGTACTAGCTGAATCTGAAGTTTGATGAAAATCTATGCATAAGTTTGTGAGATACAGCTATTGCGAAATCATGAAAAATGCAACATATTAGCGCCATCTGTAGGGTAATTTACCACAAAAACTAAACAACAGTAATCTATATCAGAGACTTGCTGAATCTCAAGTTTCATGAAAATTCGTGAATTAGTTCTTGAGATAGAGCTATTTTGATAATCATGAATAATGCAGCATAGCAGTGCTATCTCTTGAGCGATTTACATCAAAAGGTAATCAGTACCAAATTATATCAAGGGCTAAATAAATATTAGGTTTTATTAAAATCCGTGCATTAGTTTTTGAGATAGAGCTAATGTGGAAATTGTGAAAAATGCAGCATAGCAGTGCTATCTATGGAGCGATATTAACCAAAAACTAATCAGATTTGATTTATATCCAGGTGAAACGGAATCTAAAGTTTTGTGAAGTTCCGTACATTTGTTCCGAAGGCAGAATCGTTTCTTTTTTTATTTACTTCAATTGAAATCGTATTATAGATGATTCTTTGATCCTGTTATGAAAATCGTTATTTTTTTTTTATTTACTTCAAATCGAATCGCGGTTGATCCACGATTTAGGTTTAATCTATTCTTCCAATTTTACTGTTTTAATGGTAGAATTGATGTAAAATTTCGTATAAGGAAGGATTATTTTTTTTCTTTCTAGAATAAATCAGCGTTGAATGCAGGTATTTTTCTTTGTAACGGATATCTGCGACTCCGACGGAGGCATTTTAGATGCCCGTAAGGGGGAGGGGGAGGGGGAGTCGCAAATTTCTGCTTTAAAAAGCATAAAATCCCAAAACTTCTGGGGGCCAACCTCTTAATTCAACACTAAGATAAATCGTTATACTTTTGTTTAGAAACCAGGTTATTTGGATTATTAATTATTAATTTGTATTTTTCACGCTCGTCCCTTCTAATCCCTCTCCCCTTCTCGCTATTCTTAATTTACAGGGCCGCTCAAAATATGCATTCAATTTTTAAAATGTCCGATTCTCGTTCTATTTTATTATAAAAGCACATTTTGAAACTTTACAAAAGATACATTTGGGGTCGCCTTTCTGTCCGCTTGGAGTTTACTTGCCCACCCCAAGGAGTACATTTTTTTCTTCCAAACCTTCCTCGTGTAACATATTGTTGGAAAGCTATTTATCTCTTTTTTGTCCCTACTCCCCCCCCCCCCCCCCTCTAAACCTATTTACACGCTCGTGGCATAGATGAAATAATACATCTTTTATTTCTGATATTTCTTTTATTTCGGTTATTCTGTTATGATTGTATTCCTTTTTTTACTTAATTATATGTTTTTGCCTTGAAGTAGAATTCTCTGCTATAATTTCATGTACATTTCACAACTTTAATGAGATTTTTTACTGTTTCAACTGCAATATTTCAAATTGATTTTCATTATGTTTAAAATAATTATCCGTAGAAATTGAAGTACTTATTTATATACTGTGTGTGCTAATGCTATCGAGTGCATTAAATACTCAACCCAGCAACATTTATTATGAAGTTTTTGCGATTAGATTGTCAGTTAAATGGTTTAGGATTGGAAACGAAAGGGCTCGGGCAAATTTTTATTTTTAGCTCACGAGATATCAAAGTCTTAGAGCTTAAGTTCTCGTTCGCTCTGTATGTATGTATACAGGGTGAGTCATAAATATCGAAACAATAGGCTATCTCCTTAAATATTGCCCCTAGACCCATACTTCCAATTGCAAAAATTCATAAAAAAAGATGAATTTTTTGATAAGATAAGTTGCAACTCCTTGGGGGATCTGTTTTAAAAAATACGAAAATTAAATTTTTATACGGCCCCCAGAGGATAAAACTTCCAATTAGAAAAAATTTCTTTATCTCTTCCTGAATTGAACAAAAAAAATTTCATCTCGATATCTGCAAATCCCCGAAATATATTAATATTCAAAATTTTCCAAAATTCCTGACTTACACCACTTAAGCATGCCTCTGAGCGCAGCAAAATCAGTTCATTTGAAGTACAATTAAGGGATCGACCATAAATTTACGTATTGTTAAATGTCGATCCAAGACAACACTTAAACTTTTAGATATAAAATAAAAGCGTATAGGTTTTTGCTTTAAACTTCGATGAAATATGCTAGATGCCTGCAATATTTCGACCTTGCCGCCAACTTCGTAACTGGCACGACTCATTGAACGGACCGTCTTATTAAACACTTATTAAAAGTGTTATCAAATTAAGTGATATTAATTAAACTCTCATTAAAAGTGTCTTAAAAACTTATTGGCGCAGGCAATAAGTTTAGTAAATATAGTAATAGCGAAAATGACTCTTCTATTAGCGGAATCAATGGAAATATATTTTAATAAATTACATAGAAATATTTTCAAAAATCTACTTTATACTACAGTTAAACCGCTATAACGGACACTCCCGAATAGCAGATACCTCTGTTTAACGGACTATTTTCCAATCCCCATTCTCAAAACCTAAATTTGTGTATGTTTAACCTCTGAATAACGAACATTCCGAATAGTGGACACTATTTAAGGCGATAAAGGATGAAAAATATTTTTTAAGGAGAAAAAAATGAAAAAAGTAAAAAGGCCTCTAAATTTATCAGGGAATTTTGTGATAAATGAGCTGGGGAAAATCCCCCCCCCCCCACACGTTCAGAGTTGAATTGAAGGGGTTGCCAAGGAGGGACATCTTCCAGAGCATTGAAATATCCCCTTCGAAAATTGAGATTTTATGCTTTTAACAGCCAAAATGTGCAACCCCCCCTCCCCGACCGGAACTCTATAATGTCCAATAATGTCACTTTGAAAAACAAATTACATGTAATCGCAAGCAAAAGTTAACTTTTGTAACAGGGTTTTTTCACAAGCATGTAATGAACAGTGGGTAAAGGTGTGTACAGTTTTATTTAGCCCCATTGCTTAAAAAATAATTGTAATTTCTGATTAATCATATAAAAGAGGTTTTAGGACACATAAAAGTCAATTAATGAAATGTTAACGTTTCTTAGCACTTTTTGAATATCTTTGATTTTCCCAATAGCGGACACCTCCGAATAGCGGACAATTTCTGCGTTCCTGAGGTGTCCGTTATTTAGAGGTTTTACTGTATTCAGTTTAAAATTTATGAAGGTTTTAAACCTATTTTTGCTTTCTTCTATCTTTACAAGAAGAAAGTATTGGATTCATGAAAATTTTGAATTCCGGTTTTCGATGGATTCACCCGTTTTAGGGCTCAGAGATACCGAAAAACATGTTTTTATGAAATGTCTGTCTGTGAGTCACAGCACAATGAAAAAATTTGAAATCGACGTGATAAAAAAATAAAGTTTAAATCAACTGACGCATTTAAATAGTAATTAAAGAAGGTGAAAATGGCAAAAGTTAAACAAAATCTGAAATCGAAACTATACAGCATTTAAACGTTAGGAGCCCATCTTTGCCCATCTTAAAACTAAATGCACTTTGCTGCAGCAAATGTTTTTATTTCAGTATTTCTCATTTTTAAACTGACATACGTCAATAACCGTCGGTTACGATAACTTTTCAGCTCAGAAAATTTACTTTTAAAAATATGATTTGTTTACAAAAATTACTTTTTTTTAATATTGCTATTTTAAATACTTTTATTTTTCAAAAATTAAATGTTATTTAAAATGCTGAATTAAAATTGAAAATTAGACATTTTCGTTTAATCAAAAGAAAAAAATTCAACGCGACAAATAATATTTTGAGTTATAACAATTTTAATTTACTCTTTTTTTTTTTTTTTTTTTTTTTTTTTTTTTTTTTTTGAAAAAAAAATATTAAGAAGTCTTATGATGTGATAATACTTACAAATTTTATGTGTTTAACCATCACAAAACATTCAAAATTCCATTTTTATAAATAAATAAATAAAATAAATGTTTTCTGGACCCATTACAGCAACATTGTTTCTTCAATTACACGCATTTCAATTTGTGTCTGATCCCTTGAAACCTCACGATTTATTAAAATTGTCACAACTCTCTGAGTTTTGAAGCTATCAAGATGAAATTTTTTTTGTTCAGTTCAGGAATGAATAAGGAAAAATTTTCTAATTGGATGTTTTATCCTCTGGGGGCCGTATAAAAATTTAATTTTCGTATTTTTTAAAATAGACCCCCCATGGAGTTAAAACTTATCTTATCAAAAAATTCACCTTTTTCTATGAAACTTTGCAATTGGAAGTATGGGTCTAGGGGCAATATTTAAGGAGATAGCCTATTGTTTCGATATTTATGACTCACCCTGTATATGTAATGGAACGCGATAATTCATGATTAAAATATCCGGTTTGCTTCAAATTTTGGATATAGATTTATTGTGGTAAGGCGCTTCCTTGATTACTTTTGGGAGTTCATTGGGTAAGTATAACGGGAGGGGGGGGTAATCTCCGCTTTAACTTATATAAATGGGTTTTTCATGTAGGATTATCAGATTTCATTCAAATTTTAGATATAGGCTCATTTTGATGAGGTGCCGCCATTATTAGTATTGGATGTTCATAGGTTAAGTATGGGGATAACGGGAGGAAAAACCCTCCCTTAATTTAGATAAATGGGGTTTTTATGCAAAATTATCAAATTTCATTCGAATTTTAGATATAGGATCATTTTGAAGAGGCGCAATCATGATTAGTATTGGGTGTTCATTGATTAAGTATAAAGTGGAGAAATGGAGGATAACCCCCCCCCCCCCTTAAATTTTAGGTAGATTTCGTATGAAATATTAGGTAGATTTCGTATGAAATACTACCTATTGCATTGTCTCCCATGTTGGAATTTCTGAAAAATTTTTGCGGATCTACACGAATCATGACTCCTAGACCCCAAAACTACCATCAGTAAAAAAGTTTATATATCTATCTATCTATCTATCTATCTATCTATCTATCTATCTATCGGTGTATATCACTTTCTTCTAGACACGATAACTTCCATAATTATGCTCAGATCTTCATCAAACTTTTACATAAAATCAAGGGGCATAAAATCTCGGTTAAGTTCGTTAATGGGCAAAATCGGACCAAGGGGGTGGAAGTTAGGAGGGTTTTTGTGAAAACAGAAAAAACGCGATAACTTTTTAATTAAAATAGATATCGAATTAGTTTAAAGTTTATATTACTTCTAAAAAATGCGGAAAAAGTTTATGCGTGACAGATTTTTGATAAAGTTAAAAATGGGCTCAAGGGGCGAAAAAAACATGGTTTTTGGGAGAAAAAAATTCATAATTTCGTCAATTCTCAAGATATCAAATCCAACTAAATTTTATATAAATGTACTCAATATTATCTAAAACTTTTGTATTTACAGGTTTTTGATAGGACCAATTTTTACCGATGAAAAAAATTAAAAACGAAAAGAAAAAGGGGGGAGGAAAAAGAAAAAAACCCATAACTTACTCTATTCTTAAGCAATTAAATCTAATTAAATTTATTTTACATCTTCACAATAATATCTACAACTTTTATATCGACAAGTTTTTCATAGAACCAATTCTTATAGCAAAAATAAATTAAACAAAAATAGGAATTGGAGAAAAAACCTCAAATCCAAACTGCTTATATTCTGACTCATTTTAAAATTCATTTTTGATTTTAAACGCATCCAAATGACACTTCCTCTTATTTAGCAACTATATAATGCGACGTATTGGCCAATTGTTTGATAAAGGCAGAATATATTTTTTAAAAGGCTGCCAAAAAAGGTATTTTGAACTGATTTCCCGAAGTTTTCATCATTAAAAAATTCATTAAGTATAACAAATTGCGTTTTTTATGAGTCATTTTTAAATTCATTTTTGTTCTCAAACCCATCCAATTTACAGGTCCTATTATTTAGAAACTATACAACTTGACGTATTGGCCAGTTTTTTGATAAAGGCAAAATATATTTTTTAAAAGGCTGCCAAAAAGAGTATTTTGAACAGAATTTCACGAAGTTATCGTGATTAAAATTTGAGGAAATTTAAGAAATTGCGTTTTTACCGAGTCATTTTTAAATCTTTTTTTGTTCTCAAACTCATCCAATTTACAGGTTCTCTTATTTAGGAACTATATAATGTGACGGAGTGGCCAGTTTTTTGATAAAGGCAGAATATATTTCAAAAAAGGCTGCCAAAATGGGCACTTCGCACAAAATTTCCCAAAGCGAGATGATTAATGAACTGTGGGTATTCAAATAACAAATTGGTTATTTTATGACTCATTTTTAAATCCAATTTTGCTCTGACACGCATTCAATTGACAGTTTTTTATTACTTAGGAGCTATATAATGTGCGTATTCGTCAATTTTTTGATAAAGGGTGAATATATATATTTTAAAAGCTGTCAAAGTAAGCACTTCGCAAAAAAATTTCCCAAAGCGATCATGATAAAACAATTGAGGTTGTATTCAAATAACAAATTGTTTATTTTATGACTCATTTTTAAATTCAATTTTGCTCTCAAACGCATTCAATTGACAGTTATTTGTTATTTAGGAACTGTGTAATGTGCCGTATTGGTCAGATTTTTGATAAAGGCTAAATATATATTTAAAAAAATCTGTCAAAGTGGGCGCTTCGCACAAAATTTCTCAAAGCGATCTTGATTAAAGAATTGTGGATGTATTAAAATAATAAATTGGTTATTTTATGACTCATTTTTAAATTCAATTTTGCTGTCAAACGAATTTAATTAACAATTTTTTGTTATTTAGGAACTATATAATGAGCATATTGGTAAATTTTTTAAATAAAGTAAGAATATAATTCAAAATATATTGCCAAAATCGGCATTTGAATAGAGATAGGCTTTTTTTTTTTTTGAAATGAAAACTTTTCGAAATCTACCTCCGCCTATAGGCCATGCCGAAAGGGATTTTTGTAAATGATTTTTCCACGCAGAATTTACCGATTTGCTTCAAATTTTGGATATAGGTTCATTCATATAAGTCGCTTTCCCTGATTTGTTTTGGGGATATATTGGATAAGTATAAAGGATATATCAAAGGAAGCTACCCCTCTTGATTTAGGTAAATGGTTTTTCATGCAGAATTAACCGATTTGCCTCAATTTTTGGATATAGGATCATACTGATAAGACGTTTTGCTGGTTAGTTGTGGGGTTCTTTTGTTAAGTATAACGACTGAACGGGGGATTATACCCATTTCACCCCCTTAAATTATATAAATGGGTATTTCTGCAGAGTTAACCAATGTGCTTTAAGTTTTGGCTATAGATTCTTTCTGGTAATGCAAATCTCTGAATAGTTTTGGAGGTTTAATTTTTAATTTTATAGGGAGGAACTGGAGAGAACTCCTTTTAAATTATATAAATGGGGTTTTATGCATAATTATCTGACTTGCTTTGAATTTTAGACATAGGTTCATTATATTAAAAGGAGTTTCCGCGATTATTTTTTGGGATTCAATGATTAAGTATAAATAAAGGAAATGGAGAGCTAATCCCCACCTTAATTTATTTTTCGAAGGGCATTATTCCTTGAAAAAATAAGGCTGTAACATGCAATTAGTGTGCATAGCCTATGACCTCAAAGCCATCGGTTTAACTGAACAATATTCTTTTTACTTATTTATTTATTTATTTTCGGAGAGAAAGGGATTGAAAATTGTTTAATCAAACTATTATACTATCCTGATAATTCAATGAAATAGCGCCAAAAACTGGAGATGTAAAAGAATTAAAATAATAAAACTTTGTAAAAAATCGCCATAAAATTAAAACAAAACATAAAGCGTGTTTCGAGATGGAAATTTTAACAGCTCGTCTACTTCAGGTGATGACGAACAGCTGACGACAGAAATTAAATGTCCAGCTCAAAATGCATACTATATTTTGTTTTAATTTTAAGGTGATTTTTTACAAAGTTTTGTTATTTTAATTATGGTGATTATTGTTTTAAGAATTAAGCAGTAAAGCCATATGTGATGAGAATCGCAAGTAATTATTTTTTAAAAAGCTAAAAATGAGAGTTTTTTGTTACAGCTTGAATTTCCAGCCTACAACTTTTAAGTTAGACTTTTTTAACTAGGGCGCTCTGTCCCCTACGATTTAAACTTGTCAACTACCGTCCCGCCTCTAAAAATCAATTAACTTGATCGGCTTTTAGAAATTTACGGAAAACTGAATCCTAATTAAAACAGTGGCGATCTCTCTATAAACAGGTATTCATTTTTCTCCGTTTTACGGGGAGTGTTTAAGACCGAATGAGCTACTGTTAATGACTGTTTTTGCTTTTAATTAAATGAGACGAGTTATAGCCCATTGAATTCAAAGAATGAAAATGTTTAAAATACATTATTGAAAAGAATTAAACTTTATTCCTTACATCATCAATAATATTCAATTAGGATTAAGAAATTAGTAAGTTACTAATTGAGGCTTTGATCTTTGGTTTTGCCTAGTGAAAATCAACGAAAATTGTGCCCTTATGACACAATTGTAATATTTGTTTTCAACGAAATTTAAAAGTAACAACGTTTCCATTGTCGCAAAATATACATGCTTACTTTTCATATTCATATTCACTATTTTAAAAATATTTTAACGATATTAATAGATTATTATTAAATATATACCCAAACTTTATGTCACGTTGCCGGTTTCAATTTTGCATGCAATACAAATTCATTTTTACTATGACATGTTCACTCACTGAAGCCCTCTCAGATGAACTTCCCAATTTCAGTATCAGCGGAATGAAAACAATACTGAAATGTAACATTTTAAAAGTAAAAATGCTTTATTTTAAATTGTGACATCATTTTCTGTTCAAAAGTTTTTAAATAGTTATTTTTAATTATAATAAGATAATGGCACCCGTAAAGATATAGTGATACCCCAATTTTTCCTCTTATCTCTTCAACAATGAAAGTAACTTCATTGCCAACAATGTGAAGAAATTTCATAAAGCAACTTGTAAAATTAAAATATAAAAATGGGATTATTTCAAAAAAGTCCTTCCGGCCAATACCGAGAGGAAGAGATAGCTTTCATATTCTTTACTTTAAAAAAAAAAATTTTCAAGTTATATTATTCAACCATACAAAGCTCAAATTAGTGGAACACGATAATAGAAGATCCAATACTAGTTTATATAAATACAAAAAAATTAGTTAAAATTAGTTATTTTTTTTTATTCAATCTGGTTTTTTATTAAGCGATTTAGAGAGTCGCCAAATTCCACGATATGATGAAGTGCTTGCCATCTTAAAACAATATGATGGGTGAAATAAAAAAATGAGCTTCATCGAGATTTTAGTAAGTCTTGTGCACATGCTCACTCACATCAAAATCGGTTGATATATCCGAGTGTTGCCGCAGGTAAATGGATTTTTCAAAATGTCACCCACTTTAGAAATTCAAAGTATTATAAATCAGTCATTTTTAAAGATATAAATAAAACAAAAAATGCTCTGGAATCTTTGTATCCAAGTCAAACACATAGAAGAAAAATATTTTTAAATTTCTGATTTTTTTGCACTTAATTTAAAATTTTATTTTTTTTTAATTTAAATAGCCGCCATTTTGAAACAAAATGCAGGATCCAAACATTACATCCAAATCGGTTCATTAATACCCGTGTTATCAGATAACAAATATCAGATCATTCCAAAATGTCAGCCATACTAAAAATTCAAAGTGCTATAACTCAACAATTTTTTAAGATACAAACGAAACGAAAAATGCTCTAGAATCTTTGTATAAAGCTAAAACACATAAAAGAAAAATCTTTTTAACTTCTAACTTTCGTATACCAAATTTTAAATTTTAATTTAAAAAAATTTAAATGGCCGCCATTTTGAGACAGGAAGGTGGATGAAACCGACCAACGAACCCGGTTCAGACATCAGTATAAAAGGTGTCCATTCTCAACGGTGGCCAATGGCTAATTTCTAAACCATTAGTCATAGACATATAGTTCCAATTGCAAAAATGCTTTTAAAAAGGTAAAGAATTATTTTTCAAGCGATTTAGGTCAAAAAAAATTTTATTAAAAAATACGAAAATTAACTTTTTATATAGTCCCTCTGTCCTATTGGTGATATTTAATAAAAATTTTCCATCACCCTCTCAAGCAATACAAAAAAGGTCCCATTCATCTAACATTAAAATTGACCGAGCTATGAAACTTTAAATTTCATGACTTAAACCACTTTTCTGTATCTAAAAGCGAATGAATTGGACTAAGTTTTCAGGGAACATATACTAAGTGTTTAAATTATTATAAAGGGCGTCCATTTCCAACGCTGTCCAATAGCTAATTCTTAAACCATTTGTCACAGACATATAAGTTACAATTACAAAAATGTTTTAAATGAGATAAAGAAATATTTTTAAAGCAATTTAACTAAAGGTGCTACCACCATATAAGTTTTATGCTAGTATTAATTTTTATTAATTAACTTCTAGATTGGATAAAATAATTGAAGACGTGAGTTTTAAAATTCTCTTTATCGAGAAAATCAAATTTTGGGAAATCGCGATTTTATTTTTAAAAGGTGTGTTATTTTGCTTAAAATGTTCGTATGTATGTTGCTCTAGTTCAAAATCTATATTCAAATTTTAACTCACTTCCAAATATCTGATCGAGGTTCAATTTGCACACTTATTTATATCTAATGACAATGTAATATTAATACAAGTTTAGGTGCGTACCATTAATTTATTTTATAAGACTAAACCAAATTCTGTTAGGTTAAATAATCTAATAGAATTTTTTAATATATGTCATTTGGTAACGAATTGCGACTGTTGCTTTTCATATTTTAAATTAACAAACTTTCTGTTACTTTTTTATTTATATTTTTAGTGCAAATTTTGCTTTAATTTGTAATCATCAACGTAAATTTAAAAATAATAATCTAAAAATTATTTTACTCTCAATCTTTAATGTTGAAATTTATATCGTGCGTTTATTTTTATTTCCAGTAAATTTGTGACTGACTCCTAATTTGCAGCAAAAAAGATACTTCAACTTTAAACAGATATTACTCGGTCAGTTTTAATCGCAGAGGAATGGGACTTTTTTTTTTGTATTACTTGTTAGAGTAGTGGTAAAAATTAACTAAATATCACTTATAGGACCGGGGGACCGTATAAAAATTTAATTTTCGTAATTTAAAAAAAAAAATTTAACCTCAATCACTTGAAAAACAATTCTTTACCTTTTTTAAAGCATTTTTTCAATTAGAACTACATGTCTATGACTAACGGTTTAGGAATTAGCCATCGGCCACCGTTGAGAGTGGACACACTGTATGCTACAGTTGACAAAAAAAGTATTAGAACAATGTGAATTTTGTTGTTTTCTAGGTAATAAAATGAAATAAATGGTAAAATCAATTTATATATAATAGTATTTTTTACAGAGTATTCAATAAGGAATCAAAAATTATTTAAACTAAATATATTATTTTTATAAATAAAAAAAACAAGATTCGCACCGCAAAAAAAGTATTAGAACAAAGTAAAAACCAACAGGCAAATTGTAATTTAACCGTGTTAAATTTTCAAAGTTATTCTCGCACGTGTCAAGGTCATTTCAAGGATATTTACTTCATTTGCAGACAGTCAATTCAAAATAATTTACGTGCAAGTTTTTCGTCATGGCACCCAAAACAAAAGAGATTCCACTTGCAAAAAGAGAACAAATTGTTTACTTGCATCATAGTGGAAAAACCTTCCGAGAAATTTCAAGTATGTTAAATGTGTCATTGTGTGCAATTCATAATATTCTTAAAAAGAAAAAAGAGACTGGTGTTGTGGATAACAGAGAAAGATCAGGGAGACCAAGCAAGCTAACTGTGAGAGAAAGACGACAAGTGGTTAAAGATGCTCTAAAAAATCCAACTGGAAGTGCAAGGATGTTGGCCACAAATATTGAAACAATATCAGGAAAGATTGTATCACCACAGACTGTAAGAAATGTTTTGCATAGTGCTGGTATAAAAGGAAGAAGGCCAAGAAAGAAACCATTTATTTCAGAAATCAACAGAAAAAAACGTCTAGAGTTTGCCAAAAAATATAAAAGCACAACTTTAGATTTCTGGAAAAATGTAATTTTCTCCGACGAAAGTAAATTCGAAATTTTTAAACCAAGACACGTACTCACTGTTTGGAGAAAAAAAGGTGCTGCTTTAGAATCTCAAAATTTACTGAAGACGGTAAAGCATGGAGGGGGGAATGTCATGGTCTGGGGTTGCATGGCTTACAATGGAGTTGGAAATATCCAGTTTATTGATGGGAAAATGACAGCTTTGTCGTACGTTAATGTGTTACGGCATAATTTGAAGGACAGTGCAAGAAAACTAGGGTTAGAGAAGACATTTTTCTTCCAACAAGATCAAGATCCCAAGCATACTGCCAATAAAACCAAATAGTGGCTTTTATATAATGTTCCTCGAAGATTAGAAACTCCGCCACAATCACCAGACTTGAATCCTATTGAACACCTATGGCATCTACTTGATCAGAAAATAAGAAAAAGCTCAATAACAAGCAAAACAAGTTTGAAACAAGCATTGCAAAATGCATGGAATACCATGTCTTCAAAAATTACCAATGATTTAGTAGAATCTATGCCAAGATGATTAGAAGCGGTAATTGCAGCAAAAGGACTCCATACCAAGTATTAATTTCATACTTCAGTCTTCAATTATCTTATTTTTTATATGATTCAACATTCAAATCTGATGTTCTAATACTTATTTTGCAATGCAAATTTTATTTATTTATTTTTTTTTAATTTCTGTTAAGTTTTAATATATATTTGTTACAAAAATAAGATATTTTTGTAAAAACTTTGCTTAATATATATCTTTTATATCAATTAAATCGTTTTATTACTTAAAAAACTACAAAATTCACACTGTTCTAATACTTTTTTTGTCAACTGTATGTACACACCAAGTTACATCCAAATCGGTTCATAAATACGCCTGTTATTAGCGTGACAAAAATAAGACCGTTTTAAAATGTCAGCCACACTAGAAATTCAAAGTGCTATAACTCAGCCATTTTTTAAGATACAGACGACACAAAAAAATGCTCTAGAATCTTTATATCAAGCTAAAACACGTAAAAGAAAAATCTTTTTTAACTTAATTTTTGTGTACCTAATTTTAAATTTTAAATTAAAAAAATTTAAATGACCGCCATTTTGAAAAAGATGGCGGATAAAACTGGCCAACAAACTCCGTTCAGACATTGGTATATATTATGTACACACCAAGTTATATTCAAATCGGTCCATATACGCGTTTTATCACGTGACAAAAATCAGACCGTTTTAAAATGTCAGCCACATTAGAAATTCAAAGTGCTATAAGTCAGCCATTTTTCAAGCTATAGAGAAAACAAAAAATCTTCTGGAATCTCTGTATCAAGGTCAAACACAAAGAAATTTTTAATTTTTTAAGACTTAATTTAATTTTTTTTAATTAAATAGCCGCCATTTTGAAACATAATGGTGGATGATGCTGGCCAACGAACTCGGTCAAAACATTAGTATGTACTATGTACACACCAAGTTTAATTCAAATCGGTTCATAAATAGGATAGTTACAGCATGACAAAAATCATATATAAATAAATATATATATATAAATCAACATTTGAACGGAAGGCAGTTTTGGGATCTGGGGGTCATGATCGGTGTAAATATTCCAAAATTTTCCGGAGGTGCTTTCCTCCGGACGGCTGCAATGTTTTTGTAATGAAAGACACCTAAAATCAAATTATTTTGGGAGAAGCTTTCTTTCTTTCTTTCTAACCGATGACCAGGCCCCTACCTGCCGAGTTTTCTCAGCTTAACGGGTTAGATACCTGGTATCGGGGCGGACAACCGCCTAATTGCCACGTAGTGGCAATAAACTTTGCTTCGCATGCCATCATTTCTGCAGTATTTGCTTGTCGTTGAGCATACTTTGTTTCGCTTGTTAATTAATGGTACATCCTGATGTTTGAACTGCAAATGGCTTCACAAGATGGTCTCGTAATTTAGAGCCTTGATCAGATGACGAGACCTTCACCTGGCAAGGCACTTCCAGAGGTATAATTCACAGGTAACTTGGAGGACTTTGCACCCACGACGGATTTTACATGCACCAGGCGCCATTAGCATACATGATGGAATTTTAGCCGGCAAAGTGGGGACGATCTACGCAGACAAGTGCCGAGGTCGGCTGATTGTGGCTAATGGTTACTGGACTGAGTGGTTTATTGCCTTTGTGAATGTACTGAGTTAGGCACCGCACATCACTCCCACTCGCCGTGCCAGGTAAAATGGGGCTGGAGCTAAACTTTTTTTTGAGCCGAGACGGTGGCATGTCCTTAGCAGACAACAGGGGGGACAATTTTGAGGGAGATTTAGAAAAATAAATAACCAAAACTAAAAAAGCCGAAATGCTAAGTAGTGCCAGAGAAGGGAGAATTTTTGGGCCGAAATGCAAGGCAGTCGAATCGCTGCAGGTGGTGACGAGATCCCTCCTTTCTACTTGTATCCCAAAAAAGAAAAAGAAAAAAAAGGTTCTCCATGGGCTGTCCCATTGGAGCGGGTCCGGTAGCTAGTGCGGACAGAGTCCAAATGCACCTAATAAAGAGGCGTACTGTCGCTAGAATAAAACAAGGGAAAAAAACGAAAAAGGAAAACCCCGAACACGTTTCGGACCGCGCAAAGTCCCGTGGGTCCCTGCGTCAATGAGGTCAACTTGAAAGCCTGAGAGGCCGTTAGCCCACTAGGGGGGATTCCAGAACGGTGTCGGACCGGCCAGAGTCCCTTGAGTCTGCGTCTGTGAGGTCAACCTGTACAGTTCTGGTGCAGTGGACTTGATTGGTGCTCCCGAATCTCATCGGACCGCACAGGGTCCCTTGAGTCCCTATGTCGATTAGGTCAACTTGAAATTTTCGGGAGCCAAGTCCTAGGGGAGGGAATCCTGGAAGGTAAATGGGTTAGTAACATTGCTATTGTTTAAAAATTAACCAGATAGTTCACTTAACCCAAGCACACACCGTGAATTCCCTTTTAATTTTTTTTTTTTTTTTTTTTTTTTTTTTTTTAATATATATCTTATGTTGTTTACATCTGGACGGACAAGCAGTTAGGCGGGGGCGGATGAAGCTTTTTGATTTGTCGTAATGTGCAGCTTGCAGATCCGAGATGTCTTTCGACTTCCTTGCAATAGTATTATTGCGGGGCACCTGTTTCGGGCCGTGGATACTGCTGTTACTGCACGACTACCGCTTACTGCTGTGATATTAAGATATATCATTATTTTAGCATTTTATGATTTTTTATTATTAGCCGTAGGGTTTTAGACCTAGGCCATTTTCCTTTAATAACATATAGGACTTACAAGCAGTGCCGGAGGCGGGTGAAGCTTTTTTTGGGGGGGAGAAGCTTGTAATCCCACTAGTCCACTTTGCTTTTCACATATTTGTGTATAATGTGGACACTGTTCACTAATATGGAAGTAAAGAGAAAAGAGTGGCTAGTCTGTTGAACGATAGGAGAAAAATACAAATTTATTTCAAAAAGAAAAATAAAAGCACTACTTGTTCATTCCATTTTCGACTATTTCAAGAGAAGGAGGCTGTAATAACACTAGCTTCTTCTCCATCTTAGGGTATGCTATAATGTCAATGTAGACTAATATGGAACTAACGAGAATGATTATTTCGCTGTATGGCAGAAGAAAAAAATTTCAGATTGATCTAAAAATGTAAGGAAAAGACACTTTTTCATTTAATTTTCGATTACTTCGGAAGGAGGGGCTGCAATCTTATCAACCCCTTTCTCTTCCTTAGTGTCAGTGTCGGTCAATATGGATTAGGGCTCCTACCCCTGGCCGACGAATCTCTCTCGAGCTAGTGCTATTCCTATGTAAAGGTATTCTCTAAAATCTTGTTTGCAATTCGACATTTTAATATATATATATGAGGACCCCAGAAGCCAAGGGGTATAAGTGACAAAATTGAAAAAAATGAGTTAAGTGCGCAGGCTATCTGGAAATAAGTCTACTTATTTGCAGGTAAAAAAATTTAGGTCATTTTCTTATTATTTGCTGAGTTATAGAGATAAACCACTTTTTTCGAAAAACAAACAATATTGATTAATTATACATTTAAAGAAAATTGTACTCTATTTTTTTAACAGCTATTGAAATTAGAGTTCAAAGATTAGAATGCAACAAGCAGATATTTCCTGTTTCAATTTAGACCATTGTTATTGATGTTCCAATTTAACATCAATTATCTTTAAACTCAATTTACTCCAAATCGACATTTTGTCACTTGTACCCCTTGGCTTCTGAGATCGTCATATATATATATATATATATATATATATATATATATATATATATATCCAGGGTGATTCCGAATTTTTTTTACAATAAAAGAGGGGTGATAGTACACATCAAGAGAAAGAATATTAAATAGGAGACCAAGGGTCCAAAACGTTTTCCCAAGGAAATAGCCGCCATTAAAGTTTAGGGACCAATATTTCAAATAAACATAAAAAACGGAAAAATCGGTCGATTGATTTGCGGTTTTCACTAAAATTATCTTTATGTCGGCATTTTCTTGAAATTAAATTATAAAGATAAATTTCAAAAAATGCCGATAGAGGGCGCTTTAGACTTTGGAGTAACGAACAACTATTTTTTGCCGGTATTTTTTGCATCTCATTAAATGTTTTCTTAAGCTTAGACTCAAACTTAAATTTTGAGCTCAAAATCTGTAATTGGGAGTGGTTAAGTAACACAAACTGAGCTGTGTTCAGAGGGTTCAAATTTCAAATGATTATAAAAAAACGGAAAAATTGGTCGATTGATTTGCGGTTTTCACTAAAACTATTCTTTATTTAGGTATTTTCGTGAAAATAAATTATAAAGATAAATTTCAAAAAATGCCGATAGAGGGCGCTTTAGACTTTGGAGTAACGAAACACTCTTTTTTGGCGTTATTTTTTGCATCTTATTAAATGCTTTCGTAAGCTTAGACTTGAACTTAAATTTTGAGCTCAAAATCTGAATAGCTGGGAGTGGTTAAGTAGACAAACTTAGCTGTGTTCAGAGGATTCAAATTTCAAATAATTGTAAAAAACGGAAAAATTGGTCGATTCGTTTGCGGTTTTTGCTAAAACTAATTTTTAAATCAGCAGTTTTCTTGATAAATCAGTGTTTTCTTGAAAATAATTTTTAAAGATAAATTTTACAAAATGCCGATAGAGGGCGCCTTAGACTTTGGAGTAGCGTACAACTATTTTTAACTGTTATTTTTTCAATCTCATTAAATGCTTTCAAATGCATAGACTTAAATTTTGGGCTGAAATTCTGAATCGTTGGGAGTGTTTAATTAGCGAAAAATTGAATTATGCTCGAGGAGGAAAGAGGGTTAAATTTTAACTCCTGAAGACACTTCAGTTTGCGCTTCTTAACTCCTCATAACGATTCAGGATTTGAGCTCAAAATTTAAGTTTAAATCTAAGCTTCCGAGAACATTTAAAATGCTTTTACAAGCATTTAATTAGAACCAAAAAATAATGGTTAAAATGAATTGTTGGTTACTCTGAAGTTTAAGGTGCCCTCTGACGGAATTTTTTGAGATTTACCTTTAAAAATTATTTTCAAGAAGATACTGACTTAAAGAATAGTTTTATTTTAAACCACAAACGAATCGACCAATTTTTCCATTTTCTATAATTACTTTAAATTTGAACCTCCCCCTCAGCACAAACTTGAACACAGTTCAGTTTGTGCTACTTAGCCACTCCCTACTATTCAGATTTTCAGCTCAAAATTTAAGTTTAAGTCTAACCTTCCTAAATCATTTAAAGAGATGCAAACAATAACGGCAAAAAATAGTTGTTCTGTACTCCAAAGTCTAAAGCGCCCTCTATCGGCATTTTTTGAAATTTATCTTTATAATTTATTTTCACGAAAATACCTAAATAAAGAATAGTTTTGGTGAAAACCGCAAATTAATCGACCAATTTTTCCGTTTTTTTTTAATCATTTGAAATTTGAACCCTCTGAACACAGCTCAGTTTGTGTTACTTAACCACTCCCAACTACAGATTTTGAGCTCAAAATTTAAGTTTGAGTGTAAACTTACGAAAACATTTAATGAGATGCAAAACATACCGGCAAAAAATAGTTGTTCGTTACTCCAAAGTCTAAAGCGCCCTCTATCGGCATTTTTTGAAATTTATCTTTATAATTTAATTTCAAGAAAATGCCGACATAAAGAATGATTTTAGTGAAAACCGCAAGCCAATCGACCGATTTTTCCGTTTTTTATGTTTATTTGAAATTTTGATCCCTAAAATTTAATGGCGGCTATCTCCTTAGGAAAACGTTTTGGACCCTTGGTCTCCCATTTAATATTGTTTGTCTTGATGTGTACTATCACCCCTCTTTTATTGCAAAAAAAATTTGGAATCACCCTGTATATATATATATATATAGCTGAGGTGCATACCGATATCGCTCCTTTTTTACTTTTTCGATTTTGGTTGCAGATATTTTTAAAAGAGCACTATCACTTTCGAAACCGGTTTTGAAAGTGAAACTAACTTTATAAAAAAATTTTGCATTCAAAATCGAAAAAATAAAAAAGGAGAGGTGTCGGCATGCACCACAACTATGCAATGAAAAAAAATTAAAAAATGTCGAAATGCAAACGAGGTATTAGAAAAATCCCTCCTTATAAGATTAGTAGTGAGTGTCTTCGTTGGCAAGGACAGGAACCTTAAAATGGGACTATGGAGAATGGCTAGACCACTGCATGATAGAAAAAAATTAACTTTCTTTTCCAAAATAGAAAGAAAAAAACCCGCACTTTTTAAATATCATTTTTACTATTTTTGGGGAGGGCTGTAGCTCTATTAATCTCCTTCTACCTTTATGGGTATAAAGTGGTGTCATTGTGTACTAATAAGAAACTATAGAGAAGAAAATGGCTAGTATGTTGAAGTATAGGGTAAAAATACAAATTTACCTCAAACAGGAAGAAAAAAAATCATCACAACTTTTTTATTTCATTTTGGACTATTTCGAGAGGATGGGCTGTAATTCCACCACCTTCTTCCTATCTATGAAAATGCTGTAAATATAGACTAATATGGGGCTAATAAGAATGGGTATTTCTCTGTATAATAGAAGAAAAAAATACAGATTTATCTAAAAAAGTAAAGAAAAACCCTTTTTTCATTTAATTTTCGACTATTTCGGGAGTAGGGTGCTGTAACCCCATCAACCCCCTTTCTCTTCTTTGGCGTCAATGTGGATTAATATTAGACTAAATTAGAAGGACTTGTAAAAAGATTCCAAAACAAAGAAATAAAAAATCACTTTCGAAAATTTCGGGGAGGTGGGGGGTGCTGCAGCCTCATAATCCCCCTTCCCTTAGGTACGCCCATGGCTTGCAATGCAATTGTTTCGAGAAACACTTTCTAAACGAATACTGTCTCAACAGCATGCGCCCTGTGTGTCGGCACTCTCATATAGAGTCACTTTATGCTATATCTGACTGATATGAGGTAAGATAAAGCTACTTAATTGAAAAATATGGGCGGGGTTCAGAAATTTTTTTTCTTTGTATTCGAAACTTGATTACGATTGCTCAATCAGGACCCTACATTTTGCGACGTTTTCAAAAAGTACGCAAATTTCTAAAGAATGCAAGCATCTTAATGGTTAATAGCCGAGATCTAGATAGCTTTTTCGCTGTTAGCGACACGATATTAAATCAGACGCCTGCACCTTTTCAAACTTTTTGCTGTTTGCAAAAATGCCGGCTTCTGATTGGCTAATTTTATTTCGCTAACAGCAATAAATCTATTTAAATCTCGTCTACAATGTACATCTTACTGAAGAAACAAAGGCCAGGATGCGTATTTCACATATCCACATTCACAAAGCGACCAATTGCCAATACAGACTGGCTGTTTACTTTTCATCTTTCTTAAGCAATTTTACTACCCATAAATATGCGAAAATTTGAACTAAAAACGCACTAAATGATAGTTACTCAAAAAAGTTTTTTTTTTTTTTTAAATTAAGGTATAAATTTTAATTGTAGTCAGAAATTAGTTATCAACATGTTATAGAGGTCTGCATTGGCCGGAATTTCTAGGCCCAGAGGAAAGTTATTTCGGCCCAGTCCTTTGTAAAACTCAAAAACTCGGCTTGAGCCCGGCACGTACAGAAATCAGTGAAAACAGGTCCGGCCCATTTTGGCCCGTCACAATTTCTACTTTTTCCAAAAATTTCAGATTTTTATTATATAATTAAGATTTATTTTAAGAATACAGCATACATATCTATGGGATGATTTCACAGTATATTTTACAGGAAATACACATTAGTAACATTAACCCCTTCCGGCACGGGCAAAATCTGTTAGTAAAATGAGAAATTATTGACTGACGCCGGAATTCACAAACCAATTTTTTGGATATTTTGAATTCCTTAATTTAAGCTTTTATAGTAAAAGCAAAATTTTACTAAAATATTACTGGTGCCGTTTGCAAGTTTAGAATTAAATTTAGGTATCCCAGACCGGGCACAGTGTGCCAGAAAGGGTTAATGATTACTACATTAGATTCTTAGACATTCAACGTTCAAATTAAAATTAATTAAAAACTTAATATGGTTAAAAAGAAATAAATATAAATGAAAAAAAGAAAGTTTAAAACATCGTAACTTTTGAAGCTGTATAATAAAAGTAGATTTATGAAAATATTTCTATATCATTTTATTAAAGATTCCAAATAAAAAGGCACTACTTTCAGATACATTTCTGGATTCATTTTTTTTTTTCGGAAACACATAAGATTAGCAGGTGTTTTTATTCAGAAATTATGTAATCGAATGGCTTTATCAATTTTTGATACAAACAGTACTGTCAAAGTTAGCATTTTCAGTAGAATTTTCGGAAGCGACAGCATGGGAAGAGAGAAAAATCTTCAACCATTTGAGAAGAATCTCTTATATCTCAACATGGTTATACAAGTATCTTATTTACCAAAAATGAAAAACGCTATTTGATTCCAAATCCCTTCAATAGCCAGGCTTGTCAATTTTATACTTTTACAATTAAAATTAGTCAGAAAATGTGTCAAACTTTCACGTTGTTGAGAAGTGAATTTAAGAACCATCAAGAAGTATATATCCAAAGATTCAGATAACATAAGTTCTTGATCACTATTAATAATTTTTAAAAAAAGGTTGTCTGCCCTACATATCTTGATAATAATTAAGTCTAGTTCCGGCCCGGCTTATCTACAGCGTGTATCTAAACTATTGGGCAAAACTTTAAGGGGTGATTGTACACACCAAGACAAACAATATTAAATATTAAACCAAGGGTCCCAAACGTTTTCCAAAGCAGAAAACCGCCATTAAAATTTAGGGTCCAAAATTTCAAATAAACATAAAAAACGGAAAAATTGGTCAATTGATTTGCAGTTTTCACTAAAACTATTCTTTATGTTGGTATTTTCTTAAAAATAAATTATAAAGATAAAGTTCAAAAAATGCCGATAGAGGGCGCTTTAGACTGGAGTAACGAACAACTGTTTTTTGCCATTATTTTTTGCATCTCATTAAATGGTTTCGCAAGCTTAGACTTAAATTTTGAGCTCAAAATCTGAATACTTGGGTGTGGTTAAGTTTCACCAACTGGACTGTGTTCAGAGGATTCAAATTTCAAATTATTATAAAAAATGGTCGATTGATTTGCGGTTTTCGCTAAAACTATTCTTTATGTCGGTATTTTATTGAAAATAAATCATAAAGCTAAATTTTAAAAAAAGTGGCGATAGAGTTGGGTTTGGTTAAGTAGACTTTGGAGTAACAAAAAAATATTTTTTGCCGTTATTATTTCCATCGCGTTAAATTTTTTTAGAAGCTTAGACATAAACTTAAATTTTGAGCTAAATATCTAAATCGTTGGGAGTGGTTAAGTAGCGCAAACTGCACTGTGTTCAATGGTGGTATAGGGATGTTCAAATTTCAAGTGATCATAAAAAACGGAAAAAAATGATTGATTCGCTTACGGTTTTTACCAAAACTATTCTTTATGCCAATATTTCCTTGAAAATAAATTTTTAAAAATTCCGTTAGAAGGCGCCTTAAACTTTAGAGTAACCAACAACTGTTTTTAACTGATATTTTTTGTATCTAATAAGTGCTTGTAAAAGCTTATACTTAAATTTTGAGCTCAAAATCTGAATCGTTGTGAGTAATTATGTAGCGCAAAATTGAACTGTGTTCGAGGGGCGGAGAGTGTAACATTTCAACTCCTGAACACAGTTCAGTTTGCGCTTCTTATTTCCTCCCAACTATTCTGAATTTGAGCTCAAAATTTAAGTCTAAGCTTTTGCAAACATTTAATTAGATTTAATTAGGCGCATTTAACGCGCCCTCTGACGGAATTTTTTGAAATTTATCTTTAAAGTTTATTTTCAAGGAAATACTGACATAAAGAATAGTTTTAGCGAAAACCGGGAACAAATCGACCATTTTTTCCGTTTTTTTATAATCATTTTAAATTTGAACCTCCCCACCCCCATTGAGCACAATTCAATTTGCGCTACTTAACCACTCCCAACGATTCAGATTTTGAGCTCAAAATTTATGTTTATGTCTAGGCTTCTAAAAAAATTTAATGAGATGCAAAAAATAACGATAAAAAATAGTTGTTCGTTACTTCAAAGTCTAAAGCGCCCTCTATCGGCATTTTTTAAAATTTATCTTTATAATTTATTTTCAAGAAAATACTGACATAAAGAAAAGTTTTAGTGAAAACCGCAAATCAATTGACCAATTTTTCCTTTTTTTATGATTATTTGAAATTTTGGACCCTAAACTTTAATGGCGGCTATCTCCTTCTGAAAACGTTTGGGACCCTTAGTTTCCTATTTAATATTATTTATCTTGATGTGTACTATCACCGCTTAAAGTTTTGCCCAATAGTTTAGATACACCCTGTATATATAGAAAAACAATGCAAGCCTGATTTCGGCCCGACACGATTCTGTTAAAAAATATAGAAACCCCGGGTTACACACAATGTAACTATCCGATGCTGATCGTTACACTGTGCAAATTACATTTCTGTAATGATGTTGTCAAATTAGTATCGGCTCGTGATGTACATTTATACTTATTTTCGTTAAAGCCATATTCATAGAATATAGTTCATATTTTATTGTTTCTCCTCAAACCTTTATAATGCTCCGGTAGTCCCGTTATAGAGACAATTATAGTAAGCCCAGCCTGGCTCGTATGGCCCGTTCATTTTTTTTCCGGCCTGGCTTGGTCTAGTGAAGAAATTATTCTAATTCTACCGGCACAGCCCGGCCCGATAGAAATTTCGGAACCATTCTGCCGGCCCGGTACCGTGCAGACCTCTAACATGCTATTAACGCATTACATTCCTTTTAAATAACGTTTTTAAACAATTATACTGTACTAACATATGGTTTTGCAAATTGAATTCCTGATGCAGATTGAAATATTTAGTATATATTAAGAGTAGTTTATCCCATCTACCCCCCCCCCCTAAAAAAAGGCGGGTTTCTCGTGGGATAAAACTATATCTTTTACTTATTATATTGTATTCTTCCATTTGGTTCGAGATTTTTAAAATTGCCATTTTTCCAATTGTGTCGTCACTGCTTATTGTACTTACCGCATGGAAACGATTACAGAAAATTTCCTTTACTCTTAAAAGAATATCAGTGGTGTAGCATTTATTTCCAGCTAATAATCCTCACTGAAATGGACGCTATTCTTTCTTTCGGTTCCAGGTTATAAAAATCGCCATTTTAACTGTCCATTATGAAACCTTCATACCATAAGATAAGCAGTTATTTTTTAATATCATTTATTAGTTGTTTATTTTCGGTTGATAGTTTAGTTCGGCTAACTATTGAGTAGTATCTTAGCTAATTAAGTGCAAGTATTTTAATTAAGTTATAAATTTTAATGTTCCTTTTATATGTATTTCGGTCATACGCAGAAATTAATTGTTTACATGCAATTGCAAATTAATGATAAACAATGTATGAAAGATTATAACACCTGTTGACGCTATATCAAGCAACAGTTTTATAAATAACTTTTTACAAGTGCTCGCCAGATGGAGCCAAAAACACTTCCAGAAAGGAGCATACCGCCCGGAGATGAAATGTGAAATATTTGAGTAATCAATAAAAACATAATACAATTAATAACTAATTAACAATACAAATGACATTAAAATGCAAAATACTTATTATATAAAACAATCAGTATAATTACTTTAGAATAATATATAAGAATACAACGATGCATAAAAATCAGTTATGAATGAGCAACATGCTTTTTTTAGAAATGCCTTGTAAAAATGTACCAGTGACAATTTTTATTTTAACTGCACGAACCTTGTTATCCTTGCCTGGAATTATTTTAATAATCCGGGCAAGAACCCACTTAATTAGTGGTAAATTTTTCACCTTCATTAATACTAGGAAGCCAGCCTTAATATTTATTTTCTTTTTTAATTTGCCATCTACCACGCTGTTACAAGTAATTTAGGTAATCAATCGACCAACATTTCCAAATGCATCGAACATATTTGGTAATTAACTGCCAATGGGTTAATCTACTGTCAGAAATATTCATGACGTTATGCTCTGGAATATTGTTAATAAGCTTGCAAGTTAAAAAATGGCCTGGTGTAAGCACCACAAACTCATTTATGTTATCTGAAAGTGGAAATAAAGGCCGGGAATTTAGGATCCCTTCGATGTGGACCACTAGGGATTTTACGTCCTTAAGAGCCCACAATAGTCACAGAAAAAGTACACAAAAAGACCCGGATGATTATGTAAAGTCTATGGGAGCGTTCTTTTCTAATATCTCGCTCAAATTTTAATATTTTTACATGATTTTTTTTTGCATAGGCTAGCTTAGGACGATCTACAACCGGGCTAGTTTTTACTTTTTCGATTTTGGTTTCAGATTTTTTTTTTTTTTAATATTTTAACTTTCAAAACCGGTTTAAACCGGTTCTGAAATTGAAACTATCATAATATAAAAAATATATGAGCAAAATCGAAAAAGTAAAAACTAGCCCGGTTGTAGATCGTCCTAAGCTAGCCTATGCAAAAAAAAATCATGTAAAAATATTAAAATTTGAGCGAGATATTAGAAAAGAACGCTCCCATAGACTTTACATGGTCATCCGGGTCTTTTTGAGTAATTTTTCAGTGACTATTGTGGGCTCTTAAGGACTTAACACCAGCTTCCCAAATATCGTCAAAATTAGGGGATCGCAGAGGGATAAATTTCCATGTTATGAAATCATCTGCAAAGAAATTTGATAATTCCTCTTTAGTATTTTCCAATAATTTCTTAAAATTATTCAATTCTGTTGACGCACCTTTGAAATTAGTGGCATTGTCAGAAATTAGCATATTTAATTAGACTCTCCTGGCACAAAAATTTCAAAGCGCAGCAATGAATGCATCAGAGGATAAATCGTTTACCATCTCTTGATGAACGGCCTTAGTATCTATGCATATAAATATAGCCACATAACTTTTGGAATAATTACCTTTTCTCTGATTTTTGAATTCGATTTGGAAGGAGCCGCAAAAATCTACACTTCCCTCCCTAATAGCATGTATGGTCACAGTGACGTCACTGTGAGTCACTTTGGTCACATCACATCTGTGACCAAAATGCCACCACTCAGTGACGTCACATTGTGACTGAGATGTGACTTTCTTAAAAATCTTTAGAAATTTATAGATATCTGTCAAAACATGTTATTTACTTTTAAAAACATTTTTCTAGCAATTTAAATATCGTCGCTTTTGTCACAATTTCGTCACAATGTCAATGTCAAATTAGTCACAAATGACACATTTTTCACAAATTTGTCACATTGTGACCACTTTGTGAAACGTCACAAAAGAGCTCTAAAACGGCCAAAACGACTTCACATTTTAGTCATTGTGACTTCACATCGACGTCACGTGACGTAACATCGACAATTGATGGTCACAAAGTCACAATGTGACTTCACAACGACGTTGCAGTGACGTCACCATGCACATAGAATGCATGGGCACATAGAATGCATGGTCACATCACATCTGTGACTAAAATGCCATCACTCAGTGACGTCACATTGTGACTAAAATGCCATCACTCAGTGACGTCACATTGTGACTAAGATGCGACTTTCTTAAAAAATTTTGAAAATTACAAAAATTCTTCAAAACATGTCATTTACTTTAAAAAACATGTTTCTGGCAATTTAAGTATCGTCACTTTTGTCACAGTTTCGTCACAATGTTAATGTCAAAGTATTCACAAATGACACATTTTTCACAAATTCGTCACACAGTAACTTCACAAAGGGGTCACAATGTGACGTCACAGAAGAGCTCTAAAACGACCATAACGATTTCACATAGACGTCACGTGACGTCACGTCGACAATCGATGGTCACAAAGTGACTTCACAACGACATTGCAGTGACGTCACCATGCCTTACGGGTTGAATTAAAAAATGTGCAATTAGGTGTCATGGGTTGCGAAGGGAAGTCTCCCGTCAATTGATCTAACGTCTTGGGGTTACGCCTGAAACAAGTGACACGATTGTGTACTGATTTTTGGGCAATACTTTTAGCCTTTATAGGTTAATATTTCATGCGTACTTCATGAACTAGTACCTGAGCACCTATATGAAAGTAATTTTTATGAAAGTACTCAAAAATTAATTTAGTGATTTTGTGATATCTGGTTAAAATTAATTGGCGTTTTGCATCAAACGGCAATTGAGAATTGATTAGTCTACCACCAACGCGAAATACTCCACCTTCATCAATGAATGGGTCTAAACATTTCAATTAACTGCAGGAAGGAACAGGTTGCTCTTTTCTCAGTGCTGATAATTCAGGAGCGAACTTACCTTCCTGGGCTTTCTTTACCAAAAAAGTGTACTAATTTTTAATTCATTGCCAGTGAGATGATTCCGATTTTTCTATTTTCCTTGGCAATCTATACTAATACAATAACAAATCGCTGTGTCTATGTGTGTGTGTGTGTGTGTCTGCGATGGCTAGCAAAATCTACCGCACTCAGAAATCTTAAAATTTAGGTGAAAATTGTCCAAGACAGGTCCTGATGCACCGGAGGCTCAGATTTTCAATATTTTAAGGGTCAGGACCCCTAGGCCCCTAAAAAGTTTTATGCACTAAATTGATAATAACTTGACCCCATTTTATCTAATCTTCTTCGTTTTGAGGGACCTTTCTCCACTTAGTTATTCTCGCTTTTTTACTTTTTAGTTATGATCCTGAACCCTTGAGGCCCGTTTCAGGGCCCTTTGAAATCTTTGTGATAATAAAATACTTTCATTTTATCCCATCTTCATTTTTGGGATTCCTGTTTCATTTAGATATTTTCTAGTTTTTACATTCTATATAAGATAGTAGGGCCCTCTAGGGAACCATAGCGCCTGCCCCAGGATTCCTTGAAATTTTTGTGCGGCAAATATTTTTCACTCCTTAAATTTCTCACTTTCTCAGTGAAAAATTTTAAAGTTGAATCTTGAACTATTCTTCCAGGACCAACACCCTGATATTTTTATTCGGGCCCTGGGTCCCTTTTTTAAACATTTACCCAATAAATAGGTGCATTTTTAAAGAATATTATTCCAACGAATAATTCATACTCCATACTTAATTTTGACTAAATAAAGATATAAATCGCTATGTACTAAGATATGTTAACATGTTTTCATGTTAGGGTCCTAATTTCAAATGTTACTTAGCTCCGCTGGGGTCCCCTATTATAGCTCCCTTAAAAATGGTCTGATTCACTAGCTTTTTTTTCTAACAACTTCTTACATCCTCCAGCTACTACATAAAAGATAACAAAAAATCAAACTTCATCTACCACTAATTTTCAATATTAATCGTTTTCTTGGGCCCTTGGTGCAGCTTCTTTTAAACTGATCCAAGTTGCTTGCAATTTTATTTAACATAGTTTTTGTGTCCTCCCATTATTTTAATATCTAGAAAAAATATTTTTATACCCTATTACATGCGAAATAACTTCCTGCCCCTTGGAGCCCGCTACAAGGTCCCTTGAAGTTTTTGTGATATTAAATTGTTAATAAATTGCTTCATTTTAATTCGATCTTCATTTTTGGGATTCCTGTTTCATTTAGATATTTTCCAGTTTTTACATTCCATATAAGACACTGGAGCTCCCTGGGAAATCAAAGGGCCCCTTGAACTTTTTATGCGCCAAACATTTTTCACCTCCTAAATT
This sequence comes from Maratus speculifer, assembly GCA_964019185.1. Taxonomy (NCBI): domain Eukaryota; kingdom Metazoa; phylum Arthropoda; class Arachnida; order Araneae; family Salticidae; genus Maratus; species Maratus speculifer. Next base: position 237,823,774 of record OZ025293.1, on the reverse strand, counting down.
TCTCATCATCTCTGTGCAAAATTTTAACATTGAGTTTTGAACTCTTCTTCCAGGACCAACACTCTCATATTTTTATTGGGGCTCTAGGACCCTTTTTTAACATTTATCCAATCAATTTGTGTATTTCTTTTAAGTATTCTTCTAACGAATAATTCATACTCTATGCTTAATTTTGACTAACTGTAGGTCTAAAGCGCTAAGTACTAAGACATTTTAACATGTTTTCATGTTAGGGCGTTCTTCGAGCCCTTGGGGTGCAACTTCTTTAAAAATTATCCGAATTACTTGCAATTTTCTTTAATTTAGTTTTATCGTCCTCCAATTTGTTTAATAACTACAAAAAATATTTTATATCCAACTACATCAGAAAGAAGCTCCGTGCCCCTTGGGGCCCCTTTGAAGTTTTTATACCATAAATTGCTATTAAATTGCCCCCTCTTAACCTCTTCAGTCCCTGAGTACCCAAATGGGTACATCAGTTTTGTCCCATTTTATTAATGATACTCAAATATAAATGAAATTTCGATATAAGAATAATATGTTTCAAATTCTAAGATTCGAGCTAATGAAAATAAAACAAAAATCTCGCTCAGAAGTCAAACGAGAAAAGAAATAATTCAGTAATAATTAAAAATACTGTAATAATCGCCAGTAGCGAAGAGGTTAATACACTCTTCATTTTTGGAAACTTTATACTAGTTATTTCTACTAGTTATTTCTACATTCTTACATTCCATTTAGGAACATGGGGATCGCTATGGTCCGGTAGCGTCCGACTCAGGACCCTTGAATTTTTTTTTCGTCATGCATATTTCATCCTTTTATTTTCACACCTTCTCAGTGCATAATTTTAAAGTTAACTTTGGACTCTTCTTTTTGGACCTACACCCTGATATTTTTATTGGAGTCCTCGAGCCTTTTTAAAGCATTTACTTATTTTTTATGCATTTCTTTAAAATGTATTATTCTGAGAAATTAATCACATTCTATGCTTAATTTTTACAAATTGTAGATCTAAAATTTATTAAGGAATTCTAACATTTTTCATGTTAGGGCCCTTTTTTTAACTATCAGTTGTTTCTTTAAGGTTCCTTAGTATAGCTCCCTTAAAAAGGATCCAATTAATTATCTTTTTTTCCCAACAAATTCTTAAGGCCTCCAACTAGTACATAAACAACAAAAAATATATATTATTTTAGCTACCCCTCATTTTGAATAATAATCACCTTCTTGAGGCTCTAGGTGCAGCTTTTTTAAAAATTGATTCGAAATGCAGGCAATTTCCTTTAACATCGTTTTAGCGCCCACGGATTATTTTTAAAACTACTAAAAAATATTTTTATACTCAACTACATGCCAGTTAAGTCCCTAGCACCTTGGGGATACCTGGCACCTTGAAGTTTTGGCGCTATAAATAGCTAATAATTTGCCTCGTCTTAATCCGATCTTTATTTTTTAAAACCCTTTACCCATTTAGTTATTTTGACACTTCTACATTTCAATTAAAAGTCTGGGGCACTCTAAAATCACATAAAACCCGATCAAGGGTCCTTTGAGCTTTTTGTACTGCATGATTTTTTCATCTCCTAATTTTCTCGCATTCTCAATGAAAAGTTTTAAAGTTGAGTTTTGGATCCTTCTCCGCAGACCATCATCTGCATTTTTACTAGAAGACTAGGGCCCTATTCTAAGCATTTCCTTCCCTTTTTTTGTGCATTTATTTAAAATTTCATTCTAATAATTCATACCTATGCTTAATTTTGACTAATTGAAGATCTAAAATGCTAAGAACTAAAACCATTTAACGTGTTTTCATGTTAGGGCCCTACTCTTAACTATCAGCTGGCCCCCTTTGGATCCTTTGTCACAACTAACTAAAAAATGATTTGATTCACTAGCTTTTTTTCTAACAGCTTTTTAAGTCCTCCAGCTACTGCATGAACGACAGAAATATTTCTCAGACTTCAGCTTCCAACAGTTTTGATCATTAATCTAGTTCTTTGGGCCTTTTTGCAAGTTTTTGAAGAACGATCCGATTCTATTGAAATTTTCTATAACATAGTTTTAGCGTCCTCTAGCTATCTTAAAAATAACAACGATATTCTAATTAAGATCTTGTCGGGAAGGACCTGATTTTTTTTCTTACCGCTGCTACCACCTTTTTCGAACATTAATCTCCTTTTTGAACAAAAACCTATGTTTACTCACTACAGACGTAAATTGAAAATCGCGTTATTTCAAAAATAATTTTAGTTAAAAGTTATCATACATTTATTAAATATCGTGTTAATGTTAAAATTAATTTTCGAAATTACAGGAGTGTACACTTTCAACCGCTTGAGGAAGCATTCTCTAATTGGATTCTAAGGACATCATTTCAATGGGATTTGTTTCAATCAACTTTGACAATTCGGCTCCTTTCTGTGTTATGAAATTTCCTCTTAGACTTCAGCAGCTAACATTTTCGAACATTATGGGTGCATTATTTTCTCAGGTATTATAGGCTTGATTGTTACGTCATATAAAACCATGCAAAATTGAGTGTTGTTTGTAGTTATTATAACGGGCCCCGGGCGAGTCAGCTACTTATTTATAAACCTGAAAATAAAACTCACATATTTTAATTAGTTTCAAAAAATTGTTCGATTTATACAATTCATTAATAATGTCTTTAGAGTTTTTTTTTTCTACAATTAACAAAGACTAGTCTAATTTAAATTCTTGTTCATATTCAATATCTGTGGGAGTAGAAAGTTGGCTGGGAACTATAATTTCTCTTTGAAGAAAGTCTGATCTAAACCACCGCAAATCATTGTTAATGAAATATTTTGCTGTTGCAGCTCTGGAGGTAATGTCTGCTTGATTAGATTTAGAGACTACTTGGTTACAATAATGATTTTCAGAAAGCGTTTGAATCGTGGTTACTCTGTTGGCAACGATTATTTTTAATTTGTGGGGTGCAGGGGCGGATTTAAGGGGTCGCGATGGTCGCAATCGCGAGGGGCCCCGTTTCCAAAGGGCCTCCAAATCTTCTTTCGAGTTCAAAGAAAAACTAGTTGGATGTGTCAATCCCAAAACTTTCTTCTATCTCATAAATACATTTTAATATTAAAAAAAAAAAAAAAAAAAAAAAAAAAAAAAAAAAAAAAAAACGCGGTGACCCCAAAGTTACCCACTATCGAATTTCCTCAAATATTTGACCTAGCCTAACGAGATTCTGGTATCCGAAAAGCCTAAAACGCAAAATTTAATTAATATTCTGAGAAAATGAGCTTAGTAGTGCCTCATGTTGGGTAATTTATACGAAAACCTAATAAGCATCTATTTATGTCAAGACCTAACAGAATCTGAAATTTGATGGAATTTCGTCCATTAGTTCTTGAGATATAGTTATAACAAAAAATTTGCAAAACGTAGCACAGCAACACCATATCGTAGACAATTTATGCCAAAACGTAAAAAAACGTCTAATTATGTTATGGTGCAAAAGAATCTGAAGTTTGATGAAATTCTGTGCATTAGTTCTTGAGATATAGCTAGTTTAAAAAAAACCGTGTAAAATATAGCACAGCAGTTAATACACTACCCCACTGTGGGGTGGTGTATTAACCCTTTGCGGCGCAAGGCAAATTCATTGCTTAAGTATTGAAATTAATGACTGACACCGGAATTTGAAAACAACTTTATTTGTTAATAAGAAAACGCTCTATTTCACGCATTCAGTAAACCGCAATTTTCTTTAATAAAATTCCGGTGCCAATATGGCGTTTTTTTAATTAAAATTGAGTGGTATACCTATGAAACCACTGCGCCGCAAAGGGTCAAGCCAAAATAGGACTATTGAAGAGTCTGACTCATTTCTACAGTGACTACTTTTCGCATATCTACAGTGACGTTTTTGTTGGAATCCTTTACAAGTTGAGCTCAGTGTTCTAGAACATACAGATCCCTTTTATTCCCCTTCTTTCTTAATATTCTTGAGTCCAATGTCTTGGTCACACATTCATTGTAGAAGTGTCCAGAAATCAAAAACCGATGATCGATTGTTTCTATGTGTACATTTCTTATGATTTACAGTCAGAATTTCACAAACAAGTGACTTTTATTCTGTCCTCCACAATTGTCACTAAAAGCTGACTGGAGGTATATGGCTGACTTGAGAAGAAATAGTCTTTATGAATTTCAAAAGATAGAATGTGATCTCTTAGCAACCACATAGCCGCCTTCATGCCACATGAACCGTACATGTGGGCACGGCCGAACTCGATCTTCCGTCACGCGCTATATGGCCCTAACAAACACCAGTTTTCGCTGGAATCATTAAGAGCACACACTAGTCACGCGGTAAAAGCCGAATGCTAATGATAAGTCTATGGGAGCGTTCTTTTCAAATATCTCGCTCAAATTTTAATATTTTTACATGATTTTTTTTTTTTTGCATGGGATAGCGGAGGACGATCCACAACCGGCCTAGTTTTTACTTTTTCAATTTTGGTTTCAGATTTTTTTTTTAAATTACTTTAACTTTCAAAACCGGTTTAAACCGGTTCTGAAATTGAAACTATTATAATATAAAAAAATATATAAGCAAAATCGAAAAAGTAAAAACTAGGCCGGTTGTGGAGCGTCCTCAGCTATTCTATGCAAAAAAAATCATGTAAAAATATTAAAATTTGAGCGAGATATTTGAAACGAACGCGCCCATAGACTTTACATTATCATCCGGGTCTTTTTGAGTACTTTTTCTGTGACTATTGTGGCCCCTTAAGAGCCCACAATAGTCACAGAAAAATTATTCAAAAAGACCCGGATGACCATGTAAAGTCTATGGGAGCGTTCTTTTCTAATATCTCGCTCAAATTTTAATATTTTTGCATGATTTTTTTGCACAAGATAGCTGAGGGCAATCAACAACCGGGCTAGTTTTTACTTTTTCGATTTTGGTTATATATTTTTTATATTACGATAGTTTCAGTTACAGAACCGGTTTAAACCGATTTCGAAAGTTAAAGTTATTTTTTAAAGAAAATCTGAAACAAAAATTGAAAAAGTAAAAACTAGCCCGGTTGTGGATTGCCCTCAGCTATCTTGTGCAAAAAAATCATGCAAAAATATTAAAATTTGAGCGAGATATTAGAAAAGAACGCTCCCATAGACTTTACATGGTCATCCGGGTCTTTTTGAGTAATTTTTCTGTAACTATTGTGGGCTCTTAAAGGGCCAAATAAATTGATAGATGGCGCTGATTTCCCACCTCATCCGTACGATTTAAAGGGATAAAATACAACACACTCTGCGTATTATTATCTTATTAAATGACAATTAAAACCAACTAATCTAAGCACAAAATTTTATATGTTTTTAAGAATTTTGTTTATTTGAAGAGTTTTGTTTCATTTGTTTACACACAACAATTAAGCATTAGAAATATTTATTTATTTAGTATTTTCAATCGAATTTTTTAAAATTATCTTATATGTAAGGAGTATTAACAATTTGTTACTGCCTTCTCATAGAAAAATAAATAAATGATATTTAGTTTTTAAAATTTACACTTCGTTTTTTTTTCTTTCTTTCTTTTAATTTACAAATTTCTTGCTTTTTAAAATCTCGGGAAACATGAAACTACAGATGCTCTTTGAAATGCATTGTATTTAACATCATCTGTAACATAACATTTATCAATTTTAATCTAATCAACAAATTTAATAGTTGAATAAATGCGTTCCAATAAAACTATTTGTTTTTTAGTTCTATTCAATTAATTTAACATTTGTTACTGGGAAAAAAAGAACTTAAACCTTTTTTTTTACTGCATTTCCTTTCAATAAAATAACTTTCTAGAGAAAAACATAAAAAAAAAATTCACAATTAACCAATTATTGAAGAATTTTTTTCATTTCAAATACAGAAAATAACTCTTTACTACATATCAAATAATAGAAAGAAAATGCATATCAAATAATAGAAACAAATGCTTTTCCATTCAAATAATGAAAATAATAATAATAATACTTTACAACATATCAATTACAAAAAGAAAACAAATGTTTGTGCATTTAAAAATACTGAAAAATTTTATTAATCACCAGAATATAAATTATTTAAATATATAATATATATTTAATTACATGATTTTGGTCAAAACTAAGGAATAAAAATCTGTTGTCGTCATTTGGATGCTTAATTTTATGTTGCAGTTTTCCGTTTCCAAACATTCGAAACATAGCAACATTAACTTTATGATTGTCAGTCACTATTCGGATCACAACAAAACCACACTTTTCTACTTCCGTTAACACTTCATTTGTGAGTCTAAATAAATCCTTTCGAATCAGTTGTTTTGGAAAATAATATCCAGACGGAATGCGATAGCTTGTGTATAATCCACTGATTGAAAAACAAAGCAATTTATTAGTTAATTGCGGTGAATCTTCAGTTTTATCGTTCTCATTTTCGTTATTTGCTTTGAGCCCAAAATAACTATCACATTTCATATCATATGTTAAGTTTTGTTGGATGGCCATCTCATCAATGACAAGGGAACAGAATTATATATATAAAATCCCTCCGGGTATAACGATTCCGGGGTCAACCCATCCACGAGAAAAAACACTTATTGTGACCAATGACAAATTCCATTGTAAAAAGTTATCGCCGATTTTAAAGGCTATCAATTTTTAGTCCAATGAAAACGTTTCAGAGTCGTAATGGAGCGTTCTCATTTGTCAGATTTACAGTGTGAGCTGTAAGTGACGTCACTATATTTTACCGTGCTTTGAAATCTTTTCCCTATATTTCAAACACAATATTCACACTGTTAAAATTTTGACTCATTTGCTGCAGCATCACTCCACCGCTTTTATAGAAAACGATTACTTTGCTGTGTTACGGAGCATTCTCATTGGTCATAAAAGAGACATTCTATAAAAGCTGTGGAGTAACGCTGCAGTAAATGGGTCAAATTTTTAGCAGTACACTGTTAAAAATTTGACCCTTTTGCTGCATCATCACTCTACCGCTTTTATAGAAAACGATTACTTTGCTGTGTTATGGAGCATTCTCATTGGTCATAAAAGAGACATTCTATAAAAACTGTGGAGTGACGCTGCAGTAAATGGGTCAAATTTTTAACAGTACACTGTTAAAAGTTTGACCCTTTTGCTTCCTCATCACTCCCCAGCTTTTATAGAATACACTGTAAGTAACACATACAAAGTATCCGTTTTCTATAAAAGCGTTGGAGTGATGCTGCAGCAACTGTTAAAAAACTGACTCATTTGCTGTAGCATCACTCCACTGTTTTTATATAAAGCGGTTACTTTACTGTGATATGGAGCATTCTCATTGGTCATAAAAGAGATATTCTATAAAAGCTGTGAAGTGACGCTGCAACAAATGGGTCAAATTTTTTAACAGTGTAATACGGTAAAGTAATCATTTTCTATAAAAGCTGTGTAATGACGATGCAGCAAAACAGTCAAATTTTTAACAGTGTTTAATTAAAACTTTTTATTTAAGAAAAGCGAAGGTGCGTGTTAAATACAATATTGTTAGAATTATTATATTCGTGTTGCTTTACTTTTTTTAATTTTTTTTTTTTTTTTTTTTTTTTTACAGCCGTGAATGACTTTATTGTCACATAACGAATCACAATTGTTTACTTTTTATTGTTGACATTTGTTTTCGATCTTATTTGTGGCGTGGTTGGTAGCGGCAGCTGCTCCCACACCGCTGGTCCTTGGTTCGAGTCCAGCTAACGGCATGGGTGTCTGTGTTGTCCCTGTGATGTGTATTAAAAAATGTATATACTGGATTTTCTGTAATAATAAAGTGTTCTGTATTTGTTTCTGTGTATTCTGGATCAATCGAGGTAACAGCCGTTGTAGCTATAGACCTCAAAGCACTGTTCACTCAAACTCAAATTCGATCTTATAAAGTACACTGTTCAAAACAATTAAAGGATATTGCAGTTTTAGGTGGATTTTGTATCTGGGAAACTTTTTAGCTGATTGATACATGGTCGACAGACATAGTAGGTTATATGAGAATAAATTACACATGTTTGGCAGAAAAAAATGCATTTTATTGCGCATTTGTGTACAAAAGGAAAAAAAACACAATTGGTGCATATGAGAAAAAAAGAATAAGAAAAGGTGTTTTCTTCAAAGAAAATCATTTTCAGTAGGGGGTATGGTTTCCACGGGCGGCCAGCAACGTTGAACACCTTTGAGGCATGGATTCAGTGAGGCTATTAATGACGAGTTGGGGTATTCTGCCCCACTCTTCCATAAGAGCTCTTTCCAGTTCTTGGAGAGTTTGTGGGGGTTGTTGGCGGACAGAAACTCGTCTTCCTAGAGCGTCCCAAACGTGCTCGATTGGATTCATGTCTGGAGAACACGCTGGCCATTCCATTCGAACGATTCCTTCCTCGAAAAGGAAATCCTCCACCAGGTTTGCACGATGTGGCCTGCAGTTATCGTCCATTAAAATGAAGTTATCTCCGATTGCTGCAGCGTAAGGGACTACAATAGGTCTGAGGATCTCATCCCTGTATCGGCGACCAGTCAGAGCTCCATCTCGAATGATGTAGAGGTCAGTGCCCCCGTCAATGGAGATGCCACCATACACCAACACTCCTCCACCGCCAAATCTGACACTTTTATGCACGAACGCAGGATTATTCCTACTGCCACGGTCCCTCCAGATGAAAATACGCCTATTATCCGGATGCACAGAAAAACGGGACTCGTCAGAAAACAGAATATTGCTCCATTCATTTCTCCTCCAGTTGACATGCTCGGTTGCCCACTCCCTGCGGTCGCGACGATGCCTTGATGTTAATCTAACACATACCATCGGTCGGCGAGCATACTGACCTACAGCATGGAGCCGGTTTCGGACAGTCTGAGTTGAAATCGCGGTGCCCGTAGCCGAGCGAAGGTGTTGTTATAGAAGAGTAGCGTTCATGTTTTGGTGTCTCCGAGCTGTTAACGCTAAATACCAATCTGTTGTCCGTCTACGACCTTGCCCTGGTCTTCGGCCTGCACACCCACTCTCCAAAAACGGTTCCAGATCCTGGAAATGACACTTTGTGACACTCCAATGGCTTGCGCCACTTCGGCTTGAGTTTGGCCCCCTTCTAACCTACCAAAAATTCTCCAAGCTTCTGAATCTGTCAAATTACTTCGCTGAGACATCGTACTCATCGAAACAAAGCAATCACTGAATGCCGATCATCCTTGTCTTCATTCTCTTTTATCCAGTTGAAAGTCAAATTTCGTTCGCTGCCTCTGAAGCGACGTTTTTGACGTCGAACTCAAAATTTGCATTTTCCACAGTTTGAAAACCAGAAAAATTTGCATTTGTGATTCTCTGCTTCTATTTTCGGCAAAAAAAATTTCGTTTATATCTTTATTTTATATAAAATTTCAAATATCCTTTAATTGTTTTGAGCAGTGTATTTTCTTTTAAATATTAGCTAATGGTATAAAATAGTTAATTCACAAATGTTTTAAAATAGCATTATTAGTGCATGTTTTGTATTATTAATGCATGTTAATTTGCATGTTTTTTTTTTTTTTTTTTTTTTTTTTTTTGTGAATCAATTACTGTAATTTTGTGAGTGAAATTCATTAGCTGCATATTCTATGCCATTATTTTACCCATTCAATTAATAATTTGGCTACCCTCTCATACTCGTCTGGAAATGGCCAAAATGGGAAAAAATTTTATACATTTTTGATATTTTTATTATTTTCTCTCAGTATTTTAAAATATTTTTTGGCTGTAGTTTCACAATGTATTCTTTTATAATTGATATTTTACCTTACTTTATTCTTTTAAAATATATGCATTTACCATTTGTTCATTACCTTACCTCCCCATCCACCAGATAGTTTTGTTATAGTTTTAAATGCAGATTTCTATTGATTTTTTTTTTTAGATTTTTTTTTTATGTTCAATATTTGTATTTTTCAAAATTGTTTTAAGCCTAAAGTGGCTATGATTGACCAAAGTTGTTGTAATGTTTTATCATCCTTTTAAAAATGGAAACACGTCATTTTGACGGGCTATCTTCTAGTTTTTCATAATTATTTAAGTTACTTGATTCCTCTTTTAGTCTATCTCTAATCAGAGATGTAATGCCATACTCTCCAGTAAATGGGCCAGTATATCTTTTTAATGTCACATTTGATAGTAAAGTTAACAACTTTTTTGTCGAATGAAATTGTATCCATTTGGTGAACACGAATTCAATAGTATGCAATCACAAATAACTTTATAGTTCCATATTGGTCTTTTTACAAAGAAATTTTCTATTTGCTGCAAAATAAAATTAGCTTTGTTGTATTCTTCATCTTGTAAAATAATAATTTTTTCTAATTATGAATGATGAATATTACTTTCATAATATTTAAATTTTTGTTCCACAAATTCTAAGTCATTTTTTAATTTGTTTAATTGATTATATTTTTTTCACAATTTACTTCTTAAAAGTCGGATATCCCGTCTGTTTTTGTTTATTATGTCTCCACAAAAATTTGCTTTGATGCCTGTTGAAAAACAGATCTTTCCCAATTTATCTTCAGGTGATTTTTCTGCTTCATGGTCTATTATATCATTAATGAACGTTTCTTGAATTTCTGTATAAGAATTTGTATTCGTCACTAATTTTTGACGCTTGTTATTGCATTTAGCTTAAACACTGTGGGGTCTTTTACGGTTATTTATTTCCGCAGTAGTGTCATTACGAATCAACTGCCGTCTGCTTTTAAATGTAGAAATTTTGTATGAAGGATAGTTTTCAAAAATGGAAGTCACTGCATTCGAGAATACTTTTTTAAGTTTCAGTCCAAGGAATAAAATAATTTTGCTTGAAATGCCTACTACATACTACAGGTGATGGCTATTTATCGTTTATAATAAAATTATCTCGGGAAATAACTTGCAGCCACTGTTTAAATACATCAGAATTCGAAGAAAACTGATAAAACGAAACACCTTCTTCATTCCTAGATGATGAGCGGCAATATGGTACACAACAATGTACCATCTTGATTATAAAAATAAAATAAATAATTCTAATCTTAAAACTAAGTTGTTTGCAAAAGCTAAGTAAACATAAACAAGTTCAAATGAAGCCGCTATTGACTGAGGTTGGCGAGCAGTGCCAAACTTTTGCAGCGGCCGCAGCTGGAACTATACTTTGATAGACTGTAAGGCTGTGCGCAAACATCACTACTTTCAGTTACACTAAAAGAGCAATAAATCTATCTTTGAAGAAGCGGTGTTTCCGACTGTTCGGTGGGACAGAACAAAAGGTTGCTACTTTTGGAACCTCTTTAAATGATTTTTGGGGTACAAATCGTATCTAATTGACAAAGGAAGGGAAAATTTATTGTTGGCTAATCAGCCGGTTTTACTTGTCACTTATGGCTATTTTGAGTTTAAAACATAAATTAACTAAAGTTTCGACATGAGGATTCGATAGATGGCATTACACTGTAAAAAAAAATCTGCAAACCTACAAAACTAGTTTTTGTAAAGCTACAGATATCTGCATGTTTACTAAAATTCTATCTGTAACTAGGTATAATATTTACCACTCGCATAGTACAAATACATGAAATATCTCAGTTTCACCGGTTAGCCTATCAGAAAGGGCTTTAGTTGTGACGTAATGACTATACACGCAACCACAGAGGCGTGAAATGCATCCATTTTGAATCCGGAACTGATAAAAATTTCTAGTTACTGAGTAAGTAAATTTTTATCCTTTATCAGTTGAATTATATTTCCATTCTACTTGATTAATAAGTAAAAATCAAAGACTCAAAAAGGACTTTTTGATTTTTAGTTATTAGCAAGCTAATATTCCTATTATTTTCTGTTAATTACATATTTATATTTTGGTCAAATAACTATTCTTTACGTCTGAGTTTATTACAAGTACGAAATTTCAAATGTTTTATGTAATAAATCAAATTTGCCTGCTCTTTTTTCTGAAATTTCACTTTCCTTTTTTGCCCTCATTTCCACAATACTAAAATTTAAATTGTTTAAAATTTACTTAATTTTTTTTTTTTTTTTTTTTTTTTGTTACTATTTGTTTCTTTATAATGAATAAAGTGCATTAACCTTTCATTACATCACATTCATTTCATTACAACTTGATATGAATTTCACTGTTAAAATTTTGCTTCCGAATTTTCTTTACATAGTAACGGTACCCAAAATTTAAAAACTCTTTAAAACTGCCTTATTTAAAGTAACATAAAATAAAATACAATCTGTGCTCTATGTGTTATTTTATTGTCATAATAAATTATCAAGACTTTTCTTCCAATCCAAAAATGTCATTTTCTTGTTCCTCTCCCACCCTTTTTTCAACTTAAAGAACACATAGAATTACACTTAGAAAGTCTTTAAAGCTCTTTCTTGCCCAGTGGTAGAGGAGGGGGAAAAAGCAGAACTCTGAATTAGTTAGAGAAAGCTGGAAATTATTTAAATTCATTAGTTTAGGTCTAGGGAATGAATGTATTAAGTTTTCCCAGTCTTGTTAGGTGTGCGTTAAAAAATATGTATAAATTTATAATTGAGAAACACGTTTTTATTAATTACAATAAAAATAAACTAAAAAATTAAATTAATCAAAAACATTGTCAATGCAAATGTTGCAGAACTTAAAATTCTGAATAAATTGATAACCAATATTTAACATTTTTGTTGAATTTTCACAATTTTACTTCAAAGTATTGCCTAAATCGCTAAACAAGAGCTTGAACTGTTAACAAACGATGTTATCAGTTTACAGTGCTTGTTATTATTATGTACATGTAATTTTTAGTTATTTGTGCATTACTTAGGATGGATATTTTGAGAACTGTGGCATAACCTCTTGATTGCGGGTTATAGCCTAGTGGTGGGATATGAAAGACAGGCTGAAGTCTGATTTAATTGCGGGAAATCCGCAAATTGTGTTAATCCCATTGATATAGATTAGAAATTTATGTAATGTGTTTTTTCCTTTTGCTAGATGAGCTTTTGCCGCTACGAACAAATTAGTTTAAAAAGTACATATTTTCATAATTTTTAGAATATTTCAAAAGTGATTTGTAAATGATGGGAAATATTTTATTATTTCTAGTATGAAATGTGTGTAGCAATTAATATGATGTATATTATAGAGTGAACAACAGTGCGCATCTATTAGAATTAAGAAAATTAAAAATAAAGTGCAAGGATGAGAAAGGGGTGTAAAACGAACAAATGAAAGTGTATAAGACTTTCCTTTAGAGAAAGTCAAGGTCAATCAATAGCGCGATTTTAAACTTCCATATTTTGTGTAAAGGACAAAGATCGTTCTAAAAAAAGGATTTTCGACTAGTATACAAGAATTTAAATTCATAAAAGTTTAAAACCTTAGGAATATTTAAAAAAATTAGTCTTTAAATAAAAAATCTTTCACTTAAAACAATGGTTTAATTAGCGGTGTCAGTTGCGAAATGAAATGTAAAACAGCTATCATTCATGTACCACTTTGTCAATAACTACTAAATTATAATTCTCGAAATATGCAAAATAAAATCCTAACATAGTTACAAAAACATTGTGAAGGCCTCAACAATTTAAAAAAATGTACACGTATGTTACAAATGGAGACAGAGCGGATGGCTAACTTGATCTCTCCTAGTTCAGAGCTTTGGATGAGCGATTAAGATAAATTTTTGAAATAGAATTGCGACAAAAGTATGTTCATTTTATTGCGAATTTCAAACTCTAAGATATTTGTATTCACAATAGTCTCTATTGAATTAGTTATTTTGGAATATTGTTAAGATAATTTTTTTAAAGTATATTTTCACTATATGTACATATTTTCTAACGTTCATCTAGTACGTGGGTAAAAAGGTAGTACATTAATTCTTAGATTTACATTAATTTCAAGTTTTTCACTAATTAATTTTAAGTTAAACCTCTTGACCACTGCGGTTAAACTTTGAAATAGAATTGTGGCATTAATGTTCAGCATAAATATTAAATGTAAGTGTTAATTTTACTCGGAATTTTAAGTTTTGCAACACCTATATTGACAGTGTTTTTGGTAGTTAGTTCTTTTGAGATATTATTATGGTATTAAGCTGAACATTTAATATATTTCTAACACTTCCCCCGTATGAGGAGAAAACTTAATATATTCATTGTAGATCTAAACTGAAGGGATAAAACCAATTTCCTATATTCCCTTAATATCGAATTCTACTAAATAATCACTGGGCTATTAGTAATTTACTTATTTGTAAATTTTTATTAATGTAAATAAGTCATCTAATACTCTCCCTTTCTAAAAAGAAAAATAAATCGCTATTTTCTTTGCCCCCTCAATATATAAAGTCTAAAACCTTAAGTCTTTCTTTAAAAAATTCCTGATCCGTTGCTTTATTATAAAAATAAATAACAGGTCATATTCATAAAATCCAAATAATCATCACCCCCCCCCCTCGCCTTACAAGCATACAGAATTTAGTCTTTCACCCTAATTAATTTTCATTTTTTTTCGGTAATTGTAAGTCTTCAATAAATTATATTATCAAACGTTTGAAATATCCCCCTCCCTTCCTTCAATAAAAAAAGAAAATACAGTTGGCAAAAAAAGTATTTGTACACTTCATTTTTTTAAATTATAATGAAATTAAACAAAAGATTTAAGCAAAAAATACTGTAATACATTAATTTAACGCATTATAATATTATAGAAGCAAAAACAAAATTAAACGAATCGATTTTTTATATTATAATAAACAAATATACAAAAATATAATGCAAAAAAAGTATTTGTACACTATATTAATGTAATATAATTAATGAAAATTTAGTAAAATGATACAAATTAATATTTTGTGCGAATTCATTTAGCGTTTATGACTACTTCTAGATGGTGTGACATTGATTCCATCAACTTTTTTGTATCGGTCTGGTTAATGTTATTCCATGACACAATAAGAGCTTCTTTAAAACTGTTTTTTACCAATACATACTTTTTTTTCGGATTTTTGCATCCAATAGCATCTGCAAATTTTCTATTGGATTCAAGTCTAGAGATTTTAGAAGAATTACCAGTCGTCTTGGAGTATTGTCGTAAGCATGTGCTGATGATTACAGCAGTATGCTTTGGTCTTTATCCTGCAGAAAGTGAAAAGCTTCCTCTATGCATAATTTCTTGGCACAGTTTAATAAATTATGGCGCGACACATCAATGTATGTTAAACCTGTCTTCCCATTGTCAATAAATTTTAAATGTCCTGCTCCATTAGAAGCTATGCACCCCAAAATTATAATATTCCCCCCAACATGCTTGATAGTTTGAAGTATACATTTTGGATCTAGAACAGTTTTATTTTTACGCCAATTTTTTCGAATGCTTGATGGTAAGAAAATTCTGAATTTTCCCTCATCAGAAAAAATTACTGTTTTCCAAAAATCCAATGATTTACTTCTGTATGCGAAAGCGAATAGTATGCGTTTTCGCCTATTTGTTTCGCTGATGAATGGATTTTTCCTTGAGGTTCTTCCTTTTAAATCTGCATTGAGAAGAATATTTTTTATTGTTTGAGGTATTACTTTGATGCGAGAAGATGTCGCAAGGTCTCCAGCAAATTTTTGAACCGAACGCACAGGATTTTTTAAAGCTTTTTTAACAACACTCCTTTTTTCCCTCATTGTTAGTTTGCTAAGAAGTCCTGGTTTTCATTGAATTTCGATGCTTTTAATTTATTCATAGTTTCTCACTATACATCCAATAGTTGTAAATGGTAATTTAATAGCTTTTACAAATTCTTGTTGCGAATTTAAATTTTTATTATGCTCAATCATAGGATTTCATATATCTAGAGGTGCCTCTCTAGTATTAGGTTCTATACTCAATTATTTCAAGAGCAAATTAGATTAAATGTCAGACAAATATAATATGAACTCAAAAATTATTAACAGCTTCTGTAAAAGTAGTCCTTTTGAACCATAAACACTATAAAACACAGTACATATCAGGATGGAGAAATGTACAAATACTTTTTTTGCAAGAAATTTTTTAACTTTTCCTATTAGAAAATTATTTTACATCTTTATCGAAATTTTCTGTTGTGTAATTTAAAACGCACGATAAACAGATTGTATTAAAACTATTTTTGACAAAATATCTGTTTTTATTTAGTTAAAAATTAAAAATTTTAGAGTGTACAAATACTTTTTTTGCCAACTGTATGGTTATCTCTGTCTTTATTCTTACTCGTTGAATTAAAAATCTTTAAATGTCTATTTTTTTTCTTGCTGTATTTGTTACTTTATTATGATAGAAGTTAAACACCTGAAATTTTCCCTAAATCCCTTAACCCAAGATTTTGTTACTTAATAACGGAGAGTGGGGCGGAATGGGACAGTACATTGTTCTCTTTATATTCCATTAATAAACATTTCATCAGTCGCGTATCCCACTAAGCAAAAGCATCTCCAATATTCAGTTGAATAAAATAGCTCATTTACATAAGCTTGCAATTGTAAAAAGGAAGAGAATATTTCAAGAACCAAAAGTAAATTTGCTTTATATATTTTTATGCTTTCTGCATAATAATGACTTGTTGATGTATATATGTAATTGTTTCTCTATTTATAAAACATTATGCTATACATCATCCATAATTTAAACAACCATAATTTAAACTATGTCTAAAAGCAGCATTTATGTCGATACAAGAAGTTTAACATAGAATACAGGGAGGAATGGGACATACCAGCAAAGGAAGAAATGGGACAATTCCAATTTTTTTCACTCTTTTTTTTTTTCTCTTAGTTACAATTTCTTTAATTATAAAATCGTTTCTGAAAATTGTTTCTCCCATAATTTCTTTTATATTACGATAATTTCAGATCTTTAAGTGAGTAGTTCAATTGCATGTCTGTTAAAACTGTTTTATTAATATTATTTTAATTATTCAAAGAGGAAGTTTTAATTTTTATGTAAAATTAGCAGTATAAAAAGGATGAACTCTTTATGTTTTTTTTAAGAACAAACAAATTAATATTAGGGGCTCTGCAAATATAATGTTTTCATTTCAGGAGGGAGGAGGTTTGTCTTTTGATATAAATATACTTTCTGATCATCAATTGTTTCTCTTTTTATTTGTAACATGGTCTTTAGTACAAAATAGTACGTTATTTTTATAGCCTGTTACCTATTTGTTAAAATACAAAGTTATTAAAATTGCAAATTACTATAAAATTATTAAACTCTAAAATATAGTATACTTCAACATTTAAAATTCTTATTTTTTTTCATATGTGTATGCATATATAATCACAGTTCGAGAAACCGTATGTAAAGTGTATTTGAAATGAAGCTTATGTTTACTAATAAAGAAAAAGAGAAATAATGGTGTCTTCGTTTTGTTGATATGAATTTTTATCTGCTCCCAACCCCTCTTTGTTCGGTCCAAGTACAATAATTCTTTATTATTGTTGCATGCATTATGTAACAAAGTTATCATAAGATTCATTTAAATAGTATTTCTTTTAATTGTTATGTTATAAAGTTTTTTTAATATGAAAAATGATATTTTATTAACTTCTCATCATTTGAATCATAAAAGTATGCGAAAAATAAATGAAACAAGTTTTGTATGTCTTTTCGAGCAAAATAAATTATAGAAATCAAAATTTTCTACACTTTGATAACGATATCATTAAAGGGGGGGGGGAGGGGGAAATATTCAAGGGATGATAACGTATGAATCGGAAGGGGGAGGGAGTCCAAAATTAACAAAAAGTTGATAAAATGATATTTGCACAGCCCCTTTCGTAATCGAGTACGGAATAATAAAAAAATATTTTATGCTTCAACATTGTTTTTAAAACCTTAGACAATCAGTAAGGAGGTATGCAACTATAATTATAGTTATAATGCATAAAATCAAGTGTACGTATTTATTTAAAATATACGTAATATGAATTGTACAGTAAAATACACAGAAAAAGAGAGAAACTTTTAACAATTAATTGTTTCAAAGATAATTTTTGTATTTCTTATTTCTTCTATTATTACGAAAAGAAAGTATATGATTCGTAAAATGTTTCGACACATTTAAACGTTTTAGGGGCCAGAGATCCCGTTTTTACGAAATGTGAGTCTCTGACTCTATTTGCATATGACACACATTTCGTGGGTACTCTGTCACAATAACTGATGTACATAATTTAATATTTAAAATATATTTTTTTAATGTAGAGATTATGTCCAGTCTGTCTCTGATATAAAATGGCGAGGATTAATTTTTAATGTAAATTCTAGTTTTCAACGGATTTACACGTTTTAGGGATCAGATATACAAGAAAACTTGTTTTTACAAAATGGCTGAATGTATACGACCTAAATTTTGTGGGCGCTCTGTCTCAAGAAATAATGCACAGCTTTTCATAAAAAAATATATTCAGATAGTCCTTGTTATAAATTGATTCCGATTACTTTTTGGCGTAAGCCGCTCAATAAATGGTGCTTCTGTTCTACATTTTTTTTATATTTCTGCAACAACTCTATCTGAATGCTTAATGGACGGATTTTCATCAAATTTCAGATTTAATTTGTCCTTAATATACTTTGGTGTTTTTTTATATTTTGGCGTAAATCGTCCATCATACGGCGCAGCTGTGTTGCATTTTTTCATAATTTGCACAATAGAGGGAGGGGGAATCTGCAAAATTTCCGTAAATTCCAATTTTAAGAACTAACGCAAGTATTTTCATCGAACTTCAGATTCAGTTACATGTTGACACCAGCTAATGTAGTGTCACCGTAGCAGATTTCGGTTTAGATCACTAAACAAGAAGCGCTTTTATGGTGCATTTCTTACATGATTTACCGATAGTCATATCTTAAGAACTAATGCATGGAATTTCATATCGTTAGAATCCCCATGATGGGCATAGATTGCCTTTTAATTTTGGTACGTTGACGAATTTTGAAATAGTATTATGTATGAGATAGAAGAAAGTTGTGGGATTTGGAGTTGTGGACAAGGTACTTCAGGTACATTCTTAAACAACTTGACATTATCATCCAAACTCTTTGAATTTTTTTATGTTAAAAATAAGATACATGTAAACTGGGTGAAAAAATATTGATATTTAGTGGAAAAGGGCTGGTAAGATTTTTACCGCGATAAAGCTCTCAGGTTTTAACAAATTTTGTCAATTTTCACACATTTTATTTTGTAAAAATATATTTCAAATTGCCGCAATTTTTCGAAATTTTCGTAGGTAATGCAAATATGGTCTATTGAGATGCGCTAAGATGATGTTCAAATACGGAAGTTAGTCATCGGAAGTTTACATTTACGATGAAGAAAAGTACATATTGTAAATAAACATATAGTTTCCTTGTGGCGTGAAATGATCTCGCTTCGCTAGTGTATTTCAAAGAGTTAAAATTCAATTATAATTTTGTTAAAATTCAATTAATAACTTTTATACTTGTAAAAATAAGTGGTATTTAATATTGTTTTACTTAATTTTTACAAAATGTTAATACATAGGGGCGAGTGCTGTGAGATAGTGTGAGGAATGGGGCAGTAGGTTTTTCTCTTTATGTATCATTCTAAACATTTCGTCAATCGCATGCTAAATGAAGCAATGGTAGCCAAATCTTTAGTTGACAGGTCTTTAGTTGATTAGATCTGTATAAGCTTAGAATTGTATAAAAGATTATTTCATAAATCAAAAGTAAATTTACTTTTTATGCTTTCTGTATATAAATGATTTGTTATCCATAGATGTAATAGTTTCATTATTTATGGAATATTATACTTTATATTATTAGTTATTTAACATATTAGTGCCTAGCGTCCCTTTTTAGGGACGCTTCAAAAGATGCATTCAGCACTGTTTTTGACACCGGTAAAAAAGACCAGCAATAATTATTTTATTTAAATAATGCATTTTCGTGATTAATGAACTTAACTTAAATCTTCTAAAAATAGTGGTGCCAACCAAATAAAATTTACGCAAAAGATGCTGGGCACGAATGGGTTAAAACAAGTCTAAAAGCAGCACTTTTGTTTATACAAGAAGTTTAACACAAAAAAAGAAAGTGGGGAGGAATGGGACATGCCAGTAAAGGGAGGAATGGGATATGTCTTTCGTTTTTTTAATGAAATGAATATAAATTCCTAACATGCAAACATATTTAGAGGGTAATATATTAATTATAACATTGATAATATATTCATCTACTTCAAAATGTAAATAATTTGAATTGATAATTTTTTAATGTTATCTATGACTAACAATCATGAATTTCTATTTAACGTTATGAAGTTCCTGGAATTCTGTATTGTGCCACATACATTATATCAATCTACAATCTTTATTAGATTATATATTTACCCGACACTTGATTATTTGTGCCTTATAGCTTTATTTTATTGCAATTCGATATATCTCTGTTAGTGGTGAGTTATGGGGCAGAGTTTGAAACTTACAATTTCCTTAATTATAAAATACATTTTGCATGTTTTGTTTCTGTATTGTTCAAGAACATTAAAAGATGTTTCACATTGCACTCTATAGATTGGAATTCTTGTTTTAAAGTTAAAGTTGATTTTTTAAGTTTTGTAAACGGTGTCGTACCCCACCCCTAATTTCGTCTATAATAACAAAAATTGTAAGTACCCAAATACCCTAATAAATGGGCCTGTCAAATGATGGCTTTTGCATATATTGGAAGGTTAAGCTTTTGTATTACAATGCATGCCTATTGGCATTATTTATTGGGTAAGAAGGCGGATTGTGTTTTTAGCATTATTTACTTATAAGACATGCCGTCAAAGGACAATGGCAACATACAATGTTGATGATTTTGTTTTAATTTACAACGTCAAAATTATGGATGCATTCAGGATATCATTTTAAAAACAGTTGAGCAGATTTATTGATAAATATTTAGCATTTATAAAGCATATTCAATATTTTTTACGCGTTACAATTCCACCTATCAATGGATTTTTGTATTTTTATTTCATAAGTTACAAGAATGCCAAGCCTTTATAAAATAGACCTTTTCAGTATGGTTTTATGAGTTCATTTTAGATGAAATTAGTAATGAATAATGAGAGCAATTTACGATTTATTGATGTTATGTCAGTAAATGGAAAAACCTCAGATGAGAAAATCCTATGACTGCATATGCGACTTTAACTCTGCCAAAATTCCGATCATCAGCTTGAATTTAGAATGGATGGTCTTTCTTCATCTAGTTAATTTTTAAATAGTTGTAATATTCAATTATTCAATACGAAGATTAATATTGGCTTTTCTATAACATTATATTCATTATAAATTTTACTAAATTTTTCTTTCTTTTTTTATGTTAACATCTAACTTATCATTTTAGATGAAGAAAGAAACTGAATTTCAATTTAAAAAGAATGCGAGCCTCCTTAACGACGAAAGTAGAGGAAAAAGACGCACTATTATGACTGAGAAAAATCTTGCTAACCTCATTCTGCAGCACTGAAATTTTCCAATTATTTTATTGCAATACATCTTTAAATTCATTTTCTGATATTATCTCCAAAAATAATCTTTAAAAAGTATGCAATTGATAAGCATTTGTATAAAAACTAATTATGTAATATTTGCAAAATGTGAGTCACATTAAAAAGATTTTTTTTTATTGTAATGAATTAAATAGTTATTTAATAAAATTTATTCATATTTCATTGTATTTTGTTATTTAATCATATTGCATTTACTGGTAGTGCATACATGCATATTACATTTATATCAAAGACGACAGCTCATAATATTTTCCAAATCAATATTATTTCTTTTTTTTTTCCATTCTAGTTTTCTACTTTTAGAAAGATTTGCTTAGTAAACTCTGATTATAACATACTGATAAACATTAAAAAGTGCTAAACCTGCCCACAATTACAGTTGATAAGTCAAAGACGTATTTTTGTGTACATATGTTAAAATGTGTATATTATCTCTCGTATATGTAACTATTTGATTTAAAGATTCTAATTCCAGAGTAATATTAATCACAAAAGAACTCTACTAAATTCATACATGTTCGACCCATTCTTCCGGATTTTTAAGCCAGTTTAGAGTTTTAAATTTGTGATCTTATCAATAATTGAATTTTTCTTATTTAATATTTTAATTTGAAACAAAACTCTCAAGCAAAAAAAGTATTGAAAAATGCATAATGTATTAAACGTAGGTGGTTAAAGAAATTTGTGAGGAATAAGTCGAGATAAGACAATAAAAAAATTAAAGGGAAAAAGATTCTAGTAATTAGTAAGAATTGTACGGCATATGTACCTGAAATAAGAATAGGGTTTTAAAAAATTCTTAAATGTGATATTCAGATAAAGACATTGAATTTTTTGCAGATCTCTTATCTGTTTTGAACCATTGAATTAGTTATTGTGTAGTGTTTCAAAATTATGTAACAGAAGACACTTGTTAATGAAATTCATATGACCATAGAACTGAATAAAACACCTTAAATACAAGACTACTATATTTTCACTTCTAGCATTTTAGTTTAGAAGCATATTTGCATAAAATGAACGGACAATGTTTTTTCATGATATAAAGATTTTCAAATCATGTATTGGATCAGGTGAGGTTCAGTGCTTTATATGAATAAATTAAGCACTGTGCTTCATCTAAAATCATAATATTTCTTTTAGGCATATTTTAAATCGCAGTTATGATACTTTATTTACATTATTTTATCTATTTGATTTTTTTAGTTTAACTAAAGACCGTAAGATCTGCTTCAGCTTATCTCCTCATTTAGTGCTGTTGTTATAAGGCTCATTTAATAAAAAAAAAAAAATAATTTTGCACTTATTTAAATATCTATAGTGAAACTTCAGTGAGATTTCTCATGCGTAACATTTATGTCAATTGCTGTTATAATACTGAAACACATGTTAGGCCATATTGATTATTTTACATCGAAATATTTTGATACATGAGGAAAACTCCACTCTGGATATTTAAAACTGCAAAAATTTAACTTCATATTGAAAAAATACTATAATAACTCCAATTAATTTAAGTATTAGTATAAAAAAAACAATTACGTAGAATCTTTGGAATACTGCTGTAAAAACATTAATAATAAAACTGCAAAAAATTTGTGCAGTTACAAATACATTTTGGTAAGTGCAAATAAAATTTTAAATACAATACTAAAAAAGCATTAACAAATTTACTGTATTAACACTTGTACTGTTGCAAAGAGCTTTCTGGCGAGAATACAAAAAGTGGCTTAAATACAATACTAAAAAATTTTTGGTAATGTTTCGAACGGTACTTCATTGAAGTTACTTTTTTTTATAAAGTACATAAAAGGTTTAAGATGCAAGCATAAAAAAACCCATAGTAAATGTTCCATAAAGTCCCTTGCAAATGTACAACAAAATTCTCAATATATATGCTATAAAATGTTTTGTAAGAATATTAAAAATCATTAGAAAACTCTCAAAATAATGTATAGTAAACTCCCTAAAAATTCGTAAATACGTTTACTAAATAATCCTCAGAAAATTTACCAAAATATATATAGTGATTACTCTAAAATATCGCTAGTAAGCTTACTAAATAATGTTTAGTACATTTATAAAAACTAATATGAGAACCTCCCTTACAAATCATTAGTAAACTTATTAAATAATCAGTAGTAAGTTTACAAAAAGTTCTTTAGGAAACTCCTTAACAAATCGTTACTGCATATACAACATAATCGCTGGTAAATTTACGAAAAATTCCTTACAAAACTCCCTGAATAATCATTAGTAAGTTTACTAAATAATATTTAGTAAGTTTACAGACGATTCTTTAGGAAACTCACTAAAAAGTAGTTAGTATGTTTAGTAAACAATATTTAGTAACAGTAACTAAAGAAACTTTTGTAATTGTGCATGATTTTCATCTGTTGAGGTTACATGAAAAGTTCTAGGCATCCCAGTTTCCTAGAAAATTCTTAGTAACCTTCCAGAATTTTTTTTACAGTGTAGGAGTTCCGTAATCGGCTAGTCTTAGACCTTCCCTTTTTCAGAAGTAGAATCGTCCGGTTCCGTTTCTGAGATAGTATAAATGCCATTCCCTGATCGACTTCTTTGCTCTCTCTCTTTTCGTTTCTATGAAGTTCTCGTTATGATTTAAGTTATTATAGTTTAAGTTCGAATAAGATATTTAATTTTTCGTTTATGATGTTTTA
This sequence comes from Maratus speculifer, assembly GCA_964019185.1. Lineage (NCBI taxonomy): Eukaryota > Metazoa > Arthropoda > Arachnida > Araneae > Salticidae > Maratus > Maratus speculifer. The sequence continues at coordinate 237,799,488 of OZ025293.1, read as the reverse complement.
AATGAACGATTTTATTTATAATTTAAATTTAAGTTATTTTTGAAAAAGCTCCCGGTGTAATGAAGTTCACTATTGTTTTAAAAGAAATATTTTTTTATGATTCTCTTAATCATTTTTTAAACAAAGTTTGCTCTGAATACACTGTAAAAAAAATTCAAGAGGTTACTAAAAATTTCTTAGTAAATTTGTATTCCACAGAATTTTTTAGTAACCATTACAAACTTTTTTTTGCAAGCGAAACAAGCATTTCTTTTGTAAACTGAACAAAAGAATTTTTTATATAACTAACTTAAAAATTTTTAGTATGAGCCACCAAGCAAATTTTAGTAATAGCTCCAAAATTATTTTTAATAACCATTACGTGGGCTCGAGGGGCAGGAGCTTCCTTCGAGCTGCATCCAGACTTCTAAAGCAGTATCGAACCCGGGATCTTTTAGCCTGGAGTCCGTTACTATAACCACTATGCTATCAAGTCCACACCAAGTGAGTTTTAGTAATAGCTATTAAAAATATAAAATTATTAACTCTTATTCGTTGCTATCTTTTTTCTAGTAATTCTTACAGATTTTCTTGTAACCGACTAAGATTACTAAAAATTTTTTAGTAATTACAAGGATCACTAAAGTTTTTTTAGTAGATCGACACTTTTTTTTTTTACAGTGTAGTAATCAACTGAATGCTGTTATAAAGGTATTTTAAAACAAGTTTACATGATTGATTGAAGTTTAAATAAAGAACTGTCGTCATCAAAAACCTGACTCTTTGATGTCTCTCAGATTCAACAAAGTTTAATTCTAAGTGTCTTCCAGAGTTGCTATAGTGTCTCTGCTTATAGCAGTATAATTATGTATTAGACCTGTATTGATACAGGCTAAGATTTATCTCCCACCATCGTCAGTCGTAAAGCTGTCAACTGATTTCGCGTTCGATTTCTATCTTGAAGTTCAAATTCAGTGCACTGAAAAAGCCATTTATGCATCAAAGCGCCGACACGAAAGATCAGAAAGAGCGACACCTGACCACAAGAAATTAGTGCTATGTGTCTGGTCCTTAACCTTTTCGCTACTGGCACAGTATTTAATTATTACTGAATTATTTCTTCTCTCGTTTGACTTCAGAGCGAGATTTTTGTTTTCGTTTTTTTCATTAGCTCGAATCTTAGAATTCGAAACATATTATTCTTATATCGAAATTTCATTTATAATTGAGTGTCATTAATAAAATGGGACAAAACTGATGTACCCATTTGGGTACTCAGGGACTGAAGAGGTTAAGATCGAATGAAGCCTTGCACCGACACAAGATAATCGCGCACTTTCTAAGCGACTCCCCTAGTACCATATGATAACATGGAGACGCCTGGAATTTGAAGCGACTTTGAACCCTCGTGTAACAAACAGTACTTTAACAAATCTGAGAGCGCATCGCAAATCCCCACCAAAATTGAGACTGTTTCAAGTACTAAGTTGCAATCATATCAAATGTTCTTTGCTACATGTAAGGAATTTTATTTCTCTTATAAAGTGATATAAACTTAATTACGGAAAACAACAATATAGTATTTTAAAAAACATTCTTTTTTCCTCAGCAAAAAAATGATAAAATTGACTTTTTTTATAATAAATGGTCAAGTGCGAGTATTACTCGCACTCAGAGGGTTTCGTACAATAAATATTATGCAATTATATATTATGTAATTGAAAGAAATCTTTGCTATAATAAGACTTTCTATAAAACTATACAACGTAGGGTTGGATATATACAGGGTGTTTCGCTACCAGACCGACAAACTTTGTGGGATGATAGTAGACATGAAGACAAACATTATTAAATAGGAAACCATGGGGCGCAAACGTCTTCTATAGGGGCTAGGAGCAGTGCCTGATTTAGGGCAGGGCCTTCGGGGCACAGGCCCAATTTTCAGGGGCCCCCAAATGCTGCTGAAAGGTTTTCAATTATTGCCCAAAATCAATACAACTGCTTACAAAATCTAGTGGAATTTTACATTTCATTCTACATTCTACTGTGTTCATATTTTATTTTTACAACATTGCATATTTTGGTTGAAACATCCGCATTTAATCATTTTATTAAAGTGAATATTTTCTTTTATTTTTATCACTTTAAAAATATATTATATTTTTAATTCTTATTTAATCATGTTCCTGTTTTTGTCAGAATATTTGGGATTAGTGAGGGAAGTTCATAGGCGGCAGAGTCCCATAATATTTTAAATAACTATAATTTGGTATTGTGGAAAATTTATTATTAGTTGTTGCATACTTTATCATTCCAGATCTATAAACTTGCATAAGACAAGATAATTATCACTACACAATTTATTGTACTATGTATACTTATTTAAATTTCATGATTGTGAAATAGTTATTTAAAAGGTAAATAAATGATTATCATATTTAATTTTTTCATTGGTATTTGAAAGTGATTCAATCGTGAAGTCAATCGTGGCTATCTTAATAAGTAAATTCTTTTTTTTTTTTTGGGGGGGGGGGTGAGGGGTAGGGAACTTAATTTTTTTGTAAGCAACTTTCCAAGGGGACCTCCGATAAGTATCTGTGCCCAGGGCTCCCAAATTTGTAAATCAGTCCCTGGCTAGAGGCCATTAAAGTTTAAGGTCCAAAAATTCAAACGATGATAAAAAACGGAAAAAAGGGTCGATTCGTTTGCGATTTTTACTAAAATCATTCTTTATAACAGGATTTAAAAAAAAAACAAATTATAAAGGTTACATTCTAAAATTGTCGATACAGGGGGCCTTAGACTTTAGAGTAACGAACAACTACTTTTTACCGTTATTTTGTGCATGGGATTGAAATTATTTTAAAGTTTAGACTTTAACTTAAATTTTAATCCCAAAATCGGAAACATTGGGCTCGGGTAACTGGCAAAAATTTAATTGTGAACAGAGGGGCGGATTTTAAACATTCATAAACATTATACAAACTGATAAATTTTGTTGCGGTTTGCGTGTAGTTCATTCCCTTGGTTATTATTTTATTCCAAATGACTTACAGCTCTTGTGTATCCATTTTTTGATAGAGGGCGCTTCCGACACATCTCCGACATTTCAATGGCATTACTCCTGTGTGTTTTACTACCAGACCAACATACTTACAGGAAGTGTTAGGGCTGCAAAGTGACTCGAAATCACATAGGAATGTAACATTGAAAATGACTTTTTAGCGAGCTGTGGTTAAAAGAAGCAGAGAAAGAAGCAACAGAAACAGGTAGTGAAACAGCAACACGTTAATATGGCAGAAAGTAATTTAGTTAAAGGTTTTACTACAAAAAGTATCCGAAATTACGACCAGAAGTAGTCGGGCATGCTTGACAGCAGCGTCGAATGCAATTCCTTACGCTTTGAAAGATTCCTGGCATCTCGGATAGCTTTCTGGCAGCTGCAGAAATTCGAGCTGACAGGTCTTCCACAGACGGTACAGAAGTCTCATACATTCAACTTTTCATTTGATCCTAGCAGAAGAAGTCCCTACAGATTCAGATTCAGATTGAGCCAGGTGGTGGTTGGGGGGGGGGGGGGGCTACCAATTGGTTTGAGCTCAATTAGCCCCACCCAGCAATGTTTATTTTAAACATTGCTTTAAACATTGTTATTTTAAAAAATACAGAACAATTATACAGTAATAAAATAAAGGTAGGTAACAAAAAGTAATTGATATAATGAAGTAGGTGCGACGATCTGGCAGGCCAACGAACCGGGCCACCCCTACCTATCCACCGCTGTCCACATGTTACGTTGAGGTGTCTGCGAACATCATTGGTAAAATGTGGAAGAGCCCCATCGTGCTATAGAGTGGCGCAATGAAAGAGGAACATGTGTTTTTACCAGAAGTTCCGACAGAACGTGTTGTAGAAATATTACGTGGCTTTTTTCTCTGCTTTTTTAACCTTAATTCGTAAAAAATATGTTTTTGACATTACATTATATTATGATTCCGAGTCGTCTTTGCATCCCTAACACGTCCCGAAAGTATGCTGGTCTGGTAGTAAAACACACAGGAGTAATGCCATTGAAATTTCGGAGATGTGTCGGAAGCGCCCTATAACAAAAAATGGGGACACCAATGCTGTATGTCATTTTGAATAAAATAATAACCAAGGGAATGAACTACACGCAAACCGCAACAAAATTTATCAGTTTGTATAATGTTTATGAATGTTTAAAATCCACCCCTCTGTTCACAGTTAAATTTTTGCCAGTTACCCGAGCCCAATGTTTCCGATTTTGGGATTAAAATTTAAGTTAAAGTCTAAACTTTAGAATAATTTCAACCCCGTGCACAAAATAAGGGTAAAAAGTAGTTGCTTGTTACTCTAAAGTCTAAAGCGCCATTTATCGACAATTTTTGAACGTAACTTTTAAACTTTTTACAAACAAAACGTGATATAAAGAATGATTTTAGCGAAAACCGCAAACGAATCCACTCTTTTTTCCGTTTTTTATACTCGTTTGAAGTTTTGGACCTTAAACTTTAATGGCCCCTAGCTCCTACGGAAGACGTTTACGCCCCATGGTTTTCTATTTAATAATGTTTGACTTCATGTCTACTATCACCCCTCAAAGTTTGTCGGTCTGGTAACGAAACACCCTGTATACAGCATAGATGCCAACATGGCATTTATGGATATAGCTGCATGTACTAGAAAAGTATGAATGTCTACATAATAAAATTTCAAAGATATATGAAATCTAAATAATCAGATATTGTTATTCTATGTAACTCTTTTTAGGTACATTAGTAATTATGTAAATACGTAGCACTTATAGTCATCGTTCAGTTTGTCTGTCTGCATATAACAGAGCAAAAACTACCGAACCGATTTATATGAAATTTAAAATATATAATTATTGCATAATTTCGAGTCATTTCAAATTTCATTAAAATCAGATGCATGGTTTAATTACATGAACAATCAAAAGTATTTCGTTAGTGTTACATTACGACCAATGGGAAAAAATAGCTTCAAGTGTATTTTAATGATGTTACAATCTTCATAACATAATAAAATTGATGTAAATCTATGAAGTATATACTAAAATATATATTCTGCACAAGCTGTGATGCAAAGAATATTTGTTATTAATATTCAGGTCCACACAAAAGTATTTCAATGCATAATAGTATAAGGGAAACATTGTTTGGGGGCGTTTTAATTATATTAAATTATTTCACTTTTTATGAAATCGATATACGTTTCTGAAGTTTACTACAAGTTACTTCCTGTATAATAGAGAGCAAATAGTATTTACAGAGACACACAAAAGATTTCAGGTACTATACTGTATCCGAAGTATTGTATACTATTACACTAAGATCTGATAGTCCATCGCACAAAACCCTAAGTCATCGAGCACAAGAAAAAATCCTTTATATTATGGAAGAGTAGTCATTGGGGAATCTAATAATCCATGTCTGCTGGAAATGAAGTGGTGCATAAGCCAAAAATGAATACCACTAGTGGTTGACTCGTAGACTTAGTTTCCTGCACCCAGTTTTCCGTGTTTTTCTACTTTTGATTGTACGGCTAACACAATGATAGACCTACGAGTGAGCCACTAGTGGTATTAATTTTTGTCTTATGCACCACTTCACTTCCGGCAGACATGGATCATTAGATTCCCTTATGACTACTCTTCCATAATACAAACGATTTTTTCTTGTGTTCGATGACTTAGGGTTTTGTGCGGCGGCTCTTGTCCTATGAGTATTCTTAAAACATCGTTATGGTACGAACGCATGTCATTTGCTACGCTTGACGTGCGATTTCCAACTTGTATTAATCTTGTGTTTTTTATGATCTAAATTCAGTAGTGACAATAAAAATAGTGCATATTTAAATTTCTTTTGGCATTTCATAAAGCTAAATTCAACATAGTAATAATCATTTGTTTTTACATTGTAGCTAATATAAGACCTTTCTTTAAAGTTTAAACCTGACATTTGGCTAAGCGCGCTTCGAAAGTATGTCACAAATTCGGAATACCACCATGGTCTGTGTCATGTTTTTCCAGATATGTTTTAATACTAGAAAGGCCGGAAATTTTAGACAAGTTTTATAAAAAAACATTTCACAGCAGAATTTTGAGTTAAAATAGTTTAAATTTTTTATTTAACTTTTTTCCTCTTTGTATCTTTTATACTTTTTTATAATAAAATTTCTGGTTTGACCCAAAATATATTATAGCAGTAAAAATGACCACTCACCGGACATTCTATTATTAATTAACCCCTTGGGGATGGGCGACCAGGTGCCGCATAAGTTGCTGAGAATCTTTCATTATTCTCACTAGTAAATTTTTATTGTAATTTTTACCTTATTTAATCCGATTTTTTTCTCGATTTCATTGGGAAAAAATTTCTGTTTTAAAAAATTGGATAAAAGATTAAGGGTGTATTCGAAAAAACGCTTTTCTACTTTCAACAGCTCGAAATTTTCCGATACAATTTCAGACACATTTTTAAAAGTAGAAACATGAAAATTGCTGAAGGGATTTTGGAAGAGACGTGTAAGGTGCCGTGTGATGTCTTTTTACGCTCAGTTCATTAGAATTTGATTTATAAACAATTACCTTCTCATAGGACCCCTTTTTTCGTTCCCAGGTCTCCCGCTTCGGAAAAATCGGTTCAAAATGCCGTTTTTGATTGCCTTTTTTGCAGTATTTTCTGCATTTATCAAAGAATCGACAACCACGGCACCTTGTGTACTTTTTAAATAAGACAATTTGCCAGTTTGGTGCATTTGAGAGCAAAAGTGAATTTAAAAATAAATCGGAAAATAAGCAGTTTGAATCGAAATACACCTTAAAAAGTCTATAAAAAACGCTCGTCCCAAAGGAATTAAGTCTTGGAAACACGAGGTGTATTGTGATATCTACTCAATGCAAACTAGCTGTGTATTTTTCTGATCAACCCATCAACATATTTTTAGATCACTAGTCTTAGTGGCATGAAGAGTCTTTCACACCAGTAAATATAAAGATAAATGTGTACACAAGACGATTTCCTTGATAAAATAAGATAAAAATACTCTTCTTTTAAAAGAGGTGAAAAATCTGAAATTTAAATTTTGACGAAGGAAATAATTTGTACATTAATGAGCTAATTCTAGTTAAATTAATATATTTTTAACAATTTGACGTTTATTGCTTTTGTACTGCAACTGGGTATTGCATTACTTAAATATATCATTAAACGTCGTTATCTGGGTACTCAGAGTATGCCGCCCTAGTCTTTATTTATGTCCAAATCGTCCGTATCTTTGAGGGTTAATACCTCGCCTAATTTTCAACTTTTTTTTCGAAAATCATTATAAAAAATGTTTTTTATAAGTTTGCAACTAAAGGTACCTCCAGCGCTCTTCAACACATTTGCTGAATGCCCATAAATCGAAATTTGCGTGTAACGGAGAAAATGCTCTATTCTCAAAAACTATGTGACCTAGCATAATCGCTATAGTTTTCCTGCATGATTTAAATTAATGTCTACGACCTCTATTTTTCATAATTTTACTTTCAGTGTATTCGGAAATAGAGAGGGGAGGATATTTTTGCACGACATTTTCGATGATACCTCTGAAAATATAATACCTAAAATTAAATAAAAAGTGCATTTTTGAGTTCAGCGTAAGAAGAGCTTTCACATGATACCTCACATGATATAAAAAGAAAAGATTTTTTTTCAAGTAACTTAATTAGCCATCTAACCCCCTTCCCCTCCCACCCAAAACATATTTTTAGATGCTTAATAATTTGTAAATATGTGGGTCAATAGTATTTATTAATTTCCCTAATTTGAACTTTCCATGTTTTATAGTTTGCGAGTAAAATGGCTGTGACAGACGGACAGACATACACAGGAGTGATCTTTTAATGGTTCCGTTTCCATTTTTTAAGTACGGAACCCCCAGAAAAAGCAATTAATTTAATTATTTTAAACTTTTTATTTTTTAAACTTATTTTTAAATCACATATCACTTATATTTTCTTTTTGTATAGACAGATGTCCGTAAACACGGAAAATAAAATTAATAGCTTTTGATTTATAGCTTTGCATCAGGAGGTCAGAGGCTTAAGGGATTAAATGCTCTCCCCTCCCATCGAAATGATATCCTAGCTAAGCAACTGTATTGTAATTAACCATGTATGTTAACTGTATTTATGTATGCAAAGCAACAGCAGACTCAAGCACCCACCCCCTCCCCTTTTTTGATTGCTAATTTTTTTTTTTTTTTTTTTTTTTTTTTTTTAATCTTTACTTATATAAAATAGTTTGTCCTGACTGACTGATGATCAACACACAGCTCAAACTACTGAATCTAGAAGCATGAAAATTTGGAAAAACATACTTCTTATGATGTAACCGTGCACTAAGACAGGATTTTTGAAAATTGCCCCCCTAAGAGAGTTAAATGAGGGATCGAAAATTACCAAACATCTTGCTATATCTCAGCTGCCGTTATAGGTAGGAGCATGAAATTTGAAAATATAAATCTACTCAAAAAAAATAATTAAACACATACTTCAGCAATTTTATAAATCCCCCTAATGAGGTTAAAGGGGGAGTCGAAAATTTTAGAACATTTCGCAGCTGTTTTAAGTAGGAACGTGAAATTACAGAAAATATATCTATTAAAAAGTAATTAAACATGTGTTTCAGCGATTTTAATCTCCACCTCTGAGGGGAGAGCTAAAGTGGGGGTCGAAAATTTCAAAACTATTTTTTGACCCATCTTGTGATATATCATCTTAAGCTCTCGGACCACTTTTTCAGATTATGGATCCTTCCTTCCTGCACAATTTTGCCACCCTGTAAGGGCAATTTTCAAACTTTTTTATACCGCAGTATTTTTATCATTCTAAATCGGATTTTTTTATGGAGTGCTTCGAAAAATATTATTTATACTATATGAAAATTTTAAAGAGAGAGAGAGATAAAGAGGAAATATTTTCTGGGGGGGGGGGGGCAAAGTAGTTGGAACCCTGCAGTGCACCATTTCAACTTTTGCTGACACATGTGACATATCATTGGAAAGCTCTGTGACCCCCTATTAGATGTTATACACCTCTCGAGCCCCAACCCCACACTTTGACCTCGCCAGCGGTGCAATTTTCTAAATTTAATCGATACCCTTTATGTGATATATCGATGGTTAGACATGTGATCACTTATTCATATTATGCACTTTTTTTGCCTCTCCCCTACTTGTTTCCCTCTTGGGGAGGGGAGTACGTTTAACGTATTCCAGCAAAAGGTCTTCTAATAATGGGAAAATTACAGAACTAATCTTAAATAAAGTAGAAAAAATCAATAAAAAATAATAATCCCATTCACCATTCTTTTAGTTCCTGCTTTTGCCACAAGGGTCAAGGATTAATTCTTATTTATTTGGCTATTATTCTGCCAATTGCCGATATATCTAATTTTTATTTCTTAAATTCCCTAACCTTTTCATATTTAATCGAGCATTTTGCACCTTTTGCTATCAGAGGGCGCCGTAACATAACTTTTCCACTTTTGTGACTCCTTTATAGCCTCTCTCTCTCTTTTTCTTTAATTCCCTCTGTTTTTAGTTTCCCTGTATTTGCTAAAATCGACTTCATAAGCATGTAAAAACAACGAAGAAAACGATGGCTGTATCGATTGTGTTTTTACGATGACGATTTTTTTCGATTGGTAAATTTTCGAGAATCGTCCATCACTAGCCATATCCCAGGAACAACTTTAGGTAGAAGCGGGAAATTAGCGATAACAAACCTTAAAAAAAAAACATATTTAACCTTTAGTTCATTGATTCTAGAAATTCCATTTCCCTTCCAAAAGGATAAACGGGAAGTACAAAACTTTTAAGTGATTTCACCATACATCATCAGCAGTTTTAGATAAAGGCTGTCAAATGACAGAAAAAAAATATTTCCCTCACCCAAAAGAAAAAAAATGTTAGAAATTAAAACCAAAAATAATGATATCTGAGCAACAACGACCTAAAACTATAAGAAGATTTTATAATGTATTTGTAGAATTAAATATTTCTAGTTAATGATTACTTGACTAATGCCTTTTACTTTTCAAATTTTTAAGGTTGTAATAGTGGAGAATCAATTTTTCTATAATTTAAAAAAAAAAACAATTTGTGTTTTTGAGTGAGTTTTCAAATAAATAAGTAAATATATGTATTCTTTTGAAAAGTAATTTACTAGAATTTTTTGAATGAAAACAATTAAAAAATTTTGCAACAAATTTTAATAAAAAGTGTTTAACAATTAACTGTTACAAATTTATTCAAATAATTATTTACTTATTAAGTACTAGCTGACCCGCCCGGCGTTGCCCGGGTCCATATTAACAGTATTAAACGAACTTGAAATTTGTATGATTTTATCATTAACTGGAAGCATGCAGAAATGCATTGTTTGAAATACGTCGCAGCTGACTTTGTGAAAAATCGGTTTTAAAAACAACAACTAATATTAAGCTCTAAAAATACTTAAAATGAGCAATGAGAAACATGGGAGGGAACATGTATCCAACGATTGCGTTAGTTTCGTGTTAAAGTGTTGATATTTACCCGTAAAAATCACTGTTAAATCATGTAACTAATTACTTTTTTCGCATAGAAATCCCAAGTGAGATATTTTGAATTTCAAACTAATTATATCACTCTTAAATCCGACTATACCGTGAATGAAATCGATACGCGATGATAAAAGATTGGTATATAGTATTATAGTTTCAGAGCCATTTAACAAAAGCGTATATTTTTAATCAAAGCATGCGTAATGTCGACTCTGTGGACAAATTCCTAACCGTAAACTTTTGTACCGTAACCATAATCTGTCTGTAACCATAATCTGTCTGTAACCTAACTGCGACTTAACAGTATCCTACCGTAACTTAAATATAACATAAATGTAACCTAGCCGATACTTTATTGTAACCTATTCTTATTCTAACCATCACATAAATGCAATTTAACTTTAACCTAACTTTAAATTAACCGTGATCTAACTGTAACCTAACGTGAAATTAAATAAAATCAAAGACTTACCGTAATGTAATTGCAACCTAATCGCAACCCAAATGTTACCTAACTATTCATGGAGTTCATATGTCCATGGAAATTATTTTGTCTTGTTCGGATTTGTTTATGATTCATTAAAATACTTTCGTCGGGTTCAGATTTGGTTCGATTCAGGTTTCAGGTATTTTTTGAAATTCGATTTAAATGTTCGGGTCGGATTCATGTCCATGGAAATTATTTTGCCTTGCTCGGATTCAGATATGTTTCTGTGAAATAATTTTGTCGGGAACAGATTTGGTTCAATTCAGATTTCGACGTTTTTTTTCAAATGGAATTTTTGGGTTCAGGTCTTCCTGCGTGTCCACGGAAATTATTCTGTCTAATTCGAATAAAGACATGCTTCACTGGAGTATTTTTGTCAAGTTCAGACTTGGTTTAATTCAGATTTCGGCTTTTTCTTCAAATGTAATTTTTGGATTCGGGTTTTCTTGCGTGTTCATGGACATTATTCTGCCTTGTTCGAATAAATACATGCTTCACTGGAATATTTTTATCAAGTTCATTTCAGAGATTTTTTTCAAAGAATTTTTTTAGTTTCATATTCGGTTCATGTGCATGGAAATTTTGTCTTATTCGGATCCTGTTACGGTTCTTTGAAATATTTTTGTCATGTTCAGATTTGGTTCGATTCAAATTTCAGGTATTTTTTCAATAGAATTTTTAGGTTCGAATCTCGTTCATGTCTACGGAAATAATTTTATCATACTCGAGTCCGGTTATGATTCTTTCTAATATCTTGATCGGATTCAGATGTGGTTTGAGTCAAATTTCAGGTTTTTTTCAAATCGGGTTTTTTAGGTTCGAGTCGGGTTTATGTCCATGGAAGTTATTTCGTCTTGCTCGAATCGGGTTACAGTTCTTTGGAATACTTTTATCGGATTCAGATTTATTTCAATTTAGATTTCGGGTTTTTTTTCAAATGGAATTTTTGGGTTCGGGTCTTCTTGCGTGTTCACGAAAATTATTCTGTCTTGTTCGAATAAGGAGATGCTTCACTGGAATATTTTTGCCAAGTTCAGATTTGGTTGAGTTCAGCTTTCGCGATGTTTTCAAAGAAATTTTTCGGGTTCGGATTGGGTTCATGTCCATGGAAATATTTTGTCTTGTTCGGATCCGGTTGCGGTTCTTTGAAATAGTTTTATCAGATTCAGATTTAGTTCGATTCAAATTTCAGGTATTTTTTCGAATGGAAGTTTTAGGTTCGTATCGGGTTCATGTCCACGGAAATTATTTAGTCTTACTCTAATCCGGTTATGGTTCTCGAATATTTTGAATATTTTGATCGGATTTAGATGTGGTTTGGGTCAAATTTCAGAATTTTTCAAATGGATTTTTTTAGGTTTGAGTTGGGTTTATCACCACGGAAAGTATTTTGTCTTGCTGGGATCGGGTTATAGTTCTCTGGAATATTTTTATCGGTTTCAGGTTTTGTTCGGGTCATATTTCGAGTTTTTTTAAAGACAATATTTAGGTTCGGGTCAGGTTTCATGCCCACTAAAATTATTTTGCCTTGTTTGGATCGGGTTATGCTTCATTCGAACATTTTTTTGGGATTGAGATTTGGTTCGGGTCAGTTATCAAATCCATAGTTTTTTTTTTTTTTCAAACAGAATTTTTAGGTTCGGTAGGGATTATACTCACGGAAATTTTGTCTATCACGGATCGGAGTGTGGTCTGTTTTTTCTGGTTGGGATCCGGTTATGTGTTAATTAGTCTAAACATTAAGGTTATAATCAGTTTTGCTACTATTCTTTTTATGCCTATTTCTGATAAATAATTTACTTTGCTATTTGATAATTTATTATGGTGTATGAATCGTTTGCTGATTCGAACAATTGTACGCCAAACAGCTATATTTTATCTTTGTTTTAAAACCAAATTAAAGCCATAATTTAATTTTAAATTGAATAGAATACATTAAAATTTTATCAATGGTAAAAAAAAGAAACTCCTAGAAAAGTGTTGTGTGATTTTTTTTTTACTGCAACACAGTAAAAACCTGCGTACAACTACACAGTAAAAAGAAATTGAGTGGAAGTATAATGTCTTGGGATGACGCCAAAAATGTAACCCCAAAATCCGCTACATTAAGTCCAAATAAGCACCAACAAAACCATGTGCTTTGACACGCCGATCAATTCAAACTGGTTTAAACCCGCATTTCTTTGTTTTTTACCTTTTAAACTGTTATTGAATAGATGACTAAAATTTTGTTTAAAAAATAACCTTTCGTGCCATTATTGACTGTAATACACGATCGGAATGCATAAAAGATACAAATATATCAATCATAGGCAAGAATTGTGTGATTATTTTTATCATATGACTTTGAAATATCAATATAGAAGCATCATTGAAGATTTTACTTGTAAAGTTAACATTCTTTCGTTAATGTCTTAAAATCGTCTGCACTCTGAAATCTAGATTTTAGATTAATATTTGTTATTTAAATTTTCGCGCATAATTTTAGAAGAATGTTTTCATAAATATATTTTATATATTGACATAGAATTATTAATATGTTGTTAAATCATAAACATTTTTCATCCACGTTATAAAGTATTAAAAAGTTCTGAAAAAAAAAAGAAAAGAAAACTTTTAGTAATACAATTTTTAGTTCAAATCAAATGTTTTCAATATTTTATTTTATTTTATTTTGACATTTAATTATTTCGAATTTATCAATTTCAATTATTTTAAAAGCAAATATTTTTTTTAAATAAATAATATAATAGAAAAAAGACCATTTTAAAAAATTACTATTTCTTCGTAAAATATTCTTCAGCTGTAATTCATTTCTTTCAATTCGTCTTATTAATACAAAATAACTTCCACATGCTTTTGTTTGGGACATTAAAATTTGAGCGATAAATGGTTTAATATTGCAACCCTTTTTTCGGTTTACTTCACCACCACCTATCTTTTTCCTCCATGGTTTACAACCGCTGTGATAAAAAATCATCATTTAAACTGACAGTTTGCCAGTCTATGAATTTTAAAGCTCTGTTCCAGCTTTTTTAATTATTTCTGCGAAAATTTTATGCAACCAATCAACCATAAGAAAATGAAAGAGAAAAAAGCGAAAAAAAGGCGATTTTTTATGAGAGTGAGCTTTGGAATTTAATTAATTACTCAGTTAATAAACAGAATTTTGAAATTCTGAGCTTCAGGTGCATCAGGAGAGATATTGGGCTACACTCATAAAAATTTTGAACCTCGTACGTCAAGTAGATTTTGCTAGCCATCGCAGACACACACACAGACACACACACAGACAGAGCGTTTTGTTCTTTTATTAGTATAGATAAATTAAATTATAATACGTATTATATTAAGTATATATTGATATTAATAATATAAATTGATAAATTAATAAAATTTTACTTTCAAATTAAAAAAAATTGAACATAATTATTATTCAAATATCTAGTTAAATAATATAACATAAAAATATTTCATATAAGTGTAAGAAATAACATTATATTTTCGAAAATATTCATTTTAAGAAGTTAAAATAAAAAGCTTATAAGTAATATGAGTTTTAAAAAAATATTTAATTAAAAGTATTTTATACATAATAAACAATTAAAAAGCAATAGATAATAAATTAATAAAGTTTTTTTTTTATTTTTATTTTTATTTTATTTTATTTTATTTTATTTTATTTTATTTTATTTTATTTTATTTTTATTTTTTTTGTATGAAGAATACTATTTACTTATAAAAAGAAAACTTTACCAAATTAATTTATTTATTGAACACATACATCTGACTTGTGTGCTGGATATGAAGTCATCGTCAATATACAGGGACGAGATAGCACAAGGAAATACGGCCGAGAGCTCCACACAAAGAATGTGTGCAACGGAGCCAGCGGGATTCGAACCACAGATTCTATGCTCGCAAGCGATTAGCGGCGTGGTATTTTCACCACTCGACCATGGAAGCACCTCCCTAATTACATATTCATCCGATACTAAAGTTACATTTAAAAAAGAAAAATATGTAAATTTAGTAGGTGTTGTAACGATCTCACGTGATTCCTTGATAGTCGTTGAGCCAGAGGCCAAAATTAGGGCTTTTGGTTTCATCTCTGGGGACTTGGTAATATATACCTTTTTGGATTCACAATGATCCAAGGAGTTCATTTTATGATGATACTATAAATTTGTGGTAGCTTAAATACGCCATATTGAAAAAACGGACGTCATCTATCATACGGGGATACGTGTGATTAATTTTGCAAATATCATATAATT
Organism: Maratus speculifer; assembly: GCA_964019185.1. Taxonomy (NCBI): domain Eukaryota; kingdom Metazoa; phylum Arthropoda; class Arachnida; order Araneae; family Salticidae; genus Maratus; species Maratus speculifer. The sequence continues at coordinate 237,784,111 of OZ025293.1, read as the reverse complement.
GAAGGCATTTCAATAAAAATATGTTGTACATATTGTTGTACACAAAACGTTATGCTGATTAATAGTTTGTTGCAATTTTGTTTTAACACAATGTTTAACATATAATTTAACGTTATGTTTATTAACATTTTCAGTTGGATAAACAGTTTAAAAGACATTTTCAATAAAAGGAAACAGAAATATTGTTTTACATTTTAATGTATTTTATTTTCATGTGATAAGCCACAGAAGTTCAAGAAATAATTAATACTGGTGAAAAATATTGTACTTATACTCTCAAGAATTAATAATTAACAGAAATCTTAATCTTCTTCACTACTATCATCATCAGCTGACATTTCTGCGTCCAAATCGCTTTCATCGTCATAGTTGGAACAGTTTTGATTTCTGCACATTCTTGTACGTTTGAATTTATTCAAAACACACACGCATGATGGCATGACACATGTTCTTGGACAAGAACATGACATCAATTCTAAAACAGCTTCAGGAGCAGGAGGACTGTCCGTACACTGGACTTCTAGATAAGCTCTTCTTTCACTGTCTGTTCCAGAAATCCAACCATGATTATCTGGGGATGGAAGGTCAGGATTAGCCTGTAGGCACTTCTTCCAAACCAGAGCCTGGTAATTAGCTCTCATTATATGTAGGTAGAGAGTATTACGACACAGCGGAAGGTGATGCGACTCCACAGAACCTTTTTTTGCAGAAAAAATAGTATATCGTAACTCATTGATGTCAGAAAATCTGTGCTTTCCATAATAGATATGGCAAACATACGACTCCAGCTGTTTTTTTATTTCCTCAGATATATCAGCTTGAATACCAAGGGCACTTAAAGCATTTCGGAATTCAGCGTTTTGAATCATTATTTTGTATGCAGCACTTTTCCCCTTGCAGCAAAAGCACTTACTGTATCGCATCCTGATAATGAATGCATTCCAGGTAACGCATTACATACTTCTTTTCCTAGAAGTTCATGCAGCTCATTAATGTTGTAATATTTTATCCTGTCATTGGATCCACATTTTATAAATATTGAACCACTGTAGTTCTTCAGCTCATTTTCTAAAGCAAACAGTGTGATAATTGCCACATCAGTATCTTGCAAGCTAACAATAATACTTTTAAATCCAGATACTAGGGCATGATGTGCATGAAATAAAAGTCGCGTATCCGCCTCTTCTTGGAAGCATGTCAATTCTGTCGCTTCTTCTACTAGTTCTTTTGTGAACTTATAGCATTTTTCTTTACAGGTAACGTACTTAACTCGCGTAATCAACTGTTTTAGATAATGAATATTTCGCCATTCTTATGAAAAGAAATGTATAAGTTCTTTCTTGTTTTCCTCGTTAGATAAAAACTGCTTCCATTTACGTATTGGGTGTCCAGGAGTTAAGTGTTTTATTTTTATAGCATCACCGACAGCTCGCCTTTTTCGTTCATCACTTTTTATTGATACTTCTTTGTATGTATCAAATATAACATCTATTCGTTGTGAGGATGTAGATTCTTGGATTATTTTAGAAAATAGATTCTCTTCTACTTGTCCAAATGTTTGTAGCGATTGTGGTTTACGTTTGAACAAAGCACATTCCGTCAATGATATTTACAACACCATCATTTGGAATTCTTTCAGCCTGCGCAAAGATTTTTGTTATAACATCCATCAATTCTGATTTTGCTGTTTTTCGCATTGAACCGTCGGGTGTTGCTAAGGACCATGGGAGAGGCCCTAGAGGCTAAGAAAAGACAATTCTCATGTCTAACTTTCTTCGTTTAGCAATAATTGTCATCTGAGCAAACAGATTTCTTTCTGGCTTGACAACAAACTCTGATTTATTGACTTTTACACTTCGTTTCTTTCAAGTCAGAGAATGTCTTTAGCTTTTTTTTTCTTTAGAGATTTGAAAAATCCTTCTGGCTTTGAGTTTTCTGACAGATATTCTTTTTTGAAAGTTTGATAAGCTTCTTCACCCACTTCATGAGCCTTGATTATATCTTCGACAATTTCTCGATTTGGCACTGTTCCAGTTGATGATATTACCATCTCTAAATCTTGGAATGGATTTATCCATTCATTGATGATCAGGTTTTGTAAAGCTGAAATATCACGTTCAACTTTGTGAATCCTTCTCAAAGAGAGATCTGGATGTGAAACGGATTTTTCTGATGGATTGACTTTGGTTCTTTCACGAATCATGTGAAGAAATGCTGCCCTCATATCAGAGTTTAAATAGTATCTCTCAACTGCAGCAGGTCTTTGGCTGAACTTAGTTGTACCTTTTGATTCCTGTGTGTCTTTATTTATTGTCTCTTCAATCGCCTGGTCCATGGGAATTCTGCCAAATTGGTTTCGTTGTCCAATCTGCACACAAAACCCTCCTCTGATAAAAGAATCATATATGGAAGGATGATCAGTTTCTAATGCCAGCATATCAGCGTAATTAACACTCAAATAACGTTCGTAATTTAAATGATTGTATGCGAAGCACCAAGGTAGTATCTCCCTAACAGCCAGAAGAGGATAATCCAATTACCCTCTCTGGATGCCCGCACCAATGTAAGTAAGATGTCTACCATCTGTATATAAGACAACCACAGCAATGTGAGTTGTCCATTATTTTTCTGCGAATATTGCAAATATTTCTCAAACTCATCATATACTTTAGAAAATTTCATTGATGTCATTATTTTGGAGTAATCATCCGTTTTAGCAGTATATATATCTTGAAACAATGTTTTAACTTCATCTTGAAAAACTTCAATATTAACATTGGATGCTCCTTCACGTTGTTTACTATTATGTTGCAGAAAATCATCCCACAGTATTCTCATGAGTGTCTCATACAAAAGCTTGTGCATGCAAAGCGCTCTGTTGTAATGTTTTCCTCGAATAATACTTGAGATAGAGCCTTCTGCTACCACTCCTGCTTCTAATGAAAGGGCTTGCATTCCAGCATCACAAAAGCGCGTCCCTATGATGCCCATGAAATTGCAAATCAAATGAAAACCATCCATCAGCAAGAAAATTGGTCGGAACTGTTCAGCGTGTTTGCTTTTTACCTCTAACGCAGAGCTTGATCCATTGTGACTGCTATAGAATCAATTTTTGACTTATTCTTTATTTCGAGTGAACGACACACAATTTCATAAACAGTAGAGATGTCTGTAGCAGGTGCATTGACTGTAGGTAAGTACCCAATATTATTTAAGTTGATTTCACAATCTTTACGTATGTATATATTAAAACCTGTCCAGCTTGGCACGATTTGATGCTCGGGCTCTAGGCTCCTAAAAATAATCCAAAGCAAATCCTTCTTCTTCAACTCATGATGTAATTGGTCGAAAACAGGATCTTCTTTTTGAACAAGCTTTGGACCAATTTTTAGTCCTCTGTTTATTTACGAATTTCAAAACTGTAGCTATATATAACAATCAATTATTACAGTCAATAATTTCTTTTTAAAATGACAAATATCCATTAGATAATAGCTTTTATACTTACTAAATTAATATCATGCGAAGCTAAAAAAAACTTTCCGATCACAATATCATCCCGAGTGTTGCCACAATTGGCTGAATTTTTCACTTTTAAACTCCGAATTGTCACGAACAATTTTTTTAAGTTAGTTTTGTTTTCGAACCCTAAAAGAAATGTCGTAAATATATAAAAAAAAAATTACCATTCAAACTTTTCTGGTTTCAATTTAATATTTCTAACTAAAAATTCAGCTTGATTCAAAAACGCTATTCATTGTGTACATTTTCTGGTGTAGCGTCTTTAAGCTACCCTAATATTGAAAGTATCATGGATAAATGTACTACTTATGTTGTGGTGAATTCAAAAATGTATGATTTACCAAGTCCCCAGAGATGAAACCACTCGACCCCCTGGCTCAACGACTATGACTTTAGTGCGAAGCTCCCGCCTATAATCTCGCAAGAAGCTGACTGTGTGCTCTTGAGTTTTGAACAGGGACGTAGCTTTAGGGGGGGAGGGGTGGAGTCTCCCCTCCCAATATGTTCATGTAGTAGGGCGCCAAAGAATGTTTAAGGGCGCCGATAGGCGCCCGGAAAAAAGGCTTTGTTTGTAATAACAAGTAATTATAAAATAACTTAATTTTAAATGTAAAATTACAAAGTAAGTTAATTATTCACTTACAAAACATGAAAAAGGCACTTAATTTTAGACTTCTTACTACCTCTATTCCCTCACTCCTATCTCGAAGAAAATTTATGCATCCGAAATAAAAAATTTCAAAAGCAGACTTGTAATGAATTCCAGGATAGATGTACGATTATTTCCTTCTTATAGTAGTTGTTGGTCACCCTTAAAAATAGATAGAAAGTGAAAAAAGTGTGGAAACGACTGTAGTGCGTTTGAATGGTTTTATAATATGTTTTAATAGTAGGGCGCCACATAAGGTTTGAAGGCGCAGTCAGGCACCTATAAAAGAGGGTTTCAAAAAGGGCGCCATGGAAGGTTTAAAGGCGCCGTTAGGCACTTAAAATTTTTATTATTAATGTGGCATTCTTAGATTATTTTTTATACACAAAAAAAGAAAAAATAATTAAATAACAGTAACGTGATTTAGAATTAATATTATTGTAAATTTGTAAGAAAATAAATTATGGTTTCAAAAAAATATAGGAGATCCATTACATTTGAGACATTTTAAGATTACTACCAGACGCTATCCCCAATGCGAAAACAAGAACACATTCCGGAAATAGGCATTGTTCGATCACTACATGTAATTTGATCTTTCGGAGAAAAGCTTTTCCCTTATTCCAATCCAAGGTTGGTGGTTCTCGATAGTGTCATCTGACCTTAACTATTTGAACCCCCCCTCTTATGTCCTTCGTTGTGTTAGGTTAGATAACTTCCGGGCGTCACCTACGTACATCTTGGTTGTCCAGTATCTAGTGCTGTCAGATTGTACTGAAGCTAATAACGCGACTTTTCAAAACTAGCGATTTTTTTCGTTCAATTTTTAAAATAAAAATTAAAAGCTGTCTTTCGTAGTCGTCCAGAGAGGAGAAAATAAGTCAAGAGTGATGACTGAAATAAAACATAAAAACAAAAAATCAGGATTTTACTACGGAGATCAAAACAAAAAAAGAAGTTATGAAGCGGAGAAATGATGCAAATTTATGAAAAAGTGGTTGAAAAACAATGATGCAGTCGAAGGTAAAAAATGCACATATTTTCCTTTAATTAAGCGTATTCTTAATGTACAATGTTTATATTTCTCACGCAATTGTGAATTCATTTATTATCATTGCTATTATTAGTGGAAAAAATCGAATAGCATTTTCAGTTTTCCGGTAATTTTAAGTTTTACTTATTTTTATTATTTATTTCCTAAAAAGATTATTGATTAATTTGATCTATTTTTTGATTAATGGTGATTTCTGAAACTTTTACATTATTAATAATCGACCTAGTTTTAACCCAGGACTAGGCAGGAATGAAGCTTTCCCCAAAATTAAAAAAAGTATATGTTTAAGGATGTATTCGAAAACATACTTTTCCACCTTCAACACCTCGAAATTTTCTGATAGAATTTCACTCATTTTTAAAAATAGAAACATGAAACTTGCTGGAGTAATTTTCGAAGAGATGTACAAGGTGCCATATGATCTTATTTTTCGCTCCATCTATTAGAATTTGATTGATAAACAATCATTGCTTCATCATGGTCCTTTTTTTCGTCTCCAGCTCTTCCGCTTTGGAAAATTCGGTTCACAACGCCCACTTTGACAGCATTTTTTACACTATTTTCTGCCTTTATCAAAATATCGAGCTTTACGGCACCTTGTATAGTTTCTGAATAAGAGATTCTGTCAGCCTGATACATTTGAGAGCAAAAATGAATTCAAAATTAAATGCGAAAATAAGCAGTTTGGATAGGAATATACCCTTACAAATGTTTTTCTAAAAAGCAATCAAACATAGTAAGATGCAATCGAATGAAACCAAAAAAATATTCATTTTTATATGGGTTTTTTTTAAATTTAGGTTTTTGGTATCCACATAATGCATTTTTACTGATTTTATTGTATAAAACACTGTATTTAAAATTGTAACATTATAATTAAAAATGCATTGTTACTGATCAAGTGGCACAAATTCCATTCTTGTAAGGATTACTGATCAAGTGGTAAAAAAAAAATGTTTTCAACTGAGCAATAGATTATTTTTTTTTTGCTCTATTTTTGTTTTATAATATAATTTCTAAATATAATTTTGTTATATTTTATCAATTGTACATATACATTTCAAGTTATTGTCACTCTTCTGATGGGTCTTTTTTCTGCCTTGCGGTGGACATCACAGCTTAAATTTGATTTAGCTGGAAAAAAAAAAAACAGTTTTCAATTAACTTTATAAACATCACGATGTACCGATGCGCAAAATGAACTCTTCTATCTGAAATTCCAAAATATACACTATATTGCCATTGATTATGGGACACTTGCGATTTTAGACATTTTACTAAATATCTAGAAAAATACATGAGGAATCATCTCGAAACTCTTAGTGTATAAATATAATAGTATAAGTCATACATCTCCGTGAAGATTTTTTCCCGAAACTCCAAAGGGGACCGTCAACAAATTAAAAAAGAATGAATATCTTTTGAATAACCCTGTCAAAACTAATGTAGCAAAAGCGCTCAAACTCTAGATTGTGATTGAATGCCTTATTGTAATAAGCCTTGTTCATTTTTATGCAAATAGCATGCATACTCGCAGAGTAATTAAGGTTTTTATAAAAATGATCCCAAATTTTTCCAAGTTTTTTCCTTATAATTTTCAGAGTTCTTAATATAAAATATTATTTTTTTCAGAAAATATGACAAACAACATTGCCCACAGTGCCCTGTAATCAGAATTAAAAAATAATGAAAATTGTATAAAAAATGAGTTGGTTTACTAAATAATTTTTTACTGCGCATGCGTCAAAGATATCAAAATTTCATTTGCATATTATGTTAGCTAAATGTATAGAGCAACTTTTGTGAAAGTCACAAAATCATAACTTGAAAATTCTGACAATAATCGTCAATTGAATAAGTCGAAAATCCGTTATTCTCAAAATGAAGCAAAAACAAGAGGGGTTGTATCCATATATTCATTGATTAGTGTCAATATAGAATACACAATATGGGATGTACTACTGCATTTGGATAAATCCCTCATTTTGTTGCTTCATTTTGGAAACAACGGATTTTGTCCTTTTTCTATAGACGATTACTTTCAGAATTTTCAAGCTATGATTTTGAGACTTTTAAAAAAGTTGCTCTATATATTTAGCTAACATAATATGCAAATGAAATTTTGATATCTTTGACGCATGCGCAGTAAAAAATTATATAGTAAACCTACTCATTTTTCATACAATTTTTATTATTTTTTAATTCTGATTACAGAGTACTGTGTGCAATGTTGTTTGTCATATTTTCTGAAAAAAATATTATTTTATATTAAGAACTCTGAAAATTATAATGAAAAAACTTGGAAAAATTTGGGACCATTTTTATAAAAACCTTAATTACTCTGCGAGTGTGCATGCTATTTGCATAAAAATGAACACAGTGTATTACAATAAAGCATTCAATCATAATCTAGAGTTTGAGCGCTTTTGCTACATTAGTTTTGACAGGGTTATTCAAAAGATATTCATTCTTTTTTAATTTGTTTACGGTCCCCTATGGCGTTTCGGTAAAAAATCTTCACGGAGATGTATGACGTATACTATTATATTTATACACTAAGAGTTTCGAGATGATTCCTCATGTATTTTTCTAGATATTTAGTAAAATGTCTAAAATCGCAAGTGTCCCATAATCAATGGCAATATAGTGTATATGTATGTCTTTATTTTAAATCGAGATTGAAATGTTCTATGTATCTGAATTTTTTGCGTCGCTAATAGCTATTGTGATAAATTACTTTTGACGAAATTTAATGATATCCGGTATTCAGCATATTATTGCTAGATTGAACATGTTGCTTAAAGGGCTAAATAAGTTTTTATTCTAGTGATTGGATAAAGGAATTTGGAAAGAATTGATTTTTGCTTTTAAAGTAGCCATTGTCAAAACAGAAAATTAAATTTACATTGAACGACTGTCTTTTAATGCTAAAAAGTGGCAGGAAAAAAAAAAAGTATTCGTTAATGTACTGTATAATTAATAGAATAATCGTGCGACCGATTTAAAAAATGCACATTAAAAAATAATAACTACTTTAACGTTTTGTGTTATAATTGCAGTACGATACATATTATTTTTTACTTTTATGTATTTACTGGGGAACTAAGATAATAAAAGGGAAAATATGTTATTCCATTTTACAGAAACTGTCATATTCAGTATATTTGGTATATAGACCACCGTTACTTCCTTGAAAAGGGGTAGAATGTTCGTCGAGAGCTTTAACATTCCTTTTTTACGTTGGTGGGAGTGATAGTAGTGGGCCCGATATCGGAGGATCTCACCAGAAAAAAATGAAGGCTAAATTCAATTATATTGACCAGCAAGTTTCGGGCGGGAGCGGCGGCTTTGAAACCACTATAACTCTATTGTAATTAACTTTGCGTTTTGTATTTTTATTTTTCTTCCGAATACAATTGTTCTTATCATGTCAGAAAAATGAATTTAAGGATCCAGGATTCGGATTCTCTTCAAACATTCTACATTGCCTTTTTAGATCTTGAAAAAACAAGAGCTGGGAGAGATATTTTATCACCACATGTGCATGCACGCTTAAAATGGAAATTTAACCATGGCTGCATCACTTATATCACCTAAATAGATGCCATTGCCATAAATAAATAACTAAAGATAAAAAGTAGCATAACTAACCTCCCCTCTCCTAAAAAGTGTGCAAATAATTCAAGGGCGACAAAACATTAAAAGGCGCCAAATTTTGGTCCTCCCCCCCCCCCAATAAAAATTTCAAGCTACGCTCCTGGTTTTGAATCTGGGCTGTTTCTACTTCTTAAATTGGTCAAACGACACTGATCTGATCACAGACTTCTGATATAAGTAGACTCCACATTCCATTTTTCTTTCGGCTAGATTTTGAATTCAACATATTTCGCTTTCAGTCCCAAAAGGGTGCCGTTTTTGGCGGTTAACCCTTTATTGGTAACTTGCAAATTTATGTACTTTGACGATAACTTATATTTTTGTATATTGACGATTACTTATAAGCAGGCTGTCACTTCAAACACACAAGTCAGGTGTATATGTTCAATAAATAAAGAAACAGAGAGAGAATAAAAATGATGTTTGAACGATGATGGACAAAAATTTGAGCTAGAGTTTAAAAAATTATTTTATTTAAGTGAGAAAAGTATTTGCTGTAAAGTTTTATCGTGTATTTAGTGTATCTGTTAAATTATTTTTTCTGGCAAATAAATGGTCAAGCTGAAAATATTGAACAATAGTGCTGATTTTTTTTTTTTTTTAAGTTACACCGAATGTACCGTGTGATGTACCATGCGTCTTTACAGTGTTATTAGTGAATTATAATTTTCACTTTAATTCATAAAAATTAGTTTATATAAATTTTGAAATTTATTTAAAACTAAATTTTATTTTATTTTATAAAAAATAAATTAAAATTTTATCTAACTTAGGTATAATTATAATTAAAACTTAGTTTAATTAAAATTTTAATTATCTAATTGGCAATTAAGAAATAGAAATGAACTGATAATAAAAGTCGATTAATTTTTATTAACTAATTTAATAAAAATAACAAAAGTCAAAACAAAATTATCAGGGAGGATCGAATCTGCCGACTAATGTTTACTAAACAAGTGCTTTAACCATTATACAAAATCATACACCCAAAACTCCCCCCAAAACAGTGGCTAGAGTATACTCTAGGGGGCACTGCCCAAAGAAAAAAAGAGACGATCTAAGCAGAGTTCATCATGATGATAAAAAGAGTCTAATGTTCGTCTCGCAGGCAGCTGAGGTGATGAAGAGCAGATGATGTGCTGTCGATAGATGGTCTTTGAGCAGTTGAGTTTTAGAGACATCCCAGGGCAGGGAGGGGGAAAGGGTTGACCAGTACAATAATATAAGTAATTTTTATTTTCAAATTTCAATTATTTTAAATCACAGTAGTGTGAATTTACCAAATGAAATATTGAAATCGGGGACAAGTATAAGTGTAACACAATGCAAATGATAGAAATAGAATACACGATGCAAACAGATAAACATAATGATGCAAGCAATTTCAATTAATAAAATAAATTTCTATGTACAAAATTAAACAAGTTAAAAAAGGATAACAAAACTTTATCTATCACATAAATTAATCAAGTATTTATATTTTTAATCCCCAAGGTAACTAGGAACAAGTTAGGAAGGTAAATATTACCCGGTGCCAAAAGCGAGGCAGGAAGACGTCATTAGCTAAATTAGTGGGAGGATGCCAAATAAAACAAATTGAAAATGAATTTTGGAATTTGGAAAGTCCACAATGATGCGTTTATAAGGGGATTCACGCCTCCTTCTTTTTGATGGAGGTGCAAATCCGTCATCTCTACTAAGGATGACCAGCGGTCTTTTCTTTCCCTGAGTGTCGTTGACACTGTAAGTTTGGATGGATCGCAACGCATCATTGGGTATAAGAATGCGATCTCTATGAAAATTTATAGCAAGTTTTTAGATAACTTGAGCAATGGGCTTGATATTAAGATCAGCATGTATGACGTCATTCCGAACAAACGTAGTCGACTTACAAATCCTACGCAAAACTGCATTTTGAAAGATTTGAATTTTCTGCATCTGAGTTTCACAGATCGATCCCCAAACAACTGACCCGTAAGTCATCGTTGATCTGATAAAGGACTTATATAGTAATAATTTATTTGAAATTGAAAGACGGCTGTGATAAGCCAACAGAGATTTGAGGGAAGCTTGGGCTTTTTTAGATTTGAGAAGTACATCCTGAATCTGTTTAGCCCAGTTTAATTTGGAATCTAGGTGAATGCTTAGGTATTTATAGTTGGTGACCCAGGGTATGCTGTCACCATTGAGAGAAAGATTAGTATCTGGGGAGATAGCTTTCTTTGAAAAAATCATGGCGGCACTTTTTGCTGCATTGACTTTAATACGCCATTTCCTAAGCCAATTATTAAGTGCCAAAAGATAAGTTTAGAGTTTAAGTAACACAGTCTGAAGTGAAATGTTGGAAGTCAAGATGGCCGTGTCGTCCGCATATAATGCTAAGAGGACGTTGGGAATCCAGCGTGAGATATCGTTGATGTAAAGGTTGAACAACGAAGTGCTGATAAGGCTCCCCTGAGGGACACCAGCCTCGATGATGCGAGTAGTAGAAAGAGAATTATTGACTTTAACACAAAAGGACCTACCACGAAGGTAGTTCCAGATAATAAAAATAAGTTGGGGAGGAACTCTGTATAAAATTAACTTAAAAATAAGTCCATAATGCCAGACTCGGTGAAAGGCTTTAGCGATGTCTATGAATAGAACTCCAGTATTATGATTATGATTAAAACCCTCCTGAATGAGTTCCGTTACTCTCCAAAGCTGGCGTTGAGTCGAATGTTTGGGCCGAAACCCAAATTGCTCAGGTATAATAATCGAATTGGAGACAACGAACTCCTTCAGACGGCACATGAGTATGTATTCATAGTCTTTGGACAGGCATGAGAGAAGCGAGATAGGCCTGAAGCTGGAAGGGGCATGTCTGTCCAGACCCGCTTTTGGGATTGGAACAACCAGAGCCTTTTTCCAGCAGTCAGGAAACATACGGAGGTTAAGCATGCAATTAATTAAGACAGTAAGAAAGAAAATAAAGTTAAGGGGCAGATGAAGTAACATATTAGTAGAGATGAGATCGAGGCCTGGTGATTTGTTCTTTTTGAGATTCCCAATGTAAGCAATAAGCTCAAAGGGCAATGCTGGATTAAGCGTGTTATTATGTTCAGTGTTTAAGAAATGTTCAACCTTAGTATTTACAATGTCGACCATTTTAGGAATGACGACATCCTGGTTAAGTGTAAACTGGCTTCTAAGACTGTCAGCAATGAGCTCAGCCTTGTCAGTGTTTGAATAAGCCATACCATTTGGGCCATTAAGGGCTGGAATGTGTGTCCGTGTCCTACGAATGCGTGCCGTTGCCGACCAAATGGTGTTGTCAGAAGTTGTCAGAGACTCAATGTAGGTGTTCCAGTGTGAGTTACTAAACTTTCTGATTCCAGCAGAAACCTGGTGTTTTTTTTCTATTGAAATGAGATTTAATGATAGGGTCCCTAGTCCCGGGATGCCAGTCCCGTCGTAAACGATTCCTCTCTCTTTTCGAATCCCTGATGTGCTCAGGTAGTCGAAATGTATCTACCACCCTCTGCCTAGGTCTCGCAACTTTTTGGAAAGCATTATGGAGGGAGTCACCAAATGCCTGTATTGAAGAAGTTACATCCTCGGCAGAGTGAATCTCAGTGGGCTTACAGCCCATTGAGATACACTGAGTCCATGTTCTCGAGGACATGGCCAAAGTCCTCCCAGTTCACTGAGAAAGCCTGGGGGATATCTAGCTGGTAGTTGCCCACAAAACCACACGTGCATTAAACGGCAAACGGGGAGTTATGAAGTTCTGCGTGGGCTCCAGATGTGCACCAAATTAGAGTATCACTCATTGCTGTGACGTCAACGCATGCAAGGGCTCTAGGTACAATATTTCTCAAAATGCCTGGGTTGCCAGATTTGGCATTTTTTAAATTCTGAAACTTTACATTCACATCAGAAGTTATGTATACATTGTTTTCTTCACTGTTAAAAATTTGACCCATTTGCTGCAGCATCATTCCAACGCTTTTATAGAAAACGGTTACTTTACTGTGTTTTGGAACATCCTCATTGATCATAAAAGAGATATTCTATTAAAGCTGCAGAATGACGCTGCAGCAAATGCATCAAAATTTTAACAGTGTTTATTCAATGACAGACATTTCGTAATCTCATACAGAAAAATTCTAATAAAAGTAGAGGCCAAACTGGCAACCCAGCAAAGTATTTGCATTTCGTCGCCAAATAATCGGTACGAAGCAAGCCAAGATCTGTTTCTGGTTAACCAATGACAAAATCGAAGCTTTCACTCTTGAGTTGCTTCCAACCTTGACGCGTTCACAGACAACTAGAGAGGGTAAGCTAGGAGTCTTCGTGGACGAGTGGACAAAGCACCACACCGCTAATCGCCTTCGAGCATAGGAGGTTGTGGGTTCAAATCCCACTGGCTCCATTGCAAGCACTCTTTGTGTTGAGCTCCTGGTTGTATATCTCTTCTGTTGTAAAAATTTCCTTGTTCTATCTCGTCCCTGTATATTGACGATGAGCAGGCTTCATGTCGAGCACACAAGTCAGATGAATGTTCTTCAATAAATAAATAATAAATAAGGTTAAGCTAGTACGCGTTGCATTTTCGCCGATCCCAACCGTTATACAGGGTGTCCCAAAAGGTCGTTTATAAACTTAACATGCTGGTCTGTCATATCATGATGAACAATATTAAACAGGAAACTAAGGGTCACAAACGTCTTCCAAAGGAGATATGCGCCATTAAAGTTTAGGGTCCAAAAATTGAAATGATTATAAAAAACAGAAAAATTGGTCGATTCATTTCCGGTTTTCACTAAAACAATTCTTTATGTCAGTATTTTCTTGAAAATAAATTATAAAGATAAATTTCAAAAAATGTCGATAGAGGGCGCTTTAGACTTTGGAGTAACGATAAACTAGGTTTTACCATTATTTTTTGCATCTCATTAAATTTTTTTAGAAGCTTAGACATAAACTTAAATTTTAAACTCAAAATCTAAATCGTTGGAAGTGGTTAAGTAGCGCAAACTGAATTGCGGGGAAAGGTTCAAATTTCAAATGATTATAAAAAACAGAAAAATTGGTCAATTGATTTGCGATTTTCACTAAAATTATTCTTTATGTCAGTATTATCTTGAAAATAATTCAAAAAGATAAAATTCAAAAAATGCCGATAGAGGGCGCTTTAGACTTTGGAGTAACGTACAACTATTTTTTCCGTTATTTCTTGCATCTCATAAATTTTTTTTAGAATCTTAGACATAAACTTAAATTTTGAGATAAAAATCTGAATCGTTGGGAGTGGTTAAGTAGCGCAAACTGAACTGTGTTCAATGGGGGTGGGGAGTTCAAATTTCAAATGATTATAAAAAACGGAAAAATTGGTATGTTTTCGCTAAAACTATTCTTTATATCAATATTTTCTTGAAAATAAATTTTACAGATATCTTTCAAAAAATTCCGTCAGAGGGCGCCTTAAACTTTATAGTAACCAACAACTATTTTTAACCGTTATTTTTTGTATCTAATAAAATGCTTGTAAAATTCAAACTTAATTTTTATGCTCAAAATCTGCATCGTTGTGAGTAATTAAGCTGCCAAAAATTGAACTGCGTTCGAGGGGTGGAGAAGGTAGCATTTCAACTCCTGAACACAGTTCAGTTTGCGCTTCTTAACCCCTCCTATCGAATTAGATATTTAGCAAAAAATTTAAGTCTAAACTTTTGCAAGCATTTAATTAGATAATAATAATAATAATAATATTAATAATAATAATAATAATAATAAAAGTTAAAAATAATTGTTGGTTTTTCTGAAGTTTAAGGCGCCCTCTAACGGATTTTTTTTAATTTATCTTTAAAATTTATTTTCAAGGAAATATTGACATAAAGAATAATTTTAGAAAAAACCGACCAATTTTTCCGTTTTTTATAATCATTTGAAATTTTAACTTCCTCACCCCCATTGAACACAGTTCAGTTTGCGCTACTTTACCACTCCCAACGATTCAGATTTTCATCTCAAAATTTAAGTTTATGTCTAAGCTTCTAAAAAAATTTAATGCGATGCAAAAAATAATGGTAAAAACTAGTTTATCGTTACTCGAAAGTCTAAAGCGCCCTCTATCGACATTTTTTGAAATTTATCTTTATAATTTATTTTCAAGAAAATACTGACATAAAGAATAGTTTTAGTGAAAACCGCAAACGAATCGACCAATTTTTCTGTTTTTTATAATCATTTGAATTTTTGGACCCTAAACTTTAATGGCGCATATCTCCTTTGGAAGACGTTTGGGACCCTTAGTTTCCTATTTAATATTGTTCATCATGATATGACAGACCAGCATGTTAAGTTTGTAAACGACCTTTTGGGACACCCTGTATTTAGAATGAGAAACTGCCCATGTGTGGGAACTAAGGTCGCCAGATTTCTCTCTGAAAAAATCGGAAGATTTTAATCGACATTAGTTAGTTTTGGTTTTATCACGCTACCGTCATTTTTTTATAAACAGGGTACTGAACCATGCTGAATGTGCTAGTATTGTTTTCAATAACAAATTTGTTTAAAAAAACTGTATCGGTAAATCAATTTAATCACTATTTCCTTAATGTTTTTGAATTATATTATTCTATCAACAGTGTTTAACTAATTTGCAGTTATATATCCAATTAAGTTGGTTGGTTGGTTGGTGGGCAAGTACTGAGACGTATGCTACTACCCGTTAGGGAGGCTTTTGTCTCGAAACTCCAGGGACATATATCCAATTAAGAATTTTAAAAAATCGCATTTTAAGAACCAAAATAAATAAAAACATCATGATATTTAATTATGATCATGAAATTTTTAATAATGGACATACTACAAAAATATTTGTATTTAAGCATAAAGAGAGATAATAAATCAAACAAAATATTAAAGCTTACGATGCAGGTAAATTAAAAAATATATAATGTAAATACTTGCAGTACTTAATAATGCCACGTTCAGATGATCTACACTGTAAAAAAATTTACCTTTTTGCTGCATCGTCACTCCACCGCTTTTATAGAAAACGATTACTTCAGCCTATTGTGAAGCATTCTCATGGGTCAAAAGAGAGATATTCTATAGAAGCGGGGGAGTGACGATGAAGCAAAAGGGTCATATTTTTTACTATTTAATGCCACAGTGATGCATACTGTAACAAGAAACTACACTGTAAAAAATTTTACCCTTTTGCTGCAACGTCACTCCACCGCTTTTATAGAAAACGATTACTTGAGCCTATATGAAGCATTTTCATCGGTCAAAAGAGAGATATTCTATAAAAGCGTGGGAGTGACGATGCAGCAAATGGGTCAAATTTTTTACAGTGTACACTGTAAAAAATTGACCCTTTTACTGCATCGTCACTTTTTCGCTTTTATAGGAAACGATTACTTCGCTGTATTATGGAGCATTCTCGTTGGTCAAAACAGAGACATCCTATAAAAGCGATGGAGTGATGATGCAGCAAAAGGGTCACATTTTTTACAGTGTAGTTCCACGACTTCGCGAATGCTCAATTAATATTACAAGCTCTTTTTTAATTTATTTATTGAACAACATACATCTGACTTTTGTGCTCGACATGAAGCCTGCTTATAAGCCATCGTCAATATACACGGACGAGATAGCACACAAGGAAATATCACAGCATACGAGAAGTACAACCAGGAGCTCCACACAAAGAGTGTGTGCAATGGAGCCAGTGGGATTCGAACCCACAATCTCACGATCAGCGGCGTGATGTCTTAACCACTCAGCCACGAAGACTTTTTTTAATTTGATGTACAGAACTTTTTTCTTCAAACGGTGGAATTTTGAAATAAACTAAAAAAGAAAATAATTATTGAAATTATGAAAAATAAGACGTGGTAGAAAAACGGAAGAAATCATCGTACGGGGAAAATTAAAACGTACACCGTATTAGGAACTAAAACGGTCTATAGAGGCGTTGCTCGCAGCCTTCGCTACACTGTTAAAAATTTGACCCATTGGCTGCAGCATCATTCCACCGCTTTTATAGAGAATGGTTACTTTACTGTGTTATGGAGCATTCTCATTGGTCACAAAAGAGGTATTCCATAAAAGCTATGGAGTGATGCTGCAGTAAATGGGTCAAATTTTTAACAGTGTACAGGATAATTGTCCCTTTAACTAATGTTAAATTCCCATTGAAACAATTCTTTATTGTAAATGCATTTAAAAGTTTGAGATAATGAAATTCGTATAATTTTTACTTCGTCATATAAGACAGAACCAAATGTCAATGGAAATCTGAAATTGTGCAAAAGAATAATTATTCTGAACAAATTTAAAATGCATGTAATGCAATGAGCGTACACGGCACTATCCTGAAGCGAGAAGTTACAGCTTTTCTCCACCAGATGGCGTATTCGAACGCTTGAATTGCCAATGATAGACCTAAAGAACGTTAAAAAACCTACAACTTATGGGGGAAAATGTACAATGACATTTGACATCATGCTAAACTGACGATTACTTTTTGGCATTCAAAAATAAAGAGAGAAAGTTAAAATAAAAACATAAAAATATTTTTTAAGTTAAAATTAATAAATTTTATCATTAAGAAAGTGAATAAAATCAAAACTGACTAACTTTCATCCATAAAGACTAAAGAGTTAAAAAAAAAATTACAGTGCTGCCATCTACGTCAAGTGATTTAAACGAAATTGGTTATTAACCTTTTGGGAATGAGCGACATGTATAGGGCAGTTGCAATCAGCTGATTTACTTTTCATCCACCAATCAAATGCTGGCGATTCACCTCCTGCCACACCCATAATCCTCTCAGCTACCAATCACAACGATTGTTTGACCTCCAACGGTCGATTTGTGACGTCTTATGAAACTGCCCTATAGAGCAATCCAACGAATGGCAACGGTCACGTGATTTTCGTGTTTTCTACATAAGTGACGTCATCACCCCTAATGAAGCGGGAGATTTGACGTTTTACTTGGCGATTGTCTGACAACCTCGTATATTTTTGTTGACATATTATAGAAGTAAGATGTAAACAACAAATTATTATCTCAAGTTACATGAAGCATTACATACTATAATATATTTCAGAATAGTAATTAAATCAACGTGAAAAATTATGATTATCAATGATTTATAAATATATAATAGATAAAAAGGTTTCATAAGCAGCTGTAATAAAAATTTGTTTTATTACTCAAGATTATTTACTTTGGAGTAAAGAAAATTTATAATTACAAAAAATATAACGATTGATTGGCATATTGCAAGTAAAAAATTGCATATTTATTGAATGTTTCACTTTTAACGCTTATTGTATATTCATCCATTTATATATAAATGTTATTTATATAAAATCGTATTTTAATATACTAGGCTGTAATTTGAACCAATACGCTTCTTAAAAATAAAAAATAAAATGTATTTCAATATACTAGGCTGTAATGCCAAATCAGAGCGCACTTTTTTTTATTAACAAAAGCATGAAGGATTCATTGTAGAAGTTATCACAACTTATTTGTGAATTTTACTTCCTTTTTAGCTCACAGGCTATCATAGCCTGAGAGCTTATGTGCCCGTCCGTTCTGTATGTACGTGCGTTCGTGCGTAACGCGATAAGTCATGATAAAAATATCGGATCCACTTGAAATTTTGTATATAGGTATATCTTGATAAGGCGCTTCCCTGATTAGTTTTTGGAGTTCATTCGATATGTATAAGAGGGGAACGGGGGGCTCATGCCCCTCCCCTTAATGGATATAAATGGGTTTTTCATGCAGAATTAACAGTTTTTGTCCAAAATTTAGATATAGGATCATTCTGATGAGGCGATTCCGTGACTGTTATTATGTGTTCATTGAATAAGTATAAACAGGGGGAACGGGGGGCTCATGCCCCCCCCCTTCTTTGATATAAACGGGATTTTCATGCAGAATTAACAGTTTTCGTTCAAAATTTAGATATAGGATCATTCGGATGAGGCGATACCGTGGCTGTTATTAGGTGTTCATTGAATAAGTATAAACAGGTTGCTCATGCCCCTCCCCTTAATTGATATAAACGGGTTTTTCATGTAGAATTAAGTTTTTGTCCAAAATTTAGATATAGGATCATTCTGATGAGACGATTCCGTGACTGTTATTATGTGTTCATTGAATAAGTATAAACAGGGGGAACGGGGGGCTCATGCCCCCCCCCTTAATTGATATAAACGGGATTTTCATGCAGAATTAACAGTTTTCGTTCAAAATTTAGATATAGGATCATTCGGATGAGGCGATACAGTGGCTGTTATTAGGTGTTCATTGAATAAGTATAAACAGGGGGAACGGGGGGCTCATGCCCCTCCCCTTAATTGATATAAACGGGATTTTCATGCAGAATTAACGGTTTTCGTTCAAAATTTAGATATAGGATCATTCGGATGAGGCGAGTCCGTGGCTGTTATTAGGTGTTCATTGAATAAGTATAAACAGGGGGAACGGGGGTTCTAATGCCCCTCCCCTTAACTTGCATAAATGGATTTTTCAATCAGAATTGTCAGATTTCGTTCAAATCTCTGAATAGTTTTGGAAGTTTAATGGTTAAGTATAAAAGAGGGGAATAACTCCTCTTAAATTATATAAATTCTAAATGGGTTTTTATTAAGAATTATCCGATTTGCTCTGAATTTTGGATATAGATTTTTTAATATGATAAAGCATGTACTTGATAGTTTAGGAAGTTCAATGATTAAGTATAAAAAAGGAGAAAGGGGAGAGCTGTTTCCCTTTCTTAATTTTTTTTTTCGAACGGAATTAACGAAAATACAAGGCTGTAATGTACAATTAGTATGCGTAGCCATTGAGCTCAATGCCATCAGTTTAACTGGGCAATATTCTTTTTATTAATTTCTGCTTTTGTATTGAATTTTTTCCCTCATTATTATATTTAAATTTTCTGTTATTTCTTTATATTTTTGAATTGGAATTTATCAAATTAGAAAATAAACCAAATGCTAGATTAAGATCAATGATATTGAGAAATTTAATGTATTCGTACTTTAATATTCATAAGTCAATAAAATGCCAGCATTTTAGCATTCCCTCTATAGCATTTATCACTATTCTAAAGAATTCAGCTTTCTTTTAATATTAGCCTGAACAAATTAAATGCACACATAAATGTTTCTTAAAAATAAATTTGATGGTACAGTTTAATCACTAAAAAAATGTTGACAGATTTCACTGAGCAAATATAATTATGCAGAATTTCTTTGACCAAAGCCATGAAATTTCTGATGTAATGATAGGGCTGTCTCGAAAAATCCTGCATTAATGATCAAGAAGGAATATCACAGTCCGAATAAAAAGAATATCATAACCATAACATTATATATATTAAAATTAATAAAGCAGACCTTTTAAAACATCCTTAGGAGTTCCTTCTTAGCATACTTTACTGCATTTTATTAAGATTAGAATGTTCCTTGTGAAAAACTACATTTTTATTAGTTAGCCACAGTTTATGTTTTGACAAACAATGTTCTTGCCATAATCATTTTTTATATTGCATTCATTTCATTTAAAATATAAATCTTTTATTATTTCATTCAAATAAAGAAGGAGAAAAACAGAAAATAATAAGGCAAACAAGGCATTTTATTCCAATTTAATATTGATACGCATTATTTTTATCTACATCACAAAAAATAAAAACTGCATTGGCGAGGTAAGAAATACTATTGAAATGATTTGCTTTCAGTTAAAATAAAAGTACTTAAAGAAAAGGTTATTATTAAGCTGAATTTAGTTTTATGAAATGTGAAATGAAGTTTAAATATGCAGTACCTTTTATTCTCAGTACGGGGTTAAATTCCTTATACATAGTTAAGGATAAGATTAAAAAAAAATGAAAGAGTTATACAGAATAGCAATATTTGATATTATTTTGGCTTCATATCGCTTTGAATTTTTATGGTTTATCCATTCATACTTTTCTAGTACATACAGTTATAACGAACCCTACTTTCCATAGTTTTTTTACAAAGTCTTATTATTCTTTCAGCAATGATTTTCTTTTAATAATACAGTTAGCTCCTTCACAATGTTTAATTTTTAATCTTTAACCACCGATATTTCAAGGCAGAAATTTTCTGTACTTAAATAGTAATAATATTCCAATTAAATAAGGTAAACTTTACAATAAAAAATAACTGGTGAGAATAATGAAGGATTCTGAGAATTTTAAATGCCACATATATCAGTCGCTTGTCCCCAAGGGGTTAATAATACATATGTTTATTGTACAAAACTCTCTGAGTGTGAGTAATACTTGCATTTGACTGTTTACTTTCTCTTACATGGTAGTTATTAGATGAGAAAGTAAAATGATTGTGAATGTACAAAAAAAGGATATATATAAGTGTCAACGGCAGATCCAAAAGGGAGGTCACGGGCAGACTCAGACTGGCACGCCGGCCGGTGTCCCATCGTCTCAAGAAAACTTTGCACGCCTAAATTCTTAAGCTGCTCAAATAGTCTTTTTCTTGTTGAACACATGTATTCTGACTAGTGCACTAAGTTTTGAGAATTCATTAAGTGAATAATCCTCAATCAACAAACAAGCAACACAAGATAGGTTTTTTTTTTTTTTTTTTTTTTTTTCCACAACAAAAAAATTAAAGATAGATCGAAACAATTTTAGAATAGGAAACCAACGTAATCATCTTTGCATATGATCAAGAGAGAAAAAATGCACTCAAGAAAAATTTTAATAACCATAGCACCCTGGGTTAGATTTTCACCAAATAATTTACAAATTATCAATACTTTAGGTCTTGATACCTTGTCTCTTTCTCCCCCTTTAAAGTCGGACCTTGAATGCACCTATAATTAAAACCGTGCTTTATGAAAATAATTTGAGAAAAGAAAGACAAAAATATCAGATGGTAAAAAAAATTTTGTTGTTGATTTGAAAACATGATCTTTGATAACGAGGAATCTAAACCTGTTGACACTTTTGGACTCTGCAAGCTTTGGAATGAAACAGCGAGTGATTTTTTTTTTTTAATTCACAAAATCTACAACTTAATTTTCGGTTAGTAATATTTGCTCTATTTAATGACAAACTTTCCGTGGTTAAATAACTATAAGGAAATTCTAGTATGTATTTCAAATTTAAAAATGTCAAATTTAATCATGGAAAGATCTATTATTAAATAAAATGATGATTATATTGAGAAATTGTGATAGGTTTTTTAAATAATAATAATAAAGCACGCTGGACACAAAATCCTGCAACTTCGAGGAATAAAATCCGTGGGACATTTCTCACGATTATCGAAATTTAAATATTTCCCTTGTACTTTAATTATCAGGAATGATTGTGGGCTCATGAAAAAATACCTGAAATTTTAGCAAGGAAATGTTTCTGTATGGGAACAAGGGGGAAAGACAACATATTTATAACAGGAAGGCCAAATTACATAATATATAAACTTTAGTTATGTTTAGCAATCATAGGAAATTGATATTTCAATTTTATTTTAAGAATTGAAGTATCAGAAAAACTGGAATTTTGGTACTGTAAATTTACAAAATACCTGAATTCAGGTATATAACCTGAAAACAATCTCCCCTGAATTATCATAAGAATTTTGCAAATCATGGGAAGAGTGTTCTGTAAATTATTTTAGTGTAATAAAGTTAATCTTTATTAGACCATTTCTTTTTGTATAAATTTTGGGTACTTAAGTATTAACGCCACCGCAGCTACAGATTTGATGGTTTTTAAGTATCGCCAATCCACACCTAAAATTTTTGCAACAAATCATAAAATAAAACACTTTTAAAATTCAAAACACTTTATTTAAAAACAAAGCAGTAAGTCGGATTTCAGTGGGAAATGGGACGATATAGAGTTTAACTCCTGTATCATCGCTCCTGAAAAAAAAGCATCTTGATCTGATTTTGATGAAAATATAGTAAAACGTGTGCCTTTGTAGCGCTTACGCCACACAAGGATTTTTATTTAATATCGTTTTTAAATATTTAGTTCTTAGTTCATCATATTTTATAGCAATCAATAATAATAAGGCAAGATGATCTTACCTTTTATGCTTCTTGTTCTTCAGATGTTCCATCCATTATGACCGCCATTTTCTGGAGTCTTCGATTGAACTTTATTAATTAAATATTATCTGAAATTGTAAATAGTTGATTAATCATTGTTCTTAATGAAATGACCGGGCTGAATCTACTTTAAACTAATAATTATTATTAGATGTTACGAAGTTACATTACTGCTTTTAAGCAGCAAACAATAAAACGACGTTTACATGATCACACACAGAGAACACAATAAACAGAAACTAAAATAGTAAAAAAAAAATCTTTTGAAAATGTTCTTTGCTTTGTTTTTCATTTATTTTGTTTTTGTCGTCACGTGACTTTACTGCAGTAGAAAAAAGTTAATCGTCCTTGAAAGAATAAGTTTATTTCGTAAATTTTAGCGAGGAAATGTTTCTGTATGGGAACAAGGGGGAAAGACAACATATTTAAAACAGGAAGGCCAAATTACATAATATATAAACTTTAGTTATGTTTAGCAATCATAGGAAATTGATATTTCAATTTTATTTTAAGAATTGAAGTATCAGAAAAACTGGAATTTTGGTACTGTAAATTTACAAAATACCTGAATTCAGGTATATAACCTGAAAACAATCTCCCCTGAATTATCATAAGAATTTTGCAAATCATGGGAAGAGTGTTCTGTAAATTATTTTAGTGTAATAAAGTTAATCTTTATTAGACCATTTCTTTTTGTATAAATTTTGGGTACTTAAGTATTAACGCCACCGCAGCTACAGATTTGATGGTTTTTAAGTATCGCCAATCCACACCTAAAATTTTTGCAACAAATCATAAAATAAAACACTTTTAAAATTCAAAACACTTCATTTAAAAACAAAGCAGTAAGTCGGATTTCAGTGGGAAATGGGACGATATAGAGTTTAACTCCTGTATCATCGCTCCTGAAAAAAAAAAAAAAGCATCTTGATCTGATTTTGATGAAAATATAGTAAAACGTGTGCCTTTGTAGCGCTTACGCCACACAAGGATTTTTATTTAATATCGTTTTTAAATATTTAGTTCTTAGTTCATCATATTTTATAGCAATCAATAATAATAAGGCAAGATGATCTTACCTTTTATGCTTCTTGTTCTTCAGATGTTCCATCCATTATGACCGCCATTTTCTGGAGTCTTCGATTGAACTTTATTAATTAAATATTATCTGAAATTGTAAATAGTTGATTAATGAAATGACCGGGCTGAATCTACTTTTAAGTAATAATTATTATTAGATGTTACGAAGTTACATTACTGCTTTTAAGCAGCAAACAATAAAACGACGTTTACATGATCACACACAGAGAACACAATAAACAGAAACTAAAACAGTAAAAAAAAAATCTTTTGAAAATGTTCTTTGCTTTGTTTTTCATTTATTTTGTTTTTGTCGTCACGTGACTTTACTGCAGTAGAAAAAAGTTAATCGTCCTTGAAAGAATAAGTTTATTTCGTTGTTCAGTATATTCCGAAATAGGGGGGGGGGGAATAATTACTTTCCTTTTTTATGATATGCAAAAAATGAAATCTTTATATTGTAAATAAATCTAACTCAATTTTAAAGATGATTGTTCTTTTCAGCTGAAATAGTGATTAGTTTATTTCAACGCCCTTCCTTAATCACTTCAGATGAATAACACTGTAGGTTCATAGATTCTCGATGTTTCCCCAGTTGAGGCTTGGGCAGGGGTTTTGTAAGCGCATCGGCTATCATATCTTCAGATGGGCAATATTTTAAGTTTATTATTTTGTCTTCCTTGAGTTGTTCTATGACGTGTAATTTTATATCAATGTGCTTGGTATATTTCGAAAACTTTGCATTCTCTACCATTTTTATCGCACTCTGATTATCTTCGAAAATCGTAATAGGTTCGTGTTGTTTCAAATCTAAGTCGTTCAATAATTTTTCCAGCCAAATGATTTCTTTACCTGCTGTGGCTGTTGATATGAATTCAGCTTCTGCCGAAGAATAAGCTATGCACTTTTGTTTCTTTGTGTATCAGTTAATTGCAGTTTTTCCTAGAAAGAAAATATTTCCAGTTGTAGATTTCCTTGTTCTGGTGTCACCTCCCCAGTCGGAGTCAGTATAAGCTACCAATACTGATTGGTCGTCTGTGTTGATTGTTAACCTTAATTCTCTTGTGCAGTTTAGATAGTTGACCACTCGTTTTGCTGCTTTCTAGTCCATCTCACGTGGCATTTCGCATCTTCTGCTGAGAATATTGACTGCAGCTGATATGTCTGGACGCGTATTGGTTGCTATGTATAACAGTGATCCAATAACTCTTCTAAAATTTGTGCTATTGGGCAGCAGATTTTGTTCGTCTTCTATTTTATAAAAACCGGGGTCCATCGGAGTTCCTACGGGTTTAGCTTCTTTTAATCCTAGTTTATTTACCTTCAATTTTTAACTTTTGGCTTAGAGTATATCCTTTTTCTGTTTTCTTTATTTCAGTACCGAGGAAATACGCTATATGACCGAGATCTTTTAGTTCGTGTTCTTCGTTAAGTTGTTTTACTATAATGTCAACAGTTTTTTCGTCACCGGATAGTAATATGTCATCGACATATATAATTATGTAAGTGTAATTTTCATTTTCTTTTCTGGTGAATAAGCAGGAATCAGCAATACTTTGATTAAATTTTAGTTTTTTTAAAGACTGTTCGATTCTTTTGTGCCAAGTTCTGGCTGCCTGTTTTAGGCCGTATATTGATTTTTTCAGTCTGCAGACTTTGTTTTCAGAATTCTTTTCTATGTAGCCTTCCGGCTGTTTCATGTACACTTCTTCCTCAAGCTCACCATACAGAAAGGCGGTGTCAATATCTATGTGTCTAACGTTTTGTTTGTGGTATGCGGCTGCTGCTAAAAATGCGCGAACTTTTGTTTGTGAGACGACAGGGGCAAATGTCTCATCATAATTTTCACCGTATTTTTAACTATAGCCCTTGGCTACTAGGCGTGCTTTATATTTTTGAACATTTCCGTAACTATCTAATTTCTTTTTAAATGTCCATTTTGATCCCATAACTTTTTTGTTTGGTGGAGGATCCACTAATTCCCATGTGTTATGTTTTTTTTAGCGAATTGATTTCCGCTTGTGTGGCTTTGAGCCAATTTTCTTTTTCACATGGATTATCAATTTCCTATATGTCATTCCAACTAGTGGGTTCATTCATTTGGTTATTGTTTACATAACAGACGTATCTGTCTGGTGGTACCCCCCTGTTTGATCTTTGCGATCTTCTAAGTTCAGTGGTGGGTTGTTTGGACGAGGTTGGTTCCTCGATTGTGTTGTTTATTTCTGCCTCAATGTAATGTTTATCATCATATGAAT
The DNA here is from genome assembly GCA_964019185.1 of Maratus speculifer. Lineage (NCBI taxonomy): Eukaryota > Metazoa > Arthropoda > Arachnida > Araneae > Salticidae > Maratus > Maratus speculifer. The sequence goes on along the minus strand of OZ025293.1, from coordinate 237,757,761 downwards.
TTTCTGCATCTGTACTTTCTTTTAAGTTAATTTTGCTGTTCTCTAGGAATTTTACGGTTCTTGCTATTGCTATTTTGTTATCTTTGGTGTATACGCTGTATCCTTTTGAATTGTTATCATATCCTACGAATGTCCCTTCCTGAGCTCTATCGTCTAATTTTCCTCGATGTTGTTTGTTTACATATACATATGCTTTGCAGCCGAATGTACGTAAATAGTGCAAGTTTGGTTTGCGTTTAAACCTTAGCTCGTATGGGGTTTTATTCGTTGATCTTGTTGGTAAGCGATTTTGTAAATGATTCACGGTATTAATTGCTTCTCCCCAAAATCTTTGCGGTAAATTGGCTTCGCGTAATAGACTTCTAGTCATGTCTAATAATGATTTATTTTTCCTCTCAGCTACGCCGTTCTGGTTCGGACAATATGGCACAGATAGTTGGTGTTTTATATCTCTTTTCCTTAGGTAGTCATTTGTTTCTCTACTCATGTATTCTCCTCCGTTATCGGATCTTATTGCTTTTGGATATGAACCGAATTGGTTTCGTAACATAGCTATATAGTCGATTAATTTATCATGCACTTCGTCTTTATGACTTAATAAGTATATAACTGTAAACCTAGAGTAATCGTCTATGAAGGTTACAAACATTGTTTTTCCGCCAATGGTGGGGGATCCTATTGATGTGCATACGTCTGTGTGCACTAGATCGAGTACTCTGCCTGTTTTGTTTTTATTTGTTGTTTTTGGATAAGGTGCATCGCTTTTTTTGTTTGTATGCATGTTTCGCATATTGTTTCATGACTACAATTATTTAGTTCTATTCCATAGGTTAAATTTTCTTTAATCATTTCCTTTATGGAATTGTAGTTTCTGTGACCTAGGCGTTTGTGCCACAATTCTATGCAATTTTTATTTTTGCATTCATGCGCAATGTTTACTGTGTTAGATTCTATATTCTCTAGCAATTCAACCTCATATAGATTGTTTTTCATTTTTGCTTCCAAGTATATTTTCCCATTTCGGGATAGCATGCATTTATCTTTATCAAAAACTAGTTTATAACCGTTCTTTGTTGCCTTACTTACTGAAATTAAATTTGATTCTAAATCAGGTACGTATAATACTTCCTTTAATGTAATTTTGTTTACACCTCCGTCGGATGTTTTTGTCATAAATTTGGTTTCTCCCACACCATGCGAATTTAACGATTTTCCGTTTGCAATGATAACGGTAGTTTTTTCGGTGTCGTTTAATTTAGTAAACAAGTCTTTATTGTTTAAAATATGTGTGGAAGAACCAGAATCAATAATCCATGTTTGTTTTCCAGTTTTCTCAATTAGAAAGGCTGCGTCGCTGCTTCGATCTGTTTTTAGTTGTGTTTTATAATTTGGCTTATATTCTTGTTTACGATCATTAAATTCGTTTTGGTTATACGATTGTTGATAACAAAGAGAAGTTGTATTATTTTTGTTTTTCTATGTTTGTTGTTTTGTGTATTTGGGTGAGTTTGTCTATTTTTCAGATACCAACATTCCCTGTAAGTATGACTTTTCATTTTGCAGTACGTACAATATTTTTGCCTTCTGCTATTATCATTTGGGAACCTTTTATGTGTTTTAAACGCTTTGGTAGAATTGTCGCCCTGATCCGCGTTTTCAACCCTTCTGTTATATTCATGAGTTAGTTTATTTATAATAAATTCTGGTGTTAAATCAATTTCATCACGGGCCTCAAGTGCTACAATCAATGTATTATAGCTTGGGGGTAATGAGCACAGCAATAATGCTGAAAGGTGTGAGTCGTGAATAGTTTCCCCAATCGCTAATAATTTATCTTTTAATTCTAAAATGTACGTTATGTGCTTAATTAAGTTACCATTTTCTGGCAGCCTTGCCCCGTATAATTTTCTTAATAAATGTAATTTACTAGATAAATTCCCCCTTTCATGTATGGCTTTGAGCGCGTCCCAGGTTTCTCAGGCAGTATTTAGCCCTTTTACGTGCATAATCTGAGAATCTTCAATTGCCAGATTGATGATAGCTCTGGCTTTATTATCCATCTTTTGCCAATGTGTGGTAATCGGATTTGGTATTGCATCGGTTATTACCTCGAAAATTTCTTCTCTTATTAATAACATTTCTATTTTAAATTTCCATGTAGAGTAGTTGTTTTTATTAAGTTTTTCTATTAACTGAAATTCTTTCGACGCGGCCATAACGGATCTTACTTATTAACTTATAAATATTTAATCTTGTAACTCAATAAAAAATTGTTTTTGTTTTTCTTTATATTATCTAAGTGATTTTCTCTATTTATTTTTATTCATTCAAATATAACGAATATATCACTTGTTATGTTTATTCATCGAATTTCAACAAATATATCATATATTTTCAATAACGTTGAGAAAAGAAGAACAAATATATATATATATTTTTTTTACAATAATTATATGCATTAATTAATGATGCAATTTATTTTTATAAGGCCATTTTTATTTGTTTATATCATATTATAATACTACCTTGTGTGTTAAGTTCAGTCTCATGATCATTTTTATGAAAATATATTAAAAAGTGTGCCTTTGTAGCGCTTACGCCACACAAGGATTTTTATTTAATATCGTTTTTAAATATTCAGTTCTTAGTTCATCATATTATATAGCAATCAATAATAATAAGGCAAGATGATCTTACCTTTTATGCTTCTTGTTCTCCAGATGTTCCATCCGTTATGACCGCCATTTTCTCGAGTCTTCGATTGAACTTTATTAATTAATAGTTGATTAATCATTGTTCTTAATGAAATGACCGGGCTGAATCCACTTTAAACTAATAATTATTATTAGATGTTACGAAGTTACATTACTGCTTTTAAGCAGCGTAAAATAAAACGACGATTACATGATCACACACAGAGAACACAATAAACAGAAATTAAAACAGTCAAAAAAAGTTCTTTTGAAAATGTTCTTTGCTTTGTTTTTCATTTACTTTGTTTTTTGTCGTCACGTGACTTTACTGCAGTAGAAAAAAGTTAATCGTCCTTGAAAGAATCAGTTTATTTCGTTGTTAAGTATATTCCGAAATAGGGGGGAAAATAATTACTTTCCTTTTTGGCTGTGCCTATTCTTACGGCAGCCGTAACAATATTATTCTCACGGCAGTCTACTGCACATGCGCAGTCAAGACTGCCGTAACGACTGCCGGAGATTCTGAAGAACGAATCTTCTTTTGAATGAATCTTCTGTCCGGCAATTGACTGCCTAACTTGTAAACAAAAAAAATCAAAATAATAATTATAGTGAATTCTTTAAGAAAGTTTTTAGTGCTACAATTTTTTTTTCATAGTTGTATGTTGTTTGACAAAGTTTGCTCTAGAAATAGGAAATGATTTCAAAGGACTTTGATGTTATCAAAGGACACAGATATTTTAAAAATCTAATTTTAATACAAATGCCAGCTGATACCACTTTTAGAAGCATACATTTATATTTATTGTGTGCTTTTGGGTGTGTATCTGCTAGTATTTAGGTGTGTGGATATTCCAAGCGCAAGCAAGTGAATCATGCTGTTTTTATGCGATATGTTTGAAAGTTTTCCAAAAGTAAACTTTATGCAGGTAAGGAATGAAAAATATTATTTGCTTATTTATTTTGATCCCACAACTTTCAATACTAACTTTTGTATTAATATTCACTGTAAATCTATTTCTTTTCTTTTCTTTTTTTTTTTTTTTTTTTTTTTCAAATTTAAACAGTTTAAAATTTCATAAATTTATAAACATAGCAGTCATTGATAAGCCTAAAAATTGGCATTTTATACAATTATTATTCATTACAATAATAATCTTAATATTCTGTACAAGTTTAATTATATTTTATTTTAATGTTGTTGTTTTAAAACTGTCAGTTTGTCCAGTCATTTTTGGGTTAGAAATATAATCCAACAGTACTTAATTATACATATTTATAAGTAGTGTTTATATATTATTTAATTAACTGTATGGCTATTTTTTAAAATGCTTGCCTGTTTGATACCATAATGTTAGAATCTATATTTCATATCAAATGAATAATCTATTGATGCTGTTAGAAATTCCATATAATATGTCAGGTATATCCTAGTTAATAAAATATATATCTAAATTTTCAAACGTTTTGTTATCATACTCTGCAGTTAAAATAGTTGTATCTCCTAAATAATAGCTAATTTAACAAAGACCTTTTCAAAGCATTTTAACTAGGCTGTTTTTGCATATGAATTAAAAAGTATGGCAATGTATTGTTAAATTTAAGTATTTCTTCCAAACCATTTTGTTCATAAATGTTAAAAATTTAATTATACTAATTTGCTATATCTATATTCCATGCATTGCATTTCACCAGAATAATAGCAATATAGCTATTTTACACAGGTTTTGATCTGTGCACTTGACAACAAATCTAAGGGAAATTATATTGTCTTTTATATGTAATGTAAACAAAGAGGAAATATTTCTTTCCACCATTGAACATTTGTTTTGTGTCCATCTATGAAAAAATGTACATCAACATGCTAAGTATTTTTAATTACCCCTTATGAGTATTATTTATATACTATATTATTATTTATTTGTTCAGTTATAAGTATTTGTAATGTAAAAATTGCTTTTTTTTCATTTCATTTTCATTTGTTAGGATCATTAGGCCTAACTAAAGTTACATATATAAAAATCATCAATTTGAATTTTTTCCCTCAATGTATGTAAAAAAAAAATAATAATTTATCATATTTTTACTTGTTTATTAAACTATAAACACAATAAGAGAATTCTTTTTACAATAAATAAAAAACAAATCAATCTTGTAAATTGTATGTAATGTTAACTGTTCATTTGTAAGTGATCCTTATAATTATTTTCTTTAAAATTAATAAGGTTTAAAATATTCTAATTTTTTCAATAGTTGCCTCAGAGTGAAAGATTTGAAATACACAATTTTCTTTTTCTAAAAATCTTTCTACTTTTCTATCGAAAATAAAGTGTAATTTTGGAGCAGTCAATATTATTAATAAAAAAAAAACCAAGAAAAAAAAACAATAATATAATTTTTGTATTAATAGAGCAAAACACCTTTGTACTGTTGCATTTTAAACCTATGTTGACAAAAATGCTTGTTATTTTACTGTTTTCCTTTCAAAATCTTTGTGAATTAAAAAATATTTCAAGAGTCTTTGATTATAAAACGATGGATGATGAAAATATTTGTTTTTCAAAGTTCAACATTTCTATAAGGATTAATTTTAAAACAATTTAAATCAAAATTTCTTAATTACTCTGAAAATTATTATAGTGCAGACATAGAGCATACAAAGAGCTTTATAAATTTAATTACAGTAAAACCCCCGTTACCTGAAAAGCATGGAACCGCAGTATTTTCGGTTAACCAGGGTTCCATAGGTATTTTCGAGTAACCAGGGTTCTGTAGGAATTTTTTAATAAACGGGAAGCATAGGTAAAACTTGTTTGATGAAAAGCTGTGAGTGCATTTTAGAATATCATTATAATAAAAAATTATTGGTATCATAATACAAAAACTCTGAATGATAATCCAAAATTACAAATTATGTCACAATGGCAAGACGATAATTTATTAGTTAAAATCGAAGTTCAGTACCAATAGTGACGTGGAAAGAGTTTGCTTTTTAAACATTCAACAAAGAGAGAATTTCTTGCTTCAAAGAAAGAGATATGCATGTGGAACACAGAGCCAGGGAAATCAAATACAAATCGCAAATTTTATAAGTAATGGACGAAGAGATGCATGTTCCAATAAAACAAAATTGTACATTGCAAACATAATTGAAATAATGCCCATTCTAAAGGCTATAAAAAATTAAGAAGTTGGCTCAGTTTATTTATTTCATAAAGTTCATGCTTTTTAATACTATTTCTACCAGTGTCTACTAACACATTTCAAAGTTTTGATTTTTACTTATTTTGCTTCTAATTTTTTAAACTAATGAGTATTAAAACAATTCTTTGATTTATTTAAAAGGATTCAGAATTGTTTTGATCTAAAACATACAAATAAAATAGCAATCATAAATCAAAACTAGCAGGGGTGACCGAGCTAAGCTCGGTCAAAATGAAATTTATATTCAACTCAATATAGTATTTTCACTGCATCATTCACTCCGTATTATTACTGTAAAACATGTTATTACAAAAACAATCAATAAGAAAACTATGTTTGTATGCACATGTCCATAAATTTTACTTTATTTTAAAATTTACAACAAAAGGACATCGATCCAAATCCCTTTTTTCACTTGACTCTGGTTAATTTAACCATGCATCTCGAATCCTATTAAGAATGTATTAAAAAATTCATCACATTCTGAAAGACAACATTTTTTGCCAGGTATAGCCAAATTTGAAGTCATTTCGCACCAAATATGTGTTGTGGCTTTCGTAATCTTAATAGTCAATTTTTTCGCCAAATGTTGCCAATATTTTGTCAAATATCGTGAACTTATTGGTTGCTGTCATTTTCTCGTGACCCTGACTCGTATTACCCAAAACGATCCACTAATCAAATTTGATCAAACATCTGACTTAGCTCAATGGTCTTCAGGTAATCAAAAACAGTAGAATATAAAATTGAATCAAAATCGTTTAAGCCATTTCTTAGATAAAATTAGCTTGACAGCATTTAGCAATGAAACGAAATGGCCCATTAATATAATTTTGTTTAACATGCGACTCAGCCCAATAATCTTCTTAAAAGACGTTTCGTTACAAAATTTAGGTAAAATTGATTGAATTGTTGTTATATATAATAATAAATGCTTATAAATGAAATCCTTACAACTACTCGGTAATGTACTCGGTACTCGGCCCAAAATTTGGCTGAATACAGAGTACTCGGCAAATTGGCCAAGTATGCTGAATACTGAGTACTCGGTACGGTCCTAATTGATTTTAACGAAATTCTGTATATAACAGTTTTTTGACTTGAGAAAATTAATAGGTTAAGTCACAAGTTTGAGAGATTTCGATTATAGGGGTAATTTGTGGGTCATGATGAATCATGTCAAGCTATTACTAAAGAACAGGTGGATTGATTTTAATGAAATTTTGTATACCACATTTTTTTTGGCACGAGAAAAACATTGAGCTAGGTCACATGTTCGAGAAATTTCAATTAAAGGGTCCAGGTCAAGCTGTTTATATTTAAAGAACAGCAGGATCGATTTAACGAAATTTTATATGAACAATTTTTAGACACGAGAAAACTAATGAGCTAAGTCACATGTTTGAGAGATTTCAATTTTAAGTGTCATTTGTGGGTCATGGTCAAGTTATATCTAAAGAACAAGTGAATTGATTTTAACGAAATTTTGTGTATAACATGTTTTGGACATAAGAAAATCATTGGGCTAGGTCATGTGTTTGACAAATTTCGATTAGTGGGTCGCTTTTAGGTCATTCTAATTTTATCTAGACAATGTCTTGTGCAATTTTGACTAAATTTTGTATTCTATCATTTTCAGTCACAAGAAAATCATTGGGTTAGATCAGATGTTTGCGAAAATTCGATTAATGGGTCATTTTGGGTCATAGTGGGACAGGGTCAAACTAATTATATCTAAAAAACAGCTCAATCGATTTTACCTAAATTTTGTATCTAACATTTTTCAGCACACAAAAAAATGAGCTAGGTCACATGTTCGAGATATTTTGATTATAAGGGTCATTTGTGGGTCATGCTAATTTTATGTAAAAAATGACTCTATTTTGACTATATTTTGCATTATGATGTTTTCGGGCTAGAGAAAACCATTAGACCAGGACACATGCTCGCGAAAATTCGATTAATGGGTCATAATGGGTTAGGGTTATTCTAATTATCATTACAATGAGAAATTATTTGGAACAATACATTATCATTGAATAAATCAAAGTTTAAAGCACTAACATAGTTAATTTCTTCTTGCAAGATAGTTTTGGTCGCCATAGTATACAATCATCATCATATTTTGCACTGATGATGGTATGCTATGGCTACTGAAACTAGTTTGCAAAAAGAAATAAAATATTTTGGTGCTTTAAATGTTTTGATTTATTTATAACATTATTGAAGACAAAGGAATTTTAATAACTGATCTGTAAAAGTTATTTGAATATAAATATATAATATTTGCAATTATTCAAAAAATATTTATTTAATATATAAGAATGTGCCTACAAAATACGGAAAACTTAAAAAAAGACACAAATGCAAATTCTTCCCTCCAGTTCACTTCTTAATCCGCTTTTCATTGTATCACAATTAAAATGGTTGAAACTTTCTTTTTCCAAATTATGTAGTACTGTTTTAATTGGTAGTATTACTCCTAACATCGGGATCTATGCATTTGAGTTCATCAATGTTATGATTACTCTGAATAAAAGTAACAATTTCATTACACTTGTCAGTGATTGCTACTGAACTGTGGTTAAATTTATCTTACTTTCAGCAGCATAAAAGCAAAGAGGCTGTTTTAATTCATGCAACATTTTCAATATATTATATTTTGAACTCCATCTTATGGTTTATAACAGTTAATTACTCTAATAATTAATCTTTTTGGATCCAGGCAAGGAAACTGAACTTTTTCGAAATTTGAGCATGCAACTATATGGAATAGTCAAAATCCTCCTACAATGTTTTTAGCTTCTAAGATGTCTAAAACAGCCTGTTAGGCGATAAAACGGATTTTATTGTAGGTTGCATATTGTGAATAATGCAAGCTTACATCATTACTTTTAACAACAGTTATTTAAATTATTCAAAATTACAGCTACCAATAATCATTCTTGATATAGATTTCATTTGTAAATTGAAGAATCAGTTAATTTACATTGGTTGAATTTAAATTTTATGTATCACTTTTTTTCCATTTTTTAAAAGTAATGCTACTGTTTTACACTGTTTGAAATTTAAAAAATTATCTTTAAAGTGTGTATAATTAAATTTCAAATTAGTTAATTAGAAATTATTTAAAAGCTAACTATAAAATATATGATTATATGTTAAAGAAGTATCTTTATTATATTTACACTGTTTGTTACTCTTAATGCTCACTTTGTGTGCATTGAAAGCTCATTCGGATATACAACTACTCGGCCTTGGTAACTCGGTACTCGGCTTCTCGGCCAAAGTACTACTCGGTGCAGCCCTAAAATCAATCACGTCGTTGTTTAAATAGCTTGACCCAGACCATTTATGACCCATTAAAAATTTTTCTTGAACATGTAACCTAGCCAAATGTTTTTCTCATGCCCAAAAACCATAGAATGCAATTTTTAGTGAAAATTCCGTGAGAAAATCTCTAGATAAAAATAGCATGACCCACAATGACCCACTAACCAAATTTTCTCGAACATGTTACCTAACACAATGGTCTTCTTGTAATCCAAAATGATAAAATATAAAATTTGGTCAAAATCATAAGAGCCATTTTTTAGATAAAAATGTCTTCAGCCATAATGACCCACTAATCGAAATTTTTTGAACATGTGACCCAGCCCAATAGTTTTCTCGTGCCAAAAAACGATGCAAAGAGAAAATTGTGTCCAGAGCAAAGTTAGAATTTGGCACTCGCTACCCCCAACTTTTTCTTGTAACAAGCGAGAAATGATGTTTAAATTTGGCGTCCCCTAAATTTACACGTCTGGGGTGCCATTTCCCCCCCCCCCTCCTTTCATATGGCGCTGTTTTGTATATCTATTTGCATCAAGCAATACTAGTAGAATCTGCATTTATTTGATAATAGAAGGTTGATAAGTATGTAGAGTCAAATCCACTTAAGACATGCTTCAAGGGATTAGGCAAAAGTTGCATATTGAACGGGTTCACATATTAAATGTGATTTGCATAATGTTGCAGGAACAGAACTTATTTATGCATCTAATCATTTAAAAGACTTTTAGAGCTGTTGTTTATATGTTTATTGTTGAAAAAAAATTTCATACCAGGCCCTGATTATCACATGGGCAAATTGGGACTTAAACTCTGGGATGCAGACTTTAAGGAGCCCCCCAATTCCATACATTAAATTATATAACATTTACTTTCTTTTTCTAATTCCAACACTTCCATATGTTGAAATTATTAAATTCATTTTAAAGTAATATAACAAATTGCTAAAGTTATTTAAAAAAGTTTTGTTTCATGCTAAGAAAAAAAGTGTACTTTTATTGATTAAAGTATTTAATTTAGAATTGACGGAATTATGAATTTTCATTTATGTCCAGAGTGCCAAAATATGTTTATATATTACACATAGACATATGAATAGCCATCAGTTCTTTTTGAATAATGATTCAAAAGGAGTCCCCTAATTTATCTTTGGTCAATTGGTTTGCGGGGACTGTTTTACACATATTTAGATGAAACTTTAACTATTCCTGCTTAATTCATTGGTTTTTTATAAAACTGATTGAAATAAGTAAAAAAACATATGGATTCAAATATGACTTTATTGTAGATTATAAAAATCCCTTTCGGCATGGCCTATAGGCGGAGGTAGATTTCGAAAAGTTTTCATTTCAAAAAAAAAAAAAGCCTATCTCTATTCAAATGCCGATTTTGGCAATATATTTTGAATTATATTCTTACTTTATTTAAAAAATTTACCAATATGCTCATTATATAGTTCCTAAATAACAAAAAATTGTTAATTAAATTCGTTTGACAGCAAAATTGAATTTAAAAATGAGTCATAAAATAACCAATTTATTATTTTAATACATCCACAATTCTTTAATCAAGATCGCTTTGAGAAATTTTGTGCGAAGCGCCCACTTTGACAGATTTTTTTAAATATATATTTAGCCTTTATCAAAAATCTGACCAATACGGCACATTACACAGTTCCTAAATAACAAATAACTGTCAATTGAATGCGTTTGAGAGCAAAATTGAATTTAAAAATGAGTCATAAAATAAACAATTTGTTATTTGAATACAACCTCAATTGTTTTATCATGATCGCTTTGGGAAATTTTTTTGCGAAGTGCTTACTTTGACAGCTTTTAAAATATATATATTCACCCTTTATCAAAAAATTGACGAATACGCACATTATATAGCTCCTAAGTAATAAAAAACTGTCAATTGAATGCGTGTCAGAGCAAAATTGGATTTAAAAATGAGTCATAAAATAACCAATTTGTTATTTGAATACCCACAGTTCATTAATCATCTCGCTTTGGGAAATTTTGTGCGAAGTGCCCATTTTGGCAGCCTTTTTTGAAATATATTCTGCCTTTATCAAAAAACTGGCCACTCCGTCACATTATATAGTTCCTAAATAAGAGAACCTGTAAATTGGATGAGTTTGAGAACAAAAAAAGATTTAAAAATGACTCGGTAAAAACGCAATTTCTTAAATTTCCTCAAATTTTAATCACGATAACTTCGTGAAATTCTGTTCAAAATACTCTTTTTGGCAGCCTTTTAAAAAATATATTTTGCCTTTATCAAAAAACTGGCCAATACGTCAAGTTGTATAGTTTCTAAATAATAGGACCTGTAAATTGGATGGGTTTGAGAACAAAAATGAATTTAAAAATGACTCATAAAAAACGCAATTTGTTATACTTAATGAATTTTTTAATGATGAAAACTTCGGGAAATCAGTTCAAAATACCTTTTTTGGCAGCCTTTTAAAAAATATATTCTGCCTTTATCAAACAATTGGCCAATACGTCGCATTATATAGTTGCTAAATAAGAGGAAGTGTCATTTGGATGCGTTTAAAATCCAAAATGAATTTTAAAATGAGTCAGAATATAAGCAGTTTGGATTTGAGGTTTTTTCTCCAATTCCTATTTTTGTTTAATTTATTTTTGCTATAAGAATTGGTTCTATGAAAAACTTGTCGATATAAAAGTTGTAGATATTATTGTGAAGATGTAAAATAAATTTAATTAGATTTAATTGCTTAAGAATAGAGTAAGTTATGGGTTTTTTTCTTTTTCCTCCCCCCTTTTTCTTTTCGTTTTTAATTTTTTTCATCGGTAAAAATTGGTCCTATCAAAAACCTGTAAATACAAAAGTTTTAGATAATATTGAGTACATTTATATAAAATTTAGTTGGATTTGATATCTTGAGAATTGACGAAATTATGAATTTTTTTCTCCCAAAAACCATGTTTTTTTCGCCCCTTGAGCCCATTTTTAACTTTATCAAAAATCTGTCACGCATAAACTTTTTCCGCATTTTTTAGAAGTAATATAAACTTTAAACTAATTCGATATCTATTTTAATTAAAAAGTTATCGCGTTTTTTCTGTTTTCACAAAAACCCTCCTAACTTCCACCCCCTTGGTCCGATTTTGCCCATTAACGAACTTAACCGAGATTTTATGCCCCTTGATTTTATGTAAAAGTTTGATGAAGATCTGAGCATAATTATGGAAGTTATCGTGTCTAGAAGAAAGTGATATACACCGATAGATAGATAGATAGATAGATAGATAGATAGATAGATATATATATAAACTTTTTTACTGATGGTAGTTTTGGGGTCTAGGAGTCATGATTCGTGTAGATCCGCAAAAATTTTTCAGAAATTCCAACATGGGAGACAATGCAATAGGTAGTATTTCATACGAAATCTACCTAAAAAACATTACAATCAAAATAATTTTCCTGCCTGCTTAATTCAACCTTCTTTCTCTACTTAAGTAACAAAAATCAGTGTTGAATTCAGAAACTTTTTACCAGGAGGAAATAAAACCAATGAAAATGGAAACTGTTTATGATTAAAACCTGTTTTAAAAAGAAAAATCATATTTTTGCCTTATAAACATCATGCAATTATAGAAGTTAAGATGAAAATTAACTAAAAAAATGTTTTTTTTTCTTTTTGATTTTGTTTTATAGGTTTTACTCTGGTATTTTGTGAAAAAGTCAGTAATTGCTTTCATAATTTACTTTTAGTATACAGAAATCTGTGAAGTTTAGGAGTGGGGGATATTGTTAAATAGAAATAATTTTAAGTTCATGAAGTTTGTTTAATAAAATATGAATAAAATGAAAATATTGAAAAATTGTATTTTTTTTGGGCAGGTTTTACTTATTATTATTTTTTAATGCAATGTAGCCAAATGAGAAAAGTTTAATTTAAAAAAAAACACATAATCGAGAGAGATTAACAAAAACTAAAGTGTAGTGTACCTTTTTTGGTTTTTTTTTCCTCAGTACTATTGCAAATTTGTAACTTTTAAAAAAATCTGCAATATTACTATGTATAATTTCTCTATGTATTACTATGTATAATTTCTCGTAAAAAAAGAAAAAATCACTTTATTAAAACTTTTGCATATTCTAAGGATTCATCTGAACATTTTAATGAAACTTGATTCACCTTTTCATTGTGTAGAAGACTTCCCCCTCCCCCCAATCTCCCACTCTCAATGCCAAAATGTCTTTGTGATGGTATAGCAGTAGTAAGTGTTTATCTAAGTGTGAAACAAATTGTTTTGTTTAGCAGAAAGAATAGAAATGATATAAGTAAAGAAATAACTTTACTTTCATACAATCTGCCGTTATAAATTCATACATGTATTGCAACAGAAGCTGCCCGTTTGAAAGTTGTACAGGCACAAAATGATAATAAACTTTGTTATAGTGAATATATCTTTCACAATATAGAGATTAATTTACATCTGAATGGTATCCAAAGACAAGGTTCAGCAGAAAATTTCATTAAATAAGGAATTTGTTAAGAAAAGTTCCACTGTATATGGTGCTATATAATCAATGAAAAATGATTGCAAGTACGTGAATATTTGAAAATGTACTTGTTGATTATTTTTGTTTCAAGCAGATGAATGATTTTGTAAACTACTTTGCATAATTAATGCATGTCTTTGATTAAGATAAAAAGAATAGATGTTCTCAGTACTGTAAGTGTGTAATGATAAAATAAGTTTATGAGAAGTTGGTACACTTATTTAATGATAATCATTCAGATTGGCCTCCCATCATCATATCGAGAGTTTATAAGGTCGTTATTCGGTATTAAGACAAGGGTTCTATCAGAGTACATTTGTTACTAATGACATAATGTGTCCATTGGTTTTGTATGTAAGTGTGTAATGTGATAATTCTTGATAGAAATGTCAAATTTGTTTCATTTTTTTCCAGGTTCATTCTGATAAGGTACCTCCCTGATTACTTTTTGGAGTTCATTGTTTAAGTATAAAAGGGGGGGGGGGGTAACAAAGGTCCAATCCTGCCCTTAATTTAAAAAAATGGTTTTTATCATGCAGAAATATTCGCTTTGCTTTATATTTTACATACCAGTTTATTCTGAAAAGGGGCTTACCTGATTAGATTTGAAGTTCATTAGTTTTGTACCTATAAAGCGGGACCAGTCCTCCCCACTAGCAGTTTATTATGTTAAGGATGATTAAATTTGGAGGTTCATTAGTTAAGTATATATAAAGGAGGACTAGTCCCTTTATACTTATAGACAGGGATTCTATCAGAGTACATTTGTTACTAATGACATAATGTGTCCACTGGTTTTGTATGTGCATATGTAAGCACGTAATGTGATAACTCTTGATAGAACTATCAGATTTGCTTCTTTTTTTTTCCAGGTTCATTCGGACAAGATTATCCCAAATTAAATTGAATAATACCTTGCATACAATATTTCAAGTGAAATCAAATTTTTATTGCCTAAGAGGCGCAAATGCTGATGTAGTGAAAAGCAGACTTCGAGTCGATTACAGAGGACTGTAATCGATTACGATTACGATTATTTTCAATTTCTAAAAACCGATTACGATTATGTCTCTTTTTATGGCAGTTGGATTACGATTACGTTTAGACTACGATTACAATTTTTTTGTTGGATTACGGTTACGTTTAGATTACGATTACAATTTTTTTGTTGGATTACGATTACGTTTAGATTACGATTACAGTTGACATTTTTGCAGGTGATGTTGACTTTAACCCTTAACTACTGTTAGCGGTTTCATAGACCGCTATTTTTCAGGTTTTGGAGTTTAACTCGTAATTTTTAGTTTAACTTTAGATACTGGTCAAATTTTGTTTCGTTTGGAGCCCTTACTATCTCTAGAGACTTTTGAATAACTGAATTTTATTTATAATTGTCCTATATATAAAGTTTAATACAAAAATAGCATTCCGAAATTTATTTTAACTTTTTATTCATCTTTATATTAAGCGGTCTGACAGACCGCTCCCAGTAGTTATGCGACAGTTTTTGTTAGAGGAGTTAAGTGTTAAATCTGTTGGCTTGTGTCTCAGCCATTTGTGACTCTTATTAGGATTTACCCAATTTTTCACAAAACAAAATATTTTTCCGGAGAAAAAATTGTATTATTAAATATTAAGGTATATTATATTTATGTATATGCGCAATATCGTGTACATTTCTTCCATTATGAAAAAGATAAATTTCTTATTAGAGTAATTAATTAGAGCAGCGGTTCTCAAACTTTCTTTGTACGCGACCCACCTTTCAGGGAAAAAATTTTCGTGACCCACTTTTCAGTAAAAAAAATTTTTCCCGACCCACCCAAGATAAAGTTGTATGTCAGTATAGCAATTTTTGTACAATCTCTATACGCTCAGCTATCCTATCCTAAGAAAAACGCAAAATTTCGCACGGAAGATAAATTATCAATAGAAACCAGAATCGGTAATCTCAATGTGTGTAAATGAATATCGATTAAAACAATACACAAACTATAAAGATGGTTAAAAGTATGTTTAATTATCATGAAAACATAACTTTGTAATCAATGAGATTTCTAATTGCTGTTTACCAATGTGGGAACATATATTAACACACAGTTTATCTCAGTACTTGTCTTTCAAAAACAGCAAAGTAGAAAAAACATGTTCTCATTAGCACAAAGTATTGAATTTCATCAAGGATTTCAAAGTTGATTTAAATATTTCTGGATATTCTGTTCGTATATTAATCCAACAGAAAAATAAGGATACTCCCATTATTTCCTTTCGAAATTGTCTTATCTTTTTAAACAGAAATAAAGTATTTTTATGACAAACTTAGATTGTTTCGCGAGCCACCAAAACAACTGCCGCGGTC
Organism: Maratus speculifer; assembly: GCA_964019185.1. Taxonomy (NCBI): domain Eukaryota; kingdom Metazoa; phylum Arthropoda; class Arachnida; order Araneae; family Salticidae; genus Maratus; species Maratus speculifer. The sequence goes on along the minus strand of OZ025293.1, from coordinate 237,741,633 downwards.
CACCAGTGGGTTGCGACCCATAGATTGGGAACCGCTGAATTCGAGTATCTTATTATAGTAATTTCTTATTAGAGTTTCTTATTAGTTTCTTACAGGCTAATATCATAATTGCATTAAATTAAAAAGTCAGTCTGAATCAGTTTCGAGTGGAAGTATGTTGAATTTGAATCGGGTTTCAGATTGACTAAAAATAAAATTCCAGGACTCTGATGTAGTTTAACCCGAGTTGTGCAGAGTTCTATTACGAACAACTCTTGTTTTGAATTCATTGTTTGACTATCTATATGCAATATTCACATTTTGTAATACAATTTATAACTATTTCAAATTTCCCATGTTTTATGGTTATTATTATTTTTATTGAATTTTGATGATTTAATTTTACGGATTTCCTAAGAAAAATTCAGCCTAAATCACATTTTTTTCATATTATTATTCGATATTGGGAAAATACCTCTTTAAAGAAGTCTGAGGTTTTGTTTTGAACCTTCTCATTCACATTATAAAACATTAAATTTTCTTCTTTTTGTAAATTTCTATATGTGTGCCTTTTAATATGCAGTGCATAGCATACAGAAACTACTTCAGTAAGGCAAACACACCCATTCACTAATGTTAATCCTTTGGAAGAAATTTTTTTAAATATCTTCTTCGCATTTTAGTCTTTTAAACGTTTTTTTCCGCATTGTTTAGCTCAGATCGATGTATATAAAGACCGTTTTCTACTTTTTTTTTGATTTTGTATGCTTTCTTTTTATTATAGGTGTTTTTAAATCAAAAAGGTAAACTTTGCGACATAAGTTTTAATTTATTTTTGTTCGAAAATGCATGAAACTAGCAGTGTTGTTATTCAGAAACTATCTAATTGCACTCATTTATCTGTTATTGTTTTTTTTTTTTTTTTTTTTTTTTTTTTTTTGCAAACGCAATGGATATTTCAGAACAAGCCATCAAAGTTTACATTTCGATCGCATTTTCTGGCGAAAGCAGAAAAACCAGTCAATGAAAGAGAAACAATCGTGAGATCACGTGACCAAAATAGCTCATAATTCGGTTGGTAATTTAACTGTCACAAAATGGGAAATTCAGTTCGATTCAAATTCGCTTCCATAGTCAGCCTTCCAATTTTTTATCTTTCCGGTAAAAAAAGTGATTTTTAAATGTGTCAAAATGTTTTGCGCTTGCTGAGCAGAGCAGTTGAGAACACTCTTAAGATGTTTTTACTTTAGGAACCGGTTTTGAAAATGTAAATATACTCATTAAAATAAATAAATAAATAAATAAAAACCGTAGTGGAAATTGAAAGGGTAAAAAAAAAAAAAAAAAAAAAAAAAAAATCCGTTATCATACAGATTGACTTTAGTTGTTCAATGAGAAAAACGTTTAAAAATATTGAATGCAAGTGATCGTAAGTTTGTTATCATAATTTTTTTGCCCATAAGATTAACATTAGCGAAGGGGTGTTTTGGGATTACTAAAGTAACCCTTTAATAATTACACTGCTTTCGGGGAAAAAAATGAAGAAATGCAAACTAAAAAATATATACTGATATTCCTGATTTTCAAATTTCATAAATTTTAAAATAAATTTCAATTACATGAACAGCGGCGTAGAAGATGGGGAGGGGGGGGATACAGATGCACTGGTATTACTAATTTTATAAAGTTTTCTTTGCCATATCTAATCAGAGAATTTAAAGCTATTAGTCAAGGCGGAATCAACTTTTCGATTTTAATGGTATGAAGAGCATTTGGACCCTCCCCCCGGCTATGACTCAGTACAAGAACATTTAAAGGAAGAAAAAGCGCATTGTCTTCTGGTAGGACAGAATTTAAGGGGTGTGGGAATGCAGGGTATAATGTTCAATAGTAAAACCATAAATAAAATTATTTTCTTTCTTTTCTTTTTTACTTTTTATCCTTCACTACTTCCAATCAATGACCCATACCTCTGGATTGACCACATGTTTTATTTTCTCACTTCCCATATCTCTGACAAACTCAAGTCAAATACTATTCCTATATCCTATTACAGAGTGCGGCATACATTCTGTTTCACTTTACCCCATTAAAGGCTATCTCTATCTCTTATGACCTCTGACCTTCACACTCCTACTTTAAGGCCATTTAGGAGTGGATACAAATGAAACGGTTTCAAGCTGTAACAGTTACGCGTCACAAATCTGAAATTTGCAACGGGCATGAAAACGGCGATACAAAAGTAACACTTGTGACCGTAACAAATGAAGATAGCGGCGTAACAAAGTTGTTACCGTGTATCGATTATTTTCAACGATAGGCTCTTTTGATTGGCTAGTAGCCTTTGGATTGTTTATAAATAAATCACGTTGCGAAGATAATTTTGTTGTATAAAATGATTCAAATTTTACAATCTAAGTTATTGTGAAAAGATTCTTTCAGAGTGTCTGCATACTGATTATTGAAGTGTATTGTTCCGAGTATTTTCTTGCTAAACAAACCTTTGCCTGAATAAATATTGCCTCATGTATGTGTTGATTAAAAATATCACATACTTTGGCAATAAAAATTCAGTTTTTTCTATTTTTGATCGAAGATGAAAGAAATGAACCTCCAGTACCAGAAGCAAGTCTTTAATATTGTTATATTCCATTATGGAATATGTTATATGCCATGTAAGCACTTGTTAAATAGGTAAGAAGTAAGGTATATACATTTTTATTATTTCACAGCTGAAAAATCTTGCTGTTGCAGAAGAAATTTTTTTACTTTAGCGTTGTTTAATAACAGTATATTTTGCAATTCAGAAGAATTAAATAAAATAAAATACAATGTGGGAATTTTAAACATTCAAATGATCATTGTTAGTAGATTAAGTTATCAGTTTTTAATTTGTAGATTATTTTAAAATTATTATTTATTTAATGCTTATAATAATTTAATATAATGCAGATTGTTATCTGAAAACAATATGCATTGAGCTTTCATAAATCGTAACATATTATTTTCTCTTTTGAAAGTATAATCATGGGGAAAAAAATGAAAGCATCAAGTATTTTTAAATCGCTTTTTTGAATAACTGAGGAGCATTGAGTTTCCGTGACTTGTGCATTTTATAAGAATAAATTATGCAACTTTTATTTATGCTATAGTATAGAGAAAAATGAAGTTTTGATTGAGAGAAAGCCAGAAAGTAATTTATTGTTTATTAAGTATTGTGCAATGTAATAAAAATTGCTTACAAAAACAAATTGTCTTGATGCTGAAGTTTGTAGGCTTCTGAAAGTGAAACTAAATAACCAAAATGTGTTTGCTTGGGGGTGAGGAATTCAATCTTTTGATTTGTTGATTTTAATCATAATTCAAATGTTCCTATTAATAAATGATTTAAGTTAACTTAAAAAAAAAAAAACCTATTTTAAATCTTTATCAAGATATCTTGTAATATGTTTGTTCAAAAATACATTGTAACTGTTAAAAGTGGGAAATGCTTTTTTAAGTTATTAAAATCAAGCATAACCATAAGTAGAGAATTTTCAGAAAATCTTACCACCTAACAAAATGCAACATATAGTTGAAAAATGTTATGAAAAAAGTTATGTCACTGTAAAAATAGCAAATTTCTATTACTACAATGCATTTTTGTTTTTTTAATACATAAAATTAAGAAATATATATAAGAAAGAAAAGTTTAATGTAGAATAAAACTTTGTATTGTGTAATTTAGAAAGTTGAGAAAGATAAGCTAACTAGAAGAGAAAAAAAATAACTTTTTGGCATATCTCTGTAGTTTGGAATTTTCGAAGATTACCTAAAAATGTACTTGATCTATCAGAGAATTCACTCGCCAGTGGCGAATAAAATTATGTATTTCCCTACTCCTGAACATAACATTTTAAAATGAAATCATAAGTAGAGAATGTGTAAGTTAAGGTAATAAATAGATAGGATACTTGTAAAATTGTAGCTATTATTAGTAAAGAGAATGCTCATACAATACTAGACATTTATTTATTTAATATTTTCAAAAGTAAAAGTAAATTCACATTTTAAAATTAGGTTTCTGTTTATATTGTTTATTTTGTTTTACTATATAACAATATTTTTATATGCTTAAAACAGTTCAGATTAACCAATTACTTTTTTTTTCAGATAAATTTAAATAAGTTTTTCTAATTATTAACTTTAATGATTTAATGAAGGATATTTTGTTTTAAAATTGTACTTTTAAACTTAAATTTTGAATTTTAAAAAAATCACAAAAATCTTGCTTAAAGAGTAGAAAGAAATATTATTATTTAATTATGAATTTATCAAGATGAGTAATATATTTAAAGAATCAAAATATTTACATGGTGAGTAGAATGTGTAACATTCTGAGTAGTAAGTATTTCATTAAGAGAAACTAAAAATAAACTTTTTACCTTTTTTTTTCCAAAGGTATCTCTTTGAATGTATTTAAATTTGTAAATAACCCCCCCTCCCTGAAAAAAGCTTCTGAAAGCTTATATATTTATAAAAATGGCCTATATAGTTTAGGCCTCCCCCCCCCCCCCTAACTTCTTGTATAAACAAAAATGCTGCTTCTAGGCATAGTTTACATCTCTATATAATAAAGCACAGCATACCCGTATAGCATGCCTAACTGTTTTTTCCTACCCCCCCCCCTCCCTATTTTTTTTGCATAAGTAGTGAGTTCAGTTATGCAATAGAAGATTTAAGTTAAATCGTTAAATGTAAAAGGTGCTTCAATAGCACCAATTTTTTCAATATCTTCTTATTCAACTTCAATATCATAAGTTTTTTTTAAACTATTTTTACATTTAACCATTTTATACTCCAATCAAGAAAATTTTCTTTCAAAGCTTGACTGAAATATTAAATGTAACTTTATGTTATTAACTGTAAATCTGTGTTTTTCAAAGGAAAACAGTTTTTTTCTTTTGTAAACATTGTATATTTTTAATCTTTATCTTTGCTAAATTTACATAATTAATGTGTTCTATTTAGAACTTTAGTTATGTTCATTAACGCATGAAATTTGCATTCTACATGCATACTAACAGAACCCAGACTAGACTCACTATGTCTTATGATGACGGATGAGATAAGTCTGCTAAAAATTAATTATTCTGCACTGTAGATTTATAGCTTGTACAAAAAGTTAGATTGATTAAAAATGTTTGTCATTTTAGAAATTTATTAATTTATCATTTTTCTAAAACTTTGCTTGTAGCTTCTGTGTACCTTGGATTTTGCATTTATCAACAATGTGTAAAATAAATCAAAACATTATGGAATAACTAAAAAAAAATTGTTTAAACCAAACAACCCTGGTTTGCAATGAGTTTAAATAAATGGAGGTTGTGTTCTAGTGAATTCTACAAGGTACAAAATGAATTCGTTACAGTTACTTGAAAAAACACAATATTTTTTATTTTTTTTTTTGCTATTTTGTTAATAAATATTAAAGCTAAAATAATAAAATCGGACTATGATAGTGAATTTTTGTTTTAAAAAATCAATATAATTATTAGTAAAATAATTGGGTGAAGGTGGAAGGGATTGTGCATACAAAAAGAATACTTTTCTAGCTATTTTTATTGATTTAGTTTATGTGTGTATAGAGGGTGGGGGGGTGGGGGGTTGTAATTTTCACATCTTGGATCCACCTTTGAATATAATGGTAGTATTTCATGCAGGATAATTTATTATCACAGTTTTTTTACCTTTGCCTTTTATGAAATTTTCTTAAGTGAAAAAAAAAAAAAATCAAATATTATGAAATTTGTATAAGACGTTTTAAAGATTTTAATAATTGAAAGAAATGTTTTTTATAAATATAAAAGCAAACAAATCTTAAATTTCATAAAATTAAAAAAATGGAAGAAATTTTAGATAAAAACTTAATTCGAAACATACTTTTCCATTCTAGATTTGTAATTAAAAAAAAAAAAAAATCATAGGCTATATTATTATTCTAGTGCAGTGGAACACCCTTTATTCATTTCTAATTTATATGAATTTACTTTTAATCATTTCATTTTGATTTCCCACAAGAAAGAAAGTCTATTGTTGTTGAGAGATTTTAAAATTCAATTAATTGTTCTTGAATAAGTTTGGAAAAAAAAAAAAAAACTTAAAATTAATTTTTTACAATTTGTTTAAATTAAACATAACAAAAAATAGAATTGAAGCACTCGTTGAAGATAATTTTTAGTTATATTTTGTTTTTTATATTCATGTGTTAAAAATTATCTTAAACAGAAGGAAAAAGAAACCCGAAGAAAAGAACAATAAACTGTTTCAATTTTTCAGTAAACATATATGATAGAAGCTCATTTTTTGGATCTTAATATGATATTTTTCATAAATTTTGAAGAAATTTATTTTATTTATTTTTATTGATATATTTAAAAATTGTCTTGTACATGAAATCGTGATTAAAAGAAAAAAATATCCTAGATTAGGTTATTTATATTTGAACCCCCCCCCTCCCCCCAAAATAATAATAATAACAATAATATGCACTGGATGCATTGAATGGTATTTTTTGGACATTTTGATAACAGACAGTACATCTGTTCCAAAACCTTGTCCATTGCTTGATTTTTTTTTTTTTTTTTTAAGACATGATCTATTATTTTAATACATTCTGAATGATTTGAATGTGAAAATTTTTCATTTTTCCACCATATAATTTTATTTATATATTTTTCTTCAGTCTATAAATAAAAACTAGATAGTTTTTTTCCCTTATTGTGAGTATCATTAAGTAAGAATTTAATGATAACATTTTAATTATTATTTTGATAAATTAAATCTTTAAAGTATATTTTTTATCATTCAAAACAATTTAAAAAGTTTGATTAAATATATCCCTGAAATAGATTATATATAAAAAACAATTAGAAATTCATTACTTTTTCAGATTAATAAAATCATATGCTAAACTATTGAAAAAAATACTATAGTATAGTACAGTGAAAAACCATGATCACCTCTTGATGACAAAAATAATAAACTATTCCAAATTGTTTTGAGAGCTTTAATATGTTTTATTTTGTTACATTTTGGTATTATTTTATGTTAATATGTTTAAAAATAATCTTACACGTAAGGTTCTGGTGGTTAAAGTAAAACAAAATCTAAGTTAATATCCTATTTATATTCTTCAAGAAAAAAAAAAAAAAAAAAAAAAAAAAAAAATTCCGACTATATTGGATATGTTGTATTGTATGGTTATATGTTAGGTACTTCAAAATATATTTTATGGCTTCTCAAATACATCTGTCCAAATACACTTTACCCTTTGTTGTCATAAAAAAAAAAGTAGAATTACAATTATAAATAAATATGAGATTTATACTTTTTAAATATCAAGGTTATGTGTGATTATGATTTGTTCTAACTATTACAAAACAGAAGTAATTTTATTAAAAAAAAATATTTTCCTTTTTACAGTATTTATTATTATTAATCATTATTTAAAATTTATAAATATTTGTATTCAATTCTATCTTATTTTTAACATAACAAATTATTAAACTAATTTCGTATTTTACCTTCGGTTTAAAATTCAAGCCATTATTTATAGCTATTAAGATTTCAAATCAATAATAATTATCATTCAGTTATAAGCAATACAAATTTATATATTTTTTACCCTGTCTGTCTGTTTGTAGTTTAGCAAACAAACTTTCATTAGTAAATAAATTATAATAAAAAAACAACACAAGTTGTTAAATGTTATTTAAATTTAATCAAAAAATTAAAAATATATGGGGAAATTTGCTTTCAAAATTTAAAAAAAACTACGTGTTTGGATTAAATTTTTAAGAAATAAAATCGATCCAATTTTAGCCCTCTTAAAAAAAAAAAAAAAAAAAAAAAAAAAAGAAATAGAAAATTTAATATTTACAACATTTATAATTTTCGCTATTTAAATAAGATTATTTTTCCAATATTTGCTGATATTTGATCAAAAATCGCCGCATTACGTGATATGCCGATATATTTTGTTCACGTTTTCCGGAGTTGTTACCGGCTTGAGACAGCTTGCTACGCGTCTCACGCTGTAACAAATTTTTATGACAACAATCACAACTTTGTGACGGCAGAAGCCGGTTGGCGTGATCTATTATTTTAATACATTCTGAATGATTTGAATGTGAAAATTTTTCATTTTTCCACCATATAATTTTATTTATATATTTTTCTTCAGTCTATAAATAAAAACTAGATAGTTTTTTTCCCTTATTGTGAGTATCATTAAGTAAGAATTTAATGATAACATTTTAATTATTATTTTGATAAATTAAATCTTTAAAGTATATTTTTTATCATTCAAAACAATTTAAAAAGTTTGATTAAATATATCCCTGAAATAGATTATATATAAAAAACAATTAGAAATTCATTACTTTTTCAGATTAATAAAATCATATGCTAAACTATTGAAAAAAATACTATAGTATAGTACAGTGAAAAACCATGATCACCTCTTGATGACAAAAATAATAAACTATTCCAAATTGTTTTGAGAGCTTTAATATGTTTTATTTTGTTACATTTTGGTATTATTTTATGTTAATATGTTTAAAAATAATCTTACACGTAAGGTTCTGGTGGTTAAAGTAAAACAAAATCTAAGTTAATATCCTATTTATATTCTTCAAGAAAAAAAAAAAAAAAAAAAAAAAAAAAAAAAAAAAAAAAAATCCGACTATATTGGATATGTTGTATTGTATGGTTATATGTTAGGTACTTCAAAATATATTTTATGGCTTCTCAAATACATCTGTCCAAATACACTTTACCCTTTGTTGTCATAAAAAAAAAAGTAGAATTACAATTATAAATAAATATGAGATTTATACTTTTTAAATATCAAGGTTATGTGTGATTATGATTTGTTCTAACTATTACAAAACAGAAGTAATTTTATTTAAAAAAAATATTTTCCTTTTTACAGTATTTATTATTATTAATCATTATTTAAAATTTATAAATATTTGTATTCAATTCTATCTTATTTTTAACATAACAAATTATTAAACTAATTTCGTATTTTACCTTCGGTTTAAAATTCAAGCCATTATTTATAGCTATTAAGATTTCAAATCAATAATAATTATCATTCAGTTATAAGCAATACAAATTTATATATTTTTTACCCTGTCTGTCTGTTTGTAGTTTAGCAAACAAACTTTCATTAGTAAATAAATTATAATAAAAAAACAACACAAGTTGTTAAATGTTATTTAAATTTAATCAAAAAATTAAAAATATATGGGGAAATTTGCTTTCAAAATTTAAAAAAAACTACGTGTTTGGATTAAATTTTTAAGAAATAAAATCGATCCAATTTTAGCCCTCTTAAAAAAAAAAAAAAAAAAAAAAAAAAAAAAAAAAAAAAAAAAAAAGAAATAGAAAACTTAATATTTACAACATTTATAATTTTCGCTATTTAAATAAGATTATTTTTCCAATATTTGCTGATATTTGATCAAAAATCGCCGCATTACGTGATATGCCGACATATTTTGTTTACGTTTTCCGGAGTTGTTACCGGCTTGAGACAGCTTGCTACGCGTCTCACGCTGTAACAAATTTTTATGACAACAATCACAACTTTGTGACGGCAGAAGCCGGTTGGCGTTTCATTTGTATCCCGTTTTGTAGGATTTGTGACTGTGTCACAAGTTGTTACGGGAAACGTTTCATTTGTATCCACTCCTTAATGAGTTAAAAACATGAACCGAACTCTTCCTTTTCCGGTGGTACAATGTTTAGCAAACCAACCAAGTATAATTTTGGTTTGGAAGAGAAAGGAAGGGAAAAAAGAAGACGTAATCCTAACGTAATCGCATATTTATTTAAGATTACGATTACATTGCAGTTACATTAGGGTTCGATTACGATTAGATTATGATTATAATCGAGATGAAATCTCTTGATTATGATTATATTGCGATTATTTCAAAATCCAAAATCTATGATTACGATTACAGTGCGATTACACGGTTTTTGTAATCGATTATAATCGACTACGATTACACGATTACGATTACTCGAAGTCTGGTGAAAAGGTTTCAAAGACAGTAGAACATAGGAAACCTTTTTGCTAGGTTGGCATTTGTGCCTCTCAAGTAATGAAAATTTGATTTTCATTTGAAATTTATTTATATTGCATTTTTTTCTCATCTGAGTTCTCTAGCAATTCGGTTGCTAAGCTGTCATTGAAGATGAAAGTATTTAATTGGTGCCGGAACATCAGCATTGCCAATTCACTTAAACAGCCTTTTATTTAAAAACCTACATACACAACTCGGACAGAGAAATTTGAATAAACAATCCTATGGGAGTGTTTACAGATTTCTTGCTTGCAGATAATATTAAAAAAAAAAATTTGGCCTGAACACCTAAGGTCGATATGTCTTTTTGCAATTTTGGTTAAAGTTATTTTATGTTCAGATAGTTCCATTTTTTGAACTGGTTACAACTTGTTCCAAAAGTGAAGATAGCCACATATAAAAAAAAAAAAAAAAAAAAAAATGGAAATAAAATTGAAAAATTACTGATGCAATATAAAAGGTGTCAACTTCAAGTGTCTTATGTAGAAAAAAAAAATAATAAAATAAAAATAATGAAATCCAAGTGAAAAATCTGTAAATGCTCTTGTAGGATTTATATTAGCTTGAGGTTTACTTCCTGTGATTAGTGTAGGTTCTTAATGATTATAAATATGGATGTAGTAAAGAGTTTGTGATGATATACACTGCATAACTTCTGGATTTTTAAAATTAGATGTAGTGAATACCCTCTGTTTTTAGTAAACTTATAAGCATATTATGTAGTGTATATTCATAGTGTACAAAGAAAATGGACATGGCGTTGTGCAAATGGCTCAACAAGTGAAATCGACTACATCTTGACCAACAAAAAGTATCTTATTCAGGACTGCAGCGTTCTCAATAACTTCAATACAGGAAGCGATCACAGATTGGTTAGATGCAAACTGCTGTTAAATACTAAAGTGGAAAGAATGAAGCTTTTGCTACACTCAAAGAAATCAATCGATATTATAAACCTCCAGAAACATAAAGAAGAATTTCATTTGGAACTTCAAAACCGTTTCCAAGTACTTCAATCAACTTTAGAAGAAGAGCAAGATGTTACAATAGTGAACAAGAAGCTAACCAATACTCTACAAGAAATTGCTAAGAAGATAGCCGGTGATGCACAAGTAAAACAAACAAAGAAAATAACAGAAGAAACAAGAAGATTGATGAAAAAACGCAGAGAATTTAAAATGAAGAAAAATGATCCTAAATCAAGAGTTGAATATGCTGAATTATGTAAAAAAGTAAGAAAATGCGTTACAGAAGATATTAGAAAATTTAACTGTGATCTTGTTAAAAAAGTTCTGGAAGATAACAAAAGTTTAAAATCAGCTAAGCGCAAGTTATGTGTTGGAAGAAAAGGCATTTTTGCACTGAAGAGAGCAGATGGAACAATCACCAAAATCAGCAACGAAATAGTACACATTGTTGAGAAATTCTATAATGATCTATATAAATGTGAAGATCAGAGGGAAATCAACGTACACGATCAACGAGAAATCTTAACAGAAACTGAAGAGATAATCCCAGTGATGACAGATGAAGTTTTACAAGCTATTCGATTTATGAAAAAAGGTAAATGCCCTGGAGAAGATGGAATTACAATTGACCTTATCAAAGAAGCAGGAGAAGAATTTGCAAAAAGGCTATCCTTACTGTTTTCCAAATGTCTCAAAAAGTCAGATGTACCAGAAGATTGGAATAATGTTGTGATGATACTACTTTACAAGAAAGGAGAGAAGGAAAACATTAAAAATTACCGTCCGATCAGCTTATTGTCCGTGATTTATAAAATTTTCACCAAAGTTTTAACGACAAGACTTGAATCAGCTCTGGACTCGGCTCAACCTAGAGAACAAGCAGGATTCCGAAGTGGATTCAGCACAATGGATCATATCCAAACAGTAAGGGAACTCATAGAAAAGCATAAAGAATATAATTTACCTCTCTGCCTTGCCTTTATTGATTACGAAAAAGCTTTTGATTCCGTCTACACATCAGCAGTAGTAGATTCTCTGGAGGACATTGGTATAGACAAACTTTACATCAATATCATAAAGAAGATTTACAAGAAAGCAACAGCAACCATCCGTTTAGATAAAGGAAAAGCGAAGATCAAGCTCGGAAGAGGAGTAAGACAAGGAGACACCATTTCACCCAAGCTTTTTAATGCTGTCTTAGAAAATATCTTCAAGAAGCTGGATTGGGAAAACAAAGGGATTAGAATAAATGGAGAATTTTTAAGTCATCTCCGCTTCGCTGACGACATTGTAATTTTCAGTAACAGTCCTGAAGAATTGGAAATTATGCTAAAAGATCTTGCAGAAGCTAGCATCAATGTGGGATTAAAAATAAATTTAGAAAAGACTAAGGTGATGTTTAATTCATTTACATCAAAAAAGAAAATTGTCTACAAGAACACTGAGATTAAAGAAGTGCAAAGTTATGTGTACCTAGGACAGGAAATATCATCGGATAATAGTATCATGAATGAAATCAATAGAAGAATAAGAAATGGGTGGAGTGCTTTCGGGAAGAACAGTATTATTCTGAAGAGTAATATGCCTCTTTGTTTGAAAAGAAAAGTTTTTAATCAATGTATTTTACCTGCATTAACCTACGGAGCAGAAACATGGACACTAACAAAACGGATGATACAAAGATTACAAACAGCACAGAGAAGCATGGAAAGATGTATGCTAGGCATAACTAGAAGAGACAGAAAGAGGATAACCTGGATAAGAAATCAAACAAAAGTTTTTGACATCCTTGAAAGAATCAAGCAGCTAAAATGGAAATGGGCTGGGCACATTGCAAGAAGACAAGACAATAGATGGAGCACAAATATACTACAGTGGTATCCTAGAGATGTAAAACGACCAAGAAGACGACCACAAGTAAGATGGAGAGACGAAATTAGAAAAGTGGCTGGTGTAAATTGGATGACGAAAGCATTAGACAGAAAACATTGGAAAAATCTGGGGGAGACCTACATCCAGCAGTGGATCGAAAACGGTTGATGATGATGATGATGATGATGATGATGATGATATTCATAGTGTTATGACTTTGCTAGTGATCAGGGGTATACTCAGCTATATGTGATCAGGGGTCGGGAAATACATTATTTTACATGTACAGGCAAGTGGATTTTCTGACAAAGTGAGTAAATGTTTAGGATTTTGCAAAATTGAAGGATATATATATATATATATTACACTAGTTAGATATATTTCGTAACTTTTCAAGTTATCACAGTGTAAACATGTGCAATAAGTTTATCCTCAACTTTCCTTTGTTATAAATACTATTTTTAAAATTTACAGAAAAAATATCAAAATGCATTGAGCAATTAATAATTTATGCAGTCACTTGCATTTTTTAATAACAATTTTTAACTGCATGTTGCATCATACAGGATAATAAGTTTTTCTTAAAATTTCGCTTTTGCGCACCTATTAGTGATTATAAACCAAAGAAAATAATGTATAGGTAGTAGTATTTTAAATAAAAAAAATCCAGGCAGAATATTAATAAGAAGCAAAACGTAGCAATTCAACTCACAATTTAGGTATACCGGTCAGTGTTTTCGACAAAATTCACTTTTTTCCTGCAATCCTTTGACTTTTTTTTTTTTTTTTTTGCAAGTTTTTGACAAAATTTCTGTTTTACATCCTTTAATGAAATTTGCATTTTTCCTGCAATCTTTTGATAAAATTGTTTTATTATTATTTTATGTTTTGTAAACTATTTATAAGATTTTTTTTTCAGAGAATATTTGCAAAAAAAAAAAAAAAAAAAAAAAAAAAAAAAAAAAAAAAAAAAAAAAAAAAGTCTAAATATTGAGACAGATTATTTAAAATTTTTGGAAACTAATACTTTACACTTTCAGAAAATTAAAAACAGAATTATCCTTACACTGTTAATCTAAATTTGTCATCTTAAATACTGTTAATTGTCTAGTATATATTAAAGTACAAACGATTCAAATTACAAACATAATCTAAATTGAAAGTAACAATACTGATCAAAATTAAATATTGTTGCAGAAGACAGTGACAATGTGACCCTTTCTCTTGAGTAGTTTGGGGTCTCTATGTTTGAGGAGTTCATTGGATAAGTCTAAGAGGGGGATGGGGGGGGGGGGGGCTAACCTCCCACCCTTAATTTAGATAAATTGGTTTTTCATGCAGATTTTGTTTAAATTTTAAATATAGGGTCATTCTGTTGAGGCACCTTAGAGATTAGTATTGAGTGCTTATTGGATAAGAATAAAGAGGGGAACAAATGGCTAATTCCCCACCCTTACTGAATTTACTCGAATATAACGTGCAATTTTTCTCCCCAAATTATAGGGCAAAAACACTGTGTGCACATTATACATGGAATATTTTTTATTGCTTTATGTGATCACACGATATATCTATGAATCAAGAAATGTATTCATAAAAAAATTAAAACTGGAATCTTACTGAATAGAAGTATTTCTGTATTTTTATTTTGCTCCTTGCACTTTTTTATACAAAAGCGGTAGTAACATTATTTAAACACTACTTAGCAATCCTCATTGCAGCTACTGCTTTTTATGTAACAATAACAGCAAAAATTCATGTAATATATACAGATTTGCACTGTAAATTAAAAAAATCAAAGGTTAAAAAATTCTTAATTTTTTTTTTTTAGGAAACTGGGAAACCTAGAGCTTTTTATCTAACTACGACCCAAGTAAAAGATAAAATTTTAGTAAGGTAAGTATAATTTTACTAGATTCATTTGTAGAGCAACATATTTCTATAGTCTCACAAAAACTAGTTTTGTAAATTTCTCTCTTGCTTTTTTTTTTTTTAATTTATTTATTTTTTGTAGTACAGTGTAGAGATAAAATTTTAGCAAGAATACAGATTTCTGCGACTTTACATTTGTAGAATTAGATAAAAAAAAAAAAAAAAAAAAAAAAAAACAATGTAGACGTTTTTATGTATTTCGTTTGCAAGTGATGTCACCATATCATGGCACTCACTCCCTACACAAAGTCTAAAAAACGAATTTCTAGCCTGATTGATATTTGTTTTGAATTTCCAATGATTAGTTTTGGAAGTTCATTAGACGTGTAATAAAAAGGAGAAAGACTACCTCCCCCTGGCCTTACTTTAGATAAATGGGTTTTTTATGCAGAACTGTCAATTTCTTAGAAATTTTGAATACTGGAACATTTTGACGACGCACCTGTGATTAATATTGGGTATTCATTGGAAAAGTAGAGAATAACATCCCCCCCCCCTAAATTTAGGTTAATAGGTTTTTCATGCAGAATTTACCAATTTGCTTTAAATTTTGTGTATAGGTTCATTCTGATAAAACGCTTCTCCGATTTGTTTTGGGAATGCATTGGATAAGTATGCATGGAGGATTGGGAGGACTACCTTTCTTAATTCAGGTAAATGGTTTTTCATGTTTAATTAACCAATTTGTTTCAATTTTTGGATGCAGGTTCACAGTTATTAGATGCTTCCCTGATTAATTGTGCGGTTCTTTTGTTAAGTATAAAGGAGGGAGGGGTTCGTACAATTACCCCTCCATTTTTAAATTAGTCAAATGGGTTTTTTATTTTTCGAACGGTGTTATTCCTTGAAAATATAAGGTTTTAATAAACAATTAGTATGCGTAGCCTGCAAGCTCAATGCGACCAGTTTAACTTGGCATTATTTTTGGTCTTATTAACATTAACACTATTTTTTGTTTTTATTAACATATGTCCTAGAGTTTGAAAAAGCTCAATGCGGCCAGTTTAACTGGGCATTATTTTTGGTCTTATTAACATTAACACTATTTTTTGTTTTTATTAACATATGTCCTAGAGTTTGAAAAAAGACAATCTATGGAGTAACAAGATTTTGGAACAGGTGCAATGTGGTTTGTGGTCTAGATTTCGTTTATGTTTTTACCAGACCAAACCTCCATTTGTAAAATTGGTCAAAGTTGAAAGTCTGATGTCATCTCAATTGCTAATATGGTGATGAGTTATACAATTTTAATTTTCTACATATTGACTTTGAGATAAATAAAAGAAAGAAACATTCAAAAAGACTAAATTAATCAATCAGTTTGTTTCTGATTCACACATTGGAATCCAGTTGTGAGCAATATCTTAAACTAAAAGGAAAATATTTGAAGGCAATTAAATATAAAATTTAAGTGTATTCTCAAAATGAGAAAAAAATATAATGAAATGCATGAGTTACAGCAAATACATTTTATTTTATAAACAGTTTGTGAACATGTGCATATATAGATTGTTTTACATATTTTAATAAACATTCCTCCCTCAAATAATGTTTAAGGTTAGCCAACACTAATTTTATCTTATTCATATTTAATAAGGAGTGTAATGTGGGTATACAGCATATACTTAATGTATTTTTTTTTTCTAAAGAAGCATTGTATACTCCCTATTTCTCAAATAAAGCTATAGCACGTTATTGAGGCACAGCATTCATGACTTTAGACTAAGCCTTTTATTAAGAATACAATACTGTATTATTATTATATAGCTTATTATTTTTTATCTGCTTATTATCATTTTATTACTACTAAATGTGAATTAGAATAGGTATATTTATTATTATTTTTTTTTTTCGCGTGGAAGACGAAGTTGTCGGTCTATAGAAATATGAATAACAATATGCATGTGTTCACAAACTATTTATTAAATAAAATATACTTACGATAATCCACGCTTTTTTATATTATTTTTTCATTTTGTAAATGCCACATGTGACTGCAAAGTGCGCGAATCAGAGATGTAAAATTTAATAAATTTAGTCTTTTTGTAAAGCTGTAGTTCTTCTTAAAATTTGAAAAAAGTGGAATTAAAGTTGGTGAATTATTCCTTCTCAACTTTTTTTTGTTTTGCTTTGTTTTGTTTAATCAAAACAATCATCAAAATTGCGCATTCAGCGATAATAAGCCACCACGTTGTCGCGCATTGTCACATATGAGTCGCTCATTTTCCCTGATTCATTCTCATCAAGAATCTCCGGCAATTGTTTACGGCAGTCCTCGACTGCGCATGTGCAATAGACTGCCGTAAGATTAATATTCTTACGGCTGCCGTGAGAATAGACACTTCGTTCCTTTTTTATGATATGCAAAAAATGAAATCTTTATACTGCAAATAAATCTAACTCAATTTTAAGGATGATTGTTCTTTTCAGCTGAAATAGTGATTAGTTTATTTCAACAGTTTTTGTGCAAAACAGACATAAAAAACCAGCAAACAACAAGGCAACAAGAAATCCAAACGATAACTGTGTGCGCGTGCAAACAACGAGATTGCTCTTTATTGGCGCATCAGTGCAATTTATGCTGCGGTGACGTTAATACGCCACCGCAGCATAAATTGCGCTGTACCAAATTTTATAATAGTGAAACATAAATTTAGCATTTTGTATACAGATAAAGTCATAATTTAAGGCTAGAACAAAATGCCTCTTGCTACAAAATATCTGACTCGCAAAAGTAATTACTGTCAGATTGTAACAGAAGTTAAATTTATCTCATATTTAACTGACTGATAAACAATTCTTATTACGTTAAAAAAATATGTAATTTTTAAAGAAGGCTGAACTTTTTGCAGCATTGCAAAAACTATTTCGCGCGTGGCAAAAAAAAAAAAATTAGTTTTCAGTTACCAATTTCCAGAGCATCAATGGTGATAAGTGGAATGAAAGGGGTTATTCTGAACTAATTACGCTAAAAATAATCATAAACTCTAGGAATCAGACGGAGCATAATGTTTATTAATTATTATTGTGTATAAATTATGCTTTCGAAGACATCTACATTTAAAAAATTATACCAACTTTGAATTTTCAATTAGTAACACCCATTTTTGACATTCTATTTGAGTTTCTTGGATCCAAATGGACCAGGAAATGTCATTGTTTATCCATATTATATTAAATCTTGATACAGCTGGAAGAGCATGATTTTGAGGATGATATAATTAAACCCATTTCAAAAACATTAATTTATATCTTCATGAAAGTCATCTGATTTTTATATTTAATTGACCCAAACATATTACAGGTTTCTTTCTCTATTCAAAAAAGTTTTTTTAATTATTTAAATTATTAATTAATTTATATTAAAATCAATGTGAAACATAAAAGCAGTAATTCTTGATTACGCCCATTAATAACTACTTTGCGTGTAAAAACTATAAAGACAGCAAAAAATGTTGATTTTCTTAAAAATTTCAAAACAAATAAATCTTTTTTCCTTATAAAAGGTATCAAGTTGAAAAGCTAATAAAAAAAAATCAACAAAATTAAACTGTGAGTATTTTATTACGAAAATAAAGTAATTGTAAAAAAAACCCCACCACTTTTGCCTGTGTAAAAACTATAAGGACAGCAAATAAATTCAATATAGTAACCAAAGGAACTAATATTTCATATATTATGCAACCACCTATGAAGTTTAATTGTTGCAAATATTCCACATCATTCGTTTTTGCATTGTTCGGGATTGTGTTTGTGCTATTCACCCTTAATCATAGATCTGAGTTCTGATGATGAGAAAAAATGCCTTCCTTTTTGATAAACTCAACCTGCTAGATCTCACCATAAGTTATCGATAGGATTTAAAACTGGATTTTTGAGCGCCCATTGCAAGACTTCAATATTTTTTCTTGTGGAACTAATGTTTCGTGGATAGGCACATTATCTCACTGTTATAGCCATTCTTTTTTTTCCTGCCAGAATTGTATCAACAAATGAGAGATGGCCAGAAAGAGTTTGTACATGTGTCTTTGAATTAAATTTTGCTAAAAACGTATACAAATGGCTCCACATCTTTAAACAAAAAGCAGCACCATGTCGCAATCGATCCACCACCTAACTGATGTTTTAATAAAATCTCTTTTTTTTTCTTAAATCATCTCAATAATATTTCCAACCGTACAAGTGATGACTTGGGACAACAAACCCCTGCAGGTTACTTTCTCTGATGAAAATAAGTGAAACTTGAATGGTCCTGATATTATTGTGAGAATTTGAAAAAAAAGAAAAAGAGATCTTCTCAAAACAGTTTGTTGACGGAATCATTGCAGCATTAGACTGCTTTTCGTTCAGTGACGTTGAGTCACTTGTGTATATTTCCGGAAATTTTAATTCAAAGATATATATACAAACTCTTTTTGACCATCTTTCATTTGTTACAACACTTCTAGCATGAAAAAAAGAAAGGATTGACAGCAAGATAATGCACCTATCCACACAAGTCGTGAAGGCATTCAGAATTCTTTAAGATGGGACTTTCCTCAATAATATACTTTATATAACAATTTTTTGAACATGCCAGTTTTGAGGTAATATAATGTAAACTTCCAAAACAATGCAACTTGGATCAGAATCCCAACAAAAATTCTGTGTATTGCTGACAATTTGCACGATGTTGAATTAAAACTGAACACCCTACAGAATCTAAGCGTAGGAAAAATCAGTCCTCTAGATTAGAGGATAAAGACGTGCCACCAGCAATGCCCTTCAAAATTTTTGAAGATAAACTAAAAAGCTTTTATATGCGAACATTTCAAAAAAATTCAAGGGAAAATAAGATTTTTTTTTATTTAATTTTTCTTTTATATATTAAACTTATATCTCAAATAAATATAACTAAAGTAAACTTACTTGTTTTTGTTTATCTGTGTTATCTTTTTCTTGATTTTTATAATTTTTTTATATGTAACAAAAGCATTGACCGGGGGGAGTTTCTCGTGTGGGCGGCCAAACTCTGTGTGTCAGGCGCTACCCTCACTAGAAGCGTAATTTTTTTCCCAACCACCTTCGTCGTTCCAAGCCCAAGCTTGCACTCTGGTTGTTGCTCTCGGCACTGTTTTCACGTAACTTGGCGATGATCATACTTGGCGCAGCGATAGATGCTTCCGTCGAGTTTGATTTCCTTCGGAGCCGAGTACAAAGTAAACCGAGTACAAAGTAAAAATTTGTGTTTAAAAACTTTTAATGAGTACAGCTTTCAGTAAGACACGTTCCATCCAATACAATGCTGCAAGAGAAAAGTTACTTTGTACTCGGTTCGGAAGGAAATCAAACTCCTCGACGGAAGCATCTATCGCTACGCCAAGTATGATTATCGCCAAGTTACATGAAAACAGTGCCGAGAGCAACAACCAATCAGAGTGCGAGCTTGGGCTTGGAACGACGAAGGTGGTTGGGAAAAAAAATTACGCGCACTAGAAACTCTCCAAGTGTTATGCCTTTATTTACATATATATCCTTCTGTTGCCATTGTCAAATCTCGCTTTTTTTAATCACACAAGTGTCCTTTATCCATAACACAATCATAGCAATGTCCACATCAGTAAATTTTTTATGGGAGATCTTCTTGCAGAGAAATCTTTTGCATGCAGGGTCTCAGTTGATGCTGGGATTTGTCAGTATCTGTGGGGATTCTCATGGGATTCTGCCAAAAGGGTGCAAGCTGGGCGGGGGTTTTTTTTCCACGCTCGATAAATTTCTTTTGCAGCAGCTTTTAGCCCAAAACATTGATGGCACAGGGGACACAATTTCTGTGTCGCAATTTAAATTCTAAAAAAAAATAAGTTAACAGATAAATAGATTTTGAAAAATTAAAGAAAATGTATTACTTTGACTGCAGCACCTACCTGAAAGAGATCTTTAAGGCATTCATGCTTTGTCCTGATATCGAATTCTAGACCCAACATTTCACAAACTTCTAGAAAAATTTTCAATATTTAATTTATACGTCCTTTAAATATCCTTTAAATGAAACTTCTTCGAAAATGTACTAAAAAAATCATACTTATTTATAACAATAGCTCTTTTAAAAATCAAATTTAACTTCTTGAAATTCATCTTTGTGAGCCTGGTAGAACTGTTAATTTGGGAAAAGTTTAACAAACTGGATCCTGACTGATAACTCACCTTATACAATTCGGCAGGAAAGTGTTTTGGCGCATGGCTTAACGCGCGCCATAAAGTTAAACTATTACGTGAAAGAAATAATAAATAATGCATCAGAAAGATCGAATAATGCCAGCCTAAAAGTAAAACATTAACATATTTAATAAAAACAAAAACAAATAAAAAAGGTTACAAGATTAAAGGAAATTAAAAATTAGCATCGCAGACACAACTGCCACACACAGGTGGACGCAAGGGAGATCGGCGCACACTCTCAAGCAGAGCACAGTTCGATTCGACTAGCGAGAGTCTGGGCAAAATGTTCGTTCCTCCGGGAGAGGTTGCCGGAAAAAGTCAGTCTCGCCAAAGGCGATGAAAGTTTGTTAGGCTTGGTAGCTTAGCGCTACTTTGGCGGCTCAGTCCGCTGCACACTCCCTCCGCAGTGTCATTGAAAATGAACATAACGCCGGGGTGGCCGAACAAGTCGTCCAGTACGGGTAGTTGGCACAGGCTGTTGGTTGTACAAAGGTTGCACAACTGGCACAGATTTTTCGTTGCATAAAGATTGCACAACTGGCACAGGTTTTTCGTTGCATAAAGGTTTCACAACTGGCACAGGTTTTTCGTTGCATAAAGATTTCTCAAGGGCTTCGTTATCGATGGTTGTGAAAGCCGGCTTGAGTCTGTCGATGGAGATGGTTTGCTTACTACCTCTGATATCCAGATCAAAGGTTTTAGTACCTCTGAGTATGACATTAAATGGTCCATCATATGGAGGTTGGAGTGGTTTGCGTACATTGTCATGTCTAACAAATACGTGAGAACATACAGTCAGGTGTGGGTGCACAAAAATTGATCTCTGGCCATGGCAGGAAGTGGGAACTGGTCACACTGCAGCAAAATGAGACTTTAAGTCCTCTACAATCTGCTTCGATGAGGCATCTGCTGGTGTCGGGTCGAAAAATTCGCCTGGCAGTCGAAGAGGCTTTCCATAAACTAACTCGGCAGTCCTTGCTCCAACATCCTCTTTAAAGACTGACCGAAAACCAAGCAGCAATGTAGGCAAGGCTGCAGACCATTGGTCAGTATTGTAGGCTTTTAGCGCTGCTTTCAAAGGGCGATGGAACTCCTCTATCAATCCATTAGTTTGGGGATGATATGGGGATGTGCGGCTTCGTTTGATGCCCATCAGCTGTGCAAGAGCACTAAATAAGGCACTTTCAAACTGTCTGCCTCGGTCAGTAGTAATACGGACTGGACAGCCGAATCGAGCAAACCACTGTGTGTAAACATTCTTAGCTACTGTCTGCGCAGTTATGTCTGGTATTGGAACCGCTTCTGGCCATCGCGTGAATCTATCTATCATTGTTAAACAATAATAGTTTCCCTGGGAAGGAGGGAGAGGGCCTACAAGGTCGAGATGAACATGATGGAATCTCTGTGACTGGTCTGTGAATTTCCCTACTGGAGATTTTGTATGGCGAGTTACTTTCGACTTTTGGCATCGGATACAATGCTTAGCCCATTTAGTACAATCTTTTCTCATAGAAGGCCAAATAAATCTGGACCTAACTAATTTTGAAGAACTACGAATACTGAGGTGCGATAAATTATGTAAAGTTAAAAAAAACTTTTTGACGAAATGGTTGAGGAATATAGGGTCGAGCTGTACCCGTTGATAGGTCACAATAAATAGGAATGTCACAACCAGGTAAGGTGATTTTTTTTAAGGCTGTGTCTATTCTTACGGCAGCCGTAAGAATATTATTCTCACGGCAGTCTACTGCACATGCGCAGTCAAGACTGCCGTAACGAGTGCCGGAGATTCTAAAGAGCGAATCTTTTTTTGAATGAATCTTCTGCCCGGCAATTGACTGCCGTAACTTGTAAACAAAAAAATCAAAACAATAATTATAGTGAATTCTTTAAGAAAGCTTTTAGTGCTACAATTTTTTTTTTTCATGGTTGTATGTTGTTTGACGAAGTTTGCTCTAGAAATAGGAAATGATTTCAAAGGACTTTGATGTTATCAAAGGATACAGATATTTTAAAAATCTAATTTTAATACAGATGCCAGCTGATACCACTTTTAGAAGCATATAATTATATTTATTGTGTGCTTTTGGGTGTGTATCTGCTAGTATTTAGGTGTGTGGATATTCCAAGCGCAAGCAAGTGAATCATGATGTTTTTATGCGATATGTTTGAAAGTTTTCCTAAAGTAAACTTTATGCAGGTAAGGAATGAAAAATATTATTTGCTTATTTATTTTGATCCCACAACTTTCAATACTAACTTTTGTATTAATATTCACGGTAAATCTATTTCTTTTCTTTTCTTTTTTTTCAAATTTAAACAGAGTTTAAAATTTTATAAATTTATAAACATAGTAGTCATTGATAAGCCTAAAAATTGGCATTTTGTACAATTATTATTCATTACAATAATAATCTTAATATTCTGTACAAGTTTAATTATATTTTATTTTAATGTTGTTGTTTTAAATCTGTCAGTTTGTCCAGTCATTTTTGGGTTACAAATATAATCCAACAGTACTTAATTATACATATTTATAAGTAGTGTTTATATATTATTTAATTAACTGTATGGCTAGTTTTTAAAATGCTTGCCTGTTTGATACCATAATGTTAGAATCTATATTTCATATCAAATGAATAATCTATTGATGCTGTTAAAAATCCCATATAATATGTCAGGTATATTCTAGTTAATAAAATATATATCTAAATTTTCAAACGTTTTGTTATCATACTCTGCAGTTAAAATAGTTGTATCTCCTAAATAATAGCTAATTTAACAAAGACCTTTTCAAAGCATTTTAACTAGGCTGTTTTTGCATATGAATTAAAAAGTATAGCAATGTATTGTTAAATTTAAGTATTTCTTCCAAACCATTTTGTTCATTAAATGTTAAAAATTTAATTATACTAATTTGCTATTTCTATATGCCATGCATTGCATTTCACCAGAATAATAGCAATATAGCTATTTTACACAGGTTTTGATCTGTGCACTTGACAACAAATCTAAGGAAAATTATATTGTCTTTTTAATGTAATGTAAACAAAGAGGAAATATTTCTTTCCACCACTGAACATTTGTTTTGTGTCCATCTATGAAAAAATGTACATCAACATGCTAAGTATTTTTAATTACCCCTTATGAGTATTATTTATATAATATATTATTATTTATTTGTTCAGTTATAAGTATTTGTTATGTAAAAATTGCTTTTTTTTCATTTCATTTTCATTTGTTAGGATCATTAGGCCTAACTAAAGTTACATATATAAAAATCATCAATTAGAATTTTTCTCCCTCAATGTATGAAAAAAAAAATAATAATTTATCATATTTTTATTTGTTTATTAAACTATAAACACAATAAGAGAATTCTTTTTACAATAAATAAAAAACAAATCAATCTTGTAAGTTGTATGTAATGTTAACTGTTCATTTGTAAGTGATCCATATAATTATTTTCTTTAAAATTAATAGGATTTAAAATATTCTAATTTTTTCAATAGTTGCCTCAGAGTGAAAGGTTTGAAATACACAATTTTCTTTTTCTAAAAAACTTGCTACTTTTGTATCGAAAATAAAGTGTAATTTTGGAGCAGTCAATATTATTAATAAAAAAAAAACAATAATATAATTTTTGTATTAATAGAGCAAAACACCATTGTACTGTTGCATTTTAAACCTATATTGACAAAAGTGCTTGTTATTTTACTGTTTTCCTTTCAAAATCTTTGTGAATTAAAAAATATTTCAAGAGTCTTTGATTACAAAACTATGGATGATGAAAATATTTGTTTTTCAAAGTTCAACATTTCTATAAGGATTAATTTTAAAACAATTTAAATCAAAATTTCTTAATTACTCTGAAAGTTATTATAGTGCAGACATAGAGCATACAAAGAGCTTTATAAATCTAATTACAGTAAAACCCCAGTTACCTGAAAAGCATGGAACCACAGTATTTTCGATTAATTAGGGTTCCATAGGAATTTTCGAGTAACCAGGGTTCTGTAGGAATTTTTTAATAAACGGGAGGCATAGGTAAAACTTGTTTGATGAAAAGCTGTGAGTGCATTTTAGAATATCATTATAATAAAAAATTCTTGGTATCATACTATAAGAACTCTGAATGATAATCCAAAATTACAAGTCGTTCCAATAGCAGGACGATAATTTATTAGTTAAAATCGAAGTTCAGTACCAATAGTGACGTGGAAAGAGTTTACTTTTTAAACATTCGAAGAGAGAATTTCTTGCTTCAAAGAAAGAGAGATGCATGTGCAGCACAGAGCCATGGAAATCAAATACAAATCGCAAATTTTATAAGTAATGGATGAAGAGATGCATGTTCCGGTAAAACAAAATTGTACATTGCAAACATAATTGAAATAATGCCCATTCTAAAGGCTATAAAAAATTAAGAAGTTGACTCAGTTTATTTATTTCATAAAGTTCATGTTTTTTAATACTATTTCTACCAGTGTCTACTAACACATTTCAAAGTTTTGATTTTTACTTATTTTGCTTCTAATTTTTTAAGCTAATAAGTATTAAAACAATTCTTTGATATATTTAAAAGGATTCAGAATTGTTCTGATCTAAAACATACAAATAAAATAGCAATCATAAATCAAAACTAGCAGGGATGACAGGGCTAAGCTCGGTCAAAATTATATTTATATTCAACTCGATATAGTATTTTCACTGCATCATTCACTCCGTATTATTACTGTAAAACAAGTTATTACAAAAACAATCAATAAGAAAATTATGTTTGTATGCACATGTCCATAAATTTTACTTTATTTTAAAATTTACAACAAAAGGACATCGATCCAAATCCCTTTTTTCACTTGACTCTGGTTAATTTAACCATGCATCTCGAATCCTATTAAGAATGTATTAAAAAATTCATCACATTCTGAAAGACAACATTTTTTGCCAGGTATAGCCAAATTTGAAGTCATTTCGCACCAAATATGTGTTGTGGCTTTCGTAATCTTAATAGTCAATTTTTTGGCCAAATGTTGCCAATATTTTGTCAAATATCGTGAACTTATTGGTTGCTGTCATTTTCTCGTGACCCTGACCCGTATTACCCAAAATGACCTACTAATCAAATTTGATCAAACATGTGATTTAGCTCAATGGTCTTCAGGTAATCAAAAACTGTAGAATATAAAATTGAATCAAAATCGTTTAAGCCATTTCTTAGATAAAATTAGCTTGACAGCATTCAGCAATGAAACAAAATGGCCCATTAATATAATTTTGTTTAACATGCGACTCGGTCCAATAATCTTCTTAAAAGACATTTCGTTACAAAATTTAGGTAAAATTGATTGAATCGTTGTTATATATAATTAGAATAACCCTAACCCATTATGACCCATTAATCGAATTTTCACGAGCATGTGTCCTGGTCTAATGGTTTTCTCTTGCCCGAAAACATCATAATACAAAATATAGTCAAAATGGTGCAAGCCATTTTTTACATAAAATTAGCATGACCCACAAATGACCCTTATAATCAAAATATCTCGAACATGTGACCTAGCTCATTTTTTTGTGTGCTGAAAAATGTTAGATACAAAATTTAGGTAAAATCGATTGAGCTGTTTTTTAGATATAATTAGTTTGACCCTGACCCAAAATGACCCATTAATAGAATTTTCGCAAACATCTGACCTAACCCAATGATTTTCTTGTGACTGAAAACGATAGAATACAAAATTTAGTCAAAATTGCACAAGACATTGTCTAGATAAAATTAGAATGACCTAAAAGTGACCAACTAATCGAAATTTCTCAAACACGGGACCTAGCCCGATGATTTTCTTATGCCCAAAACATGTTATACACAAAATTTCGTTAAAATCAATCCACTCGTTCTTTAGATATAGCTTGACCATGACCCACAAATGACACTTAAAATTGAAATCTCTCAAACATGTGACTTAGCCCATTAGTTTTCTCGTGTCTAAAAACTGTTCATATAAAATTTCGTTCAATCGATCCTGCTGTTCTTTAAATATAAACAGTTTGACCCGGACCCTTTATGACCCATTAATTGAAATTTCTCGAACATGTGTCCTAGCCCAATGTTTTTCTCGTGCCAAAAAAAATGTGGTATACAAAAATTCATTAAAATCAATCCACCTGTTCTTTAGTAATAGCTTGACATGATTCATCATGACCCACAAATTACCCCTATAATCGAAATCTCTCAAACTTGTGACTTAAGCCATTAATTTTCTCAAGTCAAAAAACTGTTATATACAGAATTTCATTAAAATAAATTAGGGCTGTACCGAGTACTCGGTATTCAGCATAATCGGCCAATTTGCCGAGTACTCGGTATTCAGCCAAATTTTGGGCCGAGTACTGAGTACATTACCGAGTAGTTGTAAGGATTTCATTTATAAGCATTTATTATCATTACAATGAGAAATTATTTGGAACAATACATTATCAATGAATAAATCAAAGTTTAAAGCACTAACATATTTAATTTCTTCTTGCAAGCTAGTTTTGGAAGCCATAGTATACAATCATCATCATATTTTGCACTGATGATGATATGCTATGGCTACTGAAACTAGTTTGCAAGAAGAAATAAAATATTTTGGTGCTTTAAATGTTTTGATTTATTTATAACATTATTGAAGACAAAGGAATTTTAATAACTGATCTGTAAAAGTTATTTGAATATAAATATATAATATTTGCAATTATTCAAAAAATATTTATTTAATATATAAGAATGTGCCTACAAAATACGGAAAACTTAAAAAAAGACACAAATGCAAATTCTTCCCTCCAGTTAACTTCTTAATCCGCTTTTCATTGTATCACAATTAAAATGGCTGAAACTTTCTTTTTCCAAATTATGTAGTACTGTTTTAATTGGTAGTATTACTCCTAACATCGGGATCTATTCATTTGAGTTCATCAATGTTATGATTACTCTGAATAAAAGTAACAATTTCATTACACTTGTCAGTGATTGCTACTGAACTGTGGTTAAATTTATCTTACTTTCAGCAGCATAAAAGCAAAGAGGCTGTTTTAATTCATGCAACATTTTCAATATATTATATTTTGAACTCCATCTTATGGTTTATAACAGTTAATTACTCTAATAATTAATCTTTTTGGATCCAGGCAAGGAAACTGAACTTTTTCGAAATTTGAGCATGCAACTATATGGAATAGTCAAAATCCTCCTACAATGTTTTTAGCTTCTAACATGTCTAAAACAGCCTGTTAGGCGATAAAACGGATTTTATTGTAGGTTGCATATTGTGAATAATGCAAGCTTACATCATTACTTTTAACAACAGTTATTTGAATTATTCAAAATTACAGCTACCAATAATCATTCTTGATATAGATTTCATTTGTAAATTGAAGAATCAGTTAATTTACATTGGTTGAATTTAAATTTTATGTATCACTTTTTTTCCATTTTTTTAAAGTAATGCTACTGTTTTACACTGTTTGAAATTTTAAAAATTATCTTTAAAGTGTGTATAATTAAATTTCAAATTAGTTAATTAGAAATTATTTAAAAGCTAACTAGAAAATATATGATTATTTGTCAAAGAAGTATCTTTATTATATTTACACTTCAGACTTCTGACTTCACCCACCTTGGGGACCCGCTTTTGGCATATGGTCGGGACAAGCCCCGAGCCCAAGGCAGGGGGAGGGGTCCACTATTCCAGCGGACCACAGCCATGTTCCCGTTGCCGGGAACATCAGCAAGGAGGAAGATCCCTGTATTTCTTGCCCTTAAATCACTAGGAGTTTACAATTGCAATCACAATTGGCAACCCTATTCATTCAGGGCGTGCCGGTTTTTACTTGTAATATTCCTGGTTGGGGTTATACATGATATTGTTTGGTATTCACTATTAAATTACAATACATTGGGAAAAGTAGTTTTTACAATAATACAACAATACTTGATTATAATTACAGTGACACAATGAGAAAAATACAATTATATATACAGTAAAACAAATACTGCTTATTGTAGAATACTATGATACTATGAGATATTATATACATTTTATGGTGCTAACATTAAGAATTCACTAGTGTTTACAATAAAATAAACATTACTTTGTATTATATACAGTGAAAAATGAGAAGAGTACAGTTCGTTTTAGCAGTCTATATGAGCGTAACTGTGTCAATGTTTGGTATGTGACTGTTTATAAGATAGTGCATTTTATGCATTATTACTATTTACATGTTATATTTAGGCACTCATAGGTACATCCATTTTACGTGAGAAATTTGTATTTTATGAAAGAGTATAGCTCATTTTGTGTGCATTGAAAGCTCATTCGTATATACAACTTCTCGGCCTTGGTAACTCGGTACTCGGCCGAGTAGTAAAAGGCTCGGTACTTGGCCGAGTAGTAAAAGGCTCGGTACTCGGCTTCTCGACCAAAGTATTACTCGGTGCAGCCCTAAAATCAATCACGTCGTTGTTTAAATAGCTTGACCCAGACCCTTTATGACCCATTAAAATTTTTTCTCAAACATGTAACCTAGCCAAATGTTTTTCTCATGCCCAAAAACCATAGAATGCAATTTTTAGTGAAAAATCCGTGAGAAAATCTCTAGATAAAAATAGCATGACCCACAAACCAAATTTTCTCGTACATGTTACCTAACCCAATGGTCTTCTTGTAATCCAAAATGATAAAATATAAAATTTGGTCAAAATCATAAGAGCCATTTTTTAGATAAAAATGTCTTCACCCATAATGACCCACTAATTGAAATTTTTTGAACATGTGACCCAGCCCAATAGTTTTCTCATGCCAAAAAACGATGCAAAGAGAAAATTGCGTCCAGGGTAAAGTTAGAATTTGGCACTCGCTACCCCCAACTTTTTCTTGTGACAAGCGAGAAATGATGTTTAAATTTAGCCTCCCCTAAATTTACACGCCTGGGGTGCCATTTGCCCCCCTCCTCCTTTCATATGGCGCTGTTTTGTATATCTATTTGCATCAAGCAATACTAGCAGAATCTGCATTTATTTGATATTAGAAGGTTGGTAAGTATGTAGAGTCAAATCCACTTAAGACATGCTTCAAGGGATTAGGCAAAAGTTGCATATTGAACGGGTTCACATATTAAATGTGATTTGCATAATGTTGCAGAAACAGAACTTATTTATGCAACTAATCATTTAAAAGACTTTTAGAGCTTTTGTTTATTGTTGAAAAATGTTTTTCATACCAGGCCCTGATTATCACATGGGCAAATTGGGACTTAAACTCTGGGATGCAGACTTTAAGGAGCCCCCCAATTCCATACATTAAATTATATAACATTTACTTTCTTTTTCCAGTTCCAACACTTCCATATGTTGAAATTATTAAATTCATTTTAAAGTAATATAACAAATTGCTAAAGTTATTTAAAAAAGATTTGTTTCATACTAAGAAAAAAAAGTGCACTTTTATTGATTAAAGTATTTAATTTAGAATTGATGGAACTATGAATTTTCATTTATGTGCAGAGTGCCAAAATATGTTTATATATTACACATAGACATATGAATGGCCAATTGGTCTCCTTTGCTCAATTGGTCTGCGGGGGCTGTTTTACACATATTTAGATGAAACTTTAACTATTCCTGTTTAATTCATTGGGTTTTTATAAAACTTGTGGCGTAGTGGCAGATGGGCTTGCAATAAATTGGAGAAATTTAATTAAATATTCCAGACTAAATTTTATAAACTCAACAATTGAAAATATTTAATGAGAAATGAAGGTTACAAGTGCTCTGACTTTGCAGAGCGGTTGGTTTGCCGGACACCCGGACTTCAAACCCCGATATTGGGTATAGCAGTGGTCTGAGAGAGCAGAGCTCTCTCCAACGTAATACTGAGAGATCTATATCTCAACTGTCCGACCAGCAGCGAGAAAAACCTTCCCTGGTCAACATTCACAAGGGGGGAAGGGAGGAAAGACACCTTCCTCAGACTTCTTCCAATCTGGATCCAGGGGTCAAAGCGTCCTTCTCCCATTCGATATCACAGAGTGCCTCCCCTTGACTGATTTCACAACCCAAGGAAATCTGTACTTAGCAAGAGAAATGCAAGCAAAAACACCTGTGTAAGGTGACCTCCACATAAAGCGTGGGAGGCAGTATTGTTCAGGCATGACACTAAATCCTCGTACACCACTCAGCTGGAGACAACTTGCTCATCCTCTCACTGTCCACATAAAAGTTCAATAATTGCGACCACATTCCGAGCCTTGAGGACAAAAGGCACACCTGCAGCAGGAAATGTGGAGATATGACAACTCCTTCCCCCTAAGGAATTTTCCTGGGCTTGACTAGGAAAGCTCCACAAGGATAGCTCGTTCCCTTCAAACACCCTTTGTGAGGCAAGGCAAGGCAAGGCACATTTAAATATCCTATCACTTAATTTTAACTACCTTTTTCCGAGAACAATTTTCACATAACACCCACCTTGTCTCACTTGGAAACACAATAATAAATAACAATACATAAACACAAATGTTAAACACTGAAATTAAAAATATGCTAGATAATTAATATTTACAACTTCGTAGTTTATTTAAAAAGGCTAAGGGATGAGTCGGCTCAGACCATCGGCGTTCCCATTTTCTTTTCCTGGCTTATGCTCTATTCTAAATTTGAACTGTTGTAGGCATAAGGCCCAGCGCATTAGCCTCGCATTAGTTCCCATCATTTTTTTAGATACATGAGAGGATCGTGGTCTGTCTGAATCAGGAATTCCTGGCCATCCAGATAATAAGTTAACTTTTTTACTCCAAAAATGATAGCCGCTAACTCTTTCTCTACCGTACAATAATTTTTCTCAGCCTGACTAAATTTCTTGGACAAATAAACTATGGGATGTTCTTCCCCGTTACTCATTTGGGATAACACAATACCTGCCCCAATTTCGTTCGCATCTGATTGGACAATAAACTCCTTTGAATAATCTGGAGCATAGAGTACAGGTCTACTTATTAACTTTCCCTTTAAATTTTCAAACGCGGATTGACAATTTTGCGTCCATTCTATTATCTCTTTTTTAACCCTCCCCTTTAACGCGTCGGTGAGAGGAGCCGCGATAACAGAATAATTCGGGATGTGCCTACCATAGTACCCCACAATTCCTAAAAATGCTCTAATTTGAGTCTTTGTGCAAGGGGTAGGAAAATCTTTAATTGTTTGTATTTTAGCCTCCCCCGGGTATCTTTTACCCGACCCAATCTCGTGACCTAAGAAAATTTCATCTTGCAAAATTGTAATTTGTCTAGGGGACATCCTGTAAGGCCTTGCCCGCACCTGGGCATCGCTTGTGAGCTCTATGTCCATTTCCACTAATTTGGTATTATCCGGATCTGCAGAAAATACCTTCCCATTCTGTCTTAACATTCTACAGAAGCTATCAATTTGACTTTCCGTAGCGCACTCCGCTAATCCACTTTCCAGCACAATTTCCCGCAAATCGAACTGAGTCGAATCCGGTGCCGGATAAGGTATCTCTGCGTCCCTTTCAGACTCCTGATGTTCCTCCGGAATAATCAAATTAACTCGTTCCGGCCTGCGGTAATATGGTTTCATCAGATTTACATGATAAATGGTACTTTTGTCCCTCTTTTCAGGTAAATCAATCAAATAATTTGTATCCGAATTTTTTCCCGTTACAGTTCCTGGCCCCAGCCAATTTACAGCCATCCTATTGGGCTTAGAAGTAGCTAAAACCAACACTTTATCTCCCCCATTAAAATTTCTAGATACTGTATTTATGTCATACCAGACCTTCCTTTTCTCCTGGCATTCGCGCAGTTTCTCGGAAGCCAAATCCTGACATTTTTTAAGTCTATTGACTAAATCCAAGATGTATTCAACAACCGTTGGATCGGTATCACCAGAATCCATCCGATTCTCAAAAACAATAGTCTGAGGGGTCCTCAGATTCTTCCCTAAAACCAATTCAGAAGGGCTAAACCCTAAACTTTCGTGGGTCACTGTGCGTAACGCAAACAGTGCCGCTGAGAGATTCTTTTCCCAATCTTCTCCTGATTCTAATCAAAGCACTTTAAGGACTCTTTTTAATGAAGAATGTCATCTCTCCACTACATGACTCTGTGGGTGACAAACCGAACTATGAGTCACTTTGATTCCAAAGCGTTCAAAAAACTCAGAAGTAAACTCACTGGTGAAGGATTTTCCCAAATCACTCTGGATTTCTTTAGGGAAACCCTTCCTAGAAAATACCAACAACAAGGCATCAATCACACTGACCGACGTGATATCTTCCACCGGTATAGCATCCGGATACCTCGACGCTACACAAATAGCAGTAAGTAAATATCTATTATCCTTATGACTCCTGGGTAATGGACCTACGGCGTCTATATTTATTTTTGAAAACACTTCCGAAATTACAGGCACAATTTTCAAAGGTGCTTTCACTTTATCCCTATTATGACCAACAATCTGACATTCGTGACAGGTTTTAACATATTGTTCAATCTCTTGATAACAGTTCGGCCAAAAATAATGCCTCAAAATTCTGTCTTTAGTCTTTGTGGTTCCCAGGTGTCCTGACACTTCATTATGACAAAAGGCCTTTAAATCCTCCCTAAACTTCTCTGGAACGCACAATTGCATCCTCTCTTCCCCCGACTTACTCACAACTATGCGCACAAGACGGTCCTTTACAATTTTAAATTCTTTTTCCTCGGCAGTTTTTGCTCTTTCCCACAAAGGAATTAACGAAGGACATTTCAGCTGTTCCCTTTTGAATTCATCCCCCGAAATCTTAGCTAATACACTTTCCCCATCAGCCTTCGGTAGAAATTCCCCATCCTCTTCATTTAAAGTGAGAGGTTCAGTTTCGGTTTCAGTTTCACCCGGAATTTCGACTTCCATTTGTTTATTCTTTCGACTTTGACTACGCGTAATTACAGCACAAACAGATATAGGAGATTCCTTATGCTTCTCAATTAATTCTGCGGTTTCATTACCCATTAAATAGAATCCCTGATCTAAATCATCCGGTTTAACAGCTGCCTTAGTGACAATAGTTCCAAATTCACCCTGAATTGTGACTTTAGCCAAAGGTAAACAAAAGCAGGTTTTATCTAAAGGTTGACGTACCCAAGTTACTTCACCTAATAAATCTTCCGGATTTTCCCAACTTTTTGCTAGCAGATCAATTCCACTACCACTGTCTCTCAAACAATCCCTTTCAACGCCATTAATTCTCACTTTACTGATATATGGATCAAAACTCTCATTTACTTCTACATTTCCGACTAATCGGCACACTATTTTTTCCTCTCTTTTTCTTAAACTGGGGCAGTCCGGGCGTATATGCCCTTTAACATTGCATTGGAAGCAAACGACTTCCCTAGTTTACTCAAAGCGTTTATTTTTTTCTACCTTAGGTAGCTCCCTATTATTCTGAGGCTCCGGTTTCCTCCGATCTTCCGTCCTTTCCTTAAAATTATTCCCTATTTTACCCTTTCCAAAAGACCTCCTTTCCCAAGGTTTACTATCCGTTTTTTTTAACGTTTTCTTGACGCTCTCATAATAATCTAGTTTGGTCGCTAATTCAGAAGCTTCGCGAAATTCCTCCCAACTCTCTAAATACCTTTCCTTAATTTCAGGGGGAACCCGTTTTTTCAATTGCTCCGTAAGCATTAATTCCTTCAAAGATTGAAAATCAGTCACCTTTGCGGACTCTAACCAATTATCTAGATAGCCACGCAACTCATAAACCAGATCAGACCAAAACGCTCCCGGTTTTTTTATGCTCCTCAAATCTTAACCTTAAAGCAGCCGTGCTTAGTCTAAACCTAGTCAATAACATACTCTTCATGTGATAATAATCATCTCCCTTATCTGCAGGTTCCTTGACAACTAACTCAGCTATCTCTGCAGGTAACAACGGAATTAATTGCGACA
The DNA here is from genome assembly GCA_964019185.1 of Maratus speculifer. Classification (NCBI taxonomy): domain Eukaryota; kingdom Metazoa; phylum Arthropoda; class Arachnida; order Araneae; family Salticidae; genus Maratus; species Maratus speculifer. The sequence goes on along the minus strand of OZ025293.1, from coordinate 237,706,561 downwards.
CCCATTCTTCCTCCTTAACTTTCTCTTTTGTAGCCTGACGTTCAAAAATCATAAAAAATAAAGTAATATCCAAGATTTTCGGATCAAATTTTGGGACTAAGTCCTTTAACTTAACTTTTCTGGTCCCTTCAGTATTTATGGAAACCGTCGATCCTACACTCGCTGTTTCTACAGCATTAGAAAGCCTTAACCTTTCCAATTCATATTCGCGCTCTTCTTTAGCTATTTTGTCTAACCTTTCTTTTTCCCTCTCCTCTTTGGCTTCCCTAGCTAATCTTTCCTTTTCCGCTTCCTTTAATTCCTCTAAAATACGATCTAAGAAAGCTTCCCCAGTTTCCTCATCATATTCCGTCGATTCCGTTATGCCTTTTATAATATCTTTAATCAGGTCTGAATCCGACACATCAACCTCAAATTCTCTGGCTAACAAAATTAAAGTTTGTTTCTTCTGCCTTTTTAACTTATTTAGAAAAGCCATGATAACAATTAACTAACACTCCTATACACAATTTTAACCTTTCAAAAACAAAGAACCTAATCTTTGAGTTATTTCAACATTAAATAAGATTTCCAAAATTTCAATGAGATTTCAAATTAAATATAGTTTCAAAATTAATTATAATTTCAAAATTATTACATTCCATAACTCTTACATATGCTACTCTTTTCACTTTGCCCCAACATAACATACAAAACAAATATCATTACTCCCTACCTTAACTTTAGAAAATATATATATATATATATATGAATGATCAAATGTTTCCAAATGAGACAAAAATAAATATAATAACACATATAAATAACACACTAGAGAAATGCATATACAACAAAATGAAACCCTTAAACAAATGGCTACACACAATACACTAACCTATCTCTACCACACCCACATAATCGAACATTCCCAGTTCAAATTAAATTTTAAAAAATTAATTTTTCTAACTTTCTCATGGACCAGTACCTTGCAACACAAAAAGCATTTAAAAGGAACTCACCCCTCTTTTAGGCGACGGAACGGGTGCTCCACCAGACAAAACCAGGCAATCAGTCAGACGAAACTCCGGAACGGGTGCTCCACCAGACAAATCCAGCAATCAATCAGATGAAACTCCGGAACTGGTGCTCCACCAGACGAATTCACACTAGGAAACGTTGAACAGGCATACCATTCTGGCGAAAGTCCAATTCCACAAGCGATGAAAATCCAAAAAATCGTCGAACATGCACACGACTCTGGCGAAAGTCCAATTCCACAAGCGATGAGAGTCCAAAAATCAATGAAGAAACGGGTCCAGAGTTTTTTTAACTTAACTCTCAGATCCAAACGCGCTGCCACCAATATAATTTATTTAATTTAGCTGTGGCGTAGTGGCAGATGGGCTTGCAGTAAATTGGAGAAATTTAATTAAATATTCCAGACTAAATTTTATAAACTCAACAATTGAAAATATTTAATGAGAAATGAAGGTTACGAGTGCTCTGACTTTGCAGAGCGGTTGGTTTGCCGGACACCCGGACTTCAAACCCCGATATTGGGTATAGCAGTGGTCTGAGAGAGCAGAGCTCTCTCCAACGTAATACTGAGAGATCTATATCTCAACTGTCCGACCAGCAGCGAGAAAAACCTTCCCTGGTCAACATTCACAAGAGGGGGAAGGGAGGAAAGACACCTTCCTCAGACTTCTTCCAATCTGGATCCAGGGGTCAAGGCGTCCTTCTCCCATTCGATATCACAGAGTGCCTCCCCTTGACTGATTTCACAGCCCAAGGAAATCTGTACTTAGCAAGAGAAATGCAAGCAAAAACACCTGTGTAAGGTGACCTCCACATAAAGCGCGGGAGGCAGTATTGTTCAGGCATGACACTAAATCCTCGTACACCACTCAGCTGGAGACAACTTGCTCATCCTCTCACTGTCCACATAAAAGTTCAATAATTGCGACCACATTCCGAGCCTTGAGGACAAAAGGCACACCTGCAGCAGGAAATGTGGAGATATGACAAACTGATTGAAATAAGTAAAAAAACATGGATTCAAATATGACTTAATTGTAGATTATAAAAAACATTACAATCAAAATAATTTTCCTGCCTGCTTAATTCAACCTTCTTTCTCTACTTAAGTAACACAAATCAGTGTTGAATTCAGAAACTTTTTACCAGAAGGAAATAAAACCAATGAAAATGGAAACTGTCTATGATTAAAACCTGTTTTAAAAAGAAAAATCACATTTTTGCCTTATAAATATCATGAAATTATAGAAGTTAAGATGAAAATTAACTAAAAAAAATGGTTTTTTTTTCTTTTTGATTTTGTTTTATAGGTTTTACTCTGGTATTTTGTGAAAAAGTCAGTAATTGTTTTCATAATTTACTTTTAGTATACAGAAATTTGTGAAGTTTAGGAGTGGGGGATATTGTTAAATGGAAATAATTTTAAGTTCATGAAGTTTGTTTAATAAAATATGAATAAAACAAAAATATTGAAAAAATGTATTTTTTTTGGGGCAGGTTTTACTTATTATTATTTTTTAATGCAATGTAGCCAAATGAGAAAAGTTTAATTTAAAAAAAAACACATAATCGAGAGAGATTAACAAAAACTAAAGTGTAGTGTACCTTTTTTGTTTTTTACTCAGTACTATTGCAAATTTGTAACTTTTAAAAAAATCTGCAATATTACTATGTATAATTTCTCGTAAAAAAAGAAAAATCACTTTATTAAAACTTTTGCATATTCTAAGGATTCATCTGAACATTTTCATGAAACTTGATTCACCTTCTCATTGTGTAGAAGACTTCCCCCTCCCCCCAATCTCCCATTCTCAATGCCAAAATGTCTTTGTGATGGTATATCAGTAGTAAGTGTTTATCTAAGTGTGAAAAAAAATTGTTTTGTTTAGCAGAAAGAATAGAAATGATTAAATAAAGAAATAACTTCACTTTCATACAATCTGCCGTTATAAATTCATACATGTATTGCAACAGAAGCTCTCTGTTTGAAAGTTGTACAGGCACAAAATGATAATAAACTTTGTTATAGTGAATATGTTTGTCACAATATAGAGATTAACCCCTTCCGGCACAGTATTGCCGGGTCGGCAACACCTAAACTTCCCCCTGTTTAGAGGTTCAAAAACTCCACGAATATTTCAAAAACTACTCTGATGGCTACTTTAAATCTTTCTTATGAGTTCTAGATGGCAGCCCCACAGATATCAAATTCTACTGTTTTTAAATAATAGGTAAAATATTTTACTCTAATACGCGCTTCACCACAAAGTTCTTCTCACTGCGCTTATCAATGGTGTACTTATGGGGTGTTACCACTTTGGCAAGAGCTGTATAATTAAAATGGTTTGTGCAATCTTTACAAAATTATACCTGTATACTCCTCTAGGCCTAAATAGGTTGCCTAAATTTTTTTTTTCTTTAAATTCCAACTTTAAAGAGTAGTGCGCCGGAAAGGGTTAATTTACATCTGAATGGTGTCCAAAGTCAAGGTTCAGCAGAAAATTTCATTAAATAAGGAATTCGTTAAGAAAAGTTCCACTGTATATGGTGCTATATAATCAATGAAAAATGATTGCAAGTACGTGAATATTTGAAAATGTACTTGTTGATTATTTTTGTTTCAAGCAGATGAATGATTTTGTAAACTACTTTGCATAATTAATGTATGTCTTTGATTAAGATAAAAGGAATAGATGTTCTCAGTACTGTAAGTGTGTAATGATAAAATAAGTTTATGAGAAGTTGGTACACTTATTTAATGATAATCATTCAGATTGGCCTCCCATCATCATATCGAGAGTTTATAAGGTCGTTATTCGGTATTAAGACAAGGGTTCTATCAGAGTACATTTGTTACTAATGACATAATGTGTCCATTGGTTTTGTATGTAAGTGTGTAATGTGATAACTCTTGATAGAAATGTCAAATTTGTTTCATTTTTTTCCAGGTTCATTCTGATAAGGTACTTCCCTGATTACTTTTTGGAGTTCATTGGTTAAGTATAAAAGGGGGGGGGGTGTAACAAAGGTCCAATCCTTCCTTTAACTTAAATAAATGGTTTTTAGCATGCAGAAATATTCGCTTTGCTTTATATTTTACATACCAGTTTATTCTGAAAAGGAGCTTACCTGATTAGATTTGAAGTTCATTAGTTTTGTACCTATAAAGCAGGACCAGTCCTCCCCACTAGCAGTTTATTATGTTAAGGATGATTAAATTTGGAGGTTCATTACTTAAGTATATATAAAGGAGGACTAGTCCCTTTATACTTATAGACAGGGATTCTATCATAGTACATTTGTTACTAATGACATAATGTGTCCACTGGTTTTGTATGTACATATGTAAGCACGTAATGTGATAACTCTTGATAGAACTATCAGATTTGCTTCTTTTTTTTCCAGGTTCATTCGGACAAGATTATCCCAGATTAAATTGAATAATACCTTGCATACAATATTTCAAGGGAAATCAAATTTTTATTGCTTAAGAGGCGCAAATGCTGATGTAGTGAAAAGGTTTTAAAGTCAGTAGAACATAGGAAACCTTTTCGCTAGGTTGGCATTTGTGCCTCACAAGTAATGAAAATTTGATTTTCATTTGAAATAGGAAATTTATTTATTGCATTTTTTCTCATCTGAGTTCTCTAGCAATTCGGTTGCTAAGCTGTCATTGAAGATGAAAGTATTTAATTGGTGCCAGACCATCGGCATTGCCAATTCACTTAAACAGCCTTTTATTTAAGAACCTACATACACAACTCGGACAGAGAAATTTGAATAAACAATCCTATGGGAGTGTTGTTTACAGATTTCTCGTTTGCAGATAATATTTTTTTAAAAAATTTTGGCCTGAACACCTAAGGTCGATATGTTTTTTTGCGATTTTGGTCTTCCTGTGATTAGTGTAGGTTCTTAATGATTATAAATATGGATGTAGTAAGTTTGTGATGATATACACTGCTTAACTTCTGGATTTTAAAAATTAGATGTTGTGAATACCCTCTGCTTTTAGTAAACTTATAAGCATATTATGTAGTGTATATTCATAGTGTTATGACTATGCTAGTGATCAGGGGCATACTCAGCTATATGTGATCAGGGGTCGGGAAATACATCATTTTACATGTACAGGCAAGTGGATTTTCTGACAAAGTGAGTAAATGTTTAGGATTTTGCAAAATTGAAGAATATATATATATATATATATATATATATATATATATATTAGTTAGATATATTTCGTAACTTTTCAAGTTATCACAGTGTAAACATGTGTACTAAGTTTATCCTATACTCAACTTTCCTTTGTTATAAATACTATTTTTAAAATTTACAGAAAAAATATGAAAATGCATTGAGTAATTAATAATTTACGCAGTCACTTGCATTTTTTAATAACAATTTTCAACTGCATGTTGCATCATACAGGATGGTAAGTTTTTCTTAAAATTTCGCTTTTGCACACCTATTAGTGATTATAAACCGAAGAAAATAATGTATAGGTAGTAGACTTTAAATAAAAAAAGTCCAGGCAGAATATTAATAAGAAGCAAAAAGTAGCAATTCAACTCACAAATTAGGTATACCGGTCAGTGTTTTCGACAAAATTCACTTTTTTCCACCAATCCTTTGACATTTTTTTTTAATTGGCTAGTACAAGGTGATCGAAAAGACACATAACACCAGAGATATAGTGTATATATTAAAGTACAAACGATTCAAATTACAAACATAATCTAAATTGAAAGTAACAATACTGATCAAAATTAAATATTGTTGCAGAAGACAATGACAATGTGACCCTTTCTCTTGAGTAGTTTTGGATCTCTATGTTTGAGGAGTTCATTGGATAAGTCTAAGAGGGGGATGGGGGGCTAACTTCTCCCCCTTAATTTAGATAAATGGGTTTTTCATGCAGATTTCGTTTAAATTTTAAATATAGGATCATTCTATTGAGGCAACTTTATGATTAGTATTGAGTGCTAATTGGATAAGAATAAAGAGGGGGAACAAATGGCTAATTCCCCACCCTTGCTGTATTTACTCGTGTATAACGTGCAATTTTTCTCCCCAAATTATAGGGCAAAAACACTGAGTGTGCATTATACACGGAATATTTTTTATTGCTTTACGTGATCACACGATATATCTATGAATCAAGAAATGTATTCATAGAATAAATTAAAACTGGAATCTTACTGAATAGAAGTATTTCTGCATTTTTATTTCGCTCCTTGCACTTTTTTAGACAAAAGCGGTAGTAACATTATTTAAACACTACTTAGCAATCCTCATTGCAGCTACTGCTTTTTATGTAACAATAACAGCAAAAAGTCATGTAATATATACAGATTGCACTATAAATAAAAAAAATCTGTAAGGTTAAAAAATTTTCAAATTTTTTTTAGGAAACTGGGAAACCTAGAGCTTTTTATCTAACAACGACCCAAGTAACAGATAAAATTTTAGTAAGATTAGTACAATTTTACTAGATTCATTTGTAGAGCAACAGATTTCTATAGTCTCACAAAAACTAGTTTTGTAAATTTCTCTCTTGCTTTTTTTTTTAATTTATTTATTTTTTTTTTTTTTTTTTTTTTTTTTTTTTGTAGTACAATGTAAAGATAAAATTTTAGCAAGAATACAGATTTCTGCGACTTTACATTTGTAGAATTAGATTTAAGAGAAAAAAAAAACAATGTAGACGTTTTTATGTATTTTGTTTGCAAGTGATGTCACCATATCATGGCACTGACTCCCTACACAAAGTCTAAAAAACGAATTTCAACTTCTTTTCTAGCCTGATTGATATTTGTTTCGAATTTACAATGATTAGTTTTGGAAGTTCATTAGACAAGTGTAATAAAAAGGAGAAAGGCTACCTCCCCCTGGCCTTATTTTAGATAAATGGGTTTTTTATGCAGAACTATCAATTTCTTACAAATTTTGGATACTGGAACATTTTGACGAGGCGCCTCTGTGATTAATATTGGGTATTCATTGGAAAAGTAGAAAATAACATCCCCCCCCCCCCTAAATTTAGGTTAATGGGTTTTTCATGCATAATTTACCATTTTGCTTTAAATTTTATGTATAGGTTCATTCTGATAAAACGCTTCTCTGATTTGTTTTGGGAATGCATTGGATAAGTATGCATGGAGGATTGGGAGGACTACCTTTCTTAATTCAGGTAAATGATTTTTCATGTTTAATTAACCAATTTGTTTCAATTTTTGGATGCAGGTTCAAAGTTATTAGATGCTTCCCTGATTAATTGTGCAGTTCTTTTGTTAAGTATAAAGGAGGGAGGGGTTCGGACAATTACCCCTCCCCCTTTAAATTAGTCAAATGGGTTTTTTTTATTTTTCGAATGGTGTTATTCCTTGAAAATATAAGGTTTTAATAAACAATTAGTATGCGTAGCCTGCGAGCTCAATGCAGCCAGTTTAACTGGGCATTGTTTTTGGTTTTATTAACATTAACACTATTTTTTGTTTTTATTAACATATGTCCTAGAGTTTGAAAAAAGACAATCTATGGAGTAACAAGATTTTGGAACAGGTGCAATGTGGTTTGTGGTCTAGATTTCGTTTATGTTTTTACCAGACCAAACCTCCATTTGTAAAATTGGTCAAAGTTGAAAGTCTGATGTCATCTCAATTGCTAATATGGTGATGAGTTATACAATTTTTATTTTCTACATATTGACTTTGAGATAAATAAAAGAACAAACATTCAAAAATACTAAATTAATCAATCAGTTAAAATTTAATAAATTTAGTCTTTTCGTAAAGCAAAGCTGTAGTTCTTAAAATTTGAAAAAAGTGGAATTAAAGTTGGTGAATTATTCCTTCTCAACTTTTTTTTGTTTTGTTTTGTTTTGTTTAATCAAAACAATCATCAAAATTACGCATTCAGCGATAATAAGCCACCACGTTGTCGCTCATTGTCACATATGAATCGCTCATTTTCCCTGATTCATTCTCATCAAGAATCTCCGGCAATCGTTTACGGCAGTCCTCGACTGCGCATGTGCAATAGACTGCCGTAAGATTAATATTCTTACGGCTGCCGTGAAAATAGACACTTCGTTTTTTTAATTGTAAAGTTTCTGAATTATCAATTAGGCTTTTCAGTTCTGGGTCTGTTTGCTGCGCTTGGGCAATTTCCTTATAATTTATGGGGTTTGGCATACTTATAGCATTTATACGTGAAAGTGCATCTGCCACAATATTATCTGACCCTTTTATGTGATGAATATCAGTAGTAAATTGAGAGATAAAATCCAGTTGCCTAGCCTGTCTTGGAGAACATTTATCTGACAAGGAAGGTCTCCATACGGGCATACTCAGAAAAATCTGAAAAAATTACAGAATGTTCTTCTCATATAGTTATATATGTTTATAAAAAAATTTCGGCGGAATCTCCTTATAACGTTCGTAAAAAAATAATAAAAATTTCGTTTATTTGGCGGTTTATCTCCGGTTGGCGAAAAAACGAAATTTTGAAAAATACGCTTTTACGCTTCGAATACTTTTTAAAGAAAAAACTTTCTATGTTCAATTTATTTAAATAAGTTTAGTTTAAGTAATTTTAGTTTTGCATTTTTACTTTACTTTAAGTGTAATTTTGTCATATACGTTTATATGTACTTATAACAAAATGAAATTAATATATTTTATCATTTAAAACACAATTTAAATTGATTAAAATTGTTCCAAATTGAAAAATACACTGTTAAAATCTGCTGCATTTTGTTGCAACGCACTCCCTTGCTTGTATAGAAAACGGTTACTTGGCTGTGAAATGGAGCTTTCTCATTGGTTGGAATAGCGATATTATATACAAGCGGTGGAGTGCGTTGCAACAAAATGCAGCAGATTTTTAACAGTGTATGACACGGTCAATTCGCCGTGCTATGGAGCATTCTCATTGGTCAGAAGAGAGATATTCTATAAAAGTAGTGGAGTGACGTTGCAGTAAATGCTGCAGATTTTTAACAGTGAAGTCAATTAAAATCAATTTTCAGATTCGTTAAAATCGTCTGGTTTTGGCGAGGAAATGCACTGCTCGCCAAATCCCACGTCGCTTTCAGCTTTTCACGCCAATTATTCCAAACTATTTTATTTTTTTACATATCTAATAATGTAATTCCGCCGCTAATTTTCACTGATCCTTTATTACCTACATGAGTAGTTTAATTCGTATTTTTTTTCAAAAAATTCTGAGTATGCCTCCAATGGAGACCTTCCTTGTGAGCGCTGATGGAAAGCAAAAGTTAGTGGTTTGTGATCAGTATATAGGGAAAAATTTCTCGCTTCAAGCATATGTCTAAAATGTTTTATGGCAGCATATGCGGCTAAAAGTTCCCTGTCATATGCACTATAATTTTTCTCTGTTTGATAAAGTTTGCGCGAGAAAAACGCGAGAGGTTGTAATTCCCTATCCACTATCTGCGACAATCATCCTCCGATAGCAAAATCTGATGCATCGACATCTAAAACTAACTCAGCATCTGGTTTTGGATGTGCTAATAGAACCGCATTAGCAATTAACTTTTTACAATTATTAAATTCTTCCTCTGCTTTATCTGTCCAATCAAGTTTTGTCTTATCATTTTTCTTCGCTCCTTTTAAATAGGAAGTTAAAAACACTTGATGGTTTGCTGTGTTTGGTAAAAATCTACGAAAAAAATTTAAAAATCCCAAAAACCGCTCAAGATCTTTAATGGTTTTGGGCTGAGGATAATTTAGAATAGGCTCAACTTTATCAGGTAAGGGTTTAGTGCCATTGCTAGTAATTAAGTGGCCTAAGAAAGAAATTTTTGATGCACCAAATATACATTTAGAAACATTTATGGTTAATCCATACTTATTTAGTCTCTCTAAAATGGTTCGTAAATGCACTTTGTGTTCCTCCTCATTAGCACTAAATATTAAAATGTCATCTAAATAGATATAATAAAATGGGAGATCACCCAGAATTTCATGCATGAATCGCTGAAAAGATTGTGTAGCTCCGCATAGCCTAAAATTTAAATACGGAAATTCAAATAACCCAAATGGTGTACAAACTGCTGTTTTCTGTACATGGTCTGGATGCACAGGAATGTGGAAATAGGCACGAACAATGTCTAATTTTGAGAAAAAATTTTTGCCATGCAAGGTATTAGAAAAATCCTGGATGTGAGGTATAGGATACCGATCCGGTACTGTTTTGTAATTTAATCTCCTGTAGTCCCCTACGGGGCGAATGCTACCTGAGCTTTTCGATACTACATGGAGTGGAGACGACCAAGGTGATTTAGATGGACGGCAAATGCCTTGGTCCATCATGAATTGGAACTCTTTTTTTACAGCCTCATATAGTTTTGGATGGAGCCTTCTTGGCTTACTATATATTGGCGGGCCGGTTGTTTCAATGTGGTGCACTGTATTGTGCTTAACAGAGGTAATACCAGGTGTCAATTTAGTTAAATCTGGAAATTCTGACAATATTTGATGATATATGGACTCACCAGAAATTAGTTTTACAGAAAAATGTTGGGCAGAATTTGAAATTATCCCGGACTGGGTTAAGTTCGTTATACTATCGATGAGTTTCTGTTTTTTAAGGTCAATTAAGATGCCAAAATGTTGTAAAAAATCAGACCCTATTATTGGGACAGGGACATTAGCGATTAAAAATTTCCAGGTGAAATTTTGCCAAAGACCTAAATCCACATTCATAAGTTTAGTACCATATGTGTAAATTTTGGAATTGTTGGCTGCAAATAATTGTAGTGAATCAGGTTGTAGATTTTTTAATTTTTTTTGTGAGTGGTATACATGAAACATCCGATCCTGAATCAATTAGGAATTTTAGGTGCGATTTTTTATCATAAACATGCAAGCGACATGATTTTGCGACTGTCGCCGATGTATTTCGATCGATAGCCGCTACTGAGAGTTTTCCGGATCAGTGGTACTAGTATAGGTGCAGGGGAGGCGACATTTCCGCGCATTTTTTCCAAATCGTGCATGATAAAAACAATAATCAGTATTACGATCACGGGAGCGTCAGCGAGAAAACTACGGTGTCTAGAACCGTTACGATGCCCTGGCCCTCTGCTCCGATCGCGAGAAAAGCGCTCGACTTGTTTACTTAATGCTGCAATCTCATTGCGAAGTGCGGAGACGTCATCTAACGGCGAAACGCGTTGAGTATTGTCTGCAGAAACTGCAGCAGCCTGACTGACAGCGAAAATATTATCGGTTGAAGTACGCACTTCAGAAATTTTGTCAGCCATTTTGGCCAAATTGTCAAACGATTCTGAGCTAATAGATAAAATCGTTTGCATTGCTGATGGTAGTCTCTGAAGCCATAGTGTTTTAAGGAAATCGTCAGTGATGCATTTCCCCCCCTAACACTCGCATTTTTCGTAGAAATTGTGAAGGTTTATCATCGCCCAGGGGCATTTCCGAAATAAGTCGCCTGATCTACTCGCTTTCAGAAGCAGAAAATTCCGTAATAAGCCGAGTTTTTAAGGCCTCATATTTATTATTCTCCGGAGGAGCAAATAAAATATCTGAAACTGAGCTTAACGTTTCTGGGTCAATTGAAGAAATAAGATGATTATATTTGGTTACATCGTTTGTAACTTTAGCAAGCGCAAAGTTGCTTTCAACCTGGATAAACCATAATTTTATATTCGCCTTCCAAAGAGGAGGAATTTTTACGGCGACGTGAGATACCTGCGATGCAACCGCAGAACCATTATTTTCGAAGTCTGATCCCGTCATGTTATTAAAGAATGCTTAGTTTAGGGGATACTGATAAATACTAATAAAGTACTAATAGGGGATACAAGGTAAATACTGATTAAATACTGATTACATAGAGATAAAATACAAATACAACAATAATAATAAAAATCATGATACTATAAAAAACAATTGGGGAGGATGTTAATTCGTACGTAAAGCCGAAAAGTTTGACCAGTCACAGAGAAAATGTTAAAAAATTTCGATCACATACCTTCTAATCGACGATAATCCCATTCTTACAGGAAACCACATGTCTGTTTTTTTTAAATATATTACTATAATTTTCGCGAAATGAAAAGGATTATTAATTAAGATATTATCGCATAATTTAAAAGATTAAAAAAGATTGATAAAATGCCGGATCACCAGTTTTGCGCATGGCTTAACGCGCGCCATAAAGTTAAACTATTACGTGAAAGAAATAATAAATAATGCATCAGAAAGATCAAATAATGCCAGCCTAAAAGTAAAACATTAACATATTTAATAAAAATAAAAACAAATGAAAAAGGTTACAAGATTAAAGGAAATTAAAAATTAGCATCGCAGACACAACTGCCACACACAGGTGGACGTAAGGGAGATCGGTGCACACGCTCAAGCAGAGCACAGTTCGATTCGACTAGCGAGAGTCTGTGTAAAATGTTCGTTCCTCCGGGAGAGGTTGCCGTAAAAAGTCAGTCTCGCCAAAGGCGATGAAAGTTTGTTAGGCTTGGTAGCTTAGCGCTACTTTAGCGGAGCAGTCCGCTGCAATGTTCTTTATTTGTTGTTATAATTTCCATCCATCATTTCTCTCAATTCTGTCAATATATTATGGAAACCAACGGATGTTACATCATCAAAATGTAAGAAAAGCATGCTGATAGCTTGCCCTAGCTGAAATGTTAGCCTATTGTCCTCATTTGTATTAATATGTATAGGAACCCCATTTATTAAATCAACTAACTACACCCGAAGCGAATGTAGTTTTCCCAGAATTAACTGCCCCCTGTAGTGCAACCCATCTATGTTTAGGCTTTCCAATCTGATATGTGTAAAGCAATTTACTTAACAATAGTAGTAGTTTAAAGAGGATTTTTATATGAATTATATTTTAGCAAAATACTTTCATGTAATAAGGATACTAGATAAACTACGTAGTTTGTTCAGCCCCTGTACAGTAGGGTGGGCCGAAAAAAACTTTTTTTCGATTTTCGATTATGGCGGGTGCGGAAAAGTGGCCACTGGTGGCACTCAGTTCATACAAAAAATTTGAGATTTTTTGGACATTTCCTTACCCTGCCGCAAACGGCTTAAAGTTTTGCAAAAATGCTGATTTTTGAACTTTTTTCAAAAAAAATTAAAAAATGTTAAATTAAATTTATTTTGGTTGTATTTACTTGAAAAGGCATATTTAATGTACCAAATGTTTAAATAAGATCTGATCATACATTATTTAATATCTATATGTATTATAACTTAGGCTGTTTTTAACGCTTTTTCGCGTATAATAGGCAAAAGTTGTATTTGTTTGAATCGATCGTTAGTTTCTGTATTATTTATGTTCCTTGGTCTTCTTTATATATTTTCTATGTATCAAACGTCATATATTTGGGGAAAAGACAGCAGTATACTTCACAAACAAATCTGGAAGGTGAGAAAGTGGTGAAGCAGGACTCTAAGCGAGCGCAATGAATCGTCATAATACTCAGGGAGTGAAGGACGAAATTGTTGAGAGCCAAAATGCGATGAAGGATTCTTATTATTTATCCTTGCTAAGTTACCTGCGACATTTGCTCAGTGTTTACGTGAAACCCTTTTGTGGTGATATACAGTGCTTTTTGGGTCGTTTAATGTGCCATTATAGTGTTTTGTGCGTTTGTTTACAACGTGTGTTTGTTTACAACTTTTTACGTTACACGTAAACGTTGGTTACAACGTTTACACGTTTACAACGTGTGTTTGTTTACAACGAGCTTAGAAAAGGCTAGTATAAAGGGCCATGACAATGCAAAGACACGCGATAGCGTGAAAAGTAACTCTTTGGTGGCATCATGCATATTGAAAGAATTGCAATTGCCAACTTATGCTGATAATCATGCGCCACTATTACTGGTTGCTTCACCATGTAGAAGTTGTGACAGCAGAGGATACGAATCTTGTCATCGATAAAAACAAAGTCCGAAGAGAGAAACAGAAACTTGGAAAGAAGATACAGGCAGAAGAAGTTATTGAGAGAAGGAAAATTAAAAGCATATTTTTTGATGGTAGAAAGGATAAAAGTATATTCAGAGGAAAAAAAGAACAAGCGGCACTGTCGAAGGAAAGGCACGGAACACATCACAGAGTTGTTTGAACCTGGTTAGGAATACTCGGGTCACTTGATACCTTGTTCCGGTCACGGAAAAGAAATAGCAAAATCATTATATAATCTTCCAAGTCACCACAAGTTAGACTTTTCTGAACTGACGAGGTATCAAGGTAACAGAACGAGGTATCAAGTGACACAAATATTCCTAACCAGGTTCAAACAACACGGTGATGTGTTCCTCGCCTTTCTCTCGACGGTGCTGCTTGTTATTTTTCTTCCTCTGAATATACTTTTATCCTTTCTACCATCAAAAAATATGCTTTTAATTTTCCTTCTTTCAATAACTTCTTCAACCTGTATCTTCTCACCAAGTTTCTATTTCTCTCTTCGGACTTTGTTTTTATCGATGACGAGATTCATAACCTCTGCTGTCACAACTTCTATATGGTGAAGCAACCAGTAATAGTGACGCATGATTATCAGCATAAGTTGGCAATTGCAATTCTTTCAATATGCATGATGCCCCCAAAGAGTTACTTTTCACGCTATCGCGTGTGTTTGCATTGTCGTGGCCCTTTATACTAGCCATTTCTAAGCTCGTTGTAATAAAACGCACAAAACACTATAATGGCACATTAAACGACCCAAAAAGCACTGCATATCATTACAAAAGGGTTTCATGTTAACACTGAACAAATGTCGCAGGTAACTGAGCAAAGATAAATAATACTAATCCTTTATCGCATTTTGGCTCTCAACTGTTTCGTCCTTCACTCCCTGAGTATTACGACGAATCATTGCGCGCGCTTAGAGTCTTGCTTCACCACTTTATCACCTTCCAGATTTGTTTTTGAAGTATACTGCTGTCTTTTCCCCAAATATATGACGTTTGATACATAGAAAATATATAAAGAAGACCAAGGAACATAAATAATACAGCAACTAACGATCGATTCAAAGAAATACAACTTTTGCCTATTATACGCGAAAAAGCTATAAAAATAGCCTAAGTTATAATACACATAGATATTAAATAATGCATGATCAGATCTTATTTAAACATTTGGTACATTAAATATGCCTTTTCAAGTAAATACAACCAAAATAAATTTAATTTAACATTTTTTAATTTTTTCCGAAAAAAGTTCAAAAATGAACGTTTTTGCAAAACTTCAGGCCGTTTGCGGCAGGGTAAGGAAATGTCCAAAAAATCTCAAATTTTTTGTATGAACTGAATGCCACCAGTGGCCACTTTTCCGCACCCGCCATAATCGAAAATCGAAAAAAAGTTTATTTCGGCCCACCCTACTGTACAGGGGCTGAACAAAAGTATTCAAGTATGTTTCGATCTATTTATATAAATTACTGAAAGAAAAATTTCAACTAGGTAGTCGTTTTCTTGCAAGACTAAATTTACTCCCATTACGTAGTATATACAGGCTGTCCGAAAAGTCTGGAAACGGCCGAATAACTCGAGAAATACATATGAGAATGAAAAACGTAAATATACGTGTTAAATATTTTTAATTAAGCTACTCAGTGATACCGAATTTGACCTTCGCAACCGACCCCCTGGGGGTCAGAAGGGGCCCAACTTTGAAATCTTAAATTATAACCCCCATTTTTTATTGCAGATTCGGATTCTACGGACGAAAATACGTAACTTTTGTATTTGATGCTTATTTCGAATCCTCGTTTATCACGGTGTAATCGAGCATATTAAATCGATACATATTTCGGCTTTTCCAACGGGATTTTCCCTAATCGAAACTTATTGGGGAGAATTTTTGACGTCAAATTCCTCGTCTTTTGCGGGAATAGCGTTTCCTGAATATCACCCGTGCCGATTATTTCGATAGTGCTACACAGTTAAAAATTTTACCCATTTGCTGTAGCGTCACTCCACAGCTTTTATAGAATATCTCTTTCATGACCAATGAGGATGTTCCATAACACAGTAAAGTACATTGTAAAAAAATTGACCCTTTTGCTGCATCGTCACTCCACCGCTTTTATAGAAAACGATTACTTTACTCTGTTATGGAGCATTCTCATTGGTCACAAAAGAGATATTCTATGATAGCTGTGGAGTGACGCTGCAGCGAATGGGAAAAATTTTTAACAGTGTAGTACTGTCGAAATAATCGCCACGGTTGATTTTCAGGAAACGTTATTCCAACAAAAGACGAGGAATTTGACGTTAAAAATTCTGCCCAATCAGTTTCGATTAGGGAAAATCCCGTCGGAAAAGCCGAAATATGTACCGATTTAATATGCTCGATTACCGATTTAATATGCTCGGTGTTGCCGGTCTCACAGACCACTGCTTTTTCTCGATTTTTATAGTTTAACATTTAACTTACAGTTCAACTACAAACACTATTGAAATTCTGTTTCATTTGGACTATAGTACTATCAGAGACTTTTGAATATGTGAATTTTAATCATAACAGCCCTATACATAAAGTTTAGCACAAAAACATAATCCAATGAGTTAACTTCGCTTTTTATTCATCTTTCGATGGCGCGGTCTCATAGATTGCTTCACTGTAGATGTGGGAGAATTTCTGTCTCATCAATTAAATGTTAATATAGATATGCAAATTAGAGATGACAAACAACTTTATTCTATTAGAATGGATGCAGTCTAATATTATTGTAATATGTTATTTTCTTTGGTACAATGGAATTTTGCCATTTAATGTAGGATTCTGATGCAGACAGATTTTATTTTCACGGGCTTTATTATGTTTCAAATTTTATTTATATATATGCCAACCTTCCTTATTTTTCAAATAATTTACATATGTTTTGAACCAGAAATTTATTTAATAAATGAAATAAAATACGAATCCTGTTGAAACAAGACGCTTTTTATTAAACAATTTTCTAGTTCACAAAACTTTATTTGAACTGGAACTCTAGCAGGATGCAATTTATGCATCTATAGATACTGACAGAGTTTTTTATTAGGTTGTCCCAAAAGTTTCTTTTGTTTTTTGCCAAAATATAACCCCTTCAAATTTCAAAAACAGCGTGATTTTACTAAAGAATATACTATTCTGTTCAACAAGCCTTCTCCTATCTTTTCAGGAGTCTTATAATGCCTTCTTTCCAAAACAATTTTGATTTGGTTCCAAAATGCTAACCGAGATGATTTTTTATGTCATTCAAACAATTAAAATTTTTTGTGAAAAGAATTTTTGTGAGAGAAAAGCAAATAGTCGACGGAGCAATGTCCGAAGAGTAGGGAAGGTGGATCAGGATAGTTCTGTCGAACGCAAGCTATTTGTTCTCCCATTTATAGAGTGTCCGAAAAAAACAATTCATGTGATATTTTTTAATTCAACTGGCACTACTTTCTGAAAATAAAAATATTTTACTCACACCTTGACAAAATTTCAAAATAAAAATTAGTACAAAACGGTTTTTTTTAATACTGGTGCGAATAGAATATAAAAATAGTTAATGGCGGCCAACCTGTTGGAGTAAAATTGTAGACAGCGTTTCCAACAAGAAAGATCCTTGTATGAAAAGATTGGTCCTCATAGATGAAAGTTGGATACTTTATAACAATCAAGAATACAAACAAGCCTGATCTAGCTAGGATAAAGATCCCATTCCTGTGGCTAAAGCCGGACTTCTATAGAAGAAAGTTTTGGTATCTATTTGGTGAAAATTGGATCTATTACAAAATACCAGATCATCAAGTCTGAAAATTACTTTTCGCAACTGGACGAACAGAAGGCACCAATTGCCAGGAAACACCCCCAAATAAGGAAAGGGCAGCTGACGTCACTGTGGACGAATTCCTGTGGATAAGGGAGAAAAACCTGTCCGTTCTTTAAAGACTGATACTGTACGGATGAGCTCCGGGAATTTGATTGGTCTACGTTTGGCAGCTCTGTGGTAGGCGATGATACGGTTGGCTTACGTTGCCAAGACGATTCCTGCAATGATCGCTTTGAAAAAAAAAATGTAATGGTAGATTGGTTGACGAAAGTGTTTGTTTGTAAACATGCCCTTTCCTTATTAGCAAACAAACGAGGTATTATCTTCAATTATGATAACTGCATTCACATGTATCTTTGACAGTCCGAAACAAACTCCTTGGATTCAATTGAGCCATTCTGACCCATCCTCCCTACTCTCCGGACATTGTTCCGTCCGACTATTATTTGTTTCTTTCTGTCAAATATCCTCTTCACCAAAACAAAATTAACTCTTTGAAAGACATAAAAAATCACTTCGATAAGTATTTTGCTATCAAATCAAAAACGTTTTCGAACTATGGCATTATTAGACTGCCAGAAATATTAAAAGTTTATTCAACAGATTTTCACAAACATGTCACCACTATCGAAATTTCCTTGGTTTGTTTTTTGTAAAAAAGCAAGTGACGATCTAATATAAAGTTTTATTTTCGAATGGGGGGGGGGGGAGGGGTATAAGGCGCCAACTAAAATTCTGCACACAGGCGCTGGATACTGCTGGCACTCCCCTGTTTGTCTGCGATTAAAAGTTCTGTTTTATGATTGGTCAACGTCGCCATGATGATTAATGTACCGATCGCTAAAGCAAAAATATAATAATTGGTAGATTGGTTGAAGGAAGTGTTTGTTTGTAAACATGCCCTTTCTTTATACGTGCCGCAATAAGGCTTAAGAATCCTTGTTTATTCCCACCAGTAAGATTTTACTGTAAAAATTGCCTCATTTAATCGGAGCATTTCCTCGATTTAATAAGGCACAAATTTCTGTTTTTAAAAACCGGTGACAAAGCATTGAAAATTTCGTAAAAGGCTCCCGTCGTGAAGGGGTAAAAGAATTTTATAATTAGTATCTGAATAGATAGCTTTTAATTGCTTATAACTAAATTTAAAAAAACGGTTCCAAGAAGCTGCATTTAAAACGAAGACCATTGCAATAATATTCAATAAAAGATGTACTTAACATTTAGTAAAATTACATTAAAAAGTAGAATAGACCCCTTGCATTGACGTCACAGCAACGGCTATTCCTCTAATCTGGTGCACATCTGGAGCCCAAATAAAACATTATAACTCCCCGTTTGCCGTTTAATTTTTACTATTTTTATAAATGTGAAAACACCACACTTGCCTTATGTTTGGGCGCCAGATGAAGCATGTGACGTCACGTGCAAGGGGTCTATAAGATGTAAAAATAACGCATTATTAAATTTGTAAATACCACAAACTATTACATTTAAATTTATATGTACTGCTTAAAATAAATTAGTAATGTTTCTATAAAGAACTAAAACTGCCTTCCCCACGTTTTATCCAACCAATCATAATTGAGAATTAATAGCCTGAGCCAACCAATCACAATCGGAATAATTTGTGTGGGGGGGGGGGGGAGGGAACAAACAAAAAACATGTCTGGTTGCTAAATTCGTTGCTAGGATCTGACGTCAGTTGAAACTGGCCTATGCTAAAGTGCCATTGAAATAATTCTTTATTGTAAATGCCAAATGCATTTGAAAATTTTAGATATTGCAAAAAAAAAAAAAATAATAAATAAATAAATAAAAAAATAAAAAAAATTGTGCAAAAAAATCATTTTAAGCAAATTAAAATTCATATGGCCTTGCCTTATTCATGGTACTATCCTGAAGCGAGAAGTTTAACATTTAACTTACAGTTCAACTACAAACACTATTGAAATTCTGTTTCATTTGGACTATAGTACTATCAGAGACTTTTGAATATGTGAATTTTAATCATAACAGCCCTATACATAAAGTTTAGCACAAAAACATAATCCAATGAGTTAACTTCGCTTTTTATTCATCTTTCGATGGCGCGGTCTCATAGATTGCTTCACTGTAGATGTGGGAGAATTTCTGTCTCATCAATTAAATGTTAATATAGATATGCAAATTAGAGATGACAAACAACTTTATTCTATTAGAATGGATGCAGTCTAATATTATTGTAATATGTTATTTTCTTTGGTACAATGGAATTTTGCCATTTAATGTAGGATTCTGATCCAGACAGATTTTATTTTCACGGGCTTTATTATGTTTCAAATTTTATTTATATATATGCCAACCTTCCTTATTTTTCAAATAATTTACATATGTTTTGAACCAGAAATTTATTTAATAAATGAAATAAAATACGAATCCTGTTGAAACAAGACGCTTTTTATTAAACAATTTTCTAGTTCACAAAACTTTATTTGAACTGGAACTCTAGCAGGATGCAATTTATGCATCTATAGATACTGACAGAGTTTTTTATTAGGTTGTCCCAAAAGTTTCTTTTGTTTTTTGCCAAAATATAACCCCTTCAAATTTCAAAAACAGCGTGATTTTACTAAAGAATATACTATTCTGTTCAACAAGCCTTCTCCTATCTTTTCAGGAGTCTTATAATGCCTTCTTTCCAAAACAATTTTGATTTGGTTCCAAAATGCTAACCGAGATGATTTTTTATGTCATTCAAACAATTAAAATTTTTTGTGAAAAGAATTTTTGTGAGAGAAAAGCAAATAGTCGACGGAGCAATGTCCGAAGAGTAGGGAAGGTGGATCAGGATAGTTCTGTCGAACGCAAGCTATTTGTTCTCCCATTTATAGAGTGTCCGAAAAAAACAATTCATGTGATATTTTTTAATTCAACTGGCACTACTTTCTGAAAATAAAAATATTTTACTCACACCTTGACAAAATTTCAAAATAAAAATTAGTACAAAACGGTTTTTTTTAATACTGGTGCGAATAGAATATAAAAATAGTTAATGGCGGCCAACCTGTTGGAGTAAAATTGTAGACAGCGTTTCCAACAAGAAAGATCCTTGTATGAAAAGATTGGTCCTCATAGATGAAAGTTGGATACTTTATAACAATCAAGAATACAAACAAGCCTGATCTAGCTAGGATAAAGATCCCATTCCTGTGGCTAAAGCCGGACTTCTATAGAAGAAAGTTTTGGTATCTATTTGGTGAAAATTGGATCTATTACAAAATACCAGATCATCAAGTCTGAAAATTACTTTTCGCAACTGGACGAACAGAAGGCACCAATTGCCAGGAAACACCCCCAAATAAGGAAAGGGCAGCTGACGTCACTGTGGACGAATTCCTGTGGATAAGGGAGAAAAACCTGTCCGTTCTTTAAAGACTGATACTGTACGGATGAGCTCCGGGAATTTGATTGGTCTACGTTTGGCAGCTCTGTGGTAGGCGATGATACGGTTGGCTTACGTTGCCAAGACGATTCCTGCAATGATCGCTTTGAAAAAAAAAATGTAATGGTAGATTGGTTGACGAAAGTGTTTGTTTGTAAACATGCCCTTTCCTTATTAGCAAACAAACGAGGTATTATCTTCAATTATGATAACTGCATTCACATGTATCTTTGACAGTCCGAAACAAACTCCTTGGATTCAATTGAGCCATTCTGACCCATCCTCCCTACTCTCCGGACATTGTTCCGTCCGACTATTATTTGTTTCTTTCTGTCAAATATCCTCTTCACCAAAACAAAATTAACTCTTTGAAAGACATAAAAAATCACTTCGATAAGTATTTTGCTATCAAATCAAAAACGTTTTCGAACTATGGCATTATTAGACTGCCAGAAATATTAAAAGTTTATTCAACAGATTTTCACAAACATGTCACCACTATCGAAATTTCCTTGGTTTGTTTTTTGTAAAAAAGCAAGTGACGATCTAATATAAAGTTTTATTTTCGAATGGGGGGGGGGGAGGGGTATAAGGCGCCAACTAAAATTCTGCACACAGGCGCTGGATACTGCTGGCACTCCCCTGTTTGTCTGCGATTAAAAGTTCTGTTTTATGATTGGTCAACGTCGCCATGATGATTAATGTACCGATCGCTAAAGCAAAAATATAATAATTGGTAGATTGGTTGAAGGAAGTGTTTGTTTGTAAACATGCCCTTTCTTTATACGTGCCGCAATAAGGCTTAAGAATCCTTGTTTATTCCCACCAGTAAGATTTTACTGTAAAAATTGCCTCATTTAATCGGAGCATTTCCTCGATTTAATAAGGCACAAATTTCTGTTTTTAAAAACCGGTGACAAAGCATTGAAAATTTCGTAAAAGGCTCCCGTCGTGAAGGGGTAAAAGAATTTTATAATTAGTATCTGAATAGATAGCTTTTAATTGCTTATAACTAAATTTAAAAAAACGGTTCCAAGAAGCTGCATTTAAAACGAAGACCATTGCAATAATATTCAATAAAAGATGTACTTAACATTTAGTAAAATTACATTAAAAAGTAGAATAGACCCCTTGCATTGACGTCACAGCAACGGCTATTCCTCTAATCTGGTGCACATCTGGAGCCCAAATAAAACATTATAACTCCCCGTTTGCCGTTTAATTTTTACTATTTTTATAAATGTGAAAACACCACACTTGCCTTATGTTTGGGCGCCAGATGAAGCATGTGACGTCACGTGCAAGGGGTCTATAAGATGTAAAAATAACGCATTATTAAATTTGTAAATACCACAAACTATTACATTTAAATTTATATGTACTGCTTAAAATAAATTAGTAATGTTTCTATAAAGAACTAAAACTGCCTTCCCCACGTTTTATCCAACCAATCATAATTGAGAATTAATAGCCTGAGCCAACCAATCACAATCGGAATAATTTGTGTGGGGGGGGGGAGGGAACAAACAAAAAACATGTCTGGTTGCTAAATTCGTTGCTAGGATCTGACGTCAGTTGAAACTGGCCTATGCTAAAGTGCCATTGAAATAATTCTTTATTGTAAATGCCAAATGCATTTGAAAATTTTAGATATTGCAAAAAAAAAAAAAAAAAAAATAATAAATAAATAAATAAAAAAATAAAAAAAATTGTGCAAAAAAATCATTTTAAGCAAATTAAAATTCATATGGCCTTGCCTTATTCATGGTACTATCCTGAAGCGAGAAGTTACATCTTTTCTCCGCCAGATAGCGTATTCGAGCACTTGAATCGGCAAGAGATAATACATTTTTAACTTTATAATAAAAGGAAAAAAATATATATAAAGTAAAAATAAGAAATAAAATAATCAGTCTTATTATTATTATTATTAAGTGTGGAAAGGAATAATTTATATTTGCAGTTACATATTTATTAGTTTTACGTTTAAGCTACTCAGCTCATTTGGAAAATTTAACTAATTATTTATAAGTCATTAGCTTACTACAACATTTTCAAAAATAAGTTTTATTCTACTGAAAAAATTAAATAACTGTTGATGGGGTAAAAATGAAAAAAGCGCCTGAAATGAAAAAATCGCCAATCTGGTAATCATATACCCTGTGCCATAGAGAATGGACCTTATGCACGTGACGTCACACGCCAGAGCTCTAGTCACTGCACCGCCAGAATGCCTGAATGCGTAGGCGCAAACATCGCTAGCAGACGATTTCAGCCTTTCTGGATACATTTTAACAGAAAATGTACAAATTTAGAGAATTTTCTTGCAAGCAGAACAACAATTTTGAATTTATATTATACTATATTAAGTATATGATGCTTCAACAAAGAATTTTTTCCGGTATTTCTAACAAAGAAGCATTAATAATTTACACTCCATAGACTGCTATGGTAAACACCGCCAGCAGACGAATTTTAGCCTCGACCTCAGGTTGTGTGCATAAGGTCCATTTTAATGCGCGTTGGCGAAGTCTTTTTACTGGTTCAATGTGATTGATTGGTTGTTTGCGAACTGAGTTCCCAGCTAATAACGTTTGCTCTCAGTGCGTTTAAGTTCAGAAAGTAGGAAAAGAAAATATTTTGGATCACTCTGGTACTTTGCTTTGGTGCATTCTATCCCATGATTCCATAGTTCATTTCTAATGCAATAAATGCTAACTTGACATCCTCCAGTGTGATTGTTTTCATAATCAGAAAATATTTATTTATGTATGTTTGTTGTAAGTTTCCATAAATGAATCCATCAATGAGATTTAAAAAGGATTCATTTAGTTGTTAAAAGGTAGGTTTTTACTTGCATGCTTTTAGTTTCGTTATCGTACCTGTTCTTTGTTTACATTTGTTTCAAGAAAGAAAATTTAATTTTTAAGTTGAATATTTCTTATATTATCGTGTTATATAGATGATGTCTATGAGTTATTCTGTATATAATGAGTTTAATAAGGTATAATTGAAAATGTTGTTCATCAGTTGTGTAATATTTTTTAGTGATGCCTATGGATATGTGCATGTATCCGAGCAAGGATTTCATTTATGTTCAATGTTGTTAAACATCTTTCCATTATTTTACCCCAAATTTATGTACTATGTCGTTTTTATTGATGTGCTGTTGTCTTTTTCTTGCAAAAAAATTGAACAGAATTGTAATTTGATGAAATTTTCCAATTTGCTTTTTCATCCCCTCCCTTAACGTTATATTATTTGGGTTATTGTTCTTAATTATATCAATTAGAAAGTGGAAAATATTGTTTCACAATCCCACTGTGTTTCAGTGAAATTTTTAATAAATATGCTTAGAGCTGGCTTTTCGTAAGTAATTTATAAGGTAGATCAGGGCTTGACTAGCAAGTTTTAATACTCAGGGCCAATTACATTTTTTGTGCCCCTTTATATAGGTTGATTTACTGATACAAATTTTTCTTCCATATTATAACTTATTCGAAAAGTGTCAACTTAAAAAATTAAGTTTTCTGGAAAATTGACAAGCTGTTCCAGAAATAAAAAAATATATTATTTTTATTATTATTTATTAAAATGTATGTTTGCCTATATATTGAGATACGCAGTCAAACCTCGTTAACATGAGCCTCAAGGGAAATCAAAATTTTGTTCATGTTAATAGTAATTCAGGTTATCAGTATCAATTCTTTGTATTCGTTTTTATAGGGGACTGTGAAAACAATTCATGTTAACAAGGTTGACTGTATTTTTGTCATTTCACCATATCAATATCTCAGGTATCACATTTTTTTCACATTTATGATTTTTAAGAAAAATTTAGATGAAATTATGAATAACTTTGTGCTTGTCAGGTGCACGTGCAATAGTCAAGGCCTGTGGTAGATGTTCCAGTAATGGACACCCTTGAATATTTTTGGTTTATAAAAAAATAACCAATAAAAATTTAGTTTTTATTATTTTTTTCGTACTTCTCTTTCCATTACATTATTGTTGAGACTGTTTATAAAACCAATCAGGAAGCAGAAAATAATGTCTTGAAGTTTCACTGTTTTTTCAGTGAAAATCTTAATAAACAAGCTAGAAAAATTTCATTTGATAAATTTATCTTTTTTTTTTTTTTTTTTTTTTCTTCTTACAAAATTTGCAGCTTTTTGTTTTGGTAGTAATAGAAAACTTTCAATTTTATGTACTATTAGCCAATTATTTTTGAGCAGGGACGTAGCTTGAAATTTTTATTGGGGGGGGGGGGAGAGCCAAAATTTGGCGCTTTTTATTGTTTTGCCGCCCTTGAATTATTTGCACATTTTTTAGGAGAGGGGGGGGCAGTTATGCTACTTTTTATCTTTAATTATTTATTCATGGCAATGACATCTATTTAGGTGATATAAGTGATGCAGCCATGGTTAAATTTTCATTTTAAGCTTGAATGCACATGTGCTGATAAAATATCTCTCCCAGCTCTTGGTTTTTCAAGGTCTAAAAAGGCAATGTTTCTACATTGCCTTTTAGTGTTTCTACAATTGCCTTTTACAATGTTTCTACATTGCCTAAGGATCCGAATCCTGGATCCTTAAATTCATTTTCCTGGCATGATAAGAACAATTGTATTTGGAAGAAAAATAAAAATACAGAATGCAAAGTTAATTACAATATAGTTATAAAGGTTTCAAAGCTGCAGCTCCCCCCGAAACTTGCTGGTCAATATAATTGAATTTAGCCTTCAATTTTTTCTGGTGAGATCTTCCGAGATCGGGCCCACTACTATCACTCCCACCAATGTAAAAAAGGAGTGGTAAATCTCTCGATGAACATTCGACCCCTTTTCAAGGAAGTAACCTTGGCCTATATACTGAATATAAGAAAAGGGCAGCTGACGTCAATGTGGGCAAAATGGGATCCACAGTAATTTCCTGCCCGTCTTTAAGACTCCTACTGTACACAAGTGGACAAGGCGATCTGATTGGTCTAATGTCACGATTTAAAGCTTTGTTGTATGATTGGTCAACGTCGCCATGTTGATTCCTGTAATGATCACTAAAGCAAAAATGTAATTGATAGATTGGTTGAAGGAAGCGCTTGTTTGTAGACATGCACATGTGTTCCAGTTTCTGTATTCCAGTTCCTTATTCCAGTTTCTGTAAAATGGAATAACATATTTTCCCTTTTATTATCTTAGTTCCCCAGTAAATACATATAAGTAAAAAATAATCTGTATCATAAAACAAAACTTTAAAGTATTTATTTTTTTCTAATGTGCATTTTTTAAATCGATCGCACAATTATTCTATTAATTATACAATACATTAACGAATGCTTTTTTTTTCCTGTCACTTTTTAACATTAAAAGACAGTCGTTCAAAGTAAATTTAATTTTCTCTTTTGACAATGGCTACTTTAAAAGCAAAAATCAATTGTTTCCAAATCCCTTTATCCAATCACTAGAATAAAAACTTATTTAACCCCCTTAAGCAACATATTCAATTTAGGGTCAATCCATGTGAAATCATCCAGAAAAAGAAAAAAATGTTGCTCAATATTTTTGATTTTTTTAATTCTTTACCAGTTAATTTATTGTACTTTTAGGAGTCTAAAACAAGGATTTAAAAAATTTTAAACCTTTTGAATTTTTTTTGGCATCCATTTTTTTTTGTCATGTTTCAAGCAGTTTTTCATGAAAATAGTACTTTACAGAATCCTTTATAACTTTTTTTTTTCTAAACGTATCAAAATGATTTAAAAACCATTATATTTAGTAATGAAAGAACTAAATTTTCATAATAGGTATTTTTATAATAATGATTAAAAAAATTGTATAAAATAAGATTAAATGTATCATTTTTCCAGTGAAAAATTGTCTTTTTTGACATAAAACTTTTAATAGAAGAAAGTAAAACTCACCTTTACATTTATTTTTCTGAATATATACCCAAATGAACTATTCTCAGAAGAAATATGAAACATTTAGAGACACTCCTTCTTTTTCTAGAAGTAGTCAAAGTTGGCATCTCAGCATCAAAACACTAAATTTGAAGTTCAATATCTAAAAAAGGACTGGCTAAAAAATTATGAAAATTTAGCAGGATAACCTTCTTATGGATGTAAATATGTACCAAAAATATTATGAGTGATATGTAAGTGGCTTTAAAAATATGGAACTTTGAAATTGGCTTGAAAATCACATTTGTTTACTTATATTTCCACACCATGAAGAACTCCTAATGCATAATATATTCTGCTCATTTCTTCAGAAGCCTCTTTTTAAAGTATAAATAACTTTTTTACATAAATATAATTACAGTAGACTCCCTCCAATCCGCAAAGCTTGGGACTGGAGGTTGTGCGGCTTTTAGAATTTTGCGGATTTCTGGTCATTTCTTTGTTTACATTTTTAAAACAGTAATTTGAATGTAATAAATATTGCACTAAAAATTATAATGAATGCTTTCAATATATTTAAACATTACAGTAAGTAATAAACTAAAATAATAAAAATTTTGATAATTTTTAAAATATTAAAAGCAAAGATCAAATGAATAATGTATGATTAACTATTCATTATAAAGATGAAATGTATTTTTCCTAAATTATTCAATGAAACTTCCCCCATAAATAATATAGAATATGAAATCGCATCAAAATCATAAGAAAAAGAAGTTTTATTCCAGGTTCAGCCAGACTTAATAACCGAAAAAGTTTGATTAATACATAAATATATTTGATAAGAAGATTATGGATTATCTGTGATATCAGCAGTATCTTGAATTTTTTCAGAAATAAATTTATTCTTCCTTCAAGAAAAAACATGAATTCAGTAATAACAAAAATTACAAATTAATGTATGGAATTGATACAAAACTAAAAAAGTCAAATTTTGACCCTATATCTGAACTGAATGTCTCATTGTTTACATTTGTAAATTATGTGCAGATTTTAGAGAGTTGTGGATTTTAGGGTTGTGGATTTGAAGGAGTCTACTGTATATTAAAACCTAATTTGGTGCGAATGTACTTTACTCTCCTTCTTGGTGCGATTTTTAAAAATCGCCAAATTGGCGCGTTTTTGCGTCTTGTCTCCCGGAGCGTCTTTCTCCAAGGCCCGCCACACACTACAGAGACATACGTCAAAAATCGTGCAATATGACGCAATCAAACTGGATTTTTCTCTCTTATCACTGTGAAATTGTCCATGTCGTACGTTTTTTCGTTCAATGTTTGGCCTGCCACAGACCTGTCATACATTGAGCGAAAAAACATGACACACTGTCAGGGTTGTTAAATACCCGGGTTTTTTCAGAAAAAACCCAATCCACTGGGTTTTTTCAGGGTTTTTGGGGTTTTTTCAGGGTTTTTGGGGTTTTATCAGGGTTTTTTGGGTTTTATCAGGGTTTTTTGGGTTTTTTCAGGTTTTGGGGGGTTATGGGAGGTGGTTCAGAATGCTTGAAAAAAAAAAAGTACTTATTACTAAATTTAAAGTAGCTAATTGATTACAAATATATATAAATCAATGACAGTAATCAAAATTATGCTTTGTTTTTAGATAAATTTATTATTAGTAATAATTTATAAAGTATTTTTTATTATTAATAAATAATAGAATAAGCCAAGTAATTCTACATGTCTACATGATTAAAATAGGATTCTAAGCATATATGGTATTTTGTTATGAGTTTCTATTGTATAACATAGAACGGATTACACACCAAAGTATTTTTTTACTGGGAAAGAATTTGTTTGTGTTACTTATACATGCTACAGAGATTAACTAACAATTATTTCTTTTAAAAATTGTAATGGTATAATTAGGACATTTCTTTTCTTTGAGGTGGGGGGTGATGGTTATAAACTTTATGAGTGTGTACTGATATTAAGAAATATATTACAATATATTATATAATGTGTAATATAAATACATTATATATGTAATTTAAAGTTGAAATTTTGAAAAAACCCACTTGGGTTTTTTCCTGGGTTTTTTCAAGTGGGTTTTTTCAGAAAAAACCCACCCGGGTTTTTTGGGCTGGGCAAAATCATAACAACCCTGCACACTGTTAAAAATTTGAAACTTTTGCTGCATCGTCACCGATTAAAAAAAAAAATTCACAATAAATATATAAAACCATTGACTTTCTAATATACTAATAATAAATAATATACTAATAAATCTAATTTCTAATAATAAAACTTTATATGCACCAGTTTCTAAAACAAACAAAATACAATAGCCATAAAAAAATATTCATTTACCTTTACTTATTTACATTACGGAATCCTACAAAGAGGATACTTTATTTTATTTATAATTTATCCAAGAAAATATATCACGCGTTCCAAATTAAAAATCTATCCAACAAACTAAAAGAATTATTTCTGCTTCCAGATATCGTTTCATGCGGCAGACGATTCAGTAATTACAAAATTTGATGCAATGTTTTCATCTAATGTTCGGTATTCAATCACATTTTGTGAATACAGAGATAACAAAACGAGATTGAACAATCAGAAAACGGCATTCAAAGTTTTTGCTTTTTTAAGTGAGCGAATTTTCTGATTGATCAATTTCGTTTCGCTAACAGCATAAAATCTATCCAGATTTCTGCTATGAAAAATACTTTTGTTCCTTAAAAAACTCAGCGTAAAAAACTATTTAAGCACTGTAAAAATTAAAAGAAATGAATTTTAAAAAGACACTGCGTACATTCAAGCGAATTATTTTAAACTGGGGAATTTCTTATTTGTGTATTTTACAGATATTATTTATATCAATAAACAGTCACAAAAATAATTGTGTACTTATCAGCGCCGTGCGAAAAAGGGGGGGGGGGCGAAGATGGCAGTTTTATGGGCGCAGAAATTTATACTACCAACGTCATTTTTAGCTTGTCAGAAGAAAAAGTTCGGGGAGGGTGCGCCAAATTGAGACTTTGACCCAGTCACAGTTTCCTCTTCGTACGCTTCATTCCATACTTAAAAATTCGGGAAAAACAACTACTTACTAGAGATAAAAATTACAGAAAAGGAATTTTAAAATTTTGCTGCGTAAATTTGCACAAAGTTATATAAATTTTACAACTTACGTTCGTGAATTTTACAAATATTTTATTTCTAAAATTTAGTAAGGATATTTATCAAATAATATAATTTCTATATCATATAATTTCTATAATTTTAAACTGAAACATTATGACTGCATTAAAACAACAACAAAAAAAAAAAAATCAGTGGATCCACAAAACTCGCTGTGCAGGAATCAGTAAAATGCATGAAACTCGTCGGCGCCGCAATAACTAACGTGTGTATGAGCGCTTCGCGCCCATTAAAACTAAAAAAAACATCAGTGGATCCACGAAACTCGCTGTGTAGGAATCGCTAAAATGCACGAAACTCGTCAACTCCGCAGTCACAGACGTGTGTATGAGCGCTTCGCGCCCATTAAAACTAAAAAAAACATCAGTGGATCCATGAAACTCGCTGTGTAGGAATCACTAAAATGCACGAAACTCGTCAACTCCGCAGTCACAGACGTGTGTATGAGCGCTTCGCGCCCATTAAAACTTAAAAAAACATCAGTGGATCCACAAAACTCGCTGTGTAGGAATCACTAAAATGCACGAAACTCGTCAACACCGCAGTCACAGACGTGTGTATGAGCGCTTCGCGCCCATTAAAACTAAAAGAAACATCAGTGGATCCACGAAACTCGCTGTGTAGGAATCACTAAAATGCACGAAACTCGTCAACTCTGCAGTCACAGACGCGTGTATGAGCGCTTCGCGCCCATTAAAACTAAAAAAACATCAGTGGATCCACGAAACTCGCTGTGTAGGAATCACTAAAATGCACGAAACTCGTCAACACCGCAGTCACAGACGTGTGTATGAGCGCTTCGCGCCCATTAAAACTAAAAAAAAACATCAGTGGATCCACGAAACTTGCTGTGCAGGAATCACTAAAATGCACGAAACTTGTCAACTCCGCAGTCACAGACATGTGTATGAGCGCTTCGCGCCCATTAAAACTAAAAAAACATCAGTGGATCCACGAAACTCGCTGTGTAGGAATCACTAAAATGCACGAAACTCGTCAACTCCGCAGTCACAGACGTGTGTATGAGCGCTTCGCGCCCATTAAAACTAAAAAAACATCAGTGGATCCACGAAACTCGCTGTGTAGGAATCACTAAAATGCACGAAACTCGTCAACACCGCAGTCACAGACGTGTGTATGAGTGCTTCGAGCCCATTAAAACTAAAAAAAACATCTGTGGATCCACGAAACTCGCTGTGCAGGAATCACTAAAATGCACGAAACTCCTCGACGCCGCAGTCACAGACGTGTGTATAAGAGCTTCTCGCCCATTAAATCTAAAAAAAACATCAATGAATCCACGAAACTCGCTGTGCGGGAATCACTAAAATGCACGAAACTCGTCAACGCCGCAATTAGTAACGCATGCATGAATGCTGCGCGTCCATTAAAAGAAAACAACAAAATCGCTGGTTTCACGAAACTCGCTAAGTTAGAAATGTTATGTGAGTCTACTCACATAACTAGTGCTAAATTAAATCAAAGCACTTATTCTAATACTTCCTAATATGGAGCAAAGTAAAATTGCAACAGCAGAAGCAAAGACCCTAAGTGAGTAAAAGAGAAATAATGTTTCAAGTTGTAATTAATCAGTAGGTGTAAAGATTATAGACTGAATGATGACAAGTGAATTAATTTAAAACTCAACTTTTATTTAAAATCTTTTTCATATTTAAAATAACGATGTTTAAAAATATCATTCAAATAAATAACTTATCAATATAATTCTATAACTAAAAACAATAATTGGCTTAACAAATAAATAATTAAAAACCTCCCTCCAGTGCTCATTTCAGAATAATTAACTTTAAATAAAGAAAGTACTTGAAAGACGTAAGTTGAAGAAAAAGTAAACAAAGTTAAAAATCATCTTCACCGTATCAACCGCATTCCCTTTCAGACCTCATAATATATTAGAAACAAATGGATGACCATCGCATCAACTTCTTATGACTAGCAAAAACATAACTACACGAGCTTCCGATAATATAAACAGAAACAGCAAATCAGTCATCTATCCACCTGCAAGCAAACACCACCGTCTCTTATTTATACTCCCTCGCATATCAGCCGGACTGGACCGCACCTTAGACCGGAAGTGGGAAACTCCCACCTTTACTATTGCACGTGCCGAGATCATTAGCATAGGCGCGTGCCGATCTCAAAGCAAGCTCCGCGGAGAAAAACATCAGTCACGCCGCCTGTCGATGATTCACGCTACCGTGCAGTCTAAACAAGTCTATGGCGAGCTCTGCGCGGAAAAGATCAACAATGAGATCCGATAGGAACGAAATACGATGGTTTAAAAATAAATATTTCTCCGTCTGCAAATTAAATAAAATGAAACAGCTGCATCGATGGAAAAGGTAAGTAATAAATAAAAACTTAGTGGATATTGTATTTGATTAAATAAAAATATATATTGAATACAATTGATAAGAAAAAAATATGGGTATGTGGCTAACAAATGCCCCCCCTCTTATCAATTGTTAAAAATACCAAAAAGGTAAAGTCCAAAATAAAATTTACCAAAAGAAAACCAGCAATAATGAAATTAACGACTACTCAAAAACTATACGAACCTAACTAGTTAAATAATGAGCACCAGAGTGATTGTATAATCCACATAAATCTATACTGTAAAACAAAAATTCTACATTATTCAATAAAATAATTAATAAAAGAATTTCAAACATTCATTCAAGAATTACAATTTGCAAAAGTGAATTCATTTAAAACATGACAATTCATTTAAATATACAATTTAATAACAATCTTAGAACTTCAAACTTTTAAACAATTTAACATTTCAATTCATGAAAAATAACATTAAACATTCAAAATCAAATTTCCTCAAAAATTTTACATTAAACATTTTAAAACTTTCAATACATTTCAGCATTGCCTCATGGCATTAAATCTTCAAAATTTCAGCAACAAATCCAAAAAATATCAAGAACAGCATCATCAGTTCATTTTCAAAAGAAATATCAAATTCAAAAGCAAATTAGTATAATTAAATTACATTTAAATTTAAAAGATGTTTCAACAATTTCAGAAATAGAATATTCTTCCACATGTCCGTACGACATTATGTGAGCTGTAATACAACAAGAGAAAACTATTGCAAATATAACTTATACATTTTAATCTTCCACATGTCTGCAAGACATTTCGTGAGTTTACAATGTTACAAAGTACCTACATAAAAAGTTAGTTAGACAATACAATACATTGACATATTCAAACATTCAACCTTACGTGGCGCCACGATTTCATCAATTCATTCACTCACATAGAGACAAGGAACTTGTAACAATATAGAAAACTATTTAAATTTCAAAATATTCAAATTTTAATTGAAACTGTTATACTTGAAGTAAACCACTTTAAATGTAAAGAATTCCCATTTCTAATACAAAAACCTCTTCACCTGGGCGCCCGGGACACCCAAGCAAAAAAAATTTCAAAAATTCAAATTTTCCTTATACATTTTCAAATGAATTTTAACTTTATGTTAAGCAAAAACTTTTAAAGAAATATATATATATATATATATAGGTTGCAACCCAACAAAAGATAACAATAAAAATATATAACAAAAGGTCATTTGCAAGGTAGAAGGGAGTTAAGTGGCAGTTCCATATATTAACATAATAAAAATAGGACTTACAAAATTAAAAATAACCTGCCCGCGATAAGACCCTCCTGTGGCAATGGTCAACTCGAAAATCCACCCCCAGATGACACTCTGACAGATTACATTGGCACCCCTGCGAGTCGCTTCCTGGGGCCGTTCGGACATCCAGAAATGGACATCGAGAAGTATCACCACATTCAGGCGGGATTTTAAATATCTACCAAGCAAAAACCATAAAAAAATATCTTAAATATTTCAATATAAATTTCCACATAAATTTAACTTCAACAAATATACATTTAATACTAATACTGATACAAAAACATAATACAATATTAAACTCCATTAATTATACAAAAATACATTTTTCAAAATTACTTAAATATATATTCAATAAACTTTGTTAATTCAAATTTTGTGAGTGGCTTAGTGAAGACATCAGCAAGGTTATCCTTGCTACGGACAAAAAGTAAGTCAAAAGTATTTTTATCAACTAAATCTCTGACAAAAAACAGCTTAACATCAATATGACGACTCCTATGGTTTTCTATGGGTGACTTTACAAAATCTATAGTAGCTCTATTATCCACATACAAAACAGATTTAACCCTTTCCCCAGTGACAATCTTCTTACTGTAACACTCATCTAAAATTCTGTCAAACCAAAGAAGTTCCTTCGTGGCCTCAGTCATGGCTATAAACTCAGCTTCCATTGTAGACAAACTTACACTTTTCTCCTTAAATGTTCGCCAAGAAATGGGAGAGTTACCTAGAAAAACAATTTGACTGCCCAACGAAGTTCTATCATCTCGGTTTGCAGCAAAGTCTGCGTCAGAAAAAGTTATCAGCTGGGGTTTTTCACAAGACAACTTAAGGGTCATTTTAACTGTATGTTTTACATATCCCAATAACCTGAGCAAGCCATACCAATGTGTCATCCCTGGATCCGATTGAAACTGACTAAGTATATTTACTGCATATGAAATATCTGGACGGGTTCTATTTGCAATA
Source organism: Maratus speculifer (assembly GCA_964019185.1). Taxonomy (NCBI): domain Eukaryota; kingdom Metazoa; phylum Arthropoda; class Arachnida; order Araneae; family Salticidae; genus Maratus; species Maratus speculifer. The sequence goes on along the minus strand of OZ025293.1, from coordinate 237,671,535 downwards.
AAAGACAAACAACCGAGAATACTTCTATATGGTAATTGAGACATTTCTCTGCGTTCATCCTCAGATTTAGGACAATCGGACTTAGAATAGACAGAACCTTTACTCATTGGTAGGGAAGAAATGGGAAACCTGTACGATTCAAACCTTTTACAAACATCCTCAATGTAGGATTGTTGGTGAATTCGCAGGCCCTCCTCACTTTCCTCAAACTCTACACCTAGCAATTTCTTAGTCTTTCCCAAGACTTTTAAATCGAAATACTTACTCAAAAGTTCTAAAGCTCTATCTATAATCCTTTTATGTTTCCCAAATAAAACAATGTCGTCCACATATAATAATAAAACTAAATCTGAACCAAAAATGTATACGCAATTACCCCATTCTAACTTTACAAAACCTATTTCCAAAAGAACTCTATTTATCTCAAAGAACCAAACTCGACCAGACTGATGCAACCCATAGATAGCCTTATCCAACTTACAAAATAAATTTTCCTTACAACTTCAACAAAACCTGGGGGTTGTGACATAAAAACATTCTCTGTCAGAGGGGCATAGAGATAAGCACATTTAACATCACACTGGGTGTGTAGCCAACCTTTGAGGGACACAAGTAATGAAAAGAAAAAGCGGATGACACAAAAATTAACAACCGGGCTGAATGTTTCTTCATACGATTCTCCCCTGATTTGCTTAAAGCCTTGGGCTACCAACCGGGCTTTATACCTAGCTATGTTACCTTTGTCATCTCTTTTTACTGTGTACACCCATCTGCAACCTACAGGATTAACCCCTGAGGGCAATTCTTCTAAATGCCATACACCCCTTTCGTGCATGATTTCAATTTCTTCCCTCATTGCCTTATGCCATTCATTACGTTGGTCAGATTTTAAAGCTTGATTATAGGTTTTAGGAATAATCAGATCATATAGTCAGGATTTAGTTTGGCAAATGTCTGCACTTGGGTCAACAATGTTGGGGTCAGAAACTATTCCTTCATAAGTGTTACTTCCTGTAAAATCAAACAAATTGGGCTTAAAAATTATGTCATTTTTCCTACAATAATTCTCTACCTCCCTATTAGACCTTAAACGTTCAGAACCGTTATCTACATCAAAATAGTAAATGTCATTTCGAGAACGACCAGTCTTTCTAGGTACAACTTTTCTTTTCCAGTGAGTATCGCGTAAAGTGGTGTGAGGTATATTAGGGGAATCACTACTAGTGTGAACTTCCTGACCTGCACTCTCTGTACCAGAAGATGATTCGAGGGAGTCGTTGGAGCTGTCAGTGGTGGCTCTGACCTCCTCAACAACGTCTTCTTCCTCAATATCACTCCCAGTAACAGGAACCCACTGATACTCCCTTGGTATGTCGCCCAGCACAGCTCCTTTAAGCGCGTCTCTATAACTGGTGTGTTCATCGAATGATACATTTATGGTTTCTACGATTCTGTCATTTTCAGGTAAATACACCCTGTATCCCTTAGTTCGAAAAGCGTAACCAACTAGGAATCCTTTTGTAGCTTTAGGATCTAATTTAGACCGTTTTTGACGAGGGATTCCAACATACGCCACACAACCAAAAGGTTTCAGGTGTCTAACAGAGGGTTTGGTACCGCCAAATAATTCAAAGGGAGTTTTTGTTTGATTTTTATGACAAACGCGATTCCATGTGTAGGTAAAATGAAGAACAGCCTCAGGCCAAAATTTTAAATCCATACCACTTTCTTCTAACATGGTTCTAGCCCCATTTAGTACAGTTTGATTATAACGTTCAACAGTACCGTTTTGTTCCGGAGTAAAGGTATTGGTCAACTCATGATTAATTCCTCTTTCAACACAAAATTCCTCAAACTTATTATTTTCATATTCTCCCCCATTGTCGGACCTAATGGCTTTCACTTGTCTGCCCAAAAACCTTTCAGACCTTATAATGTGTTGCCTTAAAATTTCAAAAACTTCCGACTTTTCTCTCATGGGGTATAATGAAACTTTACGCGAGAAATCATCTATTATAGAGACAAAATACCTTTCTCCTTTTCTACCCTCAACCTGACTTGGACCCCAGACATCAGTATATACAGGGATGCCACTTTTCCGCCGAAAGGCGGATTTCCGCTTTTCTTTTAATTTTTAAGAATTCACAATTTTCGTTAAGCGATCACGAAGTAAAATAGCGATTTTCGTCGAACGATCCCGAAATAAAACGGGAATTTTCGTCAAACGATTGCGAAATTACACAGCAATTTTCGTCAAGCGATCGAGAAATACAACAGTTTTTTCGTCAAGTGATCGCGAACTATAGCAGCTATTTTCGTTAAAAGATCGTGAAATATAATAGCGATTTTCGTTAAACGATCGCGAAATATAACTGTGATTTTTGTCAAAAGATCGCAAAATAAAACGGTCATATTTTCATCAAACGGTCGCGATATAAAACAGCAATTTTCATCAAACGATCTCGAAACGAAACGGTAATTTTTGTGAAACGATCGCAATGTGAAACGGTGATTTTCGTCAAACGATCGCGATGTAAAATGACGATTTTTGTCAAACGATAGCGATGTAAAACGGCGATTTTCGTCAAACGATCGCGATGTAAAACGACGATTTTCGTCGAACGATCATGATGTAAACCGGCGATTTTCGTCAAACGATCATGATGTAAAACGGCGATTTTCGTCAAACGATCGTGATGTAAAACGGCAATTTGCATCAAACGATCGCGAAGTAAAACGGCTATTTTCGTCAAACGATCGCGTTGTAAAACGGCTATATTCGTCAAACGATCGTGTTGTAAAACGACGATTTTCGTCAAACGATCGCGAAATAAAACGGCGAGTTTCGTCAAACGATCGCGAAATAAAACGACATTTTCCGTCAAACGATCATGAAATAAAACAGCTATTTTCGTCAAATGAAAAAAAAAACAAAGGAAAAACAAAGAAAAAAAAACTTGCAAATTTTTGCTATTTACTCCTGGAATAATCATCGAATCTATTGCTGGGTTACTTAAATTGATTTAAAATGATGTGATACATAAAATTCCTCACTGAATTTGTTGCTGGATTAAATTAATTCATGTAAAATACTGTAAACTAAAGACAAATCATTTATATTTACTCTTATAAATTAAGTTTACAAAAAAAAAAAAGGCTGCAATTTTTTTTTTTAATTTATTATAAACAATATAGGTTACAAAATTCATGCATAAATGTTGTGAAAATTGTCGTAATTTTACTTTATGCATAATTTCCTCTTTTTGGCTATTTTCTGAGTGGCATCCCTGTATATAAAAGCTCTAAAGGAAATTTTGATCTTATGTAATTTCTAGGTTTAAAAGATGTTCTCCTGAATTTATTAATTTTACAAGACTCGCATTTAAATTCCCCTTCCTTTAAATTTGGTAAACCCCTAGCTCCTGCATTTCTACATGTATGTGCTATCAAATAAGGACTGACATGGGCCAGTCTCCTATGCCAAACATACATGTCGTCACGTTTATCAGCAGAAGATGCTTCAAAACTGACTTTCTTACTAATTTTACTAGGGACTTTGGGGTACAAATAGTAAACGCCATTTTTAAGTGTGGCTTTAAAAAGGGGTTGTCCGTTGCATGATATCTTCACCTCGCCATTCCCACCAGAAAAACATGCCCCATTTACATCCAATCGAGGCCCTGATATTAAATTACGTCTTAATTTAGGAGAAAACATAACATCTTTAAATACTAAAATTCTTTGCCCAAATTTTAATTTAATGGTTCCAAATCCAACAATAGGAAAAGTTACACCCTCTATGGCTACTGCCATATGTTCATCATTTAATGGTGTATAATCAACAAAAAGATCTCGATCTTTACAAAAATGATGGGAAGCTGCTGTGTCAAAGACCCAGTCAGCTTCTCCATCGACTAAGTTAGCCTGAGACAGGAAAAAGGATGTAAAAGACTTACGTTCAGGACTGAACGATGAAGAGGACTTATAGTCAGGACTTCTTGCACGAGTGTCTCTAGATCTGCCTCCTTTACGTCTATCATCAGGTCTACAGGAACCAAACTTTTGATGTCGAACTGGGGATTTGGAACGTCTGAGTGGAAACCTCTTATCTCCAGGGCTAGAAGATCTGACAGGTGAGGAGCCTCGGCACGACGAAAACTGGGCTGATGGGGACTTGTCCCTGCTATATGAAGGCATATTTTGCAAAAATAGATGACACTGACTCTTGATGTGATTTGGCTTTTTACAAAAATGACACACTATTTTCCTTCTTGATTTCTTCTGATACTGGATTGATTGTGCTTCTGGATACACTTTTCTATGATCATGTTCTCGAACTTGGATTCTAGTTTCCTCCGCGACAAGTGCTGTCACTACATCTTTAAAAATAAACTCATCGTCTTTTTCCATCTAAGTATTGTCTGTACTATAGAATCAAATTTAGGAGGTAAAAATCTCAATAATTGAAAAGTGACGTACGTATCATCAAAATTTTCATTAATGGATTTTAACTGATTTGCTACTCTTAGTAATCGAGACGCATACAAATTTATGCTCTCACCATTGGCCATTTTACATTCACACAGCTCGGTAAAGACCTGTATGTGTCTACTTCCAGTATCAGGGTAGAAATGAGTGCGTAAACAGCACCAGGCAGAAACAGGATCATCACAATTTTCTATTATTTTTCGAAAATCAGGCTCGACATTTAAATATATCATTGAAAGAGCCAATTTCTGACGAACTTTAAAATCTTTTACTTCTTTATCAGTGACACATCCAGTACTTGTTGTACTTTTCTCACTTAGAGCACTGCTACTTTCATTGAGCACAGGAGGTTTCTCAATTTCTGCCACTATATCCCAAACATTTCTTTCCATTAACAAATATTTCATATCGGACTGCCAATTAGCATAATTACTAGAATTTAATTTCTGAATTTGATTTTGCATCATTTTTGATAAAATTAAATATAAAAGCCTAAAAAAAATTTTAAAAAATTGGGCCAGCCAAAAATTTATGTAATTAAAAACGTATTTTATTAAAAATTTTCAAAAAAAAAAAATCTGTCATCATTTTAAAAAGTAACGGCCCCCCCTAATAAAACTATCTCTTAATTCTTATTGGGCCGTAGTTAAAAACACCTTACTGCATTAAAGGCATTGCCAAAAATTAAATTACATGGGTCTTAGGTGCCCATAACCAAAAATGTTATGTGAGTCTACTCACATAACTAGTGCTAAATTAAATCAAAGCACTTATTCTAATACTTCCTAATATGGAGCAAAGTAAAATTGCAACAGCAGAAGCAAAGACCCTAAGTGAGTAAAAGAGAAATAATGTTTCAAGTTGTAATTAATCAGTAGGTGTAAAGATTATAGACTGAATGATGACAAGTGAATTAATTTAAAACTCAACTTTTATTTAAAATCTTTTTCATATTTAAAATAACGATGTTTAAAAATATCATTCAAATAAATAACTTATCAATATAATTCTATAACTAAAAACAATAATTGGCTTAACAAATAAATAATTAAAAACCTCCCTCCAGTGCTCATTTCAGAATAATTAACTTTAAATAAAGAAAGTACTTGAAAGACGTAAGTTGAAGAAAAAGTAAACAAAGTTAAAAATCATCTTCACCGTATCAACCGCATTCCCTTTCAGACCTCATAATATATTAGAAACAAATGGATGACCATCGCATCAACTTCTTATGACTAGCAAAAACATAACTACACGAGCTTCCGATAATATAAACAGAAACAGCAAATCAGTCATCTATCCACCTGCAAGCAAACACCACCGTCTCTTATTTATACTCCCTCGCAGATCAGCCGGACTGGACCGCACCTTAGACCGGAAGTGGGAAACTCCCACCTTTACTATTGCACGTGCCGAGATCATTAGCATAGGCGCGTGCCGATCTCAAAGCAAGCTCCGCGGAGAAAAACATCAGTCACGCCGCCTGTCGATGATTCACGCTACCGTGCAGTCTAAACAAGTCTACGGCGAGCTCTGCGCGGAAAAGATCAACAATGAGATCCGATAGGAACGAAATACGATGGTTTAAAAATAAATATTTCTCCGTCTGCAAATTAAATAAAATGAAACAGCTGCATCGATGGAAAAGGTAAGTAATAAATAAAAACTTAGTGGATATTGTATTTGATTAAATAAAAATATATATTGAATACAATTGATAAGAAAAAAATATGGGTATGTGGCTAACAAGAATTCCTAAAATGCACAAAACTGCGTTAACTAACGACACTATATAACCGAAAAATTATTCTCTGGATGCTCAAAAGTCGCATTGAAGAAATTTCTAAAATGAGCAAATTTGCGGTTATTAATGCAGATATCCAACTATTAAAATCTTTGTAAATTTGTACGAAAGTACGGGATAAAATTTTGAAATATATTTTTTTAATGTATTTATGGTACATATATATTGCGCGAATTTTTAAATAAAAAAGAAAGTTTTTCTGAAATAGGAATTCACTTTCAGTAAAATTAACACATCATCTCAATTTTTTAAATGAAATTGATAAATCATAACTTAAATCATTGAATATTTATTTCGAGAAATTTATTTCGTACCGCATACTTGTCTCCAAATGTATGTTATTATTTATTAAAATAAGAAATATCTTTAAAATAAAACGAAAAAAAGGCCGGGAAAATATGGTCATACATGTATAATGCAATCTCCTTTTTTAATTCAAACAATAATAGACTGATGTAACAATGAGATTTCATAAAAGCCAATCAAACAAAAGATAAGAAACCGTGCAATCCGGTTAAACCGATCAAAATTCCTGAACTAACAACTGTAGGCGTGGAAAGAATTCAGAAAACGATCCGGTAACAAGAAAAAGCCATCAGAAGTGTCCAATCAGAAACGGCTTAGAAATCAGTACATTACGTAAACCGAAGCACTCCTTAGGGTTGCCATATTGAAGATCCGAGTGGAGAAAATGAAAATGCACGGTTGCCATGTCGAAACATTTATCGCTAAATAAAAAAAGTCGCCTTGGCGAAGGAGAGTAAAGTACATTTCACCCCCTAATTTATTTATGCTCACAAACTTAATATTTCAATGTATTTAAGCCAAGATTGAGTGAATTTGAGTATTAATTTTATGATTAAGAGCAAATTCTCTTTCGTTAAATTCTATGACTGAGAACAAGTTTTCTTATCCTGTCCTGTTTATTTTTAATGTGCCAATGCATAAATATATTATATATTATGGTTTAAACTGTAAATACTGCATACTTCATTTTATAATTTAGAACAAATTTGCATTTTTGCTTTTTATTTATTCAGTGTATAAATATATCATGTCTTAAACTGTAACTTAAACTGTTGCATGCTTGATTTTGTGATTGAAAACAATTTTTCTTGTTCTATCCTATTTAGTTATGATCACTCAGTGAATAGTGAATAACTGTATCATGTTTTAATTCGTTCATCATTATTAGAATTTATTTAGCTTCTCATTAGGAGAACTCAGTTGTGTTCTGTCTTAAAGGCTGTTCTGCCAACAAATTCCTTGTACACAAGCATATCGCCAATTTATACCATTAAGTGAAAGTGTTATCAGGTTCTACGTTATTTATGAGAGAAGTTTCATTGAATAATTTAGGAAAAATACATTTCATCTTTATAATGAATACTTAATCATACATTATTCATTTGACCTTTGGTTTAATATTTTAAAAATTATCAAAATTTTTATTATTTTAGTTTATTACTTACTGAAATGTTTAATATATTGAAAGCATTAATTATAATTTTTATTGTAATATTTATTACATTCAAATTACTGTTTTAAAAATATAAACAAAGAAATGACCAGAAATCTTCAAAATTCTAAAATTTGCAAAACCTCTGGTCTCAAGCTTTGCAGATTTGAGGTAGTCTACTGTAATTATATTTATGTAAAAAAGTTATTTATACTTTAAAAAGAGGCATCTGAAGAAATGAGCAGAATGTATTATGCATTATGAGTTCTTCTTGGTGTGGGAATATATGTAAAGAAATGTGATTTTCAAGCCAATTTCAAAGTTCCATATTTTTAAAACCACGTACATATCACTCATAATATTTTTGGTACATGTTTAGATCCATAAGAAGGTTATCCTGCTAAATTTTCATAATTTTTTAGCCAGTCCTTTTTTAGATATTGAACTTCAAATTCAGCGTTTTGATGCTGAGATGCCAACTTTGACTAATTCTAGAAAAAGAAGGAGTGTCTCTAAATGTTTCACATTTCTTCTGAGAATAGTTCATTAGGGTATATATTCAGAAAAATAAATTTAAATGTACTCCTAAAATGACTCCTAAAAGTACAATAAATTAACTGGTAAAGAATAAAAAAAATCAAAAATATTGAGCAACATGGTCTGGATGATTTCACATGGATTGACCCTTTAGCAATATCATTAAATTTTGTCAAAAGTAATTTATCACAATAGTAATTAGCGACGCAAAAAACTCAGATGTATAGAACATTTCAATCTTGATTTAAAATAAAGACATATACACATATATTTTAGAATTTCAGATAGAAGAGTTCACTTTGCACATCGGTACATCGTGATGTTTATGGAGTTGAATGAAAACTGTTATTTTTCAGATTAAATGAAATTTAAGCTGTAATGTCCACCGCAAGACAGAAAAAAGACCCAGCAGAAGAGTGACAATAACTTGTAATGTATATGTACAATTGATAAAACATAACAAAATTATATTTAGGAATTATAAAACAAAAATAGAGCCCCCCCCCCCCCAAAAAAAAAAAAAAAAAAAAAAAAAAAAAAAAAAACTATTACTCAGTTGAAAACATTTTTGAAAAACATTCTTTTTACCATTTGATCAGTCCCCCTTGCAAGAATGGAATCAGTGCACTTGATCAGTAATAATGCATTTTTAATAATAATCTTCCAATTTTAAATACAGTGTTTTATAAAATAAAATCTGTGAAAATACAAAATGTGGATACCAAAACCCTAAATTAAAAAAAAAAAAAATCATGTAAAACTGAATATTTGTTTGGTTCCATTCGATTGCATCTTACTATGTTTGATTGCTTTTTCGAAAAACATTTGTAAGTAAGGGTGTATCCCGATCCAAACTTCTTATTTCTGCATTTAATTTTGATTTCATTTTTGCTCTGAAATGCATCAGACTGACAGATTCTCTTATTCAGAAACTATACAAGGTGCTGTAAAGCTCGATATTTTGATAAAGGCAGAAAATAGTGTGAAAATGCTGTCAAAGTGGACGTTGTGAGCCGAATTTTCTGAAGCGGAAGAGCTGCAGATGAAAAAAAGCACCATGCTGAAGCAATGATTGTTTAAAAATCAAATTCTAATAAATGGAGCGAAAAATAAGATCGTACGGCACCTTGTACATCTCTTCGAAAATCACTCCAGCAAGTTTCATGTGTCTATTTTTAAAAATGAGTCTGAAATTCTATCAGAAAAATTCGAGATGTTGAAGGTTGGAAAAGCATGTTTTCGAGTTCACCCTTAAACATATCTCTTTTAATTTTGGGGAAAGCTTCATTCCTGCCCAGTCCTGGGTTAAAACTTGGTCGATTATTAATAATGTAAAAGTTTCAGAAATCACCATTAATCAAAAAATAGCTATCTGTTTAGGAAATAAATAATAAAAACCATTAAAACTAAATTTACCAGAAAACTGAGAATGCTAATCAATTTTTTTCCACTAATAATAGCAATGATAAAAATGAACTCACAATTGCGTCAGAAAGATAAACATTGTACTTAAAGACCATGCTTAACTAAAGGAGAATATGTACATTTTTTACCTTCGACAGCATCAATGTTTTTCATCCACTTTTTCATAAATTTGCATCATTTCTCCGCTTCATAACTTCTTTTTCTGTTTTGTTCTCTTTAGTAAGATCCTGGTTTTTTGTTTTTATGTTTTATTTCAGTCATCACTCATGACTGAATTTCTTCTCTCTGGACGACTATGAAAGACAGTTTTTAATTTTTATTTTAAAAGTTGAACGAGAAAAATCGCTAGTTTTGAAAAGTCGCGTTATTAGCTTCAGTACAATCTGACAACACTAGACACTGGACAACAAAGATGTATGTAGGTGATGCCCAGAAATTATCTAACCCCACACGACGAAGGACATATGAGGGGAGTTAAAATAGTTAAGGTCAGATGACCCTGTCGAAGACCACCAAACTTGGATTGGAATAAGGGGAGAGCTTTTCTCCGAAAAATCAAATTACATATAGTGTTCAAACAATGTCTATTTCCGAAATGTGTTCTCGTTTTCACACTGGGGATAGCGCCTGGTAGTAATCTTAAAATGTTTCAAATGTAATGGATCTCCTATATTTTTTTGAAACCATAATTTATTTTCTTCTAAATTTACAATAATATTAATTTTAAATCACGTTATTGTTATTTCATTATTTTTTCTTTTTCTGTGTGTGTAAAAAATAATCTAAGAATGCCACATTAATAATAAAAATTTTAGGTGCCTAACGACGCCTTTAAACCTTCCATGGCGCCCTTTTTGAAACCCTCTTTTTTAGGTGTCTGACTGCGCCTCTAAATCTTCTGTGGCGCCCTACTACTAAAACATATTATAGAACCATTCAAACGCTCTACAATCGTTTCCACACTTCTTTTTGTCAGCCATTTTTCTTCCTTAACACTCTAAAATACCTAATTCTAATTATATATATCGTAATATTGTAAAATGGCATGGCTTACTATCTTATATTTTGTTCCAACTTCCATTTTTCTTCTTTGCCGGCATTTTTCCAATCTTCCGATCTTTTGTTTACATGTTCAAATCAATCGCTTATCTTTTCGATCGTCGCTGATGGGTACGTTCATCCAGGTTTTATCGTTCCGTTCGGTCGCAATTCGCAAGCATCGCGGATCGCAACTCGCAAGTGGCTGTCTTGCATTTCTTCCATCGCAAGTCAGGAACGTGTTTGCTCAACTCGGAGGGGCGTATCCAGTTTCGGAATTGCCGCTGCTATTTAAACCGGCGGAGATAGATTGTGGTGGTGGATTTTGAAGCGATGTTATGTTTCAAGATAGTTGACGTTAATGTCAATATGATATAGTTTCAGAAATGTTTTTTTTAATTCATCCAGTTTTTTTTAAGTTTTAATGTTAACGTCTAGTTGCTTAGTCATGTCAAACCCATTGCTGGACATTTGATTGTGAAAAATGGTGTATCAACTTCGCCCGTGTTTCATTTATCAGCAGTCGTAACCCATTTGTGTTTTTAATCAAGTCTTCATATTTATGTGTGGATATTATTAGCTTCAGTTAAAAACTCTACGTTTTCTTAAAACTTTTCCATCGAAATAGTTGGTGTGCCATATCATGGGAATCCTTTCAGTACGTCAATAGCAGTCGTCCATAAGTGAGTCCGTTTTGTTTTCATTGCTATCCTAGTATTGTTTTATGCCATGCCATGCCATTCAATAAGTAATATTATTTCATTACATAGAATGTTTTCAATTTAAATACAGATTTGAACTTATTTTCTGTTTACATTTTTACCAGTTATATTTTCATCTAAGTTTATACATATTTTTATTTAAACTTGAATATTATTTCATGACATAGGATAATTTTAACTGAACTTGTTTCTGTTCACGTTATGACTGTTACATTTTTCACCTGGATTTATACATGCTTTTATTTAAACTTGCACTTATTTTTTCATTAATAAACGTTAGCCGTATTTTACTGAAAAACAGTTTCTTTAATGTCTTACACTACACTGTCACACTGTCACCAATACTTACTCTCTTAGGTCACCGTAGTTGCACTGTTATAAGCTGCTAAATTTTATGTTGTTTTAGACGGTTCTTGTTACAGAACCGATCACTTTTCCCTTTTTATCTATTTCTAAGGGTGACCAACAACTACTATAAGAAGGAAATAATTGTACATCTATCCTGGAATTCATTACAAGTCTGTTTTTGAAATTTTTTATTTCAGATGCATAAATTTTCTTTGGGATAGGAGTGGGAGTATAGAGGTAGTAACAAGTCTAAAATTAAGTGCCTTTTTCATGTTTTGTAAGTAAATAATAACTCACTTTGTAATTTTACATTTAAAATTAAGTTATTTTATAATTACTTGTTACTACTTACAAAGTCGTTTTTTCAGGCGCCTAACGGCGTCCTTAAACCTTCTTTGGCGCCCTACTATATGAACTTATTGGGAGGGGAGGCTCCCCCCCCTAAAGCTACGTCCCTGTTTTTGAGAAGGAAGGAAGGGTTAGAATGCTCAATTTTCCAGAAATAGAGAACCCATGTAGGCATTGCTAAAAATGCAATTTCGGTAATAGTCCAAGCAATAGAGGATTTTATCTGGCAAAATTAATGGTAGTTCTAGCAGTTGACTTTTTTTTGGGGGGGGGGGGGTTATTGAATCTGAATTTGTAACTTCTCACTAAATTTTTTTCTGCCAAATCATTCCCCCCCCCCCCAAATTTTGTTAAAATGCCTCACAAAATTAGTTTAAAAAAATAATTTTTTTTATTGTTTTAGTAAAAAAGTAACTAAAAAATTAAAAAGTAGACAAAATTTGCAACAAATAAGATAGATTATGCTATGGCATAGGATGAACGGAGAGGAGGGAGTCTGTTTCTCAACATGTGCTGCATGTTCTAAGTTATACAATTCCACCTAATCACTCTTATCGTTTGTGTTCACTCTCCTGTTTCCTACCCAAACTTTCCTTATATGATTTACTTTGTGTTTTTGGGTCACTGAATTCAAATTTTAACTTCTCACCGAAATCCCCCATCCCTAATTTTGGTAAAATGATCTCTAAAATAGGTTTTTTTTTTTAAAGAATTGTTTTAGGGAAAAGTATCTAGAAATTAAAGAAAGAAGACAGAATTTGCAACAAATAAGATATATGACATGACATAGGATGAACTGGGACAGAGCCGTTCTTATGGAGGATGTTTTAAAGCGAGGCCTGATGCAAAATTTTGCGAGACCTTTTCCTTTCAATCTCTTAACATAATCTTATCCACTATTCTATCAATAAAAAAGAATGGTTTTCACCTATATACTGTGACACGGGAGCCAGGGTTCTATTCCCTAGCTATTATAAAGGAGTAACGCTTCTTTGTGTGTTTGTAAGGGTAATTTCTGGAACTATTGAACCAATTTCAAAAATAACTTTTCAAAATTTATGGTGAAAGTCCCTTTTCCAACATAGGCTATATTTTATGCCAGGACCACTATCTTTCTTAACGGAAATCACACATTTATACTAAGGATGTTCGATTATGCCGCCTTCTTTTTATTAAAGAAAAAATGTTTTGTGTCCAGGTGCAAGGTCCTGTGCGGCCGCACCTGTTGACACACCCCTAAGGATGGCTCCGAACGGGGATGGGAGAGCCTGCTCTGTGCATTATATTATGCAATTCCGCTTATAGTCCAGGCCCCGTTTGGAAAAACTGTGCAGCAGGGGCTGCAGATTAATCCACAAGCTTAAAAAGAAAGATTGAGCTTTAAAAAAAATTGAAATATACAGGATGATCAATAAATAAGTTTCTCACTTCAGAGGGCTTTATAAAGCAATCTATTAATCCAAATGAGTTCAAATTTGAACTATGAATAATTCAGATGATGTGTTTATCATTAAAAAAAATCACAAAAAATAAAAATGCATTTTTTGCCATTAAGGGACGCTGTAATCCACATTAAGCATTTAATTTGCTTTATGAATAATATTTAAAAAAGTAAACCTGGTCATTAAAGATGCAAAATCAGCCACAAGATTTTCAGTACAGTAGAATACGGCATAGTATTCTGTCGAAATTCCAGTATACTCTGGAAACAACTGGCACATTCACACAATCATCGGAGCTGCAAGAAATAAGTTGTCACTTCAGAGGGCTCTAGAATGTGTTTTATTGATCCAAATAAGATCAAATTTGAACTACTGTTAATTCTGACTTGATTCGGATTTGAACTACTGAGTTTAAGGAAAACTTCCCCCTCCTTTCCAGGAATGGGAGAGGTTGCCGGAAGAAATTTTGGTGAGATGTTGAAAATTTGGATTCAACGACTCAAAGTACATAAAATAAGTTTTTTTTTTTTTTTTTTTTTTCAGAACTACCATGAATTTTGCTAGGTAGAGCTCCTATACAGTCTCTATTGCCTGGAGTATAATGTTTATAGTGCATAAAATATTTTGACTTAACCATAACACTAAATAATCAAATATTATTTTTAAAATATACCTATCAAAATGTAATAACACAAACTTTATAGATAGCTGCTTTTAAGTTATTTAATGTGATTAATATAATTTCATTATTTTATTCTTTTTTTTTTTTTCTATTGAATATAATTCTGCCTTGCATATTTCATAATTTAGTTATCAAACCACTCAGGAAGCAGAAAATATTGTTTAACCCTTTTGGGTCTGGTGTACTACTAATAGTATATGTCCTTTAATTGAGTATTATTTTATTTTAGCAAATTATTTTCTTACTGTTTACATGTAGTAATGTTAGTATGTGTCTATACAAGTATTATATGATTTCATTAATGTTTAGGCATTTAGTAATAATTATAAGAAACTCCTTAAAATCTGCAACTCTCTAAAATTAAAGATGAAAATAAGGAATTTTGCTTAGTGGCCACTGGCCGGTAGGTTGTCTTTTTTTAGTAACCAGTTATTGGCTATTGAGAATAATTTCTTTAGTAAACAATATGTACATTAATGTTACTGAATATTTAATTACAAGATATATACGAGCTTAGACTAAATAAGTAATATATGAACTAGTTAAAAATATTTTAATTTATATTGTTTGGAATATACTTGAGATACTAATTTCATATCTATTTTAAATTAACAGCAAAGTTTTATGCAACATGCATATATGTAGTTAGCTACATAAGTCTAATTATGCTTACGTACTTGTGTAGCTAACGACATAAATAAACTCCAACCCTCTTTTTTGTAATTTTTTGTCTAGAATTAAAATGTACCCCCCCCCAGTGGCGTAGCTAAGGGGGGGCAAGGGGGGCGACCGCCCCGGGCGCCGAGATAAAGGGGTGCCAAATTCAGAAAGATTTAAAATGAAAATTTTTCACTTATTTTATTATTAAATTAAAAAAAAAATTGATTTTTGTGTGTGTGTGTGTGAGAGAATGTTTTCTTTAATAAGGCATTTTATTCCATTCAAATAATGAAAAAAAAAAAAGAAAAAGCTTCTGTAAATGTTTCTAGGGATGGCTCAACATCACACATGGTTACAAAGATGTACCTGAACTGAGATGCAAAAAGATTAAAAAGAGGCCTCAAATTGAGAAGTTTAAATCTAAATTATTTCACATATTTTGACAATAAATAAAAATTGTTGATATCTGTGTGTGTGTGCCTGTGTGTGAATGTTTTCCTTAGTGAGATATTTTGTTCCATCCAAATAATGTAGAAAAAAAGCTCAAAGCACTTGGTTACAAAGATAATTATGTACTTAAACTGAGTCGCAAAAAGATTAAATGGGGGGGGGGGACAAATTGGAGGAGGTTTAAACCGAAATTATTTTACACATTTTGTCAATAAATAAAAAAACATTTATTTATTTATTTATTTTGTATGTGTGAATGTTTTCTTTAGTAAGATTTTTTGTCATATACAAATGATGAAGAAAGAATAAAGCTTCTGTAAACGTCTCTAGGGATCACACTTGGTACCTAAAATAATTATATACCTGAACTAAGGTGCAAATAGATGAAATAGGGAGCACATAATTGAGAGGAGTTTTAAATTGGAATTATTTCACAAATTTTTATAGTAAATAAGAATTGTTTTTTCGTGTGTATGTGTGAATGTTTGAAGAAATTCGGTGAAGGAGGGGGGGGGGATAGAGAGATTCATAGTTGTCAATCGCTCAATGGAATTTTCTACCTCTCTAGCCTTAATTTTATAAATAAAAAAGCCTGATTGCGACCTGTAATGACATTTACTGTATCAAAAGAACATTTTTCATTTGTATACTAGCTCTTCTTTGTCGATTTTCTCCAAAAAACCGCGAAAGATTAAAACCTCTATTCAATATGTGTGTGTGTGAATCTCTCAAAATGAACTTTGGGATGGGACCTTATCACCGTCTTTCTGTCTGGCTGTCTGTCCGCACTCTAGCTCTCGTAAATATATTCGGATCACCCCAAAAGTTCTGAACGTTATTCATATTTATCCTAGCACGAACGCTATTGAAAATGAAGGTTTTTTTTACCATGATTTTTTTATTTACAGGGATAGTCAAAAGTTGACCATT
The DNA here is from genome assembly GCA_964019185.1 of Maratus speculifer. Lineage (NCBI taxonomy): Eukaryota > Metazoa > Arthropoda > Arachnida > Araneae > Salticidae > Maratus > Maratus speculifer. The sequence continues at coordinate 237,655,202 of OZ025293.1, read as the reverse complement.
ACATTACGGCCAAATGAATTTTAAAAAAGTCACACACTGTCAAACCTATTCAAATTTATATGCATCTATGAAGTGCATTGAAATATGGATTTTGTAAAGTATGCAGTGAAAAGAATCCTTATTATTCATTTACAGGGTCACACAAAAGAATTCCATTACATAATAATAAAGCGGGGAATTGTTTGCAACATATTTTAACTATCATAAACGATTTCATATATAATAAATTGATATACTATCCTAGCTAATTGATAGTCCTAATTGACAGTCCTAGTTAATTGATAGTCCTAGTCCTAATTGATATACTATCCTAGCTATATTTATCCTAGCACGAACGCTATTGAAAATGAAGATTTTTTTTACCATGATTTTTTTATTTACAGGGATAGTCAAAAGTTGTCCATTACATTACGGCCAAATAAATTTTAAAAAAGTCACACACTGTCAAACCTATTCAAATTTATATGCATCTACGAAGTGCATTGTAATATGCATTTTGTAAAGTATGCAGTGAAAAGAATCCTTATTATTCATTTACAGGGTCACACAAAAGAATTCCATTACATAATAATAAAGCGGGGAATTGTTTGCAACATATTTTAACTACCATAAAAGATTTCATGTATAATAAATTGATATACTTCGTTGAGGCTTAATATGAACTATTTCATACGTAATATAAAGTGCATAGCATTTACAGGGACACACAAAAGATTTCAAATAGCATATTCTATCCGAAATATTGCATATTATGGATATTGATTGTTGGATGGATGAAATGCATTTTTTACACTTTCCAAAAAGTTGAAAAGTGTTTGTGCATTCGGTTTGTCTGTCTGTATGACCGTCTGTTCGCGCTCTAACTCTCGTAAATATACTCGGATTATCATGAAATTTTTAGATGTTATTGACGTTTACCCTAGCAAGAACCCTATTGATAATGAAGGTTTTACCATCCTCAGTTTATTTACAAGGACAGCCAAATGTTTCCCTTTACAATACGGCCTGTGGTTTCAGAACGAAAAAGACCCTGCGTTGATATGGGATCGAAGGAGTTTATTTACAGTAGGTCATGACAGGGTACAAGCAAGAAAGAGCAGAACAGAACATAATGGAAAACACATATATTTATAGGTTTTAGTTCGGATTCTAGATTAACCAATAATAACTCTTAATAAGAGGACCAATAGAGGTCTTTGATAAGATAGCCAATCATGCACATAGTGATGTAATATAAAATAAGTATGATGTCATGGGCGATTAGAATCCAACACCCTCCCTTAATCGCATCTTACATTATATTTTCATATTACATTGGAGTAAAAGTGCTTGGAGTTTAGCTTTAGGCAAAGATTTTGTCATCATATCAGCAATTTGATTATCAGTCGAAATATACTCTATTTTAATTTGATTCTCTCTGATAACATTACGGATAAATTTCAGTTTTATATCAATATGTTTCATTCTCCCATAGTTATTTTCATTAGTTATGCATTTGATGCATGATTGGTTATCTTCATACACAAAAACATTTTTAATACTTACAATTTCACAGGCAATATTTTTCATCCATAAAATGTCTTGAATACCTTTGCACAGAGCAATTATTTCAGCTTCTGTGGTTGAAAGAGCAACAGTCTTTTGTTTATTTACACACCATAATACAGGACAGTTACAAAACATTATTATGTAACCAGACACAGACTTCCTATCAATTGAGTTTGACCCCCAATCTGCATCTACATATATAGACAAATCCGAATCATCTAAATTACCCTTTTTGTAATTTATTTTTAATTTTACAGTACCTTTCAAGTATCTCAATATTTTCTTTAAGGCATTCCAGGCAACATCAGTAGGACGTTCCTGGAGTTGACTTAAGCAATTGACTGCAAATGAAATGTCTGGTCTGGATACATAAGCTAAATACAATAAAGATCCTATTAGTTCGCGATAAGGCCCATTAAAAGCATTACCTTTTTCAAACATAGCAGGGGTTGATTTAGGTTCAATAGGAACAGAACAAGGATTACAATCAAGCATATTGTACTTTTTCAACAATCTTAAAATGTAATGTTCCTGATCTAAAAACAGTCCTTCTGGAGTAAATTCCATTCGAATACCTAGAAATTCTGACACTTTTTCTGATTTTGACATTTGAAATTCTTTAGATAACATATCAATAATAACATTAATTTCTCTAACATTTGAACCGGAAATTAAAAGGTCATCAACGTACAAAGCCATTATAATTTTCTTAGAGTTTTCATCTCTTACAAAAATACAAGGTTCAGAATTAAGTTGTTTAAATCCCAGTTTAATTACAAAATTTTGAAATTTTTCATACCATTGTCGTGGGGCTTGCTTTAGGCCATACAAACTCTTTTTAAGTTTGCATTTCCTACCACTATTATCATCATACCCCTTGGGTTGATCCATATAAATAACTTCATTTAATTCACCATTTAAAAAAGCAGTTTTAACATCCAAAACATAAACATTTAAATTTTCATTCAACATAATAACTAATATGAAACGCAAGGCAGGCATGTTTATAACCGGTGAAAATGTCTGAGTATAGTCTATTCCTTTTTCCTGCATGAACCCGCGAGCTACCAGCCTTGCCTTATACTTACCGTCTCTTTTCCTACGTAACACCCACTTGCAAGAGATGGCTTTTCTGTCTAATGGTAATTCCTCTAAGTCCCAGACATCGTTTTCTTTAATGGATTTCATTTCATCGTCCATGGCTAGTTCCCATTTTTGTTTTTCACTGTACGGCAAAGAGGAAATGTCATCAAAAGTTAAAGTTTCTTCTTGAGCGAGCATTGCTTCATATATTTCTGGCTCTGGATATCTTATGGGTTGTTTCTTTTCTCTAGAAGAGGATCTTATAATATTTTCATTCATTGAATTTTTATCGTTTTCAAATTTTGTTTGCACTAAAGTTTCAGAGTCTGTTTTACTTTCATCATTTTGATTTTTAGATTCCGGATAATTTTCCTCAATATTTTCAGTTGTATGTTTAAAATTAACTGAATTTTTCTTTTCTTCATTGAATTTAACGTTTTTAGAAACAGTTATCCGATTTGTTGTGGGATCCAGTAGTCGATATCCCATTGAAGTATAGCCTACAAATATCATTTTCTTGCATTTTTCATCTAATTTCTTTCTTAAGTTAGTAGGTACAAGTGCATAGGCGTCACAGCCAAATACTCTGAGATTTTTCAAATCTGGTTTGCTATTATATTTCAAATAATATGGAGTATCATTATCAATAGAATTACTTGGCAATCTATTTTTAAGATAAGCTGCAGTTAGTACTGCTAAACCCCAATAGCTCTTAGGCAAATTGGATTCATATAGCATTGCCCTCCCTTTTTCCAAGAGAGTTCTATTAACGCGCTCAGATATTCCATTCAAATATGAAGTATATGGGGGAGCTGGATCAATTTTTATACCCACTTCATTTGTAAAATTTAAAAGTTCTCCCTCTATAAATTCTTTTGCATTATCACATCTAATTTTCTTAACGGAAGGATTTAATTTACAAAACGATATTAGTTCACGAGCTGCGTCACTTTTCTTTTTAAGTAATCGAACTTCAGTAAATCGCGAAAAATCATCAGTAATAGTTAGAAAATATTTCTCACCTCCAATAGTTTCAGGAAATATGGGTCCACAAGTATCCGTGTGAATCATCAACATTGGTTCTTTTTCTCTGTATCTCGGACCTTTGCCAGCTGGTGTTGCACTGAGTTTTGCACGAGCACAAATTTCACAAAATGATGAAGGGGTAGGTAATCCCAAATGAATCAGTGGCTGGTTACAGGGGTGTCCAAGTCTTCTGTGCCATAAGTCCTTATCGTACGTTGATGTCAAAGCACTTTCATTAGATGGAGTGAAATAACTTATATACTGTCCATGAATATCCCGATGACCGAAGCGCATTTTCTTATTATCTTTTTCGATAAATACTTCTTCATTCTTGAATATCACAGAAAATTCTGCTTTTTCTATGTTCTTGACAGAAATTAATTGTCCGTTTAGATTCGGTACATATAATACATCTTTTAAAGTTATGCATATATTCTCAGATATTGTACCCTTTATACTTCCAGTACCTTCCACATTTAACACTGCTGCCTTTGAAGCACATTTAATTGTCCCAGTTGCAGGTTTAAGAGAAGTGAACCATTCTTTGATAGAACACATATGTGATGTCGCACCTGAGTCTATGATAAATTTCCAATTATTTGTGTTTCCAGTCATAAAAGATATTTCAAAAGCTGACTGTTTTTCATCCATCTGCGTTTCTGGTTTATTTTTACAAAATTTTTTATAGTGACCTATTTTTGAACAATTGTAACATTTGACCGTTTTCATTCTACAAAATTTTGAGGTGTGGCCTTTCTTTTTGCAAAAATTGCAAAAGAGTTTTTTCTGTGCCGACATAAAAGCAATATTATCATTAAATGATTTAGTAGTATTTCTGGATTCACTCATTAATGCTTCAGCATCAATTAGTCTTTGCATAACAAATTCCAGAGTTAAGTTAGTATCAGGTTGATTTTCTAACGCAACTTTGACGGATTCAAATTCCTTCGGCAAAGACATTAAAATGTAAACAATTGTATCAATGTCACTCACCTGAGCACCAGATATCCTTAAGTCAGTAATTAATTTCAAAACATCGTCAATATGCTGTCTCATTGTAATATCTTTATTCTTTTTCATTGTGGACAGTCTTTTCCGTGTCAGTATTTGATTGATGGCTCCTTTAAGTTCATATGTTGCCTGCAGGGATTTCCAGATTTTACATGCGGTATCTTCCTTTTGAAGAGAAGATAAAATCCTATCCTCTAAAAGCGATAATAATAAAGCGTAAGCCTTTTTCGCTTTAATCACTTCTGGAGCTTTTGCTGGATCTGCTTCATTTTCCAAGAAAACATCAAGTTCTTTCGCCGCAAAAATCGCAGTTACTCTTCTGCTCCATATTTGGAAATTATTTCCATCAAACGGAGCGACCGAATAATCCTTGTTTTCAGTCATCGTTTAAAACACCGCAGACGAAAGTAACATAAGTACTCTATGGCAATAAATTTTGCCTGACCCACTTTTCCGTTCAACGCAGAAAAACACTAAGTAAGTAAGAAACCACGCTCTGCTGTGGTTTCAGAACGAAAAAGACCCTGCGTTGATATGGGATCGAAGGAGTTTATTTACAGTAGGTCATGACAGGGTACAAGCAAGAAAGAGCAGAACAGAACATAATGGAAAACACATATATTTATAGGTTTTAGTTCGGATTCTAGATTAACCAATAATAACTCTTAATAAGAGAACCAATAGAGGTCTTTGATAAGATAGCCAATCATGCACATAGTGATGTAATATAAAATAAGTATGATGTCATGGGCGATTAGAATCCAACACGGCCTTAGGGAAAAAATCGTTTCAAATGAATTTTAAATATGTTAAACTCTGACAAACATATTAAAGTTTAATTGCATTTGCAAACTGCACTAAAATATGCATTCTGTAACATATGCAGTGAAAATAATTTTATTATTCTTTTACAGGGCTACAAAAAAAATTCCATTACACAAAAATAAAAATGGGAAATTGTTAGCGATGTATTTTAGCTAGGTTAAAGGGATTTCATGTACAATGAAGTTGATATACGCCGTTGAGGATTAATATTCCACGCATAATATTAAGTGCATATCGTTTACAAGGGCGCACAAAATATTTCAAATAGTATATTCTATATAAAGTATATTATTGATGATGGATGGACGAAATGTATTTTTAATTATTAACACTTTTCAACAAAGTAAAACAGTGTTGATGCATTCGGTTTGTCTGGCTGTCTGTCCGTCTGTTCGTGTGGTCATCTGTTCGCGCTCTAACTCTCGTAAATATACTCCGATTGCCATGAAATTTTTAGATGTTATTAACATTTATTCTAGCACGAACCCTATTAGAAATGAAGTTTTTACCGTGATTAGATAATTTAAAGGGATAGTCAAAAGTTTCCAGCTATATTTCGGCCTATGGGAAAAATCGTTTTAAATGAAATTTAAAGGTGTTACATTCCCTCAAACATATTCAAATTTAATTACATTTGCAAAATACACTAAAATACGCATTCTGTAAAATATGCAGTAAAAGTAATTGTTATTATTCATTTACAGGGCCACACAAAAGAATTCCATTACACAATAACAAAGATGGAAAATTGTTTGCGACATATTTTAAGTATGTTAAATGATTTCATGTACAATAAAATAATATACACAGCCGAGGCTTAATATTTCACACATAATATTAAGTTGCATACCATTTACAAGCACACAAAAATATTTCAAATAGTATATTCTATCCGAAGCTCTGTATATTTTCGATGATTGGCTGATTGATGGATGAAATGCATTTTAAATTATTAAAACTTTTCAATAATTTGAAAAGTGTCTATGATTTTGGTTTGTCTGTATGTCTGTCCGCGCTCTAACTCTCGTAAATATGCTCCGATTGCCCTGAAACATTTGAATGTTATTCACGTTTACCCTAGTACAAACCCTATTCCAAATGAAGTTTCTAGTTTATTTACAGGCACAGTAAAAAGTTTTCCATTGCATTACATTATTGAGGGAGAAACTCGTTTCAAATGAATTTTAAAGCTGATACACCCAGTCAAACATATTAAAATTTATATGTATTTACAAATTGTATTAAAGACTAAACTGAGGTTCAGCATAAACTAACACATGTAAACTAAGAAAAAACATAATTTTCAGGTTCTATGATATTTAGTTTTTAAATGAAAATACACGCTATAACAAAAACTCATTTTTTAACATTAGGGCGAATGGTGTTATGTTGTGCTGGGAAACAAAATTACAAACAGTAAATCAGGTTTTAAAGTAAGGAAAAAAAAAACTTTCGAATTTTAATTAATTTTAAATTTAGATTTTAAAAGGATTTTAATTATTTTCCTTTTCATCTCTCTATATATAGCATGTATATCTCTCTATAAATATCTGATCAATGTTATGCGACTGCACTCAAATTTATAAAGCAATTTAAATGTAACTAAGCAAGCATGTGTAAAAGTTTAAGTTTATTAAGATCTCGACCGAATTCGTTGGACATCTTGATCCACCATCCTGTTTCAAAGTGGCGACCTCTTAAAAATTTCAAATAAGTAATTAGAAATATATAAAAATATATGTAATTTATTTCTTCGCATAATTGTTAAGTCTTGAAAGAAAGATTTAAGAACAATTTTTGGTTTCCTATCTAGTCAAAAAAAAAAAATGACATAGGAATATTTGAAATTCTAAGGTGGCTACCGTTTCCAAACAAAAGATTTTTTTCCATAATCGGTCGGATTTTAGTAATTTTAGCAAAGGTGATTAGGTGATTTTTGAAAATTTATTTTTAATGCTGCTATTAAATGATACGTTTAAAACACCAGTCATATCCGTGAACATTTCGCTAAGTTTTTGAAATTTCCATACAAATTCAGTATTGATGAAAACTAGAAAATTTATGTTATCGGGCTCCACGCATTTTAGTTTCATGTATTTGAACAAAATAAGTTGATTTAAAAAAAAAAAAAAACAAGGAAGAGTATACAACTGTTCTCGTACAAGCGAAAAATACTTTTTTTTTTTTTTGAAAAAGGTGTTTTATTTCTTAATTGGACGGGGGTTTTTTGGAGGAGGGGGGGGGCGCAAAATTTCTTCCGGCCCCGGGGGCCAAAAAGTGCAGCTACGCCACTGCCCCCCCCCCCCCAAAAAAAGTGTATCCACCAACTAGCAGGTTTGTTTTTAAAAAAACTGAAATATACAACAAATTTTCTAAACAATGAAGGGAGGGGGGGCTCTTATGAAACTATTATACGTTTTTTCCACAATCCTTTGACATAATGTGCAGTTTTTTTTTTTTTTTTCTTTGCGATCATTTGATAAAATTTGCGTTCGTTTTTGCAACTTTTTGAACAGTATTCGCGTTCGTTATCACGACTTTTTGACGGTATTGGAGATCGGTATCGCGACTTTTTGAACGGTATTCGCGTTTGTTATCGCAATTTTTTGACGTATTCGCATTCGATATCGCAATTTTTTGACGGTATTCGCTTTTTTGTGTGCGTTTTTTTTTTTTAATATAAAATTTGCATTTTTTGCATTTGTTTTTATGTTTTTTTACGAAAATCGCATTCGTTATCGTGATTTCTTGACGGTATTCGCGCTTGTTAATGCAATGTTTTGATGGTATTTGCATTTGTTATCACGATTTTTTGATGGTATTCACATTTTTTGTGTGTTTCTTTGATAAAATTCACGTTTTTTCCGTCCGTTTTTACGTTTTTTGACAAAAAATGCGTTTGTTTTTGTTGATTTTTTTTTTTTTTTACAAAATATGCGTTTTTCTTAGGATAATTGCTTTTTTTTGTGTGCAATATTTCTAATGGTATTTGCAGTTCTTTCACAATTCTTTGACGATATTTGTGTTCTTTTTGCAATCCTTAGACGATGTCTTTTCATTACTTCATAAGACGCAATACTTATACGAAATTCATGTTTTTCTGCAATCTTTTTTTGAAATTTGTGTTTTTTTCAAATTTTTTGTCGAAATTCGCAGTTTTTTTTCTGTGATTCTTTTTACAAAACTCCTATTGGAGAATCCTACATTTGGCCGGTACTTTCCACATTTTTAGTTGCCAGTTTTTCGCGTTTAGTCGCTGAGTGGCGACTGACGAGTACTTATTTTCATCTTTATCTAAAATCCACACATAATTTACAGATGTAAACAATGAAACATTCAGTTCAGATATAGGGACAAAATTTGACTTCTTTATTTTTATATTAATTCCATATATATTTTCACTTTTAATTTTTGTTAATATTACTGAATTCATGTTTTTTCATGAAGGAAGTTTAAACTTATTTCTTAAAAAAAATCGGGATACAGTCGAGTCTCTATATAACGAAATCCACCATTCCAGTAAAAAATTCGTTATATAGAGAAATTCGATGTATAGAGAATAATGTTAAAAATCGTATTTAATGTGTGAAATTTGAACAAATGTTATTTTTGATCTTTTGAATTAAGAATTTGAAATGTTTAAAAGTAAATATTAACCTAACATTTTATTTCTTAATTATTTAAGCTGTTTCAAAAAAGAGAACAAGCATTTATTTGAAAACTTAATGAAAATCAAATGAAGAAGACTTGCATAAATTTCAGACGAAGAAATCTGTAATTTTTTGTTGTTTTGATTTTAAAATTGTTACGCTCTTCCCCTCCCCCCCCCCCCCAAAAAAAAAAAAAAAAAGGCTCAAATTTTACCAAGGAATGAAAAATTGTAGTTAACATTTTCCTCCATTTGAAGGCCTCTCTTATGTGCCCCTCATTGATTGCTCTCTTACATGTGTATCAATCCAATTGACACTGTTTTGAAAAGGATATGGAAAGGTGTGAGGGAAGTGGGATGAATTCGTTGGATTTAAAAAACAAGGAGGAAGTAATGGAAAAAAAAACTCAGCACTGACGATAAATCAAAAATAAGAGATGGAAAATTGATTCCATATGATTTCGAAGCTTTTTAAAACTGAATAAATTAAGTCCAATTTATGAAAAAATTCGTCATATGGAGATAGATATTTCGCTATATAGAGACTGTTTTTAATGTAATCATGCGAAAAGGGGACCGTTCCTACTAAAAATTCGTTATATAGAGAAATTCGATGTATGGAGTTTCGTTATAGAGAGACTCGACTGTATTTCTGATATCACTGGAATCACAATCTTCTTACCAAATTTATTTATGATTCATCAAGCTTTTTTGATTCAGTCCAAGGATGTTATGGAGGGTATATGGGGATATACATAATATACCTTCTGGATTTCTTTAAGGAACACTGTGTACCCTCTTTTTCTCTAGAAAGCTACAGTGTATACACTTTAGGGCATACTTTCTGCCTTGAGCGTATATCCTCTTATCTTTATTGTAACTCCATCACTGGTTAAGTCTGGCTAAACCTAAAATAAAACTTCTTTATATTCTATGATTTTGATGTGAATTAGTAATGTATCTTTATGGGGCAAGTTTCATTGAATAATATAGGAAAAATACATTTCATCTTAATAATAAATATTCAATCTTACGTTATTATTAACTTGAAATTTGCTTTTAATATTTTAATCATTTTAAAAATTAAATTTTATTTTACTTTTACATTTTATTATATTGTAAGCATTCATTACAATTTTGATTGCATTATTAATTCCACTCAAACAACTGTTTAAAAAATGTAAACAAAGCAATTACAAGAAATTTGCAAAATTCTAAAATCTGCAAACCTTGGGACCAGAGATTGTGTGGATTTCTGGTCATTGATTTGTTTACATTTTGGAACATTAATTTGATTGGTAGTTAAGCATTGGAAATTGTAATGAATGCTTACAATAAAGTAAAATATAAAAATGATTAAGTAAAATTTTTAAATAATTTATTAATTTAATAATTAATTATTACGTAAAATACTTATGTAAAATAAAAATTTAGAAAAAAAAATTAAAAATAAAGTCAAGTAAACAATAATAATAAAGATACAATACTAATTAATCATAATAATAATAATGAAATCATAATTTTTTTTCTTGCTTCATACCTCCTCCCCCCCCCCCCCCCCCAAATATATATATATATATTACAAAATAAAATATTTGCTTTTGTAGCTTTTTTTTCTTTTTTTTTTAACAAGTTTCACACAATTTTTTTACGTTATATTTTGTGAACATCGACAAAATAGTTGTCTGGTTTAATTTTTTGTTTTGTTATTTTGTCCTGAAGCTGCTTAACAATCATTATAATGTTCAAATATAAAATTATCTTGATTTATGAAGTCCAAATATTTTTCTTCAAGGTTAATTATTTCAAATTCTTCATCAGCTTTTTATGAGAAATTTGCAGAATTTTTTTTTTTTTTTCCTGGTAGTTTTTTTTATGGTTTATTATCATCACAAGATATTCAATCAAAATTTTACTATCTTCTGAATTTCAGATATTTGAAGTTCCACAACTTCACAAAATAATAAAAGTCAATATAGATTAAAAACCGAAAGAAAGGGCTTCAACAGTTTCAGATATTGTGCAAACGGTATTTATTGTTGCATTGTATTTTTATCTTGAATTTAAAAAAAAAAAATAGTTTATATCAGAATTTAGAATAATAAAATTTTATGTCATGTTTAACCAGATTTAAGAAACAAAAAAGTGTGATTTTAATTTTAAAATGTTTTAGAGAAAGATCGTGATCACCATTGATATCAGCTCCATCTTTATTTTTCAGAAATAATATGTACTTTCTTTATGAAAAAGCTTGAGTTCATTATCATTACTCAAAATTATATATTTAAATACGTACATAAAATTAAAAGTCATTAGATTAAAACCCATATAGATCTCGCATCTACTTTCCCTCTGTGATCCTGAAACTAAGCTAAAACTTATTTACCATGTGGCAAGGATTCATGACGTTTGCAATATCAGTGCAATCCTGATTTTTTTAGAAGTAAATTTTTTTTTCTTTATGAAAAAGATTGTATTTAGCCATATTAATCAGATATACATATTAAAATGCGCAAGTAATATTAAAAAAATATATATAATATTAAAACAAGAGGAAACGAAAAAAAAAAAAAATTCAATTGCACTTTACACTTGCAAATATTCCGCAGAAAATACAGTAAAGTGAAATTTTCAAAGCTCAAAATGTGCTGGAGAAAACCAAGCCAATATTCAGTTCCCTGGAATTATGAGAAACAGTTCTGATTCCTAAAATTATGGTAAATATCGCTCCGGTTCACAGGGTTGTTAAATACCCGGGTTTTTTCAGAAAAAACCCAACCCACTGGGTTTTTTCAGGGTTTTTTGGGGGTTATGGGAGGTGGTTCAGAATGCTTGAAAAAAAAAAATTTACTTATTACTAAATTTAAAGTAGCTAATTGATTACAAATATATATAAATCAATGACAGTAATCAAAATTATGCTTTGTTTTCGATAAATTGATTATTAGTAATAATTTATAAAGTATTTTTTTGTTATTACTAAATAATAGAATAAGCCAAGTAATGCTACATGTCTGCATAATTCAATTAGGATTCTAAGCATATATGGTATTTTGTTATGAGTTTCTATTGAATAACATAGAACACATTACACATCAAAGTATTTTTTTAATGGGAAAAAATTTGTTTGTGTTTCTTACACATGCTATAGAGATTAACTAACAATTATTTCTTTTAAAAATTGTGATGGTATAATTAGGACATTTCTTTTCTTTGGGGTGAGGGGTGATGGTTTTAAATTTTATGAGTTGTGTACTGATATTAAGAAATATATTACAATACATTATATATGTACTATAAATACATTATACATGTAATTTAAAGTTGAAATTTTGAAAAAATCCACTTGGGTTTTTTCCTGAGTTTTTTCAAGTGGGTTTTTTCAGAAAAAACCTACCCGGGTTTTTTGGGTTGGGCAAAATCATAACAACCCTGCCGGTTCATGCAATTATTAACAAACACTGTTGCCGTTTTATATAAATGTAGCTTATTGTGCTCTCTAACTTTTTTCATTGTTATTTAGAGTTTTGAATGCCTTTTTTATATTGCTTTATATCTTTAGAAATAAATTTGTTCATGCATTAAAAAATATTCTGCCAACAAAAATTTAAAAATAGTATTCGAGTTTGTGGATTTTTCTATTTCGAGCCCTGGAATTTTTGGTATGTAATGCTAATTTATAACAAAATCAAAAGTGATGTACATTTATTTAGTAATAAATCAAGTATAATATCCAGAAGAGTGTAATTAACAAAAAAAAAAAAAAAAAAAAAAAAAAAAAAAAAAAAATAGTAAAAAGAAACAAAAGATTGCATTAGACACTGATTTCAGCACCATCTTTAATTTTTTTGTTTACCTCTGAAAAAATGCACGGATTTAAGATAGTCTACTGTAATAATGAATATTTGCTTAATTCTCTTTGTACCCTTTGATTCTTTTCTTTCATTATATTTCACTCTGTAAATTTAAAATATAGGTTACTTTTCTGAAAGAATTGTGTGTAATAAATCACAATAAATATTAGAAAGTTGTAATATAATATTTTCAAAACATCACCAAAAACTCTTCCTCCATATATTGTCATGTAAATTGAATAGTGTGCAAAGCAACAACATTTATTATGTTTCAGACAACAAAGTATTCATTAAACTCTAATTTATCTATTTGAATAGCTAGTGTTAATGTTATTAACTTAAAAGTATTTTTTTTTCTAAAAATTAAAAAAAGAGGGCCCGAAATAGTTAAATGCACAGTTAAAAATGGGCTCATACTGTTCAATTTCACTTTATTTAAATACAAACAACAATTGCCATAAAATACTGTTAATCCACCCTTCTCGATTAAACGCCCTCCCCTAACTTTATAAAAAAATTTAAAATTTCAAAAAATCCTGAGAAAGTGCCCCCCTCTCCCTCTCCTTAAAGATTGCTGGAAAAAAACGTACATTATGGCAAACGATCGCTAAAAGACGAAAAATACATCAAAGAACAGCTAAAAAAGTAAATTTAGATAATAATCACTAAATAAAACGCGAATTTCATCAAAGAATCATGGGGGGGGGGGGGAAAGCAAATTTCTTCAAATGATCGCCAAAAATTCGTGAATTTAAAAGAAAATCTCTAAAAAACGAACATTTCATCGACAGATTACAGGAAGAAACTCGAATTGTCAGTTCTTTAAAAAAATACTATCAAAAGGTCACTGAAAATCGCGATTTACATTAAAAAAAGCTCTAAAAAACATGAATCACATCAAAAGATTATGGAAAAAATGTGCATTTCTTTAAAAATCCCCATAAAATGCACTTTTTTCAAAAGATTGCCAGAAAAAAATGTGAGTATGTCTGATTCACATAAAAAACACAGTCAAAGGATCGCAAAAAAGTGCAAATTTTGTCAAAAGATCGCAGTAAAAATACAAATTAGGTCAAAAGATCATGGTAAAAATGCAAATTAGGTCAAAAGATCACAGAAAAATGTATATTTCATCAAAAGATCGCAGAAAAAAAAAGATTTTCATCAAAAGATCGTGGGAAAAAAGGCAAATTCCATAAAAAAAATCTCGAAAAAAAAGTGAATTCCATTAAAAAATCGCAAAAGAACTCCCATTTAAAAGGATCACAAAAGAAAAGTGCAGAAAAACGTAAATTTTGTCAAAAGATTGCAGTAAAAATGTGATTTTCTTTAAAAAATCATGAAAAACTGCAAAATTTGTCAAATATCGTGAAGAAAAAAAAAAAAAAAAAAACACAAATTTTGTGAAAAGATTGCGAAAAATCCTGTGTAAGAGCCCTTTCTGAATATTTTTTGATTTTCCGTCACATTTTGGAGGGGGGGGGGGGTGAATTAACGGTATTTTATGGTAAGCTACAGAAGCTGTTAAAAAACTATTTTCTGTCTTAAATGTTTGCACTTATTCACCTCTGACAAAAAGAAATTATTTAAATAATGCAAAGTTGTATTAATCATGAAACTAGCAAACTGCAAATCAGTCGCCTTAAATGTCAGTTTTATTTTAAAAGCATTTTATGTAATATAATATTTAAAATATCCAACTCACAGTATTGTTGCAAGTAATATATTAAGTATAGTCTTTGAAAATTTAATTGTTAAAGATAATTTAGATTTTTGTTGATCTGTTGCAAAGAAAAAAACAAAACAAAACATGAAACTTCTCAATTGCTTAAGGAAAAACAAATATTAAATTTGTCAATCAGTAAATTGAATGTTCATGGGAAAATATTAAAAAAAAAACATCAAATGTTTGAAGGAAAAAGTTGTGAATTTTATCAATCTGCTACAGGGAAAATAAAACCTTGCCAGGGTGGTCACAGACCTGAAAATCATAGAAATATCAGGGAATTTTGTTAACCTGGAAATATCTCAGGGAAATTGAATCTTAAACCCAGGAATTTGTTGCAACAAATGTTAATTTCTATTACAATTGCAGTAATCTGGAACAAAAAATATTCTCAGCTCTTTGATTCAGTGTTTGTTGGTTGACTCTATTTTTATCAGGGTTGCAAAAAAGCCGGCTAAAATAGCCAGGCGGGTTGCTTTTATTGGTTTTAGCCGGCTTTTTTTGGCCAAAATTGGCCTTTTTTGGCCATAATTGGCTTTTATACAGTGAAGCATTTTAATTAAAATCTACACATTTTTAAGTGTCTTAACTAGTTTTAATGATGTTTAATTTACTTTGAGTTTAATAAATTTATTTATTAAAATGAAATATTGGGATTTTAATTAAGATTCATTATGAGAAATTGGGTTATAACCCAATTTCTCAATAATGAAGACAATTCTAGAATAACACATTGATGGAGTTGCTAGTGATTTATAGTCAGGAGTGATATGTCAGCTAAATTATAAAATGGCCTTACCAAGTGCTTTTTCTGATTTACATTGACTTTTAATCCCACCCTTGCTTTTTTATTTTTACTGCTTTATAAAATTAAAGAGGACAATGGTTACTTAGTTTCATGTTTTATTACTTAACTAACTTTAAGAGCAGGGTTCTCGCCATTGCGCCAAATTGCGACTAAATTCTTTATTAGGCAAGTAAACAAGTCATTAGATTCGCCAAATTGCTAGTGCTCAATTTTTTGTTTTTTCTTTTTTTCTTTTTTTTCTTTTCTTTTTCTTTTTTTTATGAATACGCATATATACATATTTCTAATATATTTGTAGTGGATAATTGAAATTAGATTAATAACAATCGTTGTCGCAGTAATAAAAATTTAGGTATTTTAGAACATATTGAGAAAAAAAAAGTACATTAAAGAATTAATTTTTTTTTTTGTGCTACACGGCGAATTTATTTTGCTAATACTTTTTTCATTTGGCGAATGTTTATTTTTAATTAGTCAAATTTATCACTTTAGTCAAATGTCAGCGAGAACACTGTTTAAGAGTTATTAAAATGTCATGTTTTATTCCCTATAAACATTTAAAATCATACATATAGAAACACATTTTCTCACTATTGAAAATAGTATTATGAATTATGCATATTTCATAATATATATCATAATTTATTTCGGTATTCTCAATTAGCGTAAGCATGAATATATTCATGCAAGAGGACATATATGTATGCAATTTTAAATAACAAAAAGCTATTCAAAATTTTAATTAAACAAATTTTATTAGAACATTTTTTTGTTATTGTTTAATTTTATATAATTATGTATAAAAATCTCTTCAAATACTGAATCCTTTCTGATTTCTCTTTCAACATTGTTCATTCTATGACTTAATCTTTACATATTGACCTGTAAGAATATTTCCATGAATGATTTGATGTGTTACACTTTGTCATAATTCAGTTAAATATAATTCTTAAGAATGTGTAATATATGTAGAACTATGAAATACAGAAGTTTAAAACACTTTTTTGAGCATATTTTCTTTTTTCCAAGATTTATATATTTTTTCAGGAATAATGCCTTCACAGTTGACTTCTAGCAGTTATAAAGACTTATTCATTTGAAAAATTAAAAATTTATAACTTTTTTAGTAGTAAATAATTAAAAATGTATTAAAATAAATCAATCCAAATTTAATACGGATTTGATACAAATTAATACTTTAAAAATAAAAGCCGGCTTTTTTTTAAGTGGATAAAACCAAAAAAAGCCGACCGTTTTTTTTTTTTTTTTTTTTTTTTTTTTTTTTTTTTTTTTTTGGGCTCTGCTAAAAGCCGGCAACTCTGATTTTTATACCAATCTTTCTGTTCAAGTCCTTTGCTCGTTGAAAAGCAGAACTCGTGTCTTTCTGCCATAGTTGTACAATGATATTTTATGAGAATGAAATTCCATTTTTAACAAACTTTTAGGAATATGAAAATCAAAGCTTTTAAATGAAGGAACAAGTCCCATATTCTGTGCCGCCAAAGTTGGTGAATTTTTGGGCAATAGATGTTTTGATCTGGTTCGCGTGTAATTGTTGAATTTTCAATAGCTTCTCGGCTTTGGTTTTTTTTTTTTTTTTTTTTTTTTTTTTTTTAAATCATGTTAGAAGATGAAAGAATTTGAAGACAAGATCTTGAAGTTTATTGGTTCAGGAGTAGCAGGTGAATCATTATTCAGCTAAATTTTGAAATTTCCCACATATTCAGATATACCTCTTTGCTTTGCTTGTGAAATGGCTATTCATTTTAAGGTAGGCCATTGATTAGTGTCAATATAGAATACGTAATATGACATGTACTATTTACTATATTTGGTTACAATAATAATAATTGTACAACAATAATAAAAATAATTTATAATTGTTATTTGTCTAAATGCACTCAAGTTTCAAAACTTCCATCTTTCAGAATTGCAATGATTCCAGATTAAAGCAGTTATACTGTATTTACTTTTTTCTTTCTAGGTGAATTTTCAATCAATTAATTGCAGTGTTGCTGGCATTATGAACTGTACTCAGCCTCCTGATGTTACAGCTTCTATCACATTTTCTCAACTTTGGTCAACCATGACAAATTTTAATGTTACATGTACCAATGATTGTTCTGGCCATGGTGATTGCTATGATGGTATTTGTTTCTGTGAGGTAAGTTATAATCTAAATGCATGCATATTTTCATGTAAAATGTATCATATAATGTTGCTGTTTTATGATTGTGAAATTGTTGCACTTTTTATCCCGTTTGGAACCTGTGCCATAAAGAATGTACTCAACTTCATTTTTAAAAAGGTATCAGGGTTTGCCCTAATGAATAGAGATGTGACTTTGATGAGTGAAAACTGTTTTTTTTTCATTCTACAGATAAAAATTAATTTTGAAACTTTAAAATTATTCTTATTAAATGAAAGCTTGTTGAGACTAGGGTTTTATAATATCCTCCTCCTTTTTTATTAAAATTGTTTTGCTGCATTTTCAAAATGATTTTTAAATATATCTTATCTATGCAATAATTAAAAATCAAGCGTTGATTATGAAACACCTTCTAAAACATTCAGGATATTGTAATGAAACTTCATAATATAATATTATAAAGATGATGTTCAAGTACCGTAATTTTGGGAAGAAGCACCATAGTGCATACAAGTTTAAAATTTTTAAATATTCTTAGTGTGACACTTTTGTTAGACTGGTGGGTACAGTGATTTTTTTTTTTTTCTTTCCTGTGGTGAAGTCTATTGTAGGGGTGATTCTGTTCTGAATTTTCTGAAAATTAAAAATATGTCATCAGTTTGAAAATTTGTATATAATAAAAATTGCAAATTTTGATAAATGGTCACTGAAAAGATTTAATTTTTTGTCAATTGTTCACAGGAAAAATAGTTAATTTCATCAAAGGATCGTTGAAAAAAGTACAAATTTTGTCAAAAGTTCATAGTAAAAGGAAGAATTTCAGCAAAGGATGATGGAAATAGCAAATTCATGAAAGAATTTAAAAAATAATAATTTTTAAAAACTTTAATTTCAACAAAGGGATTTTACATTGATACTTAAATTTTTTCGAAATGTGAAAAATAAATTTTAGTAACATTACTTGTTACCTTTTTCAAACAATGGAAATGTAAATTTGAACATGAGATCTATTAAGAGACCATCTCTCGGAGTTACTGATATTTATTGGAACAGAACATGGTCGCTTTAGGGAGGTTTTACTGCATATGTGAACACCTTATAATTTGGTTTTAAAGTCTGTTTTTCTTTGATGTTATTTTTTCACACAATTAAATACATTTAAGAAAAATAAAGAACAAATTAATACATTATAATAAGAAGGGTTGAAACTAGCCTTTTTTTGCATCCGAACAAAACATGGATTTTGCCCCCCCCTCTTCCTCATACAGAATGAAAGTTATCAACCACAGTATCCTATTTAAAAATAATAATAAAAAATCATTTAATAATTAAATTTCTAGCAAGAAATATGTAAACAACACTGGGTCATTCCATGTCAAATCACCCAGATTTTTCCAAAAATGACACCCACCATCACCTATTTCGATAAAATTTAGTGAGTTTGTAGAGTTTCTAATGCTGATTCCAAAAAAATCAATTATATTGAAATTGATCAAACGGTTTGTGAGTTATGAGCTTTTAAATAGCTCCCAAGTTGGCCGATTTGCCGCCATTTTGAAGAGCACATGTGACAACAAAAAAGTCCATAACTTCTTTTATGTTTAAGCTAGAACTTTCAATTTTTTTTTCATTTTGTTCAGAATAAAGTAAACTTTCTTTTAAACAGATTTTTGTGAACGTCATTCCATAAAAATGTTGTCAGAAAATGACTTTTTGTCATTTTTTTAAGTAAAAAAAGGTGCAACTTCAATGGCTGATTTCCCCCAATGTACCCCCTTCAATTTTCCTCTAATTGCATAAATAGGCAACTCAAAGTGTGTTTTCATGACTGATAAAAAAAATTTAATGGGCGGTTCACAGGTTTTTATTTGAAAAAATAAATTCAAATTCAAGGTAATGTTGATATTTCTTTTATTACCAGAAATATCATACATATTTACATCTAAATGTTTGATAAGGTTTTATGTTACATAAATATATATATTTAATGTAGCTAAAAAAAAGGGGGAATCTCATAGAAATAAATAGGAATAAAAATAATGGATTCTTTGAAGACATTGAAGTACTTTAATGACAAAATCAAATCTATTGCTGTCTCAGTAAATTATGAGTAAAACAGAAATGATGTGAAAAGTTCTACAAATAGGTACATTACGTAACAAAATCATACTTGTATATAAAACAAAATGTGATAAAATTAAAACTCTTAAATAGAAATTATGGTACTTTAAAATAATACAAAATAACATACCACATACACAATAAACATGCTATTAAAAATATATCTACATCAATAATAATTTAAAGTAAAGATAATTAATATTTTTAAAAATTGTAAATTTTGAAGTTAAATACAGTAGACTCCCTCAAATCCGCTCAGCTTGGAACTAGAAGTTTTGCGGATTTTAGAATTTTGTCGATTTCTAGTCATTCCTTTGTTTACATTTTTTTAAACAGGAATTTGAAAGTAATCAAAACTCAAATGTATGCTTTAGAATAGAATATAGTAATAAAATATTAAAATAAGTAATAAATTAAAATAATAAAAATTTAGATAATTATCAAAGTGATAAAAAAATCAAAAGCAAAGGTCAAGTTAATAATCAACAATATATGATTAAATATTTATTATAAACATGAAACATATTTTTCCTAAATTATTTAATGTAGCTTGCCTCATAAAGATACATTACTAATTCACAACAAAATCGTAAAATTAGGAAGTTTTATTTCAGGTTTAGCCAGATTTATATTTAATAACCAAAAAAGCTTGATTAATGCATAAATATATTTGATAAGAATTTTGTGATCACCAATAATATCAGAAAAATCTTGAATTTTTTCAGAATAAATTTATCCTTCCTTCATGAAGAAAACATGAATTCAGTACTATTAACAAAATTTATAAATTAAAATAAAATGGAATTCATATAAAATAATAGTCAAATTTTGTCCCTATATCTGAACTGAATGGTTCATTATTTACATCTGTGAATTATGTGTGGATTTTAGGGTTCCAGATTTGAGGAAGTCTACTGTACTTGTTTCATTAACAAAAACTAAATCAAATTTAGATATAAACCTAGTTTAATAATTTTATCTGGCTGTTTTTAAAATTCAATTTTTCTGTAAGAACTGGTTTTATCAGGATCATGTTAGGGCAGTGTATACAAAAAAAAAAAAAAAAAAAAAAAAAATTGTACCCTCAACAATTCAAAATTTTCTGACACATTTTCAGATTCATTTCTAAAAGTAAAAACATGATACTTGTTGATGTGATTTTTTGCAGCGACTATTTGTATATTCTGTGCACACCAGTATTTTTATAATATAAAGTTTGAATTATATTTTTCTTGTTAAATGTTATCAAAGCATCTATTACGGATTTCAGCTTTAAGAAAGTGGTGCCAGTTATAATTAAAAAATAGTCGCCTGTGCCAGCCTTGCAACCTGTGTTTTTATTTTTTCTGTTTTCAGTACCATCGCTTTGGAAAATTAAATTCAAAATGCCCATTTTGACAGTGTTTTTTAAATATATTATGCATTATATATATAGAGCCAGCCAATTAAATGCGTTTGTGAGCAAAAATGGATTTAAAAATGAATCAGACAATCCAATGCTTTTGCTTTGGCCGACCATTTACATAGAAAGAAAATCATTTTTGTGTACCCAGCTTTTTGTGCCAATAATATTAATATAAATTTGAAGTCACTGCAGAACCAGATAAACCATTTATATACCTCATGCTGAATACAATCAGATTGTATTCTAAAAGTCATTAGATAAGTTTGCAAGCATCCACAAGTATACATTTACATTATCTTTGACTATTAGATGATGCTTGTTCTCGGCAATGAATCTTCGAAATCAACTCTGATAGATTGCATACAAACTATATGTGATAGAAGAAAACTAAGAACAGTTGTATAATTAGCATAAAAAATGCATTAAGGGAATGCATTGGTTCTTAATCATCTGATATTATGCAGTTATACTATTATTACTAGTATAACTTTTACTTACTATATTTTTATTTAAGAGTGTTAATTTTATCACATTTTGTTTTATATACAAGTATGGTTTTGTTACATAATGAACCTATTTGTAGAACTTTTCACATCATTTCTGTTTTACTCATAATTTACTGAGACAGCAATAGATTTAAATTTGTCATTAAAGTACTTCAATGTCTTGCAAGAATCCATTATTTTTATTCCTATTTATTTCTATGAGATTCCCCCCCCTTTTTTTAGCCCCATTAAATATATATATTTATGTAACATAAAACTTTATCGAACATTTAGATGTAAATATGTATGATATTTCTGGAAATAAAAGAAATATCAACATTATCTTGCCGTTTTCTGTTACTGCGAAATTCAGTAAAATTGAATTTATTTTTTCAAATAAAAACCTGTGAACCGCCCATTAAAATTTTTTTATCAGTCATCAAAACATACTTTGAGTTGCCTATTTATGCAATTAGAGGAAAATTGAAGGGGGTACATTGGGGGAAATCGGCCATTGAAGTTGCACCTTTTTTTTACTTAAAAAAATGTCAAAGTCATTTTTTGACAGCATTTTTATGGAATGACGTTTGCAAAATCTGTTTAAAAGAAAGTTTACTTTATTCTGAACAAAACAAAAAAAATTGAAAGCTCTAGCTTAAACGTAAGAGAAGTTATGGACTTTTTTGTTGTCACATGTGCTATTCAAAATGGCAGCAAATCGGCCATCTTGGGAGCTATTTAAAAGCTCATAACTCACAAACCGTTTGATCAATTTCAATATAATTGATATTTTTGGAATCAGCATTATAAATTCAACAAAGTCACTGAATTATATCAAAATTGGCGATGATGGGTGCCATGGCCTGGGTGATCTGACATGGAATGACCCCACTCCTATACGCTTAACGTTAAGAGTGGATTCTTGTCACTTGAAGAAACTGGTTTGCTAATCTAATGTTAAACCTATGGGAGCATTCTTTTTAATATTTCTCACTTGCATATTAATAGTTTTAAATGATTTATTTTTTCTTGCTTAAAATAGCTGAGTTTGAATTCTAACCAGGATAGTGTGTTCATTCTTCTGATTTTGGCTGCAGATTTTTTTTTTTTTTTAAATACTTCAATTGCATTAACAAAATTTATATTATAAAAGTTGATAATTTCTTGCATGAATGAATATATTTGAGAAATGTATTATATAACAGGATATAAAAAAAGGGGCCAATAAGTACTACAGAATTAACAACTAAGATTTTAATCATATTTAATCAAAAACCTTAAATTTATCAATAAACATCATTAAACAATAACTTTCAGATAGATTTTTTTTTTAGGTTCAAAATAAGATTTTTGTTATCTGCAAATTGACTAGTATTTATTATCATCTTTACTATTATTTTGTCTTAGATGTAATGTAAAGAGATTTATTTATCTTCCCTACCCCACCCTCTTAAACTGAATAAGTTCTAATATTTGACCTAAACGAATTAAATACTTTCACATAATAAACATTCAATCATACATTCTCACATAATCTCATCCAGTCACAATGTGAAATGTTTTCAGTGTATTATTATTAACATGTAGTTTTATACCAGGTATTAAAAATAATTTTTAAGATATTTATGAATGTTAAAATATAGTTTCAAGAATTATGATTTATTATTTTTTAATAATTCATACTATGTAATTAGATATATTTTTACTACAGATAAGCTTAAAAAAAGAAAAGAAAATCTCAATAAGAAACAGTATTTAATTAATAAAAGCAGAGTTTCCCTCAGGTTTAAAAAGGGGCAAGGCACTACTGTTTTAGAAAAGGCACTTTTTACATTCTTCAGGGCACTTTTATAGAATTGACTTTAGAATGTATCAGTTCAAAAAATCGTAGAAGAACAGAAATTTCATCAAAAGAATCAAGAAAAAAAGCCAAAATTTTTGTCCAAAAGTAGAATAAAAGTAAAAAGAAAAAGAAGTAAATTTTGTTTAAAGATCGGGATAAAAACGTCAAATATTGTTAAAAGATCGCAAAAAACAGCAGATTGTTAAAAGATCGCGAAAAAACAGGAAATTTTGCTAAATTTTTACTTTTTAAAAAAAATAAATGTGCAAGATACAAATTTAATTATGAAAAAATGGTTATTTGAGTGTAGAAGATAACAAGTATCACAGGATCGCAAAAAAAAAGAGATTTTGCTAAATCTTTACTTTTAAAAAAATAAATGTGCAAGATACAAATTTAATTATGAGAAAATGGTTATTTGAGTGTAGAAGATAACAAGTATCACAAGATTGCGAAAAAACTGGAGATTTGCTAAATTTTTACTTTTTTAAAAATAAACGTGCAAGATACAAATTTAATTATGAAAAAAATGGTTATTTGAGTGTAGAAGATAACAAGTATCACTATTGTTCGGATTTCTTTTAAATAGGGGCAAGACTGATTTTTTGAAAAAGACATTTATTTTATTTATTTATTTATTTATTTTTTTAAGAATATACTTTTGTTGAATAAAGGGTTCTTTTTGTCTAATGAACGGGGGTTTTCAGGAGTCACATTTAGAAAGATTTGGACAGTCAAAAACTTGTTGTGAACAGAACCATGAAAAAGGGGGCGATTGCCCCAGACAAGGAAATTTAGGGGGTGGACAAATCTATATTACAAACGTCATTTTTGAGCTGTCACAAGGAAAAGTTGAGAGATTTGGGGAGGGGGGGGGGGCATCTACTTCTAATTATGCCCTGGTCCTGATTGTGCAGCAGGAAAATCCGCTTTTGGAGCAATAAAAACACAATTTTGAAGCAGGAAATTAATTTTTTTAGAACAGAAAAATTCACTTCTGGCATTAACCTTTTTATTATTATTTTTTACTAGAAGACAGCCCGTCAAAATGACGTGTTTGCAAAAAATTGCATTTTTAAAAGGATGATAAAAAAATTACAACTGTGGTCAAGCAACCACTTTGGGCTTAAACAATTTTTAAAAATGCAGCAATTAAACATGGGGAAAAATTTTATAAAAAAAAAAATAACAGAAATTTGCATTTAAAACTATAACAAAACTATCTGGTGGATGGGAGGATTGTAATGAACAAATCGTAAATACATAAATTTTAAAAGAATAAAGTAAGGCAAAAAAATCAATTATAAAAGATTATATTATGAAACTACAGCCATAAAATATATAAAAATACAGAGAGAAAATAATAAAATATCTAAAATGTATAAAAAATTCTTATTTTGGTCCATTTTTTAGCTAATACTTAAAAGAAAACACTTTATAAGATCGAAAACAACTGGCAACAATAAAGAGTAAACAATGGGCGTGTTCGGGAGTCACACGTGTGAGCTCAGGTGTTTTTGCTTGGAGTACATTTAGACGCGAAGGGTTCGATACCACAATCTCTGGTTTCGAGTTCAACGCTCTATCCATTCTGCCATGACGCTCACCGTTGTTTGTAACAGATTATAATTAGCACTGGCATTAATCGAATCCATGGTCTGTTCTTAATCTTTTAATGAGCGCACAGTACCGAGTACTATATCTGCTGTAAGATCCACTCCATGTACTTGTCTCCTGAGCGAGAGCGCTCAGCACGCATAGCTCCCGAACGCGCCCAGTCAGTCGTGAGTCGTGATGTCACAATGCAGTCATTCTAAAGATTCATTCACGGAATTTGTCATTCTTGAATGGCAACAGTATTAATTTGCTTACAATGTTTGTTTTAATCGTAATTTAATGTTTGTTTTTTCGTTATTGTTGGTTGTTTTATTTAGAATTTAAACATTATAATTAAATAGTTTTTGTAGGTTTTAAAGAAAATGAGCAATGAATAAATCTTTTACATGTATATTTCCATAAGTTGAACAGTTAGAATATTTATACTTAAGCCTAACGTGGACGCAGTTCCAATAAGTTTCTTTTGCTCGTGGATGGGTTGATCCCAGAATCGTTATACACGCAGGGGTTTTATATATATAATTTGTGCCTTTTTGTCGAAATTTGCATTTTTTCGCGATCTTTTGACAAAATTTGCTGTTTTTCGGGATATATTGATGGATTTTGTGTTTTTTGCAAATTTATTGCAAAATTTGTTATTTTACATGAATTTTTGACAGAATTTTCCGATTTATTGTGATTTTTAGATGAAATTTGCCTGTACTTTGCAAATCTTTTGACAAAATCTGTCGTTTTATAGCGATTTTTTGACAAAAGTTTCCGTTTTTCGTGATCTTTTGACGAAATTTTGTTTTTTGTTAATCATTTGACAAAATTTTCTGGTTTATGGCAAATTTGGGGCAAAATCAGTTGTTTTTTCACGATCTTTTGAAGAAATCGGCCTTTATTTTCGGGATTTTGTGACAAATGTAACCTTTTTTCCCAAATCTTGCCGGAAATTAGTTGTTATTTTGCAATTTTTTAACGAAATTTGACTCTCTTTTGTGATTTTTTGATGAAATTACATGTCCTATTGGATGTGTAAGAGCTATTTTTTGCGTAATTTACTCACTATAGCACGTCCACATCATTGCTGGAGAGCTGCATTGTTTGAAATGTGGGGCAATAAGAGCGCTAGTTTTTTGAAGGAGCGACAAGAGGGGCGCTATTTTTAAAACTAAGGGGCAGGAGAGGCGGAGTACCCTCCTGAAACCCTCTGGGGGAAACTCGGATAAAAGTAACTTTTCAAATTATTTCCTGTATTAACCTCCCTATATTAATTTACTTTCCAATTTATTAACTTCTCAAAGTTTATTTCTTTTATGTGCATTTAAGTATTTTTTCAAAATTAACATAAAATGCTGAACAATTTAATATAGTATATGCTATCAAAAATCGGCTATTCATGAATCATAAAAATCCTCCAGAAAAGTAAACATTATTTTTTTTAAATACAGCAATTCATGTGCCAGCTTTTTTATTATTGTGCATTATCAAATCTAATTATTGAGGATTAACAGCAAAAAGAGAAAAACTTTATTATTAAATTTTAAGAAACTGTATAAATATCAATTTTATAAAAAGTAAATAAACATTTTTCAATAGATGTGACAGCATTTTGCTTTCATGAGATAAGTCTAAACTGTCAACATCAAGTTTCTAATGGTATATCTTATCTTGGTAATAACTAAAGAAATAAAATAAAGGTTTTATAGCAGTACTAAAAAAAGTATTAAGAAGTGATTCAACATGTAATACACATATCAAAAAGTAACATTACACTGAAAAGCATTTCACATACCTGTCTTTGAAATGAATATCTTTTTTTTTTTTCATCTAAGGTCCTATCAGTATGAGATTCCTCTGTTTATTCTTTATGTATATTCTTCTGTTTATTTGCTGCACATAAATAACTATGTGCCAAAATTTCCCGGCTCGATCCGTAGAAAAAAATTTGGATCAGCCTAGATCAGAAAAAATAAAAAATTCGGCCCCAACTTGGCTCGGCCCGAGTGAATTTCTACAGAACATTGATCTTTACTCTTACGGAAGAGTTCAAATCAAAAAAACTTATCTTAGCCTTTTTTTTTTTTATAATCTCTATTTATGTAGAAGTGCCATAGACTGCAATATTTATGCTTTTAATGAACCTTTGTTTGTTGTTTGTAAATGTTTTAGTTATCATTAGTATTATTAATCTATATTCCATGTAATAGAGACATAAAAATCTAAAAAATGGTATATGGTAAAAGTAAAATCTTCTAAGATGGAATTACATTGGAAAGAAAAAAAATGTTAGCTTCTTAGCAGTTGTAAATGTTTCACATATTTTTTTCTTGCGTATTGTTGCATTCATTTTGAATAGATGAACAGTTTAAAAGAAATTTGCAGTTTTCAGTTTAAAAGAAAATTCCATAATAATCATGTTTTTTTTCTTTTTCTTCCTCTGTTTAACTCTATTTTAATAAGTTTTGTAATCTAAGATTCTTTAAAAAGAATAAATTCTAATGTTTAATTGTAGAATAATGACGACTTAAAAGTATATGTCTTTTTTGCAAAAATTTTTGAACCAAGCCAAATTTTACTGATTTATGAACAGACTTGGTCACATCGAGAAAAGGATTTTCATTCTATATGATTCAGCAGGAACTGATTATATTGGTTCTTGATGACTAGGAAGAATGAAATCAGTCTCAGCTTCGTACGGAAAAAATACATTAGGCCCGCCCCGATACTCCAGGAAAAAAATTAAGGCATGTGCCCGGCCCAGCCAAAAATATTAGTGACTAGGCCCACCCCGAATGCTGTTGATGGAAATCAGGCCGGCCTTGGGCCGCTGAACGAAGCCTAGCCATTGCAGATTGCTACTACGCCGCCATCTTTTATATGAAAGACTTTTGACAGCTACATATCTCTTGCAAATAGTGATCACGTGACATGTTCAGCTACAAGATGTCTGCAAGAAGAAAAAGCTCCACTTGTTTCATTTGATTCATGAATCTAGTTGTCATCCACAAATTTGCAGAAGAAAGGGAGTTACAAATGGAAAATGTTTGACTGCAATACACACATTATCATCCACATCAAAGGGGCTCCACAAAATCCCTGAGAATCAGGACATTCTGCGTAAATTGCAACACCTGGCAATATTAAGCTAACACTACAATAATTTAGACATTTCATAGGTTTTTTTTCAATTCGAGATGCCAGGATTTTTTCAAAAAAGTTTGACTACAAGTATGCATCAGATAAAGTAAGTAAAACTCATATGAGTGAATGTATATTCCATTACTGCGTGAGAAATAAAATGCAAGAAGTGTAATAACAGATTATTTCTTTTAAAACCATTCTTTTTTCTTTCGAAATAAAAAAAATATAACCATCTTTTTAATTCACATGATAACACATGCATTGTACTTGTGACAGTTTATGCACTCCTATATGTTACATGCGTGTAAATTGGCAGATATTTATTATTTAAAGAAGTAAAGTATTCAAATATTTAAGTCTTCACTAAATAGAGATGTCTTTTTCAGGAGTGTCCACTACAACAGTTTTATTGTATATTAGTATATAACCCCCATCAAAAATGCTGGAAATTTGACCTGTTTCTCATTTTCATCATACAAACAAACAGAATGAAGATTTTACCAAAAAGTTTGCATTGTAGAAAAGCACATTTTTAAAATGGCAATAGATTTCTACAAATACAAATTATGCAGATTTTTTCTTTTCTTTTTTATTTGATATTCAATTTCTGAAATAGTTCAACAATTAGGTTAAACAAACAGCAGTATTTATTACATTGATAATAAGTGATTGATCAAAGTGAAAGACAATTTCTGAGGATTTCACAAAACATTAAAATTATTGATTTTTTTAAATTTTAAAATTCATTATTTTTATTTAAAAAAACTATCATATGGCAGTGGTTTTAGTCATAGATATAGGAAGGATATATGATAGATTCCTAGTTCAATGGTTTTAGTCATCAATTAATGAAGCTTTGTTTTATTTTTGAATATGGTTTTGGCACCATCTATCAGCAGTTATTATAAACAAAAAAACTTTTTGGTAAAGTTGTAGTTTCTTACAGAAAATATGCAGAAGTAGGAGTCATTGAATTAAATCAAAATATATTTTTAAAAACTTCAGCTATGTTCATTCTATATTATTGTCAGCTATGTTCATTCATTCTTCATTCTATATTATTGAAAACAAAATTGTTATTAATGTTTGTTGTACAAAATTTTAATTTAATTATACCAAATTTTAAAAGCTTAGGGGGTAATTCAAAATGCAAATTTTCATGTTTTAATGAAAGATAATCAAGGGATTATTTTGAGAGCATAGTCCTGTGTGATTTGGGTTATACTCTAATTGAACCTGAAAATTCTGTATTCATTCAGCCTGAACCAGTTTTTAAAAAAAAATAGTTGAATCTTACAGGTTTCAGTCCAACTCCCCCCTCCCCCCCCAAAAAAATAAATAAATAAAATAAATAAATTCATATTGAATCCATGTAGAAAAATCAATATATCTGTACATGTAATCATTTGTACTCAAATAATATAATTTTTTATTTTAAAATATATTTTGAAGAATCTTTTAAGAAATCAGGTAGAATTGAACCCATCCATCAGAAATAATTAAAGTTAACCCAATTCGAAAAATAGATGTCAATCCAAACTTGTTCTTAATGAGGTTTAGTTTGCCCTAGAGATGGGTAATTTCGTTCCTTTTAAGGAACCGTTCCAGCCGGATTCGTTCACCAAAATGAACGAGTTCTTTGGACTCGTTCCTTTTGGAATCGTTCCGAAAAAAGGAATGATTCCGACAAAGGAACGATTTGGAGAAAAAGGAACGAATTCGAGAAAAAAAAGGACGATTTCAAGGAAAAAAGGAATGAATCCGTAAAAAAAGGAACGATTCCGACAAAGGAACGATTTTGAAAAACAGGAACGAATTCGAGAAAAAAGGACGATTTCAAGAAAAAAAAGGAACTTATCCGTAAAAAAAGGAACGATTTTGAGAAAAAGGAACGAATTCGAGAAAAAAGGACGATTTCAAGAAAAAAGGAACGAATCCATAAAAAAGGAACGATTCCGACAAAGGAACGATTTTGAGAAAAAGGAACGAATTCGAGAAAAAACACGTCTTTTTTGCGCCTGATGAAGAAAGACTAAGTTCTTTCGAAAGGCCTTGCGCAGTTAACTTATTTTATGGTGTTTAAAGAGGTTTTTTCACTTCAATTCTTTTAATTTAATTTAAAATTGTTAAAATTACTTACTTCTAGAGGTTTTTACTAAATGCGTGCATATTAGAGGCATCCATACATACTGATACATCTTTGAATATGTTTTACAGTAATTTTAAACTAGTTTGTGTAGTCCTTCTTAATATTTGTCTCAGATTTGAGGAATTTAAGTGGAATTGCATAACGTAATCGTAATGCATGTAGCGCCGCTGCACATGTTGAGAGGCAGGCTTCTCTCTTCCCGTTCATCTTACGTCTCAGTCATGCATCGTATTTGTTGCAAATTTTGTATACTTTCAAAATTTCTGCATACTTTTTAACTAAAACGATAAAATAATTGATTTTTTTTAAAAATAAGTTTTGGGAAAGGGGGAGGAGGGGAGTATTTTACCAAATTTTAGGGGAGTTGCCGAGGAAAATTTTGGTGGGAAGTTGAAAATTCGGATTTAGCTAATTAAAAAACATAAAAAAAGCCTTTTTCCAGAATTATCGTGTGCTAGGTAGAGACCCAATACGGTCTCTTTTGCCTGGACTATTGTTCAAACAGATTTTCCTCTATGTAATAAATCTCAATGTAAGTTGATTAAAACAATCTTCGAGAGTTTCAAGATTGTTTTTTAATCATCTTCTTCAGGAGAGAAAAACAAGACGCTAAACTTATAAAGTGATACATGAGCGAGCGCTATTAGCTGGTCTTATTACTTTCTTCTATCTTTACAAGAAGAAAGTATTGGATTCATGAAAATTTTCGACTTCCGGTTTTCGATGGATTAGAAGGTCCTGAACACGTAATGACTATTTTTAGAAAATGTCTGTCTGTCTGTGAGTCTGTCCGTCCATCTGTCTGGCTGTGAGTCTGTCTGTATGTGACAAAAAAATTGTGGGTGCTCTATCTCAAGAACTAATGCTCGAAATTTAATAAAATTTTATATTCAGTTAGACCTTGATATGAATTAGTGCCTATTGGTTTTTGGTGAAAATTGGCCAGCAGGTGGCGCTGCTATACTACGTTTTTCATGATTTTCAAGATTGCTATATCTCAAGAACTAATGCACAGAATTTAACCAAACTTCAGATTCTGTGACCCCTTGATATATATAGACGCTGATTAATTTTTGGTGTAAATTGGCTTGCAGATGGCGCTGCTATGCCACTTTTTCATGATTTTCATGATAGCTATATCTCAAGAACTAATGCACAGAATTTCACCAAACTTCAGATTACGCGATACCTTGAGATACATAGCTGCTGATAAGGTTTTGGTGTGAACTGCCCTATAGGTGGCGTTGCTATGCTATATTTTGCGCGATTTTTGCGATAGCTATATCTCAAGAACTAATGCAGAGAACTTCATCAAATTTTAGATTCTGTTACACTAGAATATATAACATAATTAGACGCTGATTACATTTTGGTATTAACCTTGCAGCAGGTGGTGCAGCTATGCTGCATTTTGCACGATTTTTTCCGATAGCTATATTTCAACAACCAACGCACAGAATTTCATCAAACTTCAGATTTTGTTACAAAATGACATATAACATAATTACACGATGATTACGTTTTGTTATAAATCCTTCAACTGATGGTGCTGCTGTGATATATTTTACACGGTTATTTTAAACTAGCTATATCTCAAGAACTAATACACAGAATTTCGTCAAACTTCAGATTCTTTTACACCATAACATAATTAGACGCACGCTTTTTTACGTTTTGGCATAAATTGTCCAAGATATGGTGTTGCTGTGCTACGTTTTGCAAATTTTTTGTTATAACTATATCTCAAGAACTAATGGATGAAATTCCATCAAATTTCAGATTCTGTTAGGTCTTGACATAAATAGATGCTTATTAGGTTTTCGTATAAATTACGCAACATGAGGCACTACTAAGCTTATTTTCTCAGAATATTAATTAAATTTTGCGTTTTAGGCTTTTCGGATACCAGAATCTCATTAGGCTAGTTCAAATGTTCGAGGAAATTCGATAGCGGGTAACTTTGGGGTCACCACATTTTTTTTTTTTTTTTTTTTTTTTAATATTAAAATGTACTTATGAGATAGAAGAAAGTTTTGGGATTGACACATCCAACTAGTTTAATATGCTTTTTAAATAAATAACTCTACGATGAACAGGAACTTTTAATACACTTTGAAAATAATCTAAAAAGAGAACTAAATCATGTTTTATGTTTGGAAAATAATGAATTGTTGGAAAAAAATGAATGAAAATATGTTTTGAAGAGAAAAAAAAAAAATTGAGTCATTAATGTAAAAATCTAATTTTTT
This sequence comes from Maratus speculifer, assembly GCA_964019185.1. Taxonomy (NCBI): domain Eukaryota; kingdom Metazoa; phylum Arthropoda; class Arachnida; order Araneae; family Salticidae; genus Maratus; species Maratus speculifer. Next base: position 237,622,525 of record OZ025293.1, on the reverse strand, counting down.
TTCTTTTGACAAAGAAGATTCACAAATTCAAATTATACTTGAGGAAAAATAGCATGAAACCGAAATATACATAAAAGTGCATAGCTATTAAAATAATCGAAAATCAGCTATTATCCCATTAAAGTGCAATTTTTATGACATGATGATGTATTTCTTATATTATTCAAAACCGTTTTAAATCAGTTTTTTTTCTTTTTTTTATCTTGTTTTTCTTGAAAATTCATTATATATATAAATCATTTCGTATGATATATTTACCAATTAGAAAAAGTATTAGTGCATGTATCTGAGTCTATATGGTGTTCCATTACCTTCGGATCCTGGTACTCAATCGATAAAGCACGTTTAGGTTCTCTTTTCGAATCCTAGCTGGGGCATTTTTCACTCAGTTATAAAAAATCAACGTAAATTATTTCTTTTAGATCAATTTTCGGAATGGTTTCATTTCGGAACTAGTCCGAGGAATCATTCCTTTTCGGAACGAGTGCGAGGAATCGTTCCCTTTCGGAATGGTTTCATTTCGGAACTAGTCCGAGGAATCGTTCCTTTTTGGAATGGTTTCATTTCGGAACTAGTTCGAGGAATCGTTCCTTTTCGGAACGAGTCCGATCAATCGTTCTTTTTCGGAATGGTTTCATTTCGGAACTAGTCCGAGGGATCGTTCTTTTTCGGAACAAGTGCTAGAAATCGTTCCTTTTCGGAATGGTTTCATTTCGGAACTAGTCCGAGGAATCGTTCCTTTTCGGAACTAGTCCGAGGAACCGTTCCTTTTTGGAACGAGTCCGAGGAATCGTTCCATTTCGGAATCGTTCCGAAAAGGAACGAATTCTTTTTACAGACAGGAACCGTTCGTTCCGTTCCACTGCCGGAACCGTTCCTTTGGAATCGTTCCTCAACAAATGACACATCTCTAGTTTGCCCCACCCAGTACCGCACTCTACCTAAAACACAATCTGAGGCTGACAAAAAAATTCCATATTCTACATTTTCGATCTTAACGACCCTAACACCCTGACCTTAACTGAAATACTTCAACCTCAACTAAATCCCAACTCTAAATGATGAAATTAATATAAATATATGCATACATATATCCATTCCATATTGTAAAGCAACTGTGTAAAAGTAGTCTACAATTACAGATCTAGTATCAATTTTAACTTCAGTTACCATTCAGTTTGCCCGACCGGATGCACCACACTACTTGCGATCCAGCCAGATCCTGACAATATAATTTTCGCCCTCCATATTCTTAACAGAACCCAAAATACTTCAAACCGACTGTAAATTCACAATCGGATAAAAGGTTCAGTATATATGTATTCTTTAATATTCAAATGTATAGTTTTCCATCTCAAATTTTGTAAATTCTTTTGATAAATCGATTCATCTCAATCAAGAAACAACAACACCCAACCCAACCCTGAAACAATTAAAGTTAACCTGACTTGAATCCAACTCTCAGTGACATAAGATTAGATCATATATGGCCTGATACAGACGGTGAGTTGTGTTAGATTCTATTTGCCCGATTCGATGCAGCACACTGCTTGCCATCCAACCAGATCCTGACAATATAATTTTATTTCCTTATAATTTATTTCCTGACAATACATTTGTAAATTCACAATCAGATAAAAAGTTCAGTATATATGTATTCGTTAATATTCAAATGTATAGTTTTACATCTCAAATTTTGTAAATTCTTTTGATGAATAGATTCATCTCAATCAAGAAATGTAAATGTCAACACCCAACCTAATCCTGAAACAATTAAAGTTAACCCGGCTTGAATCCAACTCTCAGTGACATAAGATTAGATCCAATCTGGCCTGGTCCAGACGGTGAGTCGGGTTAGATTCTATTTGCCTGACTCAATGCAGCACACTGCTTGCAAATCATATTCTACTAGTATATATATATATTTAAAAAAAAGAGGGAGAGAAAAATTAGATTCTACTAATATTGGCAAAATCATAATACATTATAATGTCGAAATCAATATTATAAAGAATAAAAATAAACATATTAGAGCAAATTTCACAATATATTGTTGACATTAAATATAAAATGATTACAATATTATTCACAAATTTAATTTGACTCATTTAACATGATGATTTAATTTTACAGTAATAATACTATTTTCAAAAACACAACTATCAACAATGAAATATTTAATTCAATAATAACTCACCTTGAATTTTTTTGTGAAAATCGTTTTTTTTATCACTCTAATCAGTATAGAAAACATTTACATTTTCATTTGCTGCATTTAATTTACTCACGCAGCTGACCTGATAGGCACTGTCTTTCTAGGCCTCATCGAAACATAGCACAAAAAGCAAAATCGCAATAAAAATAGCGAAATATTAAAAAATCCATTAATTCTTATTAAACATAACAAAATTAGTGTTCACTCTAGAAATAAAAAGGGCATGGTGCTATTCACTACAAAAGGCACTACTGCAGCAGAAAAGGGCAATTTTGCCAGAAAAAAAATTGTTATTGCCTTTAGAAGGGGATAAAAGAAAACAATGAAACACAATTTCTAAATATGATAAATCAAGTAACATTAATTTTGAATGATTTTATGATATAAAAATTAAAAGTACAATTAAATTAAAACATGATTCAATAGTTTTATGTTCTTTTTCTTAAAGAAATGAAAAAAAATCTATCATTTATGGGCACACAAATTTAGAAACACTACAGAATAAAAAAAAAATATTTATTAAAAATATCTGGGTAAAACCAGTGGTGCATTTTACTACTTTTAAAAAGCGCAGGGTGCATTTTGTAAATTTGAAAAAGGGCAGGGTGCTGCACCCTTCAAAAATGGCCTAGAATAAACACTAACAAAATGTACTATATTGGACTGGAAGATGAAAACTGGATTTCTTTTACTAATGTAGAAAAATCTCAATGAATTGCGAACAGGAGAGAAAAATAGGCATTAAAAGTTGTACATAAAGAATTGTTAAAATTTCAAAAATTGAAACAGGATTTCTTTTGCAAAGTCAAAAAATTGCCACCAAAAAAATAATTAATGAATAAAAATCATAAAAAAATCACAAAAATTTGAAAATTGCTAAGTTTTGAATTTCGAATAAATTTAACAGAAAAGAGGACAAATTTTAGTACATTAGGTTGAAAGATTAAAACCGGATTTCTTTAATGTTGAAAAATTGCTACAAAACTAAAGAGTAAAGGTAGCTAAAGATTAATAGATTGTAGAAAGGCAAAATTTACTACAGCAGTTTAAAAACTATTCTAAAAGGAGTTTTTCCAAGGTTGGAGTTAGTAACAAAATTCCTTTTACGAATGACAAAAACTCATGTTGAAAATTGCATTAAGTTGCAAAAAATTCAAAAATCGTGGAGAAATATATTTAATGTATTACAGTGAAAATTGTAACAAAATTTACAACAGTGGGCTAAACTTTAATTAGAATAGAACAACAGAAAATCCTTAAAAAGGCAGTATGCAAAAACATTCTAAGGATCGCATTCAACATAACTTTAAAAATACATTAAAAAAATAAAAAATAAATTATTGAACAAAACTTGCAACTCTAGAGAAAAGTTTGAAACCAAATCCCTTTTACGAATACGAATGTCAAAAAATCACTGCGAAAAAAAAAAAAAAAAAAAAAAAAAAAAAATTACAGAGGGCGAAATTTATTCTAGTGGGCTAAAATATTTGTAATCCAAATTACCAAAAATTGAAAAAATGAGAAGAACAAAATTTGTTGTAATTGCTAAAAAGTTTGAAACAGAATTATTTATGAATCTAAGAATGAAAAAAAAAATAATTGCCACAAAACAAGAGAAAATCGATCAATCAATAGAAGAATTTAAAAATAGCTTGTGAATTCCAAATAAATTGTATTGAAAAAAAGGACAAAATGTACCACATTTGGCTAAAATATTAAAAGCTTATTTATTTTAGTAAAGTATAGAAAAATTGCTGGAAACATGTAAATCGTCATGTATTGCAGAGGACCAATTTTACTACAGTGGGATAACATATTCTAACAGGAATTATTTCCTGAAGTCAAAACACAAAAAATGAAATAAAATTACAAATTGTGGAAGATAAAATGTAAGGTGTCCTAGAGTAATAAGATAAAGCTATTTTACTCATAATTATGAAGGAATCCAGGAGATGACACCTACAGCTTCTGCACAGAAGGGCTCTAAATCATCTGAATTACAACCACTAAAAATTAATTAGTTCAATTTGTAAACATTATCTCTGAAAAGATCCCATGAGAGTCAACTTCCAATCTAAAATTTGCGAGGTAAGTTCTTTGATATGAAAACTGTACATTTATTAGAAAATATTTTATTATATAAATTTGTTTTATATTTCACGTACTTTCAAAATGTTGTGGAAGGTTTTGGATGTGTTCGCGAGATAGTTTGAAGCTTAAAGTATACTGTGCAATAAGTATAATGGGGTAATAACGTTATTTGCTTACATTATTATTCTGGTTTATTCTTTTTAATGCTATGAAGAGTATTTATTTTTCATTTTGTGCACGAGACAGCATTATTGTCATTGTTGAAAACCAAAAAGAATTTTTAAAAAAAATTATCTTTCCTAATTGCTGCTAATTTTTTTCATGTCAGATGAATAAAATATCAAAAGTTTATTACTGCACCCTAATATCGCAATTAATGTTAAGTAAGAAAAATTTGTCAATTTCTAGGGCTGTAAAGTTTGTATCTTTAGAAATGAATAATTTACATGTCATCATTCTGTCTCATTATAGTTTGTTTGCATGTAATAACGACAAATAGCATTGGTCAAGAATTATTTATTTTAGTAAAGTATAGAAAAATTGCTGGAAACATGTAAATCGTCAAGTATTGCAGAGGACCAATTTTACTACAGTGGGATAACATATTCTAACAGGAATTATTGTCCTGTATTGGTTTGTATGTTGGCATTATGTATTGGCGTATTCATAAAATGCCAATACATTTTATGAATACATATCTGCTAAAATATTCTTGAATAAATAGTCAATAAGTTGCTATATCAAATCCCATATTTCTTGTTTGGGGGGGGGGGAGTAAATTAAGCTGTGAAGATTAGTAGAACCTTAACGTGGTGTTATTGGCCCGAGGACAATATAATATTAGGCTAAATGTTTGAAAAATAATCTCTTTTATGAATGTCAACAGATCATGGGCCAGAAAAAAAAAACTAGACACTGCATTGAAAATTGCAAACACTTCAAAAATCATGGAGGATAAAATTTTCTATATTTAGCAGGCCCGTAGCTAGGGGGGTGCCAGGGGTGGCTCAGCCCCCCCTAAAAATTTTTGAGCCCCCCCTGAAAAAGATTCCAAGGTCACTAAATAAAACTGTTTAAAAAATCAAAATGAGAAATAGGCCCGGACCCGGACCTGTGCAAATCTTTTGAATGTCTGTAATCGTACATTATGATGTTTTGCAATCAATATAAATTTGTATATACTTCAAAAATTTATCTAGATTATTCGGTTTATGTTTAGCAGAAATAAAACAAACATTTGAATCTAATCATCAACGTTCATTATTTATCGATTTCCATTTCAAGTTGAGCAATCTTTTCTGAAATAGAAAAAAAGTACTTAATTATGATCATAAAAAATATTTTTGCTTTTAACAATCAACAGTTTGGTTTGGCAAATTCTCAACAGGAATATTTATTATCTTAACCCCCCCCCCTCCATTTGTCGGCGAGGTGAATGAGTTATTTATAGATTTGTAAATTTAAATCGTTGGTATTTTGTAATGTGCATCCTATCTAATTATTATTGGTATTATTGTCTTCTACTGCTAGTATACATGGGTGACGTATGTGTGGCGCCATGATCAGCCGGCGCCAAAATCCCGGTAACGCATTCTATATATATATATATTTTTTAAAGCAAATGTAGAATTTGGCATGGCTAGGATCCAGGAAGTGTAAATGACTCTTTTTTTTATTATATATTTTTTTATATTTATGTTAATAATTGTTTTCTCTTGTGTGTGTGGTTTAATAAAAAAAAAGGAATTTTTAAATTATCAATTTATTTTATAGAAATCTGCTCTTAGTCGGGGAGGCAAAGTTTTCATTCGGTCAATGAGGTGTCGTATATCCCCCCCCCCCCCTCTGTTGTTGGAAGTGATTTTATGATTTTTAGTCCGTATTACGCAATCGGATATCAGAAACTCAACAGGCGTGAGGGTTATTCTTTCGGTCTTCGGTCACTTATCAGGCAGGATGAATGCCGATGCACCTAGTGACATATCGAAGGTGGGCGATAGAAATTTAAAAAGTACAAATTTATCAGAGTACCCAAAAAATTCGGATAACAGGAGTTTTCAACCAGATTGGATGAAAAAATTTATGTGGCTGGAATATTCCAACAGCAGAGATGCTGTATTTTGTTATCCTTGTCGACAGTTTCTTCATTCGGGGACTAAAGAAAATCCATTTATACAGCCGGTTTCCGGAATTGGAAAAAAACATTGTCCAAGGACAGAGGGTTTCAAAAGCATGCTTCGTCACAGAATCATATAATATCAATGAGCATGTGGACAGAAAGAGAAGAACGTGAAAAGATGAATTTAAGTGTGTCATCTTTGGTATGTCACAATGTTTTAGAAAAAAACTGATATTATGTTCAATCTATTGCAGAAATCGTACAATTTTTAGTTACAAATGAACTTTCATTACGTGGGACGTATGATATAGATGAACACGAGGAAAGTAGTTTATTTCAAAACCTTTTTAAATACACAATCAAAAAGGACAATAAACTTGCAGAATGTGTTAAATCAGTGCCAATTAATGCAAAATACACTTCACCTGAAATACAAAATGATGTAATACAAATCCTTGCTGAAATAGTGTCAGAAGATATATCAAATGACATTAACAATGCTGATGTTCCCTGGTTTTCGATTTTGGAAGACGGAACGCGTGATAGAAATAACAGAGAAAATGTTGCATTAGGAGCAAGATACGTAAAGGACGGGAAAATAAAAGAATCAATTATCGCAATAAAAACATGTTCTGACTTGGATGCGAAAACATTTGCTGATTTAACTTTAAAGATCCTTCATGATTGTAATTTAGATAATTCTAAAATTTTGAGTCAATGTTTTGATGGTGCTTCAGTCATGAGCGGTGAAAAAGGAGGGGTCCAAGCTATATTGCAGAAACATCTTGATAGAAATATCCCATATGTACATTGCTGCAGCCACAAACTTCATTTAGTAATTATAAAAGCAATAAATGATGTAAGTGAAACCAGTTTTTTGATCAGTGTTCCATGCTGTACAACTTTTTGAGAAAAGGTAACATAGCTAAGAAATATGAAGGTCAATCCCTTGTTCGTTTATTAGAACAGCGATGGAGTGGACATTTACATGTTACAAAAATTGTGTATAACAATTATAAAAAAATTCTGAATACTCTAGAAGAAGTAAAACTGGACAGAAAACAAGATGGAGTAAACATTGCAGAAAGCACTGGTTTGTTAACGATAATGAAAACTAAAGCTTTCAAATTCTGCTTAATATTTTTGAAGAGAATTCTTGAAACGCTAGATCCTGCAAACCAATTATTGCAAAAGCTAGAAACTAGTTTAACTGATTCTTTAAGAATTGTAGATTCTACAATAGATTCACTTACTTGTTTAAGGTCAGATGAAATTTACGAAGAAATTTTAAATTTGATGTCCACTGAATTTGTTGTTGAGGAAGAGGAAGAAGAAATATGTTCAAAAAAGCGAAGAAAAACCACTTCTACAAAACTCAGAGATTATTTAATTGTAGAAACTACAGGTGCTAGCTCGAATATTGATGAAACATTACATCTAAAAGCTATTTATTTTGAAACTTTAGATATAGTATTAAATGAAATGAAAAGGCGGTTTAATAATAACGATAAGTTACTTCTAGCGCTGTCAAGTGCAGAGCTTGATGTGGATTTAAATAAAATGAAGATATTAGAAAATTATAATGTTAAGCTTCCATCTAAAGATGAAATAATTGTTGTAAAGAATTTCATAAAAAGAACCATTGAAGAAAATCCAAACACCGTTGTATTTAATGAACTTTTTAAATATAGGGTTGCATTTGAAGACACTTATAAACTATTAGCAACTGTTAAAACTTTTGGATGTAGTACTACAATATGTGAATCAACATTTTCAGTACTTACAAGAATAAATCGTCCACAAAGACTAACAATGTCTCATCAAAGAATGGCCGATTTGAGTTTTCTTGCGTTTGAAAAAGAAAGAACAGAAACAATCAGTATGGAAGTTTTCCTTAAAAAATTTAATGAGAAAAAGAATAGAAGACTTCAATTGTTTTAAAGCAGGTGAACTTCAATTTGTTGACACTACTTTATTCCTTTTAAATCTACTTTTTTTCAGTTTATGTATTTAGTATACACTACAAGGTTAGTTTTCACATTTATAATGCTTATATAACCATTCGTATTTATATATCTAACTTAAATATTTTATATTGTTTCATGTATCCATTAAAGCAATACTTCATTATATTTTTCCAAATTGGTTTTAAAAAAATACCATTTGTTACAAAAGTGTGTTTGTTACATGTACTATTGTTTGTTTTTATTATTTTGTTTTCGTGTTACATGAAAAATGCAGTTCGTTGCAATTTGGTATTTTAGCATTTTGCTATAAAGCGTTTTTTCTGAAGAATTTTTTAATCCTATTTTGCTTCTAGTATAAAATAAAGTTTTAAGTATTCATATTTTGCTTTGTGTTTGAAGTTTGAGTCATGGCATTTCAAATTAAAGAATTTTTTTAATAGTATACTCAATTGCAAATGTTTTTAACATTCGACTGTGCATAAAATTAATTTTAAAATTCTTTATCTATGAGTGAATTTGTTTATGCTTTTATTATATAACAATAACTGAAGTTCTCTTTTTGTTAAAAAAAGATAATGATTAGAAATGAAAATTACAACTCGTTTTAAGTAGGAGAAATGCGAGCATTTTAATTACTTTTGACATATTATTTATATTATATTGTATCAGCATTAGTTATATACTGAAAATATTTATTCTGTAGCGTTTTCTATTACTAGCATAGATCAAACTTATAATTAATTTTATCATAAATATTATCTTATGATAATCATTTTGTTGTATATTGGAATATTTCTAGTTTAAATTTTAAAATATATACGTATATAGTCCTTGATTTATGAATGGTAATCAAAGAAAAATGCCAATAGCCAATTCAAATGTACATGCTTTTAATTTTTGAATGAACACAGTAATAATTTTAAATGCAAAATACAACTTTGATTTTGTTAATGTTTTTATTGTAAAAGAATGAAACTTAAGCTTCCTTGAGGGCAGATTTAAAAAAAAAAAAAAAAAAAAAGATTAAAGGTTGCAACTATTTTGAAACAAGTGAACTGTAAGCTTTTATTTACTTGTTGACATCATCATTTATTTCACCAGTATAAGTATTAGAGATCGAACGCCAATTCTTTTGCGTTTTCGACCAAAATTCTGAGTTTTACGAAAATTCGTTTTTGACGAAAATTCTATAACCTATATATTTAAACCTATGAACTTCTTTTTTTATAATTATCTGTCATGAACTACTTAAGACACGAGTGCAAACTATAAAGATAGCAATGCATATATATGACTAACTTTTTTATGTGCTTTTTTAAAAAAGCAGATTTAATGTTATTAGAAAATTTTAATTCGAAAATGCAGAGGCGTTTCAATTACTCTCTCAGAAAGTTCTAGTATGACAGATAGGGCCGTAGTTAAGGATGTGCTGGCTCAGCCCCCTCCCCCTCCCCTAACCCTTAAAGCATTTTGAGTCTCTCTTAGAAAAGATTTCATGATTACTCAATGAATTTCTTTTTTGAAAATCCAAATGAAATTCTGTTCAAAAATCTAATTTAGTTTTGAGGCCTTTTCAAAGTTTTGTAGAAATACTAAATTATAACTAAAATAAGTTTCAACACTCGCTCTTCCTATTTGCACATACGAAGCTAAGATGATGTTTAATTTTGCACTCGTTATACACTCGAATTTTTCATCAGCTTATTCTTCTCTTAGCTTAAAATGAGGTTATTATAACAGTTTAATAAAAAACATAGTACATACAATATGAATATGCACTAATTTATCTTTCTACATCTGAGTGAGAGAAAAAAAAAAACATGAGCCCCCCCTACATTTTCTTGAGCCCCCCCTATTATTGACTTCTGGCTACGGCCCTGATATTTAGGCTAAAATTTTGAAAAAGAAATTTCTGTAACAAATGTCAAACTCTTAGAAGAATGCAATAAAATAAAATGAAATGAAATAATATAATAATAATAATAATAATAATCGCTAACAATTGCACTTAAAATAATTAAGTATACAAAAATCGCAGAGAGGAAATTTTAATATATTTAGCTAATTTTTTTTTTACATAGAATTCCTTCCAAAAAATCACCGTAAAACTCGAAAAAACGATAAAAATCATGTAAAAATAGTTTTAAAAAAATTACAGAACAAAATTGAATATATTTTCCTAGAAGACAGTAACCGGAACTCTTTCCCACCCAAATGTCAAAAAATCGTTCCAAAAAGAACGCAAAAAAAACTTTTAAAAAATCACTAAAATTTTTTAAATAGCAGGTGATAAAATTCACTATATTAAGCTAAAAGTTTAAAACTGAACTAATATTACAAACGCTTAAAAGAAAATGCTGAGAAATGACAGAAAAATTCTAAAAATTGCTCTATGTAAGTAAACTTTATTGAGAAGAATTTTTTTTATATTAATCTTAAATGTTAAAATACATTTCCTTTTTACTAATGTCGAAAAATCGAGAAAGGAAATTAAAAAAACCTTTTTAAAAATCGCTAGTGGACAAAATATTCTACTTTAAGAGCTAAAGCATTCTAAAGGAATTAACTTTCGAATATAAAAGAAATCAGTACAAAAAGCAAAATGATTGCATTGAAAATTGCGGGAGACAAAATTTAATATGTTAGAGTGAAATAGAATCCCTTTGTAGATGTCAAAATATCACTGCAGGAAACAAAAAAAAAAAAAAAAAAAAAAAAAGTTGCAAACATTTTTAAAATCGTGATGTACAAAGTGTACTACATTAGACTAAAAATTTAAAACATTTTTTACGAACACAAAAAACTGCAGCAGAACGGAAAAAAAACCATTAACCCTTTAAGTGGCCTACAAAATATTCCATTCATTTTTAACAATTCATAAAATAGCATCTATAAAAGCTATTGGTATGAAAATTTTTATTTGACAGACTTATATATTTATTTATCTTATTCACTTCAAAAAATTAATTTTTATATGGATTTTATGTTAAATTAGCCATTGTTTTTAAAAGTTATGTGACGGAAAAACCCGGTTAGGCCGCTTAAAGGGTTATGGCATTGAAAATTTCACTAAAAATCTATAAAAATTAAAAAAACGTGGAGGGCAATTTTTACTATACCAGTTTAAAAGTTTATAACCTAATTTACACATAATTGATTATATGTTCAAGATACAATATAGGTAAAATGTTTTTTTAAACAAACTGATGGCCAGTCACAAAATTTGGAAAGAGCTTTATTTTGTCACTAGAAATGAAAATACGAAGAATTCCCCCCCCCCCCCCCCAAAAAAAAAAAATAAATAAATAAAATAAATAAATTTTACCTGTTTTAAGAAGCAAAAGGATTTTTTTTTTAAATCCTGGGAGAGGAGGGGGGAATCAACATGTTTTAATTAGGTCCAAATGGGGTACCGTTTCATATGGATTTTTTTAATTCTAAATCAAATGACACCATCTGCAGGTCAATACAGCCAATTTTTTCAAAGTTACGATATATTTTACGAATAAAATGGCAAAAATTGTACTTTATTCAGATAAAATAGGGGTTATTCTCTACAATACTACAAATTTGACCATGCAGTCTGACTTGAATGTTACATAGGTAAATTTTCATAAAAATTGGATAAATTGCTAGTAATTGGTCAATTGGTGAAGATTTTAATAGCAGCAGAAATCATTATAAAATTTTAAACAAAATACATATTCCCCATTCACTTTATCATTAACTCATAACAATAAATGTGAGGGAATGATGAGTGAGGGAATGATGAAATTAAGATGTTTTTACTAATTGTCATTAAAAATGCAAAATTATGGAAAAAACCAAACTGATTCCTTAAAGAAGAACACATAATATATAATGTATGATAAAATTAAAAATTTTGAAAATTGCTAAAAATTTAGCATTCTGTGTGAGGGAATGACTGCTAATAAAAATACTCCCCGATTTTCTGATTGAAAAAAATTTCTAGAAAATTAACAAAAACTTACACCACCAATTTATGTTGCTGGACTGACAAGTACTCAAATTAGCTTCCTCTCTGTGAAGAATGCTAGACTGCTGCTCATCTTTAGTGATAGGATATTTGCGATAATAGCAAGGTGTGAGGGAATGATGGTCTAACATGGAGAGACATATAATTGATTGAGTGGACTACATAATTATAGTAAAAAGTAATATTTTTATTATTTTTTGTAAGATACCAATTAAGAACTTTATTTTGCTTAGGGTGTTTTTAATTATTTTTATTTCTGAATGGAAAAAATCAGGCAGTAAAGTATGGTAGTATGGGTAGGGGAGAGGTGAGGGAATGATATTTGCATGATATATATCTTACATTTTTAAATATTAAATTTGTTTATTTTTAAATTTTACGCCCTGCCCCTAATAAACAAACTTAAGACCTTCTAATAAAAGTATAAACAAATAAAAATAAAATGAAATTTAGAGGGCAATTCCATGGTGTCGGACGTAAAATTTGCACAAAATTTACTCATAAAAACTTAAAATTCTTAAAGATAAATTAATCATACTTTTCCAAATATTTTTTTTAATACTTACCTATACATATATAACCATAAAACATAAAAATAATTTCTAGCAAAAATTAAACTTTAAAAAAAATAATATAAAATCTCACGGTGTCGGACGTAAGAGAAAAGGACATAAGAATGAGAGACATCAAACTAAAATCTAAATTTTAGCTGAGTGGTTTATTCTGTAATGTTGTAATTATTTTCATATTAAAGAGCACTGATACAAGATAAATAACTCACAAATTTTCATCAAATTAGTGCAATATTAAGTTGCAAAATGTAATTTTAATCTTTAGTGTCGGACGTAAAATGAGCTAAATTAACTTGGTATCGGATGTAAATAAAGTTTTAAAAAAAGACTTAATTAACATAGTACCTTTATTTTTACGATTTATCTATGATAGTACATTGGACATTGCTTACAATTATGTTTAATATTTACATAAGTATTTATAAGTTAACTTTTGGCCATTTAAAATGACCTTCTGCCTTGTGCATCACAGATACTTCAATTTCATCATCATTTATTTGGGTGATGCACCCTGGATAAAATACAGACTCATATTTGACAACTACCCAGTCATTTAATTTCATAAGTATGGGGGGATTTATATTTATAGAGAAATATGAGTGGAAGAGATAAATTGAAACCCCTCATCATCGGCAAGTCTCGGAATCCTCCCTGTTTTAAAAATGTTAGAAATCTGCCCTGTGTTTATGAAAGTCAAGCCAAAGCATAGATGACAAGTGATATACTCGTTAAGTGGATCCGCAAATTTGATGAACGAATGAAAAAGGAGTCCAGAAAAGTATTGTGTCTCGTCGATAATTGCCCTGCTTATCCCAAGGATATCCCAGGTTTACAAAACATCGAACTAGTCTTTTTACCACACAATGTGACTAGCGTGGTTCAACCCATGGATCAGAGTATAATTCATATTCTGAAATTGAAATACAAAAGACGTGTCGTTGCACGCTACCTACACCAAATAGATCATCGCAAAAAAGATCTATCCTCCCCAACCTGTAAACCTATTAATCCCTGGGACTCAATGCATTTCCTGAGTGCGTCCTGGAAAGACGTAACATCAACCACCATTGAGAACTGTTTCTCTAAAGCTTTTGATATTGACGGCAGTTTACAAAACGTTGACATCACAGAAGAGGAGCAGTATGAAGAAGAATGCAAAGATTGGGACTTATTTGTGGAAATTGACGATCAAGTTGTGACATGTGAAGTTCGGTCTATCGCAGATGTCAAAAGTTCCGATGAACCTAGCTCTTTAGAAGAAGTAGAAGACGACGCGGATGAAGAAACAGATGCACCAGCCATACCATCATTCGCATCTGTAATGAGCTCGTTCAGCTTACTTCAACTGTATGCCCCTTCGATGGATGCTGGTTCCGCCGTTGAAGATTTTTTCTTCCACATTAACAAGGCAGAAAACTTCATTATAAAATCTCGTCCTAGGTTGCACCAAACCAAGGTAAACAACTTTTTCTCAACAAACTAAAACTACATTGTGATTTTTAAAATGTATCGAATAATTATTATTCCTTACATACATTTAGTTTGTCTTTCAAAAAATTTTTATGAAAATTTGTTATTCTTCCCCTTTAAGCATGTAATGCATTCTCTTTTCTAAAGATTAGCAAAATTTTCATTTTATTCTCTTTTATTTATAGTTTGGCAGAGAGTACTACATAAAGGCATTTTAATATTTTACTGTACAAACAGATGGTCAATAAAATTTTGGAGAAAATAAAATTATCCTTTTTTTAAATGTCTTAAATTCAAATTTTCTTGAATATTAAAAAATTGTTAGAAATGGGTAAAATAAGAGTTATAAATGGCTAAAATTATGTTAATAAACAATGTGCACTTTTTATATGCATTATCATTCGAGAATCTATGAAATCCGGATAAGATACGATCACGCTTAAGATACGAAATGCTCTCAGTCCCTTGATTTGTATTTTAAACGAGTTTCACTGTATGTAGTTTTACATATTTTTAACAACTAAGAACCATGTAGACACAAATTATTTTAGTTTTGCTTATATTTTTAAACATGTGGTGCACCTAAACCTACTATTACTTTTAGTAATCTTAGTGTCGGACATAATTGGTATTGGACGTAAAATATTTTTTACGTCCGACACTGTTCATTTGAAATAAAAATATTTTTTTGGAATTTAATTTGATTGCATATTTTCAATAGTATATGAAATCACTAATTGCAGGGAAATTAGTTTGTAAAATACTCCAACCAATTTTGTGCAATATAAACTTTTAAGCAATTTGGTGTCAAACGTAATTTTCCCAAACTGCCCGGTATAAAAGAACTACAAAAAACAAGGATATAATATTTAAACATAATTTACATATGGCACACTCTTCTGAAGTATTTTAGCAAGTATCTTAACCAATTACAATTTAAAAAATAGTTTAATTTCACTCCAAAATGTAAATTTGTAAAATATCTTATAAATGTGTCATTTCAGTATGCCTTATACTACTTCTATTCAAAGCCTTATTACTTCTTTAAACTTAAAATTCTGGGTTTGTTTTTGTTATTTTCTCTTAGTTCAATCTGTGACCATTAAAATGATGTCTAATTTGCGAAAAATAAACTATTTTGAAAAATTGGCCACCATGTCCCCATTTCTGTGGAATTGCCCTAGAGCATTTATATGGCTGGGAAACACTTTTTGCACTATTGCAGAGAATAACCCATAGGTTTTTACAGTAACAACTCATGGCCATGTACAAATTTGTTTTTTTTTTTTTTT
This sequence comes from Maratus speculifer, assembly GCA_964019185.1. NCBI lineage: Eukaryota > Metazoa > Arthropoda > Arachnida > Araneae > Salticidae > Maratus > Maratus speculifer. The sequence continues at coordinate 237,606,802 of OZ025293.1, read as the reverse complement.
GGGGGGGGGGGGGGACATCGTTTTATCACTAGACATGAAAATCTGATGAGCACCCCCCCAAAAAAAAAAACTTCCTTTTATTGGGGGGGGGGGTACATCAAGAGATGGGGATACTTCAACTTTTTAAAATTAGGTGAAGTGGATATCCTTTGTTATGTCACCTTATTTTCAAATTCTGGATCAAATAGTATCATTTGCAAGTCCATACGGTCATTCTTTACAAAAGTTATGATCAGTTTTATATATACACTGGTGTCCAAAAGTTAAGCATAATTGGCAATTACGAAAGTAATTAAAGAAATATAAATCGAAATGTGGTGAAACTCCAGGTGTTTAAACAAAATAGTACGTGTCATATATTTTCGCGAAGAGTTTTCCCCGAAATCGAACAGGGGACCATCAACAAATTGAAAAAGAATGAAGATCTTTTGGATAACCCTGTCAAAACTAATGTAGCAAAAGTGTTCAAACTGCACATTATGATTAAGTGGCTTATTGTAATGTACTGTGTTTATTTTTATAAAGATAGCATGTATACACTCATAATTAATTTTTTTATAAAAACAGTCCTAAATTTTTTCAAGTTTTTTGCTTATAATTTGCAGAGTTCTGAATATAAAATAATGTTCTTTTCTGAAAATATGTCAAACATCATTGTACACAATACCCTGTCATCAGAATTAAAAAATAATAAAAATTGTATGACAAATGAGCAGGTTTACTAAATAATTTTTTACTGTGCATGCATGAAAGCTATTAAAATTTCATTTGCATATTATGTTAGTTAAATGTATAGAGCAACTTTTGTGAAAGTCTCAAAAACATAGCTTAAAAATTCTGAAAATTATTGTTGATAGAATGAGATCAAAATCCTTTATTCCCTAAATGAAGCAAAAATATGAGGTGCTGTATCCATATTCCATTGTTTAGTGCCTACACAATATTGCACATGCAACTAATATTTGGATAAAATCCCTGATTTTTTAGCTTCCTTTTAGGAATAACGGATTTTGAGTTGATTCTATAGATCATTTTCAGAATTTTCAAGCTACATTTTTGGAACTTTTACAGAAGTTGCTCTATACATTTAGCTAACACAATATGCAAATGAAATTTTGATATCGTTGACGCATGCACAATGAAAAATTATTTACTAAACCTACTCATTTTTCATACAATTTTTATTATTTTTAAATTCTGATGACAGGGTATTGTGTACAATGATGTTTGTCATATTTTCAGAAAAGAACATTATTTTATATTAAGCAGGGCCGTACCAAGATGTTTTGAGCCCCCCCCCCCCCAAAAAAAAATATTACTTTGCCCCCCCCCCCCACATTAAATTGAATTTTTTGAGAAATATTTAAAGTTATATTGAAGTTTCCATATGAGTTTCAAATTATAATGATGTAATGAACAAATTTAATAATTAGCATAAGTATTTAAAATCACTGTTAAAATTATTATAATTTTCATAACTCTGCAAAAATAAGAAATAAATATGCATTGCTTAAAGATCAATTTATAACATTAAATAAAATTTGTCTAAAACAATTTTAATATCTAAACAAGGTTTTTAGATAAAAACAGAACCCAGTTAAAGCTATGGTGGCCCTGGAGTAAACATCATACAATTAACATCAACAATCTAAACATCATACAATTTTACAAATAAGCACATAACGCTAGGATTTTATTACAAAGTATAGAAATTAAATAGATTACATAAACACATAATTCCAGCAGTTTGCTATTTCAGGGGCTACTTCAGCTGCGCAAAAAGACCCATTCGCTAATGCATGGAAGAATAGAATAGAATATTAAGCAGGGATGGGATTCTTCCGCTGATTCAGGATTTCCTGCATTTTTTGTTATTTTCCACTTTTCTGGTTTTTTATATCTTCTAAGGATTACAGAAAAAGCATGATTTTCATCAAAAGATCACGAAAAAAGCGCGATCTTCATTTTAAAAAATCGCAGAATAAAAAACTATTTTCGTCAAAAAATCTTCCAAAAAACGCTATTTTGATAGCAAAGAAAACATTACTTTCGTCGAAAGGTAGCGAAAAATGCTGTTTTTGTCAAAATACCGTGAGAAAAACGCGATTTTTGTCAAAATAACGCTAGAAAAGCGCGATTTTCGTGCAAATATCTTGAGAAAACACAATTTTTGCTTAAGATCGTAAGAAAATCAACATTTTCGTTAAAAAATCGCAAGGAAATTGCAATTTTTGTCAAAAGATCACGAGAAAAATGCTATTTTTGCCAAAAGATCGCGAAAAAAAAATGCTATCTTAAGGGGGAAAAATCACGGAATAAAAATCAATTTTCATCGAAAGATCCCGAAATAAATACTATTTTCGTCAAAAGGTCGCGAAAAAATGCAATTTTTATCAGAGAAGCGAGAGAAACGCGGTTTTCGTCAAAATAACACTAGAAAAATGCGAGTATCGTTAAAAAAAAATCTCGTGAAAAACGCGATTTTCATCATAAGACCGCGGAGAAAACACTACTTTCAACAAAAGATCGCAATAAAAATAAGATTTTCCTCAAAAGGTTGCGATAAAAAAATACTATTTTTATCAAAATACCACAAGAGAAACACGGCTTTGTCAAAGAAACGCTAGGAAAACGTGATATTCGTTTTAAAAAATCTCAAAAACATGATTTTCATCATAAGACTGCGAGGAAAACACTACTTTCGTCAAAAGATTGCAATAAAAATAAGATTTTTGTCAAAAGATTGGAAGAAAAATGAGATTTTCATCAAAAGATCGCGAGAAAACCGTGATTTTCGGCATAAGATCGTAAGAAAAACTGGGATTTTTGTCAAAAGATAGCAATAAAAAATGATTTTCATTAAAAGATCACAAAAAAAACCTGAATTTTCTTCAAAAAGATCGCAAAAAATGCGAATTTTCGTCAAAAGGCTTGCAATTAAAACATGATTTTCGTCAAAAGATCGTGGAACAATGCAAATTCCGTCAAACAATTGCAGAAAAAATGCAAATCTCGCCAAAGAATTGCAGAAAATTTGTTTCAATATTAATGTTTTTGACAACTTTTTTTCGCAGCTGAGTGGCAAATTAAAACATTAACTTACCATGTTTGAATAACTAATGTTTTGAGTGAAAATATGTTAAAATTTAAATTGGACAACTAGCTGTAAATCATTACATCAGAAGTATGAACTTAAAATAGAAACTTTCATTTCATAACTACTTTTAATATTTCCATAAATGGATTCACTTTGACCCCCCCCCCCCCACTCCCAAATAAAAAATAAATAATATAAAACAGGATTTAAACAAAAATACTGACAATTTTGTTGCGAATAAAGTAACCTTCTTAATTGTCTATATGTGCACTATTTAAAATAGTTTCTCATTTTCCGGTTCACGCGCTTTTTCTCTTTTTTTTTTACTTTTTGGATAGGTCAGTATTGTGCAGTAAATGTGAAGAATGACATATTCTTTAAGAACATAATATTCCAACGTTTCAAAATAAAACACCTTTTGTCGCTAGCAGCGCTATACACAAAAACCCATGGCCAAAAAGAGGGGGGGGGGAAATTGAGTAAGAAAATAAGGATTTCCAGTTTCTGCATTTTTAATATCTAAACAAGGTTTTTAGATAAAAACAGGGCCCAGTTAAAGCTATGGGGGCCCTGGAGTAAACATCATTCTGAATCATCCCCCCCCCCCCCCCCACACACACACACACTCCTCAGCGCCTTCTATCTATCTGTAGATTTTTTTGTGAATAATGTACAAGTGGCGAGCATCAAAAATAAAAACAACAAAACAGATTGTATGCATGCATAAATTTTAGTACTCGATATGGCTCACATCTATATATGAGATACCAAAAAATTGGTCACAGCTTTAATTAAGAATATTACTTTGATAATTATAGAAAAAATGATAAATTGTTTGACATAAATATTTATTTGCAAATTTTTACTTTGCTTACCTATGTACATTACAAGATGTCTAAAAAAGAAGGTTCAAAATTGGTCATTATTAATGATTTTAACTTATCACATTAGGAGGGAAAAATTCTTTTAAAAGCTATAGGATACTATGTTGTTATAATCAGGGCCTGACTAAGTAAGGCCCATGCAGGACAACTGCATCGGACGTAGGGGCTCCCGATTGAGGGGGCCCCTTCAAGAGCAAATATATATATATATTTTGTTATGGCTAACTAATAAAAAAGGCCAAAAGTCACCAAAATTCTTTATTTATCTATTTATTTTTAACTTTATTGGGGCTCTTTTCTCATCTCTCCTCTGCTTTCGAACCTCATGCCCCCCTCTCCCCTAAATGTAACAGTTACATCACAAGTGTATTTACATTTTAATAGTTCACATTTATTCTTATTTCTATAACTGAAAGAAAAATGTATTCGATAGTTTCTTAAATTTATCTTTTTTGTACTATTCTGTATACAAATGCGAATAGTACTTGGTACGAAATTTACGTATACAGACAATTAGTATAAAGTTTAGTTTTAGACACTTCTTTTAATTTAAGAAAAAATCCAAAAGGTAGAAAGGAGGCCTCCTCGAATAACGTTTACCCCAGGGCCCCTTACAATCTAAATCGGGCGCTGGTTGTAATAAAATTTTAATCATTTGTTTTCTAATGATATAGTTTGTTTTCTGCATATGTGGAGGGAATACTAGAAGCAGGGAGGAAAAAGGAAACCACACTCCCTTCCTAAATGTTTGAAAACATATGAATTTTGGTCACTTTTGGCACATTTTAACCATTTGGTACCCTTTAATGGAAATCTTGATTATTGGGGGGGGGGCCCTCTTAAGAAGAGGCACCTGGGGGAACTTCTCCGCATGCCCCTGGATAAGAAAAGGTGGATTTGAAAAAATAAAACATTATTTAAAAGAAGTATTTTCTTAAATTTTCAAAACAAATAAACTTCGGTAAAAAGGTCGATAGAATCGATTAGGGGCCCCCTGGCTTTGTCGCCCCCCCCCCCTAAATGGGGGGCAGTCGCTACGGCCCTGATATTAAGAACTCTGCAAATTATAAGCAAAAAACTTTGAAAAATTTAGGACTCTTTATAAAAGCCTTAATTTCTCTACGAGTATACATGCTATCCCTATAAAAATAAACACAGTACATTACAATAAGCAACTTAACCGTTTGACTGCTACGCGGCGCAAAAGCGCTGCGATAGTTTATCTCGAAAACCGCGGCGCAGCGCTTTTGCGCTGCGAGTTCTTTATAATACAAAAAGAATTATTAAAATTGATTGATATTTGTCTAAATAACAGTGTTTTATATGACAACATTATTTTTTCCTTTAAAGAAATCAAAATATGTACCGCAATTTTCGTGCATTCTTGCAAAAAGTGCTTAGCACTAAAACGGTTAATCATAATGTGCAGTTTGAACACTTTTGCTACATTAGTTTTGACAGGGTTATCCAAAAGATCTTCGTTCTTTTTCAATTTGTTGATGGTCCCCTGTTCGATTTCGGGGAAAACTCATCGTGAATATATATGACGCATACTATTTTGTTTACACACCTGGAGTTTCACCACATTTCGATTTATATTTCTTTCATTACTTACTTAATTACCAATTATGCTTAACTTTTGGACACCAGTGTGTGTATATATATATACACAGTGTTGAAAGTTAACTTCTGTTATTGAGCACAGCTTTGTCATATTTATTTTATGTTCAAAATTTGTTCAGTATATCATATCATATAATATCAAGCTTTTTAAACATCCTCAAAACAGCAATAATTTAATAATGCAGTAATCAGATTTCTTCAAGGTTAGTAAAGTTGTCAAAATATCTGTGTATTCATAATTTTTTATTGATAAAACCATACGTGACTTTGTATTAAAAAAACCTGTATAACTTTGTAAATACCATTGCATTACCTTTGTATTACCATATCGACTTGCAGAAGTGTCATTCAATTCCAAATTAAAAAATACATAGAAAACGATACTACACTTAAGTTAAAGAAAAAAATTGAATTAGCCACCAAAGTAAAAATGCATCCTCTTGGGGGAGGTGTTATCCGATCTTCATTTCTATTGTCAAGACTTTAAAAAAAATTTCGTGAATAGCCGTCAGTTGGTGTATTTACTCATATTTCAGTTTATATTAACTGTACAAATATGCAAGGAAAAATGCCGCCCTGAGGAGGCTGCCTCACTTGCCTTACCCTTGGGGCCAGCCCTGCTTCAAACCAAGCCAACTGTAAATTCACAATCAAGTAAAATTGGCCCACTTCAGGACAAATTTTATCTTTTATGTTGAAAAATAAACATTTAAAGAATCATCCATGTATTAAATATATAGATTTTTACCTGAAAGAATTTGGACTTTTTTTTTTTCTTTTTTAAAAATTAAGTTTACCTGAACCCAATTTGAAAAAAATCAAAATTATATCAGAAATAGACTCGTATCTGAAAGAATATGTCAGTCCAACTTGCAAAAAAAAAAAAGTGAGCTCCAACTCAATCCAACCCAACCGAGCCAAAACTCAAAAAAATATTTTCCTTGACGACATTGAATTTTGACCCCCAACAGAGAACATATGTTGCCCTTGCTGTGATATAAGTTGTTGCTGATTTAAGTTTTTGTGTTAATCATATAACAAGTTGCATTGCTATGCTGCATTTTTGTGATATTCCCAATAGCTGTATCTCAAAAACTAATGCACAGAACTTAATCTAATTTCATATTCTGTTTCACTTTCACATAAATAGATCCTTATTAGGCTTGGGTATATACTACCCAACAGATCTTGCTTATTATGTTCTTTGAATTGAAAATTTCAGTTATAGACATCTAAGATAGTAGGTGCCAAAATTCAATAATTTGTTTGAAAAATGCTGTGCTTATATCTTATTTTTAAATGCACATAATTCAATGAATCATAATTCAATGTTTTTGAATCCTCATACTGAACATACATTATTTTAATTTGACATCATGATATGGCATTATGTGCAAATTTTGAAGTATTAATAGGTATATGAGATATTAAAAAAAGCTTTGTCTTGACGACACATTCTAATGCTTTATCTTCAAATTTTGTAGGAAAATAAGAATAAATTATATTACCATTAGAGGAATCAATAAACAAATTTATACCATCAATTAAATTGACCTGGCCATAATATTGTTTTAATCTTTTTTTTTTTTTTTTTTTTTTTTTTTTTTTTTTAAATATTGCCTACTACTTTAAAACATCGGAGGAGGTTTGAAATCTCTAAATCTATTCTTTCTGCTTGGACATCATGTTATATTTAAGCACTTCTAATTGAAAGCAGCATTACATTTTTCACTTCATACATAAACCAACACTTTAAAAAAATATTTTTTATTACAGGTCCAGTATAGTGGTGGCACATGCAGAGATCCTAATTTGAACTATTATATTGCTTTTTCATCTGTGTTTTACATAATATGTGCTGTATCATTCATTCAACTGGTATGTAATATTTTACTGTTATACTCATATTTTACATTAAGATTTATAAAAATCTTTTATTTATTTATTTATTTATTTTTTTCCAGTTGCTTTGCATTAAGTCTGAGTTTAGTCGAATGAAGCCAAGGTCAGTGCTAAAAGCATTCAATGTCACTACTCAGAAAACACTGTACATACTAATATGTATGGCTACTGCTTTAAGGGGATATTATTTTTCTTCTCCTGTAAGTATATTTATGAAATATGAAAAAAAGTTTGTTGTAATTTTAAAAGAAATATTTTTGGTGTCTTCCTGTCTCACCTATCCAAAATCTCTCTCTACTGTATAAATTCAGTGTAGAAATTGAATTGTTAAGATTTATTGAAATTTATTGTTCAGACATGCAAATCTATCATTTTCCTCTTTTTTTGTAATCAAATCTGGTCACTTTTTAAAAGAAATTGTACCTCTCTTTTATGATTTTGATTTATATGCATACACTACTTTTATTCTTTTAATATCAGTATTTTCAAATAGAAATCTTTGCTTAGTTTAATTGCAGAATTTATGCGATTAAATAACTTGAAAATATCTGTTTGGAAATACTGGTATGAAAAATAAGAACATCCTTCACATCATGTACACTCGAGCCATTTAGGTAGGTATGACCACCTACCTAATAACATGCTGGCCCACCTTTGACCCACAAAACAGCTGCAAACTGCTTTGGCATGGATGCCACATGTTCTTGGTAGATGACAGGAGATAAACTGTATTAATTTTTCAAGCAGCAATCATGCATATATAAGATATTCCAAAAGGATTGTTTTTGAGCTCTGGGCTACAGTGGAATGACAACCTGAACTGTGTTCTGCTGTATTAAGATCCATCGAGTAAGGCAGTCATGGCATTACAGTATTATGCTCCTGGAACCAATCGAGCACAATTCAAGTCATGTAGTATTTCTTATTTAAAAATATATTGAGGAGCATTCCAAAGCAAACTAAGCAGAGTCATTGCATGTCAGTTCCCAAAAGCCATTCCATCCACTTCGCAATTTTCAATGGAACTGTGTATGTTTATAGCTGATTTTAAGATAAAATCACCACTAATTTTCTTTATCCTGAGTAAAATATTTTTTAAGATAAAAAAATATATCAAAATTTGGAAAAATAGTGGTTTTTTTTATGGTTGTTTTATATTCAAAGACTGCAATGAAAAAAGTCATTTCAATATGAAATCACTAAATATGTTTCAATCCTAAATATGTCTCCTATTCAATTTCCACTCATCTACTTTGACATAATCAGTATGATCTATACCTATTTATACCAAGACCCATCAAAATGATGGCTTTGGCAATTGACAAATTCATCTCAAAGTGGTACAGAATTGCAGTGATACAGTTACCCATTTTCAACAGACTAACCCTTTTCACCCATGGGCTATTCATTCCAGGATTCTAGCAAATATGGTAAATCAGTAATTGGTAAATGTAATCAGGATGCAATCATTATCATTTGTACTTCTAAAATGATAAATTTTTTGGTGAAAAGTGCAATCTATGCAAAGTGTTATCTGTGAAAAGTCCAATATCAGAAAATAGTATGAATACATTTTTATAAAAAATTAAAATTTATTTTTTGTAAATTCTTCTATAATGAAACTATTTCCAGAAAGAAAAAAAATATATTTGAAGAATTAAAAAACTCACTAGTATAAATGAAAATTGTTTGGACACTAATTCAAGTAATAATAATTTATACATATCTTACCTGAAAAATAAAACTTATTTTTCATATGCTGAAGATAAAATTGATGCATAAGATATTGAAGAAAGTGGAGATTCATGGAGTGAATATGAAATTCCCCAAAAGAACCACAAATGCAGAAAGAGATTGCTAATATGTTCAGATAGTGAATGGGATAGACAAGCAAAAAATGTAAAAAGGCAAAAGAAAAATTTACTCTAGATGGGACTTGATGGGAAGAATTAGAGAATGGTTGCATTAGTAGACATCACAAACTATATTCAAAGATACTTCAAATCCAACTGATTATACGAAGCAAAATATTATGCTGGGTAATGTTAGCAGTGCATTTAGACTTATAACTGATAATCGAATGAATCACATAAAACTTGCACACTGAGCTTGTGGCCAGAAATGTTTTACAGAAGGACAATTAGAAAATTACAATTGAAAAATTATATGCATTTGTAGCTATTTTGTATTCTTGATAAGCCTATGAAGCGAGAAATTTGAAATTATCCTATTTGTAGTAAAAATATTCCCCTATGGAAATTGCAGTTCTAGACCATTAATAAGCATAAAATCCTTAATCTTTTGAGATTGGCGACATTTTAAAGATCTGAGGAACCCTCTCCCAATCCCCCAAATTTAACACTGGTTTTTGTTACCTGACTCTTTAATTAAATCTTTGAGTTAATTAAATTAGATTATTATTATAGTTTTAAATATTTGTTGTCTAAATTTCTGTAAAGCACGATCTGTTCTAAAACACTAGCTTCAAGAAAACTTCTCATGCTTGACTCACATTCAGTCAAGGTTAACATTCTTATTTATAAAATTAAATTTGAGATATTTCTTATTGGTGTTATGTCTATAAATATATTTATAGTTTTCCATTTTACAGTTGTGTGGCTTATTGTATTCAGCTTGGTTATTTAACATCTTTTTCCCTCCTCTAGGAACATGAAGCAATGTTATGGGCATCTAGTTTAATGAGTGCCTATTATCCAATTTTACTTTCTGGATCTTCCCTTATTGTGTGTTTTTGGGCTGAAGTAAGAAATAATTAAATATTAAAGAAATAGAATAGTATACATTTTAATTTATCTCTATTAAAATTGATTTCCTGTATTATAGGTGTTTCATTTGAGAGATCTGACTTATGATAAACCTGGATTTTTAAGCAAGTCTTTACTTGGTTTTATTTTGTTTAACATCATTACATATTCCCTTTTGTTAGCTGAGTTACTACTTTTACAGTTTTCAAATCCTTCAGACATAGAAAGAGTATGTATTTCGTTTTAGTAGTCTTAGTCTTTTTACTTATAGTTTTTCATTTGATATCTTGTGTGTGTGATTATTATAATATATTAAAATTGATTTATACATTATTTTATTATAATTACTTTAGTATTTCTATAGCAAAATAAGTTATTAAAAAATTAACTACTTTCAAAATACAATTTTAATAATCAAACTAAATGAGAAAAATAAAAGCTTTTATCCTTACTAAAAAATTGCATATAATCGCAAACATATATCCTTTACACTTAAAATATATTAAACAAAAACATAATTTGTAGAAAAATTAAAAAAACAAAATTTATTTCCTACATTTTTTAAGCCCGAGGAAGGGACAGATATTAACATTGATTTAGTTATTTCTACATTTAATATTAACATTTTGAAACAAATAAGTTTAACCAAGTGAACATTAAAAAATAAAAATGAAATTCAAACAATATGATACTTAAACACCCTAAATCCTAGATTCCGTTCAAATAATATTGAAATAAATCTTAGATTTTTTTAAAACATTTGCTTCTTAGATTGCCTATTCATTTTATTTACACCTATAGTAAACATAATATAAAATCTGCAATACAAATATTTGAAAGTTGAGTTTGGAAAAAAGTCTTACATTTATTTCGATATGATTTGAATAGAATCCAAGATTTAGTGTTTAAATATCATATTGTTTGAATTTCACTTTTATTTTTTAATGTTCACTTGGTTAAACTTAAATTTGTTTCAAAAATTTAATATTAAATGTAGAAATAACTAAATCAATTATCTTAATATTTGTCCCTTCTCGGGCTTAAAAAATGTATTAAACATTTTTTTTTAAAAATTTGATCTGCAAATTACGTTTTTCTTTAATATCTCAAGTTTTTTAATAAATACTGCATTCAGATGAGCTCATTTCAAAATTAACTGAGGGTACCATCATCAGGACTTCATTTATGCGGTATCATCTTACAATTACTCATGTAATTTATCCAGGGCCATACCAAATCGTTTGCCTCATTTCCAAATCGTTTTTTTTTTTTTTTTTTTTTTTACATATAGAACTGAATACTGTACATGCCTCCTGTCTTGGTACCAAATATGTAAAAATCTCTGTTTTCCAATTTTTCCAATATGACATCATAAATTTGCGCTTTTTTAATTCTTAAAATCAATTTCACTTTTTATGTTGTCAAATCAGAGGTCACTTTTCTCCTCAGCAAATTCTTTTCATATGAATCATGATGTCATATTCAACAAAAAAAATCTCTTCTGTATATAACTGATATTTATACTTAACAATCAATATTGATCCATTGCATAGAAGTATAGTTCTAGACATTCACATCTAGACAATATAATATCCCTCACATAATACATAGTATCAATAAAATATATTTATTTTTTTATTTCATAAATGATTTCATATTTATTTATTTTCTGTATTTCTTCAGTTAGAAGCTTCTTGATAAATTAATCAATGTTTGAATTGAAATTCTGCCCAAAATTGAAATTTAATTCGACGGAATTTCAACAGCCAAAAACAATCAAACAGGTATCACAGCTCTGGGCAGGGTTCAGCATAGAAAAGTTGGGGACAGATGTCATATATGCAACACGTTGGCGTGATTGGAATAAAATAGTGATTATGTGTCTCACATGTTAACCTGACTGACGGTGTATATTAATTAATAAATTATTTATTTTCTTTTACTTTCTTTTTTAGAATGATACAAATTGTTTGTTCTATAGTTAAGTAAAATATAGTTAAATTGTTCTATATTAAACTTTTTTTTATTTATCACTATTTCCTTTTTTAAATAAAAAAAAAATAATTTAAAAATATATATGTGACTGGTATTTGAAAACGAAATTTTTGCCAAATTGGCATCAGAAAAACATTGCGCTAGCATGGTAAGTATTATACATCTGTGCCAAAAGGTGGAGCATTATAGATATTCCAAATGTGTTTACTTTTTATTTCGTACAGATAATGAATCAAAAGAGTTTTATAAAAGTATTAACTTGAAGTATAAAAAACCAGCTATTTTTCAACAAACTCTTTGTGATATTTTTAAAATTAAATCATATAGTGTCTTATCATTTTAACAATCATCGGAATGATAAATTTAATACAAGTTAATTCACAAAAATTTTATTCAATGATTAATTTTTCTTAATATTACAAGTTTAGGCACAATTTTAAAAAATTGCCAAATTGGGAATTAAAAAAAAAATATTTGTAAACATTATTGTTTATATTTGTTTACATTGGATTTGGATGTTTAAGTTGATAGAATTGGCAAATTTATTGCAGTGCCAAGAAGTCTTATGTCAAGTAGTCATTAATTCTGCGGTTTAGCTTTAAAAAAATGCAGGACTTGAGTTTGAAGGTCTATTTCTGCAGATTTACTAGTTTCATTACATACCAAGGATGAAATACTGTAATTTTTTACTATTATTCTCAAATACTATTATTTTTAAAGACTTTTATTCACCTTAATTTATTTTAATTTTCTTTGAACATATAAGGCAGTGAAGTTCTAAAAAATGTGGTAAGGTATAAAATCCCAGCACAGATGTCATATACGCACTTGGTCTGGCACAATTTTTTTTTCTGCCAATGTATCAGAAACCTCGCTTTCAAATACCAGTTACATATATGTTTTTAAGTTACTTTCTATTTTGTAGAGGCAATAAATAGAAAAAGTTTAATTTACTTATTTTCTATATTTTTTCAATTAAAAATCTTCTTGATCCACTAATGAATGTTTGAAAATGTCTTTTTATTATAAAAATAATGCTTCATATTTGTTGCTTTATGTAAATTATTATTCTCCTGGTACCAAATGTTTCAAAATGTCAGTTTCATTTCCAATATGTCGTAGTAAATATGCAGTTTTCAATTCTTAATATTTTTCATTTTGAATTTACTTAAAAATGATTAAATGCTACAGGAAATATGTCCATTAACCTCTAGATTTTTTTTTTATTCTAGCAATTTTTTTTTTTATTTTTTTTTTATTATTTTTTTTTTTTTCCCACACAATTAAGTGTTTCGAAGAAAATTTGTGAAAGCATGTACAAAAAGTGAGGAAATGTCTAGTAAATAACTCGTTCAATGTTAAGTTCTCTATTAAAATAACATTAAGGATTTGCACTGGAAATAAATAAAGCATGGCACCACTGTGCCATGCTTTAATACTTTTTTGTCATTTTTATGTCGTTTGTACAGGGCTGCCAGTTGGTCCCTATTTTCCTAAATGGTACCTATTTTTGAGCTTGGTCCCTAAAAGTCCCTATTTTCACTAAGAGGTCCCTAAAAGTCCCTATTTTTATTAATATTGTGTCCAAATTAATTATTTCCTTACATTTTTCCAAAATTTATCAAGAAAATTTACTTTTTTTAAAAATTTAATATTGTAGATGATAGCATATAACTGATCATAGTGGAAGAAATGAAAAAATTGTAGTGAAAAAACCCTGCAATTTTGGTCAAAGAGTCCTGAAAAAAACCCGCAATTTTGTTCAAAAAATCTCGAGAAAACACCTTTATCGGCAAAATTTCGCGAGAAAAATGTGATTTTTATCAAAAGATCGCTAGAAAAATGCGATTTTTGCTTAAGATCGTGAGAAAAGCGTGATTTTCGTCTAGGGATCGTGAATAAATGCTATTTTCATAAGGAATTTTTGCCAAATGACCAGGGAAAAACTGCGATTTTCGTCTTAAGATTGAAAAGAAACAGGATTTTTATCAAAAGATTGCGAGAAAAACACGATTCTTTTCGAAACATTCCAAGAAAAATGCGGTTTTCGTCCAAAGGTTGCGAAAAAAGCACTATTTTTGTCTAAAGATTGTGAGAAAAACAAACTCAGTCAAGAAGAATCGGAAGTAACTAGGATTGATTCATTTTGGGCTACTTCTATTAATGCAAAAGAGGAAAAGGGAGGATTAAAATATCCGAATCTCTCTCTTTTTTTGAAGAGTAGCCTCAGTTTGTACCATGGCAGTGCAGACGTAGAACGAGGATTTTCACTTTCACATCAAATTCTTTCCGAAGACCGGGCCTCTATGAAAGAACGGATGCTAAATGCTAGGTTAAACATAGCAGATGCTTTAAGACATCATTATGAAAACCATGCAGCTCTAGTATCAGTAACCAGTAAAATGATAAAAAAGGCTAATATTGCATATCAAGATTATCAAAGTTACCTAGAAAATGAAAAGAGAGAAAAAGAACAAAAAAGGAAAGTACAACTTGAAATGGAAAAAGCTGCAGAAGAGGAAGAAATCAGAAAAAAAGAAGCTGAAAAAGATAAAAGTACAATTGTAGTTCTTGAAAAAAAGTTGGAAGATTTAAACAAAGATGTGAATGAAGAAGCAACTGTATTGGACAGATTGATCGATGAAGGCAATGAAAGGTTAAAAATTGCTTTAGAAAAAGAAAATTTAACTGAAGCTAAAGTGGCACAAAATTTGATTGCAGCTGGTATAACAGCTAACAAAGAGCTGAAAGTAAAAAAGGATAAAGCTGATAGCTTGTCGACTGTTATAAATAAAAGAAAAAATAGTTTAATTACAAATTTTATGAGTAAGAAACCTTAAAACGTTAATTTAAGAAATTTGTAAATATTATATTTGTGATTAAAAAAAGTTAAAAATAAAATAGGCTTTTATTTGTTAAAAATTGTATTTTATTTGTATAAATACTATGGTTTTTTTTTCAGGTCCCTAAAAGGTCCCTATTTCAGACTTTTGGTCCCTAAAAAGTCCCTATTTTTTAATCATTAGGTCCCTAAGTCCCTACTATTTTGTACCAAAGTTGCTGGCAGCCCTGTTTGTAGTGTACTAGAACTCATGCCACATCTCTTTGCATTATTTGTGCCTCCAAAGAGCCAAATTTCTAAAGTTGCAATATTTTACAAAGGCATGGTTTATTTCCTAACTTAAGAATTCTTTTAATGAATTTAATTTTATAAAACCATTCAAACAAAAGGGGGGGGGGAATATATACATTCTGTGAAACGTGTATTTCTGATACAATACTCTCTCAAATTCACAGAGCTTGGGATCAGATATTGTGCAGATTTCTGGTCATTGCTTTGTTTACATTTTTTAAACAGTAATTTGAATATAATAATGAAATTGAAATTACAATGAATGCTTACAATGTAGTAAAATTTTAAAATAAAAATAAAGTCTAACTAAAATATGAAAATTAAGATAATTTTAAAAAATTGTTAATATTAAAAGTAAAGGTTGAGTAAATAATTATTAATGTATAATTAAATATATATAATAAAGATGTGATACATTTTTACTAAATTTTTGAACGAAATTTGTCTCTTAAAGGTACACTATAACAATTCACATTTAAATAATACAAGAATGAATTTTTATTTCAAATTTAGCCAGACTTAATGGCCAAAAAACTTGATTAATACATAAATATATTTGTTTAAAAAGATTGTGATTACTAATGATATTAGGAAATTTTGAATTTTTAGCTTGAATGTTTCCAGAAATAAATTTATGCTTCCTTCATGAAAAGGCATAAATTCAATAATATTAATAAAAATTTAAAAAAAAGTCTAATTTTATCTCTACACCTGAGCTGAAAGCTTCTTTAATTGCATCTATAATGGATTATAAGTGGATTTTAATTTTTTGTGAATTTTAGAGTTGCAGATTTTAGGGAGTGTAATAATATAAAAAAATTTATGCTAACCAATTTATCACTAATTGTATAAGCATGCTACAAATGTGTAATAATAAAAAAAAAAAAAAAAATGCAAATTTTGTCATTTGGATTTTTTTTTTCTTTGCAAGAATCAAAATTTTCTAGAATTTTGTTGTGCAATCTCTTATGTTCTCTTACATTTGATATTATGATGAGAAAAAAAATCCCCCCCCCCTCCAAAAAAAAAGTCTGCATAAGGTGGATATTGTATAACACTAAATTTGTCAAACAGGGAAATATTTTCAAATCCAGCATAATGATTTTCAACATAGTAAATTATGTCTAAAATAAAATACTATCTATGACTGAATATGTCTTTGGTTCCGATCAATTCTGCTCCAGACAGTTTACTATAGCTTAAAGAAACCCATAAGTAATTTTAATTTAAGATTTCAAATATATCTGAAAAATTAACAAACCAGAGTGCAGGTTTCATCATAAGACTTGATAACTTCCTGTAACTGCTATTTAAATTATAGTCAAAATTCAAAACTGATATCTTCAGTAAGCTATTATTCTAATAAGTGGTTTCTTTTCTTGGATTTATTATTCCATTCTTGAAGGAACATGTATTTTTATGTTCTACCAGCAGCAGCAGCAAAACCTGAAATGATTTTATAGTTCTTCACTAGTGATAATTATATTAAAATGAAACTTTTTTATAACCTAATTATTATATCAATAGATTCCTATACAGGGTGTCCACTCTCAAGGGTGGCCAATGGCTAATTTCTAAACCGTTAGTCATAAACATATAGTTCCAGTTGCAAAAATGCTTTAAAAAAGATAAAGAATTGTTTTTCAAGTGATTTAAGTCAAGAAAAATTTTATTAAAAAATTACGAAAATTAAATTTTTATATGGTTCCCTGGTCCTATAAGTGATATTTAGTAAATTTTTACCACTACTCTAACAAGTATTACAAAAAAAGTCCCATTCCTTTGCGATTAAAACTAATCGAGTAATAGCTGTTTAAAGTTGAAGCTTCTTTTTTGCTTCAAATTAGGGGTCAGTCACAAATTTACTGGAAATAAAAATAAATGCAAGATTCAAAATATAACATTAAACATTGAGAATAAAATAATTTTTACAATATTATTTTCAAAATTATGTTAATAATTACATATTAAAGCAAAATGTTTACTAAAAATATAAGTAAAAAAAAATAACAGTAAGTTTGTTAATTTAAATTATGAAAAGCAACAGTCACAATTATTTATAAAATGACATATATTTAAAATTCTATTAGATTACTTAACCTAACAGAATTTGGTGTAGTCCGACAAAATAAATAAATCAAATGGTACGCACCTAAAAATGTATTAATTGTCATTGGATGTAAATAAGTGTACAAATTGAACCTCGATCGGATATTGGATATAAATAAGTGTGCAAATTGAACCTCGATCAGATATTTGGAAGTGAGTTAAAATTTAAATAGAAATTTTGAACTAGAAAACATACATAGGAATGTTTTAAGCAAAATAAAAGCTTATCAAAATTACACGCCTTCTTAAAATAAAATCGCGATTTCCCAAAATTTGATTTTCTCGATAAAGAGAATTTTAAAATTCACGTCTTCAACTATTTTAAGCAATATAAAAAGTAATTAACAAAAATCAACATTACCGTGAAACTTATACGGTTGGTAGCACCTTCAGTTAAATTTCTTTAAAAATATTTCTTTATTTCATTTAAAACATTTTTGTAATTGCAACTATATGTTTGTGACAAATGGTTTAGTAATTAGCTTTTGGACAGCGTTTGAAATGGATGCCCTTTATAATAATTTAAGCACTTAGCATATGTTCCCTGAAAACTTAGTCCAACTCATTCGTTTTCAGCTACAGAAAAGTGGTTTAAGTCATGAAATTTAAAGTTTCATAACTCGGTCAATTTTAATGTTATATGAATGGGACTTTTTTGTGTGGCTTGATAGGGTGATGGAAAGTTTTTACTAAATATCACTAATAGGACCAGGGGACCGTATAAAAAGTTAATTTTTGTAATTTTTTAATAAAATTTTTTTAATCTAAATCGCTTGAAAAACAATTCTTTACCCTTTTTGAAGCATTTTTGCAATTGGAACTATATGTCTATGACTAACGGCTCAGAAATTAGCCATTGGCCACCGTTGAGAGTGGACACCCTATAGAATTGTGTTTATTTTATGTTACATAAAGGTAACTTTTTATAACCTATTATTACATTAATAGGCTCCATCTGATGATGTTTATTTTATGTTGTATAATGTTCTCTCTTCCATGTCTTTGTTATACAAACATTCTCTTTCTTTTTTTTTTTCCTCTTTGGTAGTTGGTATAATGATTTTAATTTTTGAATGGGAAGAATAGCTATCTAATTTTAAAATTTTATTTTGACTATTCTCTTTCTCTCTGTTGTTTTCTAAATGTTTCTCTTTTCTTTTACAGAGTCTTTTTATCAATGTATTCCATGGATGTTATGCTATTTTGATGCTTATTGTTGTAATTTTCTTCCTTATTTATGGTGTTGAAATGTATTTTAAGGTAAATATAATAGCTTCTCTTTACTTTAAAATATGTTCCATTTTAAAACTTTATATTTTAATAAAATTATTTTTTGTTATTTAGCTGCGTGGAGAGTTTGTGCAGGGTTCTGCATCTCAAACTGATACATCCCAATTACAGCAGTCAAGGATTGGATTAGTGTCACAAGCAGTATTACTTCTCTTTACTGTTATTTTCATATTCTCAGATAGCTTGGGTGACTTTTGGAAAGACAAGTAAGTATTTACTGTGTTATTTATAAGTTTTATTACAAGGTCACAAACAATTATGTAGACAAGTCATGCTCTTCAAAATTACTTTAGAGGAGTAATCTGATTGCTTCTATTGTATCAAAGTATACCTGGTATTGTTTTAGTTGTTAAAAATAAACTAATTTTGAATTGTTAATTATTATTAATTTCAAGACTCAAAATGCATAAAATTAGCAATTTAATGTAAAATCTTGACTTATATCTAAAAGCAAAAGTTTAACTCCTTTACAACAAACTGGTGGGAATAATAAAGAATTCTAAACACCATATGCGGCACACATACATGATGTTTATTCTTAAGCAGTTAAGAGATTTTACATAGATTTCATGAGAAACACTACTTATTACATTCTCTTCTATGTTGAAATTTCTTAAAAAATTTTGCTGATCTATGTCATTTATGAGCCTTAGAACCCAGAACAGCAAAGTTTTAAAATTTTTATATATACACATATATATATACTAGCAGCCTTTGCTCGCTACACTGGTCACTTTCTTTAAAAGAATCTTGAATAAAACGAAATGCATCTAGTTAAGATTATTTTAAAAAAATCTTATTATCTAATCAAATAGCTAAAACTGTTATCTTATTCGTATAACCTCACATTATCTACTTCAAAATCGTTGTTGATGACATAATAGAAAAAAATTGCTCTAAAATCACTGTTTCACTATTTTTTATTAAATTTGCTGTCTTGAATTTCGAACTTTTATCTAAAACTGCTATACAGATATGGAGGAATGTCCTAAAAGTATGACCATCTCATTAAACACTCATGGGTCGGTATTTAATACTTCCTGAAATCGAGATATTGCAATAATCATGAATAATACTGCATAGCAGTGCCAGCTGTTGAGCAATTTACTCCAAAAAGCAAAAAAATACTCATTTATATCAGGGACTAACCGAATCCGAAGTTTGATTAAAATTTGTGCATTAGATGTTGAAATGGAGCTATTATGATAATCATTAATAATGCTGCATAACACTGCCACCTGCTGAGACATTTACACCTAAAGCTACAAAATGCTAATTTATATCAGGGATTAACCGAATTCGAAATTCGATTAAAATTGGTGAATTAGTTCCTAAGATAGATATATTGCAATATTCAGGAAAGACACCACATAG
Organism: Maratus speculifer; assembly: GCA_964019185.1. Classification (NCBI taxonomy): domain Eukaryota; kingdom Metazoa; phylum Arthropoda; class Arachnida; order Araneae; family Salticidae; genus Maratus; species Maratus speculifer. Next base: position 237,586,630 of record OZ025293.1, on the reverse strand, counting down.
CAGCACCACTTGTTGTGCGATTTATACCAAAACATAATCAGAACCATGTTATAATATATATACCATATTATAACCATAAATTGTTACAAATTCAATACTTTCTTCTTGTAAAGATAGAAAAAAGTGAAAATGCAAATTTTGTCAGAAGGTTACAATAAAAAGTGTGAATTTTATTAGAATATGTAAAAAACCCCAGCCAATTTTGTCAGCGGATCTTGAAAAATTGCAAATTTCATCAAAATGCCGCAGGAAAATGTGAATTTTGTTAAAGAATTGTGATAAAATATGCAAATTTTGACAAAGAAACAATACTAATTTCAGAAAAATATGAATTTCGTGAGAAAAATGTGAATTTTGTAAAAAAATAATGGGGAAAAAATGCAAATTTCATAAAGACATCTCAGAAAAAACATGTATTGCCAAAGGATCATGAAAAAAAAATGTAAAATATGTCCATAAAAGATCGCAGAAAAGTGCCTGTTTTGTCAAAAAGCCCAAGAGTAAAAGCAAATTTCATCAGCATACATCCAAATATCTGTGTTTATTATTAATGATATAGTTTTTAATGTGAAATAATATACTGAACTGAATTTTAAAAAATCAGTTTAACCCTAACCCAACTTACAGGAATTTACACTCAGTCTGAAATAAACCTAAACTGAAAAAGTTAATCCAATCTGCATCAAAAATAATTAGTACTGGGAGGATTTTTCCCCTTTCTCCCTTTGTTGTAATTTTTCAGAAAATTTGTTATGAATTTCTATTTTTTTTTTAATTCAAAATCACCCCTGACTGTTTCAGTAAATAATATGTACTAAATTCAAAAATATTGTACATTACTATGTGCTGGCAACTCTGAATAAATGTATGAGATATTAATATAGGTTTTTTTTGTATACTTAAAAGTACTCTGTATTATAGAAAATGTGAACTTTGTTCATGTTTTCATTACTTTTCTTGATTTTACTTTTAGGGTCCCTGTTATAAGTCGAAATTGCTACAACATTGTATTTAGGGTTGTAGAAATGGGTGTGGCATTATGGTTTCCATGTGTATTATGGAATTGCATCAGGTATTTTATATTTCTCTAGCTTTTGTTATGCTTCAATTTATTTTCTCTTTATTGATTTCTTTTAATGATTTTTTAAGGCCAGAGCAATTATGGATTTTAAATCCTCAAAAACTTCTACGTAAATTGGAAAAGAAAAAGCAAACACATTCTGGTGCAGAAGCAGAAGCACTAGTATCAGCTAAAGAATTCTCTATCATCAAGAGTGGTATGCGCTATTATCTTGTTTTATTATATTAAGTTTAGCTGCATTTTTTCCCCTTGATCTTTCAAAATTATTAAGTTAGGTATCCTTAACTTTTGGTAATCTCAGTAAATTAGTTAAGCCCAAAATATAATTTATCTTGAATGTTTTCATGAGTTGGAGCAGAATCAATCATTGAAAAAAATATGTTTAGATAATATTCTTACTATGTCATAAAATTTCACATGAATAAGTTAATTTTGTATGTCAAGAAATTATTTTTTATTTAAAAAAAAAAAAAAAAAGTTGTAATAATAAATATACAGTAAAACCTCTAAATAACAGACATTTTGGGAATGCAGAAATTGTCCTCTATTCGGAGGTGTCCGCTATTGGGAAAACCTCAGAGATTCAAAAACTGCTAAGAAATGTTTAACATTTCATTAATTGACTTTTATATGTCCTAAAACCTCTGTTATATGATTAATCAGAAATTAAAAGTTTTTTTAAGCAGTGGGTCTGAAATACAATTGTACACACCTTTATGCACTGTTTATTACATTCTTATGAAAAAAAACCTGTTACAAAAGTTAACTTTTTCTTGTGATTACATGTAATTTGTTTTTCAAAGTGACATTATTGGACATCATAGAGTTCTGGGCGAAGAGGGGATTGCATTTTTTGACTGTTAAAAGCATAAAATCTCAACATTTTCTGGAAGGGGGGGGGGGTATTTCAATGCTCTAGAAGATGCCCCTCTTGGGCAACCCCTTCAATTCAACACTGAACGTTGGGGGGGGGGGGATTTTCCCCAGCCATTTATCTGTGATCACAAAATTCTCTGATAAATTTAGAGGTCTTTTTCCTTTTTTTTTAATATTTTTTTCTCCTTTAAAAAAAAACATTTTTTCATCCTTTATCGCCATAAATAGTGTCCACTATTCAGAAAGTCCGTTATTCAGAGGTTAAACATACAAAAATTTAAGTTTTGGGAGTGAGGATTGGAAAATTGTCCGTTAAATAGAGGTGTCTGCTATTCGGGAGTGTCTGTTATGTAGGTTTTACTGTATATAATTTTGAATTATAATCAATGATAATATATAATTTTTATAATAACTCTTGTTTTAAACTACCTATATGACTTTCATATCAGCAACCTGTGGAATGTTGCACATTTTTTCATTATCGCAAAAAACATTTGTGATATTCATCAAGAGATTGTATGAAAGTATCACAGTTTTCACAGTCAATTCTAGAGTAAAATATAAATGTTAGCCAAATTATAATTTTCTGTGTATATTAAACTGATAGTCAACTATTTAATAGTCATATTATTTGCTTCTAAATTTAAATACATGAAAACCAAACACTACATTTAGGTGAATGTATACTAATGTAGTAAAACATTGTCCATGTTGACCAGTAATTGTTTTCTTCAACTTGTGTGAAAGCACAATATAGAGTATAGCTTTATTAGTCCAGAATCATTACAGTTGTGGCATTTCTGGTCAATGTCATAAAAGCTGAATATTAAACTGTGATGTCCTCCATTCTACTTAAATTAAAAATTGCACTTTTGTGAAAGATCCTCAAAACTGTTTTAAATTAAAGTTTTATTTCAAATATTTTTTTTTCTTTAAGTAAAATTAAATGTAAGAAAAATGTAATCATTTCATGCAATTTTATCTTTTACAAATGTATGCTAATTTCAGCTTTGCAGCGCATGTTAGATAAAAATGTAAATGAAATTGTCTATATTGTTGGGTAATATTATTGGATGAATTTTAAGCTTATATTTATGTTCATATTTTATTATATCTAAACTTTATTTCATAGAAATCAACAAATCACTTGAAAGAATACCTGAATGTTGGATATGTTATGATCCTGAAAAGCCTGATTGTGGCCCATTAATTCAGCCCTGTAAATGTAGAGGAGATGTATCTGTTGTTCATCATGAATGCTTGAAACAATGGCTAATAGAAGTCAGTTTATCTTTTATGCCTTATCAATTATTTGTATTAATGTTCTGCATTTTCTTTTTTGTATTGAATGAAAATAAAACTATTTGAATGTGTGATACATTAGCTTATAAAAGTATGCAACTCTTTTATCTTCTATTTGATATTCTGTCTTGGCACAGGCAATTTCTGCATTAAGATTGTTCTTAAATTTAAACTTATCTTCTAATTCAAATGAAATAATGACCATCTGCAAATGCATAAATTTATAGGTATATCCATATTTGTATTGTATGTTTTTTAAAATTTCCAGTAACAGTAGAGCATCTAAGAATTGCTGTCATAACTGTCTAATTGATTTTTGGGGCAATACAAAGGAGGTCATTGTATAGCATTTGCTTAGACACAGAAATTTATCATACTTAAAGAAATGTTTTTTAGTAAGTAGATAACAAGCTATTCTGATCTTTAGAAGCTCGATGGAAGCATCTGAAGATTACATCTGTGGAAAATGAAAATGATTTTGCAATTGTGTCGGAAATTGTGTTGTTGAGAAGAAAAATAAAAGATTTGAATTTAGTTTTCCTGAAAAATAATTCATTTAAATGAATAATTTATAATAAGAGGTGTTCAATACATCCCTAAGGGCTGAAACAGTAAACATTTATTTTAGCACAAAATATCTACCATAATTGCTGAGATATTTATCCTGGAATAAAAGTGGGACTGTGGCATTTTCACCAAAGTCCCACTATTCTGGTAACCATTTTCAAATCTCCTTTTTCATATCATCTTCTGACTTTATCCACGCAGAGTTTTCTTCAGTTCACCAAATGCTTCAAAATTAAACTGTAAAAGATTCATTGGACAAAACTATAAAAGGATGTTTGAGGATGCTCTACTTGTGTTTTTCTGGAAGATTTTGAATTACATTTGCCATATGGGGTGAGCATTGTCTTGAAAGAGAATGATGTCATAAATAAGATATCTTATTCATTTTAACCTGAATACCTGTCATAATGAGGTTAATGTTTTTCAAAATTATACCATCTTCAATGAAGTCAACAAAAAGTGGGCCTTTCAAGATGTAATGAATACTGGAAAGTACATCCAGTAGATTACTCTTCCTGCTTATGACTTATCAATTACATTTCATTCTTTATATGAATTTTTCTTGGAGGTTTAAAACTATTTTCAATGCTTGTCTTGTTAAAAATTTTGGCTTATTATTTATTGAATGTTCTTAATATATTGATTGGAAAAGTTCTATTATTTGATTCTATAGCTTGTTTAAATGCTTAATTCATTATTGGGAGGGGGGGGGGGGAACACGAAACTTATTTTTTTTCTCGTTGTCATATTTAAAATATTCTTGCTTGTTATAACATTTTGTTAAAGCTACAGTACCAATAATCACTGCATTTTTTAAAACATTTTTTTAAAGTTTCAAATTTAAGGATCTTTTAATTTGAATAGCTTGTTTTTTTTTTTTTACCAAAAAAAAAAAAAAAGGGATAGTATTTAATTATGCATGACTGATTGGGCAGCTTATTACTAGTCCACCCTGTTTTCAATATTGTTTTAAGATACTGGCTGTATATTGACAAAATATTAATAATATTTTACCTAATACAAGCATCTTTTAATCATGTAATAGTCACACATTTAAAGATTTTTTATGTTGGGTTGTGTAAAGCAAGGATCTTTTTAATTAGAAAAAAAGTCATATTTATTAAAAGATCCTCGCTTATGTTATTTATAAATTTTAATATTTTCCATGATATTGTACAAATATCTGATAATCAAAAATTTCAATTAAAATTTTCTAAATCTGTTCTTTTATATTTTGAAGTTCTTTTTTATTTTAAAGTTATTATAACGAACATTTTAAACATCTATTTCATTGTATTAACACAGAAAATATGTACTTAATGCTTTGATGCTGTTATTGGCCTTTACTAATAAATGCCTGTATGTATATCTTTTCTTTCAGTCATCTGGACAAGCAGATGCTGCTAAATGCAAAGTTTGTAATGAATCTGTAAGTATATTTTTTTATCCAATTAAAGCAATGTGGTGCTACAATTACAAAGTGTTTCTAATAGATACACACACATATATATACATTTTTTTTTAATTATTATTATTTTTTTTTTTTTTTTTTTTTTTTTTTTTTTAGTATGAACTACGACAGAGCCCTGTGTGGCTTCCCAAGGGATTGACACCATACCATTGGGCAAAAACTGCAGCTATTATAACTGTCATGTGTAGTTCTGTGGCTGCTTCTTGTTTTCTCATTAAAATTTATGATAATGTTGGAATACGCACGATGTCTGGAGGTTCTGCTATACTTGTAGTGTATATATGTTTAAGGTACATTGTCTATTTTTCCCTATCTAAGTGCTATTTTTTTTAATCCTCAAATGTATATGCATGTCACTATAGTACTTGACTGTTTTTGTTATTAATGCGTTATCAGTCACATACACATTCTCATAGTTTTTCTTCAGACGTTTCATTGTTCAATTCACCATTGCTTAGATTTTCCCTTTTTTCCTTCCAAATATTACTAGTTACTATGTAGTACAAAAGAATGATATCAAATCAATCAATTAAAATTGAGAAATCAGTTGAAAAATAAATGACAATCACAATCTTTTTTCCAAGACATTTTTAAATCAATCAAGCTTTTTTTGTTTATAAAACCTGGTTAAATATGAGTTGTATTCTTATCTAAGATGATAAAAAAAAAAAAAAATTAAATAAACTGTAACTGTTGAAGTCATTGTTTGTATTTATTTTTTTGCATTTTGGTTTTAATCTGTAATAATTTGCATTTTTTTTATGATTTCATACAGGATTCTACCTAATATGATTAATTTTAATATTTTTAATGAAAAAAAAAATAAACACATTAATTTGATAATAATCCAAAATGTAGAGATTTTTTTTTCTATTTTACATAATTATTTTATGTAAGGTTAATTTGACAATCAAATCATAAGAAAACTTGATTCTGTTTTAAAACTTAATTTTTATTTTACATAATTATTTTATGTAAGTATTAATTATTTAATGTATTATTTTAATAGTTTTTTAATTATTTACTTTATTGTAAGTATTCATTTTAATTTCTAATTTTTAATTGCATTTAAATTACTGTTTAAAAAATCTAAACAAAACAGTGACCAAAAATCTGCAAAGTTCTAAAATCCACACAGCCTCTGGTTTCAAGTGGTGTGGATTTAAGAGAGGATTTGGATGTGAAAAAATTTTTTACGGCTGCTAGTTTGTGAGCATATAATGCATTTATATATTTAATATTGCCTCAGAAAATTAATATTTTTAACTTTTTTTATGTACTCTTCTTATCAGTTCTTGATGAGAGCATTTTTCTTAATTTATCTTTTACCACTAGTTTTTCAAAGCAGAAAATTTTCTGTTATCTCAAAAATGCTCTGATTAAATAAGGTAAACTTCACAATAAAAAATAACTGGTGAGAATAATAACTGATTTCCAGCTCCTTAAGTAGCGTGTATACTAGAGATGGGAAATATAGTTATTTTTGGTTAACATGTTACATCGTTCCACACTGGTGCAAGTAACAGGTTCCAACAACCTGTTATTTTTGTAACATATAATTAAAGGCTGTATACTGTCAACAGATGTTTTAACTAAAAGGCCTTTAAATAAAATGTTTGAAATAATTTTGGGATGTACGTATATAGACGCCTTTTTTTTTTTTTAGATGAATTCACATCATTAAATTAAGTTTTTGGTTAAAATTTTAATTTTTACAGGACAAAAGTTACCTAGTTATGATGCTTTTAATTTCATATTTTTTTGACTTAATTGCTGCCATATGTATCAATCAGGGATGCCACTTTTCCGCCAAAAGGCGGATTTCCGCTTTTTTTAATTTTTAAGAATTCGCGATTTTCGTTAAGCGATCACGAAATAATATAACGATATTCGTCGAACGATTGCGAAATAAAACAGCGATTTTCGCTAAAAGATCGCAAAATACAACAGCCTTTTTCGTCAAGCGATCGCGAAATATAACAGCGATTTTCGTTAAAAGATAGCGAAATATAACAGCAATTTTCGTTAAAAAGAACGAAAAAAACCCGGATATTTTCATCAAACGCCCGCGATATAAAGCAGCAATTTTCATCAAACGATCGCGAAACGAAGCGGTGATTTTTGTGAAACAAATCTCAATGCGAAGCGGCAATTTTCATCAAAAAAGTCACGATATAAAACGGCGATTTCTGTCACAAGATCGCGATGTAAAACGGCGATTTCTGTCAAACGATCGCGAAACGAAACGGTGCTTTTTGTGAAACGATCGCAATGTGAAACGGCAATTTTCGTCAAACGAACGCGATGTGGAACGATGATTTTCGTCAAATGATCGCTGCATAAAACGGCGATTTTCATCAAACGATCATGAAATAAAACAGCTATTTTCGTCCAAAAAATATCCTGCAAAATTTTGCTATTCACTTGTGGAATAATCATCGAATCTATTGCTGGGTTACTTGAATAGGTTTAAAATGATGCGATACATAAAATTCCTCACTGAAGCTGCTGCTGGTTTACCTTAATTGATGTAAAATGCTGTGAACTAAAAAAAAATCAATTTTACTTACTCTTATAAATTAAAAGTTTACAACAAAAATAAAAGCTATAATTCTTTATTTAGTTTATTATAAACAATAAAATTTACAAAATTCACACATAAATGTTGTGAAAAATGTCATAAATTTTACTTTATGCATAATTTCCTCTTTTTTGCCGTTTTCTGAGTGGCATCCCTGATCAATGCATGTGCATAAAGAACAACACAAGAACATGAAAATATTCCTTATACATTTTTAATCAAATGCAGTTTATTAATACAATACTAAAAACATGTTTTTCATATTAGGTGACTAAAAATCTGACAATTCATTCAATTGCAAATATCGTGACATGGTACATTTTGGTCACAGAAGAATAAATTTTTACTGTCTTAAATATTAAAACATAGAGAAACTTATGAGATCCAGACATTATATATTTTTTAATTTCTGAAATATAAAAAAAAATGCTATTTCAATGTAAATCAATTTTTATAACATGCAGAACAAAAATTGAAACATTTTTGCAACTGGAACTATATCTCTAAAACTAACGGTTTAGAAATTAGCTTCGGGCAAACAATAAGAAAAACAGTTCTTTAAAAACTTAATTTGTAAAAAAAAAAAAAAAAAAAAAAAATTCCATTATTTTACTGAAGCCATATTTATTAACACCTCACTTGTCCAAAGATAATCTATAAGAACCTGAAAATATTTATTCATTTTTAATCAAAAACATTTATCCAACGCCAAACAGATTATTATTACGTTTTTCAAATTAGTTACATGCGTGTTAAAGTTAAATTCTTGCAGAAAAAGTGCAATGCTATTCTTTCTTCTACTTACAATAAAACAAAATCACAGACATAAAAATGTTTATAGCTCATATTTCCAAAAAAACACAGTGTTGAGACTCTAATAAATAAATAAATAATAAAAACGCATGTCTCCTTTTCAATAAAATATCTAGTATAAAAAAAAAAAAAAAAGAAAAAGAAAAAGAAAAAACTGTCAAATTCCATGAACTATATCCCTTTTAAACATTCAGATTAGAAACACTACCGGATCAAAAATGGCTAACCGCAATAGCTTTGCAAAAAATGCTATGAAATCAAAATTATATCCACCCTCTGATCCCTTTTAAACATTGAAATTCAAAGAAAACATCACAGGGTCAAAAATGGCAGATGGACTTACTCAGCCAATGCAACAAAGTCTGAATTACTGCCGTCCTGTGATATTTTTTTATTGAAAAACAGGTCTTGCTTTTCATTCCAATAAATCTCATCTACTAGAATGGTTTTATGCAGCACTATTTAACTGAATAACAAATTACAACAGTTGAACTCATACCATATGATGAAATAAAAAATATTTTTTCTTCGTGTTAAATTAAAAGCAGTTATAGTAATAGAATCAATAATAATGAATATTTGTAATAAAATAACTGTCAAGCTCTATACCGTTTCTGGGAATATTTTAACAGACATGGCATTTTTTTTTTTTTTTTTTTTTCTGGCAGATGGCCAGCGTGTGCCAGTCAATTGGACTTTGATTGGCTGTTTGCGAATCACTTTATAAAGCTTCCAAGGTTTTACCAATTTTTCTGCAATGGATGTGGATGATGTATCTCGTCATTAAAAACTACTAAGACGTAAAAGAAAGATTTTTGATTGCCTGCACTGTTAATGATTTCTTCGTTTTAGCTCTGCACATTCAAAAGAAGGAATTTTTTATTTGAAAGTTACATTTTTTAAGCTCCTTTTTTTATTAGCATTGAAAACAAATTTTGAAAATTTTATTTTTATTGTAATTTTAATATGAATTTCTAAAAACTTCTTTCAGCTTTTTCTTTTATTTTTTACATACTTTGTGGGCAATGCGTTCCAAATTTAACAGGGACTTTCCGTTAACATGTTATTAAATAATGTACTATTGATGAATAACGTTGTTATTTATCCTAATACGTTAAATAATGCCCATCTCTAGTGTATACCAATCACTCATCCCCATGGGGTTAAAGGATGTCTCACTTTTTCTTAATTCTGAAAGTATTTCCACAATCTATTCTTAATTTAATATTTTATGTGTTAAAAACTGAACTGTGAATATAAGGTTTTAACACTTCATATAAAATTAAATGTATATTTTAAAAAATTTCAGAACAAAAAAGAAAGAAAAAAAAACACGCATTGAACATAGATTATGAAACACTTTCCAACACTTCCTAAAATCTTTAAGAAAACTTTTTTTATTTAAGAAATAAGTTAAATAAGGTAACTAAATAAACATTTTTTAAAACGGATTAAAAATTTTAAAATCTCATTTTAGCAGTTACCTTTCATAGCCGAATGCATATGAAATTTCTCTTTCAGCATTTTATACCAGTAGATGAAAATAAACTTAAATATGTTTGTTCATCCCTGTAGTTTATCTAGTAACTTTATTACACACAACTATTCAGCTAAAATTTAATTCAAGTAAAATACTGTTAAAACTACTGAAATCTCATTTCCAGAAATTATTATCCATAAATGGGATTGCATCCAATTATTTGTGTGGCCCTATATATCGTTTTATATATATTCTACAAACATTTCTTTGTATATAAATGCCGTTCAGCATAAATTACATAAAACATTTTCAAACCACTTTAAGCAATTTACTCAAATACTCAGTAACATTTATGAATTCTTTTGCCTGTATATCAACTATAGCTTTTAACCTCCTCATTCCTGATGTTGCCTGTAGAAGTCACTAAATAACACCTTTTGAATTAATTTAAATACTTTTAGAATTGTTAAAATTCTACTTTTTTATTAAATGTGTGCATATCATAAGAAACAACATATAGACTGATACATCTTTGGAGATGTTGTATAGTAATTTGAAACTGGTTTTTGTGGTCCCTTGTAATATTTGTCTCAGGACTGAGGGGATTATACATGCCATATATAGTATGCATAAATATAGTGAAACTTAAAAGTGCATTTCATGATTATAAATGCATTTTCTGCCATCATCGCTATTATGTAGTGCTTTGAATCAAATATACTATCTGAAATCATTTGCGTGTCCCAGTAAATGCTATGCACTTCGTATTATACATAAAATAACTTATAGTAAGCCTTACCAGCATACAGCAGTTTCGCTGTGCATAAAATAGTTTAACAGAATTAAAATAAGCCACAAACTATTTCCCCTTATTCCATTATGTAATGGAATTCTTTTGTGTGGCTCTGTAAATGAATAATAACTATGTTTGAAAATCTGTTTTCTCATTGACCATAATGTAATGGAAAACTTTTGACTCTCTCTATAGATAAACTAAACATGCTACAAACTTCACTTAAAATACAGTTTGCGCTAGAATAAATGTAAATAACATCTAAGAATTTCAGGGCAATCCATATATTTATAAGAGTTAGTGTTGACAGATGGCCAAACAAATCAATTATAAACACTTTTCAACTTTGTTGGAAAATATTAAAGAAAAGTCATCCTTAAATAAGAATATGCAGAAAAAAGGAGTAAAAAATATTAATTTCCTGAGCAGGTATTTCAAATATACAGATACATCAAACACCCATAAACCTAATGTTATTGAGGGGAATTCAGAAGCTGAGTGACTAGCAGCCTTAAAGGGCAATGTAGACATAGAAATGTATTGCCAGTTTAAATTTGTACAAAAGTTTTAAGATGTTGCACACATGTTTTCTCAATGTTTTGGTCTCTTGCTAATTCAGTTCTGCTAAAAGTAAAAAAGTTAAGGTCTTATATCACACATGTGAAAACACCTCTCCTACAGTTTAATCCTATGAGAGAATTTTTTTTAATGTCTCATTCAAAAGTGAAAGTATCCTGATAAAGACTTGTAAACAAACTCAAAAAAAATTAAAAAAATTATCTTTGTGGAGATCCTCAGCTATCCAATGCAAAAAATAAATAAATAAATAAATAATGAAAATAATAAATAAATAAATAAGATAAAGAATTATTTAAAATATTTTTTTTAAATGTCCTCCTTGGATTAACATTAAAGCCCTACTTCAGTAACGCTCCGAGATAGAACGGCTAATGTTATTGCAATGGAAGAAATTTATAACTTTCATTCCTTTGCATTTTGCTCAAATTTGATAATTTTTCTAGTTTTGAAAACCTGCACGTTTAAGCTATGCACGTCATTTTCAAATTTTATTTATTTTTTTAATTTCAAGGCGATACAAGTGCATTATTTTATAGTCTTTATAATTTACCTTTAACGTCTTATTACAAAAAATCTGTTTGACATTTTAAAATTTGGTAAAACGGCATGCATAGTTAAGCTATTAAGCTTTCAGAAAATGTTTTTTATTTTGATTTAAAAAAAAAATTTAATCTATAATAAATGTATAAAAAGTTGAAACACTTTGATTTAAAATAGTCGAAAATGCTGCTAAACTCCGCCTCAAAATGGGAAACACCTTAAAACACATTAGGAGAAAAAGAGGATATGAGTTTACTCTGCAGGGAGTCTACACGGACTTAGGTGTGAAATTTTGCCTCTGGCTATAAGTAAAATGTTGTTTGCTGCTTGAAAGATGAAAAGCAAAACTTTCCTGAGTTCACGATATTTTACGCAGGAAATTTTATTTATTATGAGCTCCAGAAATGATGTAAATAGATGTTGATTTCAAAAAGTTTGTTTAACAAGGCATGTAATTTAAAATATATTTAAAAAGCGTTATATTGTTTTTGTATTCAAACAGATTTACCATTGTTATACTTTTTTGTTCTAATTTTTGAAGTTTAATTTCCCCAAAAAAATTTTAATTGCGTATAACATCAAAACGGAAAAGGTCGTTGTTTCTCAAAACACATTCTGCACTCGACAAAGGAGTGTGTGTGTTGGGGGGGGGGGGGGGCAAAAAGAAAATTACTGTGGAATAAAATAAAAATGTAAATGTAATAAATATTTAAAAATATTAAAATGTAGAAGAGATATTTTTATAAATTTCTACCATTGGATTTTACTTGATTGAAGTAGCTCTCTCAAAATTCTCCTAAACAAAGTCGAAAAAGTACAAAACGGTCTTTGTACCAAAAGATCTCAGCTATCCAATGAAAAAAAAAGCATTTAAAAAATATTAAAATGCAGGCGAGATATTAATTTCTACCATGGGATTTTGTTTGACTGAAGTAAGCTATTTTAAAATACCCGTAACAAAATCGAAAATATATAAAACAGTGTTAGTACAAAAGTATCTCTGTTATCCAGTGCCCCCCCCCCCCCCCCAAAAAAAAAAATGTTTTAAGACAATTAAAATACAAACGAGATATCTTTTAAAAAATTTTATTTTTGGAATTCGCTTTATTAAAGTAAGCAACTTTAATATACCCATAACAAAAGCGAAAAAATTATTAAACGGTCTTTGTACAGAAAGATCTAAAAAAATATTAAAATTTGGACGAGATATCTTTTATAAATTTCTATAATGGGATTTCGCTTGACTGAACTAAGCTACTTTAAAATACACTTAACAAAATCGAAAAAATATAAAACTGTCTTTGTACAGAGAGATCCCCACTATAAAATAAAAGAAAAATGTTTAAAGACAATTAAAATACAAACGAGACATCTTTTTATTTTGGGAATTCACTTTATTGAAGTAAGCCACTTTAAAATACCCGTAACAAAATCGAAAAAATTATAAAACGGTCTTTGTACAGAGAAATCCCCACTATACAAGGCCAAAAAAAAAAAAAAAAAAAAAAAAAAGTTTAAAGACAATTAAAATACAAACGAGATATCTTCAAATTTTTTTATTTTGGGATTTCGCTCTATTGAAGTAAGCCAATTTAAAATACCTGTAACAAAATCGAAAAAAAATATAAAAGGGTCTTTGTACAGAATAATCTCAGCTATCCAATACAAAAAATAAAATAAAGTAAAAAATTAAAAAAAAAGTTATTTTTTTTACCATAGGATTACCATTAGTGAGTAGTTGTCTTTGTTCATTGAAGTAGCCTCTTTAAAATACCTATAAACAAAATTGTAAAAGCAGAAAACGCCCTTTGTACAGAAAGATCTCAGATGTTCAATGCTAAAAAAATCATTTAAAAATATTAAAATACAAGCGAGATATCTTAAAAATTTCAGTGCAAATGCAGTTTACTCTCCTTCTTGGTGCGATTTTCAAAAATCTCCAAATTGGCACGTTTTTGCGTATTGTCTCCCAGAGCATGCTGTTTTGCTCCGGATTAAATGAAATTGCAGGGTTGCCATATTGAAACCTTTATCTCTAAAAAAAAAAGTCGCCTTGGCGAAGGAGAGTAAACTGCATTTCACCCAAAATTTCTATCTCTTGATTTTGCTCTATTGATGCAAGCCACTATAAAATACTCGTAACAAAATCGAAAAAATATAAAATGGTCTTTGTACAGAAAGATCTCAGCTATTCAATGCTAAAAAAAATCATTTAAAAATATTAAAATGTAGAGGAGATTCTTTGGAAAATCTTTAATATACAATCTCTGGGATAATAATCACGATCTGTATGTTGTCTTTTAAAATTACATATAAATGGTTTAATTTCATTCACTTGAAACTAACAAAAAAGGTCGATGTTGACTTGCTTTAAAACGGATCTGACTGTTTTGGTCAGAAATGATCTCGAAGAAACTATCCAAATGCACATATCCCTCGGGCTATCAGGATTGAAAAGGTGCGAGTTTTTAGCATTTGCTAATGACTTTTTTCTTGCTGGGGTATCGTATCCCCTTTTTATCACCTGGAGGTAAAGGGTGTCATGAAATGACCATTTTTCTTGTCAATTACAAGCTTGAGAAATATTATTGGTCTTTTCAAGTGTCAATCTTTGGGTTTGGGATACGCCTTCCTGGTGGCAACACACATGGGTTTGTGAGCTGATTTTGAGTTTCGGTTTGACTGAAGGCTCTTAATAGCAAGTGAGTGTTTTCTTGTGAGTGAAATAACCTCTTAAGTACGCAATATTCTCAAACCTGTCACAACACAATGATTAATTTGATGAAAATCATATAAAGGCTGAACTGAAAAAATTGATTTCTAACAGTAAAAGCATTCATTCAAATTATTTAATTTTCTGTCGGAAATAAAACTTTTGAAATGACTATATTTTTATTACTTATCAAAGTATATTGCTTGAAAGAAAAATATCATATTGCATTGTCAACAAATGGAAAAACCCTTATTTATTCTTCTCCCTAGAGGTCTGCATAAGCCCGACAGAATGGTTCGGAATTTTCTAACATGGCAGCAGAGTTTGAATCATATTTTCAACAGTCCGGGCTGACAAACAAAATGAATAGGCCAGCATATAAATTAAACATGCCAGGCTGGGATGATAAAAAAAAATTTAGTAGCCCTATTGCCCTGTTATACAAATTTATGCAAAAATGATAAAATATGAACTATTTTCAATGAATATGGCTTTGACGAGAATAAGTATAAATGTGCATTACAAGCCGATACTAGTTTTAGAACATCAATACGGAAATGTAACTTGTACAGTATAGAGATTGGCATTAAACAGTTATATTGCTTCTAACATGGGCTTAATATTTTTTTAACAAATTCATGCTGGGCTGAGATCAGGCTTGTATTGTTTTTCTTATATATAGTCAAGCCAGGCCAAAATAATTAAATTAATTGTTCTCAAGATATGTAGGACAGACAACATGATTTGTAAAAGTATTAATAGCGATAAAGAACTTAAGTTAACGTAATCTTTGGAAATATACTTCTTGGTGCTTCTTAAATTTGCTTCTCAACAACATGAAAGTTTGACACATTATCTAACTAATCTTTAACTGTAAAGGTATAAAATTGACAAACCTGACTATTGAAGGGATTTAGAATCGAATAGCATTTTCCATTTTTGGTAAATAAGATACTTGTATATATTTATTTTTTCAGATATAAGAGATTCTTGTCATGTGATGCAAATTTTTCTCCCTTCCCATGTTTCTGCTTCCAGAAATTCTATTCAAAAGGCTAACTCTGACAATGTTTTCTTAATTCTATCAAAAAATGGGTAGCGCGATTACATAGTTTCTGAATAAAAACACCTGCTAATCTTATGCATGTTTATAAATTTTTAAACCATTTTTTAATGAATCCTTATTTGAATGTTGAATGTCTAAGAATCTAAGTAATAATTAATGTTGCTATTGTGTATTTTCTGTATAGTATACTATAAAATCATTCTCTAAATATGTAAGCAGTATTTTAATAAAAAAAATCTTAACTATATGATAAACATCTGGATTTTTTTTTAATAGAAATTCTATCAAGCCAGATTGGGCTGAGCCTGAAAATTCTGGCCTGTACTGATCTCTCTCCCCCCCCCCCAAAAAAAAAAAAAAAAATCAATTTTCACCTTTTTGTTTCTAGGATTTGTACCACATTTGTAGCTTTTGTTAAGTACAGATAGTTTTGGAATTCTTTTCATGAAATTGTCTAAAAAATTCCTTGTATTAGTGCTCATACTTTCTTACACAGAACTTTTATTTCAAGTATTTTTTCTTCATTCTCATTTAGCACCATGATCTTCTGTAGTATTATTCTTATAAACATGTACATTAAAAAAAAAAAAAAAAAAAAAAAAACTCTGTAATTAATTATTTTTCTCATTTTAGACTTTTAGGTTTCAGTGTTTTGAAAGGTTACCAACGAGCTAAATTTTCAGCAGTGAAAATTCTAAATCACAATATGAATAGTGGACAGGCAGAAGTTCTACTAACACTACCTCATGCAATTAAAATTTCTGCTACTAGTGATTCATGTCAAACATGAAAGGTAATTTCATATATAGGTAAACTTTTTCTTTATTTAAGCTTTTTATAGCATTTTGTCTTCCTCATTTTATTCTAATGTTTTAAAAAATATGATTTCATGATTTAAAATGATGTATGATTTAAAATTTACATTTTCAGTCATTTTTCTTTACTTATTGTGTTTGATTAAAGTTTCATATGTTATCACATAGCTTCATTCTTACCATTTTAAGTCTAAAATATTCTGAACGAAAAATTTTATTAAATCTGACATTTTGTTAAATAAATTTTATGGGTTTATTTGATTTGAAAGAAGATAGGCGCTGTGTTATCAGAATCTGGAATGCTGTGTCAAGTAAATGCAATTAGTTTAACTTAATTTGGTGTTCACACATAAGAATAAACACTGTTGAAATTTATAATCTGGAAATCACTTTTTAAAATGCTAGAAGGAGCTAGAAAAAATGTTTGTTATAGATTATCTTTTTTTTTTATTTCCTTATGACATCAATAACTTTATTAAGAAAGTCTGATACATCTTTGTTAATTTGGGCACTAATCATGCATACAGTAATTAGAATAATGTATAGTAACAAAACAACTAAATTTAATAATTTTTAAGGTTTCCTTATATTTTAATTAATACTTATTATTAATTGCATTAATTTACTGTAATAACAACATGTAATTTCATGTATTATTAACAGAGTAGAAGGCCGATAATCTGCACAACTTATTTCCAAGCATTTTGCAGATTACTGGTTATGTCTATTTAATCTTTGTTTGCAATTATTATTCATATATTGGACAAATATAGATTGTTAATGCTTAAAAATTAACAAATTGTGCACTTAAACACATGAGTGATGTAAGAATTTTTTATAAAATAATTTATTGATTTTTATGTTTTTAAAATTTATCTTCAATGGTCTTCATTAAAATATTTGGTTTATATTTTTGTATTGTACCATGTTTTTGGGAATATGTGCTGCACCTTCTGTAAGCACTGCAATTACAAAAATACATCAAAATGTTAAAAGTTGGGTTTTTTCCATGTTTTGTAGCATTTTTTTTCTTTTTTTATAAAAGAAATCAAATTTCAAACTGTTAGTAAAATAATGTATGTTTTTTTTTTTTTTTATGATGAAATTTAATCTGAATTCATGTAGTAATTTTGTGAATTTTTGTACTATTTTTAGCTTTTTTTTATTATTATTATCATTATTATTTTACAGAGGCTTTCCAAATGCTTAAAGTATTAATCTAGTACAGTAATTATGTTCTCTGCAATTTTTGATTTATTTTTCCTTTTTTTCTGAATTTTAGATTTTTTTTTTCTATCACATTTTAATCTCCTTCCATCACTTCCCCTCAAATCAATAAATTTTATTTCACAATTCAGGGCTGTTTTTTTTTTTAATTTATAAAATAATATTAATAAAAACAATTATTACTATAACATGTTTTCCTAATTTAGCAAATTTTGTCCTTTTCTATAAAGTTTAATTACATTCATCAGTAATTTTCAACACTGTTTTGTACATGTTTTTTGGTAAATTTTGATATTTGTAAAAAAAAAAAAAAAAAAAAAATCCAATTTCATTTTTTTAATCTAAAGTTTTGTTCCTCTTCTATTTTTAAATTTTTACACTTTTGAATTTTTCATGGTTTTGCAATTTTTAATTTTTTTGCTGTTATTCACAAATATTTAATATTCAAGATGGTATATATCGAAAAATGCTTTTTATCAAACATGCTTTTTAATTCCAAATCATTTAAATATTTGTGCAAATTTTGTTCCTTTTTATGTGTAAAAAAAATGTAAGTCAAGAATCAAAAAGTCAAATCAGAAAGTTTTGCGTTCTTGAAAAAAAAAAATTGTTTGAGCAGCAAATAGATATAATGAACAGAAAATGAATCTAAAGCAAAATTCTTTTTTCCTTTGACTTCTAGGTCATTTCAATTTTACATGTAGATTTCCAGTTTCACAGAATTTTTATTTCTCATTACATTTTAGTCTCAATAATTGCATTTTCTAGTTGTATAAAATTTAAAGTGTAGCAAATAACCGAAGTTCGTGTTTAATGTTATTTAAGATAACAGATTTGGCAGTGATGCAGCACACTCACTATAGCACGTAAATTATACAGAATATCCAAAAGGAGACGTAAAATAAAGCTTTTACGCATCCTGCGGGACATGTAATTTCATCAAAATATCACAGAAAAAGCCCGAATTTTGTCAAAGCATAACAGGAAAACATGCAAATTTCATGAAATGATCGCGAAATAAACAGTAGCATTTCGTTAAAAAATCTCACAAAAATGGCAACATCCGTCCAGAAAAATGACAAAACATCAAATTGTGTTAAAGGATTGTAATAAAATGGCAAATTTTGAGAGCAATGCATAAAAAGGTGACAAATTTTGTCAAAAGATGACGAAAAAGACAGATTTAGTCAAAATATAGCAAAAAAGGGGAGCAGATTTCATCAAAATATCGCAAAAAAACTGCAGATTTTGTCAAAATATCATTAAAAAAAACCCAGCAAATTTCGTCAGGGGCACAATCAAGAAAAAGTTATTAAAAAAAAAAGAAAAAAATGTTATTACCTGGAGTGGATTTTTTTGTTCCAAAAACTAATTTTCCTGCTCCAAAAACAGATTTTCCTGCTTCACAGTCAGTTTTTAGCTGCTCAAAATCTTTCTGGGTGAATGCGATTCCTGAAAGCACCCAATCATAAGAAGAAAAAAAAGTACCCCTTTATTCAATGAAAATATTCCTTTTTTGAGCAAAAATGTCTTTTTCAATAAATCCGTCTTGACCCTTTTTTAAAAGAAATGCAAAAATAGTGATAGTTGTGACCTTCTACATTGAAAGAAGCATAATTTTATAATTAAATTTGTATCTATCTTGCACATTTATTTTTTTTTAAATAAAGAAAATTTCTCTTAATAGTTCTAAAAAGTAATATTGGTTTTAAATTATTTATTAATTATTATTAAAACAATGATTCATGTATTTTATTTTTCTTTTCTAAATAAACAAGTTAAATTTTTGTATCTAATATATGACTTTGACTTATTAGTGGAGACTTGCTTTTGTTAAAAAAAAAAAAAAAAAAAAAAAAAGGACCCGATAACTCAGTTAAAAAAAGACCAATAAATGTACCCTACCTTTTTTAAAAATGTGATTCACGGGCAGTTGTAGCCAGAGATTTCTTGTAAAAGAAACTTCCCCATATAACAGTATTTTCAAATTTGTGTGCCCAAGACCTTTAAAAAATGACAAAACTTTACTACTTCAGAAAAAACAGAATGTCATTAAAACATGTTGTTATTTAATTGTATTTTTCAGTTTGTAATTAAGTAGGGTTAACAATTTAATATCAAGTGCATTTGTTAATAATTTTAATAAATCTATATTACTAGTATTTATTATGGTTTTATATAAAACTTATTACAAAATCTTTAATGTTTATAGCCTCATTGTATGCTGTTGACTAATGAAACTACTAATTTGCATTTTTATAATTTCTGTATTACTTACTGTATTACTTCTGTATTAATTATACTTTTATTAATTGAAGTGTAAAAACATAGACTATGTTAGCAGTTAAAAACTGGATTGTTTAGGAAACCTAACACTTTTGATAGCTATTCAATATTTTTATGTTAGGAAAATATTATAAAAATCAGATTTAAATTTTTAAACAAAGAAGTTTTTTGCACCCTAATTCTGTGGCACATACAAAATACTTGCACATGTATGTGCCACAGTGGCCATATTGAGGGATATCATGAAATATATACAGCAAAAATGTATAATATTTGTAATAATTCAAATAAAAAATAATAGCACCAGAAGAAAAGCTGGTAAATAATTGACAAAATATTTTGACTCTTTAAAAAAAAAAGAGTATATGCAATACTTATGGCCAAGTGAAACTGGAATATTCTTTTTTAAGATTTTGTAGGTTTTTTGTTGTTGTTTTATTAGTTATATAAACCTGTGATAAACCAAATTGATTATTTTGTTAGTTAATAGCAGGGCCATCGCTAAGACTTTTTATTGGTGGGGGAGAAGACCTCAAATTGCCAAGTCAAATTTTCATATTTGCCAACTTGTTTCATAATTTTGCAAAGTTACCATACTTAGAAAATGTAATACAGTTCTTATTTGTGAAAAGTTCAATAATATTCCCAATTAGAGTTGTAACTTTTGCAACTTCTATCTAAAAATAGGAAATATCTTACAGTTTTTATTAAAATTTTAATGGAATTTGCCAAGTGTAACAACATTTGGGAATGTTTGGGGGGGAGGTTCCCCCCTGTCCCCCCCCTTAGCGAGGCCCCTGGTTAATAGTTCAGAGCAGTATAAAATTTCTTAAATTATTGTTGGTTGTTATCTTGAACCTTCTTTATGCAACTTTTTCTCTTGAATTGCAGCAATGTAAATGACACTGTTTCAGATTATATAAGTTTCATTGTAAGTCTGGTATTAAAACAAATTTTTCAAGGAATACATAAGTTTTGTTATTAATACTAATATCATATTATACAACTATCTAGTTATTTGAATAATACTGTCAACATGCAGAACTATGAAATGTGAAATGACTTGATTTATATTTTTGCTGGTTTCTATTTGATTTTAGCAAATAGCATTTGGTTCAAAGTGAAATCTTATTGAAGAAGACCATGACAAAGTCTGAAAATGATTTTGCATTCAATTTGCAAGCATTTTTTTTCTTTGGGGGGGGGGGGGGGGGGGTCCGGAAAAATAGATTTTCATATTGAATAGTTCTGCCTTATAGAAGTGTATAACTTAGAGTAAAAAATTCAAAAGATTTTTAATCTTAGATGTACTATCATGAAATTGAATTGTCATGAATTTATCTTTCCAGAATATCTTTAATTAACAATTCACTCTTTTGTTCCAAATAAAACTGAAAAATGCTATGTAAGTACTGTTTAAACACTTATAGGCTTTAGAACTTTTCTAAATATCAATCGATGAAATGTTTTTTACCTGGCATTCTTTTAACCCTTTATGCACTGATGGTACTTTTAATATCATTGAAAAAAATTTAATATAAAATTTATTTACTCAGTCTATTAATGAAAGTTTTTCTTTTTACACAATAAACTCTTGTCAATCAAATTTATATAGCATATATATACAATTGAAGCTGAATATTTTCAAAAAGTGGTAATAATCTTCATTCATTTTCATAAATATAGCAATTTTTTAAGAAAAAGTTATGTGGAACAGTTTCAACTACAATAGCCTTTCAATTTACTGTGGGGGGTCATAATACATTTAAATGCATTGCTTTTACAAGATTTGTGATATTTCCCTATGAGTATTTTTGGTCAATTAATCTGATTATTTTTATAAATATTTTATTAAAAAAAACTGTAACCACTGATATATTTAAGCAGTTTTAATGAAAAAACATGTCTAAATTTCACAATATTATAATTGAAATTATTGAAAGTTATATTTACTGAAAATGCATGAAATTTGCAGATGTTGCTATTAAGAAACAATATTATCTAAAATGTTTTCCATTTTTTGCTAAATGTAGATCTTTCAGAAAATACTGTCATAAATAGCATTTTGAACCAAATTTTGGAACATGGCACAGTAACAAAGGAGAAAAACTGATAACCACAATTGCTTGTAACTTGATAAGTAATTTATTTAAAAATGAGTTGGAAATGTGTCATACAGTTTTACATTGTTGAGCAAGGGATTTGAGAACCACCTTAAGTTGTGTATCTGAACTTACTGATAAAGAGGTGGTGAACAGGAAAAAAAAAAAAGATTTGTTAATTTTTACATTTGAAATATAAAGATATTTTATGTCATTTCAAAGAGGAAAAAAAAACTTCCATTTTCAATTACATTTAAATTTATTTAAAGAATGCCTTGTAATTAAACTTACATATATATATATTAGTTTGCTAGTTATAAAAGGTTAAATTATTATTAATAACTTATCTCTAATATTAATTCCTGTTTTTTAGATCACAGAGGAGCACAGTCCAGAAAAATGAAATTTAATCTTCCTATATTATTTTAGAGAAGTTATGAAAAGAAAGCTGAGTAACTGAGACCAAGTATTAAGTTTTTGTTCACTTTTATGAGAACTTTTTAAAAACATTTTTCCATGACTAGCATTAAATTATGCTGCAAATAAATAAAATTATTTATAAGTAAGTAAATGAACTTAAAGTATTCTGTAACGACTTTTAAAGGAAATGTGTGTTTATTTATCTATTTTTTTATGTACCAAATATAGATGTAAATTGATTTTCTGCCTAAATGTAAATAATTGTGTGTTTTTAAGTATAGTATTTACTCAAATTTTAGCTCGGTATGCGAGTAAATAAATTTAATTTTGATTTCATATAATAAGAGGTCTTAAAAATGAAATACCTTTTAATGATTAAAATTTCCTTCTCTTCATTATGCACTTATAATGCTTTTCTATTTTTTTTTTCTTTAAGTCAAATCAGTGCCACATTTTTTTTAATACATAGATCATCTTTAATATGTTTTCTGGATTATTTTAATTTTTGTATGAGCATTCTTTCTTGCAATAATTGTATTGCATAGATGCCAAAATCTCTGGTAATTTAGGATAAAATATAGTAGCATGGTTATAAAGTAGAAAATATGGAAATCTACAGCAGCCCAAAAAACACACACACACACAAATTTCTTTAAACAGCTGTGGCAAAAAATTGCTGATTTCATCAAATGATCAAATATATTGCAAAAATTGTTGATCAGTCTTTGATAAAATCATGAATTTCAGCAATCACTTATACAAAAAATCACAAATTTTGTCAATTTGCTGAAAAAAAATAGACGTTGCAACTTTATCAATTGGTTGAAAAAAAAAAAAAAAAAAAAAAAATGTGGATTTTGTCATTTGATTGGTGGGGGAAAAAATCATAAATTCAGACCTGCCAACCTTTCAAAATAAGAAATAGTAGCACATAAAATATTCAAATTAATATGGAGGTTTGTTACTGTTTTTACACTGTAAATCGTGTTAACTCCAATTGTTTACAGTTTGGACAGAGTTAAATTCCTGCAGGTTGGGTTTGGGTTAACCAATTTTATGAAGGTTAGTTCTGTATATTTTTTCTGATGAAAAATGGTATTATTGTATACATGTTTGTCTGTGCATGATGTTTCCTGTAGCATAGAGCTGGAGTACCTCCATATCTAAAGTTATGTACCTCAGATAGGATTTTTTGATTTTGACAATTTTTATTATTAACTTATTTCAATTTTTTATAGATCAGTTTTTTTCCACATATTACAGAAAATTTTCTACATTTGTAAAACAGGGATGCCACTTTTCCGCCTTTTGGCGGATTTCCGCTTTTTTTAATTTTTAAAAATTCGAGATTTTCGTTAAGCAATCACGCGATAAAATAACGATTTTCGTCGAACGATCGCGAAATACAACAGCCTTTTCCATCAAACGATCGCGAATTACAACAGTTTTTTTCGTCAAGCGATCGCGAAATATAACATCGATTTTCTTTAAAAGAAAAAAAGGCTATTTTCATCCAACGGTCGCGATATAAAGCAGCAATTTTCATCAAACGATCGCGAAACGAAACGATGATTTTCGTGAAACGATCGCAATGTGAAACGGCGATTTTCGTTATGTAATCGCAATGTAAAACGGCGATTTTCGTCAAACGATCGCGATGCAAAACGGCGATTTTCGTCGAACGATCGCGAAGCGAAACGGTGATTTTTATGAAACGATCGCAATGTGAAACGGCGATTTTTGTCAAAGGATCGCGGTGTGAAACGATGATTTTTGTCAAACGATCGCTAAATAAAACGGTAATTTTCGTCAAACGATCGCTAAATAAAACGGCGATTTTCGTCAAGTAATCGCAATGTAAAACGGCGATTTTTATCAAACGATCGCGATGTAAAACGGCGATTTTCGTCAAACGATCGCGATGCAAAACGGCGATTATCGTCGTACGATCGCGAAACGAAACGATGATTTTTGTGAAACGATCGCAGTGTGAAATGGCGATTTTTGTCAAAGGATCGCGATGTGAAACGATGATTTTTGTCAAACGATCGCTAAATAAAACGGTAATTTTCGTCAAACGATCGCTAAATAAAACGGTAATTTTCGTCAAACGATCGCGAAACGAAACTGTGATTTTTCTGAAACGATTGCAATGTGAAACGACTATTTTTGTCGAAAGATCACCATGTGGAATGATGATTTTCGTCAAACGATCATGATGTGAAACGGCGATTTTTGTCAAACGATCGCTAAATAAAACGGCGATTTTCGCCAAACTATCATGAAATAAAACAGCTATTTTCGTCAAATAAAAAAAAAACCCTGCAAAATTTTGCTATTCACTCGTGGAATAATCATTGAATCTATTGCTTGGTTACTTGAATTGGTTTAAAATGATGTGATACATAAAATTCTTCACTGAACCTATTGCTGGGTTACCTTAATTGATGTAAATTACTGTGAACTAAAGAAAAATCATTTTTACTTACTCTTATAAACTAAAAGTTTACAACAAAAGAAAAGCTGTTATTCTTTATTTAGTTTATTATAAACAATATAATTTTCAAAATTCACACATAAAGTTGTGAAAAATGTCGTAAATTTTACTTTATGCATAATTTCCTCTTTTTTGCTATTTTCTGAGTGGCATCCCTGGTAAAAGGATTTCAAAATTCCTACAGCCATTTTTGAATTATTTGCCTTTTTGGCAATTTATTTCACGATATTCATTTTTTTCACAATCATTTGACCAAGTTCATGCTTTTCTATCAGAATTCTTTATCAAAAAATGAATGCAATCTTTTTGTCAAAGGATTGCCAAAAAGATGCTATTTCCGTCAAAGGATCAGAAAACACACAATTTTTGTCAAAGGATTGCCAAAATGATGTGGTCTTAATGAAAAAATAGTGAAATAGACGCTATCTTTGTAAAAAGATGTGATTTTTATTAAAGGACCTTTTTTTTTTCAAAAAAAAAAAAAAAAAAAAAACTATTTTCATCAAAGAATTGTTGAAAAAATGTGATTTTTGTCAAAGGATTGCAGAAGAAACATAATTTTCATGGAATTATACTGGAAAAATGCGAATTTTGTCAAAAGATGGTGGAAGAATGATTGTCAAAAGATCATTTAAAATATGTGGATTTTGTCAAAAACTTCTGGAAAATAAGTTAAGTTCATTGAGAAATCATGGAAAATATGCAAATTTTGTTGTAAAATCGAAGAAAAACCATGAATTTCCTCAAAGCACCTATGGAAAAACTGCGAATTTCATGAAAGGATCACAATAAAGATGCAAATTCCATCAAAAGATCACAAAAAAGACCCAAATTCCATCAAAAGGTAACAAAACAGATGCAAATTTTGCCAAAAGATCTCACACTTTTTTTAAAAATTCTGTTTCAACATAATTGAATTTGACTGCATATATTTAACATGTTGGGTTTTGTGTAAGTAGTGCATTGGCACCTGCATATGTGCTCATTTAATGAGAGAGGGGAAAGATTCAAAATATTTTCAGTCTTGGCCAAATTTCAAATTTGCACCCATGGCTAACATTTTACTTCTGCAGCATGCCTAAAATTCCTGAAATTTTACTAGTTTATTCATTGTTTACACATATACAATGTTGATGTTCAAATTCTAATTTTAGTGCACAAAATTTTCACCTAAATTAAACTCAGAAATATATTACAAATTTTTCAATTAATAGCCATGAAAATGTTCGCAAAAATTCACTTTTTTAAATCCTGTTTTAACTGATGCTTGACTGTTTTTGAGACCTGTGCAAAACCATTAAGAAATCATGACCTAACATCTTTTGTATGAATGTACATAACATGAATGTTGTGCTAATTTTGTATTATTGTGGAGTTCAACTTCTTTTGCCGATTTCATGTCTGGATTAACTACAGAAAGATTTTTAATGAGAAAACTGGTGCCATATTCACATTTTTATCTTCATAAATTTATTGCAGCCTTCTAATGGGCTAAGGTATGAGAGAAAAAAAATATTTGTATCTGCATTCTGATTACTAAATGTGAAGAAAAATATTGAAGAAAAAAAATTCAATTTAACTTAATGACTTTGATGATCTGCTCTTTTAAACAAAGCATCTGGATTAGCCCTCGTTTCTTCTAAGAATTTTAAAGTAATCATTATATATGTTTAAAATTGTCAATTGTGCTTTGAGTCGAATGTTTATCCCTTAATTTATCATGGAACAGCCTATGCATTTCAACCTCTTATCTGGAAGGTACTATTAGAATTAATTTAAAACCCTCCATATTAATGTAATTATAGTCAATTTTTCATAAGTATATATTTGAGTAAATAAAGTGCTTTTTCTGAAATTTGTTTCATTAAATTAAAAAAGCAAAAGAATTGTATTTATTTATATATTTTTTTTATGGAATTGAATTTGAACATGGTGATCCCTTAACATTTTGAAAACTGAGATTAGAAAAATGTAATGATTTTCAGCATAAAACTTGTTCATTCCATCTTGAATTCATTATAATAACCAAATTCTGAAATACGTCTTCAAGTGTATAATAGATTTTTCAACTGAGCTTTTTTTTAAATTTAATTTCAGTTTCTAATTTTTCAAATATAAAATTTAATACAAAATAATGCTTCATTGTTAAATTTTCCTTGGCATAAAAAAAATCTTAATGTTTTTGTGAAAATAACATTTAAAGACAAAATATCCAACTACTTTATCAGAGTTAGTAGCAATATTTCAATTCTAAAAATAAGCATCTGTAAACACATATTTAGAGAAAAAACAAGCACCCATTTATCTGCACACACACAATCTTGAAGGAAAAACTTAGCACAATCAATGTTTTATTAGAGATTATTTAGATTTGTCAACCTGTAAGTATAAGTAATAACATGCCAATTCTTATGGTGGAGATTAGTTAGTGTTTTTGAGGAATAGAATACTCAGAAATTCAATGTAAGTACATTCTTAAGAATTCAAAATAGGTGACTACCAATCTTTGCATGCGTATGTTTATATGTTGAAATACACACCAATTTCACACATAAAAAGATAATTAATTCTACAAAAAACATAGACTGATTTTTATATGTATACATATATATAATTTTTTTTTTTTACTTTAATACTGTTTGTAGAAATAAAACTAGTCTGCAAACATGACTCAAAATTTGAATTTACGCCCTATAGTGATTTATTTTTATGAAAGAAACATGCAAAGTTTTAGAATTTCTGCACTACTTTTGTGTGCTGCAGACTTAGTTCTGAACAAATTGGATTAAATGTAACAAAAAAATAAATAAATAAATAAATAAATAAATAAAAAACAATAATAATAATAAATTTGAAACCTGACAATTTTGGAAACCTCGAATGTTTAAACCTGAAACCCAAATAAAGGAAAATTAATCCATATTTTAAAGTAATCTACAGTTAAATCTGTAATATCCAAAGTTTGAAATTAGTAATTGAATTTTAAAAAATATGTGTGGGAGGAGGGGGGGGGGTGTCCATTGTCCAAATTTAAAGGGTTTTTTACTCCAAGTTAAATTTTTTTCTTTTTTTCTGGAACTTAATTATATTATTTGCTTTGTTAAATGGCACAACAGAAAGTCATTAATGAAAATATTTTTATTATCAGAAAGTTATAGCAAATTTTCTGAAAGGTTCCAGAAGAAAGAGGGGTGGGGATACAATTCTGGCTCTAAGCTGCAGTCCTCTGACAAAATTAAAAAAATTTCGGGATCTTTTGAGAAATTTGTGTTTTCTTCTCAATCTTTTGGTGAAATTTTTTGGTTTTCATGATTTGTGATCTCCTATAATGCAACTTGCAATTTTTAAATGATTCTTCAATGTAATTTGTGGTTTATCAATTTTTTGATGAATTTTGCAGATTTTTTTTTCCCAATTTTTTTACAAAATTTGTGTTTATTTTTTTCACTATTCTCTACATTCTTTTCACAATTCTTTGATGAAATGGATTTTTTTAGCGACTATTTGTCGAAATTTGTGATACTTTTTATGCTTGATTTTTCGGAACTGACTAAATTAAATTTTCAGAAAATTAGGAACAGAACCACCCTTGATGCAAATATTGAGACCGATTGAGGAGATTCGGTACCTATTAAATATTCATGATTGATGTAACTTAATGATTTTTTCGTCGAAAAAATCATTAAGTTACATCAAAAATCGAAATCGTTCGTCAAAAATTTTCCACAACTGATGTATGAAAATAGCTTGTTATTTTGGTTAATCATTTGATGATAATTGCGATATTTTTTTGTGTGTGTTTTTGACAATATTCACGATATATTTTTGTTGATGGTTTGACGATATTCTAACTTATTTTGATTGATCTTTTGACAATGTTTGTGACTTATCTTGATGTATCATTTGACGATATTTGTAACCTATTTTGGTGGATCATTTGACAATGTTTGCAACTTATTTTGGTTGATCATTTGACGATACTCATGAGTTATTTTGGTACTACTTATTCATCCACAGATTCAGAAAATTATCTGTTTGTGTTTTCACAATGTTTCAACATCATGATAATTTTTCAAATTTGTGATTTTTCTTAATAATTTTGACTGACAACAAAAATAAGTACATTTGTAAGGACCTTAGAAACATTTTTCAAATGTAAATACCTGTAAGAACTTGAAAACCCCATTATTCGCCCTATTTATGTAACTAAATTTAGGTAAAGAAAAAATGATAAATGATCTTATTTTAATTTTGTTATCTTCAAGGTCTGCAAGTTTTTTGTTTTGGTTAACACCAAAAATTTTGTTCTTAAAATTGATGATTCCATTGTCTCTTTTTCTTATACTTCATTTGTGGTATCTGTTTTTAGTATGCTGCATAAATAATTAATTTGACATTTATCTCAGTTCTGTTACTCTGTAAAACTTTTATAGACATAGTCATTTTACATAAAATGTGATGTTCATAGACAATCATTTATTTTTAGCTGTAAATAAGCTGTTCTTTACAGCATTTTATTAAATAAGCTGTTATTATATTCATCTGTTATATGTTTAGTACATCTATATCATGATTTTTTATTCATATTTTTTTTATTTAAACTGCTCTACACTGTAATTATTAGAAACAAGCTTTTATTTGTTGGATGATAATTTATGTTCAAATACTACATTAACATGAATTTCCAGTGTAGGGTACCAATAAATGTTAAGGGAATACTGTATTCAAGTTAAAATTCCTATCCTTTTCAAGGAACAAATTTCATTGTATAGATTGTTAAAAAAAATTTTCAAATTATATGAATAAAAACAAATAAGCAAAGCTATTGTTGTAAAAATATATATATATATTGTATATATGTACAAAGTACAGTAATTAAAGGAATATTTATTTATGATTGAGATGTTTTTGTGGTGATATTTTGATTTAGATGTGTTTTTTGGTATTCATGCTAAAGGAATTGTTTATTTTAGAAATGGTGTTTTAAGTTATTTTGAATGGTAATTTAATTGCATATTTAGTATTAGTTATGTTTTAAGCAAGATACTGTATAGTTTTAAGATGTTTTTGTAATATGTCCATAGTTTGTCTATAATCTTGCATAAAAAGTTTAAGCTGAATGTTATATTGATTAATATATGTTTATAAAAATTCAGTTTTCAAGCCGTTTTTCAAGCTGAGACATTTGTTTTTATCTGAAATAACTGTTGGAAGTTTCACAAATTTTATGTTAATTTTTACTATGCAAAGTTTTTTTATTGACAAGGAGAGTTTTCATATGGTCACTGATTTACATAATATTTTTTTATTTAGTTTTAAATTTACTTTACTTTATAGGTTAGGAGCAAAAATAGATTATATCCTTTAAATGATAAAGTATACCTCTCAAAAAGAAAAGTCCATTTAAAAATCTTACAAATGGTAAATTTATATGCATTATTTTGTCTAATTGTTAGCCATAATTGAGCATTATAACAGTAGTCTACTGTCTTGTTATCCAAGTTCAATACCATTTCTCCCCTTTCTCTTATCTTTGTATATAAAAGTTGCCTGCACCTTTTTTTTCTCTTAAATTGAATTTATAAGATTTGGATATTTTAATATCAATTAAATATTTAAACTGACAGGATTTTTAATGTGAATCCATTATTTATTACATCTAATAAGATTTTATCAATTGTATATAACTCACCATTTTATAATGTGTACATGCAGTAAAAATATGTCCTAGAAACATACAGCCATAAATATATATCATCGCATAAATTGATACGTCATTTTATAGCATGTAAAAGATGTCTTAAATTATGTTTTAATATTTTCTATGCTAATAACTAAAGATTGATTGAAATAGGTTGTTAAGGCCCAAATCGAAACTGAATTTTGGTGGTCTTCCTATTTTCAGCTGAAAACAAAAAATGTAAAAAAAAAAAAAAAATTCAAGTACATACATAAATATACATATTAAGAAAAAAATGTATAATTATCAATCAATTATTTATGCCCCAAGTTGGCTGGCTGTTCCTTAGAATCAAAACTTTTTATTTTCATATAATGTTTCATCAACAGACGAACACAGAACGATTTTCTAATTATATATATTTCATTTAATTAAAAAATAGTTTTAGGTATTCATACCTCGATTTATATTTTATAATGATTTATGTAAATGATCATCTGTTGCACTAGAACTTTCCCAAAGAATATTCAAAATACTTTTGCGGTTTCTAATTAAAAATTTCCTATTGTTAAGTCTGAAGCTTTTAATGAGCATATGAAAAAGTTTAGTCATGTATGTATTGCTTGCTTTATAATTTGCACCCACATCTTGAGTCAATTATGATTCCAATTCATAGCAATAAATAATCATATTTGAAATGATACAGCTCAAATCAATGAATAATGTTGAAAATTTCTGAAGGAAGAAAGGATATTTTTGGAACACAGTTTCTGTAAAGTTTCGGTCCAGCTGAATTTTCAGCAGCATTTTTGCTGAAAACGAATTTTCAGTGAAACTCACATTTTGAGCTGAATATGAAATAGAATTTTTGGTCGATCTCTACTAATAACTAATTTCATTATATAAACTTAGTAAACTCTAAATTCAACTCATTAAAAGTTTGTTGTGAAAATCCCTTGACGTTTAAAAACATGTCTAAATTTTTGTTAATATTACTTTCTATTTTTCACCTGCTTTGAAAAATAAACTTGGTAATATTAAACTGAATAATTAAAAAATGTTGTATCATAAAAAGATGTTCAAATGGAATTTAATGTGCATATATTTTTTTCAATTAAAATATAAATATTATATATGTAATATAAATATTAAATATAAAAATGTGGGAGAAGTGGATGTTGAGCCTGGAACCAATGTGTATGTGATTTACTGACATTCTGTGATGTTCATAAAACTTTAGATGAAAAAAGCATAATGCAATTCATCAGTTTCCTTAAAATTTTAATTGTATTTTTGTTATGGTTAAATGCATTTAACTTTTTTTATTTTCAGACTATATGTAACTTATTGTCTATTAAAAACAAAAACTTGCAATTTTTTTACACAACTCTATAACTCTCATGTTTCATTCTCTTCTTGTAAGATTTTTTAAAGAAGCATTTAATTAAACAGTAATACCTTTGACAAATGTTCTATGTACAGCTGATTACAGAGATTGTTTTGAGTAAAAGTAGTTTATTATTTACTCTCCTTCTTATATATATATTTTTTTTTTTTCATTAAAAATATAGATTCTTTACCTTCAAAAAGAAAGGAATTCTTTTTAAATAATCTTAAAAGTTCCCTTTTTATGTGAAGTTATAAAATGTACTTATTTTTCTAACTTTCAAGACTTTTCCTTTTGAAATATATAGTTTTGCTACTTATGTAATAGAACCTCCTTCTGTTCTTTAAATCTGTGCATCAATATTCTGAACAAAACTTCACAATTTTGTACTTATGCTAGAAGGAAAATGCATCAGTTGTCTTAACCCCAAGTCTATAAAATGTTGAAAAATTAATTGAAAAGTAAGTTTCTTAACCTTTAAGCACCCTATGTTTTTCTGTCATGCAGTTTTTTTTTTTAATTC
The DNA here is from genome assembly GCA_964019185.1 of Maratus speculifer. NCBI lineage: Eukaryota > Metazoa > Arthropoda > Arachnida > Araneae > Salticidae > Maratus > Maratus speculifer. The sequence goes on along the minus strand of OZ025293.1, from coordinate 237,553,831 downwards.
AAAGGCTGATTTGACAGAAAATTAATATTAATGTTAATTTTTTTTAATGCATAAGATAAATAAATATGTAAGGTTGTACATATCTTCATACCAATACTTTTCATAAATATAATTTTAGGAATGGTTAAGCTTGCATGAAAAATTCTACAGGACACTTAAAGAATCTAAAGTAAAAAATCACTCAATAAAGACAGCTTTCAAGTAATTCAAAATTGTAATATACTTCTTTAAAAAATTCTAGAACACATGTTTGTTTTCCTGTGTGTAATCATCCATATCCATAAAATATATATTTACATTAATTGCATTTCATATAAATAAAAGGGATTGTTTTTTAATATATCAAATAAAAAAAGTAGGGGAGAGTGGGGATACTTGAGCATAGGGGATACTTGAGCCACCCCTATTATCTCTACAGTTGGTTAATTTTTCTTTCTAAAACTGCCAATATGATAACATATTTATAGTTCTGAACATGTAAAAAAGAAATCACACATCTTGGTACCATTTTGAAAGTATAGTGATTAATAGTTGTCTTTTCCCTATCTGAAGTAAATATTTGGGTGCATGGTTTATTTGTTTTTTTGTAATCAAAGTTTTGTTAAAAGTTGCAACTATATACATACATTCAATAAGCATAATTTCAATTGTATTTTGAGTCTGAAATAGTTCTAATTGCTGCATGCTTTATTTAGTAAAACTCTGGGAAACAAAAATAGTGATAGTGGGGATACTTGAGCCAATGAGAGTGGGGATACTTGAGCCATGTCTTAATCATCCCCACTAGAAATTAAACATGGGTGAAACAAACAAAAAATTAAATTCCATCCTTATACTCACTAATAGATATTTTTCTGGAGAAAAGGGAGAATAATTTTTCATTTTATTTTTTTTTTTTCTTAAAAAAATAACGACCTAAAAATGTATATTTTTTAAATGAAAATGTCTATTTTATTTTTCGATTTGACTAACAAGATAGCCTGTCTAGATAAATGTAAACATAGTTTTCAATTTAACTTTCATTACATGAAAATAACTTTTTAAAACGGTTTTACAGGCTATAATCTCTAATTCTTTAATTAGTTAGGTCCAACATATTAAAATATTTATTTTTTAATATAAAATCTTAAGATTAGTATTTTATATTGAAATCGTAACCTCTGTTGCTGTAACTTTTTTTTTTTTAAACTAAGAAAATTGATGAAAAATTGGTAAAAAGAGCGCACAAAAACAAGAAAAACAACAAAAATCCCAGTTCAAACTTACCTACATGGAGCCAAAGAGGAAGACAAAATTTTTTCCTGTGAAATTAAAAAAGTGTTTGAAATAGTAGAATGATACATCTGGCTTAAATTCCGACAGCTACTAAACTAAAAGCATGAGTTCGACGATATCATTAGAGGAAAATTCTGTCAATGATGGTGATGATGTGAAAGAAAACCTTCTATTGATGGTTGGTTACTAATAAAATATGCCAGAAAGAAAACTATAAAAATATTTGTTGGATAAGTGCTTAATATTTTGAAAATGAAATTTGCCCGAAGAATTGCAGATTCCAAATTTAAATGGCTCTGAACTGAGGATGTTTCTACCGTCGTTATAACTCAAGTTCAAATTATCCTTCGACAACCAGTTTTAACGACAAAAAAATGATCGTATTACTAGCTTTGTTTTCTCAATTGGTTTTGAAAGACTTTACGTTTCATAATTTATCATTCTGTAAAATGTTTGTGCAAAAATAAAGCGAAAAAAATTACTTTTGTAGGTATTTTTCCGTAGTGGCTCAAGTATCCCTTCACTATGGCTCAAGTATCCCCGCCATGGGGATACTTGAGCCATGATGTAAAACAAAAAATAAACATTTATTATACATAGAAAAATAGTTCAAAATTTATTGAAAGTGGTTTTTACTTGAAGGAAAAATATCAAATTTTCATTTTCAATATTTTATTTTATTCTAAAAAAATATAAAAAATTAAAAAAAATTAAAATTCAAAAAATGGCTCAAGTATCCCCATCTTCCCCTACTTTTATCACTTTAAGAATTTATTCATTCAGCTGTAGTTTTTATTAGTTACATAGTTATTTCAAACAGTAGATATCATTCTATCAGCAAGGTGCAAAAACTTCAGTATTGCTTTCATAAATCTCTTTTAAGATGCTGAAAGCTTATAAAATATTTTGATTTTTTAGATGGGGGAGGGAAGCTCGACATATTATATCCAAAATATTAATAAATGGAAATTTTAAAAAGAATAAACTAATTTGGAAAATTATTACTATTTGTATAATAAATTCAAAAAGTGTTAAATATGAGTTTATTGTATAAAATTTGAGACCTGTTTTCTAATGTCTGCTTTTGATCATTGTTTAGTTTTCTTTTACCATTTATTGTTCTGAATTTGTATGATTTTAATCATACTTGAAATTTAAAGTGTGTTAATTTGACTAAAATTCATAAAGGATTGTTGACATAATGAATTTCAAACAATTTATTGCATTTTACATTTCAGGTAGGACTGGTATTGATATTTTTATATTACACTTTATTCATAGGGATGTAGTAGAGGATATACAGTGGTTTACATTACATACCTTCTGGGATAACTCTGTATATTCTTCATAGCTACAGCATATACTTTCTGGTGTATACCCTTGAACTATTTTTCCAACTACACTAATGTTCATTCACAACAAAATTTTCATAATTCATTATGTAAATCTCAATTTAGTGCAAGAATAATAATTTAAGTCTAATTTCAAACATGCACCAAAATTTGGATTACTATAATTGGCGTACAGCTCTACAATTTTGACCAAAAATTTTTCATGTTATTTACATTAAAATGTTAAACTCCTTGCTTAATCACAGAAAATTTTCTAACCCAAAGAAAAAAACATTAGGCAAAATTTTCTAATCTAAACTAGTAGTGCCATACTCCTTGGCTGGAAATTCTAAGGAGTGTGTGACCTTGAGTACTAGTCTTATGTTAATTGTGCTGTAGCTTTTTATAGGTTTAATTTTACTTTGAGAAATTCATTATGTTGAATTTAGTTATTGGTTAATAAACAAAATAACTCTCAAAGACTAATATTATTTAATTTTGAAAATATGGTATTAATCTACAGGAACAAGCAGTTCTGTGCAGAATATAATATGCTAATTATAAATGATAATATAGTTTTGAAGATTCAGCTATGTAAAACTTTTCCTTTATCATTTCGGAATTATAAAGATAACTTGTATTTATATTCATTCGTGACTTATGTCAAAAGATATTGAGCCATTATAAAGCAATGATAAATTGGATATATTAAGACATGCTATTATGTGATATTTTTGTTTGTGCATGTATATTTATTTATAGAACATTTTATGTATTCATACCTTTCAGTTTTAAAGTTATTATTTCCAATAAATGTGTAAAACAAACTTTGGGATTTTTTACTTTTTATTATTTTGTGTAACATGTGAAATACATGGCAAATATTTGTTAAGCTTTATAATAACTATTTCTCAAAATATTGCACATTAGATCTTTTAATATGTTGATGTTATATATAATTTATTAAACATTTTTTTATTGTGTAGGCATTTCAACTATTTAATGGGAACTCACAAAAATAAAAATTGATAATAGGCTCAGTCACATAATTATTGCTAGACATCATGTAAAAGTTAATTTCAAAGTTATTGACCTTTTTCAGTAATCTGGTGAGTAGGACTCATCATGCAATGCAGAAAAAAACAAAACTTAAATCAGATTTAAACTGACACAAACTGTGTTAAATTTAATTGTCCACAACAGTCCTTTTGAGATTTTTGTTAAATTTGACCTTATGCTTTTTAGACTACTACCTTTTAACAAAGGGGGAAAAAATCACTCCCTATTAAAGAAATCTAATGGAAATGGTTAAGTATAGAAAATATTAAAATTTTTGTACAAGTTTTCTAAAAAATTCTTAATAAAGAAGGTAAACTAAAACATTATATTAATATATAAATAATACCTTAGGTTAATGTTTGCAGATTTTTTCAATATTTGTAAGCTGGCCTATTGTGTAGTCTGATACAATATATCAAACATAAAAAGCAACAAGGTGATAGGTTGGAAATTTTAGAAAACATTACCAAGATGCTTCATCATGGGAAACTGACAGACTTCAGAGTATACAACAAAATAGTTCAGAAAGTGACATCTTGGTGAGAGAAACAAATACAGTAGACTCCTTCAAATCTGCACTCCTAAAATCTGCAACTCTCTAAAATCCGCACATAATTTACGGATGTAAACAATGAAACATTCTTTTCAGATATAGGTGCAAAATTTGACTTTTTTTGTTTTATATCAATTCCATACATTTTTTAATTTGCAATTTTTGTTAAGGTTATTGAATTGATGTTTTTTTTCATGAAGGAAGAATAAATTTATTTCTGAAAAAGTTCAAGATATTGCTGATGTCATCGGTAATCACAATCTTCTTACCAAATATATTTATGTACAGTATTAATCAAACTTTTTTGGTTATTAAGTCTGGCTAAACTTGAAATAAAGTTGTGTTGTTTTATGATCCTCATGTGAACTAGTAATGTACCTTTATCAGGCAAGTTTCATTGTATAAATTAGGAAAAATGCAATTCATCTTTATAATGAATATTTAATTGTAAATTATACATTATTGATTTTTAACTTGACCTTTGCATTTAGTATTTTAATCATTTTAAAAATTATCTAAATTTTTATTATTTTAGTTTATTACTTATTTTAATATTTTAGTATTATTGTAAGCATTCATTATACTTTTGATTTCATTATTAATTATATTCAAATTACTTTTTAAAAAATATAAACAAAGCAGTGACCAGAAATCTGCAAAATTCTAAAATCCGTACAATCTCTGGTCCCGAGCTTTGCGGATTTGAGGGAGTCTACTGTAATAACTTCATATGAAAAAAATCGATTTTTTGAAAAGTTTTCAACCTCTGAGCCCCCTTAATTCTTTCAAGGGCAAGATACTTCTATTCCTAAAATTCTCAAATGAATTAATCACCAAAACTTGCAGGCAAATTTTTTTCAAAATAAGCTTTTATTCAGGTATTTAATAAAAGGAAATTTTTCATTCGAATATTCTGGTGTCAACAGAACATTTAGGAATTAAAAGGTCCAAAAACAAGCTCCTACCCTTGAAAGAGTTAACAATAAATAGCTCTTAAACTTTTGAGAAGATATTATGTGTCGCATCAAAATGACATCCATTCATTTGCACCTTAATCCTTCGACAAAGTTCTGCTGTTGCTAAAATGTTGAAATGATCAAATGTCACTAGACTGTTTAAAAATAAAAGAAAGCTTTTTTTCATGTATATTATAATAATAAAATTTTATTCTAAATATCTTGTGCAAATTTGAGAGTTTTAGATTAAAATTAAGCAGCATAAATGATATACCACCATCCTTCGAAGTGTTAAGGACACACATTAATAATGCATATTTTTGGAGGCTCTTGATAATTTAATTTATAGTTATACAGATTTTCTGCTTGCTGACTGCAAAATTCTATGTTAAGCTATGGGAAAATTTAAACAAGTGATAACTCATTATCTAATATAATTGTTACAACAATATATTCACCAAAAATAAGATGTCAGATGCTAACATTGTATGTTTATTTTATTTTTCTTTTTAAGTATCTAAGTCGTGAAACTTTACTTTCAGTAAAAAAATAATTTATTTAAATATTTAGATTTTAGAGAAATAGTTTTTTAAAAGCACTACGTTGGCATCTGACATTGACTTCCTGTTAGTGAAGAATTATTTTAGCAAGACTGTTCAATCAACAAATTTTATTGAATATTTTGTGTTTCAATGTACATTGTGTGTTTGTAGATTTTAGGGCACTAAAAAAGAAAACTTAAGAATTTTACTTTCAATTTTTGGACTATATGCAGACCTGTCAACCTTTTGAAAATGAGAAATCGTAGCACACAAAATTAATCTGTCGGTTGGTTGGTTGGTTGATCTTTCGTGTTACTTTTTGACATTCGTAAAAGAAATAAGGTTTAAAAGCGATTATTTTGAAAATTAGGCAAAGTGCAATTGTTGTATTTTTTGATTTGCTTGATTTTTTATGTTGAAGTAGATCATATTTAATAAATGTGCAATTTTGAAGCCCTGAAATGAAATTCTTTTGGCATACACTGTTAGTATAACACTACATGCTTATTAAAATTTGTTTCCATGGAGCATTGTTACTTTACAGTGTTATGTTACCACAAAGTACAATCAAAATGACGTTTTTGTCCATGTTCTGCGTTTAATATCTTATTTAAGCAACACTAGCCCAAACTTTTTCTTCTAGAATATGAAAGTGCACTACTAGGACAAGCTAAATAACATAATATTCAGACATGCTACAGGCTCAGCAAGAAAAAAGCTGAACTTTCACGGCCTCACAGACTTTTGGCGAAATCTGCGTTTTTCTGCAATTTTTTAACGAAATTAGCGTTTTTCGCGACCAATTGACGAAAATTGCACTTTTTCTCCCACAGCCTTTTTAATGAGGTTTGCATTTCTCCAAAATCCTTTAGCGAAATTCGCGCTTTTTCGTCAAAATTTGCATATTTTCCGCGATTTTTCGTCAAAATTTGCGTACTTTCGCGATTTTTCGTCAAAATTTGCGTATTTTCGCGATTTTTCGTCAAAATTTGCGTATTTTCCGCGATTTTTCGTCAAAATTTGCGTATTTTTCATGATCTTTCGTCAAAATCTGTGTTTTCTGCGATCTTTCGTCAAAATTTGCGTATTTTCCGCGATCTTACGTCAAAATTTGCATTATTTTCCGCGATCTTTCGTAAAATATGCGTATTTCCCGCGATCTTTCGTCAAAATATGCGTATTTTCGGCGATCTTTCGTCAAATATTTTTCGCGATCTTTCGTAAAAATTTGTGTGTTTTCAGCGATCTTTTGTCAACATATGTGTATTTTCTGCGATCTTCCTTTAAAATTTCCGTATTTTCTGCGATCTTTCGTCAAAATTTGCGTATTTTCCGCGATCTTACGTCAAAATTTGCATATTTTCCGTGATCTTTCGTCAACATATGCGTATTTCCCGCGATCTTTCGTCAACATATGCGTATTTCCCGCGATCTTTCGTCAACATATGCGTATTTCCCGCGATCTTTCGTCAAAATTTCCGTATTTTCCGCGATCTTTCGTCAAAATTTGCGTATTTTTCGCGATCTTTCGTCAAAATCTGTATGTTTTCTGCGATATTTCGTCAACATATGTGTATTTCCTGCGATCTTTCGTTAAAATTTCCGTATTTTCCTCGATCTTTCGTCAAAATTTGCGTATTTTCTGCGATCTTTCGATAAAATACGATTATTTGACAAAATTAGAGTATTTTTCCGCAACCTGTTCACAAAAATCGTGTTTTCCCAGCCCTTTTTTGACGAAAATCGCGTCTTGTTCCTGATCATTTAACAAAATTCGTGTTTTTTCTCGCGATCCTCTGAAGAAAATAGTATTTTTTCCGCGATTGTTTGATGATTTTATAGTTTTTTTCGATCCTTTGGAGAAATTTGTGTTGTTTCTGCAATCCTTTGAAGAAATTTTCTTAATTTAGCGCCGTTTGACTCGCGTTTTTGTTGTATTTCATCGTTAGCCCCCCCCCCCCCCCCCTACATATAAATGTCAACAAATTTTAATGCATATTTGCATTGATCCCAGGGATAATAAAATTAGTCGCCGAAAAAGCAGAATTCCGTGTTTTTTGCGGAAAAGTAGCATGTCTGAATATTGCATTGAGATATTGTTGCTGTTAGCAGATATAATCTGTTAAATATTCAAAATTTGCAACATTTAAATTAGCGTTATCTTCTAAAATAAGCACCACTGTTGAATAAAATAAAATATATCACACAATCGTTGAACATATGTACAAGAGCATGAAAAAGAAAAAAAAAGTGGGATCCCTTGATTTTTTTTCTTTGTTTTCTTTTTCTAATGACAAACTTTTGAAACAATGTCGATCACAATTTGTCCTTGTTAGAAAATGAAAAATCCTATTTCTCTAGGTTTATTCCCTATGAGAAAATGGAATATCCCTTCTCTGTGTCCCATTCTGAAAGACTAGGAATAGGATGATTCATTTTCTAATAAGGAATAAATGTGGTCATTGACTTTTTATTATTTTTTTTTTATCACGAGACTCCACTTTTTCTTTTCTATGTTTTTGAACATACGTTCAACTATTGTGTGATATATTTTGTTTAATTCAACAGTGGTGCTTATTTTAGATAACGCTAATTTAAATGTTGCAGATTTTGAAATTTTTGAATATTTAAAAGATTATATCTGCTAACAGCAACAATATCTCGATGCAGTATTATATTATTTAGCTTGTCCTAGTAGTACACTTTCATATTCTATAAGAAGTTTAGGTTAGTGTTGCTTAAAGAAGATATTAAATGTGGAACAGGGAAACAAATTTTAATAAGCATGTAGTGTTATAATAACAGTGCATATCAAAAGAATTTCAGGATCTTGTTGCTTGCCAGAAATACAGTCCTCCAAACATACTTGCATTTCATTTTTCATGAAAAATGGATTCACAACATTGAACTTCATTTTCTATTGGAAAGAGGAAATTTTTTCAGGGCTTCAAAATTACACATTATTCATTAAATATGATCTACTTCAACATATTAAAAACAGAAAAATCAAGCAAATCAAAAAATACAACTATCAAAACATCACTTTTTTGTCTGAATTTCAAAATAATGGCTCTTAAATCTTTCAACACAATATGGTATTTGTTTTTTCCTTTATAAATTTTTATAAAATTTTAGTGTTTCTTTTCATCACTTTCATCACATTTGCAAAACAATGTTTCAATTTTTTAGTCCAACACAGTAAATTTTGACGAAATTAGCAATTTTTTCTCCTTGATTATTTCATGACTAGCATATAACCCCCGTCAAAAATGACCGATTTTGATTTGCGTTTCATTTTCATAAGATTTCAGACAAACAGAATGGAGATTTTATTGAAAGGTTTATACATCAGAAAAACATATTTTAGGAATAAAGATAGATTTCTACAAATCTATACTAATAAAATCCGTGTGCCTGTCTGTCTGCTTGAAGCCGATTACAGTTTGCAACACGGGCGAGTTGGAAGTCGCGAGAGGTGTCTTTCAAGTCGAAAAATTCCGGGAAAGTCATTTCGGGCATTTTCAAGACCGTGGGACCAAAATTAAAAAAGTTATGAATTAAAAACCCCTCGGGAAACGGAACATAAAACGTCTCATTTCCCAAAAAGAGCTCCCAAAGCAGATACACTGCTCCACCTTGCGGTGAATGACTAGAACTTTTCCCCTTTGGCTAAGAGCGCAAAAAGAAGAACCAGTCGAAAACCTCTTTTTCTCCCCGCGCTAAGTGCGCTTTGTTCTGCATCAATTTTTTTGACTTGCCGTCGATTATTTACCATAGTTTTTGCTAAAATATTGAACTTAGAAATAAAACAGGCTGCCGCAGAGAAAATTGTAGGGTTAAAGTTTTATTTTGTTTGTTTTCCCAGCTCTTCTGTTGTAGCAAATATTTAAAAAATTAAACTCATTTTTATAGTAGCCACCACCATATAAATTTCCTTTAATTTATAAGTTTATTTCATTTGCTAATTATTTGATAGTTATTCATTTATACAGTTTAAAAATTTAATAGTCTAATACTTACAGCCACAGTGCATGTTTGTTTACCTTTTCAGCATGTGGTTGGATGGTTGGTGGTGAAGTTAACTTTTTGACATTTTTATGTGATTTGTTGTTTCTGGTGATGTCATTTTGACATAGTGATGTCATCTTGTTCAGTGGGTGTGTCTCATTTATTAAAACTTCATTTATTTTGGCAACACCTGTAATGATAATTTTTCTATTGTATTTGCTGTATATATTTGGCAAGCAACATTCTCAATCAGTTCAACGTGTAAGTACCTGTGCATCTAGTTGTTTATAAGAAATGTATTTGTTTTTAGTAGAAAGTATATACTCCTTTTTCCTAGTAATGTCAAGAAACTAAATATGGTTAAATTGTGTATGCTTAAAAGTACTTATTTAAAAGTATCGCTACAATATTTTCCTGACATGTTTTCTTCATATATTGGCTTTTAAATAAACTTTGTTTTTTACTCAAGATGTTGAAGTTACTTAAGCCTTCATGCAAATAGTGTTTTTACTTAGAAAGGTGAACAGTGTGACCTTAGACATTGTGGGGATTTAGACTGACCCTACAAAAATATATCGAAACTTTTTTTTGCGCGTTTTTTCTTAAACCATCATGCAGACAGTTTTTAAAGTAGAAAAAAACTGATTACATATGAAGTAATTACAATGTGTAATTACGATTGTATCCTCCTGAGACCTGAGCAAAATAAAATACATACATTCTTTCAAAGATTAGTTTTTCTGACCAATTAGGCCTCAAAACTAATATTTTTTACAAAATCGATAAATTTTAATTTTTAAATTTTGCTGGGGGGCACATCCATTTGAATGGATGTTGAGGTCATAAGCACTATAAAACTATAAAAACTTTATGCAGAAAAGATGTAAGACAAAATTTTATTTTTTATCAAGATAACATAAATTTATTACTCAAAAATAATTATTGTAAATAAAAATAAATTGTAAATGTAAATTATTAACAGTTAATGCTAAAAAATTAAATTAAGCTCCATGAAATGTTTTAAAACAATTTCGTTCAGCAGTTATGCATAAAAACATTTGGCAATTTGTGCAACGAAATTTAGTTTTTTTGTTACAGCCTGTATTTCTACAATGTGCAGAGTTTTTGATGTTGGCAAGTTCTGGCATATATTTTGCTTCTTTCTGCCGAAAAGTAATTAATGGCCAGGCTAATTGAATTTTTTTTGCTTTAGGTTGAACTTCACGATCACTATCCAGATCATCACATGAAGCTATGGGCGTATTTTTTGTACCATCTGCTATTAATTTCTCTGAAATACCTATTTGAAACTCCATAAACTTTAAAAAGTCTTTTTTTGGATATCCATTAATTTCATAACCTCTTTTGTATTGCACAGCTTTCCACAGCTTTTTTTCTTTCTCTGCTTGTGAAATATTATTATCAAAAACAACCTTCAAGTTTGTTCGGATAAAAAAGTACCTGTCCCTCCTCATTGCATCAAAAATTAGTTGTACCCGAGTACTACACTTTCAGAACATCTTGAATTAAGGAAACCCCAATGTACTCATGAGCAAAGTGATACCAACAAAAGTTTTAACTTCAGAGGCAGTTACGTTGAGGGAATTTCTATTTTTCATAACACATGTTCTATTTGTGCAATCAACAATTAGTTTGTACATATTATCATCTATGTAATTTAAAAAGTAATCGTGTGGAATGTAGTTATGGCGATCTTGTACATCTGAATTAAGTTCTTGAATAATTTCAGGAGCATCTGTGATACTCGATGCAAATCTGAAAATAATATAAAATAGTTTCAGAATTTCTAGATAATCATACACTATTTAGTTAATTGTAAAATTGTAGCATTTAAATAGCTGAAATAGTATTTATGTTACACTAGATGTGTCACTTTCATATTAGAAAAGGTTCAAGATCAATTATTATCATGAAAATCTGATAGTAAAATAACAGTACAATATATATGCACTGCGTATTCAATAGTAAGTAAATATATTAAAACAAAAGTAATAATTTTATTGCTATAATTACTTTTTGCAATTTTATATTTTCAAGACACACACATAGCTGACAACATTTCTGGATTTTGAATACCAATAATTTTAAAGGAAAATATTTGCCTTCCTTAATGCCAATAAATAGAAGAAATACTCAGATTAAATAAAAAAAAAAAATTATTCATAAAAATTAGTAGTATTAAAAAAATGTAAAAGTTAGCAGCTATGCACAAACACACATATGTTAAAAAATTGTTTCAAAGATCTCTTCCATGTAAAAGTTGCCGCTTCCTTTTTTTCTCTACTAGCTGTTCGGATTTTTCTATCGGGCTATCCTCAATATCTGTTTCATCCGAAGAATCACTTAAATCCAAAACTGGATTTAAAACCTTTATCAGTAATAGGATCATTAATCTCATTATCATCACTCCAATCATCAATTTCAATATCAGATAAATCACCATTAGCCATTAATTCTAACTCTTCTAGCACTGTCAATCCTACAGATTATTAAAACATACATAAATGACATGTTTATTTATTCTTAAAAGACATAAAAAATTCTAATTTGTAAAAAATACTCTCTAAAACTAAGAAGATATTTATTTTTTAAAGGGAAGATTTGTTTACATTGGAAATAAAAGTACTAAGCCTAATTATGCAATAGATGAATTGAGAACTGACATCCATTTTAATGGATGTTTTAAAAACAAGCTAATTAAAAAAATATGAACATATTTAACATTATTAATTTATTTTATCTTAAAACAAAAGATCAAAGTATCAGAAAAACATTAAAATAATACTAAAAGATAATAAGAATAATATGAAAAGTGAAACTTACCACAAGAGCGTCAATTTCCAATGTGGCTCATGTTCTCCGCCATTTTATAAACAAATAAATTGCTGTTCCCAGATTCTTAAAGTTAAAAAGTGATTTTTGGTTCATCCGTTATGATACCATGCCAGTTCTTGATTTCAAAAATATAAATTTTCGCAAGAGGAAGGAAAAGTAAAACATCCATTTTAATGGATGTTAGGTCTCAGGAGGATAAACTGAATTAGCAGAGCAGTAATAAGTGCACAAGTGGAACCGTATCACGCTGAGAAGTTGAGCCCAGTAAATTATGTAAAAAGAGTGAATTATATTCAATGTTTAAATCAATTTAAATGACTGAAAAAGAAAAATGTAATATATGTAAAAATGAGAACAAACTAGATTTAAAACCAAACTATATTTTTATTTAACAAAAACAAGATTAAAATAAAAATAAAACCTTTAAAACAAAACCAGAAATGTATGACATGAGTCCATTATGAGTTTAACAATTTGGATTACTTCTAATTCTCAAATAAATGAAGTTCCAAATTAAACATCTAAACCAGGTCTTTCACTAACACAAAATACACTGCTCAAAACAATTAAAGGATATTGCAGTTTTAGGTAGATTTTGTATCTGGGAAACTTTTTAGCTGATTGATACATGGTCGACAGACATAGTAGGTTATACGAGAATAAATTACACATGTTTGGCAGAAAAAAATGCATTTTATTGCGCATTTGTGTACAAAAGGAAAAAAACACAATTTGTGCATATGAGAAAAAAAGAATAAGGAAAGGTGTTTTCTTCAAAGAAAATCATTTTCAGTAGGGGGTATGGTTTCCACGGGCGGCCAGCAACGTTGAAAACCTTTGAGGCATGGACTCAATGAGGCTATTAATGACGAGTTGGGGTATTCTGCCCCACTCTTCCAGAAGAGCTCTTTCCAGTTCTTGGAGAGTTTGTGGGGGTTGTTGGCGGCCAGAAACTCATCTTCCTAGAGCGTCCCAAACGTGCTCAATTGGATTCATATCTGGAGAACACGCTGGCCATTCCATTCGAACGATTCCTTCCTCGAAAAGGAAATCCTCCACCAGGTTTGCACGATGTGGCCTGTAGTTATCGTCCATTAAAATGAAGTTATCTCCGATTGCTGCAGCGTAAGGGACTATAATAGGTCTGAGGATCTCATCCCCATATTGGCGACCAGTCAGAGCTCCATCTCGAATGATGTAGAGGTCAGTGCGCCCGTCAATGGAGATGCCACCATACACCAACACTCCTCCACCGCCAAATCTGACACTTTTCGTGCACAAACACAGGATTATTCCTACTACCACGGTCCCTCCAGATGAAAATACGCCTATTATCCGGATGCACAGAAAAACGGGACTCGTCAAAAAACAGAATATTGCTCCATTCATTTCTCCTCCAGTTGACATGCTCGGTTGCCCACTCCCTGCGGTCACGACGATGCCTTGATGTTAATCTAACACATACCATCGGTCGGCGAGCATACAGACCTACAGCATGGAGCTGGTTTCGGACAGTCTGAGTTGAAATTGCGGTGCCTGTAGCCGAGCGAAGGTGTTGTTACAGAAGAGTAGCGTTCATGTTTTGGTGTCTCCGAGCTGTTAACGCTAAATACCAATCTGTTGTCCATCTACGACCTTGCCCTGGTCTTCGGCCTGCACACCCACTCTCCAAAAAACGGTTCCAGATCCTGGAAATGACACTTTGTGACACTCCAATGGCTTGCGCTACTTCGGCTTGAGTTTGGCCCCCTTCTAACCTACCAACAATTCTCCAAGCTTCTGAATCTGTCAAATGACTTCGCTGAGACATCGTACTCATTGAAACAAAGCAATCACTGAATGCCGATCATCCTTGTCTTCAATCTCTTTTATCCAGTTGAAAGTCAAATTTCATTCGCTGCCGCTGAAGTGACGTTTTTGACATCAAACTCAAAATTTGCATACTTCACAGTTTGAAAACCAGAAAAATTTGCATTTGTGATTCTCTTCTTCTATTTTCGGCAAAAAAAATTTCGTTTATATCTTTATTTTATATAAAACTTCAAATATCCTTTAATTGTTTTGAGCAGTGTATATGAAAGAGACCTATGACATCCATGTCCTCATATATTTAACCACTTAAACGGCGACGTGTATGAGGAAACAGTGCTTTAACCCCCGACGTATCTCGGGACAGCCGGTGAAGTGGTTAAATAAGGATTGGAGCACCAAAGAATTAATTTATATATCTAATTTAAATTAACTTTAAAAAGAAAACTATTATATTTCAAAAGATTAATTAATTCATATTTATTTCAAGTAGCTTAAACTTAACAATTCCATTCGAAACAGCCTTGATACTTAAGATTGACTTCCCCCCTCAATAATTAAACTTTAAACAGATGCTAAATCCAAAATTTATTATACATTGCCTTACTGGAAACTGCCGATACTTCACGCGAAACAGTCATTAAAACATCATCGGAACCCGAATAAAACAAGTATGACATAACTCCACCCCATACCTTGCATCATGGTAAAAACCAAGCAAGTGTCAAAACACATCCGGTAACCAACATAAACTTTGCCCAAACCATTAAAAAGGCCTAAAGTTTTGTAACACTTGACCTTCTGACATGAATGACCTTATAAGTAAAAAGTGGAGATTAAAAACAAAGTTAAACCATCTTCATTTTAAATAAAAGAGGAGGAAAGGCAATTTCAACAGAAAAATATATTAAAACCATTTAAAAGAGAAACAAGAGCGTGTGCCTATACCGTAACTGTGTTTCTAAATATTTAAGCAGAAAAACACCAAAGGAAAACTTCAGTCTCCATCTACCTTAAAAACTCTTTGACACTATTCCATATAAAAGATGGTGACATTCTTCTTTCAGAGAAAAACAAACATTTTAAAAACCATCAGCTTTCAATAAACGAAACTTGCTTGTGACTAGCCATCTTCAAAAACAAACGAAGCGAAACCGAAAAGCAAACAACTGTCTTACCATAAATACCTCGCGCCAACTGCCGGGCTAATCTACCATGCATGCTCAGATCACGACGTCATCGACTCCAGAACAATTTCCGATGCGCCGTGTCTATCACAAGGGAGAAATGCAAATACTGACAGACAGGCAGTGCCCTCCATCGTCAGTTGTCAACTTTCCCCAGTTCAAAGATGAAACGTACGGCTGTAGGACGAAGTTATGAAATTAGAAAAACAGCGATTCGCTATTGTTTTGTACGAGAGACATGCTACCGAGATCTAAAAGTAAATAGACGTTTGAGGCAAGAAACAGAAAGGAAAGAATACATCTGGAGTAATTAAATCGTAGGTGGAAATTAAAGACTATTTAAATGTTATATTTTAATTTTAGACTTTAAAATTTAAATTAGATGTTCAGATAAATTAATTTATTATTTTAATCTTTATCTTAAACTATGGAGATTTATAAAAGAAGTGAAACTTAAGGAAATAAAGGTAAGAGAGCTATTTAAACAGGTTATAAGATGATAAGAATAAAGGAGTTGAAAATATGAATATATAGTCAACAACATACTCAGAATCTGCATAAAAGTCTGCTTCTGATGTATGAAAAAATCTCTTATGGTCGCGTAGCGCCAACCGTGCAAAACCAAATATTTTTAACGAGACGATGGGCGCGAAGCGACCATGGCTCCGATCCACAATCTTTTTTTTCAAGTGCACGTAGCGCCCACCGTGCGAATTCACATATTTTTAACGGGATAATGGGCACATAACAACCATAGCTCTTTAATTTACTTTTTTTTGTGCTTGAGGATTCGAACACCAAGACTTGCTTATTAAATGAATTTTTTTGCTTATTATATACTGCTTAATATCAAGGTTCGTTTGGAAAAAGTGGCCCAGCTAGCGGGCGTAGCTTGCTAGTACAAATAATAAAGTTCGTGGTTTTTTTTTTTTTGTTTTTTTTTTTAAATTCATTTACAGAAACAGCTCAACAATTGGGCAAAACAAAAAGCAGCATTTATTACAACAATAATAATAATACCAAAGTGAAAAACAATTTCTGGAGATTTCACAAAACATTAAAATTAAATATTGAAGTTTAATTTTAAAATATATTTTTATAAATAAGTAATGAATCTCAATAACGAAATTCATAGGATGGATATAAGATAGATTCCTAGTTCAATCATTTTAGTCATCTGTTAATGAAACTTTGTTTTGTTTTTAAATATGAATTTGGAATATCTATCAGCAGTTATTCTAAACAAAAGAGCTTTTTTGATAAAATTAGTTTCTTATAGAAAATTTACAGAAGCAAGAGTCATTGATTTAAATAAAAATTAGTTTTTAAAAACTTCAGCTATGTAAATTTAAAAAATCCCTCTGTATTAATGAAAAACAAAATTAATTTTTCTTTCGTAAAATTTTAATTTGATTATTCTAACATTTAAGAGCTTAGCTTATATCAACTTGAAATTTATTTGCATTGTAAACCAAATTTATATTTCTTATCAAATGTCATTAAAATGTAAAGAATGTACAATGCCATGTACTACATACATTAATTACATCAAAGCAGATAAAATTTTGATTTTTAGCAGAGTAATCTTTGAATATAATTTTGAAAAATAAACAAAATTATAATTCAATAGAAAAATACGAAAAAAAAAAACAATTTTCAGTCTTAATAATGCAGTCATAATAACATCTTATATTTTCTTTGCACCTTGAAAAATAAACTTGTTTTATTTATAATATAAAACAAAATTGAAAAAAAAAGTAAGCTGATAAATATCAACCTCTTAAGAAATTATAATAAAAATATTCATTTTATTTATACCCACTGAATGATATTTTTAAATTATATAACAGAAATGTAGAATTACAATATTACATCCTGCATTTTTTTTTCTTTTTTTATTTCAAACCAAAATTCCTTCATTTAAATTGATGCCAATAGATGGTGTCAAAACAAAAGCTGAAGTCCCTGAAATAAAGACAAATTTTACTGTGCCAAGCGAAGTAGATGCTTGGAACCTTTGCAAAAAAAACCAATTTTCATTCTCAGTAATGAGGTCATGATAACATCTTATATTTTCAGTGCACCTTGAAAAATAAACTTGTTTTATTTATAATATAAAACAAAATTTAAAAAAAAATAAGCTGATAAATATTAACCTCTTAAAAAAATTAGTAAAACTAAATTTAAAATTCATCAAAGAAATCATAATAGAACTATTCCTTTTATTTATATCGAATGATATTTAAAAATTATAAAACGGGAGTTCAAAAAAAATTATCTGAAGTTACATTATTACTTCCAACATTTTTTTTTTTCTATTTCAATTTGAAACCAAAATTCCTTCATTTATATTGATGCTAATAGATGGCATTAAAACAAAAGTTGAAGTGCCTGAAATAAAGAGAGATTTTACTGTGCCAAGCGAGGTCAATGCATTTTGTAAACTTACTGCTTATAAATGCAAATGAAAGTGAAAAATGTATTTGAAAACATATTTAAAGGTTTTTACAAATATTTTAAAAACAGAATCGGATGTCAACCTTTTTTTTTTTTCTATAAAGAATCGAGAAGAGTCATTCATTTGCTTCTAAATTTGGAATTTCTGTTTTTAAATGGAAACTGTTGTGTTTGTTTGTTTATAATAACTTCTTTTTAATTTAGAACTTAATGCATTATAATTAGATACGATATACATATTTCATATGAAATTATGCTGTACAAACATTATTTTAAGTAGAAGAAATCATTTAGCTGTCAAATGCTAGCATTTGTTTTTCATTAAACCTAACTTGGCGTTTAGCTATGGTTGTTTTGCAGACCAAAGTAATTCATACCGCATTTGTTCCCTACACTTTTCTCCACTCCGATTTTATTATAAATAGATATTCACAATTTTTCATCACAATTGAGATTCATGTATTTCTACTGGGTTTCTTTATTGAAATCTGCACTTTGCAAATTTCGTCAAAAGTTTGCAGTACAGTTTTTATCGTGATCCTTCTATGGATATTGCTTTTTTCACCACGATCCTTCAACAAAATTTGTTTTCTTTCTGTGATCTTTTGATTACAATTTGTGTTTGCTTGCTGATCTGTTGATGAAATTTGCGATCTCTTGACGAAATTCATATTTTCTTTCCACAATATTTTCCAAGAAATGTAAAACATACTCACAGAAGAAATATAGATCTGTGGAAGAATTTGCAGCGGGAAATATTGCACAGAATTTTATTGTGAAAGATTTTCCTTTTTTGTATGCAAATCTCACGATTCCACACACGATTTCAAGTCCTGTCCTCAAAGACACCCCCCCCCCCTCGAGAAGAATCTTAAAATGCCATTTTCTGTTTGTAAGGGAGGAATTCTTGTATATATATTTATGGAAACATGATTCTTTTGTGGTTAATATCCATTAAGAGGTTTTTATATTGAATTGGTTTTTCAGTACAGAATATTTTTTCCCTCATAAGCACTTTTTAATGTCCGAATTTTTAAAACTTTCAGATTAACTACTATTTTAAAATTTCGGAATAGAATCACTCTGGAAAAATATGCTGCATAGACTAAAAATAAATAAAATAAATATATATATATGCATTTTTTTTAGACCGATTTTTGTAACATCATAGTTTATGGGTCCAAATCGTTTAAATCACGGCTTTTTCATAGCAGTTGGCAGGCCTGTATATGGGAATGGTATATCAATTAACACAACTTTGTCAATATATGTTACGTGTTTCTGATAGATTTTAGGATACTTAAAAATATTTCTATCTCTTTCTAAATAAAAATTTACTTCATTTTTTGGATTATAGTGATATTAGGTTCTAATTATAATATTACATTATCATTTTATTTCTATTTAATTTACAAACTTGTTACCTCAACTGAATATGTAATAACAGAATAGAAACAACCTTTATTTTGATTATGAGGCATTTTCATACCGAATTTCATTTATCCTAAATATACTTATAACTTTTATATATTGTAACCTTTCTTTTCAGCTATGTAATTATTGCTAAATTCAAATGACAAAATTTATATAAACATTGTAAAAATGTTTTCAAATTAGAACTTTTTTGAAAATCTGTAGGTGTTGAAAACTCAGCATCCTCCTTAAATATAAAAATTGTTATTTATTTTCAGTAGAAATAGATACTTGTTGGACAGTGTAATTATATTAGAGAATGAGTGATCATTATTTTAAATTCCCCTATTCATTAACATGGGATTTTGAAATTTGTGCAGAACAGCAAAGCATCTTCTTAAGGTGCTGAGAAGCAATTTTGTTAAGTAAAATACTTTTAAGATGCAAAATCATTAATGTTTTAAGAATATATATTCATCAAATTGAATGAATCTTCTTTTTCTAGCCTCTTAAAATTTTCAAAGAATTTTGTATCAAACAAAAGCAGATAATAATAAAAGTTATGATAAAATATTTAGGTACTACTTGGTTATCCCATCAACCAATTTCGCCAAACTAACAGCCAAATTATGCATATTGACATGATTTTTATTTGAAATAACAAAAGAACAAATAAATTAGGAGAATATTAATAAAAATACAAATAAAAAGTCAAAATAAAAATAACTTGATGACGTTTTAAACACTTATTTTGTGTCTAATATCATTGAATATGACATTCACGATCATCCATTATTGGCATTTAATCTTGTAATTTGGTGACAGTTTTTCGGTCTACGGGATAACCAAATAGTACCAATATTTAAATATTAAGTCTGATTTTTTGCTAGTCAAATCTATAAATAGGTTAGTTACAGTGACAAACTGCAGTAGATAATTAACGTGAGTGTTTGAAGATTCCAAGTAAGCTGTACTGTTACCATATAATATTTAAAATATGATTAGAGAGTTTATAAAGTGAATAGATAAATAAATATTTTAAAATGAAAATCTATTTAAACAGAATTAGTACAGCAAGGTTCAGTTTCTGTTTTCAGCCACCTGTTGTTGAAAAATAAGTGAGATTAGGTTTTGTCTCTAATGAAACATGAATATTTATTAGAATAAATTCTGGGAGATTTATTTCAAGTTTTAGAATATATAGGGGAGAGAGAGAAAACACTAAAACTTAATGTCTTTATTTCTTGTCAAATGTATTAAGTAGTATGTTTGAATAGGAAAACGCTAGAAATTTAAACTTTATGTGTAAAATATTTATTTTAAACAAAAACAATTTTCACAAAAAGTAAACATTTATTGGTTAAAAAATATTTTTTACTTTTGAGTAAAATCATATCTTTTAAAATTTTCTCTCATTCTTTCAGCCATTTTCTTCTCTTCAACTGAATTTACACATTCTTGCCAATTTACACGATCTTTCGCATTAAGTACATCAGCTAGTATATTCCTATATAAGAAAAAATATTTTTAAAAAGAGAAAAGGATTCAGAGGGCCAGAAATCCACACTGTTTGAGAGAGGACATTGTGCAGATTCCGAGCCATTGAAATAATAATAATAAAGATTATAAATAAATAAAATATCAGATTATTAAGTTATTATGAATCCTATAACAGTCTCATCACTTACAAAAGTGTCTTGGAAGACATCTTCAAAACAGACCTGTCTCGTCCATATTGAAAATTTGCTCAGAGGATAAGTTTTCCTCAGAAACTTATCCTAAATCGGCATGAAATTTTTTTGCTCCTGCTCTTAATGGTCCTAAAATTGGTATTCCGTCACTATGCCATTGCCTGAACCATTCATACAAAATAGAATCTAAATCTTTTGATTTCAATTCTGGATTCTAGCATTAGTATCACTTTTTGTGTAGAATTCCAAATTTTTTTTCTCTGCTTACGAATATCATAAACTGTTGTGACAGCAATGCAGTATGTATTGGCTATGTACCTAGACATTGCTCCATCACTCAATTTTTTAAAGATTTCCACTTTTTATAGCACCGTAAGTGCAACATGCTTTTGCTTTTCCATATTTTAGATACTTCATAGGAAAAAAATTACTGTAAAATAACTTAATGAATAAAATACAAGATCTTGCATGTTATAAAAACAGCAACAGAAACACATTTGTGTATCTAATCTTCTTCTCTTCACTTCAACTCCAACTTTTGCTGCATTCTTTGTAAAATACTCTGGGATCCAGGTAAACTTTTCAAAGAGTTCAATCTGACTCGGGTAATGTTCATGAGTAATGAACAGCTGTGAATATATCCTGTCAGGAAATGTTAACAGAAATAAACTACTATCTCATTCTAAGGCATTAATAAATGATGCAGATGTAAATAATTTGTTCCTTTTGAATCATTAGAAACCAAATTGTCTGTGAAAAAATTATGAAATGTAAACAAACTTCAACAGAAATTTTTTTTTCAGTCATGTATAGAGTTTGAAAATGCTAATAAACAGTTTTTTTTTTTAAATCTATGTAGGTTTTGATTTCCTTATTTTGTCACCTTCATTTAAAAGCAATCCACAATAAGAGCTCAAAAAGAGCCAATTTTCGATGGAATGGCATAATTTTCACATGTAATTAACATGTAAACCTTACAGAAAGCTTTTATTATTATTTGCTTAAACTAGTATTTTATTTGTAATTGCTCACCTTTCACCAATTAAATTAGAAAATAACTATATTGTGCAATGTATTTGAAAATTGTCTCATCAACCTATAAAAAAACAGGATAATGAAGAAGTAATTCAGTTGAAATAATTTTAGAAAGGAGGATGGGAGTATTATAACGATCACTAGCTGTGTATGAAAAGAGGCTGAAAATAAAATATACTAGACTTTTTAAAGACACAATAAATGTTTTTTATTATACAAAAAGTACTATAATTAATTTAGTGATGCAAGTTTTAGCTTATTTAAAAGACCTTTTAACCATAGAAAATTTTAATTGTAAATACTTAGTCGCACTGTAGTAGTGGAGATTCTTATCCCTGGTGTTACAAAGTGGTCTACAATAAGCTGTAGCATAGTAGTGTGTCTTCTCCTTCAAGCTAAAGAGCTCGAAAAGGGTCTTCTGTAGGTGTAACTCATGGTTAGCCCCGAACATGTCTTCTGAACACAGAATCTTCGAACTGATATTGATCCTAGAGTTGTTAGACCACACTGTGAGATATTTTGAGACATCTAGTAGCATCAGCCTGTGACAAACCCCATTTCCATCCATCCAACCACCTGCCACTTTAATGAATCAAGCAAATGACTTCCCCTAGACATTGCTAAACTCTTCTGTCAAAGAAACTGCTAATAACAGTTCAAAATCAACAAAAATTACACACAAAATTACAAAAGCTTGACATTTTATATATTCTTCCCTTATTTATACATACCTGTTCTTTTCTATAAAATAAAAGCAGTATCTATTGCTTTTGCTTAAGTTCTTTCAAAATTCATTATTATAATTCGTATAAACTATGAAGTTTATTGTTACAATTACTTTTTTTATGGTGAGCTTCGAAAAACATGTTGTACCTTAAATATTGGAAACCAATGTATGTAACACACAGGTTTGCATTATAAAGGTATTCAATTATATTACAAATTCAGCAGTTCAGGCAGAAAAATTTCAGCTATGATTGCATTTTTCACAAACTGAATAAAAAGGGGAAAATAAAATGTGATTTTCAATTTTATATTAAAGCCATTTTCAAAAGCATTCTTCTCAGAATTCAATAGACCTAAATCGTCTTAAGGCCCCTGTCCTCGCTCGAGGAAACGCTTGCGAGCTAATGCTATTCCTATGGGGAAGCATTTTTCTAATAACTCTTTCACATTTTGACATTTTTTAATAATTTTTTTTCCATTGGATAGCTGAGGTGCATGCCGACAGCACACCTTTTTTACTTTTTCGATTTTGGTTGCAGATATTTTTCTTAAAAGCACTTTCAGTTTCAAAACTGGTTTTGAAAGTGAAACTACCTTTGTAAAAAATATCTGCAACCAAAATTGAAAAAGTAAAAAAGGAGTGCTGTCGGCATGCACCTCAGCTATCCAATGCAAAAAAAAAAAAAAAAAAAAAAAAAAAAAAAATCAAAAATCAAAAATGTCAAAATGCAAAAGAGTTATTAGAAAAATGCTTCCCCATAGGAATAGCATTAGCTTGCAACCATTTCCTCGGCCAGGGACAGGGGTCTTAAGGAGATAAAAATTAGCTTTGGCTTTTTTGTGCATTATTTATAATGATTTGAAGAGCATTTCAATTTTTTTTAAATAAAACTTGAGGTGGAAAAAAATAGAAAAATAAAACAAGAGGTTTTCACTTTTTTATTAAAGCCCCAAAATCTCAATCTTACACAACCCAGCTAACCCACATTTCATCACTTCTCTATTAAGGTGAGATGTGCCTACAGAAGGCTGAAAAAAAATGTTTTTTAACCTTTTTTTTCTAGAATAGGAATGAAGATTTTAGCTCCAAGCTTTTTGCATGTTATTTATCAATACTAGAAGAGCATTTCAAAATTTTTTAAATAAAAATTGATTTGGCTCATGTCACAGGTTGATATCCTAGTGTGTCGACCATGCACTTCCAATTGAGTGAGATCTAATAGATCGAGATAGATAGAGAATTTTAATTAAGTATTATGAAACTAGTGATATTGTCTGGAGCTTCAAGCATTTTAAAGTCAAAGAGCTGAAAATCAACAAAGTTGCAGCCATTTGAAAGAAAAGGTCTATTTTTGACCGAGGGAGGGGGGGGTTCACATTTAGGTGTCTTTAAAAATGTTTATATTTTACAAAATTGGCTGAAAGTGTCTTATGCTCCAATAAATCACATTACCTTTAATAAAAAACCTAGTAAGATCAGTTTAATAGTTTTTGCATTCTTATCTGGTTCAGTTTCAAAAAAAGTCATTTTGCATATAATGTGTTTGTAGTGTTCCAAAATGATTTAAGTTTAAATTAAGTGTAACTATGATCTGCAGGCATGGTGCACTAAATAACTATGAAAAGATTCAAGTTTAATCAAATATTGGGTCATCCAGAAAGTTATGTGGGTTTTTCTGATAAACTTCTATAAAGACATACAAAAAGACAAGAAAATTTTACTGAATCACATGAGCACCATTTTGTTGCTCATCAATTCCTTTGTTGCTTCAGTGAAGGTGACATATTCAGCTTCCATAGTTGAGAGGCTAATACATTTTTCCTTAAGGGCTTTCCAAGAAATTGTAAAAGTAAAATATAGCCTCCTATGGAAACTCTATCATCATGATTTGCAAGCAAAGTCAAAATCTGAATAACAAGAAAGTTTTAATTCATTTACCCTGGATAATTCTAATTTAAAATCTCTAGTGTATTGAAAATAACCAAGTAATTTTAATAAAATGTGCTGATGTCTTATGCCTGGATTAGACTGAAATTGGGAGAGTAGATATACCGCATACATTATATCAGGTCGTATTCAACCTGCAATAAAATTCAAACATCCAATCAGGTTTCTATAGGGATTCTTTGGCATCTCTTCAATTTCTTGCTGATTAATCAGAGAGTCCAATTTTGACAAAACAAGTCCCTTAGGCATTGGTACAGAGCTCATAGAAAAATTATATTTAGAATACAGATCATAAACCTTATCTATATAAGAAGTTTGGTGGATATACAATTTATCATCATTCTCTTCAAATTCTATGCCCAAGAACTTCTTTATTTTCACTAAAACCTTTAAATTAAAAAAAATTCTTTAATAAATCTACACCAAATTCCAAATCATTTTTAGTTTTACCAAATATGATATCATCAACATACAGCAAAAGAACAATTTTATTTTCAAATATATAGATGCAATTACATCAGTTAAATTTCTAGACATTTAATTTTAAAAGAGCATCATCTATTTCAAAAAACCATTGTCTAACACTTTGGTATACACCACAAAGATTTATTTAACTTACAAACTTTACCTTGTTCCAATAGAAAACCTTCCAGCTGTTGCATATAAATGATTTTATCCAAATCTGCTTATAAGTACGTGTTATTTACATCTACCTGTACGTTTAACCATTTAAAAAAACATATAAAAATACTAAAAAACAATCTTGTAATTGAAAAACTTACAACAGGACTAAAAACTTCATTGTAACTTAAACCTTTAATTTGGCTATATCTCTGAGCTACAAGGCATACTTTAAATCTGACAATTTCAATGTTTTGATCTCTTTTTGTGGTATAAAACCATCTATTACCCAAATTTTGTGCATCTTCTGGTGATTCTACTAAATCCCAAACTTTGCCGTCGCACATGGCATTGGTTCATAGCCACTTCCCATTCAGATGCTTCGGTGTTTTAACAGTTTCCTTGTGACTTCTAGGCATTTTAACTTCTACTAAATTTATTTAATTACTAATCGAAAAATTTTAAACTTTACAAGATTTTTACCTTTAAAATAAAAAAATCTTCATCCTACATATTATTTGCTGAACAATACTAAATTGCATCATTTGTGGATCTCAATTTAACTCTAGTACCCTCAATACCATAATAAATGTCTGTCCTAGGTTCATTTTTTATGAGGAACAGCACTTCTTATCCAGTTAATGGATGTACAAGGAATTAAATTCAAGCTTTTCCTCGTTTTAACTTCTGAACTCATTTTTACAGGACTCATTCGACATTTTCAGATACTCTCCCTTAACTTGGATGGACTATCACATCTATTTTTAGACTCAAAAATTTTGTGCATTATAGGAAAAATATCCCCATCCTCAGGAAAATCAAAATATGAAAAAGATTGAAACAGTTTAGATTCTTTTATGGCATCAACCCCCCTTTTACTCTCATCAAATCTCAGATTTATCGTCTCAAAAAATTTCTGTTCGCCTATTACCTACATGTGGTAACCCTTTGTTGATTGCGCATAACTGCACATTATACCCAGTTTAGCTCTCATATTGAACTTTTTCCTGTTTTGTTTAGGTATACCAACATAAGCTAGGCAACCAAACTTTTTAAGGTGAGATACAGAGGGTCTTCTCCCAGAATGTAACTCAAAGAGCATTTGTTTAAAATTTTTATGACAGAACTCTGTTCCACATATAGGTAAAACACAAAAGAGCCTCTGCCCAAAATTTCTGGGATAGTCCACTAGAGTTAAGAAGCGTTTTTACTTCATCAAGGGCAGTTAAATTAAAACATTCTGCATAACTATTCATCTCGGGAGAATATGGATTCGTCTTTTCGCATGTTATTCCCTGATCCTCTAGAAACTTACGAAATACTTGATTACAAAATTCAAGACCTCCATCTGTTCAGACAGAGACTACTTTCTTATCCAAAAACCTTTCGGCTCTTTTCTGATACTTAAGAAAGGTCTAAAAAATGTCAGACTTGTTTATCAGGATGTACACAGTAACTTTTCTTGAGAAATCAGCAATTATTAACAAAAAATATCTATTTTTAACATGAGATGCAACAGGAAATGACCTGCATAACTCCATATGCAGCAGCTGGAGAGTAGATTTTGACTTAATATGAACTGTAGGTGTAAAAGATACTCATTTTGATTTAGCTAATTTGCAGGAAATACAATCTTCAGTCAATTTAGATAGCATAGGTAAACCATTAACACTTTTTTGTTTAC
Organism: Maratus speculifer; assembly: GCA_964019185.1. Taxonomy (NCBI): domain Eukaryota; kingdom Metazoa; phylum Arthropoda; class Arachnida; order Araneae; family Salticidae; genus Maratus; species Maratus speculifer. The sequence goes on along the minus strand of OZ025293.1, from coordinate 237,526,680 downwards.
CACATAATCACTGTTAATGTGGCAGAATCTTTCATGCCATGATTCATTAACATTTACTTTTCTATTTGATTTGCTGAAAATTTGACTGAACTGTTATTTCTGTAACATAAGAGGATTTTAAAGGACAAAGGTAATTTTTTCTCAATGCATAGAACAGCTCATTACCATGTTTATCAAATACAAAAACTTTACTACTTTTACCAGCAAAATTAATTCTTAGTTTTTCAACTTTAACTGGCTTGGACAACATCTATTCAGCTTGTCATGTATTCTCAAACAAATGCTGTCCGAGTTCACATTAAAAGATTAACTTCTGGCAGTAACTTTTTTCTTAAATAAGGATATGTAAAACATCTTTTAAAATAATACGATTAAATTTACCATTTTTACATTTTATTAAAAATTGAAGTGTACCCTTTCCCTCAACTGGACTTTCTCTCTACTCAACTTCAAAAGACATGTGTAAATCAGATACAGGCTCAAAGTCGAAAAATAAATTTCTATTGTTACAAAAATGTGCTGTAGCAGCACTATCAAAAACCCATTGGGTGCTTTTATAGCCCAAATCTGATGAATTTGCCTCACACAGTTTAGGAAAAAGCTCTATTAAACTACATTTCAGTTCAGAGAAGGTATGATTAAACACTTGTTTACATTCAACATTACTAGATTCTGACTGAAAAGATTTATTTTTAGAATTAATTTTAAGATTAGGTGTATTTTGAAATTTACTTTTAACATTAGATCTAGAAAAATTACTTTTACTTCTTACTTTAAAATTATTTTTACTATTACAAACTGTTTCAGAATTACTTTTACTATTAGAAATTTGACCATTATCATTATTTAATCTGAGTTTACAATAAGAAATCACATGACCATACATTTAGCAGTAAAAACAAGGACCAATTTTTTGTTTACCTGGTTTAACAAATGGTTCACTGGAAAAAGCCACATTTACACAAGCCAAATCTTTCTGAGACAACTTCAGGCGATTTTCCTCCACTAAGAGCTCCACTTCTAATTTATCAGGTATAAACTTTTTATCACTCCCTCTATAGATGGCTTGAAAATCATGAGGAAGGCTCCGTATCATTTTATGATATCCCAGATACAGAAGTTGAAAGTGGTGATCTACATCACGAAGACACTCAGCTGCTTGTTTCACAAGACACAAAAAGAGTCCCAGATTTCCTCAAGGCAAAATCTTGTACTGAAAAAAATATCTAGTGGCTAGATCACTCTAGCTCTAGTAGTTGACTCAAAATGGTCATGCAAATTTTTCCACACTTTATCTCTGTGTTTAGTACCGGAAATCAATGGTTGAAACTCCAAATTCAAAGACTGATAAATGATGGTATAGGCTCTGTTTTTTCTCAATTTCAAGTCTTGTTTCTCTCTCCAGGATAGGTCAACTTTTTCTGGTTCTACTTCTGATTCTGCAGTATCTGTTTTAATGGCAAATGAATCTAGCTTCTTTTCAGGAGGCTTGTAACTGCACATTCTACAAACTCACAGGCTCCATAGTGTAGTAATAAAATTTTAACATTGTGCTTCCAAAATTCCCTATTACTGCCACTGAGCAAGGTGTTATTTTATACTACTTCCATCAGCCCCTGCCCATTAGAACTTTCTATTTAGGCAATCAGTAGAAGTAAACACAATTGAGAACTAAAAAGTTCATTTTGAAAGATACAGAAAAAGTCCACAAGCAACATCTTCACTTCCACAATTAAAAAAACACATGGTTCTTTACCGGGCCTGGACCCATAACCAGTGCTAAAATTTTCAACTAACTAAGCATATTATACAGCAGAGACAAGTGGAAGTCTAGAAACTATAGTGAAATTATGTGGAAGACTTTTGATGAAGCAGCAGATATTACAATTTAACTCATTTATTTTATGAAGAACTATGATCGGTATTTATATGTGATAAATATTAAGTATACCTTTTGCTTAAAATAATAACAAACTAAAATATACAATACAATAGAAATCAGCTAAGCATATCAACTTTGCTTATGCCATTCTAAAAAACAAATGCTGCTATAAAGCAAGCAGCTATGGCATAGTAGGATGAGGCAAGGATCATCCACCTCATTCCTTCTTATATCTGTATTTTCGGGTGTATGCGTTGCACCTCATTACATTAAAATAAAACAATAAATTACAATAAAACAAATATTCGTCAGAAGCGCTGCACTCACGAAAATAAATCAAAATAATGCTAAAAATTACCTTAGTTTCTGTTTTTTTGTGGCAATTTTTTTTTACATTTGTAAAAGGAATGCAATTTTAAACTGCTAGTACTGCAGTATTTTGTCCTTTTTCACGATAAAATTTAATCTGAATTAGTACTGCGATTTTTCTTTTAATTTTGGTAAAGTTTTCATATGATTTTTATTGGTTTTTTCATGTTTTTCGAAATTAAAAACAGAAATTCTGATTAAAATATTAGTCTAGCACTATAATTATGTTCTCTGCAATTTTTGATTTTAATTTTTTTCCCCCACCAAATATATATATCTTTCATTCAATAAGATTTATTTCACAATTCGCGGCAATTTTTTGATATTTATAAAATGTATTAATATTATTAATAAAAAATATTATTACTATAATCAGTATTACAATCTTATCCCAATATAACAAATTTAGCTCTCTTTTCAATAAAGTTTCATCACATTTATCTGCGATTTTTAATGCAATTTTGTATGCGTTTTGTTTTAATTTTTGATATTTGTAAAAGTAATCCAATTTAAATGGTTTAACCTAAAATTTTATTCCTCTGCAATTTTTGAATCTTTACACTTATTTTTTTAATTTTTCACAAATATATTTAAAATTCAAGATGATATTTATTGAAAAAAATGAACGCACTTTTTAATTCAAAATCATTTGAGTATTTGTGCAAATTTTATTCCTTCAAATGTAAAAAAGATCCTATGAATAAGTTAGAAAGTTTAGCGTTGTTGAAAAAATAAATGTTTGAGCAGCAAACAAAAAATTTCTTTTCCTTACTATAAAAAAGAGAAAAAAAATGGTATTTTGATGATTAATTGACCAATTTTGTTCAAATTTTCAGCAACAGGAAATAATAATATATTATGCTGTTTACCAAATTTTTATTAAAATATAATAAGTTTTAAGAAAATTATAGATACCCATAAAAAAAGCCCACTGGATTAAAAAAAAAAAAACCTCATTACATGACATGTTTGTTATTTAGCTCCGTAAGAACTCGGACACAGTGGATAAACGTTTCATTGATAAATGTTTTGCAGTGCAAAAAAGAAACAGTTTAAACCAAAAATATTTCGTGAAGCAAAACGGAAGGAAAAGATTTTTTATTTAAGACAAACACAATAATACAGTAAACAGTAGACTCCCCCAAATCCACACAGCTTTGGACCAGAGGTTGTGTTGATTTTAGAATTTCGTAGATTTTTGGTCATTGCTTTGTTTATATTTTTCAAAAAGTAATTTGAATGTAATTAATAATGAAATCAAAAGTATAATGAATGCTTACAACATACTAAAATATTAAAATAAGTAATAAACTAAATAATAAAAATTTAGATAATTTTTAAAATTATTAAAACATAAAAGCAAAGGTCAAGTTAATAATCAATAATGTACAGTACAATTATATATTCATTATAAAGATGAAATGTGTTTTTCTTAAATTATTCAATGAAAATTGCATTATAAAGGTACATTACTAATTCACATCAGGATCATTAAATAACAAAGCTTTATTTCAAGTTTAGCCAGAATTAATAACTAAAAAGCTTGATTAATACATAAATATATTTGGTAAGATTGCGATTACTAATGATATCAGCAATATCATGATTTTTTCAGAAATAAATTATTCTTTCTTCATAAAAAAACAGGAATTCAATAACCTTAACAAAAATTACAAATTAAAAAATGTATGGAGTCTATATAAAGCTAAAAAGGTCAAATTTTGCACCTACATCTGAACTGAATGTTTCATTGTTTACATTCATAAATTATGTGTGAATTTTAGAGAGTTGCAGATTTTAGGAGTGCAGATTTGAGGGAGTCTACTGTACTTCATTTTTTGTTAAAATCTTCCTTTAATGTTCGTTTGTGTTGTAGGGAAAGTGTAATTTTAAAGAATGGAATCCTGAAGAATTTAAATAAACATGTGTCGTTTGGGCGATTTTCAAAATGAAAACACAACCAGTAACAATTATTTATATGAGAACAATCACTTGTTAATGTTATTTTAATGGAAAATATTTTAAAAAAATATCTAGCTGGCACTTCATTATATTTATTTTATTTATTTTATTTTGCATTAGCCAGCGGACATCGATCCTTACAAAAGTTGCTTCCTACTTTTTTGATTTCTGAAGTTTTTTTTAAAACAAGGATACTTTCCCTTTTAAAACTGGTTTTAAAAGTAAAAGTATATTTTAAAAAAACCTGTAAACAAAATCAAAAAATTTCGGTTTTTTTTTTTTTTTTTTTTTTTTTTTTTGCAATCCTTTGAAGAAATATGCATTTTTCCACAGTCCTTTGAGAAAAATTTCGTTATTTTCACAGTTCTTTGACGGAAGTTGCATTATTTCACGATCCTTTGATGAAATACTTTGTTTTTCCTCGATCTTCAGTCGAGATACTTTATTTTGATATGATCCTTTGACATATTTCATGGGTTTTTTTTTCTTTGCCATGATCCATTAATAAAATTTGAGTTTTTCAAAAGATCCTTTCATAAAATACACTTTTTAAAAAAAAACAGAAATTGCATTTTTTATGGTTTTTTCATGAAATTTGTGTTTGTTCTGTGAACCTTTGATAAAATTCGTATTTTTTTCCTCTGATCCTTGATAAAATTTTTGCTTTTCTGCTATGTTTGATTGAAGCTAGCTATTTTTCCTGCAAATGTTTGAAAAAAATTAGACTAGCTTTTGTCAAAATTCACAATGTTTTTTATACTTTGAATTTTCGTTCTGATGACTGACTTTTCACAATTTTCGGAAAAATTCTGAACAAAATTACCTCTGTAATAAATATCGCTGTAAGGAAAAAGAAAAAAGAAATCATCCTATCCGCTGCTCTGGCAGAAGCGCCACACTAAGCATATTTTTAACTCTTAAACTCGTATGCGCCACAACGCTTATGCCTGAAAATATGGTACAAACAAGAAAGCAGAACTTCTGCATAACAGATGTTACCATTGAAAAAGAAAAACATGCAAAATGCCATTGGTTGAACCATACTAATCTCATGCTGAACGCTATGACACCAAAACTTCTGATCGAGTGTCATAAACAGACGTGAATGACGAAATAACAGAGTGGACACCAGGTATAGGATTTGATTCAGGATAAAACATTTGAGTACATCATAAGCAAAAGTACATTATATCTCATGTACATATAACTGGTGATGACTGTATTTAGTAAGATATTTGACATTTTGATTTTTATGCAAAGGTAACTGAAGAGTTTTTGTTTCTAAGGTACTCCCATAAATAGTCTTCTTTCAAAGTTTAATGCTTGATCTTGTCTGATTCTTTCTGAATAGTCTGATAATTTTCAGATCAAAGCACCATCATAACCACGTACATTCCGTAAATTTGATCAAATAGATGTTACTTTAATACTCAATCAGTTATCCATAAAAACCATTTATCCCAAATACATCTGATGCCGACTACTCTGGATAAATAGCTCTGTACTGTAATGGAAAATAGTGCAATGCAAATGTAGCAGGTACATCTCAAAGTAAAGGACTGAGAACATGCTGTAATTTTTAATATTATGTGATAAAAGGAATATGACAACTACATATTGTGTTGACAAAAAACAAACCAATAAGTGGTAAGCATTAATTATTACAGGAAGGGTCTTTTAAAATGGCTTTTTAATTTCTTTTTACTATTTTCCACAATATGAAAGTATAATATCCCTTATGTCTTTCTTGTATTTAAGCTTCAACAGTTTTCATATGCATGTTAGCCTAGTAGTGGTATAAATCAATGCAATTTATGTTAAATATTTTTAATAAAATACCTTTTCTTCGCCATATTCCATTTCTTATTACATAAAAAAATATGGTATTTTATTGTCATTTTCCTCATTCTTCTCCTGTATAGGAGATACCTGAGAACAAAATAACACCTTCTTTCAAAAAGGAATACACTAGAGATAGAAAATTTTTTACATTTTAATGTTCTGTACAGATGACCAGAAACACAATGGATGACATCATTCATTGAAACCACTGCTAACTACAATAACTGCCTCAATATGCTGTCAAAACTGACTAACCAGGGGAACAATCAGCTACATCAAAACAGGGAATAATCAGATGGATGTTAGGAATGTTTGTTGTTAGTCTTAATGTATGTGTAAAGAACATTAGTTTTCTAGGATTTAACTCCAATGGAAAGTACTAATCATTCAGAAAACATATGTTGCCATTATCATTTACAATATACCATGTGTTTGATACAATTCGAAAAAAAAAAAAAAAAACAAGAAAAGTTGCTAATTTTCTCCATTTAATTCATCGAACTAAATACAAACCTTACTTTAAAACAGATTTCAAATTGAAATTCCATTTTACAAACTAAAGTTAGATATTCTTCACATAAAATTTGTGCCTTTTTCAAAACTTAAGTAGGGAAAAACATTTAATTTACTCAGTAGGATAGCTTTATATCATAATAGAAATACATTAAATAGATCTTACCGTCCAATCTGAAGAGGAAAATCTTTTACAGAGCTCTCTATAAAAGCCAAGTATCTTCCATCTCGCTTCTTGTTTACCATGAGTTCAAAATAAAAATATTGTTCTTGCCTTCCAGGAGTAAGCTATAAAAATAAAATGTTATTTTTCAGAAATCTATTCAAATTTTCTATATACATAACATAGACTGATGTTAATTATAAACCAGTTTTGAATAAGAGAACTTTGTTTAGAATTAAAGTGGCATTCTTAAATGAAAGACAACATACAATTTTAAACAGTAGTTTAGGAAATAGGAGAAAAGGTGCCTGTATCAAATTTATTGATCTGGAAAATGTCCTTTAAGGTGTTGATGATTATAATAACAGTTTTGTTAAAAGTATAAAGATAATAACTAGATACTATAGCAACATAGGCACAAATTAGAGCATAATCCTAAATTTAAAGAGGAAGAATATAAACTTAATGTAAAGAAGAAAAAAAAGAGTTGTATAAATGTTGATCACAGGAGACAAAGCAAGATTCTTCACAGAATCTAGTTAAATTACATTAATCTGATTTAAATTAATCTGGCGTAAGTTTAAGCTTAACAATGTTCAAGTGACAGGCTAAATATATTTTGGTATGGAATTTGGTTATTATTTAGCATTATTGCCGATGAAAAGAATTGCATAGCTCATTTTAAAAAGTAGAATGAAGCATAATAAAATATTGCAGAAAAAAAAGTTTTCATATGAAAATATTATTCAGTTTGTACATAATATTTTCATATTACTTGTTTACTATGCTACTAATTTTCATATTTTACTTGATAAATTTTTGCATCTTTGGAATCATTTTATTTTTTGTATTGTTGTCTTTTTTATTAAAAAAGGTATAAACCAGTGATTCTCCTATTCTGAACCCATTTTATTTTCTGAATATTGCAGTTCTGTTAATCTTTGCACAAATTATTTTGAAACAGCCTTCTGTACAAACAAAGCATAGATGATCAGTCTTTTATTGATCTTTATAACTATTGGTATAAAGAAGTCTGTCTATAGCTCTGTATATAAAAAAATCTTTTAATATTAAGGTAGAATATATATGAAATAGTCCATACTATTTTATTCCCAAACTATTGCAGAGATATGCAAAAAGTACCATTTGACAAGGAATGTCTTCTTTAAATTGATATAATGTAAGCTGGGATAACTGGACCCATGAGGTTACTTGACTATAGGCTGTTTTATAAAAAACCATTCATGTATTTTAAGTTTTAGCTTCTGTGAACAATGCACCTTAATCCAGTCTTCTTAAAACAACATGTGTCAACTGAATCATAACACTGTCTTTGCTGCAATAAGTTGTATACAATTTAGGTTTCTTTTTTTAAAACAACGTTAATTTGGTTAAACTTCCCTGGCTTTTTATTAAAATACTGTTAGTATTTTTATTAAACAATTTTTGTTTTGTTTTGTTTTAAGATTAGGCACATAAATATATATTAATATTATTGGGTATCTATACATATTTTACTTCATTTTCAAATGTAAGGCCCATGTTCCTGTTACTCCAGTAATTTTTGAAGAATGGGATAACTGGATCACACTGGATCCAAATGTCCCAAAAGTTAAATATTTTTTATTTATTTATTTTTTATTATTTTTTTTTTTTAGTTTTCTTACTATGGGAAATTATTATACCTTGTTGTTTTTGTTGACATGTGCCCGAAGGGCAGGAGGGTTGCTGGAGCTTCCTTTGAAATGCTCCCAGGGGGGTAGAAAGACAGACTTCTGCAGCAGAAGATGTTTAGCAAAGCCTCAATAGATGGCAGCACCAAACATCCCCACCTCCTCAATTTCAATATGTCTCTGAAGGGGAGGGAAAGTTTCTCCAGAGATCATTACCCATTGTAACTGCTATGACCGACCACAGGACTTTCAGAACCCCTTTATTTAATGAGCGTGTACACTCGGTGGGTCTTTGGTGATGTCAAGCATCGAACCCGGGACCTTTCAGTCTGGAGTTTGACGCTATGATCACTAGGCTACCACGGCCTTATTATACCTTGTTAAAATCACATAATAAAATTTTAACCCGGGAGAACTCACTGCATGAGATTTTCTCTCACCGTTGTATGTTTTTCAACTCTTTTTTAAACCATTTTTCATTTTAATTAAAATTTTTAAATGTTATTTCAATTATTTTACTTCTTTTGTGATTAAAAGTACTAAGCTAAACAAAAAAGTTGGTATTAAGTGAATGTAAAGTAAAAGAAAAGCAATTGGGCACTGTAAGAGAAATTCTCATTAGCGAGTTCTCCCGAGTTAAAAAAGCATATTGTATGCATGTGGGGGGGAGGAGGGGTTTATCAAATTAAACTTCTTAAGTGAGATAGACAAATTTTGAAATTTTATGAAGAAGTATATTTGAGAAAGAGTGACATCATTAGAAAATTATCGAAATAATTAAAAATAGTTCTGTTTGATTAAAAAAAAAAAATGATTACATTCTCCACAGATTTCAAGGACTTATCACACTTTCATTGAGATAATTTTTTAAAAAAAATGAGACACTTAAGGGGACCACTACCTTTGAAACTATCTCTTCAATTTTGAATAATACTGTATTAATTTGTGGCGGCACAATACTTAATACTAAAAGTTAAATTAAAGAAAAAACTTGTAGAACAGCTTATTTTACTAAAATTTAAATAAAAAAATAACTTTCAAAACATCTCTACTACTTTAATAAATATTTTTGTTTCCATTTTTTTTCTACATTCATTAGAATGTACTATATAAAACAATGCATGGAGAATTTTAGATGTATGGGATATAGCATTCAATATGATTATTTTTCTCTTGTGCATATTAAAACTAGCCTTTGGGGGCCACTGTAATACTTACCCATCATGAATATGCATAATATAAAATATGAAAATAAACCATGCATAAACTATTTATAAAATGCATTGTAATTCCAAAATAAAATTTAAATGTATATTTAAACATTTTTAACATAGTAATGCTCTATAACTGAATTGTCGGTATTACTTCATTATTCCATCAACCAATTTTGATAAATAATATAAATCGCCAACTACTTGTAAATTATACAAATTGGTATAATTTTTATTAAAAAAAAACAAATTAGTTAAAGATGAATAAAAATACAAGAAAAATATCAAATTAAGCATCACTGGATGAAGTAACAAACATGTGTAATGTGTTTATTGTCACGTGAATGTGACATTTACAATAAGCTATTATTGGTATTTAATCTTATAGTTTGGTGATAGATTTTTTGGTCGACGGAAAATTAAGTAGCACTGAATTGCATAAGAGAAACATCCTTATAACTCGAAAAATAATAATATGAACTAACAATTTAGCATCGGATTAAGCATCTCATTTCCAGTTAAAATATATCTATATGAATTGAAATTGGAATGAAATAAAGGTCATAAAAAATCAAAGAGAGTGTAAAATATGATTACAAATATTTCAGCAACTAATTATCTCATCAACTTCATTCTTTATGCAAAATTTATGTTTTTTTATTGTCTTTTACATTCACTCTTTAAAATAAAAATTTTCGAAAATTTTTACAAAACTTTCATCAGAAAAAATAATTTTGAGAATCTGAAAAAAATAGTTTTGGATAATCGAGGTTACTGATATTCAAAAGACTTCTTCCCATTATTACATACTAAGTACACACCGAATTTCAAGTTTCTATCTCAATTTGTTGGGAGATAGAGCTTTACAGACACACACACAGACAGATGGCTTTTTTTTTAAATATGTTTTTCAGCATCTTCAGTGTCTGAAACATGTAAATCCGTCAAAATATTTTTTTCGATTTTTAAAAACAATTGCAAGATTTACCCTATACTTCATATGATGGATAAGGAAAATGAAGGAAATTTAACAAACTCTCAATTTAAATATCTTTTTAAAGATAACTATAATTTTTAATCTTAAATATACCATGGGGGAAGGGTAAAAAAAAAATTCCAAACCTCTATCTAAATTAGAAAAAAGGCCTTTGTATTTTTTGAACAAGCAAGTTGTAAAAATATAAACAGGGAGAAAAATCAGTTAAAATTTTCATTTGTATGGGTAATTGCACTGGACTTATTAACAAAATTTGTAATATCTTATGATACAATAGTTGTATAGGTAAAAATGAGGTGTGAAAATATTCACAATTAAAGAAGCTTTCAGTTAATATTTTTTAAAAAAAGTGATATTTTGATCAATTTCAACATATTGTGTCCCCTTAAATCATGATTTATCACTAAATCACGATGTTTGATTGATGATAATTTATGAAAATTCTACATCACCCAGTCTTAATGCACAGTAGAGTACATGTCTTTTGAAAAGATCAGGAGCTGTTGGACATGCATTGGGTTGTAAGCCTCGTGCAGCCATATACACGAAATGTTAGTTGGTAAACTAAGCGTTCATGTAACAATCCATATTACCTGAAATCTGTGTAGGGAAAATAGTGTTCACTCTAGAAATAAAAAGGGCATGGTGCTATTCACTAAAAAGGGCACTACTGCAGCAGTAAAGGACACTTTTGCAAGAATTTTTATTTTTTATTTTATTTTATTTATTTTTTTTTTGCCTTTAGAAGAGGAAAAAAAAGAAAGCGGGAAAATACATAAATTTTAAGTAAGATAAATCAAATAATATTAATTTTGAATGATTTTATGATATAAAAATTAAAAATACAATTAAATTAAACCATGATTGAATAGTTTGATGTTCTTTTTCTTAAAGAAATGAAAAAATTCTATCGTTTTTGGACACACAAATTTAGAAATACTATGGAATAAAATAAATATTTATTAAAAATCCCTGGGTATAACCAGTGGTGCATTTTGCTACTTTTAAAAAGGGCAGGGTGCATTTTGCAAATTTGAAAAAGGGCAGGGTGCTGCACCCTTCAAAAATGGCCTAGAATGAACACTAGGGAAAAGATGTTTCAAGTCAGAGAAGCACTTTCATCCATCAAACTCAACAGTGTTTTCTACTGCCTGAATGCTGCATTTCTGCAACCAGGGCCGGTAACAGGTTTCACGGGCCCCTGGGCAGGCAGAAATTACGGGTCCCTATTAGAAAAAGTTCGGAAATCCGCCGCTTATTTGAATCACTGTATAATTGAATTAATGATTTATTTTACTTCAGAACGTAATGTTGTCTTTTTTTAAATCAACCCTACCTACTCAAATTAAATCAGGATCAGATTTACAAACAAGTTATTTTAAAGGTGATTATCAAAATTTGATCGAATTTTGTCATAAAATGATTTATTTCAGGGTATTCTGAAATTTTACATTTCATCCACTTTACTACCCCATTGTTTATGACACAAAATATTTGCAAACAAAAGCAGCTAATTTCAATCAGCTGTTAAATAATTAATAAACGTGCTCCTCTTCTGAACTGAAAATTCTTTTGTTTAGCAAAAAGTATCAACAAATCGCTGCAAAACGCGAAAGTATGCCAAAAAATGCATAATTTTTTTTCGAAGTTCACAGGAAACAAAATTTACTGTACTGGCCTAAAAGATTGAAACTGGATTTTCTTTTTACGTATTTTAAAAATTATTTGTAAAAAGCTTTTTAAAAAATTAAAAGTTCTCGAAAAATTTGAAAATTGGCAAAAATGTTTGTAATTGAATTTCCTTTACAAATGTTAAAAAACGCTGCAAAAACTCTAAATACTGCACAAAAATAAAATAAATAAGATAGGAAAAATCATGCATCAAACACTGATTATGAAGCACTTTCCGGAACATTCAGTATAATCTAACAAAACTGCACCGTTTAAAAATTTTTAGTTTGATATACTTAAAAAGCGTGTTTTTTGGTTTTTTTAAACTATATTTATTTTTCACTTTTTAGTTTGATTACTTTAAAAGCGTGGTTTTTAGTTTTTTTAAACTATATTTATTTCATCTATTTTTGTTTTCAGCTTATAGTACGAATTATTTTTCACTTTTTAGTTTGATATACTTAAAAAGCGTGTTTTTTAGTTTTTTAAACTATATTTATTTAAACTATATTTATTTTAAAATTTACAACGAAAGGACATCGATCCAAATCACTTTTTTTGGTCGACTCTGGTTAATTTAACCATGCATCTCGAATCCTATTAAGAATGTATAAAAAAAAAAATTTTCACATTTTGAAAGAATTATTTCTTTTCCATTACATTATTCTATTACATTATTTCTTCACATTCTTCACATTATTTTTTGCCAGATATAGCCAAATTTGGAGACATTCTTTCATTTGGCACCAAATACGTGTTGTGGCTTTCGTAATCTTAATAGTCAATTTTTCGGCCAAATGTCGCCAATATTTTGTGAAATATTGCCAACTTATTGGTTGCTGCCATTTTCTCATGACCCTGACCCGTATTAAACAAAATGACCCATTAATCAAATTTGATCAGACATGTGACTTAGCTCAAAGGTCTCCAGGTAATCAAAAACAGTAGAATATAAAGTTGAATCAAAATCGTTTAAGCCATTTCTTAGATAAAATTAGCTAGACAGCATTCATCAATAAAGCGAAATGGCCCACTAATATAATTTTGTTTAACTTGCGACTCTGCCCTATAGTCTTCTCATGACAAAAGACGTTTCGTTACAAAATTTAGGTAAAATTGATTGAATCGTTGTTATATATAACTAGAAGATAGCCCGTCAAAATGACGTGTTTGCATTTTTAAAAGGATAATAAAAAATACACCAACTGTGGTCAATCATAGCCACTTTAAGCTTAAATAATTTTGAAAAATATAGCAATTAAACATGAGGGGGGGGGGGGAATTAAAAAAAAAAGAAAGGAAGAAAATTTTAAAAGAAATTTGCATTCAAAACTGTAACAAAACTATCTGGTGGATGGGAGGGAATTGTAATGAACAAATGGTAAATACATAAAATTTTAAAACAATAAAGTAAGGCAAAAAAAAAAAAACAGTTATAAAAGAATATATTGTGAAACTACAGCCAAAAAATATATAAAGTTACTGACAGAAAATAATAAAAACATCCAAAATGTATAAAAATTTTTGTTCTTGTAATCAGGGTTGCTCGGATCCATAGCAAGTGAAAAAAAAAAAAATAGGGTATGATAAAATATTTCCCTCAGTATAGGCTTTTAAAGTTTCAATCTTCTTTTACGGCTGCAACTTGTAAATTTTCCGTCATGCAGACCTTCAGCTCTGAAATTTTTGGAACCACAAAACTGGCAAATAACGTTCATCCATCCGCAATAACGTTCTTCGTCTTCAATATTTATAGAGATTTGAAACTCCCGAGCACGATGGACTTCTGCCTTTCTTTCGCATCGAACTTGTTATGAGGCATTTGCCGCCCGAATTCTATCCCGTGACTCTTGGCTTTGCCGCGCTAACCACCTTATTTGCTGTTCATTATTCAAGCGTCGTCTTCTTGCAATGGGACTTTCGTCTTCGCTCATTGCATTAAAAAAATTACAGCGATGTAAAACTTCAATTTGTTAACCAAAACTTAAAAGAAAAAACTTTATACGATCGAAAACAAACATCAACACAGGCCGTGTTCAGCTGACACAATTTTTGCGTGCGCGCGCTCAGAAAATTATGCATGGAGTAGGTGTTATCGAAGAAGGGAATTTTAAAGTTATTCAATTATTGCATCATTTTTATGGTTCAAAATAGGTAAATGCACATACTATATACCTTTATCGTTCCAAAACATGATTCTCGTAACAGAAATACATACCTGTGGTCACTCAAATAAAATCTAAACTATCCCGGAAAAGAATCACGTGACCTATTTCATCTAATTAAGCCCTATCAGCATTTAAAATATGACAACCAACCTTGATCAAAATTCGCGCGCCCTACACAAAAAAAAAAAAAAAAAAAAAAAAAAAAAAAACGGGTGATTTGATCACGTGATTGTGCATTTTGTGATTCTGTATTATTGGTTGTGCTTTGCTTGGTAGGTTGATTATACGATTTAACAATTCAATAGGGGGGGGTCTAAAAATTTTAACTTTTTAACAATTTTATTTATTTATTTATTTAAAAAGGATTTATTAGTTGCTTCATATTTTTCGTGATAAATAAAATTCTGTTATCAACCAAGAATGTGATATCAACGTATTATAAGATTTATTTTTAATCTAGTATACTGAATGTATTTCAATGGAATTTGCACAGTTAATTAGAAAATTTTTCAGAGAAGGCTTTAGTATAGATATTTCTTATTTAATAATTGCATATTTTAATAATGTGTAGATAACAGACTAAAATGCATCATAAGATAGAAGAAACAAATGGCACTCAAAATCATGTTAAAATAACTCTTAATATAAGCAATGTACTTATATAATATTATCAGGAGAAAATTTATAAACATTCTTATCATACTTTATTCCTTACAAAACTAATATTTTTAGTTTAAAAAATATACATCTATTACATTTTGCTTTTTATAGTGTATTTTAACACTATAAAATATGATTTGCATCTTAAACTTACGTCTAAAGTATTTTTTTTTTTTTTTTTTTTTTTTTTAAGAAAAGAAAAGAAAGAATGAAAAACATAATAATACTTTATTCCTTACAAAACTAATATTTTTAAAAGAGATATCTCTTTAAAAAAATATAGGTGCAGATATCATAGTTGCCGACATCTTCCGCTTTTTTGGCCCGGAAAAATTTTACAGAAAATTTTACCATTTCAAATCGCCATAATCAGCTGATTAAATAAATCAAAAAATTCCATTAAATTTTTCCGGTCTAAAAAATCAGAAGAGTTGGCAGCTATGAGATATTTTTAGTTTTAAAAATGTATATTTATTACATTTTGCTTTTTATAATATTTTTATTGTGCATTTAATACTATAAAATATGATTTGCATCTTAAACTTACTTCTAAAGTGCTTAAAAAAGAGAAAAAAAAAGAAAGAATGAATGAAAAACACCAAGAAATTTTTTTACGCGTATACGGATATTTTCGCACAATACCTTTATTTATTTATTTATTTATTTATTTATTTTTTGTTGTTGTTCATTTGCTTAATATGCATATATAAATCACTTTGGAACGATACTTAGAACATTAAAAAGGGTTCAAATGTAAAACTTTCTTTGGTACTTCTAGGTTATCCCGTCGACCAATTTCGCCAAATTATACAAATTGCCAAACTAATAGTCAAATTATACATGTTGATATAATTTTTATTTTAAATAACGAAAAAACAAATAATTAGTAGAATATTAATAAAAATATTAATAAAAAGTCGAAATAAAAATCACTTAACGACATTTTAAACACGTGAATCGCGTTTAATGTCATTGAATGTGACATTCACGATCATCCATTATTGGCATTTAATCTTATAGTTTGGCGATAATTTTTTGGTCGACGGGATAACCTAGAAGTACCCTTTCTTGTTAAAATACCCTATTTTCTGGTATTTAAATAAGTATTTTATTATTATAATAGAAATACATGTGCTTCTGAATTATTAATATAAAATTTACCTTTAATAAAAATGCCTTATTTATTAATAAATAGCAACCAATAATTAAAAAAAAAACAACTTTTGGCCTGCGAAGGTCTCGAACCCGTATCCTCTGGTTACAAGCTCAGCGCTCTGACCATTCGGCGAGCGAGTTCACATTCATTTGTAACAGATTATCTTTATAATTTGCACCATAAGTAATTACATCTGTGATCGGTTCTCCACCTGTTATTGAGCACACAGTTGCCGTACCGGTAGCACAGTAGCGAGTAGTGAACGCACATCCCGTCCGCTATAGGAACTCACTCCATGTCCGTGTCTCCTGAGCGCTTAAAAGCTGAACACCCTCACAGTGAAGAGTAAATATTCACATGTGAAACGTGATGTGACAAAGGAGTCATTCTCAAGAATCATTCACGGCAGAAAAAAAATTAAAGCAACCCGAATATAAAAAAAAATAACAATATTACTTTAAAACGCACCTTCGCTTTCCTTAAATAAACAGTTTTAATTAAATATTGTTTTTGAAATCCTGAAAAATTTTTAAAGTGCATTAAAATGTAATGACGTCATTTACAGCTCCTACTGTAAATCTGACCAATGAGAACGCTCCATTACGACTGTGGAACGTTTTCATTGGTCAGGAAATAGATAGCCTTTAAAATTGGAGGTAACTTTTCACAATATTTTTATAGGTTTGGAATTTGTCATTTTTGAATGGCAACAGCATTAACTTGCTTAGATCGTTTGTTTATCTCATAATTGCTGGTTGTTTTATTTAGAACTTAAACATTATAATTAGATAGTGTTTGTAGGTTTTAAAGAAAATGTGTGATGAATAAATCTTTTATATGTATATTTCCATTAGTTGAACGATTAAAATATTTGTGAATGGCTCGGAGTACTTAAGACTAACGTGGACGCCGAATCGTTTCTTTTTCTCGTGGATCAGTGAAGCCTGGAAACGTTATACATGGAGGGGTTTTATATATATAATTAGAATAACAATAACCCATTATGACCCAAAATGACCCATTAATCGAATTTTCGCGAGCATGTGTCCTGGTCCAATGGTTTTCTCTTGCCCGAGAATATCATAATACAAAATACAGTAGACTCCCTCAAATCCGCACTCCTAAAATCCATGACTCTCTAAAATCCGCAATATTTTACGGATATAAACAATGAAACATTCAGTTCAGATGTAGGTGCAAAAAGTGATTTTTTTCAGTTTTATACCAATTCCATACATTTTTTAATTTATAATTTTTGTTAAGGTTATTGAATTCATGTTTTTTCATGAAGAAAGAATAATTTATTTCTGAAAAATAAAGATATTGCTAATATCATTGGTAATCACAAATTTACCAAATATATTTATGTATTAATAAAGCTTTTTTAGTTATTAAGTCTGGCTAAACCTGAAATAAAGTTTCATTATTTTATGATCCTGATGTGAGTTAGTAATGTACCTTTATGAGGCAAGTTTCAATGAATAATTTAGAAAAAACACATTTCCTCTTTTATAATGAATATTTAATTGTACATTATTGATTATTAACTTTACCTTTCCTTTTAGTATTTTAATCATTATAAAAAATATCTAAATTTTTATTATTTTAGTTTATTACTTTTTTTAATATTTTAGTTTATTGTATGCATTCATTATACTTTTGATTTCATTATTAATTACTTCAAATTATTTTTTTAATGTAAACAAAGCAATGACCAGAAATCCACAAAATTCTAAAATCCGCAAAACCTCTGGTCCCAAGCTGTGCGGATTTGAGGGAGTCTACTGTATAGTCAAAATGGTGAGAGACATTTTCTACATAAAATTAGCATGACCCATCAATGACCCACAAATGACCCTTATAATCAAAATCTCTCGAACATGTGATTTAGCCCATTAGTTTCCTCGTGTCTAAAAATTGTTGCATACAAAATTTCGTTAAAAACGATCCAGCCGTTCTTTAAATATAAATAGCTTGACCCAGACCCTTTATGACCCAGACCCTTTATGATGCATTAATCGAAATTTCTCGAAAGTGTGACCCAGCCCAATAATTTTCTTGGTCCAAAAAAATGTTATACAGGGTGTTTCGCTACCAGACCGACAAACTTTGAGGGATGATAGTAGACACGAAGACAAACATTATTAAATAGGAAACCATGGGGCGCAAACGTCTTCTGTAGGAGCTAGGGCCCATTAAAATTTAAGGTCCAAAATTTCAAACGATGATAAAAAACAGAAAAAAGGGTCGATTCGTTTGCGGTTTTCACTAAAATTATTCTTAATATCACGATTTTTTTAGAAAAAAATTTTAAAAGTTACGTTTAAAAATTGTCGATAGAGGGCGCTTTAGACTTTAGAGTAGCGAACAACTACTTTTTACCGTTATTTTTTGCATGTGGTTGAAATTATTCTAAAGTTTAGACTTTAACTTAAATTTTAAGCCCATAATAGGAAACATTGGGATCGGTTAACTAGCGAAAATTTAACTGTGAACAGAGGGGGAAATTTTAAACGCTCATAAATATTGGACAAACAAATCGATTTTTTCCGTTTTGCGTGTAAGTCATTCCCTTGGTAATTATTTTATTCAAAATGACGTACAGCATTGGTGTCCCCATTTTTTGATAGAGGGCGCTTTCGACACATCTCCGAAATTTCAATGGCATTACTCCTGTATGTTTTACTACCAGACCAAGATACTTCCAGGAAGTATTAGGGATGCAAAGATGACTCGGAATCATATTATAATGTAACGTCGAAAATGCCTTTTTTATGAGTTAGGGTTAAAAGAAGAAAAAAAAAGCAACTTGATAATTCTACAACACGTTCTGTCGGAACTTCTGGTAAAAGCACATGTTTCTCTTTCATTGCACCACGCTATAGCACGATAGAGCTCCTCCACATTTTACCAATGATGTTCGCAGACTCCCCATTGTAACATGTGGACAGCGGTGGATAGGTAGTGGTGGCCCGGTTCGTGGGCCTGCCAGATCGTCACACCTACTTCATTATATCAATTACTTTTTTTAACCTACCTTTAATTTATTAGCGTATAATTTTTCTGTATTTTTTTAAATGAACATTGCTGGGTGGGGCTAGTTGAGCTCAAACCAATTGGTAGTTCCCCCCCCCCACCTGGCTCAATCTGAATCTGAATCTGTATGGACTTCTTCTACTGGGGTCAAATGAAAAGTTGAATGTATGAGACTCCCGTACCGTCAGTGGAAGACCTCTCAGCTCGAATTTCTGTAGCTGCCAGAAAGCTACCCGAGATGCCAGGAATTTTTCAAAGTGAGAGGAAATTGCATTCATCGCTGCTGTCAAGCATGCCCGACTACTTCCGGTCGTAATTTCGGACACCTTTTGTAGTAAAACCCTTAACTAAATTGTTTTCTTCCACATTAACGTGTTGCTGTTTCACTACCTGTTTCTGTTGCTTTTTTCTCTACTTCTTTTAACCACAACTCGCTAAAAAGGCATTTTCAACGTTACATTCCTATGTGATTCCGAGTCGCTTTGCATCCCTAATGCTTCATGTTAGTATGTTAGTCTGGTAATTAAACACCAAGGAGTAGTGCCATTGAAATTTAGGAGATGTGTCGAAAGCACCCTCTATCAAAAAATGAGGACACCAATGCTGTACGTCATTTTGAATTAAATAATTACCAAGGGAATGACTTACATGCAAATCGAAACAAAATTGATTTGTTTGTCCAGTATTTATGAGCGTTTAAAATTTCCCCCTCTGTTCACAGTTAAATTTTCGCTAGTTAACCGATCCCAATGTTTCCGATTATGGTTAAAGTCTAAACTTTAGAATAATTTCAACCGCATGCACAAAATAACGGTAAAAAGTAGTAGTTCATAACTCTAAAGTCTAAAGCGCCCTATATCGACAATTTTTAAACGTAACTTTTAAAAAAAAATAGTGATTTAAAGAATAATTTTAGTGAAAACCGCAAATGAATTATCCCTTTTTTTGGTTATTTATCATCGATTGAAATTTTGGACCTTAAATTTTAATGGCCCCTAGCTCCTACAGAAGTCATTTGCGCCCTATGGTTTCCTATTTAATAATGTTTGTCTGCGTGTCTACTATCATCCCTCAAAGTTTGTCGGTCTGGTAGCGAAACACCCTGTATACAAAATTTCGTTAAAATCAATCCACCTGTTCTTTAGATGTAGCTTGACATGATCAATTATGGCCCATCATGACCCACAAATGATCATTATAGTCGAAATCTCTCAAACATGTGATTTAGCGAATTAGTTTCCTCATGTCAAAAAACTGTTCATACAAAATTTCCTTATAATCGATCACACTGTTCTTTAAATAGCTTGACTCAGACCCTTAATGACCCAATATGACCCATTAAAATTTTTTCTCGAACATGTAACCTAGCGCAATATTTTTCTTGTGCCCGAAAACCATAGAATGCAATTTTTAGTCAAAACTGTGTGAGAAAATCTTTAGATAAAAATAGCATGACCCACAATGACCCCAAAAATGACCCACTAACCGAATTTTCTTGAACATGTTACCTAACCCAATGGTCTTCTTGTAATCCAAAACGATAAAATATAAAATTTGGTCAAAATCGTTAGAGCCGTTTTTTAGATAAAAATGGCTTGACCCATAATGACCCAAAAATGACCCACTAATCGAAATTTTAAAAAATGTTTCATCTTGTATTCTATAAATCGATTTTTTTTTTTTTTTTTTTTTTTTTTTTTCGTGGGTGAAAAAAAAAATGTTGATTTTTTATTTTTCGTAAAAAGTGCCCCATTGCTCCTCACTCTCTCTTATATGCATGTACAGATTTACTAAATTTAAAAAAAAAAAAAATAAAAAAAGGAAAGAAAAGAAAGAAAAAAAGAAACTGTTTGGATGTCGTTTTCATATTTTTACGATTTTTTCCATTTTAAATTTGTCATCCAAGTTGACCGGATAAAAATTTAAAAAGAAAAAAAATACCTTCGGATAGACTGTACCTTTCTGTGGGCAACGAAGACGGTTAGTTCTTGTAGATAAGAATAAAGACAGATGTATGACTATAAAGAGTTTTTTTTGTCTGAGAAGTAGAAGATGTTTTTCTGTCCAGGACAAAATATGACAGGAAGAATACCTGTATGCTTGATGTTTTGTATCTCGAAACAGATTTTTTGATTCGATTTTTTTAAATTTAATTTTTTAAGCTTTTATTACTGTTTTTTCAAATTTTGAGCTTTTCCCCTACATTCAAAAAAAGCATCCATTTTCAATCCATATTTCCATTTTAGCCGAATATAGTGAAGTAGTTTTCTTTCAATTTTTGAATATTTCACAAACTTTTTATATGATTTTTAACTTTTTTCGGGTTTTGGCCCGATTTTTTTACTATAGTGATCGTAAGGTAAACGGAAAAAAAGTTATCGGAAAAAAGTGACATAAACTACAAAAGTGGAAAAAAGTGACACAGAAAAATGTGACAAGGAAAAAAAGTGACTAGGAAAAAAGTGACAAGTAAAAAAAGTTACAGGAAAAAAAGTGACAAGGAATTGATTTTGGGGATTTATTATTGATTTTGGGGATTCATTGGTTAAGTATGAAAGGGAGATCGGGGGGGGGGGGGGGGGGGCTCATAGTTTAGGTAAATGGGTTTTTCATGCTGAATTAACTGTTTTGGTTCAATTTTTGGATATACGTTCATCCTGAAAAGACGCTTGCCTGATTAGTTTTGGGAAGGTACGATTACTCCCCCCCCCATCCGTCCTCAATTAGATGAATGGGTTTTTACACAGAATTATCCAACGTGTGTCAAATTTGCATACAGGATCTTTTCGATAAGACTTATGTATAGTATAAAATGCCTGAAGAGATTCTAGGAGTTTAAGGGTTAAGTATAGAGGGGGAACGGGGGATAACCTTTCTTAAATTAAATTAATGGCTTTTTACGCATATCCGATTTGCTTAAAATTTTGGACATAAGTTCATTATGATAAGACGTATCTTAGATTAGTTATGGGTTCTTCTGCTTATTATAAAGGGGGGGGGGACGAGCAGTTCTCCCCCTCAAACTAGATAAATATATTTTTATGCAGAATTATCCAATGTATTTCAATTTTAAATATAGGTTCTTTCTGGTAAGGTTAATTCCGGAATAGTTTTAAGGATTTAATGACTAAGTATAAAGGGGAGATGGAGGAAACCCCTCTTAAATTAAATAAATGGCTTTTTATGCAGAATTATCCGATTTGCTTCGAATTTTGGACATTGGTTCATTATGATAAGACGTATTTCTGATTAGTTATGGGGTTCTATTGCTAATTAAAAAGGAGGGTGGGTGATTACTATACCCACCTTAAATTAGATTTAAAAAAATTATGCACACTTATCCGATGTATTTCAAATTTTGGATGATGGATCTTTCTCATAAAGTGAATTCCTGAATAGTTTTATGGGTTTAATGACTATGTATAGAGGGGGAACGGGAGATAAACCCCCTTAAATTAAATAAATGGCTTTTTACGCAGAATCATCCGATTTGCTTCAAATCTTGGATGTATATTCATTATAAGAAGGCGAATCTCTGATTAATTATGGGGTTCTTTTGATAATTAAATAGGGGAAGCGGGCAATTAATCCTCCACTCTTTAAATAAAATAAATTGTTTTTTTTCTTTCACAACTATTCAACGTATTTCAAATTTTGGATATAGTTCTTCCTGATAAAGTGAATTTCTGAATAGTTTTAAGGGTTTAATGGCTAAGTATAGAGCGATGAACGGGGTTATTACCCACAATTAATCAGGACTTCGCCTTATCATAATGAATGCCCAATGAAAATTTGAATGAAATCAGATAATTCTGCGTAAAAAGCCATTTATTAATTTAAGGAGGGGGTATCATCCGTTCCCCCAGTGTTTACTTAGCCATTAAACCTTTAAAATTATTCCGGGATTCACTTTATGAGAAAGAACATATATCCAAAATATGAAATATATCGGATAAGTGAGCATAAAAACCAATTTATCTAATTTAAGGGGGGGGGGATAATCACCCGCCCCAATTTTTTATTGGCAAAATAACCTCATATGTAATCAGGGATACGCCTTATCATAATGGTTCTATAATCCAAAATTTGAAGCAAATCTGATAATTCTGCGTAAAAAGGTGGGTTATATTCTATTCCCCTTCTATACTTATATATTAAATCCTTAAAACTATTCAAAGATCCACCTTATCAGAAAGAACCTATATTTAAAATTTGAAATACATGGGATAATTCTGCATAAAAACCTATTTTTCTAGTTTAAGGGGGATATAATTGCTCGCCCCCCTTTATAATAAGCAGAAGAACCCCATAACTAATCAGAGATACGTCTTATCATAATGAACCTGTGTCCAAAATTCTAAGCAAATCCGATAATTATGCTTAAAAAGTTATTAATTTAATTTTAGAAAGGTTATCCCCCGTTCCCTCTCTATACTTAACCATTAGAACTCCTAAATCTCTTCAGACATTATATACTATATATAAGCCTTATCAAACAGAACCTATATGCAAATTTGATACACGTTGGACAATTCTGCATAAAAACCCATTTATCTAATTGAGGACGGATGGTGAGGGGGGGGGGGGGGAGTAATCGTACCTTCCCAAAACTAATCAGGCAAGCGTCTTTTCAGTATGAACGTATATCCAAAAATTGAACCAAAACAGTTAATTCAGCATGAAAAACCCATTTACCTAAACTATGAGCCCCCTCCCCGATCCCCCTTTCATACTTAAGCAATGAATCTCCAAAATCAATAATAAATTCCCAAAATCAATTCTTTGTCACTTTTTTTCCGCGTCACTTTTTTTCTGTGTCACTTTTTTTCTGGTCACTTTTTTTCCTAGATTCGATCGTAATTAGGGCTCAGTCTTTTTACCCGAAGTACTAAATTTTGTCCTTGGCTATTTTTAAAAATTTTGCGAACTTTTAATGCAATTTTCGAATTTTTCGCAAATTTTTATGCGATTTTGAGCATTTTTCCCCTCGTTTTGAAGCAGTGTTGAATTCAGACACTTTTCTCTGTGGCTCCGATAGGGACATTAGAGTTCCGGGGGGAAATTGCACTTTTTGACCATTGAAAACTTAAAATTTCAAAATTTCCAGGGGGGGGGGGGGACTCCCTGGACTCCACTCCCCGGATTCAACGCTGTTTTGAAGACTCCAATTAGAAGCAATTTTTTTCTCATATCTGAAGAAATTTTCGACTTGTGACGGAAAATTTATAAAAATTTTGATCTCTGATTCGCGATTTAGTCTAGTTATACAGGGAAAAAATCATGAGTAAAAGTTCAGTTTTTAATAGGAAAAAATACAATGCTGCACAATTGATGGAACACTCCTGTGATTTTATATGACGAAAATGCACTTTTATATTTAAAGATGTTAGGTAATTTTTACATTAGATTGTGTACTTTTCTATATTTTTACGGAAAATTGGCAAATAAATGCATTTTTGTGTCTGCGCGTCTGAATGGGGGGAAAATGAGAAAAAAACCCTTTAATTCACTTTTTTTTTATTATTGTAAAAGGAACTTATTTTCAATCTTTTATCCCGATATAGTAAATTTTGACTTTGCGGCGTTTTATTCACAGTTTCTTGACACCCCTAAAAGAAATCAGGTTTCAGTCTTTAAACTCAATGTAGAAAATTTTATCATTTGCAATTTCTGAATTTGTCTCGAACATTTTATGTGATTTTTAGCCATTTTCGTCTTTCGGGGTCATTTTTTAACATTCCGATTGCAATGTTTTCGCTAGATATAGTCAATTTTTGAATATTTGCCTAATGTTTTTATGCAAATTTTACCCCTTTTTCGCGTTTTACGAAGATTTTTTTTTTTAACGATTTTTTTCTAAAAACGAATAATTATGTGGTAGATTTCACTGAGCTCATATTTAAGCTAAAGTGGAAAAATAACGAAATGGTCCCTGTAGCAACGTGAACGACGATGCTAGAAAATTTGAATTTTATCAAGAGATTATAACTTTTATCAGAAAGAAAAATTACAATAATTCAAAGATTGTTGATTCAAGATCAGAGCGGGGGATGCCTTGAACGGATTTAAGCTGTGGAAAGCATTGGGACATTCAAAAGGAAATGGAAAACAAAAAAGCCGTTTTTTTTGGGGGGGGGCATAAAAAAATTAAATCTGAGAAGCGAGCAATGCTCCGCTGATAGATTAAATAATTGCAGAACATAATTTATGTATAGTTATCATTAGTAATTTACGAAGACAAGAAAAGTGAAACATAAAAAAAGAAATAAGTCGAACGTACGGGGTTGGGTGACAAATGCATTGCACACAGATACTCGCTTATTGTAACTCCCAATAAGATTAAAAAGCATATATTTTTTTAAGCAATTGAACAAAAATGAGGAGTTTTGAATCATGCGTTCCAATTTTTCTTCACTTTTAATATATGCTCTAAAAAAGACAATTTAAAAAGCATTCAGAGTCTGCGAAATGTCTTTCATATGGGCACCTTTAAAATGAATGACAGCTATAGCAAGAAAGAACACGTTTGTTTTGATTGAAAGAAGCAATAGTATTAAGGAAGTTTTGAACCTTATTGAAACTTCCAATGAGGTGAAAAAGCACATTATTTTAAACATTTTAATTAAAAAAATGGTGCCTAAAAGTTTTGAATGTTGGGTTCCAATTTTTCTTTATTTTTAGTAAGGGACTTAAATAAGTCAATTAAAAATAATTAGAACTTGGGATTTTTTTTTCATCTTAGCACCTTCAAAAAAATTGCTGGCTGTAGAAATGAAACACGTTATCTGTTTTGGTTGAAGAAAGTAATAGTATTGAGGAAGTTTCGAGCCTTATTGGGGCCTCCCAATGAGATTAAAAAGCACATTTTTTAAACATTTGAATTAAAAAATATACGTAGCTTAACAATTTTGAATCATGGGTTCTATTTTGCTTCAGTTTTATTAGGGCCCCAAAATGACAATTTAAAAAGTACTTAGTCTGCAAAATGTTTTTCATCTGGACGTCTTTAAAAAGAATCGTGGCTATAGAGAGAAAGCGCATCTCCGTTTTGGTTCAAGGAAATAATAAGATTAAGAAACTTTTGAACTTTATTGAGGCTTTTTGTTCTATTAATGAGATTAAAAAAGCCTATTTTTAAAACATTTGAACTATAAAAATAGGCTCTAAATGTTCTTAATTTTGAGTTTCAGCATTTTCCCACTTTTATATGGGGCCTTAAAAAAGACAATTTAAAACACATTTACAAACTTCTTTCACCTCGCAGCTTTAAAAAGAATGGGAACTATAGAAATAGCATATTTAGTTGAAGGATGTAATAGTATTAAAAAAGTTTTGAAACTTATTGGGGCCCCCAAAGAGATTAAAAAGCGTATTTTTTAAACATTTGATTAAAAAAAGAACCTAAATAGTTTTGAATTTTGGGCTTCAATTTTTCCTTATTTTTATAAGTAGCCCTAAAAAAGAGAATTTAAAAAGAGTTTAGAGCCTGTAATATTATATATCCAATTTCTCTCACAGGTCCGTTTGAGCTTAGGACCTGATACAATTGCATCAGCTATCGCCCACTGTGCATATCCCTGTCACTCGCACAATAATATTGTAGCTAAAGTAATTACAGAAACTTACAGTCTATAATGCCCCACGAGATATCAGGTTTCAATGAGACATGACGGATGCATATAACCCTATTTTTGCCTGAAGGCACAGACAGGCACGGTGGTCGGCGATCCAGGAAAACAGGAAGTTCCCAAATATTTCACACCTTTTATGGTACTCCAAATGGGAAATTTCCGGTATCTTTGTTGGAAATATTCTAAATTACAATTCTGCGAAATGTTTCTCAGCTGGTAAAAGAAAAAAGTACGAAAAAGTTAAAATTTGGAATATCATGAAATATCGGTACTTTTTTCATCCGAAACCGCGAGCCTCCTTTGGTTCCGGGCCCCTGGGCAATTGCCCCCCCCCCTCTCACCGGCCCTGTCCGCAACCACATTCCTGAACGAAATCTGCTTACTAAGATCCTCTGTACCTGCTTTTACATTTCTCACACATATTTTTGAAACACTCTGTATGTATACATATATATATATACAGGGTGTCTGAAAAGTCTGGAAACGGTCGAATAACTCGAGAAATACATATGGGTGATTCTCAAAATAGGGGACAATTTATGTCTTTCGGCATATAAAAAAAATTTAGAGGTTTTCTGTCATGTTTTTATATTTAGATATGTTTGTCTTAATATTATTCATTATTTGCACTCAAGAATTACTCACTTTTTAGTTAAAAACACCTTAAAATAACAAAATAAATGTTCAAAATGTCATTAGCATGGATGTCCACAGCAGCTGTGCCTTGTATATACTAGCTTTTTCAAGAGTTAATATCATGTTTATAAAATAAAACAAATGTTATTTTTTCTTTAAATTAATCAAGGAGAGGATTTATCCAATAAATTTCTTTTTAAAAATAAAATTATAGTATATAAAAAAAGAATTAAAGTTTGTCCTCCATATTCTATTTTCAAAACAAGGTCATACTATAACAGATGGTTATTAATCAAAATTTCATTTTCACATATGACAATAGTTTGAAAATATAAAGGTTCTCCGTGGCAACAAGTAGCCATTTTATCCCAGCCTGAAAATAAAAGCATGTATTGTATTTTAAGAATAGAAGTTGAATATTAGGGGAGCACATCAATTGTATGTCATTAGAATGGATAATAATTTTCATGTTTATTTTATAATTAAAATTTTTATTTTACTTATTTGCATAGGACTTTTGTGTTTTAAAAAGCACCAGAAAGGACTATTGCATTGTGATTATATTATGGCTCATAATCTTATTTAAATTAAAATTTGTCATTAGCATGGACAAATATCAGTGTCATTAGCATGGTTTTTCTGTCCATGCTAAAGACTCCTATGTGCATAAATGCAACCATTGCTTACATTTTATCTTTTAAAAAGTTTAATTTTACATATAAATTTAGGTATTACATTTATTATCCCTAAAATATGCATTAAATCTGTCAGAAAATCACTAAGACAGCTTCTTACATTGTTAGTGTCAGAATGTTGCTCATGTAAACAAAGATTGCTCTTTGGTAATGTTTTTATTCTCCTTACTAGCTGACCCGCCCAGCGTTGCCCGGGTCCGTAATAATAATCTTAAACGAACTTGAAATTTTTATGATTTTATCTTTAACTCGAAATATGTGTAATTACACTATTAAAAACTTGACCCTTTTGCTGCATCGTCACTCCACCGCTTTTATAGAAAATGATTACTTCAGCCTATTATGGAGCATTCTCATAGGTCAAAAGAGAGATATTCTGTAAAAGCGGGGGAGTGATGATACAGCAAAAGGGTAAATTTTTTTACAGTGTATATTATATTAGATACGTGCCCCCTGCCTGTGTCAAAAATTGGTTAAAAAAAAGTAATATTTAGCTGCAAAAGTACCCAAAATGATTGCAATGGGAAACGCAGGAGGGAATATGTGCCCAACGATTGCGTGATTTTCGTGTTAAACTGTTGACATTTGTCCTTAAAATTACTGTTAATTGACTTAACTAAATTCTTTTTTCACATAGATATCCCAAGTGAAATTTTTGAATTTCAAACTAATTATATCACTCTTAAATCCGACTATACCGTGAATGAAATCGATTCTCGATGATTAGCTAAAAGTTAAGTATATAGTATTATAATTTCAGAGCCATTTTACAAAAATAGGTGCATATTTTTTATCAAACATGTGTAATGTTCATTCTGTGTACAAAATCCTAACCGTAACCTAATTGTATTGTAATCATAACTTCTTTGTAACTTAGCTCTATCTTACCAGTAACCTAACTGTAACTTAAATATATCATAAATGTAACCTGGCCATCACCTTATCATAATTTACCCATAATCTAACCACAACCTAACCGCAACTTAACCTTAACCTAACTGTAACTTAACCATGACCTAACTGTAACTTAACCGGGAAATAAATATAACATAAGGCTCACCGGAACGTAATTGCAACCGAACTGTTACCTAACCGTAACCAAGTTCTAATTTAACGCTAACTATAAACGAAATATTTTAACCATCTCGCGCTAAGTACTTAGTTTCACTTCCCACTGCTATGGAGCGCAAATTATGTTTTGTAGAACATCCGAATTTTAGGTTCGGATTGGATTCATGTTCATGGAAATTATTTTGTCTTCTCCGGATACGGTCATGGTTGTTTGGAATATTTTTGTTCAGTTTAGATTCGGTTCAATTCAGATTTCGTGGGGTTTTTTTCCTTCAAATGAGATTTTTAAGTTCGGTTCTGGTTGTACTTCTATGGAAATTAATTTACCTAGTTCCATTAAGGTTATACTTCACTGAAATATTTTTGTTAGGTTCAGATTAGGTTTGGTTCAAATTTCGGAATTTATTTTTTTTTTTTACAATTTTTCTGGTTCGGATTGGGTTTATGCCCATGGAAATTATATTGTCTTGTTCGTATCTGGTTATAGTTATTTGGAATATTTTCGTCGGATTCAGATTTGGTTCGATTCAGATTTCAGGTATTTTTTCAAATTGATTTTTAAGGTTCTGGTCGGATTCATATCCAGAGAAATTATTTTGTCTTGCTCGGGTCCTGTTTTGGGTCTTTGGAATATTTTTTCGGGTTCAGATGTCATTCAATTCAGATTTCGGTTTTTTAATGGAATTTTTTGGTTCAGGTTGGGTTGCGCATCAACGGAAGTTATTCTGCATTGTTTGAATAAGGATATGCTTCTCTGGAATATTTTTGTCAGATTCAGATTTAGTTCAGTTTTTTAGGTTCGGATTGGGGTCATGTTCATGGAAATTTTTTGTCTTGTTCAGATCCGGGTATGGTTCTGTCGAATATTTTTGTCAGGTTCATATTTGGTTCGATTCTAATTTCAGGTATTTTTTTCAAATGGAATTTTAGGTTCGGATCGGGTTCATGTCCACGGAAATTATTTTCTCTTATTCGAATCCGGTTATGGTTCTTTCGAATATTTTTATCGGATTCGGATGTAGTTTGCATAAAATTTCAGGTTTTTTTTCAAATGGAATTTTTTTGGTTCGAATCAGGTTTATGTTCACCGAAATTATTTTGTCTTACTCTTATCGGATTATAGTTCTTTGGAATATTTCTATCGATTTCAGGTTTCGTTCTGGTCATTTTTCGAATTTTTTCAAAGAAAATTTTTAGGTTCGGGTCGGGTTGCATATACACGAACATTATTTTTCCTTGATCGGATTGGGGTATGCTTCATTTGAATATTTTTGTGGGATTCAGATTTGATTCGGGTCAGATATCAAATACATAGTTTTTTTCAAATGGAATTTTTAGGTTCGGGTCGGGTTTATGCTCATGGAATTTTTGTCTTGCTTGGATCGGTGTATAGTCTGTTTTTTTCTGGTTGGTATCGGGTTATGTGTTAATACGCCTAAACATTATGTTTTGCTACAATGCTTTTAGTGACTATTTTTTATGTATAATTTATTTTGCTATTTGATAATTTATTACTGTATATGAATCTTTTGCCGATTCGAACAATCGTACATCAAACAGCCATTTCATTTTTTTCTTAAAAACAAATTAAAGTCTTAATAAAATTTTAACTTAAATAAAATGCATTCAAATTTAAACAATGATTTAAAAAAACTGATATAAAAGCCTCATATATACATATACATATATTTACTGCATTATATAGCTAACCACACATACATTCTAATGTACGAAGTGCCAACGATTTGACGTAACAGCTGTGTTCAAAAATCCTAAGTTAAACAGACATTTTGCCAGTCTTTAAATTTTAAAGGACTTTGGGGAAAAAAACCAGTCACTTTTGAAATGTCAAAATCTGAAATTGGTTTCTTTCATAGAATAAAAAGAAATTAATAGAATGCAAGTATTATCTCTGGAGGTGATGCTAAAAATGTAACCTTACATTAAGTCCAATTAAGTACCAACAAAAGTATGTGCTTTGACACGCCTATCAATTGAAACAGGTTTAAACCCGTGTTGTTTTGCTCTTGTTTCTTAAAAAGAACTAATCTCTCGCTTCACCGGTAAAAATTTATTAATTATTTTATCATATGTGTTTTAAATATCAATATAGAAAGTTATTTTAACGTTTTTCTTGAAAATATAACATTCTTTTGTTAATACATTAAAATCGTCTGCAGTCAGAAATCTATATTTTAGATTAATATTTATTACTTAAGTTTTCATACATGATTTTAAAAGAATTAATTAGATATTTAATTATTGCTAATTTTCCAATTTCCTTCATTTTAAAAGCGAACATTTATTTTAATAAATAATAATAGAACAAAGACCATTTTAAAAATTTGCTATTTCCTCTTAAAATATGCTTCAATTGGAATTCATTTCTTTCAATTCGTCTTATAATACAAAATCCTTTCCACGTCCTTTTGTTTGGCACATTAAAATTTGAGCGATAAATAGTTTCATATTGCAAAACTTTTTTGAGGCTTACTTCACCTCCACTTATCTCATTCCTCTATGGGTTTCTTTAATTCTGTCTCAGCTTTTTTATTATTTCTGCGAAAGTTTTTACGCAACCAACCAACCGTAAAAAAACGAAAGAGAAAATAATTGGAAAAAGATGATTTTTTATGAGAGTGACCTCTCGATTTTAATTAATTACTCAGTTAATAATTGGAATTTCGAAATTCTGAAGCTCAGGTGCATCAGGAGAGATTTAGGGCTACTCTCAAAAAAATTTTGAGCTTCGTACATGCTGTAGATTTTGCTAGCTATCGCAGACACACACACAGACACACACACAGACAGAGCGTTTTGTTCTTTTATTAGTATAGATATGTATATATGTAAAAATGGAAACCATTTGCTGAAAAGAAAGGCTAATAAATATAGAAAAAAATTTGTTTTGTCATTAGCATGGCTCAAAAAATACTAATTATTTTTTTTAATGTTAATTTTTAAATATTTAGCTCTGCTGACTACATGTAAAATATACCTAACTAGCTGACCCGCCTGGCGTTGCCCGGGTCCGTATTAACAATATTAAACGAACTTGAAATTTGTATGATTTTTATCATTAACTGGAAGCATGCAGAAATGCATTGCCTGAAATATGTCGTAGCTGACTTTGTGAAAAATCGGTTTTAAAAGCAACAACTAATATTAAGCTCTAAAAATACTTAAAATGAGCAATGAGAAACATGGGAGGGAACATGTATCCAACGATTGCGTTAGTTTCGTGTTAAAGTGTTGATATTTACCCGTAAAATAATGTTTTGAGTCATTATTGACTGTAATACACGATCGGAACGCATAAAAGATACAAATATATCAATCATAGGCAAGAATTGTGTGATTATTTTTATCATATGACTTTGAAATATGAATATAGAAGCATCATTTAAGATTTTGCTTGAAAAGTTAACATTCTTTCGTTAATGTCTTAAAATCGTCTGCACTCTGAAATCTAGATTTTAGTCTAATATTTGTTATTTAAGTTTTCGCGCATGATTTTAAAAGAATGTTTTCATAAATATATTTTATATATTGACATAGAATTATTAATATGTTGTTAAATCATAAACATTTTTCATCTACGTTATAAAGTGTTAAAAAGTTCTGAAAAAAAAGAAAACTTTTAGTAATACAATTTTTAGTTCAAATCAAATGTTTTCAATATTTTATTTAATTTTATTTTGACATTTAATTATTTCGAATTTATCAATTTCAATTATTTTAAAAGCAAACATTTTATTAAAATAACTAATATAATAGAAAAAAGACCATTTTAAAAAATTACTATTTCTTCGTAAAATATGCTTCAGCTGTAATTCATTTCTTTCAATTCGTCTTATTAATACAAAATCCCTTCCACATGCTTTTGTTTGGGACATTAAAATTTGAGCGATAAATAGTTTAATATTGCAACCCTTTTTTCGGTTTACTTCACCACAACCTATCTTTTTCTTCCATGGTTTACAACTGCTGTGATAAAAAATCATCATTTAAACTGACAGTTTGCCAGTCTATGAATTTTAAAGGTCTCTTCCAGCTTTTTTAATTATTTATGCGAAAATTTTATGCAACCAACCAACCATAACTAAATGAAGGGAAAAAAAGAAGAAAAAAGGTGATTTTTTATGAGAGTGATCTTTGGAATTTAATTAATTACTCAGTTAATAAATAGAATTTTGAAATTCTGAAGCTCAGGTGCATCAGGAGAGATTTGGAGCTACTCTCAAAAAAATTTTGAGCCGCGTACATGCTGTAGATTTTGCTAACCATCGCAGACACACACACACACACACACACACACACAGACAGAGCGTTTTGTTCTTTTATTAATATAGATACTATATTTAGTCCAGTCATTTTAGCACCTTTTTTTGCAAATAGCGGAAAAAATTAGAACAAAGCTGGATTTTTGCGTAGGTGCTAGTTAGGGTATGTAGTTTAACATACTAAAAGTCCCCATCGATCCGATGTGAGCTTTCGCCTCCAGAGGGCGCTAAAGAGCTTGAAAATCGGTTTTCTGTGAATATCTCACGAACAATGGCATCTAGACAAAAAAGTTAAATTACAAAAATGTAGATAATTTAATTTCCTACAAAAAGTGTCATTAACATTTTTTTGTCACACCAACCCTTCCCTGCCAAAAATTAAGATAAAATAAACATTATTGAAAAAGAATGTGCAAGCACAATCATAACGCGGCGAAGAGACAGAACAAATACAAAACAACTTTTGATCCCCCCCCCTCATCTCTCTCCCATTGTTTGTACGGCGTTTTCGCGCGCTTGTGCAATACCTCACCTGAGAATAATAAGGTTCTATCTGTGTTTTTGAAAAAATCGACTTATCGATATAGAAATGTTCTATTTGTATCTATGAAGGCATTTATGGATTAAAATAATGTCGTAATATAATTGTAATATTATATGTAAATTATATATAGCATCATTTTGATGCAAAAATGCCTTCATAGATACAAATAGTCTTTCTATATAGATAAATCAATATTTTCAGGTAGAACTTTATTATTCTCAGGTGACGAATAGCCATTGCCCAATACCCTATCTCTCTTTGCATTTGTCGAAATGTACCACGTGCAAGTACTTTTCAATATTTTATTTTTATTTGGTGCTCATTTCGCTAGTATGAAATGACCCTAACTTATTGAACGAAGTATTTATTCTTTTTAAGATTTTAGGAAGGGAATAATTTTATTTTCAACGCATGTTGTAGAAAGTTTTAAATTATTTATGACAGTTTAAAAATACTCTTTCTTAATTGCTGATTCTGAGCGAAAAATGGAGATTGGCAAAATAGTTTATCTTGCATGAGATGATGACTGGGTTTCGATAGATTTTGTAAAAACAGAAAAAAAGGGTCTAAAGTCGCTTGTGACAGTAAGTTCGGAAAGAGATGACCATAAGTGGAAAATATTTGAAGACATGGCTAAAAAGAATAATGAATTTACAGTTCATTCAAAGAGTAAGAAAAATTATTCACGAAAGAATTCTATTAAATCATACAATAAATCTATTGCTGAAAAACAATCAACATCCGCACAAATTAATCATCCTTTGAAGGAAAAATTGAGAAATGACAGTCCGTAGTTTGAATTTAAGGGAAAATGTTTGTTATTTCTGATACATTAGACGAAGATTTTTTACAGAAGGAAAAAAAGAAAGCTCTAAAGTATCGCGGAAAAGAATTTTTTTTAATCTAATCATTAAAATAAGACACGTCTGATGTCTATGCTTATCGAGAAATTTATGGAGAATAGTTTCGAAGTGAAACAAGCAGAAGATGATGCAGACACACTAATTATTAACACAGTTATTGAAGTAGCAAAGTCTGGTGCGCTTACTGCTGTTGTTGGCGATGATGTTGACTTGCTCGTATTGTTGACAGTTTTAACACCTCCAGAGATAGATATTTTTTATTAAGTCTGGAAGAGGACGAATTGTTACCACCCTGTATTCATCGCACAGTTTTAACAATGATGCTGTTCTGAAAGATCATATATTGTTCCTTCACGCTTTTTCAGGTTGTGACTCGACATCAACAATGTTTGGGAAAGGTAAAATGTCGTTAGCAAAATTTTTGAAGAAGGAAGATCATAACATACAAGATGCCAGCATTTTAAAAAGTGATCAAGTACCTTAATTTGAAGTTTCTGAGGCTGAAAAAACTATTTCTTGATTTATACGGTAGTAAAGCAGAAATTTCTCTGAAAAAGTACCGTTATGTATGTTTCAAGAAAAGAGTTGCTGTTGGTTAAAAAAAAAAAAAAAAAAAAGCCTTTTATCATTGCCGCCTGTCAAAGATGCAGCTAGATTGTACAGTTTACGTATTTATCATCAAGTACAATACTGATTGAGCAATAAACTACTTCCTGAGAACTGGGGCTGGCAAAATATGCACCTAATTTGTTTCCAATTCTTGCTACCTTACCGCCCACACCAAAAGCTATTATTGAATATATTTTTTATACTTGCTCCAAAGGATGTGGAAAAGCATGTGGATGCCAAAAAATTGGGCTGGAATGTTCTGATATTTCATAAATTGCTGCAGAGTTTCATTTCATAATGCAAGTAAAATTGAATTTGAAGACGAGGAAAATATTGACAGTATCCTGCCCACTGCAAGGGAGGAGAGAAGCGCTACTTTTGTAATCAGTGATGATATCGAAAGGCAAACAAAAAATACTGAAAGCAGTACAGCAAACGAAAGAAATAAATATAGATAATTACGAATCTGAATCGAGTGTAGAAATTGAAGCTGTGCAAAGAACTACTAAAGCAGTTAAACGACTTAAATTGGACTAAGCCAGTCACTATAAGTGGAATATGCCTACGGGGGAAACAAACAAACAAACAAACAAAAACGCACTAAGTGTTTTACCTCAAGGGTGGTGTGGAAATAAGCATAAATGTATATAATATATTCACTTTCCCCATTCAAATTTGAGAATTATAGATCTGTTTACAAATTTTTTAAGTAGCAGCAGATTTTTTGAATTTTTATAATTTTACTTTCAAATATGGTCACGTTTATACATTTTTGACAGGGAAGGGTTAATGTGACAAACAAATGTTAATGACACTTTTTATAGAAAATTAAATTATCTACAACTTTGTAATTCACCTTTTTTCTCTAAATGCCATTGTTCGTGAGATATTCACAAAAAACTGATTTTCAAGCTCTTTAGCGCCCCCTGGTGGCGAAAGCTCACATCAGATAGATGGGGACTTTTAGTATGTTTAACTACATAACCTAACTAGCACCTATGCAAAAATCCAGCTTTGTTCTAATTTTTTCCCCTATTTTTGCTAAAATGACTGGGCTAATTAACAACACCTATTTTTTTCAGAAATTTTGCTAACAGTAATTTTTTTAAGATTTCATTTTTGAAATTGTCCCCTATTTTGAGAATCACCCATATGAGATTGAAAAACGTAAATATACGTGTTAAATATTTTTAAATAAGCTACTCAGTGATACCAAATTTGACCTTTGTAACCGACCCCCTGGGGGTCAGAGGGGGTCCAACTTTGAAATCTTAAATTATAACCCCCATTTTTTATTGCAGATTCGGATTCTACGGACAAAAATACGTAACTTTTGTATTTGATGTTTATTTCGAATCCTCGTTTATCACGGTGTAATTGAGCATATTAAATCGATACATATTTCGGCTTTTCCAACGGGATTTTCCCTAATCGAAACTAATTGGGGAGAATTTATGACATCAAATTCCTCGTCTTTTGCAATAATAGCGTTTCCTGAAAATCACCCATGCCGATTATTTCGGTAGTGCTACACAGTTAAAAATTTGATCCATTTGCTGTAGTGTCACTCCACAGCTTTTATAGAATATCTCTTTCATGACCAATGAGAATGTTCCATAACACAGTAAAGTACACTGTAAAAAAATTGACCCTTTTGCTGCATCGTCACTCCACCACTTTTATAGAAAACGATTACTTTACTGTGTTATGGAGCATTCTCATTGGTCACAAGAGATATTCTATAATAGCTGTGGAGTGACGCTGCAGCAAATGGGTCAAATTTTTAACAGTGCAGCACTATTGAAATTATCGTCACGAGTGATTTTCAGGAAACGCTATTCCTACAAAAGACGAGGAATTTGACGTCAAAAATTCTGCCCAATCAGTTTCGATTAGGGAAAATCCCGTTGGAAAAGCGGGAATATGTATCGATTTAATATGCTCGATTACACCGTGATAAACGAAAATTTGAAATAAACATCAAATACAAAATTTACATATTTTTGTCCATAGAATCCGAATCTGCAATAAAAAATGGGGGTTATAATTTAAGATTTCAAAGTTGGACCCCCCTGACCCCCAGGGGGTCGGTTTCGAAGGTCAAATTTGGTATCACAGAGTAGCTTATTTAAAAATATTTAACACGTATATTTACGTTTTTCAATCTCATATGTATTTCTCGAGCGTTTCCAGACTTTTCGGACACCCTGTATATATATATATACAATTGTGCAAGGTTTATGCCGGTAGTGATTTATTGTGATATGATTGTCTGAATATGATCTCTACTGCACCAAAATTATGGCTGCAAATACATTGACAATCTGTAAGGAAAAGTATTTTTTGACAGCACCACAAAATAGAAATTGCTTTATATTCAGTATTTTAATAGAATTATTAGGAAGTATTATTTATACTTCATTCCTAAGAATCTGATTAGCTTGGTTCACTTGAAAAAAAGAAGAATTTTATAACTGATTTTTCACTCACTTTCTGATATGCTAAAATTTAAAAAAATGATGCACACAAGTCATTTTTTATATTCAAATAAAATAAAAAGTTAAATATTCTGCCAGACATGTTAGACTTATTAAAGGATCCCTAACGCCCACTTTGAACATGAACTGATTTTTCACTCATTTTCTGATATGCTAGAATTTAAAAAAATGATGCACACAAGTCATTTTTTATATTCAAATAAAATAAAAAGTTAAATATTCTGCCAGACATGTTAGACTTATTAAAGGATCCCTAACGCCCACTTTGAACATGATCTGTAGGCTGCATTACTAAGGTAATCACAAGTGCTGATAAACATATCAGAATAGTAAAATTTTACACCACGAAGGGTTTCAGATGACCTATTTCTAAAATCAATTTATTGCCAATTAAAGATAATTTTAAAACATCTGAAAATTAACTTTGAAATATATTCTATATGCTACTATTTTTGATTGCACATCAAGTTTGATTTCTCTTTTTCCTTGCTTATGATTTGTATTATGTTGTGTTTTGTTTATTATTTGTATTATATTTGATATATATTGAAATATATTTTAAAGCCGGATGGAATGTTTCGTATCTGTAACTACATTTGTTACTTCTCCTTTTGCAATGTAACACCATCCCCACATTAATGCCAACTAGTCACCTGAGAATAATACGGTTTTAACTGACATTTTTAGAAAAAATTGACTTTTTGGCATAGAAATATTCTATTTGTATCTACGAATGCATTTCTACATTATAATTTTGTTATATATAATTTTTTCTGCTTGCGATAGAGAAGTTCCATCATAAATTGTTGAAAGCAGTCCCAATAACACAGTTCTATGTGCAAAGCAATCATAGACAGCAAATCACATATTATTATTATATTATATATATATTTTTTAATAGTATATTATGAAAACCTGCAATCTTTTATTTCTTGTGTGAAAGAATAAATTATTTTGCTAAATAAATCTTCTTTTGACAAATATTGAAGATATTTTTTATCAGTAAAAATCGTTTTAAATATATTTTTTAGTGCTTCAATAAGCAAAATGAATTGTGTTTAATTATATTTTATTAATAGATGTGATCCGTACAAGGAGGAAGTACTAATCATAACTGATTCAGATTAACAAAATCCAGTGGGGAGAATGGATAACAGTTTAGATGAAGTACCAGCTTTAGATATTTTTTGTACTAAATCAATCCAAAAAAGGACCGGTAAAGAAAATTCCTACAAATCAAATTGATAGAAAAAAACCCTTAGTTTTCCATAAGTTAAAAGTATCTTTATGTAGTTACGTAAATCCCAGGGATGTAGTGGAGGATATACAAGGGTATATGCCGTATACCTTTGGGATTTTTTTAAAGGAACACCATATACCTTCTGTTTCTTAAGAAAGCTAAAGTATACATATTCTTCCCTTTGCCTTGAGCATATACACTCTGCTTAGAGCATATATCCTCTGTTATATTTACGACTACACCCCTGGTAAATCCTCCTTCCAATACCTCGTCCCAATCGCCGAACAAAATCAAAAGTGTATGTTAATGCTTTAGAAAAGGTTGTTGTGT
Organism: Maratus speculifer; assembly: GCA_964019185.1. Lineage (NCBI taxonomy): Eukaryota > Metazoa > Arthropoda > Arachnida > Araneae > Salticidae > Maratus > Maratus speculifer. Next base: position 237,486,977 of record OZ025293.1, on the reverse strand, counting down.
CAATACAAATTAAAACATTTAAAAATTGCTTAAGAGCACACACTAGTCACGCAGTAAAAGCCGAGCGCTAATGTAAAGTCTATGGGGGCGTCCTTTTCTAATATCTCGTTCAAATTTTAATATTTTTACATGATTTTTTTTGCATAGGATAGCTTAGGACGATCTACAACCGGCCTAGTTTTTACTTTTTCGATTTTGCTCATATATTTTTGATATTATGATAGTTTCAATTTCAGAACCAGTTTAAACTGGTTTTGAAAGTTAAAATAATTTTTTTTTTTTTAAATATGAAACCAAAATTGAAAAAGTAAAAACTAGGCCGGCTGTGGATCGTCCTCAACTATCCTATGCGAAAAAATCATGTCAAAATATTAAAATTTGAACGAGATATTAGAAAAGAATGCCCCCATAGACTTTACATTATCATCCGGGTCTTTTTGTGTACTTTTTCTGTGACTATTGTGGCTCTTAAGTTCTTAGAGATTTAACTGCTCAAATTATGTCTCAGAAGAACATGGACAACATGTATTCATGAATATTATAAGCTTTTACAAAATGAGAAAAATTATTTCATTGGAAAAGTGACTGATTGACTGGATAAGCAAAAGCGATTAAGCACCAACAGATTCCAATGAATATATATATATATATATATATATATATATATATATATTTATATATATATATATATTATATATATATATATATTATATATAATATATATATATATATTATATATATATATATATATATATATATATATATATATATATATATATATATATATATATATATATATATATAGAGAGAGAGAGAGAGAGAGAGAGAGAGAGAGAGAGAGAGAGAGAGAGAGAGAGAGAGAGAGAGAGAGAGAGAGAGAGAGAGAGAGAGAGAGAGAGAGAGAGAGAGAGAGAGAGAGAGAGAGAGAGAGAGAGAGAGAGAGAGAGAGAGAGAGAGAGAGAGAGAGAGAGAGGAGAGGAGAGAGAGAGAGAGAGAGAGAGAGAGAGAGAGAGAGAGAGAGAGAGAGAGAGAGAGAGAGAGAGAGAGAGAGAGAGAGAGAGAGGAGAGAGAGAGAGAGAGAGTGACAAGGTTAGAGTGTAGAAACAATTCCACTACTTGGGAACATTGTCCATTAGTCAAAAACCATTTTATTCAGTGCATGAAAATAAGGATATGAAATTGGGTACATTAATGAGTGATAAGCGGGGTAAAAATTCAAATAAGAAATCTCACATGATATAAAGGATAAAATGAAATGTCACACTGAAATTTTTCCAAAGATTGAGTCTCATTACAACAGAGTAAACACTGAAAAAAATACTTAAAATCAGAGCTTAACTTGCAAATAATGCATGATTTCTATTTTCAGATATCAGATATGCAGAGAAAACAATGAAGAGCCAGTGAAAATCTCAACAGTGAGAATTTCAATATAAAAACTAATTTTTTGTCTTAATTTTCATACTCTCCCTTTCTTCCCTCCCCCCCCCTCTCATTGAAATAGCACACTAAAAAGGGAAAGCTTTCAGGTTCATATTTAACATCTATACTAATAAAAAAACAAAACGCTCTGTCTGTCTGTGTGTGTATCTGTGTGTGTGTCTGCGATGGCTAGCAAAATCTACAGCACGTACGAAGCTCAAAATTTTTTTGAGAGTAGCCCAATGTCTCTTCTGATGCACCTGAAGCCCAGAATTTCAAAATTCTATTTATTAACTGAGTAATTAATTAAATTCCAAAGCTCACTCTCATAAAAAATCGCCTTTTTTCGCTTTTTTTTCCTTTCATTTTCTTATGGTTGATTGGTTGCATAAAATTTTAGCAGAAATAATTAAAAAAGCTGGGACAGACCTTTAAAATTCATAGATTGGCAAACGGTCAGTTTAAATGAGGATTTTTTTTTAAATCACAGCTGCTGTACACCATGGAGAAAAAGATAGGTGGAGGTGAAGTAAACTGAAAAAAAGGTTTGCAATATTAAACCATTTATCGCTGAAATTTTAATGTCTCAAACAAAAGCACGAGGAAGGAATTTTGTATTAATAAAACGAATTGAAAGAAATGAATTACAGCTGAAGCATATTTTACGAAGAAATAGTAATTTTTTAAAATGTTTTTTTTTCTATTATATTATTTAGGTTAAAGTTAGATTAAAGTTAAATTGCATTTATGTTATGGTTAGAATAAGAATATGTTACTATAAAGTGAAGGCTATATTACATTTCTGTTATATTTTATTTACGATAGGGTACTGTTAAGTCGCTGTTAGGTTACAGACAGGTTCTTTTTACGGTTCAAAAGTTTAAGGTTAGGAATTTATTCACAGAGTAAACATTACACAAGATTTGATTAAAAATAACACTTACTTTTGTTAAATAGCTCTGAAATTATAATACTATATACCAATCTTTTAGCTACCATCGTGTATTGATTTCATTCATGTTATAGTCGGATTTAAGTGTGATATAATTAGTTTGAAATTCAAAATATTTCACTTGGGATTTGTATGTGAAAATAATAATTACTTACGTGACTTAAAAGTGATTTTTACGGGTAAATATCAACTTTTTAACACGAAAATCATGCAATCGTTGGATACATATTCCCTACCGCCTTTTTCATTGCTCATTTTGAGTATTTTTAGAGCTTAATATTAGTTGTTGTTTTTAAAACCGATTTTTCACACAGTCAGTGGCTACGTATTTCAGACAATGCATTTCTGCATGTAACGAGTTAATGATAAAATCATACAAATTTCAAGTTCGTTTAATATTGTTAATACGGACCCGGGCATTGCCGGGCGGGTCAGCTAGTAATTAAATATTTCAGATAGTTTGTGTTCAAATAAATAATATATTTAACTTACGTAAATTCCTTAATTTTATGAAGATGCTATAAATTAGTCTGAATAAGTGAAAGCAGCAATTTTTTGTTATTGCATTAAAATATAGTTAGTATTAAATATTTTACTGTTGACTGATGTTTATTTGAATTAATCAATGATATTTCACTTTGTTAAGCTATGAAAAGTTACACAAATTAAGAAAAAAAATTGTTCTTTTATGATAGAACCCTGATATTCTAAGCACAATACAACATTTGAAAATATTATGGTTCTAACAAAATTTTTAAGTGTAAAAAAAATCCATGAAAATATTATTAATGAACTTTGATTTTGTAGAATTGCTGTCTATACCTATATAGGAACCTATTAATACCACAAGTTTTTTACAAACTTTAATAGCTGCAGGTACAGAGTATGCTGATTTTCAAAGTGTTCTAACTCCAAATAGATTTTTGACCAGATAGAACCATCTTATTCCCAGGTGATGAACTGGCAACGGCAACTCATTGAATGTAAACTTATTGCTGAGATTAATATGTCAAATTATTTTGTGATACAATCAGTATTTCTTAATCTATTGTACCTCCATACATTGCGTTCATACAGCATGTGTTCTTCATTATTTTGAATATACATTGCTGTGTTATAAAAATATTTATGCTCACTGCTATTGGTCACAAGATACACATATAAATAAAAAGAATATTGCTCAGTTAAACTAATGGCGTTGAGCTCATAGACTATTCACATTAATTGTATACATTACAGTCGTCTTTTTTTTTTTCACCAAAGAATAATGTCCCCATTTCTCCCTTTTATATTTAACCATTGGACCATGGGCGTAATCTGGCGGGGGCAAGGGGGGGCATCTGCCCCCCTAGATTTTTAAGTACAGGGGCAAGACATGAGTTTTGCCCCTCCAGTTTTTTGTCTTGTTTTCTAGTTAAAAAACATTTTTGTATCTATTTTTTCCTCTTTTCACCCCTATAATTTAAAAATTTTTATACTATCTTGCATAATTTTTTTTTAAAAAGTCAGAAATAATGTTTGTCGTGTTTACATAAGTAATTTCTATTAAAAACTTCCTGGCATAGTAACATTTGCAGTAAAAATATTCTTCCTCTCCTTTTTTTTCCGTTTGTACAAAGTAGAAAGACTTTATTTCCCTTTTTTATCTAGCAGGGATGTTTGGACACAAGCGTGAGTGCAGATATTATGACTACTGTGTCTTGACTTTGATCATTGTCCTTTTCCTTAGGATAGTATAACAGGACATTTTAACTCCCTGTCCCCCAGGTCTCTCGAATATATAGAGCTTCCCTCGAATATACCCATAGCGCCAATACGTCTGAAGAAATTGTACGGGGTGTCTGATTCTGAACCTGATTCCTTCTGTCGCCCATTGTCACAAAAAGCGAGACAGGGAGATTGTAAGGCTGCGGACAAACAACACTACTTTCATTTACACTAAAAGAGCAATAAATCTATCTTTGAAGATTCAGTTTCCGACTATCGGTGGGAGGAGAACAAAAGGATGCTAGTTTTCGAACCTCTTTAAATGATTCTTGAGAAAAGAACCCTACCGAATTGACAAAGGGAGGGAAAGTTTATCTCCCCCATCTTCAGTCGTAAAGCTGTCAACTGATTTTGAGTTTGATTTCTCTCTTGAAGTGCAGATTCAGTTCACTGAAATAGCAATTTTACATCAAAGCGCCGACACGAAAGATCAAAAATAGCGACGCCTGACCACAAGAAGTTAGTGCTATGTGCCCGGTCATTAAGGGTGTATTTCGATTCAAACTGCATATTTTCAGATTTATTTTTAAATTCATTTTTCCCCCCAAATGCACCAAACTGGCAAATTGTCTTATTAAAAAAGTACACAAGGTGCCGTGATTTTCAATTCTTTGATAAATGCAGAAAATAATGCAAAAAAGCAATCAAAAACGGCATTTTGAACCGATTTTTCCGAAGCGAGAGATTTGGGAACGAAAAAAAGGGTCATACTGAGATGGTAATTGTTTATAAATCAAATTCTAATGAATTGAGCTTAAAAATACATCACACGGCACCTTGTACATCTCTTCAAACATCCCCTCAGTAAGTTTTATGTTTCTACTTTTAAAAATGTGTCTGAAATTGTATCGGAAAATTTCGAGCAGTTGAAGGTGGAAAAGCGTTTTTTCAAATACACTCTTAAAGGAGGAACAGTAACTTCTAAATCAGAAGATAAAAATTACAATAATTCGTATACAAATGTATCTGTTTATAATGGAAAATATTAATATTTCTTACGAAAGAAATAGCATGCAAATTATACCTGTCAAGAAGGAAACATGTCTAAAACTGAATTTTCCTTTGGTCACTTACACTTGAAATTACGTCTAATAGCGTTTTACTGAATTAAATAAGCAAAGTAATCTTATATAGTATAATGCGTGTAAGCGGAATTGCTAAGGACTAAAAAATGAAATCCGTTTATGGAAAATTTCTGGAGAAGCTCTTATAATTGTAAGATATTATGTAGAACTATGAAATTTTTAAGCTTCTAAAATAGAATTCTATTGTACACAAGTGCAGATTTTAAAAGTTTTATTAATCAAAATACAAAATACATAAAATAAATATACACCTATAAATACATCTGTAACCTCTTCAGACCTGAGCTTAAAATAACTCTACAAATATATGTTTATTGGTTTTGCATAATGGAAATGACACCATAGATGACAGAAATAGTCATTTTTATGAAATCGATACTTTAGAGGACTGGTAATTTAGGTTTACAAATATGGATATAAAAGTACTAACCCTCTTAAAACATCAGTTTAATTATCAGTAATATAAATTTACGCATTAACAAAATTAAGGCCTTTAAACAAGTAAATGATCAGAAAATTCCCAAATTTTTTTATTGTAAAGCATTCAAATTAAATAATCATGAATATTTCTTACTTTTTTGGCCACAATGTCTTGAAGATATTTTCGGAATTCGGATGAAAATAATATTTATTTTATGAGGTAATATTCATCAGTGTTGATATTTATTGGTTTTGTTTAAAAGCAAAAATCATTCAGCTATATAGAAGTAAAGAAAGTATGCAAAAAATTCGAACAGTTTAATTTTTATGAGAAAAAGAATGGAGGTACACATTTGTGTACTTCAGGTCTGAAGAGGATAAAATAACTGAGAACATACTCCGTTTCAGCAAGATTTGCCATTTCTATATTATTCCTTTTGGATGGTGTTATAATAAAAATGTTGCTTTATAAACAGGTTTAGGAGATTTCGCAGTTTCTACTGTATAAGTTTCATTCGACACAGACCAACGAATAACAAATAATACGGTAATAAACCAAATTTAAAAGAATTTATAGATCATGAAAAATCGGAACTCTTGGCGTCTCGCTCAGAGGTTCAAGGGACAGGTCTTGGTCTTGGAGCACTTGAAAATCGGGACATCGTACGTAAAACAGGACACCTGCTAGCATGTGTCCCGTTACTTGTTACCCGTTATCTGAACACACTGTGCTCTGCGCGTTTACATATGGACTAGAGTAAAAAAAACACAAAATTCTGCTAAAGGTTTGCGAAAAAAAGTATAATCTCGTTATAGTATCGCAAAAAAATGCATATTGATTCATTTTGTCGGTGGATAGCGGAAAAGAAAGATTAACTTCGTCAAAAAGTTGCAGAAAATACGCATAATTAGCATCGGGAAACGAATTTTTCTCTACCTCTTTTCTGTAACCTTTCAGAAAATTTACAGTAAATTCACATTCCCCCCCCCCTTTTTTTTTACTCAATATCATCCTTGAGAATTTAGTTGATTATACATTGAAAAAATTGCAAATTTTTTTAATTTGTCATGGGAGAAAATACTTTCCAGGGTCTTTCGAATCAGGGAAATTCAGAAGTTTCGACAAAAACGCCAGAAGTTTACGCAGAAGTTTACGCAGCACCTGTCTGTCCACATATAACAGAGCTAAAACTACCAATAGCAAACGGAATCTTTTGAAAATTAAAATATATAATTTTTGTATAATTTGTCGACTCGAACAATAATTTCGTGCATTTTAATGATGTTATACTCTTTCGAATGTTATAAAAGTGATATGCATCTGTCACAAATGTACTGAAATATGCATTATGTATAATGTGTGGTATAGAAAGAATATTTGTTAATAATTTAGAGGGCCAACGTATTCCATTGCATAATAGTATAGGGGGGAATATTGTTTGAGGCGCGTTTTAATTTCATTAAACTGATTCACATTTCACGGACTTAGTGCAGACTAAGTTTAAATCGTTTATTAAAATTTCAAAACGTTTCGACGAATTGAGGTATTTTTTACAAAATAAAATATGTAAAAATTTCGACGAAAGGAGAATCATATTGACGCCCATGGAAATATTTCCTAAAAATGCATTTTCAACTGCTATACGCGTTTTTTTACTTAACCAAATTTGACTGTATTTTTCATATATTGACATATTATTATCTATTAAATAGTAATTCCACAGAAAACTTTTTTACTTGTTTTATGAGTTTGTCAGCTTGATTTAAATTTTAGCTTGTTTCACTTATGGTTTATACTTATAGCTCTATAGATCATATGCACAGTTGCAAAAAATAATTCACATACATTATTTGCTATGGACAGAAATTCGTGAAAATAGATTTATAATTGTGTTCCGTGTTTCTAAATTTTTAATTTAGATTGACTTCATTGTATGAAAAGATGACTTTTCTTAGCAGTATTCTAATATAAGTGTAGGAAAATATTTCATAATCAATAACTGATACTCTACTTTTTGTTTTTGTTTTTCTTCATTTGAAACAATGTGAAGTGGTGCAATTATTAATATTTTTTTTATTTTTTTATTTTCAAGACAATATTAATTTTTACATTCTTAATCTAAAATTATTTCGTATATCCTAATAAGGCTCTAAAACAAAAATTTCTTATTCATTCCAATCAGAACGTTAACCAAAAATTTTTTTAAATAAAATTTTGTCATCTGTTGCCGTTCTGGAATGAAAGGTTTAAACATATTTATCTCAACCTCCTCCCTATCTACTTACCACCATTAAATAAAACCTTTGAAAGTATGGGGTCAGATTTTGCCCGAGTCTCGTACACGACATTCGCGAAACGGGCAGGTGGAGTGGGGGCAAACTTCCCAATGGGTCGGCAAAAAAATCAAATGGGCCAACTGGGCTTAGGCTGGGCAGAGAAAAAAAAATTTCATGGCTACCAGCCTGATCGAAAAGTTTATGCAAAACCGATAAAATATCAGCTACTTTCATTGAATAAGACTTTTGCGAGAATAAGTATAAATGTGCGTCACGAGCCGATGGTAGTTCGACAACATCAATAACACATTCGAAAATATAACATGGCCACCGTAGAGACCGACATCGGACATGGTGTCTGAGATAGTTTATTTTATCTTATATTTATTTATTTATTTATTTATTTATTTATCTTCAGCAGACTTATGCCGTGCTGACATCAGGCTTGTTTGTTTTCCCCACACAGTCGAGTCGAGCCGGAGCTAAACTTAATTATTCTTAGGAAGTATAGGGCAAGTAATATGTTTTGTAAAAAAATATAATAGCGGTAATGGACTGTTGTTAACGTAATCTTTGAAAATATATCTTAACGTGGTTCTCAAATTCACAGCTCCATAACACGAAGTTTTAACATATTTTCTGACTAACTTCTAACAACAAAGATTTAAAATTGGGAAGCTTGACTATTGAAGGGATTTGGAATCAATTGGCACTTTCTATTTTTGATTAATAAATTACTTGTCAGCAATTGAGAGATTTGTTACGGCTTCAGGTTTTTACAGTTTCCAGTGATGTCGCTTCTGAAAATTCGATTCAAAATTTTATTTCTATTACCTCAAAGATACGTTGTCTTTATGAAAAAATGGATAACGCCATTTGATTACACAGTATCTGAATAAGATCACCTGCTAATCTTATGAGTTTCCGAAAAGAAATGAATTCAGAAATGTGTCAGAAAGTAGCTCTTTTGGATTTGAGAATAGCCTTAATAAATGGAATATTTTCTCAAATCAGAGAAATATATTTCCACAAATCTACTTTTTATTACATAGCTTCAAAAATTACGGTATTTTTAACCAACCTTTTGTTCTTTTATACTAAACTACATTATTTTTACGAATCCTTATTTAAATGGGACCACCAGTGGCTGAGAGTTTCTGCTGTCGAAGCTAGTGGACGGGAGGTGCTGGGTTCGATCCAAATCGCGTCCATCGGTCTAATCGTTCGGAGTTTTCATGGTTTCCTTTGAACTTTGCTTAAATATGAGTTAAGTTCCCTTAGAAAGACTCTGACGAAGGACACTCCCCCTAGGGCCTATATCGAACGTGCAGATAATCGGCCGTCATACATAATTCCACAAATACACCTTATTCAAATGTTGAAGCGTCTGAGAATTTAACTAATCACTAATGTGTATTGTCTTGTTTGCACATAAAAGTTTAAAAATATACTGTCAATTTATCCGATAAATATGCATGCAGTAGCTTTTAAAAGAATCTTTATTGTATGTTAAGTAAAATCCAAATTTTTGTAGAAATCGAATCGGGCCAGATCAAGCAGAGCCTGTTTTAACTGATTTCTGTACGGATAGGGCTGGGCTCCTGTTGAAATTTTAATTTTTACACCAGGCCGGGCCAAAATAATTTTCGTTCGCACTGGCCCGGAGTCAGAATTTCCGACCCGTGCAGATATCTAGAAGGCTGTGACAGTTTTTTATTAAGTTTGTTTGAACTTTTTCCGGTTGAACAATGCATCAAAACATAAGAGATAAACGGTTGTACATCAATATTTTGAAATATCTTTTTAAAGACATAAAATTACTAATTTCGGATTTTTCCTTATTTTTTCGTATATGACTGAACATTTATTTTTTTTTAAATATTAAATTGTTTAAATATTTAAGTGTAATGCGGGCACACGATAACTGAAGAAAGGAGGGGGGGGGGGTATAATTTTCTAAAAAAGTACTTCAAAACTTTTGCCCCCCTAGTTTTAGAGCCCAAGTTACGCCTATGCATTGGACCCACCCAAAACTAACAAGAATGAAGCTTTATCCAATATAAGACATAATCTACATCCAAAATAAAAAGAAAATCGAATAATTCCGCAAAAAAACCCATTTATCTAATTTAGGGGAGGGAGGGAGTAATCCTGTTCCTCTTTTTACACTTAATCATTAAAACCACACAACTATTCAGGGATTCACCTTATCAGAAAGAATTTATAGCCTAAATTTGAAGCAAATCACATAATTCTGCATAAAAACCCATTATCAAATTAAAGGGGGAGAGGGGGATAGCCTGTTCCTCCCTTTATACTTAACAAAAGAACCCCCAAACTAAGCAGGGAAGCACTTTATCAGAATGAACCTATGTCCAAAATTTGAAGCAAATCAAGAAATTCTGCATGAAAATCCCATTCACCTAAATCAAGGGGGGAGAGGGGAGCAGTAGCCCTCGTTTCTCCTTTTATACTCAACCAATGAACACCCAAAACAAACAGGGAAATGCCTTATCAGAATGAACCTATATCCAAAATTTGAAGCAAATTAGAAATTCCATGTAAAAAACTCATTTATCTAAATTAAGGGGAGTTACCCCCCATTGCACCCCTTTATAGTTAACCAATGAACACTCAAAGTAATCTTGAAGTGTCTTATCAGAATGACCCTATATGTAAAATTTGAATGAAACATGAAAATTCTGCATGAAAAACCCGTTTATCTAAATTAAGGGGAGAGGGAGCATTTAGCTTATTGTTACCCTCATTATACTTATCTAATGAACTCCCAAAACTAATCAGGGAAGCACCTTATCAGAATAAAGCTATATCCAAAATTTCAAGCAAATCAGGTATTTTTATCATGAGTTGTCACGTTATATAGATACATACAGACTTTGAGCTAAAAATTATTATGCTTCAAGACTTCAATGGTTCTTATTTGGCTCTCAAAAGTACAAAAATATTAATCTCAAACTACTTGACTTAATTTTTTTCAATAATTTGCTTATTACATTTTATCACTGATTATGTTACTCTGCTTAAAAGAATTCTAGTCTAAAGAATTAAATTTTCTTCTAGCGATAATTACCTAACAAAATTGTATGTAATTGCAAGAATCTGTTTTATTGTAGTTACCACTTGATTAGATTTACATTTTATTTGAAAATTTTTTTGAAAGAAACAGATGTACACAGAATATTTAATAGGCTTTTAAGAAACAAAAATATATGTACCTCTTTAATATTGGCTAGAGTTGGCAAGGGAGTAACTTCAAAATTATAAGCATGGGAATAAAGTTTATCTTCTATTTCACTTTGCATCTGTTTAGGAATTGGTACAACCTAGAAGCAAAAATATGTTAGTATTAATCAGGGAAAAATTAAGAAAATGTATGTAAATCAGGGAGAAATTAAGAAAATTTATGTAGATTTTTTTCAGTTATATTTATAAAGATAATAATAATAAAGCTTTAAAAAAATATTACATACATTTTGTCATAGTTCATTATATTCATTTCATGCACTTTGTCATCAATTATTCAATTTTAAAAAATGAGAGGTAAGGAATGCAATTCAAGAAAAGTATAATTTCTAGTAAAATAAATTTTGCCAGACTGATATTACATCAAAGAAAATATTCACAGATACATTAAACATGCGTGTAACCAGGGGGGATGCCCTGGGTCCCCCCCCTCCCCCCCGCTTGCGCAGATCCAAGTTTGATTATTTTAAAATTTTGAAATTTACAAAAAAAAAAAAAAAAAAAAGCCAAGTTAGTTTAATTAGTTAATCAAAACGAAAAGTATGTTTTGAAATGTGATAAAAAAGAGACCCTCATTATTATTTTTTTATTTTTAAGAAATTTATTTTATTCATCTTTTTAAAAACTAGAATATACACTAGAATATGTACTAGTCACAGTAAGTTAAAAAGTTAATTTTATAATCCCAATTTAATGCCTTTTGTTTATGGGGTTTTTTTAATGCCATTTTTTTCTTATGCATGTTTTTGCAATTCCATAAGAAATTAGCGTAAATTCTCGAAAAGGATGGAAACTATTTATATCTTTGCTTTTGTAATCTAAAGTCTAAATACGAACAAGAAAAAAAATTGAAAGGAAATACAGATGTGAAATGATAATTCTACAATGTGATTAGCAACGCCGTGCGAAAGGGAGGGCGAAGGGAGTGGTCACCCCAGGTGCAGAAATTAAGGGGGCGGCAAATTTATACTATCAACATCATTTTTGGAGGTTTAGCGTCAAGTTGGGGAAGGTGAGGGAACCAAATTGAAACTTTGCCCCGGACGCAGTTTACTCTTCGTTTCCTCTGGTGATTAGCCTGGGGAAGGGAGGGTTGTATAATAGAGGTGAGACGGGCTCAGTCTCTATTTTCATTTTAGACTTCTGGCCTGGGCGGGTTCAGGCCCATTCTTTTTTAAACTTGAAAATTATCTATTCATGTGTAGAAGACAGGGCCGTAGCTAAGGGGCACTATGGGTGGCTCACCCCCCCCCCCTTCCCTAAAATATTTTGAGTTCCCCCTGGAAAAGATTCCAAGGTCACTCAATGAATTTCTGTTCCGAAAGTTCAAATGAAATTCTGTTCAAATATCTAGTTTAGTTATGAGATCCTTTCACAATTTTGCAGATTTTTTAAATTGTATTTAAAATAAGTTTTTCAACACCCCCTCATCCCATTTGTACATAGAAAGCTAACATGATGTTTCATTTTGCACGAGTTATACATTCAAAATTTTCATCATCATATACTTTTCTTAGCATAAAATGAAGTTATTACAACAGTTTAATAAGAAACATAGTGCCTACAATGTGAATATGCACTAATATATCTTTCTCGTCAGAGAGAAAAAAAAGATATGAGCCCCCTCCCCCCTACTTTTCACTTCTAGCTACCGTCCTGGTAGCAGATGATGAAGATACCCCCCCCCCTTAAAATTATTTATTTGTTTTACAATTTGTTATGCTATTAATAAAATGAAAGGGGGACACAAATTGTGTTTTTGTATTTTAATATAATTTATTGCTGTTTCAAAAGAAAATTTGTGATGCTTGGAGATTTATGTCTACTGCATTTCCGGTGGCGATCTATTGATGAGGTGCCAATCAAAACAATTATTAGCAATAAATTAATTTCCAGTTGGAATTTTCTTTGTGATAGAAGATATTTTTTAATTTGGTCATTTATTTATTTATTTAGTTATGTATAACACTTAGAGAATGATACTTGATATAACACTTGGTAGTGATGGACGATTTCGATTTTTTAAATCGATTTAATCGGTACTATGGCCAAATGGATTTAATCGATACTTTAAAATTTTTAATCGATTTCTCTGAAGGTAATATAATTTTCATTTTCCTTTAAAAGTCGAAGATAAAATAGACGGATGTGCAATCCCAAAATTTCAGTGTATTAGTTTCTAAGATAGAAGAATTAAAGAAACCTCAGAACCCCCCGCCCCCTGCAAAATAGCGTTTTTTTTTTGAGTGATGTACACCAAAAATTGATAAGGATCAATTTTTATTAAGTACCAGCTGAATCTGAATTTTGATGAAAATCCATGAAAGCGCGAGATACAGCTATTGCGAAATTGTAAAAAATGCAGCATATCAGCGCACCTGTAGGGCAATTTACACCAAGAACTAAATAACACTAATCTATGTCAGAGAATTACTGAATCTGAATTTTGATGAAAATTCGTTCTTGAGATAGCGCTATTGCGATAATCATGAATAATGCAGTATAGCAGCGCCATCTCTTAAGTGATTTCCACCAAAATGTAATTAGCATCAAATAATATCAAGGACTAATTGAATCTAAATTTTTATGAAAGTCCGTGCATTACTTCTTGAGATAAAGCTAAAATGGAAACAGGGGCATGCAAAAAGAGAACTGCGCCCGGTTCAAAGTTACAATTTAGCCCCCCCCCCCTATTAACTTTTTCTTGTGATAGGCAAGAAGTGATGTTAGTAGTAAAAATTTGGCGCCCTCTAAATTTCCGTGTTAGAGAAATTACCTTAATGGTAATTCTCTATACAATGGAAATGAATAGATATGCAGAGCATTTACGCATGTGGGCGTATATGCTGAATTGTCTGCCCTAAAATAACTTGTCATTAAATAAACATATTGTATGTCAAATGAGTATATATTGAGAAACAGAAATTAAACAGGTTTAAATAACAAATAACAACCTTTATTAAAATCATAATTAAAATCAAACAAACAAATATGAAATCAATTGTCTAAAAACATAAATATCATTTCTTATATTGAATTCCAATTAATATTATTCATTTTACATATGATGAACCAGAGCACCAGAAGATAAAGAAATTTATTTTATATTGTAAAGTAAAAATTATATTTTAACTTTAAATAAAAAATAAAGTTTATGAAAAAAATATTTTATCTTTAAATTTAATTCAAATCATAATCCCCAATTCATTTTTTAAACATTTACTTTCAGAATAAATTTTAATCACTAACATTAAAAATAAATAGCAGAAACTTTAAATTTAATTCATAAATATGCATCTCCCCTTCCTATTACTGCAAAGTCTAGTCAACCTTTTCATATAATAAAAAGCTCCCAAGGATTCACGCTGCCACTCGAGAATGCCTTCCTAAAACACATCACCTGCCACATAATGTGTTCTCCATTAATCGACCTCTGCCACAAGAAGATTTATATGGAGGGTGGAGCAAAAACAGAATAGACAATGAATCAACTCAATAACAGTAACATCCCAACGATTGCCCAAGCAATCAGCAAGTCGTTACTAGCTCGCCGGCTATCGTAACGCTTGATAAAATGAAACCACTGAATTGAGTCTGAATTCATTTCTAACAAATTAAAGTTGACAAAAATTGATTCTGAATAAATATAACAGACGAAGTCTGAATTAAAAGATATGTTTAAGAAGGAGAGATTAAAAGATATTGTTCTAAAAATAAGTAAAATAAAAATAAAAACTCATCTGACATTTTGCTGTGGGTGGCCGGCACCTTGCTATTCACTCTGGAGACTTCATTCTATTATAACATCACTTTAAATGCGTCAATTCCTCCAAAAATAGCTTATTCACTTTAGAAACCGTAACATCACTTCATATATTAAAGCTGGACGTTGTCATATTATATTCGCTTTATAAACAAAAAAACAACTTAAACAGCACGACCACCGCTTCCACTCAGGACTTCATTTTTACGTTGAACGAGACAAGGCGAACGCTTGCCGGAAAAACAACAGTTTAAATATCCCATCCTTCGCTGACAACGCCCCCTCACGTGACATCCGCTTCCTGATCTAACGTCACCTCCGGCATTTCGAATGTTCTCGGGAAAGACGATCCAATAGCAGTTAGCCACGGGGAAACTACGTATGCTCGTGGACATGTTACGCCACCTGTTGCCAGGTACGATAACTTTGTAGAAAAACATCGTAAGTATTCTACGAAGGATGGAAGATATTTGCCGGGAGAAACGAAAGTGTCATTGCCGTAGGAAAGCAGATTATCAACAAGTAGTGAATGGTAAGTAGATAAAATATAAGTAGCTGTTAATTAGGCCGAAGTACAAAAAGAAAGATAAAAGGTATTTTATTTATTATAAGTTGAAATTTAAACACAGGAGAAATAAAGATAAGTGTTTAAATTGAAACTTAGTTTTTCATTTATACTTTAATTATTTAAAAGCAAATAAAATTAAATAGAATTTGTTTTAAATGAAATTTTACTTTATACTACTGTAAATAAATATAGTAATAAATTAAATAGAAAAATAGGTTGAGTGGAATGACAAGAACTTAGGGAAAATATGTCTATTTTTCTATCACTCGGAACGACCGCTTCCTTTCGCCCTCCCCTCCCCCCCTTCAAATGGCGCTGAGTGGAAATTGTGAAAAATTCAGTATAGCAGCGCCATCTGAGAAGCTATGATGGCCCGGTATGTCGGGCCAGCCTTTAAATAAATCTTTAACATCGGCTTTCTAAAACAGTCTTAAATTGAAACAGAGTAGTGGAAGCTTAAGGCAAAAAAATGGCAGAATGACAGTGTGTAATAACAGACAGAAACGTAATTAAGTTTTACAATAAACTAATGTTTATTAAAAACAAAGAACACAGTTAAAAGAAAAACAATAATTAAATAAATTTAAATAGCACATAACTTAAAAAAAACAACTCACTATCTTTACATTTCATCTTCTAGTTTACAAATTAATAAGAACACCGGCTTTGGCAAAATACAACAGGTAGCTTTAAATTTATTTACATGTAGTTTCATCATAATCCTTTCATGAACATTCAGTCTTAAAAAGAGACATACTTTCCAATCACTTTTAGAAAAGCTATTTCTAATTTATATTCACCCTGCATAAAAGCAGGTGTTTCATGAAGCGATATATATTCCCAAACCACAATGACATACTAAAAAAAAAACAATCAACTACTAACACAGTTTTCCAAAAAGAATTGCTAATATCTCTTTCCATTCAGAATCATCTGGTTCCATAAATTTGCATACTATGTTGTCTTATTCCCTCAGATAAGCAGACGATCTTTGAAAAAAAAGAAAAACCACAGACCTTTGCCAGGTCACTTTGGAATGAAATGATGTAATAGAAACAGTATGACGTAATACTGTACTTTGATCGTTCAGAGGGGAAAGGAAACGGAGTTTAGATAAGCACTTAGATTGAATGAATCATATGGGTAGATTGGAAAAGAGATAAACAATATGTTGTTTTGATTTGAGGTTGGGAAGGAAAGTTTAAATTAAAGAAATGAATAATAACAGAATAAATGAATAGTGTATAAGTGTCAAGGAAGGTTTATTTATGCTGACAAGCTATATACATCAAAATGCAAAAAACATCAATTCATGTCAAGGACTAACTAGATCTAAAATGTGATGAAAATCCGTTCATTCATTATTTAGATATAGCTGTTGTGCAAATCACAAAAAATGCAGCATAGCAGCGCCACCTGTTAGGCTATATGCACCAAAAATTAATTAAATTCAGTTTATATCAAGGTCAAACTAAATCTAAAGTTTTGTGGAATTCCGTGCATTTGTTCTTCAGATAGAACGGTCAGAAATTTTTGTCATATACAGACACACACAGAGACAGATATTTCTTAAAAACCATGAAATTGTGTTAAAAACCTTCTAAAATATATAAATCCATCAAAAACGGGGTGTCAAAATTTTTCACAAATCTAATACTCTCTTCTTGTAAAGTTACAAAAGAAAGTAAAAATGTAAAATCGATTCTGCCTGTAAGATCAGTCTTTAGATTCAATTTCGATCTTTAGATTCGATTTCGATCTTTAGATTCGATGTTGATCTTTAGATTCGATGTCGATCTTTAGATTCGATTTCGATCTTTAGATTCGATGTCGATCTTTAGATTCAATTTCGATCTTTAGATTCAATTTCGATCTTTAGATTCGATGTAGATCTTTAGATTCGATGTCGATCTTTAGATTCGATTTCGATCTTTAGATTCAATGTCAATCTTTAGATTCGATTTCAAATTTTTTTTTTTTTTTTTTTTTCTAGGCTAAATCAGTGTTGAATGCAGGTATTTTTCGGCGACTCCGGAGGAAGGCATCATGTTTTACAGCTCTGTAAGAGAGGGGGAATCGCAATTTGTGCATTAAAAAGCATCTCATAACTTCTGGGGGGGGGGGGGTAATCCCCTGCGGGTCACCCCATTAATTCGACACTAAGTTAAATCATTATATTTTTGTTTAGAAGTCCAGTTATTTGAAGTATTAGTTTATTATGTTTTATTTTTCACGCTCGTCTCTTCTAATCCCCCTCCCTTCTGTGTCAGTTTTAACTTACAGGGCCGTTCGAAATATGCATACAGTTTTAAAAATGTCCAATTCTCGGTCTATTTTATTTTAGATCCACATTTTAAATCCTTGACAAAAGATAAATAAAGGGTCGCCCTTCCGCCCGTTTGGGGTTTATCTGCGCCCCGCCGGGGGGGGGGGGGCATATTTTTTTGAAACAAAAAAAATTTTGAAGGAGGGGGGTTGTACCCTTCCCCAATATACACCTTAAAATTTCTCTCATTTAATTCTCTACCATTTTTAACTTAAAAGTTTAAGCAACATGGCATCCCCAGAGCTGTGGATCCCCCCCCCCCTGTCGATCACTCACCTAATTTTGCTTATTTCTTCACTTCATTTCAATCTTTAAAAGGCTATAACTTTGCTTCTATAGGAGTTACAGTGATGAGAAAAATTCTAGTATAGCTAACCATTTCTCGCCGTTCTTTTTGCTATTCCAGTTTCCCGGTTTTCCCTATAGGACCTTTTTGGGGGGAGGCAGAGGGGGCTTTTCTCATTTCTTGATACAATATGTCTATTGAAAGTTTATGCTTCATACATTACAAATCTAGCATAAGAAATTTTCTCCCATCATTTCAGGTCATGTTACGGACCCATAATGTGTTAAAATTTTAATTTTTCAAACTTCTTCGAAAACAAAGAAACAAACAAAAAAAAAACATTGATACATATTAGCAAAACTGGGGTTCGAACCCGCAATCGTTTGATTGCACACGTAATCCCTAAGCTTATTGGCCACCGAGTACTCAGCAGCGCTATTATTTCTTTAAATTGTCATCTTTAAATTCATAATATCTTTTGAATGGAATGTCCGATTTGAATAATTCAAAAAGTAATCTACAGATATTGTAACAGGCATTAATACAAAATGATTTATTTGGATAAGGATTAAGGTATCGATAGTAAGGTCTAATTTTGGTTGGTGTATTTATCGTGTTTTAAAATGTAAGAAAGTAGTTATAGTGAGTTACCTACAATAGCTGGACATATGGTTTCACGCGTTTTTTTTTTTTTTTTTATATTAATATATTTTTTAATATTATAGAACCTTTTTTTATTCATTTAAAAGTATTTCTTGGCGATTCAAAATTATATATCCTAACGATTCAAAAAATACACACGTAATTGTTCAAGGTTTCACTTCTATCGGCACTCTCAGAGTGCCACTATTTTGTTTTTCATGTTCGCCCGTCCTACCGCCCCCCCCCCTTCCTCACCAATCTTAACTTACAGGTTCATTCAAATTATGACTGCGATTTTAAAAAAGTCTAATCCTCGTTCTATTTTGTTATAAATCCATATTTTGAAAACTCAACAAAAGATGCATTTGGGCCGGAGTCGCCCTTCTGTCCGTTTGGGATTTACCTTGCCCCCCTGGGTGGGGGGCATATTTTTTGTTTCTTCCACACCATCTCATGTAACATATCGTTATAAAGCTTTTATCTCCTCGTTTTTTCTGTTACTACCCCTCTCTCCACCTAGTTACATGCTCTTGGCACTTTTTATAGTTTCAAAGAGTGCATGTTCCCTGCGGGCCACACCATGAATTCAACACTAAGTTAAACACTATATTTTTGTTTAGAAGCTCAATTATTTGGGTTATTAGTTAATTATTTTTTTTTTCAAGTTCATCAGTTCTAATCCCTCGCCCCCCCCCCCTTCTTCGCCAATCTTTACTAAACGGGCCGTTCAAAGTATGCATTCAATTTTAAAATGTCCAATTCTCGTTCTATTTTATTGTAAATCCTCATTTTGAAACTTCGACAAAAAATACATTTGGGCTACGGTCGCCTTTCCGTCAAGAGTGGGGTTTACCTGCCCCCTTGGGAATGGAGTATATTTTTTGTTCTTCCAAACTATCTCGTGTAACATTTGGTTGGCATTAGAAAAAAAAAAAGTTTTCTTTGTCTATACTCCTTGTTCCCCATCCTAGCTACACGCTCTTGGCACTCTTTATACTCGGTTTAATGCCAAGTTACTCAGTGTTGTTATTAGTTGAGTTATGTCTCTCGAAATTTTCAAAGTTTTTGTGTAAGTGACAACCATAAGTGACAATCATTTTAAATTTTAAAATTCTTATTATCCAACTCTAAAATCTGCAATAGCTTAATTCTATGCCTCCCTAAATGGGGATGGGGGGGGTGGGAGGCGGTAATTACGGTCCTGCTGGTTGTCTAAGTTTTGGAATTAGTAATTTGGATCTTCTCTGTGTGAACCTGAATATCGAAATATCGATTCTAGTATCGATTCTAGAAATGAGAAATCGATTCTTATTGTGATCGATGTTGTTTTATACGATATCGATTTTAATCGATTCTCAAAATTTCCAGAATCGTCCATCACTAACACTTGGTGAATGATTTCTTCTTTTTTTATGTGGACCGGAAAATTGAAGCTTGCGAATTATTTAATTGTGCACAAGTCTTTAGAAAATAGCATAGTGATTATTTTTTCTGTTTGTCATCGTGAACTATGATTATGCTAAGGATTTACTTTCGTAAGTAAACATATTTTCCATGTAATTCACATAGAAAACAATCGATGAGTGTTTATTTTTTTTCCTTTAAAAGCATCGGACCTTTAAGATAACTGTATCAACGTTTTAATTTTTGTTGATTTTCAGATCCATGTCAGTCACTTGGAAATGTTATGAGAAATGAATTAATTATAGTAAAAAATATACATATTTTATAGGAAATTGAAATTGTTCAATTCTTCAGCATACAAATAATAATTTCTGCAAATTTTATCCATTTATTCATTACACTTCTTTAATGTGTCCATCAAATTTTCGTGTTAACCCTTTCAGGGGCAAGGTATTTCTGCTCTAAAAATGCTCAAATAATTGATTCACACCACAATTTAAGAACAGATTTATTTGAAAATAATCAAGAACTGTTTTTCGCGCATATTATAAAATCGAAATTTTATTAAAATTTTACTGGTGCCAGTTCACAATTGGAACAGTAATATTATGTGTTTGCAGACTGCAAACACCGCCCCTGAAAGGGTTAAAGGACAAAAAATTCGGGAATCCTTTTAAATATGAAGTATATTTTTATTTGTTGCAAAAATGCTCTTTTCATAAGATTGTATTTACTTATTTATTTAACATTAATTTTTATGTAAGAAGTTCTTAAAAATGAGACATCATATTTGAAACAATTTTTAAATATCATGCATTTTTTTCTTTTGTTATTGGACTCGAGTGGGCCCAGACTCCAAAAAACGAGCTCGAACTCATCTCTGTTGTATAAATCTGCTTCCTTTGAAAATGAGAAATAATGCAAAGCAAAATTCAAATTAATATGGAAGTTGGTTGGTGGGTTAAATTTTGTTTTTTGCGGCCATATTTTGAAATTCATAAAAAAAACTTGTTATAAAGATAAAACAAGCTTTTTTTTTTTTTAATCGGAAAATTTTATTTATTCATGTGTAGAAAAGATTGAAAGAATTCTTTTCCACATTAAATTGCATACTTATTCCTTTTACAAGTTATTTTAATGCTATTTTGATCAAAATGATGGTACGGATATCTTTGTTTTAAACCTATCATGTTTTTATCTATGTTTATATATCTTTTTCTTATCCATTAAATTTAGTTTTGTGCCACCTTTCATCCTTCTTTACGTAATGAAAAATTGCATTTGGGTTCTTTTTAAAAGAAGTACCACATAATTATACCTTGCGCAAATAAAAACCTGTCTAAAACGGAAAATCGATAGGTTTTATGGGGTTACATTTTATTAGGTTTTACTACGTAAGATATTGTTTGTACCCAACATGTTCAGGTTAAAAAATTTGGGCACCCCCCCCCCCCCTGTTCAAAAGGTTGGTTACGCCTATGTTAAATTCTAAATAAAGGTAAGGAATATAAAAGTATCATTTTTGTTTCACTAACTATCTGTTGATTGAAAAAGTATGACCAAATGGGTCAAATGCAAGTGATGAAATTAACATTTAATACAGATGTTATTCATTCAATTCATTGGTTCTTAGCTTTATGAATTTAGTACTTTTTGCTAAATATATAACAAACAAATTTTCAAATTATTCATAAAGTAGTTTATATAAATCATGTAGAAAATGTATACACAATTTTTGTTTTACATAGTATTTTAGAGCAATTGTTATAAAATAAACATATAGATATTAGGATGTTAAAAAAAATGAAATGTGATATGTATAGGAGCTTAAATTGTGAGACATGATGAGATAAACACACTCTAAAAATTTGAAGCTTGTCTTTTAATAACAACTGATTTCTTAAAAAGCTTAAAGATTTCATAATTATATTTATTTAAGCTTGTCATTATGTTATGATAAATAATAGCAATAATGCATTCATTTTTCTCATAATTTCATTTAGTCGAGACACATTGGAAATGTAGTTTATTAAAATCTTTATTATAAATCTCATAAAGTGATGCAAAGAATAAAAAGTGCAGAAAGGAAAATGAAATGAAGTGAAATAAGATTGAGTATTTTCTGAGAAATCTGTTATTTTTATGTTGCAGGTTGCAATGAGACATAGTAGAAATATCGCTTATGAAAACCATAAATCACATAAAGTGAAATGATTTTTAAAAAATTTCAAAAACGAAGTGAAGTGATATATCTAGTATTTTAAGAAAAAGGATATTGTTTATTTGGTGTGTTGATTGTTCTCAAATGTAAATTGTGATTGTCCAGTTTTATTTTTAACAGAGTTTCTTTATTCTAAATGCTTCCTCACACTTAACATGAAAATCAATGTTGCACAAATCACAAATTTAAGAGATTTGTTTTATTAAAGAAGATGTGTGACATAGAGATAAGCATGGGCTGGGTTCGAGCCGATTTCCAGAAACGGCATTCAGGCCGGGCCTTACTTTTTTCTGAAGACTCGGGCCAGGCCAAGTGTCTAATCTCTTCAGGCTGGGCTCTTTTTTTTTCCTGGAGTATCGGGCCAGGGCTAACTGTTCAGGTTGAATCATTCCATATAAAAATCATTTTCTCGACATGGCCAAAAGTCTGTTCAAAAATCAGTAAAATTTGGCTTGGTCCAAAAATTTTTGCAAAAAAGGCATCTATATATTTAAAAAGCATTTTCTTTCAACAGTCTGTGAGAAAAAATTGCAGTATCAAATTACATCATTCTTTTTAAATGAAAGATATTCGTCCACATATTTGTTATCGTACATTCGTTTGATCAAAAATTTCATTAATTAGCTGTAATTATTGACGGATTTAAATTTTGAATATTAAAATTAGCAGATATTAAAATTAACTAGCACAATGAAAGCTTTTGCTGTTAGTCCCTAAACTTGTAAAAAATTAAAGTCCGGAAAATTAAATAACTAAAATACTGTATGTTGATGAAATAAATACAAATAAGTTAAAATCAAAACCAACGTTTATTTAAAAAGAAATAAAGATAAAAGCAATATAATTAACAAAGGTATTTAAATATATTAAAGAATTAAAACAGGAAACAAAATAAACTGACTTCATGGCAGGCAAAAGTTATACTTCGGTAAACAAGGAATATTACATCTGATTGCTTGACGATCTGTAGCCATAACATCGATTCAAAAAGAGCAGTAGTACACCTGAGTAAACACTACTGACTAAACAAATGTTATCATCACTTTCGTTACTATCCTTTCCTCAAAAATGATAGCCGGTCTCAAAACAAACAGACGAAGCAGATGGCTGACTTAAGTCCAGCTTTAAAACACTTCCTAACAGCTATCTTGAACATCAGAAGAAGAATGTAACGAAATACTGCAAGGCGATCTCTTGAATAAGTTGGGTTAATAAAACAATTAACAAAACTGAAGAACGGCACACTGACAAGCACGTAAATAAAAAAGAACTATAAATCTAAACATAACTGTTAAACAAAAAAAGCAACGAACATAATCATTTCATAGCGAAACATTAAGACAAGGGTCTAAGCTATTGTCAAAGTATTTATACTAGAAGGGAAACTAAAAGAAACTCATTACGCATGCAAAAGGACAGGTGAAGCGATGGTCAAATGGGAAACCATCGTGACGAAACGTCATACCGGAAGTGAGCGGTAGACAAATGACGTCACCTTGTGACGGTCAAGAAACACGTCATTACAGCTTCCGATTGCATACGAGTACGATGGGAAAACAATAACAATAAGCCGGGAGTTTTAAAGGTAAATCGTTGGAAATAAATTTAAGGTACGTTAAGTAACTATTGTTTATATGAATGAGAACTTTAATAAAGAGAGATTAATAAAGTTAACCAGATTTAATAAAAGGAAACTTATTGAATGGAAAGGTAAAGTGGTATTTTAATAAAAGATAAATAATAGACTGTAAAGGTTATAATAAATGAATAAACTTTAAGATAGGATGAATGTAATTAGGTTAATGTAAATAAAGATATAGAAATGGAGATATGGCCGGAAAGTGGCAAGAACAGGGAGACAAATTTCCTGTCAATTATCAATTAAAATTTCACTTATATGCATGTGTAATCCATAAGCATTAATCTGTACCTAGGAGTGAAGCGCTGCGCATGCGTATATATTCTTGCTCAGTTGAATTATTCTTACAGGTGGAAGCGGGTTGTGTTTTTATCAGCATGTGCAATTCCTTACAAGCTTTTTTTTTTTCATGAGTTTGATATTATTGAGTTTTTAAAGCACTTTTTGCAATGGAAAACTTTGTTGTACTGATAATAAGCGATGAAAATTGTTTATTTCGGGCGATATTATATTGTTGCATTAAGTGATGCTTTTCTAAGTACCTTATTACCTGCCATACTATTTTTAAACTACATTATATGCCTGGCAGGCCTTTTGGAACTATTTTATGCATTTAATGAACCTTTTGTTTGTTGCATGCAAATGTTTCAGTTATTATTAGTATTATTAACCCATATTCCATGTAATGGAGACAAAATCTAAAAAATGATGTATGGTAAAAGTAAAATCTTCTAAGACGGAATCCCATTGGAAAGAAAAAAATACATTCCCTTCTTAGCAGGTGTAACTTTTTAATATATTTTTCTCTCATGTATTTTTGTATTCATTTTGCATGGATGAACAGTTTAAAAGAAGTTTAAAGGAAATTTCTAGTTTTCAGTTGAAAAGAAAATTCCATCATAGGCAGGGTTTTTTTTTTTTTTTTTTTTTTTTTTTCATGCATTTTATTCTATTTTATTAAGCCTAGAAATCTATGATTCTTTAAAAAGAATAAATTCTAATGTGTAACTGTAGAATAATAATGACTTAAAAGTATACTAGATGGAACTCTTCAAAACTTGATGGAAAAAAAAATTACTACAATGTTAGTTAAATAAGCTTCTTCATTGTTTAACACCTTTAGGGGCAGTTCGATATATTATATGTGGATATTATTGGTGTGATATATCATATGCAGATATTATAGGTGGGATATACAGTAGAAGATCTATATAATGCAAACCTAAAAACGCAAGGTTGTGCGTTATATAGAATTTTCATTATATGGATCACATTTAACACATCATCAAATTTATCTCATAAATGTAGACAAATATATCTGAAACATATCAAAATACTTTAGAGTACCTTTATACTGTATTCCTTATTCGAATTATAAATATTTGTATTTAGATCATCCCACTTTTTGTTAAATATACTTTTTAAAAAATGGTCCAAATTCACATCTGGACCAAAACATTCTTTATATTGTTCATTTTCAAAAAAATTTATTGTAATAGTAAATTTTTTCATTAAAAAGTTCTAAATTAAGAAGATAAAATTGAACTAATGCATTAAATTTAGTTTACTATACAATAGCAATTTTTGACATTCTTGAAAATCAGGTGCTTCTTCATGGCAAAATTCGTTTCTTTACATCTGAAAGGTTGTGTGTTATATGGAGAATTGCATTATAAAGATCTTCTACAGTATTATTAAGTTTTATATATAAATCAACACTACTCAACCAACAAATTCCTCGAATTTTCCTCCTTGTGACTAATTAACAAATTTCACTTACTTCTCTTTCTAAAACAAATTTCAGATTTTTTTTTTTTTTTTTAAATGATTGATTACTATGTTTCAAGATAAAATAAATACAAAGAGTAAGTCAAAGGCAGCAATCAGGATTCAGGGAAACCAAACCTATTAAAAAATTTTCACATCCTCCTTCCCCAATAGACAAAATTCAGAATTTTTTTCCTAGGGCAATGATTAAAAGTAATATACATATTTTTTTAGCCGGCTGACATATTTTGTTATGACATTAATCAAAATGGCATGTGAAAGAGAGCAGTAAGGGTCACCAGCACATAAAATAGTTTGAAAAGATTCTCCTGTCATGTAACATAGATTGAAAAGGGCCATCAGGCACATAAATTTGATTCCCCAAGATGAATAGATTAATTTTTATACTATTATTTCTTGTAGACAATCAATAAATTTTACAGGGGTTTTTTTTTTTTTTTCGTGAAGACAATCAACCAATTTGTTTCTTTTTTCTCCATGACCTGTTAGCTAATTTCACATCTTTTCTCAGCCAATTCACAAACTGCACATTTTTTTTTCTCACGGCCAATAAATGATTTTTATAATTTTCAAATACAGCCCAAATGCAACCCAAGTAGAAGCCTTAAAAACAGCCAGCAGAACTTAAGGACGAAGGCCCTCTTTCCAGTTCCTTGCATTACATTACATGCACTCAAATATCCCATGTATTTGTGATTAACATAAAAGGAAAGTACTTTAAAAAATAAGTTTCTTTTATACTTTGAATTTTTAACACCATCACACATTGTCCAAAAAGGGGAGAAAATCCACTCGACACTATGGTTTTATATATTTATTTTATTTTATTTTATTTTATTTTTTTTCACGCCCCATTGGCAGAATTTGGGTTTTTTTTGCGATCTTTTGACAACATTTGCAGTTTTTTTGTGATGTTTTGATGAAATTTACCATTTCTTTGTGATCTTTTAAAGAAATTCGTCATTTTTTTGCAATTTGTTGATGAAATTTGTCGTTTTATCGCAAGCTTTTGATGAAATTTGCCTTTTCTGGGATTTGTTTACAAAATTTCCTTCCTTTTTTGGGGGATCTTTTGTTGAAATTTGCCATTTATTTTCGGGATCTTTTGACGAAATTTGTTGTGTTTTTGTGATCCTTTGTTGAAATTTGCCGTTTTTTCAGATTTTTTGATGAAATTTGCCTTTTTTTGCGATCTCTTGACGAAATTTGCAGGGTTTTTTTCTGTGATGCTTAGACAGAATTTGTGTTTTTTCACGATTTTTTTTTTTTTTTTATACTATATTTTGACGAAATTTGTCATTTTTTGTGACCTTTTTATGAAATTTGCCTTTTTCTCGTGATCTGTTTACAAAATTTTCCTTTTTGTGGGGGAATCTTTTGTGAAATTTGCCGTTTTTTCGAGATCCTTTGACGAAATTAACTTTTTTTTCTCATGATATCTAGACAAAATTTCCTTTTTTGCTCGACCTTTTGATGAAATTCACATTTTTTATTGTAATACCTGGACAAATTTGTCGTTTTCTTGCAATCTTTTGAAAAAATTTGTCATTTTTTTCACGATTTGTTAACATAGTTTGCTGGGGTTTTTTTTTTTCAGGACTTCTTGTCGAAATTTGTTTTGTCGTTTTTTCTGGATCTTTTGACAAAATTTGTTGTTTTCTTCATGATCTTCTGATGAAAATTGCAGTTTTTTCACGATCTGACAAACTTTGCTTTTTTTCCATGAACTTATGATAAATTTTGCGTTTTCCTCGAGATCTATGGCAAAATTGCCAATTTCTCTTCGAATGATTGACAGAATTGATTTTTTTTTTTTTCTTTGTGGTTCGATCGATGTGGTTCAGATTATATTACAATGACACATGACAAACAATTTCTAGCAAACTTAAAAAAAAAATAAAATAATTTTAAAAGTTGAAAATTAGTCTGCAGACATTCTTAACAGTCTGTGATGTGTGACACAGTGTTGGGCTGATTCTGCCCTCGGAAGTGTATATAAGGTAGTTTCAAAAGGGTTGTCGCAACACAACAGACACACATAAAGTAGTCAAAACAGGGCCAGAGAAATATTTTTTAGTGCATAAAATAAATATTGTTGAAGATATTAATTTCAGTGATGGTAGATGAGTGTATTTCTGCCAAACTAATTTGATGAGTTGTCATAGAAAATTTTCACTTTTATCAAAATTAATAACAAACAAAATTAACATGACTTTTTCTGAACTACACTTTTGAAATGTTTAATGTGAAAATTCCAAACTATTATACTCATGAGATTACTATGTTATTGGCAATGTCTAAATAAAAAAAATTAAAGTAAATGTAAAAAAGGCTTTAAAATGTTTAAGAGCGTTAGAAATTGTTATGCAACAGGCATGATAAAAAATTAATTCCTTCCTTCTAATTTGTTGTGTATGATTTAAACTTAAAAGCACATCAAAATGGATCAACATTTAGAAAAATGTATAATAAACAAAGCAAAAGTATGTTGATATAATAGAGTATAACAATTGGAGAATTATAAAGACCTACTGCAATAAGTAGTTATAATGTTTGTAAAAATGTTACAATATGCAAACTGAATGTAAACAATTATTTTAATTGGGAATATTAACACATTTTAATTCAGTTATTCATGGAAGTGTATTATGTAGGGTGAAAATTTGAATATTTTAAAGTACTTCTTTCAATACCACATTGAATGTTTTATCACAATGTGGTTCAATTTGGACTCTTAAATTTTCAAATGATCAAGAGTGAGACATGGCTACATATAGTTGGCTATGGCTAAATGCAGGTTGGAGCAAATATAGCCCAACTCATCTCTTCATGATTAATTAACAAATTTCCTTTACTTCTCATTTTCGATCAAATATCAGATTTTTTTCTTATAGCTGATTAATATGTTTCAAGATAAAATTGACTCAAACAGTAACTCAAATGCAGCAATCAGGATTCAGAGAACCAAACCTATTAAAAAATTTTCACATCTTTCTCCCCCAATAGATGAAATTCAGAATTTTTTTCTAGAACAATGATTAAATATAATATATATATATTTTTTTCAGCCGATTGACATATTTTGCTATGACATTAATCAAACTGGCATGTCAAAGAGAACAGTAAGGGTCACAAGCGCATAAAATAGTTTGAAAAGATTCACCTGCCATGTAACATAGATTGAAAAGGACCATCAGGCACATCAAGTAGTTTCCCAAGAAGGATAGACTAATTTTTACACTATTTTTTCTGGTAGGCAATCAACAAATTTTACAGGTTTTTTTTTTTCTTGTAGACAATCAACCAATTTCTTGATGCCCCCCCCCCCATGACTGTTAGCTAATTTCACATCTTTTCTTGACCAATCAACAAACTGCACATTTTTTCTTCTCAATTGATAAATGATAAATATAATTTTTTATTTACAGCCAACTGACACATTTTGTGCAAAAATTATCTCAAAAGGTACGTAAAAAAGAGCAGTAACAGTCAACAGCACATAAGATAGTCTAAAAAGAAACGGTATCCACAACAAGTCGTCTCTTCAAACTCATTGTGGCAAAAAGAGTAGTTAAAACAATTCATAATCAAATAAAACAATTTTGAGTGGGATAAGTTTATATGTAAAAGAAAAATATAGATTATTAATGTTTGGCGGTAAAAAAGAACAAAAGCCAATTAAAAATTTACAAAAATTATTCAAGTCAATACACATAATAGAATCAAAAATAAATTGTCAAATAACTTTATAGGGGAAAGTGGGGGCTTATGGGACATTTGTTTTTACTTTAGGCTAGTATTAAAACAAAAATGCACATTTTATCAATTTTTTAATTCCAATTTATTTTACATTTAAATAAATAAAAACGTTCTAAAAAAGTAAAAAACTTTACCAATCTGTGTTATATCAACTTTTGTACTTTAATACAACTGTCCCATCAGCCCCCCATACTTGGGGTCTATTGGGACACAGAGCAGAGCTATTGGGACATGCAGTGTAATTTTTTTTTTTTAAGGATTCTTTAATGAATGATAAATGCATTTTTTATTAATAAATGTTATGTTGCACATGTGAAAAATATTTTGCGTCAAATTTAAGCATATGACACCTTAATTCCACTAAGTCTTTTGACATTTTTAGCTTCAAAAGAATGTCATCCTCAATCACAAAACATCGGTCACAAAATCTGCCCAATTTAGAAAATAAAAATAATTTTTTTTTTAGTTTTTTATATGCTGTGTTAATATTTCTAACACTCTAATTAAATGATGCACAAAGTGAAGGCAAAAAAGAAAAAAAATTAAATTAATTACAATTTACAATGTTGTTTTAAAGAAATATTGAATCATATAGGTTATCATTAAGTTGTCCCATTCGACTCCAATATACGCAAATTTATAACTTGAGAAATAATCATATGCATTTTTAATTCATTATTTTTTCAGTAATATTTTCTCATTCACTAATATTTGTAGTATCTATAAATGTATTTAAATGAGATATAAGTATTCTTAATTGTTTACAAAATAGAATCAATTGCAAAAATTAAAATTTACTTTGGCTTGTTCAAAATAAAATATGATTTTTTCTAAACAGCAATCAACTGTCATGACTGATCTCCCATGCTGAAAATGTGTGCTAGACCTATTGCCATGCAGTGGTACATATATCTTCACTAAAATGTTTGTTATGTAAAAAAAATCCAATTGTCCCACTATTGCCCCCCCCCCCCCTTTTCCCTAATAATAAATAACTTATCTGCAATACTGGACATAAGTTCATTTCAAATGAGAAACTTTATAAACTTTATTTTGATTAATCAAATCGCATCTTGCGAAAGAAACATTTTAAAAAAGTAAGTTCATGGAAATATAAAAGCAGTCTATCCAAAACACTATACTTGAACACTATACTTGATGCTCTCTCACTAAAAGCTGCTCTTGCTATATAAATAGTGAGATGCTGATACACCCTTTTTAAAACAGATTAATCTTTCCATTGCATCATATCATTATATCCACATAAACACAAAACCATTCAAAATATACCAATAACAGAAACATCTGTTCAGGAATAAAGAGGAAACACTTTCAACCACCGATCCACAGATGGCACATCACACATAATCAGACATCAGACTGTTGTTTGCATTTAACCCTTTTTGGCACACTGTGCCCAGTCTGGGATACCTAATTTTAATTCCAAGCTTGCAAACGGCACCAATAATATTTTAGCAAAATTTTGCTTTTACAATAAAAGCTTTAATTAAAGATTTCAAAATATCTAAAATTTTCGTTTGTGAATTCCGGTGTCAGTCGATAATTTTTTATTTTACTAACAGATTTTGCCTGTGCAGTAAAGGGTTAAGCAGTTTAGCATCAGAAAAGGTAGATTTTCAAAAGCTTCAAGCAGATAATTAGCGAGTCATTAATAAAAGAAAACTTTTTGCTAAAACTTTAACAGAACTCTGAAAAACATTTTCAGTTACCTAGCTATCATCACGCACCAATCTTACAACATCTCTGTCGTAAAATAAAATGGTTGAAAAAAATTATCAACAATACATCGTCGATGCCAATTGAAACTGATTAACCAAGATGCATATACACTCTGATCCTTAGCACAGGTAACAGCTAAAATAAAACAAGAACAGCATTTCAATTCTTTATGAATCTCATTAAAAGCATCAGAACGATAATGTAATTCCTGTAGGCGAGAAGTCACCAATCATCAGGGCCGTAGCTAGAAGTGAACCATAGGGGGGGGGGGGGGGTCATATTTTTTTTTCTTTCTCTCTGACGCAGAAAGATAAATTAATGCATATTCACACTGTAGGTACTATATTTCTTATTAAACTGTTATAATAACATTATTTTATGCTAAGAAAAGTAAAGAATGATGAAAATTTTGAGTGTATAAGTGGTGCAAAATTAAATATCCTGTTAGCTTCATATGTACATGCATATAGGATGAGGTAGTGTTGAAACACTTATTTTAGATTCAATTTAGTAACTCTTCAAAACTGTGAAAAGGTCTGAAAACTAGATTAGATTTTTGAACAGAATTTCATTTGAATTTTTGAAACAGAAATTCATTGAGTGACCTTCGAATCTTTTCAAGGGGGGCTCAAAATATTTTAGGGGGGCTGAGCCGCCCATAGCATCCCCTTAACTACGGGCCTGCCAATCATGCCATCTTGTAGTAGCCATGAGCAGAGATGTAGTCATAAAAATAACAGAGGATATACATTCAAGGCAGAGGGTACATCCTAGAGTGTGTAGACTATAACTTTCTTGAGAAACAGTGGGTATACAGTGTTCCTTTAAAAAATCCAGAAGATATACAGTGTATACCACATATATCCTCCACACATTTTGGCATATCCCTAGCCATGAGTACTATGATCAGATAGTGAAAAAAAATGAAGCTAGACATTGAAAACTTTGTAAACAGAATAGTGCAAGTGGCAGACATTTGGTAGCTTAAGGATAATATAAATTCCAAAGACTATGAACTTTAGGGGACTTAGAAGAATAAAGATATGCTTCAAACATAAGGTAAGTAAGGTCAAAAGTATTTTAATAAAAGCATAACTTTATTTCAATGAAAGAAAAACTATTTTTAATAAAAAGAAACTCTTATTTTAATAAAAGAAAAACTATTTAAAAAAGAAATTTTCTATCTTAAAAAAAAGTAGATCTATTTTAAGAAGGATAAAACTTTAAAGGTAGAAGTATGATAAAAGTGTTAACAGATGTTTGCATGTTGACAAGAACCAGGATTGAGCAAACTCTTAACAAAACACACATAAAAATTTCAACAACTTTTAATGCAGATTTGCATCAATCTAAAGGATGATAATAAAATTCAGAGCTGAGAATTCCATGTTTCTGTGGAGAAGTAGCATGTTTAGAATATGTAACTTCTAAAGTTATACACAGAACTGTAAATTCATTGTAATTCCATGGTTTTAAAAATAAATTTTGCTCAGAATAGTGGGTTTTTTTGTGTGTGTGCATCAGTATTTTATGAAATTTCTTTTGTATTTCTATAAAAGATGAATTTGCACTCCTACATGTACAAGAAAATTTCCCCCATGTTTTTCTTTTTTACTCTCACAGAATATTTTTGATCATCTGAAGATTCGTTTCAGAACATTGCAAAATGTTCTTTGGAGCTGTATTGCTTCATATTACCTAAATTAAGACCCCTAAACTTGATAAATTTGCTTTTATGATATTTTAAAAGGAGTGCAGCATCATTCTTGGTATGGTGTTAAACTAGTTCTCTAAATTAAAAAAAAATAATATTTACCTATACCATTATTATTAGAAAATATGGCACATAAATAATTACATTTCTAACGAGACGTATTTATAGAAAAAAAAACATAAAGGCTACTTAGTTCAATTAATTAGCCAGTGAAATTAAATTGAACTTAATAAAACAAAATTATACTGAACATATCATATTTTGCAGAGACTTGTGAAAAGCTTTCTAATTATCCATTTTAACATCCAAACACAGGTTTAGTAGAAATTATAACATGTAACAATGTATTTCAATGCAATATTAGATATGTTTTATACTTACCAAAACTGATCTATTCATACATTAATTTTTGCTTTCTACAGTTTTGTATGATATCTCACTGGTCAACTACTGGCACACAACCCTATCATAGAATTTACAAAAAGCTACATTTTGAAATCAATATTTAATTTCAACAAAACATGAAACATTATCTTACTTGAATCTGCAAATGTGGGCTACGATAATTTCTTTCAAAGAAAACTACATCTTTGTTCTTGTCATGGAAATAATTAGCAAGAGCTGTTTTGAAATTCTCAACTTCTTCAAAAGCCTCACTAGAAAGTGAAACAGAGGAAGGTATGTGATCTATTGGAACTATGAAGACATGTTCTGGGACAAGAACTCCTTTTGCTAATGTGATGTAACACTAAAATTCATTAAAAGACAGCCATTTAATTTACTTAGTTAATTTAGAAATCAGAATAACAAATATGTAAATAAAAATTATCTTAAAAAAAAAAAAAACTTCAAACAACAAAGAAAATTTATGCATCAAGCAAAGATTATAAAACATTTCCAGAATACTTTAATGAAACTTCATTTTTTAATAAAGTGAAAGAAGGTAACTAAACAAACAGTTTAGAAAATAAACATTTGTATAACACATTTGAAAACCAGATTTCAATAATTACAGTCCATAGCCAGAAACATACACAAATTCTTTTTATCAATCCTGTATATGATCCATAGATTTGTAAATATCCTACACAATGTTAAAATTTAGTTTAGTTAGAAAATGCATAACACATTTGAAAATTGATATTCAGCTATTTTTGCAAATGGTAAGAAAGGAACTTGACTATCTAGATATTCTACAAACATCTTTCAGTATACCATATCTAATTCAGATGGAAAATGCATAACTTAACTGAAAAACATCTAAATAATTTCCACCATGCACATACACAGAAATGCTTACAAATTTATTTTTATAGTCTGGTATATGATCTATACTATGTATGCATACCACAAAGTATTTAAAAAATTAATTTAACTTATAAACATACACCATAAATGAAAATACATTTCCAGAAACTATTGCTAATAATAATCCAGAAACTATTGCTAATCATAACACTCTGAGATACTTTATTAATTGCTAAAAGGCATTAAATAAAAATTACCAAAACAAAAAAAGGCTTTAATAAACTCTTTATATATTTTAGTTCTACAGAAGCCATTTTCAAAACAAATGAGCAAATTTGCACAATGATTTGACATGCAATTACTCTTTTTTTGTGCACTCCAAAAAATTGAACAATAGCGTTTTAAACATCACATTATAGATTGTGTAACTGTAGAATAATCTTATTTGTTTTGCTAACAGCTTTGCTGGAACTAAAATATGCAAAAAATGTATTCAAAACCTTTAATTTTGTTGTTCTTCCTGTTGTTTGTTTTGTTTCTATTTAACACTTTTTAGCAATTAACAAAAGATAGTATTGTAATTGAAATACTTTGTATAATCCTGGAAATAAACAATAAATACTATAGCAAGCCTCTTGTAATAAACTTCAGCAATGTTTATAAATTTCATAATGTTTGAAATAGTCTATATATAATATGCACTGCAAATAGTGTTTTGCCATAGACCGCTATGTAATTGAATTTTTTGTGTGTCCTATATATCAATGATAAATGCTTTGCTCTCATATTCTTCAGAAAACATGTTTCACAGCATTCATGTTCACATATTTCATCTATTCATTGTATTAGTTTTATAGAGTTTAAAATAGCGCGACATCATTAAAATACATTGGCAATGATTTTTTTCCATAGACCAAATTCACTGGAATTTACTATCCCTATAAACAAAATATAAATGCAGCATACTTTAATTTTTAATACTGAACATGCCATAGTAAGTATCACACATTAATGTTTGTAAAGTTTATAATATCTACACAAATCATGCAATATATTTGTCAAACTAGTGACACGTTTCATAATTGTTCTAACCCTTTTCAGCACGGGCAAATTTTTTTAGTAAAATGAGAAATCATTGGCTGACACTGGAATTTACAAACGACTTATTTACAAATTAATAACTCCCTAATTTAAACTTTCATTGTAACTGTAGATGAAAATTTTATTAAAATATTATTGGTGCCATTTGTAAGTTTGGAATTAAAATTAGGTGTGCCCAGACTGGGTGCAGTGTGCCAGAAATGGTTAATGGACAATGTTTAGCCCCCGAAAATGTAAAAGCTTACATAGCTCTCTTAAGTGCAATCTTGATAGAATTTCAAGAAATATAGATTTAATAATATTACTCTCCTCAACAGGCTAAACAAATTCCATGCATCTTTTCATAGAATCCACACACATTAAATACATCAACATATTCTATACATATATACCAGTGTGCCGAAGGGCATCCTACAAAGAGCAGCTATTTCAAGTAAGTTATCAGACTTATATATTTCTTTCTATGAAAGAAAGTTTATATACAATAATATTTTACTATATATATGCATAAACAATACATTTTATTTTAATGTGAATATATATCTCTTCCTACAGCACATTCTTATAATCTAGAAATTAGCACTACAGTAGACTCCCTCAAATCCACACTCCTAAAATCCACAACTCTCTAAAATCCACACATAATTTATGAATGTAAACAATGAAACATTCAGTTCAGATGTAGGTGCAAAATTTGACTTATTTAGTTTTATATCAAGTTTATACATTTTTTAACTTGTAATTTTTGTTAAGGTTATTGAATTCATGTTCTTTCAAGAAGAAAGAATAATTTATTTGTGAAAAAATCAAGATATTGCTGATATCATTGGTAATCACAATCTTACAAAATATATTTATGTATTAATCAAGCTTTTTTAGTTATTAAGTCTGGCTAAAACTGAAATAAAGCTTCGTTATTTTATGATCCTGATGTGAATTAGTAATGTACCTTTATGAAGAAAGTTTCATTGAATAATTGAGGAAAACCCATTTCATCTTTATAATTAATATTTAATTGTACATTATTGATTATTAACTTGACCTTTGCTTTAAGTATTTTAATCATTTTTAAAATTATCTAAATTTTTATTACTTTAATTTATTACTTATTTTAATATTTTAGTATGTTGTAAGCATTAATTATACTTTAGATTTCATTATTAATTACATTCAAATTACTTTTTAAAAATATAAACAAAACAATGACCAGAAATCTGCAAAATTCTAAAATCCACAAAACTTCTGGTCCCAAGCTGTGCAGATTTGAGGGAGTCTACTGTACTACTAATATAAATAATTCTACTATTTTTTATGTTAATAAATTTATTTATTTAAAATAATTTTATTTTATACTTTGTTTTTCATCTTAAAGCTTTTTAATAAATATGCTATTTTGCTTTTAAATTGCTGTCTTTATTTAATCCACCACAGTAATTTAAGCTAAATTTCTTTTTTTAGCTTAGTTATAATTTCAGCTTAAATCTAATTTTTACTGTTATTCTAAATTTCAGCAATTAAGTTTACCACTGTGTAATTATAAATTTGCTAACTTTTAACACAGGGAGATACTCTTGTATTGCCTATCACTCATAAAGGGCTTTGCTATGTCAATGTCCTTCAGAAAAATTATCTTCTAATGGTACAAACAGACACACAGACCTGTAGTGAAGGTGCTACATGTGTTTGGATAGTAGATTGATAAAGTTAGTGCTACATGTGCATGGTGGATGATGTGATGGTCTTCCCTGCTATTGGTCTGGCGAGGGCATCCTGAGCTTGGACAACATGTATGCAACTTCTCTCTTATTCACTGGTTCTAATATCTTCTAACAGTGGAATAAGAATGGTCTAGGCAGCTGGTTACTTGCTGAGCTGACAACACAGCTTTTATCATCCGAATGATTCTCCCCCTCTCTAGCTCTGACAGCTGATCTTATTGTCTTTGATGGTGGTGCAATGGCATCCTTGATGTAAAAGTACCACTCTGTAACAGAGTAAATACAGGTAATATGTTTCTGCATACTCTTTTTATACAGCAAAGAGAGCATATGCAACACCATCTGGAAGCATTATGTAATGTGCAAATACATTGTATTGTTAATCATTTGCATATCTACCAGAAATGTACCTAATCACCAAGTTTTGCTATTATCCAAGAATTACTTCTTGGTGTGCCAATTTTTATAGCAATGAGTGTGAATACACACACATATTCTATTTAGAATTTCAAAAGAAATTGTTTTACGCATATGAGGATGAAAGTTATGCCAAATTTTGTCATAAAGTTTACTCAAACAGATTTTCCAAATTAAAAAGATTGAAAATTCCACATCAAAGATACTTCGCTCCTCCTTTTTTTTTTTTTTTTTTTTCTCTTTGGGAAAAAAATGCTGTTTTTGTAATTTTATGCATTTCTTGTGTAAGGGGAGATGAACCCCATGTCTAAACCACAGCCACCCTTTCTATTTTAGGAAAGTAAGGAAACTGGTTGTTTTGTATTATATAATGTAAATATAACATGCATTATCTATATTAATTGCTTAAAATCCTCTGTGCACATTGTTTATTCTATAATAAATCTTATCAATTTCAGCCAAAAGATTCATTCCAGTACCAGATAAGTTAGGAATTTGTAATTTAGTTAGCATATATGCCATAAAAATTTGTATAGTTAAGCACCATGATTCCGGACACTTGTGGGTGCAATTTAAAATACAGTTATCATTAAATTAATTGCCTAAATTAATTTTTAGAGCATTGCATGATTTTTTTCAAAGCAGGAGATATCTTATGAATCACATAGGGATTATATGTGACCATGAAGAATCTTAATCTTATAAATAAGACAACCGAATCAACCTAATGCAGAATATAAGAACCAAAAATTTAATACAAATAAAGAGTTTATTTACAAATTATTATTTATAAAATTTAAATTGAAAATGAATTAAATTGCAATAGGGTACCTGAAATATCAGATTGAAATTGTTTGAAATATGCTGAAAATGAATACATAAAAGAACCTTATTCTTCTCACTTGAAAATATTACTAAAACTGTTATTTTCAATCAAATCCTTGTGTTACAATGCACTTACACTTGGAAACTATTAATTAAAAAAATAGTGATACCTTGCTGATATGTGTGGCGATCTGAGTCTTCCTGGAACAATCTAGAAGCATGCCGACAAACAGGTCATATGACCTGTTTAAATAAAAGGCCAATATTTCAGCTGTAGAATGAAGATTCAAAGAATCAAAAATCTTTTGAAGTAATCTTTCTTTCAAAAATAGCCATGATTTAGGCAAGGCAAACAGATCAGCAAATCATGCTGTATGGCTAAGTTGTTGTTTTTTTTTTTTTTTTTTTTTTTCCTTCTTCCAATTGAATTGAAAATTCTCTCTTCTTAGCAGAAAAGGAGAAGTACATTCTTTATCCTCAATCCAATAGAAAAATGCATTTTCTTTCATTGGGTGGTATGGTAACTGTATATGTGGAATGTATCAGCTATAGCAGTATGCTAGACTTTTACAATTTTCAAAATTTGCATATTTGCTCCATCCCTGTCTTGTTCATATTTCACTATCCTGAGATCTCTGTCTCTTCTCGAGGGTATTTATGACTTCCCCTTGTCAATTCTTGTGGGGTTCAGTAATTTCCCCCTTTTGTTTGAAACATATCTTTTTCTATATGGTCTTGTTTACCATGATAAAATGAATATAGACAATACTCAAGTAAATGAATCGAAATTTTCAAAGTCATTCAATTCATTAAAATATCACTGAAATAGTCTGCTATTTTATAGTTTTAGCTTTTATAAATTTAAGTACATTAAAAAATGGGAATTATATTATAGAATTTCTACCACTAATAAAAGAAAGTTTCACTCTGAATATATGTGCAATGTCCAGCAAAATCTACCGTGCACAGAAGTCTGAAAATTTAGGTGAAGATAGTCAAAGACAGGTCCTCACACACTTGAGGTTGAGATTTTTAATTTTTTAAGGGCCAGGGACCCTGCCCCCTCCTTTAAATTTTTATGCACTAAATTGTTAATTACTTACCCCCATTTTATCTAATCTTCTTCGTTTTGAGGGAGCTATCTCTATTTAGTTATTCTTGCTTTTCTATGGTCTAGTTATGATCTTGGATATTTGGGGCCCATTTCAGGGCCCCTTGAAGTTTTTGTGATAATAAATATTTAATAAATAGCTTCCTTTTAAACCAATCTTCATTTTTGGAATCCTTTTTTCATTTAGTCATTTGCATGTTTTTACTTTCCATATGAGACAATGGGGCCCTCTAGGGTCCTGCAGAGTCGTAGGATCCAGTCCAGGGCCACTTAAACTTTTTGTGAACCAAGTACTTTTCACCCATTAAATTTCTCACCTTCTCAATGCAAAATTTGAAAGTTTAGTCTTGGACACTTCTTCTTGAACTAACACCCTCATATTTTTATTGGGTCCCTAGGGCCCTTTTTAAGCATTTATACTCAATCTTTTGTGCATTTATTTAAAGTATTATTCTAACAAATAATTTATACCCTATGCTTAATTTTGATTAATTATATATCTAAAGTACTAAGACATTTTAACACGTTTTCATGTAAGGGTCCTGTTTCTAACTGTAAGTTGGCCCTTTTCAGTCCCCTTATTATAGCTCTCTTAAAAATTGCCTGATTCCCTAACTTCTTTTTTTCTAAGAACTTCTTAGATTCTCCAACTACTACATGAATAACGAAAAAATTTCAGACTTCAGCTACTGTCAATTTTGAATATTAATTACCTTCTTGGTGCAGCTTCTTTAAAAATAATCCAAATTGCTTGCAATTTTTTTTAACATAGTTTCAGCCTCCTCCCATTATTTCAATAACTATTAAAAATATTTTTATACCCTTTTTCTATTTAGTCATTATCACATTCCTACATTCCAGTTAAAACCCTGGGGTACATTCTGGGCCCATAATTTTTTTTTGTTTACCATGCATATTTCACCCTCTCATTTCCTCACCTTCTCAGTGCATAATTTTAAAGTTGAGGACCCTTCTTCCAGGACAATACCCTCATATTTTTATTGGAGCCCTAGGGCATTTTTTAAAAGCATTTAGTCAATTTTTAATGCATTTCTTTAAAATATTATTCTAACGAATAATTCATAACCTATGCTTAATTTTTGACTAAATGTAGATCTAAAGCAATAAGTACTGAGATATTTTAACATGTTTCCATATTAAAGCCCTGCTTTTAACAATCAGTTAGCCTGTTTGGGCCTCTTATTATAGTTCCCTTAAAAATGGTATAATTAATTAGCCTTTTTAACAATTTCTTAGGTCCTCTGACAACTACATGAACAGCAACAACAACAAAATATTTAAACTTCAGCTACCACCAATTTTGAATAATAGTCACCTTTTTGGGGACCTTGGTGTGGCTTTTTAAAAAATTACCCAAATTGCATTCAATGTTCTTTAACATCATTCTTAAAGTCCCTAGATCATTAAAAAAATTACTAAAAAATACTTTATACGCAACTACATGCCAGTTAAGTCCCTCACACCTTGAAATTTTTGTACCATAAATTGTTAATAAATTGAACCTTATATAAACATTATATCAGTTGCAGACCTTGAATTACACTTTTCTTCATTATATTACCAAACATGCAAGCATAATTTAATTTCAATAACTTTTAAAATTGTCATATTCTGTTATAATTTACTGAGAGATTTAAGCAGAGCATTATTTATAGAGTTAAGTTCCTAGAAAGTTCTTTCCTGTGTCTTGTGAGAAACAAGGTTCTAAGTAATTCAATGTAGTCCAACGCATCTTTGACAAGCACCATAACTTCTTCACTACTTAATATTGCTACCAGAAAAGAAAAAATGACACAGTGAGGGAGGTGTTCTAAGAAAATTGATTACAGCATGAAAAAAATCATGTATAATCAAAATTATCCATCACATAAATGAAACACTGCAACATTAAAATGCATAAGGATATATTGGGACCATTAAGACATTGAATGTAAAAGAAATATAAATGAGGAACATATAAATGGTGTTTTACTATACTAGAAAAATGAATTTTTCCTACTAATAAAATAACCATAAATGAAAGCAAATTTAAATTTTTACGATGGCAGCACTATATTTCTGAAAGATTTTAAACCTTATGCACTTTCAATTTTGTATCTTTTTCAATTACATGCCACTTGAGAATGGTCCCCTACAGTACTGTAACATGATAAAATTTTCATGTGCGCATAGGTAAAGTTTTAGTGTTTTGTAACCTTAATTTTTTATATATATCTAATATCCATTTTTAACAGCTGTACAAAACTTTTACTTAATGCTTTAATCTATTGAATGAAAATAATCATTTATCTTTTCTCTCACAAACAATGCTAACTTTGTCTGTGAATTGATCCCAAGTGAGACACTGTAATCCCAACCTAAAAGAAGATATTGTTAAAATTTTCTTCACACCTATTGGCAGTTTTTTTTTTTTTTTCTGTATACCTGCAGTTGACAGACTATGATGCCACATGAATAAGCAGGGATAGAACAGGTTCAGGTGACATCTAGTTCCATGGTTTTAGTTTTTTTTCAATAAATGATACACAAAAGGGAATGTTTTCCTACCACAGACCTTGTTTACACTTTATACTACTGTTGTTTACTACTCAGTTTCTGAAGTATTTTTTAACTGGACAAATAATTGTTAGTTTTGAATCTGTTATAGAAAATTATGTTAAACAATAGGGATTTCAGATAAAAAAAGATTTTATTTTGGCAGATAAGTTTTCTCATACCAATCTTTGAAATTAAGCCTAATGTGGCTCCGAGCGATCGTATAATGTGCTAAGATTGATGGGTTTGTCCCGAATCTGTTACAATGTATTTTATTATATAGGGATTATGCATACAAAATACACTTTTCATTGCATTATTTCTAAAGATTTAACTAACAGACAAAACAAATCAAACATACCATGATCTTTTGACGAAATTTGCATATCTTCCAGCTTCATGCCTGCCTTTTTGATTGAATAATTGTGTTAAAATTGTGTAATTTTGTATACAGCATTGAATTGAAGTTCCATTACCAGTAATTTATTCTGTAGAGATCTTTTAGATAACACACTAGCCACCCTTATCAAAAGGTGGCTGAGTGTTAGAATTCGAAAATAGGGTTAGTTCAAGAATTACTTACTAACCATGCAAGTCTTCATTTGCGGGTTGCATCTACGCGATGCCTGCGGAGCTCTTGAATTAAAATCATCTCATCTGTTAAGATAAACTTATTCTAAGTTCAAATTAATCTAAAAGTCCATATATTATAAAAATTGTCGTTTAATTCCATGTAAAAGACACATCCATCATTACATCCAGAGAACTCAATCGTTCTCTTACACTTGTCAAAGTTCTTCGAATAATAATAAATAAAATCAGACGATATTTTCATTTTCTTAATTTACGCGTTCAATTAGTTTCACTTCATTTCATTTTACAACATCCTCCCCCCTTTGAAACTTGGGGAGAGTTTCAAATACATAACAATTATTATTAAAAAGATCCAACCTCTTTGGAGCTTTTACACATCTTCCAGAAGAGGTATATTTCTTAAGTATGACACTATCAGGAGAAGACACATTTTCATGATCATCATGCTCACTGGAACTAGTTTTCTCTTCACCCGACGGTTTGGATGCAATTTCAATTATTTCATTCGAATATATTTCCAAAGGAAAGATGCGCTGCACCGGACGTAAAACCGTGCCGTGCTGAGTTTTCAACTTAACACCACGAACTTTACCATCCCGTCCTGGAATTAAATGAATCACCTTTGCTAAAGGCCAAAATAAACGTTTTTTGTTATCATCCCCAACTAAGACTATTTCTCCCACTCGCGGTTCACGTGTATATTTTTCAGTATGTTTTTGAACTAATTCGCTGAGGTATTCTTTTCTAAAACGTTGCCTAAAATCGGTAAGAAGTTTAGCTCTGTAATTCAACCTTCTCCTTAAACTTTGAGAATCTAATTCGATAATATCCGAATTGCTGAAACTTCGGTTTTCAGTAAGAAACATAGCGGGTGTGAGAGGTACTAGCTCCAGTGGGTCCTCTGAGATATAGGTTAGAGGTCTGCAGTTAATCACAGATTCACAATCACATATAAGTGTATTCAATTCTTCATAAGTCAATACAGATCTACCTAAAGTACGTACTAACAATTCTTTTACAATGCGAACTAACCTTTCCCACCAGCCTCCCCACCAAGCTGCGGTGGGAGGTATAAATTTCCAAACAATTTTATGCTTCATGGTTTCTTTTAAAATTTTATCCCAATTTAATTTTGAAAGTTCATTGGAAGCCCCCCTAAAGTTT
Organism: Maratus speculifer; assembly: GCA_964019185.1. Classification (NCBI taxonomy): domain Eukaryota; kingdom Metazoa; phylum Arthropoda; class Arachnida; order Araneae; family Salticidae; genus Maratus; species Maratus speculifer. The sequence goes on along the minus strand of OZ025293.1, from coordinate 237,443,206 downwards.
GTTCCATTATCACAATAAATAGTGCTGGGCCTACCGCGTCTAGCTATAAAACATCTAAGTGCTAGCAGGAAAGCATCAGAAGATAGCGAATTGACTAGTTCAAGGTGAATCGCGCGATAAACGGCACAAGTAAACAATGCTATCCAAACTTTCTCGCCATTTTTTAGAAATAACGGCCCGGCTAAGTCTACTCCAATAATTTCAAAGACAGCACAATCTGTAACGCGATCTGGTGGCAAAGGTGTTGGTTCGCTTGACAAAGACTTTACCTTAAAACGTTTACATGCAATACAGTCGTACAATACATTTTTAATAGTTCTTCTAGCTCTAATTATCCAAAATTTTTCTCTTATTAAAGATTGCATTGTTCTTATACCTGCATGACAATTCTTTTGGTGTACTGATCTAATCAATAATTTAGTAAATTCACATTTGCCTGGTAACAATATTGGATACAAAAATGATTCTCGGTCATTTCTTTCAGTTATTTTAGTTTTAACTCTTAAAATTCCATTATCATCTGTGAATGTTACAATATCATTTAATGACCTTTTATTATAGAAATAACAGCTCTGAACTAAACGGATTAGATATTTTTCAGAATTTTCAATTTCATTTTGAGTAAGATTAGAATATTTACACTTATTAGAAACATTTCGGCAATTATTTACAAATCTCAGAATCCAAGCAAATATTCTTATCATCTTATCATAATTAGATATATTATCTAAGAGCCAAAGGGGTGTGTCTTTAGCTAGATCAATATTCGTAATTTCGATCTTTTTTCTTTCTAAATCAACATCTTTTGGCTGACAGTCAATCGCGCCAATTGGCCAACATTCAGGATTTTCTTTTAACCACTTAGGACCTTCCCACCATCGCGAATCAAGCATTTTCTGCGGAGAACATCCACGTGAAAGTATATCAGCTATATTCAAATTTCCTGGAACGTGCTTCCATGACTCTATATTGGACATCTGTCGAATTTCTTTGACTCTGTTGCTCACGAAAACCGACCAATTCCCATGTTCCTTTATCCACCAAATTGCGGTAGTAGAATCTGACCAGAATGTGATTTTCAGACCTGGCATATTTATTGCCTTGATGATAGAACTCGCAAGTCGAGTACCTATACAACAAGCCATTAACTCTAAACGCGGCATGCTCAAAGTTTTGAGAGGAGCAACCCTAGACTTCGCTCTAACAAGCGTAACCTTGACATCGGAATCAATTATTGATCTAGCGAAGACACATGCTGCATATGCCCCTTTACTCGCATCAACAAAAACATGAAGTTCAGATGAAGCATTAATTTCTAAGTATCGAGGTATAGCTACTTCTTTTAAAACATCAATATTCTTCAACCATTTCAAAAAAGCACTCACAATGTTACAAGGTAATTCTCGATCCCATGGAATTTTCTGTTTCCATGAGTCTTGTAGCAATAATTTTGGAAGCAATGTAGCAGGAGAGAATAAACCGATAGGATCAAAAATCTTTTGCACAATGCTCAAAATTAATCTCTTAGTAATTTTCCTTTCACACGTTAATGTTTCTAAATCTAAACAACATTTCAAAGAATCATTATCTAAATTCCAAATAATCCCCAAAACTGAAGTATCCCCAGAATATTTATCAACATTCTTGCAAGCTACATTGCTTTCAAAACAACGCAAATTGAAACACCCTTTAGACATTAATAACTTTGCATTTTCAATAAACATTTCAGCTTCATTAATGTTAGAAACACCTGATACACAATTATCTACATAAAATGAACACTTTAATTTTTCAGCAGTTTCCTTATATTCAGGAGGACTATTTTCTAAAAGATGCATTATAGATGCACTTAGTAAATAAGAGCTAGAAGAGACACCAAATACAACTCTACAATGTCTATAAATCAATTGTCCTTCATTACATGGGAAATAGAATCTAAGAAAATCTCTATCTTTAGGCATAACAGATAACATTAAATAAGCCTTTTCTATATCTGCAGTTATACCGATAGGATACATTCTAAAACGATCAAGAATATCAGGTATTAATTCTATAAGATTGATGCCTTTATACAAACATTCATTTAACGAGGGTTTCCCTTTCTCAGAAGCAGATGCATCAAATACAGGGCGTATTTTTGTGGTTTCCTTATCTAACCTGATAACGGGCCTATGCGGTAAATAATGACATTTATTACTTAATTCATTTTCTGGAACACGTTCAATAATATTTATTTTTTCCCAATTCTTAAATACTTCCTGATATTCATCGAAAAATCCCCCACATTTCAATTTATTGATCATTTTTTCATATCTCTTCCGAGCTAAAACTTTATTGTCGGGCAAATTCTTAAAATTACACTTCCATGGAAGCCCTACTTCATATCTGCCATCGGGAAGAATTTTCATTTTTTCTTTAAAATCGTTTAAATCAAAGTTTTCCCGCTTTTCAAAACTCTGAATGGGGTCAGAAATTCCTATGGTTTCAAGTTCCCATAATTCATTCAAAGGAATATTTCTAACGTGCATAGACAATGTTGTCAAAACGTTATGTTTCTTGCCACACGTTTGTTTCCCCATCACTGTCCAACCGAGCTTGGTTTCTATGGCAGTCAAATCGCAATTTAATTGAATTAAATTTCCTGTCAATAATTTTCCTATCATATCAGCCCCCACCAAAAGATCAATTTCAGACTCCTTACAAAAATCATCAGATAGATTTATTTTATTTCCTTTTAATTCATTTAATATTCTATAATCTTTAATTTTAGGTACAAATCCGCAAATCTTTTTTTCGGAAAATGCCTCAAAACAAAACGCATTATTTCCATCTAATTCACTGATTTCTACAGAAAACACATCATGTTTTTTAGGTTTCATTTCATCCCCCCCGAACAGCGCGTGAATAATTATTTCTTTTCTTATAGGATGCATTTTTAGTGATTTCGTTATTCTCTCGCTTACGTAACTACTTTGGCTCGCTGAATCTAGCAGTGCGCGTACGACTTTTTGGCGACCTTGCGATCGAATGCGCACGCCAAGCGTTTGCATATACACAACTTTATTTCTACTACAATTAGAAAGAGAATTTTCAGATTTCAAAGTATCATTTTGATTATTATTTATATTTTGTTCTGGACACATTATTTCAAAATGATGTTTATGGCAATAATTACACTTTAATTTATTTTTAATATTACAATTCTTACTCAGATGACCAGCTTTTTGCAAACAAGTGAAACAAATCCCCTTTTTTAACAAAATTTTTTGTTTTTCAATTAAAGACATTTTTTTAGCCCCAAAACATTTATTAGAGGGGTGAAACCTATCACAGAATATGCAATTGTTTTTCTTACCTTTATTTTCTATACTCACCAATGCAGATGCGGTAGCTGGATCAGGTTTGCTAATAATTTCAGATAAAATGTTCTTTTTTCTAACAATAGAATCAAAACCTTTTCTTGCTAAAAACACCATTTCATCTCCTTGAACTTCTTGGCGTAGAAAGTCCATCAGATTTTTTAAAGTCCTGGAATTCTCACTGGAATATGTATCGTGATTTCGACTTCTTTCCCAGGTCAAAAGAACTTCTTCAGGCAAGCAACTCTCAACCAAGGGCATGAGAAAGTCTCCATACTTCTCTTGAGTTCTTCCCAAACTTTCTAAGGCGCGAAGTTTGCTTTCTAATTCATCGTATAAAGAGGCTAAGTCAACTTTCATTTTAGGCGCAGTGGCATTTTTCATTACGAGGGTTAATAATTCCCTAACGTAAATTTGCACAAGAAGATCATCTCGTCCAAACCTCTGTTTTAATTGATCGATAGCCTTCGGATAATTTTCCGCGGTAGCTGGATAACTTGATATTAAACGCTCCGCTTTTGATTTCGGTTCCATACATTGGAATAGGTACTGCATCTTGTCTTCAGCGGCAATAGAATCGTCTTCGTGTATTTTCTTGAACTGGCTCCAAAACGATAAAAATTCCTTTGGTTCGCCGTTAAACTTTTTCAGCTCGATCTCCGGTAATTTAAATTTGCGTTTTACTTCTTCGCCAGGAGATGAAGAAACCTGTATCTTTTCATCAATACGTGCACATATTTCTATATATTTTTCTCGATATTCTTCTGCACTTTCAAAATCTTCGGTAAACAATTTTTCGTCCTTATCTTGTAACAATATTTCCGAAATTTTACTTTGACAAGTGTCCATCCGTTGAAATTTATCAAACAGTTGAGTTTTCAAAATAGAAAGTTCTTTAATTTCACATGTTTCTTTAGTTAATTCAGTTTCAATTTTCTTAAACGTGAGAGTAAAAGCAGCTCTCAGTCCTTTTCTCTGAGTTTTCAAACTACTCAGATCCATTTTTTCATTTAAAATTAATTGAAATTCAAAACTCCTGTCCTAAACCGAGGGTACCAGTATGTTAGAATTCGAAAATAGGGTTAGTTCAAGAATTACTTACTAACCATGCAAGTCTTCATTTGCGGGTTGCATCTACGCGATGCCTGCGGAGCTCTTGAATTAAAATCATCTCATCTGTTAAGATAAACTTATTCTAAGTTCAAATTAATCTAAAAGTCCATATATTATAAAAATTGTCGTTTAATTCCATGTAAAAGACACATCCATCATTACATCCAGAGAACTCAATCGTTCTCTTACACTTGTCAAAGTTCTTCGAATAATAATAAATAAAATCAGACGATATTTTCATTTTCTTAATTTACGCGTTCAATTAGTTTCACTTCATTTCATTTTACAACACTGAGTGAATTGCTCCCATCAGATTTGTTCAGGATAGTACAGTTGGCAGATCATTGCCATCTTAGGCCAAATGCCCATGGCTTAAATACTTGACTGGATACTTTTTGATCAGTTGGAAAATTAAAACTCATGTTAAATTTACACACTAAAATTATGATAATTAATTCTAATTATATGGACCATGGTTGAAGTTGATGCCAGCAGTAGCAGTATTCAAAATTATTGGTATAACAGAAAAATTTAGGTCCATGTGATCCAAGATGAGCAAAATAGCAGGTTGCATTCATTAAAACTGGGATCATTTGTGAACTATATTTCAGAATCATGAACCCTGAGTTTCCTGAAATTGCATTCAAATAGATATAACCTATTTTAAAATAAAATAAACAATAAAATTCTCGATCAAAGTTATAAAAAGAAAACCTATAAAAATAATACTTACATGGTTTCCAATTGTGATAATAAGCTGTTTCTCAACATTTGAATTTGACAAGCAAAACCAGCATGTGCTTGCATCTAGGAAAAAAGAAATAATTTCATCAAAAAATGGTACATTATAACATCTTTAGTTCGGACATCTATAATCCGGAAACTTCTGTAATCCAGACACTTCGGTACGTTTATTTATTTTTATTTAGAGTTAGAAATAATAGATGGCGTCATAGGCCTTATGTAAAGGAATTTCAGAAAATGGTTAAGAAAATGAAAAATTACATTGTAACACAACTTTTTTTTTAATGTTAAAACTGTAAGAACTCTCTAAATTACATTTGTAATTAATATAAATGTCTTGATAGTTACAAAGTTGTGAAAATTCATGATTAATTATGAATTGAATCATGAGATTGAATCATGATCTTGAATTGAATCATGATTCATGATTGCAGTTATTTTCTTTTTCGAAAGATAAGATGTCGCTAAAATATCACAAAATCAGATTTTTTTTAATTGTTATTTCTTTTAAGTATTTCACTTATGACTTACTTGGATATTTATAGTTGCTATAAATTTAATTTTTTATATTACATATCACTTTTATAAATATGGTACTGTAATTATAAGACAGATTTTTAAATTATAATTGTAAGTCTTAAATTTCTCACTGTAATTTTTTTTTTTTTTTTTTTTGGATTTAGTTTTTCAATATTTTTCATGATGAGTCTATTATTCTTGTGATATGCATTATTTATTAAGTATTTATTAATCAAAAATCGCAATTTTTTAAAAAATCATGCAATTGTAATTTTTACAATTTATAATAGATGGCGACACTGAATAGAATTAACGTAACACTGCATAAAATATACATAATTTTTAAAAAAATCATTTGTTTTTGAGCATTTTGAATTGATTTTTCTCAATGTTTTCAATTATCCAATTCCTTGATATTTTGTATTGCCATATTAATAAGAGGTACTAGTATTATCATTAATCTCCATTAGAGATGTGTCATTTGTTGAGGAACGATTCCAAAGGAACGGTTCCGGCGGTGGAACTGAACGAACGGTTTCTGTCTGTAAAAAGGAACGGTTCCTCAAAATCGTTCCGAGAAGGAACAGTTTCTCTGACTCGTTCCGAAAAGGAACGGTTCCTCGGACTAGTTCCGAAATGAAACCATTCCGAAAAGGAACGACTGATCGGACTCGTTCCGAAAGGGAACGATTCCTCGGACTAGTTCCGAAATGAAACCATTCCGAAAAGGAACGATTCCTCGGACTAGTTCCGAAATGAAACCATTCCGAAAAGGAACGATTCCTCGGACTAGTTCCGAGATGAAACCATTCCGAAAAGGACCGATTCCTCGGGCTCGTTCCGAAATGAAACGACTCCGAAAAGGACCGATTCCTCGGACTCGTTCTGAAATGAAACGACTCCGAAAAGGACCGATTCCTCGGACTCGTTCCGAAATGAAACGACTCCGAAAAGTGCCGAATCCTTGGACTCGTTCCGAAATGAAACGACTCCAAAAAGGAGCAAATCCTCGGACTCGTTCCGAAATGAAACGACTCCGAAAAGGAGCGAATCCTCGGACTCGTTCCGAAATGAAACGACTCCGAAAAGGACCGATTTCTCGGACTCGATCCGAAATGAAAGGACTTCGAAAAGGACCAATTCCTCACACTCGTTCCGAAATGAAACGATTGCGAAAAGGACCGAATTCTCGCACTCATTCCGAAATGAAACGATTGCGAAAAGGACCGAATCCTCGGACTAGTTCCGAGATGAAACCATTCCGAAAAGGACCGATTCCTCGGACTCGTTCCGAAATGTAACGACTCCGAAAAGGACCGATTACGCGGACTCGTTCCGAAATGAAACGACTCCAAAAAGGACCAATTTCTCGGATGAAATGAAACGACTCCGAAAAGGACCGATTCCTCGCACTCGTTCCGAAATGAAACGATTGCGAAAAGGACCGAATCCTCGGACTCGTTCCGAAATGAAACGACTCTGAAAAGTGCCGAATCCTCGGACTCGTTCCGAAATGAAACGACTCCGAAAAGGAGCGAATCCTCGGACTCGTTCCGAAATGAAACGACTCCGAAAAGGACAGATTCCTCGGACTCGTTCTGAAATGCACAGACTGCGAAAAGGACCGATTCATCAGATTTGATCCGAAAAGACCGATTTCTTGGATTCGGTTCGAAATGGATCGATTCTGAAAAAATCGGTTCTTGGTCTTGTAGATTGGCAAATTTTAATAAATTAAAATACGCTATTTTATTTTAAAATAAGATATATTTTGATTTATTAAAGCAAAGTGTATTGCCCAAATACCCTTCGAATGTGTATGAAAAAAAAGCGGGGGGGGGGGGAGGGGAGACGAAGAAAAACGAAATAAAGAGAAAAGAAATTAAAGTTGTAGGAGGGGATAAACGTTTAATAAACTACAACTGCGCATTATATCCTCTTAAATTTAATGTTTAGAAAAATAGAAATATATTATTTTACTTCATTTAAGATATTGTCTGTTACAAATTATTTACTGTCATCTGTGACTTAATTACAATACTATCTGACGTGTTCATGCAAAATTGATCTAAAAGAAATAATTTATGAAGTTGATTTTTTATATCTGAGTGAAAAAAAATGCCCCAGCTAAGATTCGAATAGAGAACCTAAACGTGCTTTATCGATTAAGTACCAGGATCCGAAGGTAATGGAACACCATATAGTTTTAGATACATGCACTAATACTTTTTCTAATTGGTAAATATATCATACGAAATGATATATATATATATATATATATATATAAAATGAATTTTCAAGAAAAACAAGATTAAAAAAAGAAAAAAACTGATTTGGAACGGTTTTGAATAATATAAGAAATACATCATCATGTCATAAAAATTGCACTTTAATGGGATAATAACTGATTTTCGATTATTTTAATAGTTATGCACTTTTATGTACATTTCGGTTTCATGCTATTTTTCCTCAAGTATAATTTGAATTTGAGAATCTTCTTTGTCAAAAGAAAAATAAGACCAGCTAATAGCGCTCGCTCATGTATCATTTTATAAGTTTGGCGTCTTGTTTTTCTCTCCTGAAGAAGATGATTAAAAAACAATCTTGAAACTCTCGAAGATTGTTTTAATCAACTTACATTGAGGTTTATTACATAGAGTAAAATCTGTTTGAACAATAGTCCAGGCAATAGAGACCGTATTGTGTCTCTATCTAGCAAAATTCATGATAATTCTGGAGAAAGGCTTTTTTTATGTTTTTTAATTCGCTAAATCCGAATTTTCAACTTCCCACCAAAATTTTCCTCGGCAACTCCCCTAAAATTTGGTAAAATACTCACCTCCTCCCCCCCCCCCCCCAAAAAAAAAATGTTATTTAAGAAAAAAAAATCAATTATTTTATCATTTTAGTAAAAAAGTATGCAGGAATTTTGAAAGTATACAAAATTTGCAACAAATACGATGCATGACTAAGACGTAAGATGAACGGGAAGAGGGAAGCCTGCCTCTCAACATGCGCCGCGGCGCTACATGCACTACGTTCTGCAATTCCACTTAAATTCCTCAAATCTGAGACAAATATTAAGAAGGACCACACAAACTACTTTAAAATTAGTGTAAAACATATTCAAAGATGTATCAGTATGTATGGATGCCTCTAATATGCACGCATTTTGTAAAAATCTCTAGAAGTAAGTAATTTTAACAATTTTAAATTAAATTAAAAGATTTATTAAATTAGATTGCATTAAATGAACTTAATGGATATTCTTTTGTGTCACCTATAGGCGACATCAGGACTGAGGAGGTTAACCAATCGCATGATATGTCTTCACTCTCCCGTTACTCCTCCGAATTTTTCCTGTAAGACTTACTTTATGTTTTGGGATCGCTGAATCCGAATTTTTAACTTCTCACTAAAATCCTCCCTCAAGAAAAGAAAAGAAAAAAAAAAAAAAAGAAAGAAAAGAAAAAAAGAAAAGAAAAAGAAAAGGTAAAATGATAAACCAAAATACGTTTAATTTCGGGTATTATAATAAAAAGTATTAATTTTAATATATATATATATATTTAATTAAAAGTTTTTGGAAAAAAGGAAATTCAGAAAGCAGACAAAATTTGCTACAAAAAAGATACGTGACATCATGCCGTAGCATGAACTTGGAGAAGGGAGTCTGCCTCTCAACATGCGCTGTGGCACTGTATCGTCTGCAGCCCTGTGTAAAAGGGGAGGGGTGCGACGGGAGTAGTCACCTCGATGGCGGAAACTTATGGGGCGCCAAAATTATACTACCAATGTTATGTTTTGGCCGGTCGCAAGAAAAAGTTGAGGGGTCCCCCCAACTTACTAGGGGAGTGCTAGATTGAGACTTTGCCGCGGGTACAGTTTTCTCTTCGCACGACCCTGGTCGCCTGAGTCAAGGCAATAGAGACCATATAGGGGCTATACCTAGCAAAATTCATGATAGCTCTAGAAAAGACTTATTTTATGTTTTGTGGATAGCTGAATGAAAATTTCTCCCGGCAACTCCTCCCCCTCAAACACATGCACACAAATTTTGGTAAAAGCGGAATTGCATAACTTAGCGCACGTAGCGCTGTAAGGCAGGCTCCCCCCCCACACACACTCCATTCATCCTAAGTCATAATGTTATGCATCGTACTTTTTTGAAAATTCTGTCTACTTTCTGAATTTCTAGATAATTTTTCCTCAAAAAATATAAAAAACCTATATTGGCGATTATTTTACTTTTTTCTGGGAGGGGGGCGAGAAATAAAAAAATCGGATTCAATGGCCAAAAAACATAAAATAAGAAATATTGAAAGTTAAGATTAGAGAAAAAGCAAACGATGCTCCCCCTCCCCGTACTGGCAATTCTCTTTCTTAGAAATTACACAATGCGCCGTGCTTGTCATTTTTTTTTTATTTTTTTTTAATTTATTTTTTATTTATTTATTTTTTTTTTACAATTGCAAAAAATATTGCAAAAAACTGTTGTCAAAGTTGGCGTTTTGAACTGAATTTCCCGAAGAGAGAGATCTGCGAACGAAAAAAATGGTCATACTGAGAAAGTAATTGTTTATAAATCAAATTCTAACGAATTGAGCGAAAACAAAGTAATCACGCGGCCTCTTATACATCTCTTTAAAAATCACCTCAGCAAGTTTCACGTATCTACTTTTAACCCTTTCTGGCACGGGCAAAATCTGTTAGTAAAATAAGAAAATATTGACTGACACCGGAATTCACAAGCGATTTTTTTAGATATTTTGAATTCCTTAATTTAAGCCTTTGTTGCAAAAGCAAAATTTTACTAAAATGTTATTGGTGCCGTTTGCAAGTTTGGAATTAAAATAAGGTATCCCAGACCAGGCACAGTGTGCCGGAAAGGGTTGAAAATGTGTCTGAAACTGTATCGGAAATTTTCGAGCTGTTGAAGGTGGAAAAATATTTTTTTCGAATACACCCTTAATTCCTAAATAGATGGATTTCTAGGAATTTTCTCGAAATGAGCCGACTCCAAAATTCCCAATTCCTGAGGAATCGTACTGAAATGGACCAACTTGGGAAACGGCCGGTTACGAGGACCGATATATAAGTTAAAGATTACGTTAGGGTGAATTTTGAAGAGGAAACAAATCATAGACCCTGATATCAAATATTAGATCAATAAAGAAATTTCCTACGCAAAAATAATAAAATAAATCGAAGGTCATTTGACGACAGATTTTGGAGGAATAAACAAAGATTACATTGAAAATCTAATAGACCGCCGCAACAGCCTGATGACCAAAACCAAGGCTACAGTAAAATTTCATGGATAAACTATAGCGATAAATGAAAGGTCTACCAAATGCAAATTTTCAAGAGCAATTATGCTTAATACAATAAATCATAAAGTCAGGGAATACTTATATTATGGGGAATAGAAATAATTATGCTAATTAATAGCGCACACAGATGAATAAAATGAACTCTTAAAAACAAAATGATCTGTCCGAAATATTTAAAAATTAAAGCAAACCATAAGAAATGATATGAAAAAAAAAATGAATACGTAAGAAAATAAATTAGTTATAAATAATAAATATTAGGGATTGCATGTCGCTCCGAGATCTGTTATGCCTGTTTCCGGATTCGTCCCTTTTTCGTAAAATAGTTTCGGACGCGTTTTTTCCCCTTGGAACCTTTTTTAAAACAAAATCCATCCTATTTTATCGGATTCCTTCCTTTTTATCTCGAAGTCGTTCTTTTTTTCCTCGGATTCATTCCTTTGATTAGAGATTCATTCCTTTTTTTTCTTGAAATCGTCCTTTTTTCTCGAATTCGTTCCTTTTTCTCAAAATCGTTCCTTTGTCGAAATCGTTCCTTTTTTTACGGATTCGTTTCTTTTTTTCTTGAAATCGTTCTTTTTTTTCGAATTTGTTCCTTTTTTCTTGAAATCGTCCTTTTTTCTCGAATTCGTTCCTTTTTTTCTTGAAATCGTCCTTTTTTCTCGAATTCGTTCCTTTTTCTCAAAATCGTTCCTTTTTTTACGGATTCGTTGCTTTTTCTCAGAATCATTCCTCTGTCGGAATCGTTCTTTTTTTCCGGAACGGTTCCAATAGGAACGAGTCCAAAGAACTTGTTCCTTTTGGTGAACGAATCCGGCTGGAACGGTTCCTTAAAAGGAACGTTATTGCCCATCTCTAATCTCCATGCATCTTAGCTACAAAACATCTGTAATCCAGAATTTTCTATAATTCGGACTCGCTGTAATCGCGACGATTCCGGATTAAAGAAGTTATACTGTATATACCAATCATTAAGAAGGTCTATTGCTAACCTTTACTGGTCATTTTCATTTTAATACTATCACAGTAACTTACTTAATCAAATTAATTTCATATTTTTTTTCCTTTATTCACAATCTATAATTAATAACCGTCTTTCTTAATATCAAATAAACATTGCATATAATCTCATCACATTTAATGTAAAATATTTTTTTTTAACCAAAATGTATTTGGTATACTTTTTATGCAAGCATGAGTTATTATTGTCATTTTTGGATAATGAGATGTTGATTATCAACAACATCACTATCAACAACTACATTTATACATATATAGAATAGTCTGTCCTGACTGACTGATAATAAACACACAGCCCAAACTATTGAATCTAGAAGCCTGAAAATTGAGGGAAATATACTTCTTATGATGTAAGCATGCACTAAGGTGGGATTTTTGAAAATTCTTACTCAAAGGGGGCTAAATGGGGGGGGGGTCTCAAAAATTGCAGAACATCTTGGTATATCTCAGCAGCCATTATAGATAGGAGTGTGAAACTGTAGAATATAAAACTACTAAAAAATAATTAAACACGCATTTAAGCAATTTTAGAAATTCCACTCCCTAAGGAGGTTAAAATTGGGTGAAATCTTTAAGATTATTTGGCACATCTCAGCAGCCGTTTTATGAAGGAGCTTGAAATTGCAGAAAATAAATCTACTAAAAAATAATTAAAAACATGTTTCAGCGATTTTTAAATTTCTGCCCCTGAGGGAGGGCTAAAGTGGGGGTCGAAAATTTCAAACATTTTTCTACCAATCAAAAGTTAAAACTCTCAGTCCACTCTTTCAGATTATAGACCTTTCTTCATTCTTCCCAACTTGGCCCTCCGAACGGGGGCAATTTTTCAGTTTTTTTTTTAAATTGCACTGTTTTTTAAATTTTAATTCAGATTTTTTTTTCGCAGCCCTCCGATATTTATAATATGTAAGAATTTTAAATATAGAGAGAGAAGAGGGAGGAGGGGGTTTCTGGGGAGCATGATAGTTTGAACCCTGAAATGTACATTTTCTTTTGCTGACATCCCTCATGTGGCATATCATTGGAAAGTTCTGTGAACACTGTTTTATGTTTTACAACTCCTGAGCTCTTCCCCACAATTTTTCCCTGCATGGGGAGGCATTTTTATAAATTTGGCTGGCACATATCAGGTAATATATCCTTGGTACACCCTGTGCGCACTTATTATGTACTTCCCTTCTTCCTCCCCTCCCCCATTTTCTTCTCCTGGAGGGTATGTTTAATGTACAGGTCTTCTAACAAAAGGTCAAACAAACAGGTCCGGTGAGAGGGGGGGCACAGGGGGCAATTGCCCAGGGGCTCAGAACCAAAGGGGGCCCGCGGTTTCGGATGAAAAAAGTACCGATATTTCATGATATTCCAAATTTTAACTTTTTCGTACTTTTTTCTTTTACCAGCAGAGAAACATTTCGCAGAATTGTAATTTAGAATATTTCCAACAAAGATACCGAAAATTTCCCATTTGGAGTACCATAAAAGGTGTGAAATATTTGGGAACTTCCTGTTTTCCTGGATCGCCGACCACCGTGCCTGTTTGTGTCTTCAGGCAAAAATAGGATTATATACATCTGTCATGTCTCATTGAAACCTGATATCTCGTGGGGCATTATAGACTGTAAGTTTCTGTAATTACTTTAGCTACAATATTATTGTGCGAGTGACAGGGATATGCACAGTGGGCGATAGCGGATGCAGTTGTATCAGGTCCTAAGCTCAAAGGGACCTGTGAGAGAAATTGGATATATAATATTACAGGCTCTAAACTCTTTTTAAATTCTCTTTTTTAGGGCTACTTATAAAAATAAGGAAAAATTGAAGCCCAAAATTCAAAACTATTTAGGTTCTTTTTTTAATCAAATGTTTAAAAAATACGCTTTTTAATCTCTTTGGGGGCCCCAATAAGTTTCAAAACTTTTTTAATACTATTACATCCTTCAACTAAATATGCTATTTCTATAGTTCCCATTCTTTTTAAAGCTGCGAGGTGAAAGAAGTTTGTAAATGTGTTTTAAATTGTCTTTTTTAAGGCCCCATATAAAAGTGGGAAAATGCTGAAACTCAAAATTAAGAACATTTAGAGCCTATTTTTATAGTTCAAATGTTTTAAAAATAGGCTTTATTAATCTCATTAATAGAACAAAAAGCCTCAATAAAGTTCAAAAGTTTCTTAATCTCATTATTTCCTTGAACCAAAACGGAGATGCGCTTTCTCTCTATAGCCACGATTCTTTTTAAAGACGTCCAGATGAAAAAACATTTTGCAGACTAAGTACTTTTTAAATTGTCATTTTGGGGCCCTAATAAAACTGAAGCAAAATGGAACCCATGATTCAAAATTGTTAAGCTACGTATATTTTTTAATTCAAATGTTTAAAAAATGTGCTTTTTAATCTCATTGGGAGGCCCCAATAAGGCTCAAAACTTCCTCAATACTATTACTTTCTTCAACCAAAACAGATAACGTGTTTCTTTTCTACAGCCAGCAATTTTTTTAAAGGTGCTAAGATGAAAAAAAAAATCCCAAGTTCTAAATATTTTTAATTGACTTATTTAAGTCCCTTACTAAAAGTAAAGAAAAATTGGAACCCAACATTCGAAACTTTTAGGCACCATTTTTTTAATTAAAATGTTTAAAATAATGTGCTTTTTCACCTCATTGGAAGTTTCAATAAGGTTCAAAACTTCCTTAATACTATTGCTTCTTTCAATCAAAACAAACGTGTTCTTTCTTGCTATAGCTGTCATTCATTTTAAAGGTGCCCATATGAAAGACATTTGGCAGACTCTGAATGCTTTTTAAATTGTCTTTTTTAGAGCCTATATTAAAAGTGAAGAAAAATTGGAACGCAAGATTCAAAACTCCTCATTTTTGTTCAATTGCTTAAAAAAATATATGCTTTTTAATCTTATTGGGAGTTACAAAAAGCGAGTATCTGTGTGCAATGCATTTGTCACCCAACCCCGTACGTTAGACTTATTTCTTTTTTTATGTTTCACTTTTCTTGTCTTCGTAAATTACTAATGATAACTATACATAAATTATGTTCTGCAATTATTTAATCTATCAGCGGAGCATTGCTCGCTTCGCAGATTTAATTTTTTTATGCCCCCCCCCCCCCAAAAAAAACGGCTTTTTTGTTTTCCATTTCCTTTTGAACGTCCCAATGCTTTCCACAGCTTAAATCCGTTCAAGGCATCCCCCGCTCTGATCTTGAATCAACAATCTTTGAATTATTGTAATTTTTCTTTCTGATAAAAGTTATAATCTCTTGATAAAATTCAAATTTTCTAGCATCGTCGTTCACGTTGCTACAGGGACCATTTCGTTATTTTTCCACTTTAGCTTAAATATGAGCTCAGTGAAATCTACCACATAATTATTCGTTTTTAGAAAAAAATCGTTAAAAAAAAAAATCTTCGTAAAACGCGAAAAAGGGGTAAAATTTGCATAAAAACATTAGGCAAATATTCAAAAATTGACTATATCTAGCGAAAACATTGCAATCGGAATGTTAAAAAATGACCCCGAAAGACGAAAATGGCTAAAAATCACATAAAATGTTCGAGACAAATTCAGAAATTGCAAATGATAAAATTTTCTACATTGAGTTTAAAGACTGAAACCTGATTTCTTTTAGGGGTGTCAAGAAACTGTGAATAAAACGCCGCAAAGTCAAAATTTACTATATCGGGATAAAAGATTGAAAATAAGTTCCTTTTACAATAATAAAAAAAAAGTGAATTAAAGGGTTTTTTTCTCATTTTCCCCCCATTCAGACGCGCAGACACAAAAATGCATTTATTTGCCAATTTTCCGTAAAAATATAGAAAAGTACACAATCTAATGTAAAAATTACCTAACATCTTTAAATATAAAAGTGCATTTTCGTCACATATAAAATCACAGGAGTGTTCCATCAATTGTGCAGCATTGTATTTTTTCCTATTAAAAAGTGAACTTTTACTCATGATTTTTTCCCTGTATAACTAGACTAAATCGCGAATCAGAGATCAAAATTTTTATAAATTTTCCGTCAAAAGTCGAAAATTTCTTCAGATATGAGAAAAAAATTGCTTCTAATTGGAGTCTTCAAAACAGCATTGAATCCAGGGAGTGGAGTGCAGGGAGTCCCCCCCCCCCCCGGAAATTTTGAAATTTTAAGTTTTCAATGGTCAAAATGTGCAATTTCCCCCCAGAACTCTAATGTCCCTATCGGAGCCACAGAGAAAAATGTCTGAATTCAACACTGCTTCAAAACGAAGGGGAAAATGCTCAAAATCGCATAAAAATTTGCGAAAAATTCGGAAATTGCATTAAAAGTTCGCAAAATTTTTAAAAATAGCCGAGGACAAAATTTAGTACTTCGGGTAAAAAGACTGAGCCCTAATTACGATCGAATCTAGGAAAAAAAGTGACCAGAAAAAAAGTGACACAGAAAAAAAGTGACGCGGAAAAAAAGTGACAAAGAATTGATTTTGGGAATTTATTATTGATTTTGGAGATTCATTGCTTAAGTATGAAAGGGGGATCGGGGAGGGGGCTCATAATTTAGGTAAATGGGTTTTTCATGCTGAATTAACTGTTTTGGTTCAATTTTTGGATATACGTTCATACTGAAAAGACGCTTGCCTGATTAGTTTTGGGAAGGTACGATTACTCCCCCCCCCCCCTCACCATCCGTCCTCAATTAGATAAATGGGTTTTTATGCAGAATTGTCTAACGTGTATCAAATTTGCATATAGGTTCTGTTTGATAAGGCTTATATATAGTATATAATGTCTGAAGAGATTTAGGAGTTCTAATGGTTAAGTATAGAGAGGGAACGGGGGATAACCTTTCTAAAATTAAATTAATAACTTTTTAAGCATAATTATCGGATTTGCTTAGAATTTTGGACACAGGTTCATTATGATAAGACATATCTCTGATTAGTTATGGGGTTCTTCTGCTTATTATAAAGGGGGGCGAGCAATTATATCCCCCTTAAACTAGAAAAATAGGTTTTTATGCAGAATTATCCCATGTATTTCAAATTTTAAATATAGGTTCTTTCTGATAAGGTGGATCTTTGAATAGTTTTAAGGATTTAATATATAAGTATAGAAGGGGAATAGAATATAACCCACCTTTTTACACAGAATTATCAGATTTGCTTCAAATTTTGGATTATAGAACCATTATGACAAGGCGTATCCCTGATTACATATGAGGTTATTTTGCCAATAAAAAATTGGGGCGGGTGATTATTCCCCCCCCCCCCTTAAATTAGATAAATTGGTTTTTATGCTCACTTATCCGATATATTTCATATTTTGGATATATGTTCTTTCTCATAAAGTGAATCCCGGAATAATTTTAAAGGTTTAATGGCTAAGTAAACACTGGGGGAACGGATGATACACCCTCCTTAAATTAATAAATGGCTTTTTACGCAGAATTATCTGATTTCATTCAAATTTTGATTGGGCGTTCATTATGATAAGGCGAAGTCCTGATTAATTGTGGGTAATAACCCTGTTAATCGCTCTATACTTAGCCATTAAACCCTTAAAACTATTCAGAAATTCACTTTATCAGGAAGAACTATATCCAAAATTTGAAATACGTTGAATAGTTGTGAAAGAAAAAAACAATTTATTTTATTTAAAGAGTGGAGGATTAATTGCCCGCTTCCCCTATTTAATTATCAAAAGAACCCCATAATTAATCAGAGATTCGCCTTCTTATAATGAATATACATCCAAGATTTGAAGCAAATCGGATGATTCTGCGTAAAAAGCCATTTATTTAATTTAAGGGGGTTTATCCCCCGTTCCCCCTCTATACGTTGCCATTAAACCCATAAAACTATTCAGGAATTCACTTTATGAGAAAGATCCTATATCCAAAATTTGAAATACATCGGATAAGTGTGCATAATTTTTTTAAATCTAATTTAAGGTGGGTATAGTAATCACCCACCCTCCTCTTTAATTACCAATAGAAAACCATAACTAATCAGAAATACGTCTTATTATAATGAACCCATGTCCAAAATTCGAAGCAAATCGGATAATTCTGCATAAAAAGCCATTTATTTAATTTAAGAGGGGTTTCCTCCATCTCCCCTTTATACTTAGTCATTTAATCCTTAAAACTATTCCGGAATTCACCTTACCAGAAAGAACCTATATTTAAAATTGAAATACATGGGATAATTCTGCATAAAAATATATTTATCTAGTTTGAGGGGGAGAACTGCTCGTCCCCCCCCCCTTTATAATAAGCAGAAGAACCCATAACTAATCTAAGATACGTCTTATCATAATGAACTTATGTCCAAAATTTTAAGCAAATCGGATATGCGTAAAAAGCCATTAATTTAATTTAAGAAAGGTTATCCCCCGTTCCCCCTCTATACTTAACCCTTAAATTCCTAGAATCTCTTCAGGCATTATATACTACACATAAGTCTTATCGAAAAGATCCTGTATGCAAATTTGACACACGTTGGATAATTCTGTGTAAAAACCCATTCATCTAATTGAGGACGGATGGGGGGGGGAGTAATCGTACCTTCCCAAAACTAATCAGGCAAGCGTCTTTTCAGGATGAATGTATATCCAAAAATTGAACCAAAACAGTTAATTCAGCATGAAAAACCCATTTACCTAAACTATGAGCCCCCCCCCCCCCGATCTCCCTTTCATACTTAACCAATGAATCCCCAAAATCAATAATAAATCCCCAAAATCAATTCCTTGTCACTTTTTTTCCTGTAACTTTTTTTACTTGTCACTTTTTTCCTAGTCACTTTTTTTCCTTGTCACTTTTTTCCGTGTCACTTTTTTCCACTTTTGTAGTTTATGTCACTTTTTTCCGATAACTTTTTTTCCGGTCACTTTTTTTCCATTTACCTTACGATCACTATAGTCAAAAAATCGGGCCAAAACCCGAAAAAAGTTAAAAATCATATAAAAAGTTTGTGAAATATTCAAAAATTGAAAGAAAACTACTTTACTATATTCGGCTAAAATGGAAATATGGATGCTTTTTTTGAATGTAGGGGAAAAGCTCGAAATTTGAAAAAACAGTAATAAAAGCTTAAAAAATTAAATTTAAAAAAATCGAATCAAAAAATCTGTTTTGAGATACAAAACATCAAGCATACAGGTATTCTTCCTGTCATATTTTGTCCTGGACAGAAAAACATCTACTTCTCAGACAAAAAAAAACTCTTTATAGTCATACATCTGTCTTTATTGTTATCTACAAGAACTAACCGTCTTCGTTGCCCACAGAAAGGTACAGTCTATCCGAAGGTATTTTTTTTCTTTTCAAATTTTTATCCGGTCAACTTGAATGACAAATTAAAAATGGAAAAAATCGTAAAAATATGAAAACGACATCCAAACAGTTTCTTTTTTTCTTTCTTTTCTTTCCTTTTTTTTTTTTTTTTTTTTAATTTAGTAAATCTGTACATGCATATAAGGGAGAGTGAGGAGCAATGGGGCACTTTTTACGAAAAATAAAAAATCAACATTTTTTTTTTTTTCACCCACGAAAAAAAAAAAAAAAAAAATCGATTTATAGAATACAAGATGAAACATTTTTTAATGTCCCTGAAAAATATAGAAACGTTATTTTTAGAAACAATATTTATAATTAAAGAAATGGAAAATTTTGAAATGTGCCACATACCTCTCTATTTTTTAACACGCTTTTATATTACTTTCACCTGTATGTGAGATTGTGGGTTTGTAACTCTCCTTATTGTCTAAAGATTTTCCTTATTATTTAAAGATTTTCTGAAGCAATTTTGACTAAAAATTGCATTCTATGGTTTTCGGGCACGAGAAAATCATTGGACTAGGTTACATGTTCGAGAAAAAATTTTAATGGGTCATATTGGGTCATTAAGGGTCTGGGTCAAGCTATTTATATTTAAAGAACGGCGTGATCGATTATAACGAAATTTTGTATGTAACAGTTTTTTGGCACGAAAAAACTATCGGGCTGGGTCACATGTTCGAAAAATTTCGATTAGTGGGTCATTTTTGGGTCATTATGGGTCAAGCCATTTTTATCTAAAAAACGGCTCTAACGATTTTGACCAAATTTTATATTTTATCGTTTTGGATTACAAGAAGACCATTGGGTTAGGTAACATGTTCAAGAAAATTCGGTTAGTGGGTCATTTTTGGGGTCATTGTGGGTCATGCTATTTTTATCTAAAGATTTTCTCATGCAGTTTTGACTAAAAAATGCATTCTATGGTTTTCGGGCACGAGAAAAATATTGGGCTAGGTTACATGTTCGAGAAAAAATTTTAATGGGTCATATTGGGTCATTAAGGGTCTGAGTCAAGCTATTTAAAGAACAGTGTGATCGATTATAACGAAATTTTGTATGAACAGTTTTTTGACACGAGGAAACTAATTCGCTAAATCACATGTTTGAGAGATTTCGACTATAATGATCATTTGTGGGTCATGATGGGCCATAATTGATCATGTCAAGCTACATCTAAAGAACAGGTGGATCGATTTTAACGAAATTTTGTATACAGGGTGTTTCGCTACCAGACCGACAAACTTTGAGGGATGATAGTAGACACGCAGACAAACATTATTAAATAGGAAATCATAGGGCGCAAATGACTTCTGTAGGAGCTAGGGGCCATTAAAATTTAAGGTCCAAAATTTCAATCGATGATAAATAACCAAAAAAAGGGATAATTCGTTTGCGGTTTTCACTAAAATTATTCTTTAAATCACTATTTTTTTTTTTAATTTTTTTTAAAAGTTACGTTCCAAAATTGTCGATAGAGGGCGCTTTAGACTTTAGAGTAACGAACAACTACTTTTTACCGTTATTTTGTGCATGCGGTTGAAATTATTCTAAAGTTTAGACTTTAACTTAAATTTTAAGCCCATAATCGGAAACATTGGGATTGGTTAACTAGCGAAAATTTAACTGTGAACAGAGGGGGAAATTTTAAACGCTCATAAATATTGGACAAACAAATCAATTTTGTTTCGATTTGCATGTAAGTCATTCCCTTGGTAATTATTTAATTCAAAATGACGTACAGCATTGGTGTCCTCATTTTTTGATAGAGGGTGCTTTCGACACATCTCCTAAATTTCAATGGCACTACTCCTTGGTGTTTAATTACCAGACTAACATACTAACATGAAGTATTAGGGATGCAAAGCGACTCGGAATCACATAGGAATGAAACGTTGAAAATGCCTTTTTAGCGAGTTGTGGTTAAAAGAAGCAGAGAAAAAAGCAACAGAAACAGGTAGTGAAACAGCAACACGTTAATGTGGAAGAAAACAATTTAGTTAAGGGTTTTACTACAAAAGGTGTCCGAAATTACGACCGGAAGTAGTCGGGCATGCTTGACAGCAGCGATGAATGCAATTTCCTCTCACTTTGAAAAATTCCTGGCATCTCGGGTAGCTTTCTGGCAGCTACAGAAATTCGAGCTGAGAGGTCTTCCACTGACGGTACGGGAGTCTCATACATTCAACTTTTCATTTGACCCCAGCAGAAGAAGTCCATACAGATTCAGATTCAGATTGAGCCAGGTGGGGAGGGGGGGGGTCTACCAATTGGTTTGAGCTCAACTAGCCCCACCCAGCAACGTTCATTTAAAAAAATACAGAAAAAATATACGCTAATAAATTAAAGGTAGGTTAAAAAAAAGTAATTGATATAATGAAGTAGGTGCGACGATCTGGCAGGCCCACAAACCGGGCCACCACTACCTATCCACCGCTGTCCATATGTTACAATGGGGAGTCTGCGAACATCATTGGTAAAATGTGGAGGAGCTCTATCGTGCTATAGCGTGGTGCAACGAAAGAGGAACATGTGCTTTTACCAGAAGTTCCGACAGAACGTGTTGTAGAATTATCAAGTTGCTTTTTTTTTTTTTTTTTTTTTGCTTATTTTAACCCTAACTCGTAAAAAAGGCATTTTCGACGTTACATTATAATATGATTCTGAGTCATCTTTGCATCCCTAATACTTCCTGGAAGTATCTTGGTCTGGTAGTAAAACATACAGGAGTAATGCCATTGAAGTTTCGGAGATGTGTCGAAAGCGCCCTCTATCAAAAAATGGGGACACCAATGCTGTACGTCATTTAGAATAAAATAATTACCAAGGGAATGACTTACACGCAAAACGGAACAAAATCGATTTGTTTGTCCAATATTTATGAGCGTTTAAAATTTCCCCCTCTGTTCACAGTTAAATTTTCGCTAGTTAACCGATCCCAATGTTTCCTATTATGGGCTTAAAATTTAAGTTAAAGTCTAAACTTTAGAATAATTTCAACCACATGCAAAAAATAACGGTAAAAAGTAGTTGTTCGCTACTCTAAAGTCTAAAGCGCCCTCTATCGACAATTTTTAAACGTAACTTTTAAAATTTTTTTCTAAAAAAATCGTGATATTAAGAATAATTTTAGTGAAAACCGCAAACGAATCGACCCTTTTTTCTGTTTTTTATCATCGTTTGAAATTTTGGACCTTAAATTTTAATGGGCCCTAGCTCCTACAGAAGACGTTTGCGCCCCATGGTTTCCTATTTAATAATGTTTGTCTTCGTTTCTACTATCATACCTCAAAGTTTGTCGGTCTGGTAGCGAAACACCCTGTATAACATTTTTTTGGACCAAGAAAATTATTGGGCTAGGTCACACTTTCGAGAAATTTCGATTAATGGGTCATAAAGGGTCTGGGTCAAGCTATTTATATTTAAAGAACGGCTGGATCGTTTTTAACGAAATTTTGTATGCAACAATTTTTAGACACGAGGAAACTAATGGGCTAAATCACATGTTCGAGAGATTTTGATTATAAGGGTCATTTGTGGGTCATTGATGGGTCATGCTAATTTTATGTAGAAAATGTCTCTCACCATTTTGACTATATTTTGTATTATGATATTCTCGGCAAGAGAAAACCATTGGACCAAGACACATGCTCGCGAAAATTCGATTAATGGGTCATTTTGGGTCATAATGGGTTATTGTTATTCTAATTATATATATAAAACCCCTCCATGTATAACGTTTCCGGGCTTCACCGATCCACGAGAAAAAGAAACGATTCAGCGTCCACGTTAGTCTTAAGTACTCCGAGCCATTCACAAATATTTTAATCGTTCAACTAATGGAAATATACATATAAAAGATTTATTCATCACACATTTTCTTTAAAACCTACAAACACTATCTAATTATAATGTTTAAGTTCTAAATAAAACAACCAGCAATTATGAGATAAACAAACGATCTAAGCAAGTTAATGCTGTTGCCATTCAAAAATGACAAATTCCAAACCTATAAAAATATTGTGAAAAGTTACCTCCAATTTTAAAGGCTATCTATTTCCTGACCAATGAAAACGTTCCACAGTCGTAATGGAGCGTTCTCATTGGTCAGATTTACAGTAGGAGCTGTAAATGACGTCATTACATTTTAATGCACTTTAAAATCTTTTCAGGATTTCAAAAACAATATTTAATTAGAACTGTTTATTTAAGGAAAGCGAAGGTGCGTTTTAAAGTAATATTGTTATTTTTTTTTATATTCGGGTTGCTTTAATTTTTTTTCTGCCGTGAATGATTCTTGAGAATGACTCCTTTGTCACATCACGTTTCACATGTGAATATTTACTCTTCACTGTGAGGGTGTTCAGCTTTTAAGCGCTCAGGAGACAAGGACATGGAGTGAGTTTCTATAGCGGACGGGATGTGCGTTCACTACTCGCTACTGTGCTACCGGTACGGCAACTGTGTGCTCAATAACAGGTGGAGAACCGATCACAGATGTAATTACTTATGGTGCCAATTATAAAGATAATCTGTTACAAATGAATGTGAACTCGCTCGCCGAATGGTCAGAGCGCTGAGCTTGTAACCAGAGGATACGGGTTCGAGACCTCCGCAGGCCAAAAGTTGTTTTTTTTTTTTTAAATTATTGGTTGCTATTTATTAATAAATAAGGCATTTTTATTAAAGGTAAATTTTATATTAATAATTCAGAAGCACATGTATTTCTATTATAATAATAAAATACTTATTTAAATACCAGAAAATAGGATATTTTAACAAGAAAGGGTACTTCTAGGTTATCCCGTCGACCAAAAAATTATCGCCAAACTATAAGATTAAATGCCAATAATGGATGATCGTGAATGTCACATTCAATGACATTAAACGCGATTCACGTGTTTAAAATGTCGTTAAGTGATTTTTATTTCGACTTTTTATTAATATTTTTATTAATATTCTACTAATTATTTTTTTTTCGTTATTTAAAATAAAAATTATATCAACATGTATAATTTGACTATTAGTTTGGCAATTTGCATAATTTGGCGAAATTGGTCGACGGGATAACCTAGAAGTACCGAAGAAAGTTTTACATTTGAACCGTTTTTAATGTTCTAAGTATCGTTCCAAAGTGATTTATATATGCATATTAAGCAAATGAACAACAACAAAAAATAAATAAATAAATAAATAAATAAATAAAGGTATTGTGCGAAAATATCCGTATACGCGTAAAAAAATTTCTTGGTGTTTTTCATTCATTCTTTCTTTTTTTTTCTCTTTTTTAAGCACTTTAGAAGTAAGTTTAAGATGCAAATCATATTTTATAGTATTAAATGCACAATAAAAATATTATAAAAAGCAAAATGTAATAGATATACATTTTTAAAACTAAAAATATCTCATAGCTGCCAACTCTTCTGATTTTTTAGCCCGGAAAAATTTAATGGAATTTTTTGATTTATTTAATCAGCTGATTATGGCGATTTGAAATGGTAAAATTTTCTGTAAAATTTTTCCGGGCCAAAAAAGCGGAAGATGTCGGCAGCTATGATATCTGCACCTATATTTTTTTAAAGAGATATCTCTTTTAAAAATATTAGTTTTGTAAGGAATAAAGTATTATATGTTTTTCATTCTTTCTTTTCTTTTCTTTTCTTAAAAAAAAAAAAAAAAAAAAAAAAAATACTTTAGACGTAAGTTTAAGATGCAAATCATATTTTATAGTGTTAAAATACACAATAAAAATATTATAAAAAGCAAAATGTAATAGATGTATATTTTTTAAACTAAAAATATTAGTTTTGTAAGGAATAAAGTATGATTAGAATGTTTATAAATTTTCTGATAATATTATATAAGTACATTGCTTATATTAAGAGTTATTTTAACATGACTTTGAGTGCCATTTGTTTCTTCTATCTTATGATGCATTTTAGTCTGTTATCTACACATTATTAAAATATGCAATTATTAAATAAGAAATATCTATACTAAAGCCTTCTCTGAAAAATTTTCTAATTAACTGTGCAAATTCCATTGAAATACATTCAGTATACTAGATTAAAAATAAATCTTATAATACGTTGATATCACATTCTTGGTTGATAACAGAATTTTATTTATCACGAAAAATATGAAGCAACTAATAAATCCTTTTTAAATAAATAAATAAATAAAATTGTTAAAAAGTTAAAATTTTTAGACCCCCTCCCCCCTATTGAATTGTTAAATCATATAATCAACCTACCAAGCAAAGCACAACCAATAATACAGAATCACAAAATGCACAATCACGTGATCAAATCAACCGTATATATATATATACAGGGTGATTCAGCTCGTCGGTGACAAACTTTAACGATCGATAGAGCACACCTAGACGAACATTTTTGAATAGGGAATGTAGGGTCCCTGACGCGATGGTAAGGCGCTAGGCGCTTTCGAAAATTTGGGTGCCGAAATTCGAAACGTCATAAAAACTAGGGAAATGGTTAGATTTTCTTGCTTGTTACGTCGAAATGATTCTGTTTGTTTAGACTTTCTTCAGTACCAATTTGATAAGCGTATCTCTTAAAACATGGATAGGGGGCGCTGCAGACTTTGGAGAGCTAGACAACAACTTTAAGCCCGTTATTTTGATAATTTAACACATGCTCGCCAAAGTTTATACTCTAACTTAAAGTTTGAACCCAAAAGTAGAGCCCTGCAAAAAGCGTAAGAGCCAGAATAAAATGTCAAAGTACAGGGTGGTCGAAACTCGAAGGCTCCTAAGAGATAAACAAACAGATTTCTTGACTTATGGCATGCATTTTCATGATTCTGTTTGCTGGGGCTCTCTGAAACTCAGTTGAACGGTACAAAAAGAAACATCGATAGGGGGCGCTTTGGGCAAAAAACATAATTCGTTGACATTTCGGACGCTAATTGGAAACGGGGCGCTACGATCAGTTAGAAACAAAACAAGAGAGTAATTTACTTATCATAAGAAGCTATTAAAACTGCAGTTTGTTTGTTTTTTTAACAAACATAGCTGGTTTCAATCATGCACAATGCGCGCAATAAAATTTACATAAGGTGCTTTTTGCTGATTTATGCAAAAGATATCGTACCATATCGATATGCAAAAGATACGTAATGCGTAGACGACAACGCGAGATGACGTAGTTGTATGCGCAGACACGTCTTTTGAACGTGCGGTACCTACTTAAGCTTCGGGTTACTTGTCTGCAGATCGGTAGTAGGATGGAGCGGTACACAAACTCTGAATTGGCTGACATGCATTTGGCGTATGGCGCTGCTGGTTGTAATGGACGAGCCGCTCAGCGGTTGTACGCCGAGCGTTACCCCAACAGGCAAATCCCCTGCCATGCCTTCTTCGCTCGAGTACACCAGAGGTTGTCCACAACGGGATCTTTCGACGGAGGCAGGCCTGAACGGGAGCGATCAGTGAGCACCCCCGACAACGAAGAGGCTGTGCTTAACCTGGTTGAGGACAACCCAGGTCTTAGCACGAGAGATATCGCCAGACATGTTGGCATTTCGCAAGCAACTGCGTGGCGCATCTTACGTTCCCGGAATCTGCACCCCTACCACATCCAGCGGGTGCAGTTGCTCAGAGAGCAGGATTTTGGCCCTCGAGTGGAATTCTCAAGATGGTACTTGGCGATGAGATCCAGGGATCCCCGTTTTGTAAACAGCATTTTGTTTACGGACGAGTCCACCTTCAGCCGGGAGGGAATGTGGAACGCCCACAACAGTCATGTGTGGTGTGATGAAAATCCACATGAAACCAGAAGCCGAGCAGCCCAGGAGCGTTTCTCAGTAAATGTGTGGGCCGGCATTCTGGGGGATTGCCTCATTGGCCCTTATTTGTTACCTGAACGGCTGACAGGTGGAAATTACCTGATTTTCCTGGATCAAGTGCTGCCGCAGCTTCTGGAGGAGGCGCACGTACCCGAAGGTTCGCGTCGCCAGATGTGGTTCCAGCACGATGGAGCTCCGGCCCATTACACGAACGACGTGCGTCTCCATCTAAACGCAAGGTATGGCCAGCGGTGGATCGGGCGTGGGGGTCCAGTTCACTGGCCTGCCCGATCACCAGACCTCACCTGCTTGGATTTCTTCCTTTGGGGTTACCTGAAGGTCGAGGTATACCATACACCTGTCAGCAGTGCTGAAGAACTTGTGGCGCGCATTGTGGCAGCTGCAGGGCAGATCAGAGATACTCCTGGCATTGTTGGAAACACACACTCCTCAATGCGACAGAGGTGCGAAGCCTGCATCATGGCCCAAGGTCGAAATTTCGAGCATCTTCTGTAGTGTTATTTTTTGTAAATAAATTTCCAGTATCATTGATGTTTTTGGTCTAAATTTATTCAGAAGTGTTGAGCAGAGGTAGAAAATGTGTTTTCATTATTACTAACTGATCGTAGCGCTCCGTTTCCAGTTAGCGTCCGAAATGTCAACGAATTATGTTTTTTGCCCAAAGCGCCCCCTATCGATGTTTCTTTTTGTACCGTTCAACTGAGTTTCAGAGAGCCCCAGCAAACAGAATCATGAAAATGCATGCCATAAGTCAAGAAATCTGTTTGTTTATCTCTTAGGAGCCTTCGAGTTTCGACCACCCTGTACTTTGACATTTTATTCCGGCTCTTACGCTTTTTGCAGGGCTCTACTTTTGGGTTCAAACTTTAAGTTAGAGTATAAACTTTGGCGAGCATGTGTTAAATTATCAAAATAACGGGCTTAAAGTTGTTGTCTAGCTCTCCAAAGTCTGCAGCGCCCCCTATCCATGTTTTAAGAGATACGCTTATCAAATTGGTACTGAAGAAAGTCTAAACAAACAGAATCATTTCGACGCAACAAGCAAGAAAATCTAACCATTTCCCTAGTTTTTATGACGTTTCGAATTTCGGCACCCAAATTTTCGGAAGCGCCTAGCGCCTTACCATCGCGTCAGGGACCCTACATTCCCTATTCAAAAATGTTCGTCTAGGTGTGCTCTATCGATCCTTAAAGTTTGTCACCGACGAGCTGAATCACCCTGTATATATATATATATATATATATATATATATATATATATTTTTTTTTTTTTTTTTTTTTTTGAGTAGGGCGCATGAATTTTGATCAAGGTTGGTTGTCATATTTTAAATGCTGATAGGGCTTAATTAGATGAAATAGGTCACGTGATTCTTTTCCGGGATAGTTTAGATTTTATTTGAGTGACCACAGGTATGTATTTCTGTTACGAGAATCATGTTTTGGAACGATAAAGGTATATAGTATGTGCATTTACCTATTTTGAACCATAAAAATGATGCAATAATTGAATAACTTTAAAATTCCCTTCTTCGATAACACCTACTCCATGCATAATTTTCTGAGTGCGCGCGCGCAAAAATTATGTCAGCTGAACACGGCCTGTGTTGATGTTTGTTTTCGATTGTATAAAGTTTTTTCTTTTAAGTTTTGGTTGTTAACAAATTGAAGTTTCACATCGCTATAATTTTTTTTAATGCAATGAGCGAAGACGACGCTTGAATAATGAACGGCAAATAAGGTGGTTAGCGCGGCAAAGCCAAGAGTCACGGGATAGAATTCGGGCGACAAATGCCTCATAACAAGTTCGACGCGAAAGAAAGGCAGAAGTCCATCATGCTCGGGAGTTTCAAATCTCTGAAAATATTGAAGACGAAGAACGTTATTGCGGATCGATGAACGTTATTTGCCAGTTTTGTGGTTCCAAAAATTTCAGAGCTGAAGGTCTGCATGACGGAAAATTTACAAGTTGCAGCCGTAAAAGAAGATTGAAACTTTAAAAGCCTATACTGAGGGAAATATTTTATCATACCCTATTTTTTGTTTTTCACTTGCTATGGATCCGAGCAACCCTGATTACAAGAACAAAAATTTTTATACATTTTGGATGTTTTTATTATTTTCTGTCAGTAACTTTATATATTTTTTGGCTGTAGTTTCACAATATATTCTTTTATAACTGTTTTTTTTTTTTTTTTTTTTTTTTTTTTTTTTTTTTTTTTTTGCCTTACTTTATTGTTTTAAAATTTTATGTATTTACCATTTGTTCATTACAATTCCCTCCCTTCCTTCAGATAGTTTTGTTACAGTTTTGAATGCAAATTTCTTTTAAAATTTTCTTCCTTTCTTTTTTTTTTTAATCCCCCCCCCCCATGCATGCCTGTTTGTAACACTTGATTAAATCCCCTGAAAAAATAAATCTTCATTTTTTTAAATAAGTTACAATAGTATATAAATCATAATCACCGATTAACTTCATAAGTATCCCATGAGCCATTACATAGAATTGCTTTTAACTTTCAAATATTTTATTCTTTTGTGGATTTTACTCCTATAATATTTATAAACTATAAAATCATCAAAAAATGTTACCTTTTTTCACCCCTTGCACATTTATTCCTATCTACCAAAAAAGAATTTTGTTAAAAGATCGCGAAAAAACGACAAATTTTGTTAAAAGATCACGAAAAAACGGCAAATTTTATTAAAAGATCGCAAAAAACGGCATATTTTGCTAAAAGATCGCGAACGGCACGGCACATTTTGCAAAAAGATCGCGAAGAAACGGCATATTTTGCTAAAAGATCGCGAACAAACGGCACATTTTGCTGAAAGATCGCGTAAAAACGGCAAATTTTTGTCAAAAAATCGTAAAAAAAATGACAAATTTTGTTAAAAAATCATGAAAAACGACAAATTCTTTAAATAGATCGTAAAAAACAAAAAATTTTGTTAAAAGATCATGAAAAAAAGACAAATTTTGCAAAAAGATTATAAAAAAACCCGGCAAATTTTGGTAAAAAACAAGGAAAACGAAAAATTTTATTAAAAGATCGCAAAAAAACGGCAAATTTTGTAATAAGATCGTAAAAAACGGCAAGTTTTGTTAAAAGATCGCGAAAAAATGGTAAATTTCGTCAAACGATCGCGAAAAGAAGCAAATTTCAAAATAGGGGCACGGAAAAAAAAAGTCCTTCCGGCAATGCCGGGAGGAAGAGGTAGCTTTCATGTACTTATATATTTATTTATTTATTTTAAAGTAAGTTACATTGTCCAAAAATACTAAGCTCAAATTAGTGGAAATAATCTTATAAAATTAGTGATTTTATAAGATTGAATACTAGTTTTTGTCAAGACTGAATATTAATAGGAATTTTTAGAAATTAGTCATCTTTTATCCAACCTGGTTTTATTTTAAGCGATTTAGAGAGTCAGCAAATTCCACGATATCATGAAGTGTATGCCATTTTAAAGCAACATGGTGGATTGTTCAGATCAGACCGTTTCAAAATGTCAGCCATAAGCAAAATTAAAAGTGCTATAACTCAATCATTTTTTAAGATATAGACAAAATAAAAAGTGTTCTGGAATCTTTGTTTTAAGTTTTAACACGTAAAAGGAAAATATTTTTCAACTTTTAATTTTTTCGCATTTAATTTTAAATTTTAATTTTTTTTTTAATTTAAAATGGCCACCATTTTGAAACAAAATGGTGGATGATTCTGGCCAACAAACTCGGTCGAGAAATTTGTATATACTATGTACATACCAAGTTTCATTGAAATCGGTTCATAAATACGCGTGTTATCACGTGACAAAAATCAGATCGTTTCAAAATGTCAGCCATAAGAAAAATTCAAAGTGCTACAACTCAATCATTTTGTAAGATATAGACAAAATAAAAAGTGTTCTGGAATTGTTGTTTTAAGTTCTAACACGTAAAAGAAAAATATTTTTCAAATTTTGATTTTTCGCATTTAATTTTAAATTTTTAAAAAAAATTAAAATGGCCACCATTTTGACACAAAATGGCGGATGATGCTGGCCAACGAACTCGGTCGAGACATTTGTATGTACTATGTACATACCAAGTTTCATTGAAATCGGTTCATAAATACGCGTGTTATTACGTGACAAAAATCAGATCGTTTCAAAATGTCAGCCATAAGAAAAATTCAAAGTGCTATAACTCAATCATTTTTTAAAATATAGACAAAATAAAAAGTGTTCTGGAATCTTTGTTTTAAGTTCTAACACGTAAAAGAAAAATATTTTTCAACTTTTAATTTTTTCGCATTTAATTTTAAATTTTAAATTTTTTTAAAAATTTAAAATGGCTGCCATTTTGAAACAA
The DNA here is from genome assembly GCA_964019185.1 of Maratus speculifer. Lineage (NCBI taxonomy): Eukaryota > Metazoa > Arthropoda > Arachnida > Araneae > Salticidae > Maratus > Maratus speculifer. Next base: position 237,411,606 of record OZ025293.1, on the reverse strand, counting down.
AATGACGGATGATGCTGACCAACGAACTTGGTCGAGACATTTGTATGTACTATGTACATACCAAGTTTCATTCAAATCGGTTCATAAATACGTTAGTTATCGCATGCCAAAAATCAGATATATATATATATATATGGTTATATATATATATATATATATATGTCAACATTTGAACGGAGGGTGGTTTTGGGGTCTGGGGGTCATGATCGGTGAAAATATACCAAAATTTTCCGGAAGTGCTTTCCTCCGGACGGCTGCAATAGGTAGCTTTTTACTTTTTGTAATGAAAGCTACCTAAAAAAAAAGCACATAACTTTGTACCGGGAATGGAATTGCTCCCCCCTTTCTCCCACTTCTGTTGTAACCTTTCAGAAAACTTGATGTGAATTTCATATTTTTTCACTTCTGTGATTCTAATCAGATTTTCCACAAAATCAAGAAAAATTGAGTCAGTCGTTTCGGAAATTAAAAAAATCGGTCAAAACTCCGAAAATTCGAATATAAAACGTATCGCAAATTTTGACAAATTATTGGGGCGGGGGGGGGGGGGAATGCAAATTTTGTTATAGAATCGCATGAAATAAACGATTTCTGACACAGAATCGTAAAAAGATACGAATTTCGTTCTGGGATTACGATATTTTTTTATCGTGTATTTATTAAACGTGAATTTCGCAGAGTAGCAAAAAAAAAGTTTATTCCACAGCCCTTTGATATAAAATTTGCATTTTTACGAGGCATTTTGATGAAATTCGCACTTTTTATCTCTATACTTGGATAAAATTTGCGTTTCTTCAACGGCCCTTTGAAAAATAGCATGTTTTCTGCGGTCATTTAATGAAATTAGTTTTTTTTCCGCGGTCATTTAACAAAATTCACGTTTTTCCGTGGCTCTCTACCAAAATTTCTATTTTACACCCGATACTCTGACAAAATTGGCATCCTTTCGGTGGCTCCTTGACGAACTTCGTTTTTTTTTTTTTTTCTTTTTTTTTTTTCGATTCTTCAAAATTCACACTTTTGTCTACTGCATTTTGATGAAATTAACGCTTTTTCGGCGATCCTTTGTCGAAGTTAGCGTTTTCTCGCAATTCTAAAACGAAATACGCTTTCCCCCACGATTCCTTGATGAAATTCGCGTTTTTTTTTCTTTCTTTTCATTTCTTTTTTTTTTTCTTTTGTGTGTGTGTGTGTGAACGATTGACGAAAATTTTCGGCAATCATTTGTTGAAATTCGCGATACTTTTTATGCCTCAATTTTCTGATCCATGATATACAAAAAAGAACAGAATGTTTTTAGTTCTTGGAAATTTCGGAACAAAATCTTATAAAAAAAACTTGACCTGTCAAAGACTTGTCTACCGCAATGCATGCTTTGAGAACGCGCGGTCTGAAATGTATGAATGAGAAGACAACTAGCAGGCGCGCATTCAGTTCGGACGCAACAGCAGTAAGGGCGTTTTTTCAAATGAGGGGAAAGAAGGGTGCTATTTTTTTGAATGAGCGGCAAGAGGGGCGCTATATTTTTAATGGGGAGCAAAAGGGGCGCTATTTTTTAAACTAAAGGGCGATTTGTTACTTTCGAATCAAGCTTCCCGGCTACTAACGTCCAGATGAAAGTAAAGCTTCATAATAAAGTAAAAAAAAAAAAAAAAAAAAAAAAAAAAGCATGCCGATTTGTTGCAATTAACTCCAGAATTTCCGGGATACTTTTAGTAAAATCCCCGGAATACAAACAGGCATGCTCATGTTTAATTGCTATATTTTTCAAAATTATTTAAGCTTAAAGTGGCTATGATTGACCACAGTTGGTGTATTTTTTATTATCCTTTTAAAAATGCAAACACGTCATTTTGACGGGCTATCTTCTAGTTATATATAACAACGATTCAATCAATTTTACCTAAATTTTGTAACGAAACGTCTTTTGTCACGAGAAGACTATAGGGCAGAGTCACAAGTTAAACAAAATTATATTAGTGGGCCATTTCGCTTTATTGATGAATGCTGTCAAGCTAATTTTATCTAAGAAATGGCTTAAACGATTTTGATTCAACTTTATATTCTACTGTTTTTGATTACCTGGAGACCTTTGAGCTAAGTCACATGTCTGATCAAATTTGATTAATGGGTCATTTTGTTTAATACGGGTCAGGGTCATGAGAAAATGGCAGCAACCAATAAGTTGGCAATATTTCACAAAATATTGGCGACATTTGGCCGAAAAATTGACTATTAAGATTACGAAAGCCACAACACGTATTTGGTGCCAAATGAAAGAATGTCTCCAAATTTGGCTATATCAGGCAAAAAATAATGTGAAGAATGTGAAGAAATAATGTAATAGAATAATGTAATGGAAAAGAAATAATTCTTTCAAAATGTGAAAAAATTTTTTTTTATACATTCTTAATAGGATTCGAGATGCATGGTTAAATTAACCAGAGTCGACCAAAAAAAGTGATTTGGATCGATGTCCTTTCGTTGTAAATTTTAAAATAAATATAGTTTAAAAAACTAAAAAACACGCTTTTTAAGTATATCAAACTAAAAAGTGAAAAATAATTCGTACTATAAGCTGAAAACAAAAATAGATGAAATAAATATAGTTTAAAAAAAACTAAAAACCACGCTTTTAAAGTAATCAAACGAAAAAGTGAAAAATAAATATAGTTTAAAAAAACCAAAAAACACGCTTTTTAAGTATATCAAACTAAAAAGTGAAAAATAATTCGTACTATAAGCTGAAAACGAAACTAGATGAAAAATACTATATTACTATAAAATCATTATTATAGATATCAATTAATAAGCAATAAATAAAATTATCGTGGAAAAAAAGCGTGGGGTGCTTCTTGAGAACTGATAGATGGACCATGGTAGATGGAGCACCCCACGCTTTTTTTCCACGATAATTTTATTTATTGCTTATTAATTGATATCTATAATAACAATGATTTTATAGTAATATAGTATTTTTCATCTATTTTCGTTTTCAGCTTATAGTACGAATTATTTTTCACTTTTTAGTTTGATATACTTAAAAAGCGTGTTTTTTGGTTTTTTTAAACTATATTTATTATATATAAATTCTATATCTCATATACTGCGCTGCACAAAAGTATTCGCATACCATTCTCCTGATTAGAGAAAATTGAAGAAGGGTAATTTTCTGAAGTATCTCTTAAATGAACTAAATTTTGGAATACATGTTGTTGATAGAAATCTCTAAATCATATACAAGGCTGCTAAAAAATTCGGGGAATTTTCCGATTGTAGATGGGAACAGCGGTTTTCAGCGGGGAACATTCGGTTTTGAAATGATAAATTTTCATATGGAAAAAAGAGACATAATATTTAAATTTTTAAACGGTGCAGTTTTGTTAGATTATACTGAATGTTCCGGAAAGTGCTTCATAATCAGTGTTTGATGCATGATTTTTCCTATCTTATTTATTTTATTTTTGTGCAGTATTTAGAGTTTTTGCAGCGTTTTTTAACATTTGTAAAGGAAATTCAATAACAAACATTTTTGCCAATTTTCAAATTTTTCGAGAACTTATAATTTTTTAAAAAGCTTTTTACAAATAACTTTTAGAATACGTAAAAAGAAAATACAGTTTCAATCTTTTAGGCCAGTACAGTAAATTTTGTTTCCTGTGAACTTCGAAAAAAAATTATGCATTTTTTGGCATACTTTCGCGTTTTGCAGCGATTTGTTGATACTTTTTGCTAAACAAAAGAATTTTCAGTTCAGAAGAGGAGCACGTTTATTAATTATTTAACAGCTGATTGAAATTAGCTGCTTTTGTTTGCAAATATTTTGTGTCATAAACAATGGGGTAGTAAAGCGGATGAAATGTAAAATTTCAGAATACCCTGAAATAAATCATTTTATGACAAAATTCGATCAAATTTTGATAATCACCTTTAAAATAACTTGTTTGTAAATCTGATCCTGATTTAATTTGAGTAGGTAGGGTTGATTTAAAAAAAGACAATAAACATTACGTTCTGAAGTAAAATAAATCATTAATTCAATTATACAGTGATTCAAAAAGGCGGCAGATTTCCGAACTTTTTCTAATAGGGACCCGTAATTTCTGCCTGCCCAGGGGCCCGTGAAACCTGTTACCGGCCCTGCAAACAAACAAAAGATCTTCTAATAATGGGAAAATTATGGAACTGATTTAAAATGGCATAAAAAACAATAAAAAAATATTGATCCTAATCAACATTCTTTCAGTTTTCATTTTTCCCACAAGGAGTGCTTTTCATTCTTATTTCTTTAGCGCTGTTGCTAATGATAGCCAAAAATCTCTAATTTTTGATATTTAAACTCCCTTATCTTTTTATACTTATTCGCGCCTTTTTTTACTTTTGCAACCAGGAATGCCGTCGGATTACTTTTCCACTATTTTGGCTCCCGTAAAGCCTCTCTTTGGTTTTTTTTTTTTTTTTTTTTTTTTTTTTTATATTCCCTTTGTTTTTAGTTTTCATTTATTTAACAAAATCGACTTCACAACAATGTCAAAACAATGATTTTTATAAGTGATTGTTGAATATCTCGATTAGTAAATTTTCAAGAATCGTCCAACATTAGCTATATTCCAGCAGCAGCTTTAAGTAAAAGCGTGAAATGTTGTGTCTATCCCCAAATTAAGATGGGTAGGCACGAACACGTGGTAGAATAAAATATATTCTACTGAACTTCAACATAAAAATAAACTAAATTTAAATAAATCTTCAATTATCATATCAAAAGTCGGATCGTATAGTAATTAATAAATAACCTCGTTTGCATATTCAAAATCATTCTAAAAGAAAATAAGCTGCTGTGGGAAAAGATAAATAATGACTTAAATCATGGAATAAATTATAACTTACATTTTATTTAAATTTTAAATGAGAATTAAATTAACATTAAAGAAATACAAAAATAATACTAGTATTTAACATGTGCTAATAATATGCATATGCATTACGACCCCGGGGAAGAATGAAAACTATTGGTACCTTTTTTTTTTTTACATTTTTAACATTGTTGATAACTGCCTGCAAACTGTTACAAATATTAGTACTCTTCGATCAGGATCCTAATGGAGAGACATTCTAGCCGGCTCCTTCCTTGCAACGCATCAGGTATATCTTCCGATGAGACTTCCGCTCGCAGATTCTCCTTCCGATCGACGATCGCTCGCTCACATCTGCCCCACGTCCTCCAGTTGCTAGCCGCCGAACTGCCCAAAAAGCTTCCTTGATCTTCGTGTGTCTCCCTTTTTTATCCGCGTGCTGAATTACTTCATTTCCATCGCGTAGGCAAAATAATCCGCTTGATATCCGACATGTATGTTAAATATTTGGGTTGTTCAACAAAAGTTCTCATTTATTTAAACAAAAGAACGGCATTGCCGTTTAAAATTTTTCTTTGTTATCAAAAATTTTTTTATGAAAACAAAACCAAATTGTCCTTCAAAATATCGGATACCTGCCGTGTATGAATACATTATTCCATGTCTGGACCAGGTGCGTCTCGAAATATTGAAATATGAAATATCTTTGTATATTTTCAAAATACACATTACTAAAAACTTCCAAAACAAACATGTTTTTTTTATTTTTTATTTTTATTATTTTAAATCAGAATTTCACATATTTTAAATATCTATCGAGAAAATAACGATGTATCGGCCGGCGCCTTGCCGACACAACAAAACTCCCTCAAAAATATTAAAATATTATTAAACATTAAATATATTTACCAGATATTATATGGAGTAATTTGTAAAATATTTGATAAAAAGAGATATATCCTATTAGCAAGCAAAACTAAGTTATTTAAATAAAATAACCTATTATTATTATTATTTTTATATAATTTTAAATTATTTTAGACCCAAAATAATCAACATAACACATTACATTTCCATCCCCTCAAAAAAAAATTTTATTGCCCAAAGAAAATTTTTTTGGAAACAAAGCGAAAGCACGTCTATTACTAAAGGAAACTATAATTGCAAACAAAAACCCGAGAGACTAAATTTAATGAAATTCAAGTAACATTAGACTATATCACCCACTATCTCCAACAATTGACCCAACTAGGATTCAGATACAATGTACACAATATGAAATATACAGTTGATTATAAGGTAAATTTGTTCCTGATTAACCAAATATTACACAAAAAAAAAAACATGACACAAATACGCTAATATAAAAATATATATATATATACATCATACTATACAATACATTATTATTACAACTATACAATATGTATTTAATACAGCTAAGAGAACTATTGTCTCACAACAAAACCACGAGTGTCTCTGGGACATAACTGATAACCACTAATAATTTCAGTACTCCTATACTGCCTCGACTTTTGCCCAGACCCCACATGCGACTGAGAGGGTACGTCTGTATTTATTTGATCATTATCAGCATTAATATCAATATCTAGCAAATGATTATTATTGTCCCTAACAACAATGTTTTGTTCGTTATCATTGCTACTATCAATATCTAATATGCAATTGTTGTTTAACAAGTGATTACTGTCCCTAGAATTAGTGTTATTGTCACAAATGTTACTGTTATATATGACATCAAATACCGGGAGTTGATCATCAATGTCAACAAATTGAAAATCCCTAACATCCCTGTCATCTACGTGTTGATTTGTGTCCTGTTCATCATCTTTAATTTCTTCCTCAAAAAGTGCAGGAAATATAATTCTCTCCGTGATTCGGGATAGTCTATCAACATGTACTAATTGTTCATCTTTGGGGTCTTGTATGTGTACAATTTTAAAGTTCACTGTATTAGTTTGTTGAATGATACGATAAGGTCCTTTGTTGAATTGTGAAAGTTTTTTGCTTGCTCCTGGCTTAACTACTGGTGTGTATAAAAGTACTAAATCCCCCACCCCTAATTTTTTATCAGTGGCAAATTTAATCTGTACTCCTCCTGCTTTTCTGCAGCTTTTGTTAAATTTTGTTTAACCATACGAAAAACTTTGCCTAGCCTTAATTGTAAATCTTCGCTAAGCTCACGGGTATCTACATAAGATCTCTGAATGGGTTTAGCTATGAGATCAACAGGTAAAAGCAGATCCCTACCATATACTAAATGTGCTGGAGTATCACCTATAGCCGCATGATAAGCTGTTCTGTAAGCCAATAATGCAAAATGTAAAAGTTTGTCCCAATCTTCATTTGAAAAATCTACTAAATGTTTTAGCATATTAACTATAGTACCATTTGCTCGTTCCACAACCCCGTTAGCACTAGGATGATAACTAGTCGTAGTATGCTTTTTTATGCGAAGCTTCTCATATACTTTTAATATTGCTTCAGATAGGAATGATTTTCCTTTGTCTGTGGTGAGATGTTCCAGAATACCATGAGTAGAAATGAATTTTTCTAATACTGATATTATGGCTTCTCATTTTAAGTCAGGTACCGGATACGCCTCAGCCCATCTTGTAAAATAGTCTGTAATGACGATAATGTGTTTGTTTCCCTCCATTGTAGTACTTAGCGGACCCACTGCATCAACCGCAATCTTTTCAAATGGACGTGAAGTAATTTCTACTCTCTGTAATGTTTAGATTTATATCCCTTTCTAATGGCACATTGGACACAAGATTTGACATGATTAAGTGTATGTTTATATTGTCCCCACCAAAAATAATTCTTCTTTGTCTTAATTAGAGTTCTTTTAAAACCAGGGTGTGCTGATGTGACTGAATCGTGCGCTAAATTTAATACTTGAGAAATTAAAGTTTTAGGTATAACTAATTTAGTGTGATTGTCGTTATACGAATCTCGTTTGTTAGTGCAATATAGTAAGTTATCTTTAAAAAGAAAGTTAAATCATGTAATTGTATTTCATTCTGATCTTTCAACTGGTTAATTATGTTTTTGCATTTAGCATCTTGATTTTGTGAGGACCTAACAAATTCTGGTGAAAAATTTGGATTAACATTTACTTCCTGTATTACATTTACATTTCTAGATAGTACATCAGCTGGAATATTGCATTTCCCAGGAGTATGGCAGTATTTTATGTTATAATTTTGCAGTGCAAGAGCCCAACGGGAAACCCGACTACTGTCCTGGATTCTCAACACCTGCGAAATTGCTTGCTGATCACAATATAAAGTGAATTCCCTCCCGTAAAGGTAGTGTCTAAAATTACTAATTCCCCATACTACTCCAAGGAGTTCCCTTTCAAAAGTACTATATCTTGTTTCAGCATCTTTTAGGGTTCTGCTCGCATAAGCGACTGGATGTAAATCACCTGACTCATCTTTTTGGCTAAGAACTGCACCTAACGCGAAGCCAGATGCATCGGTAAGTAAAAATAAAGGTTGCTCAACATTTGGTAATAATAAAACCGGGTAAGTAGTCAAACATTGTTTTAATTTATTAAATGCAGAATTTGCTTCCTGACTCCATATGAAAGGAGTTTTCAACTTAGTTAACTCTGTTAAAGCTTTTGCGATATCAGCGAAATGATCAATAAATTTCCTGTAAAAATTACATATTCCTAGAAAACTACGAACTGCCTTTTTATTTTTTGGAATGGGAAAGTTTTCTACAGCTTTTATATTTCTTTCGTCTGGAGAGACAACACCATTTTTTATTTGGAATCCCAGGTAAGTGATGGAATTTTTTGCTATTTGACATTTTTCAGGATTGATTTTTAAATTATGAGAATTTAGTCTCCTAAAAACCATATCTAATTTATCGATGTGCTCTTCAAAACTTGCCGAACCAATAATTATGTCATCAATGTAAGTATTCGTATCTAAACCTAGTAAAATCGTAGCAACTAGCTGTTGAAAAGAGGCAGCAGCATTGACAAGACCTTGAGGTAAACGTTTCCACTCAAATAAACCAAATTCCGTACAAAACACAGTCTTGTATCTGTTCTCGGGATGCAAGTCCATTTGCCAGTATCCTGAGCATAAATCTAAAGATGTATAGTAATGAGCACCATTTAATTTATCTAATAAATCAGAAATATGCGGGAGAGGAAACTGTAAGGGCTTAGTCTTTAAATTTAATTTCCTGTAATCGCATACTAAACGGTAAGTTCCATTTTTCTTTTTTACTAAAATTACAGGGGATGCGTAAGGAAAATCAGAAGGAGTAATAATGTCTGCTTCGATTAGATTATCAATTTGTTGTTTTAATTCTTTTCTTAAGGCATACGGAGTCCTATACGGTTTGGAACGGACAGGAATATCATCAGTAAGATAAATTCTATGACTAGTTGTGTTACAACCCGTTAAATCCTTGACAGACTGTGAAAAAATGGCTTTGTTTTTATTTATGATCTTCATAACCGCCTGTTTCTGGGAATCATTTAAATGATTTAAATCAAATTTTCCTCCACAAGGGTTAAATTCTGTAATCTCATTTTCTAATTCTAAATTATTTACCGTAGTATTCTGAACATTAACTGCCTCAACAAATTCGATTTTGGCTATCTGACAATTTTTGTTGATATGAATTCTCCTTTCAGTGACATTGGCTATTTTAATCCATATATCTTTATTGCCCTCATAGTTATATATTCCATTCGCTACTAACCAAGAATTGTTTAAAGATTTAGCCGAAGGTTGAACAAAAATTAACTTATGCGTTTGCGGAAGGCCATTAATTTTAATTTTAACGAATTGCTCAGATCTAGGTTCAATGACATTCTTTGTTACAGTACTTCCCACACCTTCGAATTTATGTAAATTTATTGAATTAACTTCTATGTTTTTGATACTGTTCCATAAAATTGTGTGATTTAAATATTTTAAGGTTTCATTTCTATGATCCATAATGATATTATAAGATTTTAAGAATTCAGATCCTAGAATTGCGTTATAATTAGCCTTTAAGGTATAACTGATAATAAAATTTACTTCAAATTTAACTTCTCCATCATTTAACCAAAGTTTAATTTTTTTGTCTAAATTCATGACATCATTATTGACCCTGACTACTTGTATTGCACAAGGCTCACTCTTTTCCACCCAATTCGGTAAATATTGATCTAAAAATTCATTCGAAATTAAATTGATTGCAGCTCCAGAATCTACGAGACTTTCTTTTTATTTACATGTAATGAAATGATTGGTAATTGTCCCACTTTTGCATTAATAGTATCTATGCATACTGCTTTAGGGGGAGAATCCAAAGACAGTGGTACACTCCCGTTTTGCCCCCTTACTGGTTTAACGACCCTTCATTGGTATTTTGAGTCAACACTGTGGTACAATTTCTTTTTAAATGTCCTTGTTGATTACATCTATAACAAGTGATTGTTCTCCTCAGTCGAATGTGTCTTTGTGAAGGACCAGTGTTAGAATTTTGAGAACTTTGTCCTTGTGACGGTGTGATTTGTAATAACGTTTGGACTTGGTTGCTTAACTCGGCGATTTTCCTATCATTCTCACTAACTACAGTTTGAATTAAATTTTTTATTTCCTGTAGCTCATTGGAAGAACTACTACTGGCCTGTGCAACATTTACCGTCATTTGTGTGTCATCATATTTTGCACACTTCTCATGGCATATAGCCAAATCCCAAATTTGTTGATATGTGGTTGGAGAATGAGGCATAATGAATTTTCTAACTTCCGGTTGTAAACCTTGGAGACATTTTTGGACTAAGAGTTTTTCTCTGATTGTTTCTTGGTCAGCGAAGCATTTGTATGACAACCCCAAAACTCTGGATAAAAATGCTCGATTGGTTTCTCTTGGGAATTGTCTAGCCATAGTAAATTTGTGTAAATGGCATGCTTCATCTACAGTTTTGCTAAACCTATTAGTTAAAGCTTCCCTCAAAATTAAGAAACTGTGTTTTTTTGAAATGGGGTTGTGATTTTAGGAATTTTTGCGCTTCCCCTATGCATTTTAACTTGATGGCAAAAACGCATTGCGCTTCTTGCCATCCTGCGAAGTCTTTAATCTCTAAAATTTTGTCAATAAAGTCCCCCACAGTTATGTCAGTGTTTTCCCCCGAAAAATTTGGAATGTTACCTATGAATTGATTAAAATTAAATGTGAGGTTAGGTACCAGAGACACCTGATTATTTACATTTCTAATCATCTCTGAATCCTTCATTGGCGACAACATTGGTGGAGATGGTGACTGACTATATGCATTTCCCGTTAAATTTTTTTGTTCCTCCGTATTTGTCCCTATACTATTCATATTAAAATCTTTATGAGTCCCATTCTGCCCTGACCCACTCTCTTCTACCTCATACTCAAAAATGTCACAATTTAATGCCATTTTAACCTCAAAATAATAATTTTACCAACAAAATACAATAAAATATCAAATAAATTGCAATTAAAAAAAAATCATGCAACATATAAAAATAAATAAAAATCGTAACCATATTAAAATCTCCCCTATTCAAAATTTCATTTTTTTTTTTTTTCAGACAAATTACTCCAGTTAAACCACTAATTACTCCTCGACAAATTACTCCAGTTAAACACCATATTTTAATAACCACAGCAGCCGAAAGTGAAAAAGAAAAAAAAAACTACCAGGTGACGGTGCCGAAAATGGCTAAATCCGCAATACCATGAAAAAAATAAATAAATAAAATTAAAAAAAATTAAATCGCGACGCCAAAATGGCAAAGGTCACGAGGCACCAAAATGTGTTGTGTCGATCCCCAAATTAAGATGGGTAGGCACGAACACGTGGTAGAATAAAATATATTCTACTGAACTTCAACATAAAAATAAACTAAATTTAAATAAATCTTCAATTATCATATCAAAAGTCAGATCGTATAGTAATTAATAAATAACCTCGTTTGCATATTCAAAATCATTCTAAAAGAAAATAAGCTGCTGTGGGAAAAGGTAAATAATGACTTAAATCATGGAATAAATTATAATTTACATTTTATTTAAATTTTAAATGAGAATTAAATTAACATTAAAGAAATACAAAAATAATACTAGTATTTAACATGTGCTAATAATATGCATATGCATTACGACCCCGGGGAAGAATGAAAACTATTGGTACCTTTTTTTTTTAACATTTTTAACATTGTTGATAACTGCCTGCAAACTGTTACAAATATTAGTACTCTTCGATCAGGATCCTAATGGAGAGACATTCTAGCCGGCTCCTTCCTTGCAACGCATCAGGTATATCTTCCGATGAGACTTCCGCTCGCAGATCCTCCTCCCGATCGACGATCGCTTGCTCACATCTGCCGCACCGCAGCCTCAGATTTCCGAAGCCGCACGTCCTTCAGCTGCTAGCTGCCGAACTACCCAAAAAGCCTCCTCGATCTTCGTGTGTCTCCCTTTTTTACCCACGTGCCGAATTACTTCATTTCCATCTCGTAGGCAAAATAATCCGCTTGATATCCGACATGTATGTTAAATATTTGGGTTGTTCAACAAAATTTTTCATTTATTTAAACAAAAGAGCGGCATTGCCATTTACAATTTTCCTTTGTAATAAAAAAATTTTTTATGAAAAGAAAACCAAATTGTCCTTCAAAATATCGGACACCTGCCGTGTATGAATACATTATTCCATGTCCGGACCACGTGCGTCTTGAAATATTGAAATATGAAATATCTTTGTATATTTTCAAAATACACATTACTAAAAACTTCCAAAACAAACATTTAAAAAAAAAAATTTATTATTATTATTATTATTTTAAATCAGAATTTCACATATTTTAAATATCTTTCGAGGAAATAACGATGTATCGGCCGGCGCCTTGCCGACACAACAAAACTCCCTCAAAAGTATTAAAATATTATTAAACATTAAATATATTTACCAGATATTATATGGAGTAATTTGTAAATTATTTAATAAAAAGAGATATATCCTATTAGCAAGCAAAACTAAGTTATTTAAATAAAATAACCTATTATTATTATTATTATTATTATATAATTTTAAATTATTTTAGACCCAAAATAATCAACATAACAGAAATTCATGATAGCAAACCTTTTAAAAAATACAAAACATTTATTTCATCGATTTTCCCCTCTCCCCTCCAAAAAAATTCTCGGGAGGTACAAAACTTTTAGGTCATTCCACCATACCAGTTTTAGAAAGAGGCATGAGTTCGAGGATAATTAATGTATTAAACTTAAAGACTGTATTTTATCTATTTTAGAAATTCTCAATGGGTTTAAAGGGGTGGTCGTACTTTTAGGATCTTTTGCCATATTTCTGCAGCACGTTGAGGTAGAAGTGTAAAATTGAAGATAGCAGTTCTACTTAAAAAAAAGTTAAACATAGCGATTTTAGAGCTATTTTGTCTATTATACCGCCAATATCGATTTAAAACCAAATAATGTGAGATTATATGAATAAGACAACAATTATGGCTACTTGATTAGGTATTTTTTAATAATCTTTTCTAGATGCATTTCGTTTAATTGAAGATTTTTTTAAAGAAACCGACCAGCGTAGCAGACGAAAGCTGCTACAGAGTTGGGCAGTATCAAAAATGCATGTATTTGAAATGCATTTTCAAAATACAATTGTATTTTGCATTTTAACCCAATGAAAGAAAAGTATTCTAGTAATGTATTTTGCAATGCTCTTCCCAAGTATTCTGTATTTTGAATACATTTTTTCTAGATTTCAAACTTTGAGGTTCTGTAAACCACAAACCAAAGATTTGCAACAAGGAAATAACATCCATTTTGTCTAGTCTTTAAATTTATTTCTGGGCATTAATATAAACACATTTTTTCAACTAGTGATATGATAAAGATTGTAAATAAACAGAATGTATAGCTTCTCCAAAAGCATTTGTGCTGAATGGTTAAAAAAATATTGTTATAATCTTGCTGTTGCTCTGAGAATTACAAAGGAAAATGTTCCGTGATAGACAGAAGGACCATAAAGAGTTTTACTACTTTTTTTTTTTTTTTTTTTTATTAATCCAAGTATGTTAGAAATGTAATGCTATTATCTATTATAAATGCTTCTGAAAAACTGAATAATACTTTTGACGTTCCTAGTGAAAATCTATCACGAAAATAATTTTAGTGCGATAATACAGTGTGCAATAGATATCTGCATGGGCCAGGCCCAAGTCTTACTTTTTTCTGAAGGCTCATATCAGGGTGAACCAACCCGGGATCGGGCCTTACTTTTTTCCTGAAGGATTGGGCCCAGCCAGAGTGGACCTAATTTTTTTTTCCAGTCTATTCTGGGATTGATTTCATTTTTCCTGATCTTCACGGACCAAACTATTCAGTCCCAGTTTTGTGCCATTCCGTATGAAAAATATTTTCTCGGTTTGGCCAGGTCTGTTCACAGATCAGTAAAATTTGGCCTGGCCTTAATTTTTTTTTTTTTTTTTTAAATGCATATATTCAGAGATCAGTAAAAATTGCCCTAACCTAAAAATTTTTGCAAAAAATGCATATATTTTTAAATCGCCATTACTCTACAATTGAACATTACAATTTATTTTTTTAATGCATCGTCTAGGTTTATTAAAATATAGTTAAACATATGAAAGAGAACCTGCTTATGATGGAATTTTGTTTTAAACTGAAAAATGTGTTCATGCAAAATGAATACAATAATATGTGCAGAAAAAAATATGCAATACATTTACACTTGCTAAGAAGGGAACTTGTCTATAACGGATTAGGGTCAATCCATGTGAAATCATCCAGAAAAAGAAAAAAATGTTGCTCAATATTTTTGATTTTTTTAATTCTTTACCAGTTAATTTATTGTACTTTTAGGAGTCTAAAACAAGGATTTAAAAATTTTTAAACCTTTTGAATTTTTTTTTGGCATCCATTTTTTTGTCATGTCTCAAGAAGTTTTTCATGAAAATAGTACTTTACAGAATCCTTTTTAACTTTTTTTTATTTCTAAACCTATCAAAATGATTTAAAAACCATTATATTTAGCAATGAATGAACTAAATTTTCATAATAGGTATTTTTATAATAATGATTAAAAAAATTGTATAAAATAAGATTAAATGCATCATTTTTACATTGAAAAGTTGTCTTTTTTGACATAAAATTTTTATTAGAAGAAAGTAAAACGTACCTTTACATTTATGTTTCTGAATATATACCCTAATGAACTATTCTCAGAAGAAATATGAAACATTTAGAGACACTCCTTCTTTTTCTATAATTAGTCAAATTTGGCATCTCAAGCTCAATACCTAAAAAAGGACTGGCTAAAAAATTATGAAAATTTAGCAGGATAACCTTCTTATGGATGTAAACATGTACCAAAAATATTATGAGTGATATGTACATGGTTTTAAAAATATGAAACTTTGAAATTGGCTTGAAAATCACATTTGTTTACATATATTTCCACACCATGAAGAACTCATAATGCATAATATATTCTGCTCATTTCTTCAGATGCCTTTTTTTAAAGTATAAATAACTTTTTTACATAAATATAATTACAGTAGACTCCCTCAAATCCGCAAAGCTTGGGACCAGAGGTTGTACGGATTTTAGAATTTTGTGGATTTCTGGTCATTTCTTTGTTTACATTTTTAAAACAGTAATTTGAATGTAATAAATATTGCAATAAAAATTATAATGAATGCTTTCTATATATTAAAACATTACAGTATGTAATAAACTAAAATAATAAAAATTTTGATAATTTTTAAAATATTAAAAGCAAAGATCAAATGAATAATGTATGATTAAGTATTCATTATAAAGATGAAATGTATTTTTCCTAAATTATTCAATGAAACTTCCCTCATAAATAATGTAGAATATTAAATCACATCAAAATCATAAAATAAGGAAGTTTTATTCAAGGTTCAGCCAGACTTAATAACCAAAAAAGTTTGATTAATACATAAATATATTTGATAAGAAGATTATGGATTATCTGTGATTACAGCAGTATCTTGAATTTTTACAGAAATAAATTTATTCTTCCTTCAAGAAAAAACATGAATTCAGTAATAATAACAAAAATTACAAATTAATGTATGGAATTGATACAAAACTAAAAAAGTCAAATTTTGTCCCTATATCTGAACTGAATGTCTCATTGTTTACATTCGTAAATTATGTGTGGATTTTAGAAAGTTGTGGATTTTAGGGTTGCGGATTTGAGGGAGTCTACTGTATATTCAAACCTAATTTATGCTCACAAACTTAACAGGGTACATACAGAGTTTGCTAAATGAAAAATAAAGGACTCCGTAAAGACTTTGTAAGGGCTTCATTAAAAGAAAAATGAGGACTTTCTAAAGTTAAAAAAGAACAGTACACATAATTACTTACATTAAATTTTAATCGTAAATATATAACATTAGTTGGCTTCATAATCTGCCATATTTGGCAGATTATGAATGTTTTAGGGGCGATTCTGGGTGAAATTTTTTTTTCGGAAACTAATATTGCATTTTCGGAAATCGGCGGGGCGGGGGAAGGGGGAACTCCGTGAGTTACACACACCCCCTGGGAAGGGGGGAGGGGGGGGTTATCGCGATCTTCAGACGAAATCGGCGATTTATCTGTGATATTTAGCAAAATCGGCGATTTATTGCAATCTTTTGTCGAAATCAGCGTTCTCCCGGTTTTGTTTTGTTTTTTTTTTTATGAAATCGGCTTTTTTTTTTGGCAAAATTTGCATTTTTACTCTATTATTTCTCAAAAACGGCGTTTTCAGGGGTGATTCTGGGTGAATTTTTTTTTTCTTCGGAAACTCACATCGCATTTTCAGAAATCGGTGTGGGGGGGGGGGGAATTCCACGATCTTTAGACGAAATCGGCGTTTTCACGCGATCTTCGGACGAAATCAGCGATTTATAGCAAACTTTTGTCAAAATCGGCGGTTTTTCCGCGATCTTTTGACGAAATCCGCGTTTCCCGTGTTTCTTTTTTATGAAATCGGCGTTTTTTCGACGATCTTTAGACAAAATTCGCGTTTTTACGCGATCTATTCTCGAAAACGTCCTTTTATCCCCGCGGCGAAATCGGCGTTTTTGCGTGATCTTTTGATGAAATCGGCGTTTTTTTTTCAATGATCTTTTGACATAATATATTTAAGCAATCTTATCGAAAACGGCGTTTTTCCGCGATCTTTTAACGAAATCTGCGTTATATCCGCAATCTTTAGACGAAATCGACGTTTTCCCGCGGTCTTCAGACGAAATCTGCGATATTTGGTGAAATTGCCGTTTTTTCCGCGATCCGCACAGGAAATTTGCGTTTTTCAGCGTTCTTTTGACAAAGTTCGTTGACAAAAATTTACGAAATCATCATTTTTCCACGAAATATATACGAAGTGTGTGCTTTTCGGCGTCCTTTCACGAAATTTGCATTGCACCGCGATTGTTTTTTCCGCGCGCAAAACCATACAAGTTGGCAGCTATACAGAACTGATAACCCAATTTCAAATTTTCGGAAGGAGATGCCTTAAAATTTCGGACGAGAATCATCTCTAGGCGTTTTATTCCCGCGATCTTTTGTCGAAATCGACGTTTTTTCAGTGATCTTTTTATATGAAATCGGCATTTTTTTTTCAATGATCTTTTGGCAAAATATTTTTAAGCTATCTTTTATCGAAATTGGCGTTTTTTTCGCGATCTTTTAACGAAATTGGCGTTATATCCGCAATCTTTAGACGAAAGCGACGTTTTCACGCGGTCTTCAGACTAAATCAGCGTTGTCTGTGATATTTGGTGAAATTGCCGTTTTTTCCGTGATCCGCACATGAAATTCGCGTTTTTAAGCGATCTTTTGACAAAGTTTGTTGACAAAAACATCGACGAAATCGTCGTTTTCCCACGAAATATTGACGAAACGTGTGCTTTTTCGGCGATCCTTTCACGAAATTTGCATTTCTCCGCGATTGTCTTTTCCGCGCGTTAAACCGTATAAGTTGGCAACTATGCGGAACTCATAAGCCAATTTCAAATTTTCGGAAGAGGATGCCTTAAATTTTCGGAAATTTCGGACGGGAATCACCACTGGAATGTTTGGCGATTTTTTAACAGCGTTTTACGGATCGCATTAATATTAAGCTCATGTTAAAAAATAAGGACTTTCAATAAAAAAATAAGGACTTTAAGCATCCTTATTAAGGACTATCGAAATATAAGGAGTTTATAAGGACTTTTAAGGTCCGTGCGAACCATGCTTAATATTTCATTTATTTTTAAGCCAGGATTAAGTGAATGTGAGTATTAATTTTATGATTAAGAACAAATTTACAAATTCTCTTTTGTTAAATTCTATGGCTGAGAACAAGTTTTCTTATCCTGTCCTGTTTATTTTTAATGTGCCAGTGCATAAATCCATAAATATATTATAGTTTAAACTGTAAATACTGCATACTTCATTTTATAATTTAGAACAAATTTGCATTTTTGCTTTTTATTTATTCAGTGTATAAATATATCATGTCTTAAACTGTAACTTAAACTATTGCATGCTTGATTTTGTGATTGAAAACAATTTTTCTTGTTCTATCCTATTTAGTTATGATCACTCAGTGAATAGTGAGTGTATGTACCATGTTTTGACTTGTTCATTACTAGAATTTATTTAGCTTCTCATTAAGAAAACTCAGTTGTGTTCTGTCAACAAATTCCTGGTACACAAGCATATCGCCAGTTTATACCATTAAGTGAAAGTGTTATCGGGTGCTTTGTAACATCTACATGTGAACAGTATAATGATCACAATATTTCAAAAATTTGGAAAAACTCGCTATCACTTAAAATAAATGATTTTATTGTGTGCATTTATGATAAAAAGTGACGGATTGGAAAAATTCTTGAGCTAAGTGAAGAAAACAATGACCTGCTTATTCACTTTTTTTTTTTTTTCACCTGTACTGTATAGACCAACAACTTCTTTTCAAATGTCCAAAAATGATACAGTTTGGGTTTCAGTAAGTAACATGCTTCAGAAACTAACACCATTGGAACTAATTACAGTCACTGGACACAGCTACAATATATATTACTGAGACACTTTGCAATGAAATATCCAGATATTTATTTCTATGAATGTAAAGTAGATTTAATTATTATGTATTCTATGTAAGAAAAAAATGTATTATACCTTTAACAATAGCATTTGAAATAATAGTAATAATAATAAAAAAAAATATGCATATAGGAGTAGTTTTTCTTTTAAAAAATGTGCAAACAAATGTGATTTTTAAGCCAATTTCAAAGTTCCGTATTTTTAAAACCACATACATATCATTCATAACATTTTTGGTACATGTTTACATCCATAAGAAGGTTATCCTGCTAAATTTTCATAATTTTTTAGCCAGTCCTTTTTTAGCTATTGAACTTCAAATTTAGCGTTTTGATGCTGAGATGCCAACTTTGACTAATTATAGAAAAAGAAGGAGTGTCTCTAAATGTTTCATATTTCTTCTGAGAATAGTTCATTAGGGTATATATTCAGAAAAATAAATGTAAAGGTGAGTTTTACTTTCTTCTATTAAAATTTTTATGTCAAAATAGACAATTTTTCACTGCAAAAAGGATAAATTTAATCTTATTTTATAAAATTTTTTTAATCATTATCACAAAAATACCTATTATGAAAATTTAGTTCATTCATTACTAAATATAATGGTTTTTAATTCATTCTGATACGTTTAGAAATAAAAAAGTTATAAAGTATTCTGTAAAGTACTATTTTCATGAAAAACCGCTTGTGACATGACAAAAAAATGGATGCCAAAAAAAATTCAAAAGGTTTAAAATTTTTTAAATCCTTGTTTTAGACTCCTAAAAGTACAATAAATTAACTGGTAAAGAATTAAAAAAATTAAAAACATTGAGCAACATGGTCTTGATTTCACATGGATTGACCCATTATTTTTTCCTATGTGATTCCATCTTAGACGATTTTACTATCTACCATTTTTTATATTTTTGTGTCCGTTCATAGACTGTGGATTAATAACATTCTGATACCTGAAACAGTTACATACAACAAACAGAGGTTTTTTAAAAGCATACAAATCGCCATCTACCACACTTCTGCATAATTAAAGATTATAAACATGAAAAAAAACTATTTTCTTTATCGGAACTCCTCTGTACTAACAAAAATCAATATTTTGTTTAAATTCACTTGAGCTGGGCTCAGGCCAAGCTTTTAGCTGTTATATCGAGCTGGGCCAATAAAATTCTTTCTAAGGACGGTATGGGGTGAGGCCAAATTTTTTTCTCTTGATTGGGCTGGGCTCGTACCTGGAAAATTTGTCCCGTGTGTGTCTCTAGCGTGCAATATTGGACAAGAAATATTTAAAAATAATGTCTATTGATGATAACGGAAAAGTTAAGAGAAAATACTAATAGTATAAAACAAGAAGTTCAGAAACATGTGAAGCATGAAAAAATTGCGAATATATATATATTTTTTACTGATAAATGCATTTGTAAGAAAACATTTCTTTGATTTTCACATAGAGTGATTCCACAACTTTAAAAAAAGTTCTTGTTTTCCAAACTCTTTGCAATTTTTATTGGTTATGAATATAACGGCTTTGCAACTCATGTAAAAATTTCATGAAAATACATTGATGTATAGTTGTAAATTAAGAATGTTTTTCTCTCAATGATTTTTCTTTTTTTTCGCATCGGGTTCTGTAATATAAAAAAAGAAAAAGTGCTTACTATTCAAACTTTATTTAAATGTTAATCGATTGTAAATATGTTTGTATCCAAACCCTCTTTAATATTTTGGAAAAAGTAAGTGTAATTAGTTTTGAAAACATAAACAGAAGTCAATCGATGATGTGCCAAAACAATTTGCTTTTTAGGGTTTTCATCAAAAAATTTCCCAATGTTATTATTATTATTTACTAGTTAAAACATTTCAAAATGTTCTGGGTGATGTAAATCTAATCTGACGAGAATCTTCAAAAATATTACAGGTATATCAAAATACATATGTTTTAGTTACTTTTAGCATAGGAAAAAAATCATTTCTAAGAGGTGCAAATTTTTTTGAAAGTGTAAAAATTCACAATTTTTAACTGTAAATATACATTTTTAGCTCACAAGTTATCAAAGTCTGAGAGCTTATGTGCCCGACCGTTTTGTATTTATGTATGCATGTAATGCAATAACTCAAGATAAAAATATCCGATTAACTTGAAATTTTGGATACAGATTTATTCTGAAAAGGCACTTCCCTGATTAATTTTGGGAGTTTTGCGGTAAGTATAAGGGGGGGGGTGACGAGGGTTAATCCTCCTCTCCTTAATTTATATAAAGGGTTTTTTCATGCAGAATTATCAGATTTCCTTAAAATTTTAGATGTAGGATCATTCTGATGAGGCGTTTCCATGATTAGTTTTGGGAGTTCATTGGATGAGCATAAGTATTGGGAATGGGGCTAATCCCCCCCCCCCTCCCTTAATTTAGATAAAAGATTTTTTCATGCAGAATCATTAAATTTCATTCGAATTTTAGACATAGGATCATTCTGATGAGGGAACATCTATGATTAATTTTGGGAATTCAGTAAATAATTATAGGAGGGGAACGGGGGGGGGGGGGGGGCTAATTCCCCTTAATTTAGATAAATGGGTTTTTCATTCAGAATTATCAAGTTTCATTCAAATTTTAGATAGAGGATCATTCCGATGAGACACCTTCGTGATTAGTGTAGGGTGTTCATTGGATAAATATAAAGGATGGTTGGAACCTCACCTCCTTAATTTAGATGAATTGGTTTTTAATGTAGAATTTACCGATTTGCTTCAAATTTTGGATATAGGTACATTTTGATAAGACGCTTCCCTGATTTGTTTTGGAAATTCATTGAAAAAGTATAAAGAGAAGAGGGATCAGAAGGACTACCCCTCTTAATTTAGGTAAATGGTTTTTCATGCAGAATTAACCGATTTGCTTCAATTTTTCGATACAAGTTCATAGTGATAAGACGCTTTCCTGATTAGTTGTGGTTTTCTTTGTTAAGTATAAAGGGAAGTACAGCGATTACCCCTCATAAATTAGATAAATGGGTTTTTATGCAGAATTATCCAATTTGCTTTAAATTTGGATGTAGGTTCTTTCTGATAAGTCAAATTTCTGCATAGTTTTGGAGATTTAATGGTTAAGTGTGAAGGAGGGAACAGGGGACAACACCTCTTAAATTATATAAATGGGATTTCATGCAGAATTATCCGACTTGCTTCAAATTTTGGATATAGATTTATTATATAATAAGGTGTATCCCTGATTAGTTTTGAGGGTTCAATGATTAAATATAAAGAGGGAAAATTGGGGGGGGGGATTTCCCCTTTTAATTTGTTTTTCGAAGGGCATTTTTCCTTGAAAATATAAAGGCTGTAATATACAATTAGTGGCCATAGACTGAGTTCAATGCCATCAGTTTAACTCGACAATATTCTTTTTATTTGTTACTAGATATCTCCGAAATTTAGCTGCATGTGTGCATTGCCGAAAGGAAGTAAAAGTCAAGAGTGGAAATGACGCTTTTTGAAAATATTTTTGTTTATTGTATGAAATGAGTTCCCAATTAGAATTTAGACTGATTTATTTCTTTTTTATTTCATTTTAACACTCATCTGTTTGTCTGTCTGTCCATTCTCTAACTTCTGTGAATATGGTCCGATTTTCATGAAATTGATAGTTGTTATTGGACATCTCTATGGCATATTTGGTATTCAAAATGAAGTGTAGCATCGACCATTCATTTATACGCAAAAGACTTTTGTTACATTCTTGTCTATTCAACAAAAAAAAAAAAAAAAAAAAAAATCCTTTGCAGTATACCATAATGATATCATACAAATTTAATCATACTGATATTTATATATTACACTGAAATATTCCACATGACGATTACTATTGAATGTGATGTTCATACAATTTATCATTCATCTACAGAGATGCATAAAAGAATTTGGCTACAGTAGAAACTGAACAATAATTGAACTTTTGAAGGCTATGAATAATAAATGTTGGAAGTACATTCTTAGTTATAGTATGTGTATGAACAAACTTTTCAAACAAAATATGAACAAATTTTTCAACATGACTTGGGGTGGCCTAAATTCTATAGATTCTATACAGTGACGAATGAAAGTTCTGGAGTACATTTAATTTATTTACGGAAATTGCTGAATGGGAAATATTTGTTTAACTAAAATAACTTTTACTAGAATACTATGTAGTATACATACAAATCCATAGATCATATACAGGGCTGCACAAAAAAATCCGATATTTTTTCGACTATTGATACAGATAGTAGAAATTGGGTTTTCAAATGCATTATGCCTTTTCAAATTCTTTATTTAGACATCTTTAATAAACTGTAAAGTTTTGTTAGAGTATTCTGAATGTGTTGGAAAATGTTTCATAATCTATGCTGGATGCATGATTTTTTTTTTTTTTTTCCTTTCTTTATTTTTTTTTCCTTTTTTCCTAAACAGCAGCTTATTGCCCAATGATATAAACAAATAGACATTACTAATTGGTTTCAAGAACCCATGAATACCTATAACAATAATAAATCTGAAGTTTTTTATAAGCATGGAAAGATCACCAAGGAAAACTGAATTCAGAAAAATAGACACAAAATATTAAATGGCCATTGCCTTCTTAATGAAAACAAACAGAAAAGGAAAACATTACTTTCTTAAAATGAAAATGAGTTGGCTGCACTGAAAATAACTTTAATCTTCTAAAGGTCAGTTGTTCAAAATACATAGTTCTCTGCTGGAAATTTATCTTAATTGGCAAATCGCTTCTTTCTTTATCTTAAAGTACTATGACAGTAAACTGAAAACCAGCGATAAACATTTAAATGGTAAAAAAGGCCATCCAGAAAATAATTCGAGTAAAAGAAAAATAGAAACAATAGAAGGATAAAATTGACAAAAATACCACATGAACATCTGAATGGTCTATAAATAGCTCACATTGCAAACGTCCAGCCGCTACATACACACTCATCCTGCACAGAATACACGTCCCTACCTCTTCTTAATGTGGTCTGGAGGTATGTCCCAGAATTGCAAATGATATCGGACAGCTTATATCACCTATCGTCTACAGGTGAAACATCTCAGTTAAATTATGTGGCATCTGCATTAACATGTGTTCTTGAAAGATAAGCAAAAATGTAAACGAACACCATACTCATGAGTTGTAAGCCAGGATATGTGGAGAGTTTACAATAAAGATAGAAGATAACTTAAAACATTATTTTAAAAGCTAGTAAGAGGTAAGTAACAGAGATATTTATTCCAAAATAAACTTATATTTATATAAAGATATGTTTAAAAATTTAAGTAATGTTATTTAATAGGAATGTTTAAATTTATTCTCTTTTTTGTATAGAACCAGATTTTGAACTCATGCTGGTCCCTTTATCCTCCTTATAACAGAGTTTGACAGCATTATTATTATTGATAGTTACAAAGTTAAGTTTAAAATGCAAATACTCATAAAGTCATTCTGAAAGGGGCTTGATAGGTGAAGAATTACCTAACAGTCCTCCATATACATCATTAAAAAGTTTTCCGAAGGGAATTATTTGTACAATGACATAAATCTGTTAAGTGCTGCCAACAAAAAGCACCATTAATTTGGAATAAATTTTAAAAGATTACCCATACTATCGCTATATTTTCACACAACACCAACATTTTTTTACTAAGAAGCTTTTATTAGCATAACTAGCCAAAAATTCAAAATCAATAATTATTAAGTTTCTTGGCATCCATGTAACAGATTTAGCCTTAGACATACATATACATATTATTATTATATTTATACTGAGGCATAAAATAGTTTTACTATGTTACGTTTAAAGGCTTTCTGGCCAGCATCACCATCAACTGACATTATAAAATTAACTTTAAAATATATACATATATATATATATATATATATATATATATATATATATATAACTGACTTCAAAAAACACGTTAAAAAGAATTAAACAATTCTTTAAAATTCTCTAATGACGAATTGTTATCCAATAACCACATATCAAATATCATGTACCGAAGAAAAAATGGTTAAATTTAATGTATAGAATTTAATATCCAACAAACATATGTTTTCCAGAGAATATTTTTTACAAGAGATAAATTTACATATTTTTGATTTAATTTATGAATATATACATATAAAAAGTAATGAATTACTTTTTGAAGTTTGTGCCAAACTATCACAATCAATAATGATTATCCCCATTTTATTTATGGTACTAGACTTATACATCCACAATTCTTACTATACTTAAGACAGTTTGGCACCAACTTCAAAAAAGTAATTCATTACTTTTTACATGTATATATTCATAAATTAAATCAAAATTATGTAAATTAATCTCTTGTAAAAAATATTCTCTGGAAAACTTATGTTTGGTGGATATTAAATTCTATATATTAAATTTAAGCATTTTTCTTTTGGTGCATGATATCCGATGTGTAGTTATTGGATAACGATACGTCATTAGAGAATTTTAAAGAATTATTTAATTCTTTTTAACATGTTTTTTGAAGTTGTAATATATATAGCTATTTTAAAAGTTAATTTTATTACCTACTTTTCAGTTATTCATACCATAATATGTAATTATTTGTACTGACACATGGTGGCTCTTTGCAATGCATTACTAATGGACACACTTTGCTGAGTTTTGATTTATTCAGTTTACTTGTCACTGTTTTATTGTCAACTTTTCAAAAGCCACTTACAATATCAGTTAGTATCGTTGTGAATCTTTAGGTTTTCTGGATGTGGTAACTTGTTTAGACAAGATCTGGCATAAAAGCATGAAAAATGAATGCTTCTAATTGGTTGATTGCTTTAAAAATAATTTAAATTTTAAAGTTTTTATTTTCAAAAGTGTTCCAATTATCAGGTTTTTATGAAATTCAAATGGAACCACATGGGCCCCATACACTTTCAAGCAAAAAAAGAATTATCAAAATTGGTTCATATTTATGAAAGTTATGCGTGAACAAGAAATGCATACAGGTTGAATTTGTAACCCCCTCCTTTAGTGTCAGTTAAAAAGTGACAAAAGTCTCAGAACTCAAAGCAAAATTGAAAGGAGTTGAATCAGCCATGTATTTCATCAAAATACTGCTCATTTGTTATGCACAGAATACTGCCTAGAAGTTCAAATATTAAAGAAGAAGGATCATATAATTAGAAGTCAGTCTATTTCTAGCAAAACAATGCTTTCAAAAAGGCTTTATACTGATAGAAACCTGGACAGAACTGCGCATGGGCGAAAAGAGCTAGCCAGTGTTAAAAATGAGGAAATCCATACCATCTCGAGATGAGTTTGTTTATTAACCATCCTAGATATGTTGAATTTATTTGGCAAATACCTTTTTGTTTCTGTCGTTGAATTATATATTTTTAAATATTACATTGTAATTCTGTTACATTAAAATAAGTTATAAAAAGTCAAATATAATAAAAAAGATGATTTAAAGATATAATTATTAAACTAAGCATAATAACTTTTTTTTGTGCAGTATATCATAATTAAATTCTTTTAGAATTAACAACTGTGTGGTGTGATTTTAAAAATTGCCAAATTGGAGATTTTTAAAAATTATTTCTTTATATTATTTGTTACATTATTTATTTATATTATTTACATGCATTGCACATGAATATGGCACAGATATATACGCACAGGGTTTGGTACAACTTTTTTCTAACATCAGTTTGGCAAAAATCTTGTTTTTGAATACCAGTTACATATTTAAATTATTTTCCATTATTTTAAATAAGAAATAACTATAAATAAAAAAATTTTAAAATATATTAAATGTTAAAAACTAATAACTATAGAACAAAAAACATTTTATATAATTTGAAAAAATAAAGTTAAAGTAAATAAACAATTTATGAATAAATAAATAACAATAGCCGGATTACCATATCAGGCAAAATAACACCATTTTGGCACCAAATAAATATTCCAGTGAGTATAGGACATATATGTGCCCTGAATATTTTGGTTGCTAGAATTAATGAATTTATCACATAGCCGCCAAGGCAGAAGCCAAGCTGTCATTTAATCTGAGGTTTAGCCATAAACATAAATGTAAAAAAAAAACATGTTTTTATTAAAATTAGCAAAAATATTCCAAATATGTATACATATTTTTTGGAAGGGCATAATCCATGAACTAATGGAAGGTACACAACTACTTAATTTAAAATAAATTTTCACTCACAACAGAAAAAGATAAAAAAAACAATACTGAACACCGTTCCTTCAGCTGCAGTAGCTACTATCTCTACAATAGGAATGGAATCGGCTTGGCATTCTTCCAGCCATAGCTCTATCAATTGTAGTCTTACAGTAAAGGGAAAAAGATCATAATGTACAATAAAATGTGTGAAAACATCAAAATAGCATTCCACTGAAACTGTATAAAGACAACTGAAATAGACAACTGTAAAGCCAACTGAAATAGAAACTTCTTATATTCATGGAAAGCTAGCACATTAAATTGATTCTTAACCCTCTAAGTGTCTTGCAAATGGATAAAATTGCAATGTTTGCTCCGCAATTTGTTTTAAATGGTCAGAAAATATAATTCTTTCAACATTATGTAAAAATTCTTAATTACAAATATGAATATAATCTTTGAGAGTATTAATCATTCTAAAATGTAATGAAAATTCATTAAATCTATAGAATTATATTATTTTAAATATTGTTTATATTGCAGTGAAACATGGAGCTTAGTGTACGGAATATTACGTTCCAAACACTTAGAGGGTTAAAAATAAATAAATGTATTAATAAAGATTTATAAAGAATAATCAATAAAATTTTGAATTGGAATATTATGTCTGCGCTTGAGAAACTTAGCTGATAATTCTTTCAATGAACATTTATATTAATTTTTTCATGGGCAACTTATTACTAGGCAAATTTGAGACTATTATGTTTTTCACAAATTGTTCATAAAATATTAGTTCAGATCCTTTTTTTTTTTTTTTTTTTCGTGTTAATTCCTTCTTTTACGTCAGGTGTTACTGGTATCAAAGTTCATTTAAAATTATTCTGTTAACAGCCATTTTAATAAACTTTTGCCTTTTAGAAAATAATGAGACAAATGCTCTAAAAATTAAAATTGCAGAATTTGTTTAAATATATAAAATTTAAAATGTGCATAGATTTTTAAAGAAATAAGAAAAATCTATTTTATCTCTTTTGTCTTGAGTTTTATTTAAAAAAAACCTTTTTAATAATAAAATTAAAGAAAAGTTTTAATCTAATTATATGTCACATACTGCACAGCAAAATTAGCGAAATGCAATTCAAAATGGATATGTAATACAAAAATAAACTAAGGAAGTACCTATAGCAGGTCTTTTTTGCTGATTCCCATAATCATTTCCTTTTGAGCGCTTTTTAGAAGTACTGGCACCTGAATTGTTAACTGAAGAATCAAAGAAAAACTACAAGAAAAAAAAGCATTTTTATTTTAATTATGGAAATAATAAGCATTTTTTTATACAAAAGGATTATGCAATACCATAAAAAGCCTAAAAAACAACAATGAATTATTAGGAAGAAAAAGCAATAATGTCCAGATAATATAGGTACACTGAAGGAGAAAACACTGAATCACATAAGTTCTTCTTTGTGTTTTTCATGTTTTATGGATGTAAAATAAGAATTTTCATTAGAAAAAGTAGGTATGTCTAAACTAAAACAAAAAAAGGGGTTTTATGCCTTAATAATGGGGAAGTTTACCACCACTTATCTATTTTATCTTGCAAAGCATCACAGTTCATCTATCTTTTAAATAGTAATGACATTGATAAAGCATTTTGTTTGAATGATATTCTACTCTATAGCCATTGCAAATTTGTTAAATTACACTAGTTTACACGGTTTACATACTTTCACCAAAATGAAATTTTTTCATAGATTCTAGTGCACTGAGTATAGGAAAATTATTGAAATAAAAATCAGTAATTTCTAGTTTTAAAAATATTTATTAAATACTTAAACCTTTGTGTCTGTCTTCAGAAAGTTTAAGGTCTTGGTAAAAATGCTCGCCCGGCTCCTTACTCACAGCACCTAAGTTTTCAGGGAAACAAAAATCTAAGTGTGAATGGAGGTGTCTTAGGGGAAATGTTCACACCCATTGCATCATAGCTTTTTAATAAAATAGGAATATTTTTTCATAATTTTCATCTTTATGATTTCCTAAGCATCCATGGATGACCATTTTAAAGGAATCCAAAGCGTTTTTTTTCATTAGTAGATAAAAGTTTTCAAAGCTCTTATCTTGCAACAGTTTATACATCTGTGGATCAACAAAAATTTCTCCTTTTAATTTTGCATCTGAAATACTCAGAAAAATTTTGAGTAAATATTTATTAGCAGCACTGTTTTTATCCATGGCTGTGACAAAAATTTTTATTAGACCCAATTTAATGTGTAATGGTGGCAAAATTATATTTTGCAGATCTACCAAAGGTTTATATTTTGTATTCATTTTTCCTGAAGTAAACTTATTTTGGAAGGCCAATATTTTTTATATAATGGTGTTCTTCAGCATGACTATCCAACAGGCACAAAAAACAAGAATATTTGGTATACCCACCTTGTAACATACAGTAACCCCAGTAGCATACAAATTACTTTTAAATCGTCATATATTTTCCAGTTGAGTTGTTCATAGTCTATCCTTTTCATTAAAAGAGACATTGTTTGATAGGTTTATTTACTCTTTATGACATGGCCAATTGGTAAATATGTTTTTATATTACGGTTATGAAGTAATGCAGCTTTCAAGCTATATTTAGAAAAATCAAAAAATAAATGCCATTCATTTGGATCATAATTTTGATTCATCACAGTAGAAAGTCGTGGTCAATAACAAAAATCATCCTTTTTAGTGAATTAACTGCTGAAAATTTGACTTTGTTTTCGGTAATAAGTTACTTTGGTATTTGGTGTCAATAAGTTCCACTGTTGTAGATGAGAGGCAAGAATCTCTGTGTTAGATCTAGATAGTTGCAAGTCTCGCACAAGGTCATTTAACTTATTTTAGTTAATTAAATGCAGCATTTTATCACCTTCAATTATGAACTCGTCATCATTTTCATACTCCATAAACAGGCTTTCACTATCTTGCACTTGTCAAACCTGGTCATATGGGATGTGGTAGAATTTCCGAATGTGATATCTGTTTTGAGACTGATGGAATGTCATGCTATTGGGCTTTATGTTTATTTTTTTTAATTAAAGCCTACAATTTTTGTCAAACAAAAAAAACAAACCATTTAAAATTTAAAATTTCTTATTTTTTAAGAAATGCATTTTATTCACCAAATCACTTTTAAAATATTTCTTTACCTCATTTAAAGCATATTTGTAATTGGAACTATATGTCATGACAAAGGGTTTAGGAATTAGCCACTGGATACCATTCAGAGTGGGTACATTTCTTTTAAATGTTCTGAAAATTTTCAAGCAATTAAGTACTTGCAGGTTTCTTCTCAGTGCATAAAGAATAAAATCCTATAAAATTTTTCTTTTGTATGTGTATTTATGTTTCATATTTGAAAAAAAATATTTTTATGATAAAGACTAATTTTTAGGTTGCTTATAAAATTGCTTTTATGATAAAGTTTATTTTTTTTTGGTGCTTGTAAAAATAATTTTGTTGGTATGTTTTCAGATTTCTCATTTGAAAAAAAGTATTTTTATATATAAATCAAAAAATTCAGAAATAATAATGTAATTGAAGTACAAGATTATTTGATAAGATGATCACGTAATAAATTAATCATATTTTTAAATTATTATTGAAATTAAATTTTCATAATGCACAATTACTGAAATATATACATAATTATTGAATAAAAGTTTCATAATGCATAATTACTTAAATGTATATATAATTATTAAAATTAAAATTTCATAATACATAATTACTTTTAATGTCAAATTAATAAGTAAATTTGCTTTAAAAATATTTTATTTGTGTAATTATATTTCATTGTTTTATTGTATAAATTTGGTAAACTTTTACTTTTCCTACTGTCTCCGATTATTTGTTATTTCATAAATGATAATTCTACAATTTAGACATATTATGTATAATCATGCATCACATTTTATAATATTTTGTTTGTCTATTTTCATTAAAATTTAGAATCTCAGTAAAATATAAGGTTTACGTATAGATGGCAGCACATAACAAGCATGACAATAAAAAAATTTTCCCAAAGACTCCTATGTACGATATGCAATTCGATTTATTGCAGTTCTGTAGTATATATGATGATCGCTAATACTTAGTTTCTGAACAGTAACGAAAGTAAAGAGTAACTAATACTTTCTAATTTTTCAGTTTAGGATTGTGTAAAAATAAATGAATAAAGAATATAGTGATTTATTCAAATCAGAAAGCAATTTACTCAGAAAATAAGTCAGCAATTCTTTAGTTATAGCTTGGTTCTTTCAAGATAAAAGTTATCATGTGCAGCACTGACCAGGAAACATTAACTGTAAAAAATTCTTCCAGGTCAATGTCAAAATACTTTCCATCCCATTTCAAGAGTTTCTTGGAGGGACAGAAGCAAAGTTTTATTTGAGGGGCAGGGTTAGAAACATGCAGGTAGGGGCGATTCTGAGTAATTAGAAGAAAAAAAATCTGAAAAGGTTACAACAGAGAGGGCATGTAATGCACTCCAAAACTATTTTTTTTTTTCACTCCTTTGACGAAATTTAGTTTTTCTGCCCTCTTTTGGCAAAATTTGCCTTTTTTTGTGATCTTGTAACGAATTTTGCCTTTTTTTTTTTTTTTTTTTTTTTGCAAAAATAACGCCATTATACAAGTGTTCATTTTGCCATTATTTTTACAGTGATAGTTAGGAAATATATTTTTATTTCTTACAATTCTATTTAACCTGTTTCATTCAACCTATTTCCTATTATATTTCTTGATTTAATTTTATAGAAACCTTTAAATAAATTCTGTATTAAATACTTTATTTACTTTTACATATTTAAGTTTCAATAATTTCAGCTTTTAATTTAAACACTTCAATTACCTCTATTTCAATGTTTAAATATATAATTTATTATAAATAATATATATGTTTATTTCTAGATTGGGTCACTTCTGCGTAACTAATTTTCCTTGAGCTTCAGTGTGTACTTGCTCCTTACATTCTCCTGACATCATGTTGTCTCACGGCATCAGTTCTCTTGGTTGAAGGGCACATCAACAAACATCAATATGACAAACTTCATAATCTGATGAGTTATGATGACCATTGATAAATAGCATTACTTGTCTGCATGCACACTAGGGTGGGCCGAAAAAAACTTTTTTTCGATTTTCGATTATGGCGGGTGCGGAAAAGTGGCCACTGGTGGCACTCAGTTCATACAAAAAATTTGAGATTTTTTGGCCATTTCCTTACCCTGCCGCAAACGGCTTGAAATTTTGCGAAAATGTTCATTTTTGAACTTTTTCGAAAAAAATTAAAAAATGTTAAATTAAATTTATTTTGGTTGTATTTACTTGAAAAGGCATATTTAATGTACCAAATGTTTAAATAAGATCTGATCATGCATTATTTAATATCTATGTATATTATAACTTGGCCTATTTTTATAGCTTTTTCTCATATAATAGGCAAAAGTTGTATTTGTTTGAATCGATCGTTAGTTTCTATATTATTTATGTTCCTTGATCTTCTTTATATTTTTTCTATGTTCAAACGTCATATATTTGGGGGAAAGACAGCAATATACTTCAAAAACAAATCTGGAAGGTGAGAAAGTGGTGAAGCAGGACTCTAAGCGAGCACAATGACTCGTCTAATACTCAGGGAGTGAAGGACGAAATAGTTGAGAGCCAAAATGCGATAAAGGATTCTTATTATTTATCCTTGCTAAGTTACCTGCGACATTTGTTCAGTGTTTACGTGAAACCCTTTTGTGGTAATATACAGTGCATTTTTGGGTCGTTTAATGTGCCATTATAGTGTTTTGTGCGTTTTATTACGACGAGCTTAGAAATGGCTAGTATGAAGGATTATGGTTATGTAAAGACACACGATAGCGAGAAAAGTAACTTTTGGGGGGCATCATGCATATTGAAAGAATTGCAATTGCCAACTTATGCTGATAATTATGCGCCACTATTACTGGTTGCTTCACCATGTAGAAGTTGTGACAGCAGAGAATACGAATCTCGTCATCGATAAACACAAAGTCAAAAGAAAGAAATAGAAACTTGGAAAGAAGATACAGGCAGGAGAAGTTATTGAAAGAAGGAAAATTAAAAGCATATTTTTTGATGGTAGAAAGGATAAAAGTATATTCAGAGGAAAAGAAGAACAAGCGGCACTGTCGACGGAAAGGCGAGGAACACATCACCGTGTTGTATGAACCTGGTTAGGAATACTCGGGTCACTTGATACCTTGTTTCGGTCACGGAAAAGAAATAGCAAAATCATCATACAATCTTCCAAGTTACCACAAGTTAGACTTTTCTGAACTGACGAGTTATCAAGGTAACGGAACGAGGTATCAAGTGACACAAGTTTTCCTAACCAGGTTCAAACAACACGGTGATGTGTTCTTCGCCTTTCTCTCGACGGTGCTGCTTGTTTTATTTTTCTCCCTCTTAATATATTTTTATCCTTTCTACCATCAAAAAATATGCTTTTAATTTCCCTTCTTCCAATAACTTCTTCTGCCTGTATTTTCTTTCCAAGTTTCTATTTCTCTCTTCTGACTTTGTTTTTATCGATGACGAGATTCGTATCTTCTGCTGTGACAACTTCTACATGGTGAAGCAACCAGTAATAGTGGCGCATGATTATCAGCATAAGTTGGCAATTGCAATTCTTTCAATATGCATGATGCCCCCAAAGAGTTACTTTTCACGCTATCGCGTGTGTTTGCATTGTCGTGGCCCTTTATACTAGCCATTTCTAAGCTCGTTGTAATAAAACGCACAAAACACTATAATGGCACATTAAACGACCCAAAAAGCACTGTATATCAATACAAAAGGGTTTCACGTTAACACTGAACAAATGTCGCAGGTAACTGAGCAAGAATAAATACTAAGAATCCTTTATCGCATTTTGGCTCTCAACTATTTCGTCCTTCACTCCATGAGTATTACGACGAATCATTGCGCGCGCTTAGAATTCAGCTTCACCACTTTCTCATCTTGCAGATTTGTTTTTGAAGTATACTGCTGTCTTTTTCCCAAATACATGACGTTTGACACATAGAAAAAATATAAAGAAGAGCAAGATACATAAATAATATAGAAACTAACGATCGATTCAAACAAATACAACTTTTGCCTATTATACGCGAAAAAGCTATAAAATTAGCCTAAGTTACAATACACATAGATATTAAATAATGCATGATCAGATCTTATTTAAACATTTGGTACATTAAATATACCTTTTCAAGTAAATACAACCAAAATAAATTTAATTTAATATTTTTTAAATTTTTTCGAAAAAAGTTCAAAAATGAACAGTTTTGCAAAACTTCAAGCCGCTTGCGGCAGGGTAAGGAAATGTCCAAAAAATCTCAAATTTTTTGTATGAACTGAGTGCCACCAGTGGCCACTTTTCCGCACCCGCCATAATCGAAAATCGAAAAAAAGTTTTTTTCGGCCCACCCTAATGCACACGTCCTTCAGTCATGGATGATTGCCATTGATTCATCTTACCTCATATCTTCTAGATGCCAGAAGTGGCATTTAATTCCATCATCGGATGACATACGTGGGCAATGTCAGCAGATGGGAGAACTGTTTATAGCATCAGTGAAAGTCCATGAACAGCTTAGCTTCATTTTTGTTTTAATTGTGAAAGTGCACATTCACATATATTTATGTCACTGCATTTAGTTGCTGAGGATTGAATATGTTTGGAGGTTCGTGCTGAATTAAATAACATGGAGATGTAATTTTTAATCTACTCTTTTAATAACAGGATATGTAGTTTTTAAATACAAAGACATAAAGCAAAGAGTTGGTTTCTGCTAAGGTGAGAGTGGTGTTATGCTATTCAAGTTTGGAATGCATGCAACGTCTATAGCTTCAATAGATTAGGTTCTAAGTTTACTAAAGCTCTATAACTTATGGAAAGGCCGGTCACCTGCAGCATGTTTCAATTAGTTAGTTTTTCTTTCTTTTTTTTTTTTTAAATTTGAAATAGATCGTTTTTGTTTAAAATAATTTTCTCGCCTCTTTTGATGATATTTGTCTTAGATAATTAGTGTGGTAGAATAAATCTAGTCAACTTTTCGTTCAGAAATGGATTGCATATGTAGGGTTTTAAGCTGTTTCCTAAAATTTTCCAAAATATGGTTAAAATTACTTTTCACCAAAATTCAGAAGTGATATCTAAAAATGATACGAGATTGTGTATGAAAATATAACAAAGTTTTGAAAAACAGCACTTTGTCGAGATATAAATTAAATAAATACTTAAAGTTTTACAGATTCTCAAAAGAGATTAAACTTAAATATTCAATTTAAAGACTTACTTTAAAGATATATTAAGCTGCAACTGACATGTTCACAAAGAAATAAAAATATAACATTTATGCAAATATCTTAAACACTGTATAAACACTTTTTCAAACAATTTGAATTGAATACATAAAATTTTTGAAGGTTCATTTCAGATTCACTTTAAACAGTCTTAAAAGTTCATTAGACAGCAGTTACTTATCAGTAAATAGTTCAGATGTGAAAGCTTTTAAGGAGGTTTTCATCAATAGTTTAGTTAAACCTTCAGCTAAATTCTTTAACATATCTTCTTGAACAAACTTTAATTCAAACATGTTGTCAAACACTAAATTTCTTAAAAATAATATGTCATATCAATATGCTTCATACCTGAATTTTCAATAGGCAGATTTGAAAAGTAGATAGCTGCTCTGTTATCACACAATAAAGTGTATCTGGCTCAGTCTTGCTGTATTAATTTGCATTTAATCGCTTCTTATAAAAATCTTCTTATCCAAACCGTCTCCTTTGCTGCTTCACTTAATGAGATGTATTCAGCCACCATTGTCAATAAGGAAATGCATTTTTGTTTAAAATTTCATCAAATGATTGGAACTTTGTCAACAAACATAATTTCACTCATGGACATTCAATCGCCTCTATTAGATGCATAGTCAGCATTACTGTAGCAAGTTACTTTGAGGGACCTCACATTTGATAGATTCAACTTGAAGTTTTTAGTAGCTTGAACTTATCCTAAAAGTTTAAGTACACCTTGTCAATAGATTATGCACGAGTTTTCTTGAAATTTAGTAAAACAAACTATTGCAAAAGCAATATCTAGCCTTGTTAGAGTTGCTAAAAAAGCTAAACATCCAACTAAATTTCTATAGGGATATTTTTCCATTTCGATGATTTCTTTTCCAGTTTTAGGACAGTCATTCTTAGAATAAGTTATGCCTTTTGGAATAAGTAATGATACTACTGGGATCTTATACTTTGAATAAACTTGAAAATTTTTTTTTTTTTTTTTTGTTGTTGTTGTACTCTTTCTGATAGTTATACAATTTTCCCTCTACATTTTCAAATTCAACATAATTTTGGGGTTGCCTAAGAGTTTCAGGTCAAACTTAGTTTTCAGGAGTTCAACAGTTTCTTTTATATGCTCAGCTGTATTTCCAAATCATATCATCCACATATAGGAGTAACAGAATTCTTCTCTTAAAAATAAATGCACAATTTGTCCATTCTAATCTGGTAAAGGCTAAATCTTCTAAAACATCTTGGATTTCAAAATACTACTATCTCTCCCACTCTGGTGGAGATAATAGTCTTTTTAAAATGGCAAACATAATTTTGATATTTCTGGTTTTCAAATCCTTTTGGTTGATACATTACTATTCTTTCTTCTAACTTTGCATAAAGATATGCACATTTGACATCAAGTTGTTGGTGAAACAAGCCCAAAAGTACAAATAAAATAGTGAAAAACAATTGAATAATGGCAAAGTTTACTACAAGACTATATTACTTCATCATAGGATTTGCCTTTTTTCTGTCCAAAACCTTTTGCAACTAGTCTTGCTTTATATCTTACTATCTTTTCTTCCTTATTTCTTTTGCTGTTATACACCCACCAATTATGTCATTTTTTTTTTAAAATCAATTTCCATACTTCATCAATTCCCATACATCATCTTCATTTCTTCTGGCACTACCTTCATCCATTCTTCTGTTTTGTAAGATTCAACAGTTTCTTTAAATGATCTAGGGACTTGTATACAATTTGCTTCTAACTCCCAGTCAGATATTATATCCCAATATATATTTTGGCTTTTACTTAGAAGAGTTTGCTACTTTGCAACAAAAGGAAGTATAGCTAAAATAAAATAGATTGTGAAGGTAATGCTTAATCAGGGTTGCCACTCTAATCTTGAAAAAAAATTCCCTGTATTTTCCCTGTACTGCAACGCGTTTATTCCATGTCGAGTGCGAAAAAATATATGCGTGTATGAAGGCTAATTAGAAATGTTAGAATTTGCCATTACCAAATTCCCTGTGTTTTCCAGATTTTTTAGGATTTTTTTAAAAATTCCCTGGAATTTCCCTGTTTTGGGAGGAGATTTAAAATTCCCTGTGTTTTCCCGGTTTTCCAGGTGGTGTGGCAACCCTGTTAATTTAGTTTCTGATTCTAGCTGATATCCTAACCAACTAAAAATTAGTCTAAAGTGGTGTAATTTCAAACCAACTTATAATCAAAACACAGTAACATTTTTAAAACTGTGAAATAATATTAAGTATGTATAATATTACAGTAGTAGCAAAATTGTTTTCTGCTCATAAAATCTCTTACACAAACACTTCAAAATAATGAATCAGAAATTCGGCAAGAAAAATTGCTGCCAACATGGACTATATCAAGTAATCAGGTATGAATACTTCAACGGATCAATATCCAGTGCTTCACAATACTATTACCAAATACGTCAATATACAGTAGACTCCCTCAAATCCGCAAAGCTTGGGACCAGGGTTGTGCAGATTTTAGAATTTTGCAGATTTCTGGTCATTGATATGTTTACATTTTTGAAACATTAATTTGATTGGCAGTTAAGCATTGAAATCAATGCATATAATAAATCGAAACAAAAAATAATTAAGTAAAATATTTAAATTAATAAATAGTTAAAAAGCAAGTTATTACAAAAAAAATAAGTAAAATAAAATTTTAGAAAAATATTAAAATAAAGTAAATAATTAAGATGCAATACTAAATATAAATAATGATAAGGAAAAATCAATCTTATTTATAAAGAAAAATATTTACCTCTGTTAATAAACAAAAAAAGCTTGATTAATTAAAAAATATTCATTTTATATAGCAAAAATTATCCTGACCCTCAAATTATAAACACTACCAAATGGTCATTGGAAGTTATATTACACTGCAACTAAGATACGATAATGATTATTTTGATTAAATATCGATCATCATAATTAGTTAACCGGATGTAAATCCCAAATTCATTTCGTAACTAGCAGGGATACGAAAACAGTAATAGAACTATTAAAATAATAATTTTATATAGCAAATATTATCCTACCACGCGAATTGCAAACAATACCAAACAGCCACTGAAGGTTATATTACACTGCAACTATGATGCAATAATAATTCAATTAAATATCAATCATTGTACGTCTAAGAAACGTATTATTTAACACTGCAGAATTTAAATTGAAAGACATTAAAGGAAGAAGTCGAAAAGGATTTAAAAATATATATATTTAAAGAATTATTTGTATTGCGTTAGCCTCTGACTTCAGTGCCATCTTTAATTTCATTGTTTACATCTGAAAAAAATGCACGGATTTCTGGCATTTGCGGATTTTAGGGATGCGGATTTAAGGGAGTCTACTGTATTCCACTTTTTTCTTATTCTGCATATATCATACTTAATATTGAAACAAATGATGTCACATCTAATGCAAGGAATATTTGTTAATTTTGACAAGCATTTATTAATCTCCTTTTTCAGCAAATTCTTAAGATACTTAATGATTCTTCTTTTTCTTCCTTTTTAATTAACCTTCTCATTGCCACGAACTGATTTTTCAGTTCACTACGCTGTGTCATTTCACTGCAGTTAAAGCTTTTTTTAAATTAATATAATTCTACAAGTATAATGAAGTTTTAAAATATTTTGTTATGATTTATACTCTCAAGGCTTATACTCCAATACGTAATTTAATTTTTTATATCATGTTTAAAAATTAAATCTTTTTGTTAGACTTTTTAAAAAATTGCAGAGAAGACAATATTACAATTCTGCGCTTTTGTTCAGCGGTCAGGGGTTAAGTCAGATTTAAAAAATATATTGTCTCTACTTACATTTTTAAGAGTTATAATTTTAATGAGTGTCTTTTCTTTATATAATTTTATTCTTCTTCAGTCAGTTACAAGCTAAGGCTGTTCTATCAGCTTTTTATTTTTATTAGGACCTACCCAGTACAATGTTTCTCCAACAAATGTCTCTCCTGTTCCAATTTCCTCTTTGAATGATATTTGAATCCTTTTTGATACTATTAAGCTACATTGTTGGTGGTCAGTTAGTTATAAGCTCATGCAAAGATTAAGTATACTTACAAAACAATGTAGGATAAAAAATATAAATATATATACACATAGCACTTCAAATGTTAATGTATTGAATCATTAGTGATTTATTTATATATAAAAAAAAAATATGATTGGGCAAAGTTTGAGGCAATAAATTTAAGTTAAATAAAACCTGCAGCTTTTAATAACTTTCACATTTTCAAAGTAATAATAATATTAATAATAATAATAAATAAATAAATAAATATTTTTTAACAAAAAAATTACAAAGCACATTTCACAGTAGACCTACAATTCTTCTTTTAAACTGTATTTCAAATCAGTTAAATTTATGAAAGATATCTCCAAATATTAGAGTACTTTTCTTTTATTTAACTATAGTAATAACATACTATTGATATCCTCATAATGCAATTGGTATACTTTGTTTCTAGTTTTATTCATATTATCTGAAGTCTGTTACATATTCATAAAAAATTACAAATGGAAAAATTTATACTCACATTTTTATCAATATCATCACTATCAATTAAATTACCATAAGGAGAAACAGTAGCAGGACCAGGAGAATGCAGTAACAGTTGAGGAGTCATTGCGATTTGAGGAGTAATGTTAAAAGCATATAACCACTGAAAACATAAAATACCAATCATGTATCTTTTATAAAATTATAAATTTTCTGTTAATTTGACTGGTGCATACAAAGTTAATTTCATTGTTTTCAAAACTAAGAAGTTTTAAATTTAAAGTGGTTTATCTATCTAATAGAAATATACATTAAATTAGGCATGTGCTTCTTGAATCTTTTTAATAAGTTCATTAACAAATTATCATGTCCTCTTTAGGCATCAAATCCTCTTTAGATATCAAGTAAAACAGAAAACAAATATAATTAGAACAACTTAACATTTAGTGGAGTAGACATTAAAAAAAAAAAAGAAAGAAAGAATATATAGTTGTATTTGAGAAACAAAAATATACAGAGTTCCACAAAAAAACTAAAAGGCCATATATTAGCATGCCATACATAAATAAAGTATAAGCAACAAACATGAAAAGGTGTAAATATTCCAATTTCTCTTCTATTTGAAGCATAATTTAACATAAATCTTAATTTTATAAGAGTTTTAATACAATTACAGTTTTTAATAATGAATTAAATTCCCCTTAAAAGACTTAATTCAAATCTTATAAGAGAAATTAGACTAATATTTTTTAAAGGGGTTAAAATTTTATCTGATTTAAAGAAAAGAACATCAAAACAAGATGATTTTTTTTTTTTTTTTTAATCAAAACAGTCAGATTTTTTTTCATCATTATTAAAATTAGTTCATTGTTTCCAGGATAACTTGTCTTCTTACTTCATCTATTCTTGTAAAAAAATCTTGTTAAATTAATGTGTATTTGTTTAATACTATTACTTTAAATAAAGTTGTCATAATGAAGAATATGGTTATTGTTCCTTGAATGGAAGTAATTTAGAGTAAATTAAAACAAGCATTTTAAAGTAAATTAAAACAATATTTTGATAAAATTTATTTAATGCAAAAATTCATTTAGAAAATAATTTTCACTTTCAAAAACAATTTTCAAGTTTCACACATGAACTGGAAGAACTTCAGATTTTTCAGCATATTTTCTTTAACTCAGTATAATTCAAATAACATAAAATTTACATTTTCTGTCAGCTCATACCTAGTTAGAATGTAACAAACTTTGAACACTCAAGAAACTTTCAACCAAATTTGTTCTCTAGTTTGAGGAAAGTAATTTTTTTAATTTATTTGTATACCTCAGTTATTGTTCAGGAATTTACTACTTATTACATATATTAAGATATAAAAGCACAAATGCACGTCTTTGCATAATGTTATACTGATCATGATCTTGCCAGAAGTACTTTACCAAGATATTTTAGCAAATTTATAATCAATATATATGTAATAAATCAATTACATGAGAAATGTTATCTTCTTGATACATAAAGAACAAGCATAGTTTTTTTTTCAAAAATCCATCAGCTATTAACATATATAGACACACGTTTTTCAATATCTTTATTTTGTTTTTCTACTCTTATAGCCTGTGACAAAACAAGAGATAAAACAGTAACAAAATACTTTTAAATAAGTAAAAATATCAATTTATAAAGCAAATTATAGCAATAACATCTCAAATAACATTGAAGTAATACATGTAATAGAAATATGGCCTTGCTAAAAAAAAAGTCATATAATGGCCAGCTGAAATTTTGGGCCACTTTTGTAATGGAAATGTTATTAGGAATATGTCTTCTATAATAAATATGTTATCTCTTAAGTTAGTACTCTAAAAAAAAGGGGGGGAGGAGGTACAGATAGCTATAATACAAGAATACTATAAAAGAATGAATGGTTTTTTTTTTCCTATTTTGGCATATTTAATCATTACATGATTGTTTACAGTTTATTATATTTTAAATCAAGGAAAATTACATATTCCAAAGGACTAAAAAAAAATTATAACTTGAGATTTTAATCAACCTAATAATTTAAATCTGCATGCCCTGCAGATTTGAAGAATTGAAATATTTAAAAAAGAGTTCATATTTTTTAGAGGAATGGGCAGTACTATTGAAAATTGCAGAAGCAACAACATGAGACAGTCATCTAAAGGAATTAAAGGGAAATTTATTAATTTAACAAGCTCTTTAACATATCCAAGCTCGAATGAGCAAACAGCTTTTTAAAAAACTGACTTACTCAATCTTATTTTTACTTTATTATTTTCAAGCTCATAATATTTGCTTGAAAAAAAAAAAAAAACAAATTTAAATACTGACAAATTAAAAATATATGTCTGATTTTCTATTATTTTTCTAGTTAACACAATGTAAGTAAAAAAAGGAAAGGAATTCAACCATTTGTTTGCAATTAAATATGTGATAAAATTAGTTAATAATAATAATAAAAACAGTTTTGTCTCTTTAACAATTATACAATTAATAATTGCATATCAAATTAGTTACAGTAATGTAGTACATTTATATTAGTTGTATATACTCTATGTGACATTGAAAACACAATACCAAGGAGTGAACAGAAAAAGAT
This sequence comes from Maratus speculifer, assembly GCA_964019185.1. NCBI lineage: Eukaryota > Metazoa > Arthropoda > Arachnida > Araneae > Salticidae > Maratus > Maratus speculifer. The sequence continues at coordinate 237,368,838 of OZ025293.1, read as the reverse complement.
AAAACTAGACAGAATGACACAATAATGAACAATAAGTGATCTTTATTTTGAAAATATATTCATAATACAGAGTGAGAACAGCATTGGTTCAGTAGGATGTAGGATCACAGTGGGCAATGATACATGAAGCAACATGTCTAGGCACAGAGTCAATGAGAGTATGGATGGAATCCTGAGGAATAGTTCTCCAATCTCTGTCAACCATTCGCCATAGTTTGTCTTCTGAACGCAGCACTGGCAGGTTCAACAAATGCTGTGCAGTTGCATCTCAAATGTGTTTGTGGTAGTGAGAGATCGGGAGAGACTGATGGCCAGGGAAGCATCTATATTCCTTGCAGTGTATGTTGGCTGATGAGAGCAATGTGCAGTCGGGCATTATCTTTCTGATAAAGGGCACTGGGCACCCTCTGATGATAGAAAAGGGCCACCAGCTGCACCACATCATCCACATATCATTGGCCATCAAAGTATCCTGAATACAAACTAATAGTGACCTGGAATCATATGCAATTGTGATCCAAATCATGATGCAGCTTTGACATGAGATGGAGCATTCTGTTAGAATTCATTACAAATACGTAATGAATCAGGGGTTGAAATAGCAGAGACAAACTAATGGTGAAACTTTCTTCACTGCTTCTATAAACCCCAATTAATATAATTAACTATTAAAATGGGAAAATTGTATTTAAGATAATTCAAATAAATAAAATGATTAAAACTAATAAATCAGTAAATGTTGTTGTTTAAACAAAAATATAACTTATTTAAAAAGTACACATACTTTTATTAATGTTTAAAAGATAACAGACAAAAATATATACTATGGATTAAATCAACATTTAAATAAATATATTAAAAATCTTGATCTTAACAATTTAACATTTACTTATCTGAAAAACTGCAAAAAAATTCATGACATGATTGCATAATAGCATATTAGCTTTTCTCAATAAATATCATAAAGAACATCCCAGGCCTTGACGGTGTAAAAAGAAATAGTTAAACAAGCTTAGGAAAACATCACTGTTTTCTTTAAGATTGAAAAACACTTTACCAAGAAACTTGGCCTGACACATATAATAAAAAGTCCTTCCAGCAGTGCCAGGAGGAAGAGGTAGCTTTCATATATTTATTTATTTATTTTAAATTAAGTTATATTATTCAAATATACAAAGCTCAAATTAATGGAACACGATTATATAAGATTGAATACTATCTCTCTCAAGCAATAATTCTTTCACTGTTAAGAATTCTTTTGAATTTGTTAAGAAACTTCACAGTATTAAGCCATAAGGCCACATGATGGTTTCTTTTGATGTTTCATCCTTATTTACTAATGTTCTTGTTGAAGGGGCTTTAGATTGCCTGAAGAAAAGGCTCTGTGAATTTCATTTCTCTTTTTTCAAAATCAAGGAGCTCATTCATCTCACTTGTGCTTGCTTGTCTCAAAACACTTTTGTTTTTAATGGGAATTTCTTTCGTATGGTAGACACTTTGGCTATGGGTAACCCTCTTAGTCCGATTTTATGTGATTTGTACATGCACTATTTTGAAATAAAATTGTTTGAAGTCTTAAAATTTCAATTTTATGTTCGTTACGTGGATGATATCTATGCTTTAGTTGAAGGGAATTCAGATATAAATCATATTCTCTCTGTCATGAATTCTATTGATTCTTGCATTCAATTTACTTTTGAAGTTGAATCGAACAATTGTCTTTCTTTTCCAGATATCCTTGTTATTCGCAATGAAGATAATTTTCAGACTACTGTCTTTCGCAAACCTTTTGCGGTCAGTCTTCCACCTCACAGATATTCTTCTCATTCTCCTAACCAGAAAGTTGTGGCTTTTAAAACTTTTGTTTTCCGAGCTTCCAATATTTCTTCAACTCCTCAATTACTTAGTGATGAACTTAATTATCTAAAAGCTATTGCTGCTGATCGTGGTTATTCCCCTAATATTATAGATTCAATTCATAAAAAATTGACAAAATCCACCCAATCTGAAAGAAAAAACTTTAATTCAAACTCCAATACTTTGGTTGTTTTGCCTTTTTCCCCCAAAATCAGTCAGCAAGTTGTTAAAATTTTAAAAAGATTCGATTTCAATGTTATTTTTTCTCCTGTTAATAAAATTGCTTTTTCAAATCTTAAGCACCCCACTGATCGCTTAGATAACTGGGGTATTTACCAAATTTCTTGCCAATGTGGTCTTTCTTATATTGGTCAGACTTAACATACTCTCAGATTTTGTTTAACGGAACATAAAAGGTATGTCAAAAATGCAGAGCTTAAACGCTCTTGTATTGCTCAACATTGTTGGTCTTCACAACATAAGTTTAACTTTTCTTCAACCACCATCATCCATAAGTGTCCTTCCATTCTTGATCTTAATTTTGAGGAATCTTACCATATCATTAAAAATTCTCACTCCTTAGTCAATGACTTATCAAGTACTCCTTACTTTCCAAGCATTTGGAAATCTTTAATTTAAAACTCCCCCCCCCCCCCTTGCTTTTTAGTTTTTGTTTTGTTTATTTTCTGGTAGATGTTGCTACTTGTCCACCCAGTTGTTCAGGCTGCTTTCTTCTCATTGGTTGCTTTTCTTTAGGCGGGATCGTTAAATAACGGGTATATAAGCCTGTGTCTCTCTGTCTCTTTGCTCAGTTTTGCTTTTTCTAGCTCGCTGAGTTTTGCACTGATGAAGAATCTCGATAGTAGATTCAAAACAGCTGTTTGCTACCTTTTCATATTTTATTTGTGCATTTATAATCGTTGGTTTTCTATCTTTAAATATTTTTGCACAAAGGCGTTATTTGCTATTTTAATTCAGTTTATGTAGAACATAAAATTAACATGTCAAACTGCTTGAACTATCTTTTGAATCAGATTGTAATAAGAATTATTTCATTATTTTTTAAGGATCCATTGGGTATGCTATTTTATAACAAGGAAAGTATCCTGTTTGTGGAAATGACTAAGCCATCACGATTATGGAAAGAGGAAACCATGCAAAGAAATTATCAGTCGAAAGCACTAAAATTGTTTAATCTGCAAATTGTCAAAATATTATAGATGAAATGAAATTTAAAAAAGAATAAACTGATGGGAACATTTTGAAACTTATTTTTAATGTTGAATTTTAACGGGTTTCATCTGGTCAGTCTTTAAACTAGAAAACATTCCCAACTCATTTTTAGAGACGTGCTGAAAGTTTGATGTATTGCTGGTGCTTATAATAAATAAACAGAGTAAATGAAACAGGATAAAACTGAAATATACAAGTTCTTTTAATCTGAAATTTTATCAGAAAGAATTAAAGAAAAGCTGCCACTAAAAGGTAAGTGAATCTACTCAATTATATTTAATAAAATTGCTTTAAGTAAAAAACTATTGAAATAAAGGATATACATATTATTTGTGAGTAGATTGGAAACAGAAATATATATGCCAATGTAATTAGGCCAAACATAAATGGCTACCAGGCCAGAGTATATAGGTCAGAGTAAATAAGTTAATGCAGATCTTTATAGAGAGAAATATCTGAAGTTAGCACAAGGACAGAGCATTGATTATTGCTATCACATTCCACAATTCCTGCTCGAATGGACCTGTCTCCATATTGATGCCATATTCTTATGCCGCGGCTATCATTGAAGAAACAGAAGCGTGACTCTTCTAAGAACATGACTCTGTACCATTCTATTGTCCATATCGCCCTAGCCCAGCACCATTGCAGACATAGGCATCTACGCTATCTGGTCAATGGCAGTCTTCTTAACAGATGCCATGAATGCAGGCTATTAGCAACCAATCGACAGGAAATGGTTGTGATTGAAATGGGAACATCTAGAGTGTCTTCAACATTATACAGAATGGAGGTAGAAAAGGTATATGGGTTCACCACCGCTTGTTGCCAGATGCATTGATTCATGTGTGCTGATGTCACTCTGGTTACAGAGCACCTCTTAAACTTGCTGTATTTCCTCATTCCAACCATCTTCTCCACAGCCAGTGCATTGTGGACATATCCAAGTGTCTCAACTGTGATTTGCCATGTGGACCAACTTGCTCTTCTCAGTTTAATCACCAAGCCCCTCATATCATCTGTCACTAGAACTGCCTTCGTTGATGGTGGCCTGACATTCTCTGCCATTACACGCATCCTCCGAGACATGAACAAAATTTCTACAATAATTTCCCTAACAGAAGTAATGGCACAAATATTGCCCCCATTCTGCAGGTTCCTTCCCTTAAATCTTGTTCAATGTGTGCTGGAAAGCTACACATTTCATATTGTTTGAACAACTTGATGACAAATGTCTACCCAGAAATGTGCATAGATTTCTCGACGCTTCTTATTGGTGTTGCATTTTCAGCATCACATAGTGTATGTGTATATATATCTGTAATATAATCTAAATGTTGCCTGGTGAATTATAACTTCATACATACACACAGATATATATATTTAAAACATGTAAAACACAATTTTTTCACATTTTAAATTACAAAAGCAAAAAGTTATTCTTATGTCTTTATGCAATATCTATATGTGCTTTTTTATGGTTTCAGTATATTGTAAATGACAGTAGCAATAATTGAAAAAAAAAATTCTAATATGCATGTTTAATCTAACAATTTGATTTACTTCACATTTTAAAACATAATAGTTAACAACAATAATCAAACCTTTTGTTTAGGTTGCAATTTTCCCTTCTTAACAGGTGCTAAACCAATAAAGCGAGTTACAGGAACTGGTTTTTCAAGAATATCGACATGGTTTCTGAAAAAAGAAAAATATATTCATTTCTTTCTCTCTCTCTCTTTATATATATTATATATATACATATATTATATAGGGTGATTTAAAAAAATGTTGACAAAATGATACGACAAATCAGGCATATGACAAGGATAAAATATCACATAGAAACAGAGTTGCAAACCACTGGGTTACACACAGATACGTTTGGCCTTTATAATACAGATATATAAATGGTACTTTCGTTATTAATTGACCAATTTTATTCAAATTGTTGTGATGTTTTGCAAAGTTATAAAAGTAAAAATTCTACTTTTTTTATGGTGAACTTTTTTTAAATTTAATTTTCAACTTTTTAAAGTTAACTGAAGATGTTATCAAGTTAACTAAGAGTGTTTCTGAAGATTTGTTGTTGCTAGTGTTCTGCTGTTTTGAATTGTGCATTGTAGAAAGCAATGCTGGGCTCATTTGTGAGTCTGCTGAAAGTTTGACCATTTCATTTTTACTGTGACAAACATTTATTTTGACTTTTCCTAAAGGAAGACTCTTACTGAACATGCTGAAAAATTTTGAGAGCTGACTGAAGTTGGTAGATGCCATGTATGGTATCCAGTTGATGGAACTTTTAGATGTATTGTCTTGAAAAATGGAATTTTTCTTGTGTTTCATCTAGTACTATATATATTGTTACGGATTTTGTAAGTAGTTAGTGTGTGTACTGTAAAATAATGTAAATAATCTTATTAAGCTCCATTCAGTTACTAATTTTTGTTACATTGTCTGTGTTATCAAGCAAACTTGTCTAATATTTTTCAGTGTATGTCTACGGCAGATTGGCGAAATATTAAAGATATCGCCAAGTTGGCGTCATTTTTGACGACTAATTTTGGTTGCCAAATTTGGCGATATATCGCCAAGTTGGCGACAAACTTGGCGATTGTTGGCGATGGTAACCCTTCCCTCTCTATGGTAACCCCATATAGATATACTGATACATTGAATGTTGTTCCGTGGTTTTCTGGATTTTTCGAGAAGGTTGTAGAAATTTCCACCGCATGCGGCGAGACTATATATAGGAGAGCCGATACAAGCTGTTGTTGTTTATCTACGTTGTTTTGAATGTTATTTAGTGTTGAGACATTGTATAAAGAGTCTCTGGGACCTATATCTGTACATGTACGATAGATTTGAGCAGTTATTTTTGAATATCTAGTAATATTTGTGAGTTTCAAAGACTCTGTTGTTCTGAAGAGCTGTAAATAAATTATTTTCTACTTTTCTAAGAGACAAGAGTTTGAAGTTGTCTAACCATAAGATCAAAAGAACCCTATATACGCTGCAACATTTGGTGCCAGAATTCGGGATCTTATGGCGAAAACAAGAGCAATGGAAGAGCAACTGAGTGAGTTGATGAAAGCTATTAATGGATTATCAGATAAGATGAATAAAGGCCAAGAAGAGTTGGCAGATAAAATAAATAAATGCCAAGAAGAAGCGACTGAAGAAATGAGAAGAAGCCAGGAGAGAATGGAAGAATTAAAGGAGGAAGTTAATAAAAGCCAAGAAGAAATGAAGAAAACTTTGGAAGAAAAGTTCTCGTCGGTAGAGAGAAGAATAGATACGGTAGAAGAGAAAATTTAAAATAAAGTTAGTAATGTTGAAGAGAAAATGGAAAGAAAAATAGAGGAAGTAGAAGAGAAAATTCAGAATGAAGTTAGTAATATTGAAGAGAAAATAGTTAAAGTAGATGAAAAGCTAAATAAAAAAGTACAAGATCTTGAGAAGAAGCTTTCAGCGTCCAGTGGTAATTATGAAGAATTTAGGAATCCACCTGCTTCTCCTGTGCACGTTAAACTGTCGACATACGACGGAAAGAGTTCCTGGCAAGTCTACAAGACCCAATTTACCATTGTAGCCGAAGCGAACAAATGGAGTGACGAGGTGAAAGCTTGTCAACTGGCAGCGTCTTTGAGAGGAGAAGCCGCCGACATACTGCAAACATTGCCCGATATGACGCAACTCAATTTTGAGACTAAGTTGTGCACTTGAAATGAGATTCGGAGAAAAATTCTTGAAAGATTATACGAGAATACAAATGAATAGCCGCCATCAAAAATCAAGTGAAACCCTTCAAGAGTTTGCCTCAGAAATTGAACGGCTTGCAAATTTAGCATTCATCGACTGCCCAACAAATGTACGGGAAATGCTCTCACTGCAGTACTTTGTAGATGGAATAAAAGATCCAGAAGTGCAGAGAGCGGTACGAATGGCAAATGTGCAGGATTTAAAGGGTGCATTACTATATGCCTTAAAGTTGGAAGCAGCTACACAAGCCAGCCGAAGAGATCGTCATTCAGTCTGAGGGGCAACAGTGAACAAAAGCTCAGACACTGAGATCGACGTCTTAAAAGAAATTAGGAAAATAAATCAAGAGCTTGAAGCTTTAAAATATGGAAAAACAAGCTCAAGAAGACAGAATCTCACATGCTGGGGATGCAGTGATACAGGACATCTCCGAAGAAACTGCCCCAAAGTAAACAAACGTGAGATGAATTCAAGACCAGAGAATAAAAAGCCTCACCTGAAGATCCTCCAGATATCAAAAATGAGTGGCGGTGATAATGAATTATATGTGATAGGCTTTATTAACGGAATTCAGTGCCGTATGATTGTCGATACAGGAGCCAATGTGACAATAATAAGAGAAGATTTCGCTCGGAAATTGAAATCTAAACTCATCTGGACTCCACCATGCGTTACCCTGCAAACTGCGACGGGCGACAAGATAGGCATATATGGAAAGCAGGGATGAAAGTGCACTAAAGCCATTTTGTAGCAGCTTTGTAGCACAGCAAAAATCTAATTTTGGAGCAGTAAAATCTATTTTTGTAGCAGCAAAAATCAGATTTTGTAGCAGTAAATATCAGATTTTGTAGCAGCAAAAATATAATTTTGTAGCAATAAAAGCTGTTTTAGGAGCAGATTGAAATATTCTAATGTTAATAAACTCTTAACAATTACAATAATTGCTATCTTGAAAAATATTTTTACATTTGAAAGAATAAATACTCATTAAATTTCTCCACACTTTTCAGACCTTTTGATGAAATTTGTGGTTTTTCGCGATCTTTTAACATAATTCACACTTTTTCACAAACTTTTGACCCTGTTTGTTCGTTTTTAAACTAGATTTGCGGGGTTTTTTAGGCCTTTTTGATGAAATTAGTATGTTTTCTGAGATCTGTTGATGATATTTACGGATCCTTTTGATGATCAATTGATGATGATCAATTTACGGATCCTTTTGATGAAATTTTCGTTTTTTTTCACACGATCTTTTAAAGAAATTAACGGGTTTTTGTCACGATTTTTTGACCGTATTTTGTTCTTTTTATGACGAAGTTAGGTATTCTTTGACGAAATTCGCGTGTTTTCCGGAATCCTTTAGAGAAATTTGCGGGTTTATTTTTTCCCCCGTTTATTTTTTGACGAAATACGCTTGTTTTTCGGGATCCTTTACAGAAATTTGAGTTTTTTTCGCGATCTTTTACAGAAGTTAACTTTTTATTCACGATCTTTTGTCCGTGTTTTATTCTCTTTTTTTATGATATTAACGATTCTTTAGCAAAACTCAGGTTTTTCTCGCGATCCTTTGATGAAATTCGAGTGTTTTTCGTGATTTTTCGATAAAATTTGCATGTTTTTCACGATCTATAGTCGAAATTTGCATTATCTATTGTCGAAATTTGCGTTTTTTTTTTTTGCGATCTATTGATGAAATTCGAATGTTTTCACTATCTATTGGTGAAATTCGAGTGTTTTACGCGATATATTTACGAAATTCAAGTACTTTTCGCGATCTTTCGATAAAAATTTGCGTGTTTATCGCGATTTTTCTTTTACAAAATTCACGTTTTTTTTGTGATCTTTTGACGAAATACACTTGTTTTTCGGTATCCTTTACAGAAATGAGGTTTTTTTCGCGATCTTTTCCAGAAATTAACTTTTTATTCGCGATCTTTTGGCTGTGTTTTGTACACTCTTTTTTTTATGATAATAACGATCCTTTAGCAAAACTCACGTTTTTCTCGCGATCCTTTGATGAAATTCGAGTGTTTTCGTGATTTTTCGATAAAACATGCATGCTTTCGCGATCTATAGACAACATTTTTATGATCTATTAATGAAATTCGAGTGTTTTCACGATGTATTCGTGAAATTCGAATGACTAAATTAGCGATCCTTTGACAAAATTCATGTTGTATTTTTTCGAGATCCTTTGACAAAATTCGAGCATTGTTACCGGTTTTTTCATAGATTTACGGTCTTTTCCTTCAGTGTTGAATTCAGGTGATGCCCCGGGGGGGGGGGGAATCCACCCCTAGGACCCCCAGGAGCAATGAAATGTTCCCCCCGGAAATGTTGAGATTTTGGGTTTTCAATGGTCATAAAGTGCAATCCCCCCCCCCCCTCCGGAGCTCTATCATGTCCCCCGCAGAGCTACAGAAGTGTGAATTCAACACTGTTTTCCTTTGGCTGCGTTTTGTTCATTTTTTGACAAAATAGCAATTTTTTGAGAAGATTCAATTTTTTAACTATTTACTTATTTATTTACTTATTTTATTTTATTTATTTATTTATTTATTTTTTTTGTAATTGTTTGACACACATGTAGCGGTTTTTCCTACGCGCTTCCATTCTGCTTTCGGTGTTTCTGTCTATTGGCAGAATTTGCCGAGGAGCGAAATAATTCACTACCGACACGGGAAAGACACAGAACAGCAAGATACTTAATTTACAGAAAATATGTAAAATACATAAGACAGGGGCGATTCTGGATGAAAAAACTATTTCGGAAATTCACATAGCATTTTCGGAAATCGGTAGCGGGGGAAGAGGGGGGAAATTCCGTGGATCCCCCCTCTGCGATCTTCAGACGAAATCAGCGATTTATCTGCGATATTTTAGCAAAATCGACGATTTATTGCGATCTTTTGTCGAAATCAGCGTTTTCCCGTGGGGTTTTTTTTTTATGAAATCGGCGTTTTTTGGACGATCTTTAGACAAAATTTGTATTTTTACGCGATCTTTTCTTGAAAACGGCGTTTTATCCCCACGATCTTTTGACGAAATCGGCGTTTTTTCTGTGATCTTTTAAGGAAATCAGCGTTTTTTTTTCAATGATCTTTAGGCAAAATAGTTTTAAGCGATCTTTTACCGAAAATGGCGTTTTTTCCCCCGATCTTTTAACGAAATCGGCGTTATATCCGCAATCTTTACACGAAATCGACGTTTTCCCGCTGTTTTCAGACGAAATCAGCGTTTTATCTGCGATATTTGGTGAAATTGCCGTTTTCCGCGATCCGCAGAGGAAATTCGCGCTTTTCAGCGATCTTTTGAGAAACTTTGTTGAAAAAAACATTGACGAAATCGTCGTTTCTCCTCAAAATGTTGACGAAATGTGTGCTTTTTCGGCGATCCTTTCACGAAATTTGCATTTCTCCGCGATTGTTTTTTCCGTGCCCATAACCGTACAAGTTGGCAACTATGTGGAACTGATAACTCAGTTTTAAATTTTCCGAAGAGGATGCCTTAAATTTTCGGAAATTTCGGACGAGAATCACCACTGACATAGGAGGCGAACTCCCATTAATTGGGAATAAACATATTACGTGAGCTGTCATCTCGCCCAACGAGCGCCCTGTACGTCACATGACGTCCCGCTGCGATCGGCTGGGATGGAAATGAGCATAGGAATTACTCGAGGGAAAAACAACTTACGGTCGTTTGCGGAGCCACGATAAAACTCCACAAAACATCGCGTGTTTTTCGTGACCGAATGCGCATGTTTTTCGCAATTTTACGGTTAAATTTGCGCGTTTTTCGAGATTTTTTGCAACGTTTCTTTGTTTTTTGACGAAATTAACAGCCTAAAAAAAGTCATTTGTTGTTGTTTCCTGGATCGACGAAATAGCGCTAAATTTCGTTTTGGCGCTAAATTTCGTTTTGGCGCTAAGTGCCTTTTGGCGCAGATTTGGCGCAAAATTGAAAAAAATAGCTGTTTTGTAGCAGTTTGGCGCAGATATGCGGTTTCGGCGCAGCCTGGCGCAATTGGCGCAGGTCTTACATCCCTGGGAAAGGCCAATTTAACCATCAACTTTGGAGGAACGAAATATTACCATACGGCATATGTGGCTGACATAACAGATCCTTGCTTAATCGGACTAGATTTTCTGAAGAAATTTGGCTTCAAACTTGATTTCAAAAATAACAAAATGCTCTCAAAATTTGAAGAAATAAGTCTTTTTGGATTAAATAACGAAATTGAATGTAAACAAATAGTAATAGCCAAAGAACACATTAATCTAGATGCAAGAACAGAATTTTTAGTTCCTGCTGTAATTAAAAATGAAGCTAATTATCGATTTGGCCATATATATTATTACGAAGACAATAGTACACAAGCAGGAGTATTGGTGGCTTCTTCTGTAGTGGACCTTTCGAAAAGGACCATTCCAGTCAGAATTGCTAACATCAGTGATAAGACAAGGACTATCAAGAAAGGAGAGGTGATAGCGTCATGTGCTCCTGTGACGTGCATAATTCAAAATTCCAGTCACTCTGAGAAATCTTCAGATAATTTAGTCAAGGATTTGTTACAAAATACAGACTTAGATCCAAAACAGATGGATGCTGCAGAAAATTTAATTAGAGAATTCCAAAGTTTATTTTCCCAAACATCTGAAGACTTTGGACGAACTAAAATGGCACAACATCAAACTGACACGGGAGATCACTCTCCTATTAAACAACACCCTAGACGATTACCTTTTGCCAAGCAAGAAGAGGCACAAAATTTAATAAGGGATATGGAAGAAAATGATGTCATCGAACCATCGACAAGTCCATGGGCGTCTCCCATTGTGTTAGTAAGAAAGAAGGATGGTTCTACAAGATTCTGTGTAGACTACTGCCGACTGAATGACGTCACCAAAAAGGATAGTTACCCTCTACCAAGGATTGACGACACTCTCGACACACTTGCGGGCAACACTTGGTTCTCGACTCTGGATCTGAAGAGTGGTTACTGGCAGGTAGAGATCCAACTGGATGACCGCGAGAAGACTGCCTTTACAACGAGACAAGGATTACGGCAGTTCAAGGTAATGCCGTTTGGTCTATGTAACGCACCTGCAACTTTCGAACAGCTTATGGAAACGGTTCTCCGGGGGCTGTCATATGAAGCATGTCTTGTTTATTTAGATGATATCATAATCATAGGAAAATCTTTTGATGAACATCTGAACAACCTCAGGCGGGTGCTACAAAAGTTAAAGGAAGCTAATTTGAAGTTAAGCCCTTCGAAGTGCAGTTTGTTTCGTAATGAAGTCGCCTATCTTGGACACATCATTTCGGCAGAAGGAGTTAGGACTGATCCGGAGAAGATATCAGCTGTGAAAAATTGGAATCGTCCAGCAGATGTTCACCAGCTTCGGAGCTTTCTAGGATTATGCACCTATTACAGAAAATTTGTCAAAGGCTTCTCGATGATTGCAAGACCACTTCATAAATTTACAGAAGCCAATCAAAAATTTATGTGGACACAGGAATGTGACGCTGCTTTCGAAAAGCTTAAGGAGGCCTTAACATCCACTTCAATTCTGTCATATCCTCAAATCGATAAACAGTTTATACTTGATACGGATGCAAGTAACGAAAACATTGGCGCTGTACTGTCCCAGGAAATCGATGGCAAGGAGCGTGTTATCGCCTATTTTAGCAAGTGCTTGTCAAAGGCAGAGCGAAACTACTGCGTAACAAGAAAAGAGCTTCTTGCTGTAGTGAAAGCTGTAGACCACTTCCATCACTATCTTTACGGTCGAAAATTCCTGATCCGAACTGATCATGCTTCTCTAACTTGGCTATTGAATTTTAAGAACCCTGAAGGCCAGATAGCCAGGTGGATACAAAAGCTTCAAGAGTACGATATGGAGATACGCCATCGAAAATGCTCATCACATGGAAATGCAGATGCTCTCTTAAGAAGACCCCGCTCAGAGAATTGTAGTTATTACGACCGGGTTGAGAAGAAATTTAATGTCAAAGGTCCTATAGTAAGACAAGTTACAACTGGGTCTACATCATCGCAAGATCAGTGGAGTGATGAGAGCCTGCGTAAAAATCAACTTGCTGATCCTGAAATTAAGCCAATTCTAGAGCTGAAAGAGGAGTCAAACAGGAAGCCCAGCTGGCAAGACATGGCCCATTACCACCCTACGACTAAACGTTATTGGGCTCTTTGGGATTCCCTACATTTGAAGAACGGTATCTTGTACCGAAAATGGGAGTCTGACGATGGAAAGACATGTAGATGGCAACTACTACTTCCTAAGTCGAGAATTTCTATGGTCCTTCAAGAACTTCATGGTAGTCCCACAGGAGGTCATTTTGGTGTAATGAAAACCCTGCAAAAGGTTAGAGAGCGTTTCTACTGGAATAATGTTTGCAGTGATGTGGAGAAGTGGTGTCGAACTTGTGACACCTGAGTAGCACGTAAAGGTCCAAAAAGGCGCACCCGTGGACGATTGCAGCGTTATAATGTAGGAGCTCCTTTCGAACGAATTGCTCTAGACATCCTGGGTCCTCTTCCTAGAACATCTGATGGCAATAAGTACATCCTCGTTGTCATGGACTACTTCACCAAGTGGCCTGAAGCCTACGCCATACCTAATCAAGAGGCAGAAACTATAGCAGAGATACTGGTTCAACACTGGGTTTCCAGATACGGAGTTCCTTTTCAAATCCATTCCGATCAAGGAAGAAACTTTGATTCGGCTGTGTTTAAGGAAATGTGTGGACTACTCGGCATGGACAAAACTCGAACTATACCTCTACATCCTCAATTGGATGGCATGGTGGAGCGGTACAATCGTACCATCCTAAATAGCCTCTCCGTCCTGGAGTCTAAAGATCAACAGGACTGGGACAAGAAATTGCCTCTTTTCCTGCTTGCCTACAGGTGTGCTACTCATGAGGCCACTGGTTATTCCCCTTCTCAAATGCTCTTTGGTCGTGATCTTTGTCTACCTGTGGATGTTTTGTTTGGCCGTCCTCCTGATGCTCCTTTATCGCCTGAGGAATACATGGATGAACTCCAGGCACGGATTGAGGAGATTCATCATCTAGCGAGGAACCGAATCAGACTGGCATCGGAAAAGATGAAGACACTGTACGACACAAAGGCAAGTGGATGTGAGTTCAACGAAGGTGACAAAGTTTGGTTGTGGAATCCCATACGTCGTAAGGGACTGTCGCCAAAATTACAAAGAAACTGAGACGGTCCTTACACAGTCGTCAACAGGCTAAATGACGTTGTCGTACGCATACAAAAATCGCCACATGCCAAACCCAAGGTTGTACATTATAACCGGCTAGCCCCTTATTTTGGCCAAAGCGATTAGAAATTCAAAACTGGAATTTCAGACCATGGTCATGAAAGTCACTTTTTGTAAATATGTAAATAGTAATTAGTTCTTATTTATGTAAATCTTATTATTATTATTATTTATTTATTTGTTTATTTATTTTAAGTGTTTTCCTCTAACTCAAGAATTGCACTGCCTGGGACATGCAGTCTTTGAGGAGGGGGTAGTGTTATGGATTTTGTAAGTAGTTAGTGTGTGTACTGTAAAATAATGTAAATAATCTTATTAAGCTCCATTCCCTTACTAATATTAATTTCTGTTACATTATCTGTGTTATCAAGCAAACTTGTCTAATATTTTTCAGTGTATGTCTACGGCAGATTGGCGAAATATTAAAGATATCGCCAAGTTGGCGTCATTTCTGACGACTAATTTTGGTCACCAAATTTGGCGATATATCGCCAAGTTGGCGATTGTTGGCGATGGTAACCCTTCCCTCTCTATGGTAACCCCATATAGATATACTGATACATTGAATGTTGTTCCGTGGTTTTCTGGATTTTTCGAGAAGGTTGTAGAAATTTCCACCGCATGCGGCGAGACTATATGGGTGATTCTCAAAATAGGGGACGATTTCAAAAATGAAATCTTAAAAAAATTACTGTTAGCAAAATTTCTGAAAAAAAATAGGTGTTGTTAATATAGTATTAGGTATACTTTCCATGTAGTCAGCAGAGCTAAATATTTAAAAATTAACTTAAAAAAATAATTAGTATTTTTGAGCCATGCTAATGACAAAACGAATTGTATGGAATAAATATATTATGAAATTTTTATTTTCTTCCTGTTTAAATATTTTTTTTTCTATATTTATTAGCCTTCTTTTTCAGAAAATGGTTTCCATTTTTACATATATACATATAAGGAGAATAAAAACATTACCAAAGAGCAAACTTTGTTACATGAGCAACATTCTGACACTAAGAATGTAAGAAGCTGTCTTAGTGATTTTCCTACAGATTTAATGCATATTTTAGGGATAATAAATGTAATACCTAAATTTATACGTAAAATTAAACTTTATAAAGGATACAATATAAGCACTGGTTACATTTATGTACATAGGAGTCTTTAGCATGGACAGAAAAACCATGCTAATGACACTGATATCGGCCCATGCTAATGACAAATTTTAATTTAAATAAGATTATGAGACATAATATAATCACAATGCAATATTCCTTTCTGGGGCTTTTTAAAACACAAAAGTTCTATGCAAATAAATAAAATAAAAATTTTAACTATAAAATAAACATGAAAATTATTATCCATTCTAATGACATACAATTGATGTAACCCCCTAATATTCAACTTCTATTCTTAAAATACAATACATGCTTCTATTTTCTGGCTGGTTTAAAATGACTACTTGTTGCCATGGAGAAACTTTATATTTTCAAACTATTGTCATATGTGAAAATGAAATTTTGATTAATAACGAGCTGTTTTAGTATGACCTTGTTTTGAAAATCTAATATGGAGGACAATTCTTTTTTTATGTACTATAATTTTATTTTTAAAAAGAAATTTATTGGATAAATCCTTTCCTTGATTAATTTAAAGAAAGAATAACATTTGTTTTATTTTATAAACATGATATTAACTCTTGAAAAAGCTAGTATATATAAGGCACAGCTGCTGTGGACGTCCATGCTAATGACATTTTGAACATTTATTCTGTTATTTTAAGGTGTTTTTAACTAAAAAGTGAGTAATTCTTGAGTGCAAATAATGAATAATATTAAGACAAACATATCTAAATATAAAAACATGACAGAAAACCTCTCAATTTTTTTTATATGCCGAAAGACATAAATTGTCCCCTATTTTGAGAATCACCCATATATGGGTGATTCTCAAAATAGGGGGCAATTTATGTCTTTCGGCATACAAAAAAAAATTGAGAGGTTTTCTGTCATGTTTTTATATTTAGATATTTTTTTCTTGATATTATTCCTTATTTGCACTCAAGAATTACTCACTTTTTAGTTAAAAACACCTTAAAAGAACAGAATAAAGATTCAAAATGTCATTAGCATGGATGTCCACAGCAGCTGTGCCTTGTGTATACTAGCATTTTTGAAGAGTTAATATGATTTTTATAAAATAAACAAATGTTATTCTTTCTTTATATTAATCAAGGAGATGATTTATCCAATAAATTTCTTTTTAAAAATAAAATTATAGTACATAAAAAAAGAATTAAAGTTTGTCCTCCATATTCGATTTTCAAAGCAAGGTCATACTAAAACAGCTGGTTATTAATAAAAATTTCATTTTCACATATGACAATAGTTTGAAAATATAAAGTTTCTCCATGGCAACAAGTAGCTATTTTATCCCAGGCAGAAAATAGAAACATGTATTGTATTTTAAGAATAGAAGTTGAATATTAGGGGAGTACATCAATTGTATGTCATTAGAATGGATAATAATTTTCATGTTCATTTTATACTTAAAATTTCTATTTTATTTATTTGCACAGAACTTTTGTGTTTTAAAAAGCCCCAGAAAGGAATATTGCATTGTGATTATATTATGGCTGATAATCTTATTTAAATTAAAATTTGTCATTAGCATGGACAGATATCAGTGTCATTAGCATGGTTTTTCTGTCCATGCTAAAGACTCCTATGTACATAAATGTAACCAGTGCTTATATTGTATCCTTTATAAAGTTTAATTTTACGTATAAATTTAGGTATTACATTTATTATCCCAAAAATATGCATTAAATCTGTAAAAAAATCACTAAGACAGCTTCTTACATTGTTAGTGTCAGAATGTTGCTCATGTAACAAAGTTTGGTCTTTGGTAATGTTTTTATTCTCCTTATATGTATATATGTAAAAATGGAAACCATTTTCTGAAAAGGAAGGCTAATAAATATAGAAAAAAAATATTTAAACAGGAAGAAAATAAAAATTTCATAATATATTTATTCCATGCAATTCGTTTTGTCATTAGCATGGCTCAAAAAATACTAATTATTTTTTTAAGTTAATTTTTAAATATTTAGCTCTGCTGACTACATGGAAAGTATACCTAATACTATATTAACAACACCTATTTTTTTCAGAAATTTTGCTAACAGTAATTTTTTTAAGATTTCATTTTTGAAATCGTCCCCTATTTTGAGAATCACCCATATAGGAGAGCCGATACGAGCTGTTGTTGTTATTTATCAGTCAGTCATTGAGTGAACAACTGGCGATTGTTAAGCAAGTTTGCTCGAGTTTTATCTACGTTGTTTTGAATGTTATTTAGTGTTGAGACGTTGTATAAAGAGTCTTTGGGACCTATATCTGTACTTGTACGATAGATTTTAGCAGTTATTTTTGAATATCTAGTAATATTTGTGAGTTTCGAAGACTCTGTTGTTCTGAAGAGCTGTAAATAAATTATTTTCTACTTTTCTAAGAGACAACAGTTTGAAGTTGTCTAACCATAAGATCAAAAGAACCCTATATACGCTGCAACAATATATACATTTGATAATGCATGTTTATTAGATATATTTTACCAGTATTTTTTATAAAAATATGAAAGTTCATTGGAATTGGAGATATCGTCAGGAAATTAGTTTTCTTGAGTGATATAATTGGAATTTAAAGCACTTAAAATGATTTTTTCTGGAATTTATGAATTGAAGTGAAGTTTTGGTATATCTTTGTCCTGGGTTTATTGAATGGTATATATAGTAGTGGTTAATAGTAAAGGCTAAACTAATCGTCAAGAAAGGGAGGGAGTTACTTTTAAATGAAAAATTAAATTAAGATTTTATGGTAAAATTTACTTAATAAATAATGACCTTTTTAAACAGTAAAATGATTTTTTAAAATATTTTTTTATAAATAAATATTTATGAATGACCCTTGGGATAGAATTTTTTTATAGTTAATTTGAAAGTTTATTAATATCATCGATCAAGCCACAAAGTTAAATGTGAAAAAATCCTAATGGACTAACATGTAATCAAATTATGAAATATAAAAAACTTATGTCAGTGAAATGTGCTTATCACAAAAGTCATAAAATTGATTAATTTATAACGTAAATGAAGCAAAAAAAAATTAATAATAATTATCTGGAATGAAAAGAGACTATCTACTTTCTTTTAAAGGAACGCCATTCTCTTCTCCATGCAGAAATGAAACTAAAGAACAGCTGCTTTTCTAGGTCAAATTTTAGAAACATTGTGTGATATCAGCTGTTTAATTTCAACATATGCCAAAGGAAGCCAAATGTTATTGGGATAATAAGAAAATTTGCATTATATATATATATGTGACGATTTAAGGAGAAACTCGAATTATTTTCACTGGTTCACTGGTTTAAAAAAAACACAGTCATGGCAAGTGAGGGAAAAAACAAAATAAATAAATAAATGTAGAAGATCCAATAAATTACTCATTGGCTGCTGCAAGTTAATTTGTTAAACTGTAGTCATAAGAGAGAAGCCATCTTTAACCGAAACATCAAAAAGAATATTCCATCTTTACTTCAGCAAGCCGTACTCATCGAAGAAAAAACCAAGAATCTCCCTTCTCACCTCCAGGCTTCCTTTCTTAAATCTAAAAACAAAGTTCTAGAAAATTCTCTACTCTCTAACCATCATTTTTCCATGTAAACATAACTCATGCCCAGAGTCGAGATTTTTATTCCACAGACGATAATTTAATTTTTTTTAAAAATATTATTTAACTAATTTATAGTCGACTCAGAATTTCAAATATCCTGCAATCGAAGTATTTTTGCAGTCGATTAATTTTAAGAGAAAAAGAAAAGAAATGAATTTATTGATATGCACACATATCGAATGTTGAAGGAGGAAAAATAAAAAAAAATAGATAAATAAAAATAATGATATTTTTTGAAAGGTATGGTTTTGGAATAAATTTAATAAGACTTTCTTAAAAAGAGTTGATAAAAACATAGAAAAAATTAGTTTTATTTGGAATATTAAGAAATAAAGTTTAATTAAGAATATTTTTAATTTAGAGCCATCTTTTAAATTTACGTGTATTGGAATAAATGTTTTTTAAGGCAAGTTAAGAATTTATATCGTTTCCATAAAGATTAATAGATTAGATCTAGAAACAAGATTTTAATTTAATAAGTTGAACTAAGTACGGAATATTGTTATAGGGAAATTAATATAGTATAAAGGTTAATTTTGGAGAAAAAAAATTTAAATTTGTAATATATATATATATATATTCATGGCAAAAGAAAAGAAAAAATAGTGAGTCACATAATTTAAGTGTTTTGATGTATTTTTGAAAGGCAAGTCAGATGACAGGTAAGATTTAAATTTAATTATAAGCAAGCAGGAACAAAATGTCATTTTCACTTCTTTTGAGTTTATTTTTCTTGAGTGCTTAAGGCCTTTGTACCTGCTCACAAACCCATTCGGGAGCTAATGCTATTCCTATGAGGAAGCATTTTTCTAATAACTCTTTCGCATTTTGATATTTTTAAATAATTTTTTTTGCATTGGATTACTGAGGTCCCTCTCAAGATCGCTCCTTGAGATTTTGATTGCAGATATTTTTTATAAAGTTACTTTCACTCTTTGAATTGGTTTTTGAAGTGAAAGTAACTTTATAGAAAATATCTGCAACCAAAATCGAAAAAGTAATCAAGAAGCGATCTTGAGAGAGACCTCAGCTATCCAATGCAAAAAAAATTATATAAAAATGTCAAAATGCGAAAGAGTTGTTAGAAAAATGCATCCCCATAGGAATAGCATTAGATCGCGAGTGTCTTTGCGGACAAGGACAGAGGCCTTAAATGTGTTTTCAGTCATAATTCAGTAAATTGATATGTTTTTATACTTAAAAATATATATATTTTGTAAAAAGACAGAGAGAGAGAGGGAGAGAGAATTTGATTTTTTTTTTAGCTGTGTGTTAGTTTAAAGTTCAATATTTATTTAAGATTTCAGTTATAAAAAGAAACATTTTACTGAAAATGAACATGAATAAAATTATTGAATTTAAAATTTTTATTTTAAAGTTCACTTCTTTCTTTCTTTTTTTTTTTTGGAGGGGGAAGGGGGGGGTCTTTCCTCTCAATTTAGAAAATAAAACAAAGTGGATAATAAACTGGAAAAAAGAAAAAAAAAAGGATTTAACTAAGTAGTCTTGTTAAAGATTTCAGTATTTAAAAAATTTTAGGTGTTTATGAAATATTTTCAATATTATTTTCACATGTTGCTATGTTGTTACATTATATTTTTAATTTGTGATATTTTTATTTGTAAACACCATGAGTTAACCAGATCACATCATTAATGAAAGTGATAAACCTGCTGACAAAACAGAAGACATTCCAGAAAATAAAAATAATGAGGTTCCCGAGGTTCTGGGAAATGAAATTAATGCAGCGGCCTCTCAGTCCTCAGTTATGACTGAAGGAAAATATCAAAATGATCCTGAAATGCTTTGGATACCCTGGCTCTGATATTTTCAGAGAATTTATATTGAGGAAAAAAAACAAAAAAAAGATGTCTGGAAAATTTGCTACATTCAAAAGTATCTGAAAGATACAGCACTCACCTTGTATATCAACAATTGCCTCAACATCCTGCATTGGGCAGAGTTGGTGTTATTATTTCAGAAACATTACTCTACCCCAAACACTCCATCACTGACAAATTTCTAAAATATTAAGTTTATATTTGGAGGGGATTTAAATGAATATTACCACCAAAGAACTAAAGTGGCACACTCATCGGGTTTAGACAAGCATTTCATTTTAGAGGATCTTACAAAAGCAGGGCTTGAAATTTAATTTTTCCTAGGAAGGGAGTCTCCCTACCACCACTTATAAATAGAGGGGAGTTGAGCTGTTTGGCAAGGAGAAAAACCTTTTAGATCCATTAATATTTTATGTGCTATTTTAAGAAGTATATGTGCATTAATACAGCCATGAAATAAATACACTTGTCAGTCGATTGATGGAAAACATATTGCAAAATTCAATCATGGTTACGGTAAAATATTGTGAAAGCTGTCAATCGGTCACAGAAAAATATTATGAAATTCCTCTGTAGGTTGCGAGAAAGTATTGGGAAAATTTTCACTCAGATGCAAAGATAATCTGGGAATTTCGTCAATCTATAGCAAAAAATAACCATGAAATTCTTTTATTTTTTCAATGTAATTCTGAGTAAAAAAATTCACAGCAATTTTTTTAAAGATTACAGCAAAAGGGGGATGAGGATCTTCTCTTGGCACTAATTATTTTTTGTTGCAAGTCTAGTAAACTGTGTTTGGTTCAGGTCGATTTTTCAGTCTGCAAATTAGTTCAGTTTATCATTTTACATTAAAAATTATACTTATAATAATAAACATAAATATTTGTGTCTGTGCCGTTTTCTAGAGAGATTGCTTTTTTTTTTTTTTGCCAGTCTTTGCCAAAATTTGCATTTTTTCTATGATCCTTTGACGAATGTCTTCTCTTTTCACAAACCTTTAATGAAATTCACATTTTATTGCAAAATTTTTTCAAAATTCGCATTTTTTCCAAGATCCTTTGACAAAAATTGCATTTTTTCACAATTGTTTCACAAAATGTAACATTTTTTAGTGATCCTTTGACAAAACTTAATATATGTTTTTGTGCACTTTTTTTTCGTAATCCTTTGATGAAATTAGCATTTTTCTGTGAACCTACAATGAAATTCTCATTTTTTCTGCAATCCTTCGACAAAATATGCGTTTTATTTGCAATTCTTTTACAGAATTTGTGTTTCTTGAGATCCTTTGATGAAATTTGCATTTTATTCATGATCCTTTGGCAAAATTTGCATTTTATTCGTAATTCTTTGACCACAATTGCATTTTATTTGCAATCCTTTGACGAATTTTTGTTTTATTCGCGATCCTTTGATGAAATTTGAGTTTTATTCACAATCTTTTGACGAAATTTGCATTTTATGCATGATCCTTTGACAAAATTTGTGTTATTTCTGTGGTCAGTTGTGCTGAAATTAACTTTCTTCAGTGTCTGTTAATCAAAATTTCTAGGCATTTCTAGGCATCTAAATTTTTCTACTATATTTTCTATATCCAAATTTCTGGACTGAGGACCAATTTTTCATGCTTTTCAGACTTTACAAAATTTTTATATTTCCCTTAAAGTACACAGTTTGAATTTACATAAATATATTTTTGATCCAATATGTGTTTAAATGTTTGATTTATTACACATTCCGCAGTTTATTTAAAATGTTTTAGACAATATATTTGTATGTAAAATAATTTTGTATGTGTTTACATATAATTTATTTTAAATAAATAAAACAGATATATTTTTTTAATAATTTTTGGATTTAAATTTTTATTCAGTTTACTCCATTCACAATGGTGAATGTGAAATATAGATTTCATGTTCAGTTAAGAATAAAGCACCATTTTATGGCATGTGAGCGTACTTTTGCTGAAAAGAAAAGGAAAGTAGAAAACTTGGAAACTTTTGGAAAAAGCTTTTTCTATAATTTAAAATGTTACTTTTATTTTAATGGGGAGGAGGAGAATAGATATATGTTAACATCTTAATCGTCACACCACCTAATTATTAATATATTTATGGACAAAGTGTCAATGAATGTAAGAGATGATGTAACAATGACTAAAAAATTAAACATTTATTTATTCATTTTTTACAAAATTTTTTTAATTTAATATGATTTATAATATAGTTCATTCATTCACTTTATATGAACCCTATACGAAAGGGTGTTTCTTATGTTGATAAAACAAATATCATACATTTTATAAAGAGTTTCTGATTCCTGCTGCTCACTCCAAATTCAAGTATGTTATTTATATTAGAAATATCGGAAGTATAATACAGTAGGGGCCAGAAATCTGCACTGTTTGGGAGAAAACGTTGTGTGGATTTCAAAATTTTGCACATTTTAGGCCATTGAAATTATAATAATAAAGATTAAAAATAAATAAATAAACAAAAACATTAATAGCAATAAAATATTATATTATTACGTTATTTTATTATGAATGAAAAAAAAACTGAAAACAATATAATCAAAACAACTTTTTTTTTTAAACTTTGAAAACATTTGATCAATAATTGTCTGTTTCAAAACTTTAAATTGTTCCAAGTTCTTTTTTTTTTTTTTTTTTTTTGCAAGTTATAGATAGTCATTAATCCTTTTGTAGCACTGTAAATGCAACATTATTTTGCTTTTCCATATTTCAGATACTATCGTAAAATAACTTAATGAATAAAATACAAGATCTCGCATGTGATAAAAACAGCAACAGAAATGCATGTGCGGATCCTAATCTTCATATCTTCTCTTCAGCCCCAACTTTTGTGGCGCTCTTTGTAAAAATACACCAAGATCCAGTAGATTTCTCATTCTTTAGCAAAAGAAGATGACTAATCAGAAGGCTGCATTTCCGCAAACAGCAAAAATTGTCCTAAAATGCAGGTTTCATATTTGTCAAATTCATTTCACTAATCAGCCGAAAATCTGTCTGGTTTCCTTTATCAATGAAAATGTTCTGAATCGATCATTCGCTTTGAAATGACATCATTTCTTTAACTTCGTTCTTTTAGTGCCGAAGATGTTTACATCAGCAAGCCTGCATGGATTTTGGACGCTCGCGGACTTTAGGTCAGCAGATTTGTGGCACTCTACTGTACCTCATAAAATACATATTAATTCTTTGAGCACCATTTCCTTTTTTTATATTTAATCACTAAAATGAAATATAAAATACAGCTAAAATTCTGTTGATAAAATTGTTTTTCAAATTTAAGGATTTTATGCAGCATATACATATTGCTTGATGAGTAGGGGTTTCATATTATAATGGATTTTTAATATTAAATAGAAATCACTCCCAATAAAAAGTTGAAATATTGATGTATGCTCATTAGGGTGGAGCAAAAAAAAAATTATTTTTATCAAAAGCAGGTAGGTGTCATTAGTTGCAATGATACTACTACATCCACTCCATAAAGCATTACTACTGAAAAAAAGTAGCTTGAGTTCTAAATGCACAAACCACCTAAAACTTTTTTGAAAATTAAAAATTTTCCTGTTTTTTATTTTTTAGAATTTTATTTTAAAAATTATGTACAATTTTTATCACTATAATGAAAACTATTTGCAGATTGCATTATTTAATAAGAATAATTTTAAAAAATTGCAATTAGAGAATATATTTCTATTGTCCAAGCTCAATAAAAATCAGGAAAAAAATTAATATTTGATAGGAAAATATAGTTTCATTTATAAACATTTACTCTCCTATCACACACTGTCAGCTTCACATTGTCTCACAGCATTCAAGTTCAATTTTTTCCCTCAGCCAACACTGTCAACAAACATTGATATAACAGTATTTTATGACAAGTTACTAAGACATTGATAAATGGTGTGACATGTCTGTAATCACCTACACATACCTTTCTCTCATGGCTGAATGCTATTGGTCTGCTTTCTTAATCACCATTGTATATACCGGAAGTGGTGTTTGCTCAGAAGGCAGATGTCATGTGAGGGGAGTTGTCTGTAAAGTGTGAGCTATTTATATCATTGAAGGAACTTCATTCACAGTGGTACTGGTGAATTTGAAAATGCATGTTGTCATTATAAGATGTCCTAATTTAATGAATGTCATGTTGCATGGAGTAAAGTAACAGTGGATGAATATCTCTAATAATTTTTGGAAAGTTTTACAATAGTTTTTGTTTAAAGATGTTATTAGACTAGTTTTACCTTTTTTAATCTTTTAAATTGAAAATAACTTTGTTATCAAGATGTTGGTGTCAAAGACAATCTCCGGTGTGTAATTGTGGATCATAGAATTAAAACTAGTTCTTGGTGATATAAAATGTATGCCTGGAGGAATATGTGTACAGGTCCCTAAAGTTGAAGAGGATGCCAGCCACCAGCAGTGGAGTTCAGATAGGTCATTCTTATTACTTTCTTATATCTTTACAAGAAAAAAGTATTGGATTTGTGAAAATTTTTGAAATCTAGCTTTTGATGGATTAACATATTTTAGGGGTCAGAAAACCCAAAAAACACATTTTTATAAAATGTCTGTCGATGTGTCTGTGAGACAGTCAGTCTGCATGTGATAAAAAAATTGTGGGCAGTCTATCTTAAGAACTAATGCATGGAATTTCACAAAACTTTAGATTCTGTTAGACCTTAATATAAACTAGATCTAATAATGTTTTTATGTGTATCACTCAACATTTGGCACTGCTAGGCTGCATTATTCATCATTTCTACAATAGCTATGTCTCAAGAACTTTGCATGGATTTTCATAAAACTTTAGATTTAGTTAGTACTTGATATAACGCGGTGCTGATTACATTTTGGTGCAAAACGATCAAGAAGTGGTGCTGCCATGGCTCATTATTTGTGATTATTACAATAGCTCTGTCTGAAGAACTAAAGCATGAATTTTTCTAAAACTTCAGATTCAGTTAGTCCCTGATATATATTAGTGTTGTTTAGTTTTTGGAGTAAGTTTGCCCTACAGATAGTGCTGCTATGCTGCATTTTTCATAATATTGCAATAAATGTATCTCAAGAACTAATGCATGGATTTTTATCAAACTTCAGAATCAGTTAGTACCTGATAAAAAATTAATTTTGATTAGTTTTTTTGTGTACATCACCCAACATGTGTCGCTGTTATGCATTTTTTTTTTTTTTTTTTTTTTTTAAGATTTTACAATAGCTCTGTCTTAAAACCTAATGCACAGATCTTCATCAAACTTCAGATTCAATAAGTTGACAAAAGTTGTTGATGACTAGATTTTGGTTTAAATAACCTAACCTGTGGCACTGCTATGCTGTATTTTTCAGGAAGTATTAACATGCCTTAACATAAAGTAGAAGAAATTACATTAACATAAAGTATAAGAAAGTTTTGGGATTGCCACATCTGATTAATTTTTAATATTATATTTTTATTTTTAAATACATTTTCATCTTTGGTTATGGTTTTAATCTTTCTTTTTTTAAATCCTTTTAGTTCCAGATTTCAATCTGTCGATTTTTTTACACATCTAGCCAATTCACTAATTTTCAAATGAATTAAATCCTGTAGAATTGTAATGCGGTTTTTAAAGGACCAGGAATTTTTTCTGTCTTGACATTATGAAATCGACTGTAGCAATAGTTGTCTGAGATTTCAGCTTTTCGGAAATCCATACAGGATACTCAGAGTTGTTAAGTGCTGGTAATGTCTAAGATTTTTACAGTTTCCTTGAACCCAATTGCCAAAATCCAAGTCAGGATTATGTATAGGACAAGCTGCAGTTTATGAATTCATTTGTTGTTTCTTTTCTCCTCCCACCAAATAACATTTTTATTCATCACGTGGCAGTGAGGAATGTTTAGAGCACACTTCCAGTAGCAGTGGAAGGTGTTGTGGAAAATATTTTTAGTGGCAGTAAAAGTATTTTTGGAGAATCTTTTTGACAGAAGTTGATTTTATTGATAATTCAATCATGTTTTTGACAGAAGTTGACTTTAATGATAATTCTCATGGAGAGAGATTTGATTTTAAGTAAATAAAACACTTATTTATTTTTTATAGTAACTTTGGTATTTCAAAATACATTTGGTGTTGAGGAAAAATGTTTTGGCTAAATTTTATTTTTGTCCACCAGATGGCGGGATTGTTTGTCCACCAGATGGCAGGATAGTCTTGGCCACCAGGTGGCAGTCTGGTTGCATTTGATAGTTTTTGAGTAGTTGATTTTTTTTAGTTAGGGAGTGTTAGATGGAATACTGTGTAGTTCGAAGGTTGTACTTACTCTTGGTGGCTGGAATTTGGAAAGATGTTGACAATTATGGTTCTAATCTTGTACTGTGTATTTTTTTTCTTTCAGTTTTTGTGTGTCTTGTCAAGTAGGCAAGCAAATAAAGTAAATTTCAGCTGATTTGATAGTAGTCAGTAATGAGTTTGTTTTATTTGATCCTGACCTCTGTTTAACATGGTAGCAGAGCAGCATGGTTAGGTGTGAACTGCTTATTTAGTAAAGATTGTTTACATTTTCAGTTAGGCTTAATGAAAGCATGCTATTAGGCTTAGTGATGTTTATGACATATGACAGTATGCTTTATTATGAATTTTGCAAGAATTATTTAGCATATTATACAAATGAAATATAGGAAATTGTTTTCTAGAGACTTTTGTTTGTTTTTGAAGTCTTAAATTATTTATTTCTGGGACTTAGTTTTTTTTTACAACATGGCTGACTCTGAAGATTATTTCAGTCAAATAGGTCATAAAGCTATTCCTGTTCTATCTAATGCAAATTATCACTCATGGAAAGATAGATTGGAGTCTTTATTGCAATTATCTGGGTGCAAGAAATTTATTGTTGATCCAGAACCTGTATTGTCTGCTGATGCTACAGAAGCAGATAAGGATAGATTTGAAACTAGGAAAGACAGAGCTTTAGGACTGATGAAAACTTATATGGATAGTAGCCAGGTTGCTATTTTAGATGGAATTGAGTCTCCTTTAAAAGCTTGGCAGAAAATAAGAGATACATATTGTCCCAGGTCTCGTGCAAGGATAGCTGAACTTAGAAGAGAATTTATTTTCAGGGATGCCACTCAGAAAATAGCCAAAAAGAAGAAATCATGCGTAAAGTCAAATTTACGATATTTTTCACAACATTTATGCATGAATTTTGTAAACTATATTGTTTATAATAAATTGAAAAAGAATTGCAGCTGTTTTTTTTTTTTTTTTTTTTTTTTTGTAAACTTTTAATTTATAAGAGTAAATAAAAATGATTTTTCTTTAGTTTACAGTATTTTACATGAATTAATTTAATCCAGCAACAAATTCATTGAGGTATTTTACGTATCAGATCATTTTAAACCAATTTAAGTACCCCAGCAATAGATTCGATGATTATTCCAGGAGTAAATAGCAAAAATTTGCAAGTTTTTTTTTATTTTGTTTGTTTGTTTTTTCCGCGATTTTTTTTTTTCATTTGACGAAAATGGCTATTTTATTTCATGATCGTTTGATGGAAAATGGCGTTTTATATCGCGATCGTTTGACGAAAATCACCGTTTTACATGGCGATTGTTTGACGAAACTCGCCGTTTTATTTCGCGATCGTTTGACGAAAATCGACGTTTTACAACGCGATCGTTTGACAAAAATCGCCGTTTTATTTCGCGATCGTTTGATGCAAATTGCCGTTTTACATCACAATCGTTTGACGCAAATCGCCATTTTACATCGCGATTGTTTGTCGAAAATTGCCGGTTTACATCATGATCGTTCGACGAAAATCGTCGTTTTACATCGCGATCATTTGACGAAAATCACCGTTTCGTTTCGAGATTGTTTGATGAAAATTGCTGTTTTATATCGTAATCGTTTGATGAAAATAGCCGTTTTATTTTACGATCTTTTGACAAAAATCACTGTTATATTTCGCGATCGTTTAACGAAAATCGCTGTTATATTTCACGATCTTTTAACGAAAATTGCTGCTATAATTCGCGATCACCTGACGAAAAAAAGCTGTTGTATTTCGCGATCGTTTGATGAAAATAACCGTTTTATTTTGCGATCTTTTGATAAAAATCACCGTTATATTTCGCGATCTTTTAACGAAAATTGCTGTTATATTTCACGATCTTTTAACGAAAATCGCTGCTATATTTCGCGATCACTTGACGAAAAAAGCAGTTCTATTTCTCGATCGCTTGACGAAAATTGCTGTGTAATTTCGCAATCGTTTGACGAAAATTCACGTTTTATTTCGCGATCGTTCGACGAAAATCGCTATTTTTTTCGCGATCGTTGGACGAAAATCGCTATTTTACTTTGTGATTGCTTAACGAAAATCGACAATTCTTAAAAATTAAAAAAAGCGGAAATCCGCCTTTCGGCGGAAAAGTGGCATCCCTGTATTTTATTGAAGCCAGAAGAGGATGAACATATTGGTGTTTTTATTGCTAGAGTGAAAAAGGTAGTCAAAGATTTAGCTGATGCTGGGAAAATTGTTGATGATGCTGAAATAGCATTTCAATTAATTGCTTTTCTTCCTGAGACTTATGAAAATATAGTAACTAAGTTGTATGCATTAGAAGATAAGAAATTTACTTCTGCTGAAGTGGAAACAGAATTATTAACTGAATATGGACGTTTAGAGAGCAAAAAGAAATTGGAAGAGTTTAGTCAATTGGATAAAACATTTTTAGTACAAGAAGCGAAAAGAAATGAATTAACTAATCTTAAAAAGCAAAATAAGCAGAGGGAAATAAAAATAGTTTGTTATCGATGCAACAACATTGGTCATTTTGCTAGAAATTGTAAAGTTAATTTAAATAAGGAACAAAAGCAGAGAAAGTTTGGAAATTATAAGAAGAATGAGAAATCACAATCTCAAAAACAGTCTTTATTTTATGTCTCAGAAATGGAAACTGTTCATGTAGCTAATGTTGAAGAGAATCTAGATATTTTCACATGGGATTCAGCTGCAACTTGTGATGTTCTAAATTCAAAGAAATTTTTCCAATCTTATAAGCCTTTAGAGAAAGTATTTATTAAGTTTGGCCCTCACCCTACTCAAGTTATAGGCTCAAGTTATATTTAAGCAATTACATTTTTATTTTATTTAAAGATAAAATATTTTGTCATTAATTTCTTTTTGATAATTAAAGTAATGTTTCTTATTTAAAAGTTAATACAATGTAAAGTTAAGTTAAAAAGAATTGACAGTTGATAAAAATAAAGTATATATTTATATTAATATTTTATTTTGAAATATATTTTATTTGTTGGTGCTCTAACTCATTTATTGACCAAACATTGATATAGAGTCAGACATTGCTTTAAGCATGTATTAATGAGAACTTATGTCATGTTTATTCTTATTTTGTTTAAATGATTTTAATTTTAATTTTGTTTGTTTTAATTCTGTTAAATAAAATTGTTATTTGTTTTTAAATTTGATTGGTTATTGTTTTCAATATACCATTTCACAGATGGCTACATTCTTGACAAATCTTACTGGCAAACAAATTACAGCATATACGCTTGACACGTGTACATACTCTGCAAACTATTTTTTGTCTTTCCTAATAGGATATGTTATCAATTTTGAGAGATATTGATGCATTAAGTAAATAATGAACTCACGTCAGCCTGCCATCTTAGGTGAAAATTTAAGTGTAAATTGATAATATTGAGCATATTATGTTGTTAAAAATCTGTTCCCTTTGCTGCATCATCATTCCATCACTTTTAAAGAAAATGTTTACTTCAATGTATTGTGCAGTATTCTCATTGGTCAGAATAGAGATATTCTATAAAACTGCTGGAGTGAAAATGCAGTAAATGGTACAGATTTTTAACAGTGTAGGTCATTTTTAAGCAATCTAGAATCTACTAAGAAGAATTCACTGCAGGGTGAAAAGGTTTAATATTTCACCCACTTGCCTGTAGCCACGTTACAAAACAGTGCTAAAATTGCGGTACGTGCTCCCACCAATCTCTTTTCCCGCATCTCCAAACTCCGAATCTGCAACAGACATAGTAGCTTGGACAGTATCATGTCTTATCGATCAAAGAATTATACTAGAAAACTGATTTCATAGGCTGTGAAGGTACACATACCAATACTGGATGCAAAGGGTGCTATGCATTTTGAATGACCTCTGCATTAGGTTGTTTGTTTAGTTTTAGTGTGCTATACATTTTGTTGAAATACCTTTTTGCCATCTATTTCAATATTTGGATGGTAAAACAAATGGCTCAAGAATATTTAGTGGTCAAATTGGGCAGAATCTCTTTGGTAGTGAAAAGCTCTCTGTGGATAAATTTTCAATTAACTGATTGTGAAATCCCAGAAGTGGACAGACAGCTGTAGAACAAGAATCAAAGATATTGTTTTGAAGTAACTCAAGCAATTAAAAGTGGCAACTTTTCAAATGACTTAAGAAAGCATGACGCTGGATAAATTTCACATGCCAAATGTTTCACTTGTGCAAATAGAATCCTTTGACTTTGTGTGAATGTGGAAAACCCATCAGATGCCTTAACCCCTTGGGGACGAGCGACACGTATACGTGCCGCAAAAAGGCTTTAGAATCATCGCTTATCCCCACCAGTAAAATTTTGCCGAAAAATTTGCCTTATTTAATCGGAACATTTCCGCGATTTAACAATGCACAAATTTCTGCTTTTTAAAACCGGTGACAACATTAAAAATTTCGTAAAAGGCTCCCGTCGCGAAGGGGTTAAAAGCCATAGTGACATTTACTTTAAAATCATGTGTGCCAGTTTGGTTTAAAATAAAATGCAGTAA
The DNA here is from genome assembly GCA_964019185.1 of Maratus speculifer. NCBI lineage: Eukaryota > Metazoa > Arthropoda > Arachnida > Araneae > Salticidae > Maratus > Maratus speculifer. Next base: position 237,337,239 of record OZ025293.1, on the reverse strand, counting down.
GTGCATTGCAAATGGGCCTTATAGAAATATTTCAATACCTGACTAACAACTCAAGAAAATTTTTTCCCTGAAATTGAACGACACTCGTTCTTTGGTAACCCTGAAAATCTACTGATGACAATCGCCTTTGATAAGAAGAAGAATATAAGAGAGCTAAGGATAACAAGAGTGCTAAAAGCAGGTAGACCATTTCAAAAGTAAAGGCATAAGAAACTTTAATGATCATAATTTAAACTTTGATGCAGCAAACTAATCAGAATTAATTGATTGGAATGTAACAAAATATTCATCTCAACTTCTTTTTCAGAGATTAACCAATAAAGAAGTACATCCCTTCATTCAATCAGGTGATATATTAGACTAAAAAATTTTCCTGTCAAACAGTATGTCACATTGGTATCCAATCAAGAGATAGAAACAACAGGACCATACTGAAATCAAGGTCCATACCAGATTTTTAAATCAAATCACAGTATGGATTTGCGTCTAAAAGTCAGATTTAAACAAATGAAATAACAAGTTATGTATTTAAAGAATGTCAGTAAATGTAATTTAACCTAACAACCCTCATTAGTTAGATGGAGTGAAGGGTGCGGGTGTAATACAAATTGCAGCCACCTCCCCATGGTGAGATCTGGATTATTTAATATTATGAAAGATCTAAACAAGAAAAGACCTGCTCAATTTATATGCAAATATTCTGAATACAAACTGACTTCAGGTTTATAATTTCTTAATTCATCAAAATCACTCAAAATCAAATTTTTTCCGATTTTTATTTCACTTGCAAGATTGGAAGATATTTTTTCAATACAAATTTTTTGCATTATTTTCATTTAACGGTACAATTTGCAAATATTTTTTACTATAGCAATAAAAAATATATGTACGTAAAAGTTTTTTTTTTTTTTAATTTAAAAATAATTGGATTTTTTTTTAGGTGGTTTATGTGATTTAGAAGATTTTCTTTGCACCATTCTAGTGTACATATGACATACTTCAGAATGTATTCCTTTTTTTTTTTTTTAGGTATGTACCGTAAAATGGGGGTGAATAGGAACGAAACTTCCCGGTCATACAAATAAATTCCTTATAAATATATGTGATGATATTTTTAGTTGTCAATTTTTTTTATAAGAAGGTAATAACATTTAAGAGTCGGGAAATTCAGTTTTAACATGTTTGCACAACTACTGGGGTACATAAAAAAACTTCAAGAGGATCCTCAAAAACCTCATTTTTTCAACGTCTTCAAAACTTTGTATGTAATTACAGAATTTTTCGTATTCTAAACCTAAGAGAGGTGATTTTTAATTAATGATAGACCTGTAAAGGATATGCTTAAATTCTACTTATTTCTAAACTACATAATGAAAAAATAAAAAATGGCTTATAATATCACAGGTTTAAGATTTACGGGGTGAATCGGAACATGTTTTCTCTCATGGTTTATTTTTATATACAGTAATAGTTTCATGTAATATATGAAAAAATATGTATGAATATGTATTATAACAATATTTTGTTTGTTCTAATTACTTGAAGAGTTTAAAGGTGCCAAGAAATTACTTGGTTAAACATAAAAGTCAACGCCTAATCCAACAGACATGGATCACACAATAAAAGAATTTAAAAATAGCAAATTAGTTAGAAAAACTTCACAGAATTATTCTCTGACATCCACAACATTACACAAACATCTCAAAATGAAAAACCAATTAAAAAAGAGAGAGATGCAAACAGTACTAAGGGCTGGGGATGAGGGCGTATTAGTAGATCGTATTAATACATGCAGCGATTGGGGCTTCTCAATAGATTCACTTACCCAATGACTTCTAGTAAAGGATAACACAGAACAGGAAAGAATTTGTATTAAATTCTACTTCTGCAATTTGAATATAGTTTTTTAAAATAAATTTTAATTTTTTCTTGATTTCGAAGTTGTTTTCTATTTTTTAAAAAGGCATATCTTTATTTGTATATAAGATAAAGGCTTGGTTTCACAGTAACTACGAGTTCAAGTTTTAATTGGAATAAATAGAGATTATAACATTTGTTCTGATTCACCCCTATCTGCGGGGTGAATTGGAACACCATTAAAAAAGTAAATAATACATATATAAACAGAACATATGTTTCGTTTTTGCTTAAAAAGTAAAGAACAAAACAAGACCAAAGTTTCTAGTAGAAAAATAAAAAAATTAAAAAATCAGTTGTTCCTTTTTTTTAACGTTGAAGTTGAAAAATGTTCCGATTCACCCCATTTTACGGTAACTTTTGAAATAATCATGATATCTTGTTTCTAATTTTAAAAGTATTGGTAAACATTGCACATTATATGTATTTAACCATAAAATGCTACTAATCAATACAAATTAAAATATTAATTACATTTTTTCTCCTTTATTTATTCAAGTTTGTATTGTATGTAGTTAAGTTTGTTTTTATTGTTAATTTTGTACCAATATTTTGTTATTTAAAATTTTACATATCAATAACATATTACAAATTTAAGACTAACCTGTATGGAACACGTTCATAGTACAAGCCTGATAATCCACAAAAATGATACCTTGGTTTTAAATATTTAGCTAAGTAAGAAATAGAATATGAGCTACCATCTTTTACTTTAGCAACATCATCTTTATCCTGAAAATGTAAAAATAAAGAATTGCTCTAAATCAAAATGAAATAACAAAAATTTACATAACTACACTATTGGACAATATACTTTTTAATAGACTGATAAAAAATCTGTGGAAAGAACTATAAATAAATATTATTGTGAAATTTTTGTCATTTAATATAGTAAAAAGGAATTAATAAATAGAAAAATTTAATCGATCATCAGCAGATATTTCTAATTTACAATACACTACTTACAAATCACACTACAAATATCAGAAAAGAAGTTTAATCCATTATATTAAATATTATATTAAATTCATTCATATTAAATTCATTCATATTAAATTTCTTCATTTTTAATGAACTCAGTCATATCACACTTGTTTGATTTTATCATGGCAGAAGCAATATAAAGTGGGGTTAATTTATTACAGTAGACTCCCTCAAATCCGCACAGCTTGGGACCAGAGGTTTTGCAGATTTTAGAATTTTGTGGATTTCTGGTCATTGCTTTGTTTACATTTTTTAAACAGTGATTTGGATGTAATTAATAATGCAATCTAAATTATAATGAATGCTTACAATCTATTAAAACATTAAAATAAGTAATAAACTAAAATAATAAAATGTTAAATAATTTTTTAAAATATTAAAAACAAAGGTCTAATTAATAATGTATGATTAAGTGTTCATTAGAAGGATGAAATGCATTTTTCCTAAATTATTCAACGAACACTTGCCTCATAAATAATGTACAATGCTAATTCACATCAAAATAGTAAAATTAGGACATTTTATTTCAGGCTTAGTCAGTCTTAGTAACCAAAAAAGCTTGATTAATACATAAATATATTCAGTGAGAAGTTATGATTATCATTAATGTCAGCAATATCTTGATTTTTTTTCAGAAATAAATTCATTCTTCCTTCAAGAAAAAACATGAAGTCATCAATAACAACAAAAATTACAAATTAATATATGTTTGGAATTGATATAAAACTACAAAAGTCAAATTTTGTCCCTATATCTGAACTGAATTTTTCATTGTTTACATTCATAAATTATGTGTGGATTTTTTAGAGTTGCAGATTTTAGGTTTGTGTATTTGAAGGAGTCTACTGTATTTAGTTTCTGTCTTCAATTTTAAGAGTAAATCAAATTATCTGACAAAATCTGAAAGTAGTGAACTAGAGACTGCTTTTGAAAATTAGTTTGTAGTTCGCTATTTAAAAAAAAAAATAGTTATAGTTAACTACATTTCCGATAAAAAATCTGTACGATAAAAAAGGAGTTTTCTAAAAACTGAACATAGACCGTGAGTAAAAAAATTCAGCAAAAGAGATAGTTATAATAATAGGTTGTTGCCTGGTGTAATATGGTAAAGTTAAAATTATTTACAACATTAGAACACCAGAATATTCGAATTCCAAGCATACCGGTTTCGGTAGCATATAGCATACCTTCCTCAGTGCTAAAGATAGTGGAGATTTGCTCATATATATATAGGGAGGATGGGGATTCAAGTGATAAGTTTCTTGACCAATAGGAAAACAGAGGATCCTAGGCAACAGCCAATAGGAAAACAGAGGATCCTAGGCAACAGCCAATAGGAAAACAGGGAACAGTTAATAGGAAAATTGGGATGAAAATGGAAAAGATATTGCGAGAATTGCATTAAAAGATTAAGAAAAATTAGTTTTAATGTAATATTTCCAACAGTCTGATAATGGTGGAATAGCAAAATCACAATTAACAAGATTAGGAAGATTTTTATGGATATGGAAAGCTTCAAGGAAGTTGAGTTCTTGTATAGAAGTAGGTTTAGTTAGTATCTTAACCGAATTGAAGTCAAAAGCATGACTCGTCTCCCAGCAATGTTTTGCGATTGAGGATTTCTTGATTTCTTGTTTTTCAATATATTGCTTATGTTCTTTAATACGAAATTTTAGACTGCGTTTGGTTTGACCAATGTAAGAAAGACCACACTGACAATTGATATTGTAAATGCCCCATGAATTTGATAAATCAACAGGATCTTTAAGGTTGGAAAGGTTGAGTTTGTAGGAGTAAAAATTATTTTGAAATCGAACCGACTAAGAATTTTAGCAATGGAAAAACTTGATTTTGGAAAGAAAGGTAAGACAATGCTAATATTGGAACGAGTAGAAGACTGAGATGAGTTTGAGGAGTGAGAGTTTTGCAATTTAGAAAGGGCAGTATCAATAATAGAAGGGTTGTAACCTCTATCAAATGCAATTGCTTTAATGTATTGAATTTCATTATTGAGAGACTGAGAATCAGAGCAAACATGAAGAGCACGATTTATGAATGTGTAAAAGGCAGCCATTTTTTGACTTGGAGGATGACATGAACGAGTGTGGGGGGGTAGAGAAACAGCGAAGCTTTTTCGATAGACAGATGTAGAGAAGCCAGTTTCACTGCGAGTGACAAGGGTGTCCAGGAAAGGGAGTGAACCATTATTTTCTGTTTCATACGTAAATTGGATATTGTTATCAATAGAGTTCATGATGCTAAGAATGTCCACAATATTGTGAAGAGAAGTGTCAAGTAAGGTGAATGTGTCATCAACGTACCGAATCCAGAAAGGGAAAGAGAATTTATCAAAAAGAGAGCATTCAAAATAGTGCATGTAGAAATCTGCAAGGATGGGAGACAGGGGCGAGCCCATAGCTAAACCATCAGTTTGTCTGTAAAAATTGCCTTGGAATGAAAAGGTGGTTTGAGAAAGACAAGTACGTGTAAGGGAAATAAGTTCTTGAATTTTGAAGCTTGAAAAATGAAATTCACGGAGTCTTTGTTCTAGACAAGAGAGGGCGCCATTTATCGGGACATTTGTGAAAAGGGATTTAACGTCAAATGAAACCATAGTGAAATTAGTCGGAGACAAATTTTGTATCATTTTGGCAAAGGTGATGGAATTCTTCACAGTGTATAAATTTGCTGATAGAAGGGGAGAAAATATTGTTGTTAAATATTTTTCTAAATTGTAAGAGGCTGTGCCAATATTTGAAACAATCGGACGAAAAGGGATATTGGGTTTGTGGACTTTAGGAAGAGCATAAAATCTTGCACAGTGTGCAGCAGAGGGAGAAATGTAGGGATGAGAAGACTTAGGCAAGAGAGGACAGGATTTAACTATGGACTTAATTACTGATAATTCATGATCAGAAGGGTCCCGAGATAGAAGTTTATATGGGCCATCTTTAATAAGGTTAGTTACTCCATCAATATAATGCTTTTTATCTAGAACGACAATCTGGCCCCCTTATCAGCTTTCGTAATTACAATATTGTTATTTGATTTAAGGTCTTTCAAAGCAGTTTTTTCAACAGGAGTGAGATTAGATTTTATACTGGAATAAAATCTAACTGCTTTGAAAGACCTTAAATCAAATAACAATATTGTAATTACGAAAGCTGATAAGGGGGGCCAGATTGTCGTTCTAGATAAAAAGCATTATATTGATGGAGTAACTAACCTTATTAAAGATGGCCCATATAAACTTCTATCTCGGGACCCTTCTGATCATGAATTATCAGTAATTAAGTCCATAGTTAAATCCTGTCCTCTCTTGCCTAAGTCTTCTCATCCCTACATTTCTCCCTCTGCTGCACACTGTGCAAGATTTTATGCTCTTCCTAAAGTCCACAAACCCAATATCCCTTTTCGTCCGATTGTTTCAAATATTGGCACAGCCTCTTACAATTTAGCAAAATATTTAACAACAATATTTTCTCCCCTTCTATCAGCAAATTTATACACTGTGAAGAATTCCATCACCTTTGCCAAAATGATACAAAATTTGTCTCCAACTAATTTCACTATGGTTTCATTTGACGTTAAATCCCTTTTCACAAATGTCCCGATAAATGGCGCCCTCTCTTGTCTTGAACAAAGACTCCGTGAATTTCATTTTTCAAGCTTCGAAATTCAAGAACTTATTTCCCTTACACGTACTTGTCTTTCTCAAACCACCTTTTCATTCCAAGGCAATTTTTACAGACAAACTGATGGTTTAGCTATGGGCTCGCCCCTGTCTCCCATCCTTGCAGATTTCTACATGCACTATTTTGAATGCTCTCTTTTTGATAAATTCTCTTTCCCTTTCTGGATTCGGTACGTTGATGACACATTCACCTTACTTGACACTTCTCTTCACAATATTGTGGACATTCTTAGCATCATGAACTCTATTGATAACAATATCCAATTTACGTATGAAACAGAAAATAATGGTTCACTCCCTTTCCTGGACACCCTTGTCACTCGCAGTGAAACTGGCTTCTCTACATCTGTCTATCGAAAAAGCTTCGCTGTTTCTCTACCCCCCCACGCTCGTTCATGTCATCCTCCAAGTCAAAAAATGGCTGCCTTTTATACATTCATAAATCGTGCTCTTCATGTTTGCTCTGATTCTCAGTCTCTCAATAATGAAATTCAATACATTAAAGCAATTGCATTTGATAGAGGTTACAACCCTTCTATTATTGATACTGCCCTTTCTAAATTGCAAAACTCTCACTCCTCAAACTCATCTCAGTCTTCTACTCGTTCCAATATTAGCATTGTCTTACCTTTCTTTCCAAAATCAAGTTTTTCCATTGCTAAAATTCTTAGTCGGTTCGATTTCAAAATAATTTTTACTCCTACTAATAAACTCAACCTTTCCAACCTTAAAGATCCTGTTGATTTATCAAATTCATGGGGCATTTACAATATCAATTGTCAGTGTGGTCTTTCTTACATTGGTCAAACCAAACACAGTCTAAAATTTCGTATTAAAGAACATAAGCAATATATTGAAAAACAAGAAATCAAGAAATCCTCAATCGCAAAACATTGCTGGGAGACGAGTCATGCTTTTGACTTCAATTCGGTTAAGATACTAACTAAACCTACTTCTATACAAGAACTCAACTTCCTTGAAGCTTTCCATATCCATAAAAATCTTCCTAATCTTGTTAATTGTGATTTTGCTATTCCACCATTATCAGACTGTTGGAAATATTACATTAAAACTAATTTTTCTTAATCTTTTAATGCAATTCTCGCAATATCTTTTCCATTTTCCACCCAATTTTCCTATTAACTGTTCCCTGTTTTCCTATTGGCTGTTGCCTATGATCCTCTGTTTTCCTATTGGCTGTTGCCTAGGATCCTCTGTTTTCCTATTGGTCAAGAAACTTATCACTTGAATCCCCATCCTCCCTATATATATATGAGCAAATCTCCACTATCTTTAGCACTGAGGAAGGTATGCTATATGCTACCGAAACCGGTATGCTTGGAATTCGAATATTCTGGTGTTCTAACGTTGTAAATAATTTTAACTTTACCAAAAGAGATAGTTATTTGTTTGTTAGTTGATTGATTGATTTGTGATCAAAACATTACGTTTGTAGACTCCAAAAGCAATAAAATTTTTTAACTTCACATTATCTAATTTTATATTGTCTTTATTTATAGCAACAATGCACTGTAAGGAAATAAATTAGCAAAAAAGATAGTTACTGGTAGTTGGTTGATTTGTGCTTCATAAAATTCGACTCATGCATTCGCAAAGTAATAAAGTTTTTAAACTTCACAGTTGCTAACTTTCAATAGTTATTTTACATATGTTTTAAAAAAATGTATCATTATAGTAAATTTTACAGAATAATACATAATATTTCCTTTAGGACTAAAAAATTTCATGAAATATACTTACAAGTGATATAGCATAATTTGTCACATCTTTAGGCCACTGCGATGTCAGTAAAATATCTGTTCCAGATCCTATAGAATTTATCATAGATTTCACTAATCGTCTAGAAATGTATATATTGTACTTGTTGAATGTGTCTTCCACTGCACCTTTATTATTATGAAGATTTTCAGGCAGTTCTATACCACTTAAGTAAGCAATTTTTAGACCAGTACTACCAACAATACGGCCCATTTTACCTGTTCAGTATCAAAGAAATTAAACACAATTAAATAAAAAATTAAATATTTATATTTCAAAAAGATTTGATATTTTTACAAAATCATAATTATAAAATAAAATTACGGACTGTATACAGGATGTCCATCTTATCATTGGCTAATTCTTATATTGTTAGTTTTAGAGATATAGTTAAAATTGCCAAAAATGTTTTAAATGTTGCTGTTCATCATATGAAAATCCACTTACACTAAAAGTTATTCATTATAGAGCGGTGAAATTAATGTTTTTTTTATACTGTCCCTTAGTCTTATAAGCTGAATTTAGAAAAGTTTTTTTGTGCTCTACCAAATAAAACAATAACAATATATTCTTTTACCCCCAAAAACTTACCAAGTTATGAATTTTTGACATTTTCTGTCTCTAAAAATATTTTCTTAATGTTAGAAAATGTTGAAACTTTAAAGGTTCAAAATTTGATCAGAAATGGAATTTTTACTATTTTACTTGTACGAGAAAGTTTTTATCATAACTTACATGATTCAGGAAGCAAATAAAAATTTCAGTTTCATAATATGGAGTTGTGGCTGTTACGATAAATAAACTTCCTATAGTGATCCTTACAATGAAGAGACAAACTGAAGCAAAATGGCTTGTAGTAAAATGTATTATTAAAATTGTAAATTCAAATCTAACATATTTCATTATTAATCAACTTAAATATGTGATAGTTTGAAAAAATAACTGCAAAAATGAGGAATGCATGAAATAAAGACAAAAAATCTTGTAAAGAATTGGTTATTTAAATCTACTGTTGAGTGTGAGTGAAAAAAACAAAACAAAATGCATGATTTAACAAAAAACTTCTCAAAATATAACTTGACAACACAGAATAGAATTCAGTGTTAAATTCTATTTAAAATACCAATAACAAGTTGTAAATTAACAACCAATCAAAATCAAAGAGATTGTCTATTTGGCAGTTGTTATCACATACATAAATAAATACACTATATTCAGTTAAACGAATTAAATCAAAGTGCTGTAATTTATAGTATATAATCTGTGGATCAAACAAACATTTTTTGACCCAGAATTTATTTTAAAAGAAATGTAACTTTTTAGATCATCGTAAATATCTGTCTGCAATCACTAAATAATATTTCTGGTTCCAAAAATAATTGTTTGATCCATGGATTATACGCAGGAAATTATGGTATCGCTAATTGTGCGATCATCAAAACACTAAACAACCAAGAATCTTATTGTGACATTTTACCAAGTAATCTCAAGACCTTGTTAAATTACAAGTTTATGCATACAATTGGTCATAACTTCTTTGCAAAAAAGGGTTGATCAACACACCACTCATACCAATTAATCAAGAATGAAAAGAAACCATTCTATTTCTGTAAATGAAAACCATAATTTTATTTAATATCATTTGCAAGATTTAACCACTAGATAGATATACAGGGTGAGTCATAAATATCGAAACAATAGGCTATCTCCTTAAATATTGCCTCTAGACCCATACTTCCAATTGCAAAAACTCATAAAAAAAGGTAAAATTTCTGATAATATAAGTTGCAACTCCATGGGAGGTCTAGTTGAAAAAATATTAAAATTAAATTTTTATACAGCCCCCGTAGAGCAAAATTCCCAATTAGGAAATTATTCCTTATCCATTCCTAAATTGAACAAAAAAAATTTCATCTCCCTATCTCAAAACCTGACAGAGATATCAAAATCTAAAATTCTCAAAAATTCGTGACTTACACCACTTTACCATGCCTGTAAACGAAGTGTTTTTCATCCATTTTCAAAGCAAATAAGGGATCTCCAGAAATTGTAACGTTATTATATGTCGGTTTAAGACCGTGCCTCTTATTTGGCCATAATAAAGCAGCATATTGATTTAAAATTGAAACTTGTTTCTAAAACATATTAATCGTTAACACTTGAGGTCTGAATAAATCGTAATATTTAGGTCCGGTCCTAAACTGACCCATAGGGAAAGAAGTTCAGCCCGGCATGAAATAATGTTAAAATCATAATCCGACCAGCCTGGAAAAATGCTTAAATCGTAGCCGGCTCAGCCGTGAATTTCTACATAGTTTTTTACTTCAGTATAGTTAAAAATTGTTTTGACCAAAAATACTTAATATAGAATTTCGTTTTTTATATTTATACTCTTTATTATTAAAGAGGCACCAAAGGCTGTGATATATTTATTTTATCAATGAATGTATGTTTATATGCAAATGTTTCACTTATATTTTATTATCGCTAATCCATATCCCGTGCGTTGAAGACTTTGGAAAATGTTATACAGTAAAACCTTTTAAGACAGAATCACATAGGAAAGAAAAAATACGTAACGGACAAATGCCCTTCCTATGAAGGTTAAATGGAGTTTATTTTTTTTTTCAGGTATTATTGTATTTATTTTGCATGGATCAACACATTTTCTGTTTAAGACAGAATTCTGTCATAGGCAGATTTTTTTTCTCTGGTTTTATTTTGTTTAATTTTTTATTTTTTTTATTGTTTTTTAAAATAAAAGCGGTTTTAAAATTTATGTGGTTTTCGTAAAAATATTGATTAAACCAAATTTTGCTTATTTTATGTACATATTAGGTCTGTGATTTTAATACGGATTGTTCGAGACCGGGATTAAAAATTTCGTCCAGTGCAAGTCTGGGAAAAAGGAAGCAGTCCCCTCCGGTATGAAAAACACATTAGACCCGGATAGGTGAGTCTCCAGAAAAAAGTAACGTCTCGGTTTTGATCTGACCTGAGCCCAGAATGCAGATTTTTTAACAGCCTCTACAGGACAACAAAAAGCTTGAAGTTTTGAGAGCTAAATTTTTAAAAAGGACTTAATCTGCATCTTAGAAAAGCATTCTTTTAAATAACTAATGGGCAGTAAAACAGTGCATTTCGTTTTTCTGTATAATGAATTTTTTTCCCAACTATTTCTTGTCTTTAAATTATTAAAAGTTAAGAATTATTAAAGAAAAAAGTACAAACTTGAAACATGTCATTTTTAATTATTTTTCCTTACTTTTGTTTAAAAAAATGAAAAATTATTTACTTTTGAAAATATGATTTTTTAAAAATTATTTTTCAAATAAATATTTTTAATAGTTCTAAAATAAATATTGAAAAACAAAAACCTCGAAACAAAACTTAAATCAGATTTTCCTTTTTAGTTAAATAGAAAGAAAATGAAATCCGATAAATAATGTTTGGAGTTATAACGATTTTTAAATATTGCATTGAAACCAGTACTAACCATATGAAATTTTTATAAATTTTATGATAAATTTTAGCATGTGATTTTCTTAGCAAATTATATGACTAAAATATACAAAAAAAGAAAAAAAATCAAAATTCTAACTCAAAAGATAGATTTTTTACGCGTTTCCTACAACTGTTAAAGTAACATTATCTTTTGAATTGCGCGCATTTCAATTTGTGTCTAATGCCTTAAAACCTGATGAATTATTCAAACGGTTATAACTGCGCGAATTTTTAAGATATGAAGATGCAACTTTTTGTGCATTATTCAGGACTGGATAAGGAAAGTTTCCCTAATTGGAATTTTTATCCTACGGGGGCTGTATAAAAAGTTAATTTTCGTACTTTTTCAAATAGACCCCCCATGGAGTTGCAACTTATCAAAAATTTCACCGTTTTTTATGAATTTTTGCAATTGGAAGTATGGGTCTAGGGGCAATATTTAAGGAGATAGCCTATTGTTTCGATATTTATAACTCACCCTGTATACCTTAATAAAATGTTTTACATACACACTAAATAATTTAAAGAATTTATTTAGAAAATTTATCCATATTTGTGGACTTAGAAAATTTCACACCATTTTATAACATGATACCAGAATTTCACACCAATTTATAACATGATACCAGTTGCTTATGAAATGACAACAAAGTGGAAAGATGGGAGGAATACTAATATTATATACTGGCATAACTTTTCAAAAAAGTAACAATTTTGACATAAATGGATTCTCATATCATAAATTGAAAAAATTTAAAACATCTTTACAGCTGGAACCTATAAAATTTAGAATTTACGAATTAACTAGTGGACAACATTAAAAAGTGCCAGCCTGAACAATGTGTTTCACGATAAATTTAAATTTAAAAACAATAAAATTCTTATTATTTTTGTTATTTCAGGTATAATGTGCAATTTTATATAATAAACACTGACATAAAAAGATGCAGAAAAACTTATTTAATGAATTTCCAAAGTATCTATTAAGTTTTATTTTTTTAAACAGTGTGACCTTGAAAATCCAACATTCAGAAATCTGGCAACTTCACAAATCCAGCATCAAAATCATCCCCCCCCCCCCCTCACCCACACACACATTTTTTTTACACTTCCGGTTTACAGCAGAAAGAAAGATAGCAATTATTTATGAAATGAAACTTCAATATTGAAAGCAATGGATTAGCGGGCAGTGAGATTGCTGCTGTTGAACTAAATAGTACTACCAATAATGCTTGTAGCAGCTCAGAAGAATGAGGATGAGGGGCAGGGAAAATGGTAACTCCAGAAAAATGCAAAACTTTGAGAGGAAAATTAATATTGGCTGTTAGATAATAAAAAGATTGTATTCTGTAATCGATATTCTTAGATAAAATCCAGGTAAAATTTGCTGAAGAATGTCCCAAAAAATTTAAGCAAATAAAATTCAGATAGATGGATCAGAAATTACATGAAAAAAAATTAACTGTTTATTAGAGTTTCTTTTTTTCTTTTTTGTTTTTAAGTATATTTTTATCCCTCACATAAATATCAATTTGCTATGAAAGATTATAAATAAAGGCACCATGAAGAATGAGAAAAGTATTTTTGTTGTTCTTTCAGAAATTCAGAATTTTCAATAATCTGGTTGGGTCTTGATCCCTAAAATGCCAGATTTCTGAGGTTATATTGTATTATAGTGCATTTTTTCTCACAGTTTAACAGTATAATAAAAAAACCATGTATACTATATGAACAAAAGTGATCAACCTTGCATTGAGATTTTAAACATTTCATTAAATATCTAGAAAAATACATGAGGAATTATTCTGAAAATTCAGTTGCCTAAACAGAATAGTACCTGTCTTATGTTTTTGTGAAGATTTTTTCCGAAAATCCATAAGGGACCATCAACAAATTGAAAAAGAACAAAGATCTTTTGGGTAATCTTATCAAAACTAATATAGCAAAAGTGCTCAAACTGCAGATTATCATTAAGTGTCTTATTGTAATAAACTGTGTTCATTTCTATGAGAATAGCATGTATATGCATTCTTATAGAGAAATTAAAGTTTTTATAAAAACAGTCCCAAATTTTAGTCAAGTTTTTTGCTTATAATTTGCAGAGTTTTTAACATAAAAATTTTTCTCTTTAGAAATTCTAGACAAATAGTATTGTACATAATATGCTGTAATCAGAATTTTAAAAAAATAATAAATGTATGAAAAATGAGCAGATTTACTAAATAATGTTTAACTGTGCATGCATAAATGCAATCAAAATGTAATTTGCATAATGTGTTAATAAAATATATAGAGCAACTTGTGAAAATCTCAAAAACATAGTTTGAAAATTCTGAAAATTATTGTCGATAGAATAAGTTAAAAATCCCTTATTCCCATAATGAAGCAAAAAGCTGACGGGTTGTATCCAGATATAGTAGTATGTGCAATATCGCATATGCTATATCTATACTAATCAATGAATATATGGAGACAGCCCCTCATCTTCTTGCTTCATTTTGGAAATAACAGAATTTGGACTTTTTCTATCGACGATAATTTTCAAGCTATATTTTTGATTTTTCAACAAACTTTCACAAAAGTTGCTCAATGGATTTAGCTAACGCATGCAAATTGTATTTTAATTGCATTCATGCATGCACAGTGAAACCTTATTTAGTAAACCTCCTCATTTTTCATACAGTTTTTATTATATTTTAATTATGATTACAGGGAATTATGTACTGAATTATTTCTCATATTTTCTAAAAAGAATTTTTTTTTATAAAAACTCTGCAAATTATAAGCAAAAAACTTGTCAAAATTTGGGACTGTTTTTATAGAAATCTTAATTTTTCTATCAGTGTACATGCTATCCTCATAGAAATGAACACAGTTTATTACAATAAGACAATCATAATATGCAGTTTGAGTGCTTTTGCAACATTAGTTTTGACAGAATTATCTAAAAGATCTCCATTCTTTTTCAATTTGTTGACGGTCCCTTATGGAATTTCTGGAAAAAAATCATCACAGAAATAAATGATCTTTACTATTCTGTTTACACACCTGGAGTTTCAGGATAGTTTCTAATGTATTTTTCTGGATATTTAATAAAACATCTAAAATCGGGAGTGACTGGTCAGCTTGGCCATATAGTGTATGTGTATAAAGTACAGTCATGCGTAAAAAAAATAATCACCCTCAATAAAACTAGAAAAATAAAATGTTATGTATATCATACAATTCCTTCATATTTAAAAAGAAATTAACATTCAATTCACTCCTAACATTGATACCAGAACACAAAGACCTTCAAATACCTTCAAATTATCCTGTTCATAGATTTTAAAGAAATTTCAATATCTCTAGAGATAATCAATACAAATATTACACTTATTACAAGGGTGGCCTCAAAAATGAAAGAAATCTGTACATTAAGGTTCAAATTTAAAGAAATTTAATAATAGAGCAGCTGGGAGATCAATGGGACATTCTCAATACTTCAGGCAATAAACATTCTTCTTTTGTTGTTTCCTATTTTCATATGTGACAATACCACAGTGTGTTTTAGAAACAAAAGCAGAACCAAATGTCTATTTTCCTTTTTCTTCAAAGTTGCATTTCTTAAAGCTCTGCTTAATTTTTTTTTTTTTTTTTTTTTTTTTTTTTTTTTTTAATTTGAAGTTGTCAAATATCTTATACAATATAAACAATTAAGAAATTAAGATATGAGTATTTTGTAGTTATTATTTGAAGGTTCAATGCTGGTAATTAAATTGTATGAATTTACCATTGTGACAAAATAATTTCAGAGGCAAAATGGCTGATAATTGAATACATCCATCATGGAGATGATTGGGACATTTCAAATGGAGATGAAGGGGGGGGGGGGTCAGTTTCATTCCTCCCTACAGATGTTGAAAAGTTTAGTAGGAAGACTGTTTAATGTTACACAACATAATAAAATTGGTAGGTTTTCTTTATACAATATTTATTAAATGATCACTGACTGAAATGAAACTCATCAGTGAAACCAACCTTTCTTGGCCAAATGTTTTATGATTGCAGAAAATTCTTTTCCAATTACAAAAATGTTTCAAATGAAGTAAAGTAATATTTTAAAAGCTATTTGGATTAATAAAAACATTTCTTAAAAAATTGCAAAATTTAAACTTTTATACAGTCCCTGGTTTCTATTTAGTAAAATTTACCTATTACACTTAATGGTAAGACAAAAAGTCTGTTCATATAACACTAAAATTGACTGAGCTATGAAACTTTAAAAATGCATGACTTATATCACTTTTTTGCATCTGAACACAAACGAATTTGGCCATGCTTTGAGGGGTCATATACAAAATAAAAAACATATTTCATATGTATCTGCACTTAAAAAAAATTGAACAAGTATTACAATTGAGTTAATTTTTATTAAGTTTCACATTGTCAGAATAATCCCATTTTAGCATATCTTTTATTTTGTAAAGATTTGAGACTGTTTCTTTTCATGATGTCTTTTAACAAAAGTTATGTTATTTTTAAATGTTTTCATTTAACTTCAAGAATTGTATGTTTTTGCAGTTCAATATTTGTACTCAATCTTTAACTCACTTTTAAATATCCGATTGAGATTAAATTTTGCATACTGACATAAAACCAATGACAATCTAATATTATTATAATTTTCAATGGTTACCATTTATACTTATTTTACAGGACAACATAAAAAATCTGGGATACAATAAAGAAATTTAAGAAAAAGTTTAGATAAGATAACAAAAGACTGTGATGGTTCTGTTTTTTAGCTTTTATGTATTTTTTAACATTTAAAACTGAAGATTACCTTAATTTTTAACCACCATGTCAGGATTTTTTTCAAATCATAAATAGTCAAATTAAAAATGTATAACATAAAATAGAAAAGTTGGCTATGTTTTCTAATTTTTGAAAATTGATTTTTATGTACTTTTTAGCACTGAATCTGAAAATGATCTTCATTTTTAACCATCTCGTTGGAATTTTTTTTGCAAATCATAAATGTTAAAGTTGAAATATAGCAAAAGTCTCATACTATAAACAGATATAAAACTTCTTTTATTTTATTTAATAATTTATTCTTTTATTTTTGGCTTATGCTATGTGATTCTTACAGCGAAAGAGCTGAGGGGGTCTGATGAGATAGGGGATGGTATTTAATTTTCACTTTGAACTTTTAAAATTTGAAGTTTACAGTTTGCAAAAAATTCAGATGTTATGATGAAAAATAAAGGTCATTTTTAGATACAGAGGATGATACATTTTGATACATAAAAATGAACTATCAAAAGTTAAAAACACAGCAATCACATCTATTTAATAGTATGAAATATTTGCTATTTTTTCTTTTATTAGCTTTAAAATTTATGATTTGCAAAAAAAATCTTCATATAATAATAAAAAAAATGTAAGTCAATATCTGATTTAACAATATAGGATAAACAAGAATAAATTATCAATAGCAAAAAAACATGACATATCCAACTTTTGCAGGCTGGTGTAATCTAATAACATTTTAAAACATGTATAATTTTGAAGAGAATTGAGGCTGTTAATTTTCATCATTTTATTTAAAAAAAATTCAGCTTTTCTTCTTTTATGTCTATTATAAACTGTATATTTTGCATTAATGTACCAGAATGCATAAAGATTTCAAATTTATATAGTAATGTTAATTTTCCTCTCAACCATTTTTTTAATATATCTGATGAAATTATATTTCTACTTAATTAGTGAATGACCCCTAATTTACAGCAAAAAGCATGTTCCAAATTTAAACAGCTATTACTTGATCAATTTTAATTGTAGAATAATAGGACTTCTTTTTTTTAAATTTACTTCTGAGTTTAACAGTGAAATTTTATTAAACATTACTTATAGAACTGGGGTACCATTATAAACTATTTATTACTACGATATGAAAATCTTAATTTGACAATTTTTTAAGAAATGTTATACAGTAAAATGGGGTGAATCGGAACACTTTTCAACTTTAACATTAAAAAAAAGCAATGACTGATTTTTTAATTATTTTATTTTTTTACTAGAAACTTCGGTCTTGTTTTGTTCTTTACTTTTAAAACAAAAACGTAACATTTGTTACTGTTTATATCTATATTTATATATATATTTTAATGGTGTTCTGATTCACCCCGCAGATAGGGGTGAATCGGAACAAATGTTATAATCTTTATTTATTTTGATTCAAACTTTAATAGAGTTAATAAAAATAGTTTATAATGATAAAGGAGGAATAGGAACAGGTAGTTACTATCAAACGAATCCTTTATTTTATACTAAAGTAAAGATATGCATTTTTAAATAATAGAAAACAATGTTGAACTCAAGAAAAATTAAAACTTATTCTAAGAAATTGTATTCAAATTGTAGAAGTTGGAATTTAATGCAAATTCAGCCCTGTTCTGTGTTATCCTTTACTTATAGTCATTTGGTAAGTGAATCTATTGAGTAGCTCCAATCGCTGCATGTATTAATACAATCTACTAGTACGCCCGCATACCCAGCCATTAGTACTGTTTGCATTCCTCTCTTTTTTAACTGTTTTTCCATTTTCAGATGTTTGTGTAATGTTGTGGATGTCAGAGAATAAATCTGTGCAATTTTTCTTAGTAATTTGCCACTTTAAAATTAATTTTATTGTGCGTTCCATGTCTCTTGGATTGGGCGTTGACTTTTTTGCTTAACTAAGTAATTTCTTGGCACCTTTAAACTCTTCAAGTAATTAGAACAAACAAAATATTGTTACAATACATGTTCATACATATGTTTTCAGATATTACACGAAACCATTAGTGTATATATAAATAATCCATGTGAGAAAATATGTTCCAATTCCCCCCGTAAATCTTAAACCTCTGATGTTACAAGCCATTTTTCATTTTTTTCAATCTTTAGAAATAAGTAGAATTTAATATAACATATACTTTACAGGTCTATCATTAATTAAAAATCCCTACTATTAGGTTCAGAATATGAAAAATACTGCAGTTACATACAAAGTTTTGAAGACATTGAAAAAATTACGTTTTTGAGGATCCACTTGCAGTTTTTTTATATACCCCAGTAGTAGTGCCAACATGGCAAAACTAAATTTCCTAACTCTTTATGTTATTGCCTTCTTATAAAAAAATTAGCAACTAAAAATATCATTACATGTATTTATAATGAATTTATTTTTACGACTGGGAAATTTCGTTCCTATTCAACCTGCTGTTCCTAACCACCCCATTTTACGGTAATTGATACAAATTGATTTTAAAATATTTCTTCCCTTCATTTAAAACATTTTTGTAATTGGAACTATAACTAATGGTTTAGAAATTAGCCATTGGCCACCACTGAGAGTGGACACCCTGTATTACAATCCACAGTTTAAAAAAAATAATTTATGACTTAGTTTTAATTCTTTGAAAATTGAATAGTTGTATACTCTGTATTAGGGTAGATATTTTGAATACACGAAAGTTAAGTAAAAAAAATAAAGGTGAAATGGATTTATTTATACATAGTAATTTCAAATACTTTAGGGAATTCCGTATTATCCTCATATTCTTTGATTCCAGTAAAAGGCATGTTTTTGTAAGTTAAGATCTTTTACAATTCACATACATATTGGAGAAATTGAGGCCTGCTTTTTTGCATCCATAATTTTTCTGGCAGGTCTTCTTGCATTTGCAAGAAAAAAAGTGTAAAATCAGCTTGATTTGCTGGTGGCTGTAGCATGGTTACTAGCTCATTTTTAGGTAGATTTCGCATGAAATACTACCTATTGTGGATGCTCCTATGTTCGAATTTCTAAAAAATTTTTGCAGATCTATGCAAATCATAACCCCTAGACCCCAAAACTACCATCAGTAAAAAAATTTATATCTATCTATCTTTAATGGTTCTATATATATATATATGTATATACATATCACTTTTTTGTAGACACAATAACATCTATAATTCTGTTTCAATCTCCTCCAAACTTAATACATAAAACTAAGGAATATAAAATCTCGGTTGAGTTCATTAACTGACAAAATTGGACCAAGGGGGTGGAAATAGGGAGGGTTTTTGTGAAAACTGAAAAAATGCCATAACTTCTTAATTAAAATAGATATCGAATCAGTTTAAAGTTTATATTACTTCTAAAAGATGGGCCAAAAGTTTATGCATGACAAATTTTTGATAAAGTTCAAAATGGGCTGAGGTGAAAAAAATAGGGGTTTTTAGAGAAAACATTCATAACTTCATTAATTCTCAAGATATCAAATCCAACTAAATTTTTTATAAATGTTCTCAAAAGTATCTAAAACTTTTGTATTTGCATGTTTTTGATAGGACTAACTCTTACTGATAAAAAAATAAAAAATGAAAACAAAAAAGGAGGAAGGAAAAAGAAAAAAATCCATTACTACGTCAATTCTTAAACTATCAAATCCAATTAAATTTATTATACATCGTCTAAAAAATATCTACAACTTCTATATTGACAAGTTTTTCATAGGACCAATTCTTATAGCAAAAATAAATTAAATAAAAATAGAAGTTAAAGAAAAATACCTTATCAAAACTGCTTATATTCTGACTCATTTTTAAATTCATTTTTGATTTTAAAAATATCCAAATGGCAGGTTCTCTTATTTAGGAACTATATAATGTGACATATTGGCCAGTTTTTTTATAAAGGCAGAATATATTTCAAAAAAGGCTGCCAAATTGGGTATTTTGAACAGAATGTCTCGAAGAGAACGCAACTGAAAAATTGAGGAAGTATTCAAATAACAAATTGTGTTTTTTCTGACTCGTATTTAAATCCATTTTTGCTCTCAAACACATCCTATTGACAGGTCCTCTTATTTAGGAACTAAATAATGTGACATATTGGCCAGTTTTTTGATAAAGGTAAAATATATTTCAAAAAACGCTGTCAAAGTGGGCATTTCATGCAAAATTTCTCGAAGCTATCATGATAGAGGATGCATTCAAATAACAAATTGATTACTTTATGACTCATTTTTAAATTTAATTTTGTTCTCATATGCATCCAGTTGGTAGGTTCTCTTATTTAGGAATTGTATAATGTGCCATATTCGTTAGTTTTTTGATAAAGACTGAATATATTTCAAAATATGCTGTCAAAATGGGCATTTGCGCTGAATTTCACTTAAGATGATTCTGATAAAACCAGTTCTTACAGAAAAATGAAATTTAAAAAAATTTCAAAACCGGCCAAACAAAGTTGTTAAACTGGGTTTATCTCTAATTATATTTTATTTTTTGTTGTTGAAATGAACACTCTTCGAAATCTATCTCCATCTATAGGCCAAGCCGACAGGGATTTTTTTTGTTTTCTGCCAACCCCTTTGTCCAGTGTCCTTTTCATTACCAAGCCATTGTTGAACTTAAAAATACACCCTCAAGAAATGAGACTTAGTTTCAGATTTTGTAGGAAGTAAGGATGCCAAATGAATTAAAATTTAGTATGAAAACCTAAGGTTACATAAATATCTCAATTTGTTTAATGACATAGCTTCTTTGTCATCTAATTTATACAATGAGGCCAAAAAATGATTGCCAGGACCAATAATGATCATCTGGCCATAGGGCCTTTAAAAATTTCAGTGGTTGAACTGGGGCCATCGCGGAAAAACTTTCCTCTCTTACGGGCCTGCTTCAGAGCCAAGATGATCTCACGCAAGGGATCTGAGTAGCAAACAAAATTTATCGAATAACTATATATGTGCATAAAAAACAGTGCTTTAAAGTTCCCTTTTACGATATTCTGTTGAGCAATTTATGGTTTATTGAAAATCTGCTTGAATTACACATTCAATAAATATATACCCAAAGTTCAATAAACATATTTTTTACTTGATTTTCCCCTTCATTTCAAAGACATTTGAATATATTTGATTCAAAGTTTTTGTCAAAGATTTTAACATGAACAATATATTTATGGAGGAGAAAATAACACATTAAAATTACACAAATTTAACAATAAAAAATGTTAATGCAAAAATTGTCAAAGAATTTTAGTGGTCTTTTTCAGAGAGTTTAGGTTAAAATATAACTTTATGGCAAAAGAAATCATGCATTAAAATTACATAATTTTAGCAGCAAATAATTGTAATTACAGTCAAAGATCTATAATCCGCACACCCATATTCCACTGTTTTCTATAATTCACATTATTTTACGAATGTAAACAATGAAATAAATAGTTAAAAAATTTACAAATTAGTGATCCCAAAACGATTTTTTTCAAAAAATTTTAAAAAAATGAGAAAACAATGAGAAAACAGTGGATTATGGGTGTGCGGATTATAGATCTTTGACTGTACTTTTAAAAATAAACATGTCATAATTTAAAATTGTAAATATCAAAATTGTTAATAAAAATATAAGTAAAAATAAAAATATTACTTTCTTCAAACAATAAAACAAAAATTCTATTTATCAATTTAAAATTTTTAATTTTATAATGCATGATTAACTTAAAATGCACATTCTGTTTATAGGCATTAAAAAAAAGACATTTTATACTATTAATATGTACTCTCATAAAATTTACAACAAATATATAGCAGTTAATATTTCTTCACACAAAATAATTTCATTTAAATAAACAATATTAAGGAAGCTAAAGTTTCATGAAACTTGTTAATGACCGTTATATGTCTGTTAATGTAGATAATTTTCTTTTATTAGATGTGAATTTTCCATTGTCATTTTTAACTTTTGTGTAGTTATTTAATAAAATATTTGATATTCCTGACAAACACACTTAAATAAATATGAAATTTGGTTTCCACATTTACATTTACTAATGAAATCCAGACCAAAAAGTTCAGTCTTTTCAATTGTAGGTTGCATAATGAGTTTTTTAGGCTCTGGAAATTTTAGAAAAGAGCTTTCTTAATTATGATTGATTAGTTTTTGAAAAATTTGAAATGCATTTACAATTAGAAATAATAAAATTTCCTGAGGCCATTTTAATTGGTCCCTATCTGCCAACATCAAATATTTATACACTTCATTCGGGCAGTCTAATTCTAATTTTTCTTGTTTGACTAATATATTGATGTACTCAGAACATTTTAATTTATGAGAAACTTTATAACCAATATAACCTGTTATAAAAGTTAATACAGACATTGTTTCATTTTTTATCTCTATATCATTACTACGGTTAAACACATCGTAAAAAAAATCTGGTATGTTTAATTTTTCGATTTCATCAACAGTTGTATTATAATTTAAATCTTTTAATTCAAATTATTCATTTTGTTGTGAATATAAACTCAAAATTTTTAACTTTCTTTCTGCTTCCATGACTTGTATACAAGATATATTATAATTTCCTCCACTCATCTGTCGATATTGTCCAAAGTGGGCTTCTAAAGTATCAGTTTGAAATTTAATCAAAAGTATGTATTGTGAATTAGTTGTTTCAAACATATATTTTATAATTTCAATTAAAGTATCCATGGTAAATTTTAAAACAAAAATGTTTCTTTTCTCAGAAGTCCTCCTTTAGTTAGAATACCCATTTCTTTTTTCTCATCTGCTTTCAAAGTATACATTTTATTCCATTCACTGGATTTAATTAAAAATAAAAGGTTATCTTTTGTAGATGTTATTGGTTTTGATAAAGTGTCATTTAGATATATTCCTTTCTCAGGAGGCTTTATGTTCACAATTTTCCACCACTTGGAAAGTAAATCAATAAATAATTTTGTGCTTAATGCATTATCATCCAACTTATCTACTGACATGTCTAAAGCAATAGAATTAGTTTCATCAAATAAATTCAATGCATGCTTAACATTCTGTCTTTCAATAGAATTGGGAAATAATACTTTTTGGGAAAGTTTAGGAGCTAACTTTGTAACTGAATCTTTTTCTTTTTCATAGACATCTATTAAATTTTGTAAACTAGCACACATGATATCTTTATTATTAGGATTAGGAAAATAAATTTTCTTATCAGGGGCAGTTTGATTCAATCAATTATTGTGTACTGCTTTAATTTTATGAACAGTATCAAATAAGAAAAATATTCTTTTGTCTGGATTGCATATGTATGGTTTTAGTTCTCCTGTACACATTTTTGTAAACATGTTTCTGCTTATCCTATTGTTATCCAATATCATTAAAAAAACTAAAACCACACCTGTGGAGCATTTCTAGCACTTTATTAGTATATGTAAGAAGTGTATGAGCATTTAGATTGCACACTGGAAATAATGAAACTACATCCTTATATTTAGACAAGACTGATGAAATCATAAAGGTTTGAATCGTCATAGCTTCAGATTTTGAATTTTCAGACATGCCAATGACATGACCAGCTTTATAATTAATAGAGGAATTTATATATTTCATCTAGCAAAAGATTCATAGTTTTTGCATGCTCTTCCAGGTTATCAGCTTTATTTTTAAGATACAATTTAAGGTTTTGACATGAATTTTTAGAACATAAATATGTTAATTTTCTTAAGTATGAAGGATGCGGTAATATTAAAACTTTGCTGTTTCGAATTAAATTGTTTACCACAGGGTAGCTTAAGTAGATTTCTGCGGACCAATATATAAGGTCAATTGTATATTTCAGTTTTTTCATCAACACAAATGCCAATTGTTGATTCACAAATTTTAAAACAAGATTATTTTCATCACTGCATTGATCATCGTTTATGCATTTCTCCAGATATTTCATAGCAAAAGTCAAATTTTCACTTAATGTCATTGAATGTTCATTATAACAATTCAATTTATTTAAAATATTTTCAAACTTGCTCCATTTATCCCATTTAAGCTCATTGTCTAGTAACCATTTAAAAAAATTTAGATCAATTAAATTATTTTCATAATATATTTTTACAGTCAAATTTCTGAAGACTTTAAAAGAAACATTAATTTCTGGAATATCTGTTTCTTTCAATTTGCAAAACAATAGATGATCATCCCTAGATAAATATAACCACTTATTTTCAATCTTTTTTTCAAATTTGTGAGTGAAATCTTCAAAGGATAATATGATATCCTTTTGACACCATTCATTGAATTGCTATAAATCTTTTTTTTTTTTTCAATTTTTAACATACATTCAGCAGGATCTTTTCTTTTTGTGGGCAATTTTTCAGTAAGATATTTTGGCACATTAGGAAATATAGTAGGAAATGCTTCCGATAAAAGAATTACTTTCTTCCTTTGGACAACTAATTCAGTTCCATCTGAGCCTTTAAGGGTGTATTCGAAAAAACGCTTTTCCATCTTCAACAGCTCGAAATTTTCCGATTTAATTTCAGACACACTTTTAAAAGTAGAAACATGAAACTTGGGGAGGGGAATTTTGAAAAGACATACAAGGTGCTGTGTGATGTCATTTTATGCTCCATTCATTAGAATTTGATTAATGAACAATTATCTACTCAGCATGACACTTTTTTTCGTCCCCAAATCTCCTGCTTCGGAAAAATCTGTTCAAAACGCCGTTTTTGATTGCTTTTTATTTTTTGCAATATTTTCTGCATTTATCAAAGAATTGACAGTCACGGCACCTTGTGTAGTTTCTAAATAAGAGAATCTGCGAATTTGATGAGTTAGAGAGCAAAAGTGGATTCAAAAATAAATCAGAAAATAAGCAGTTTGAATCGAAATACACCCTTAATTCAATCTTCTCTAATTATGAAATGCTCTTCAAAGGGCTTAATGTGTTGTGTTGATCCCCAAATAAAAATGAACAGACACTAACATGTGGTAGAATAAAATATTGTTCTACCAAACTTCAACATAAAAACTATTAAATAAATTCTCAATGAAAATTGTATCAAAATTTTGGATTGTATAGTGATAATTAAATAACATCGTTTACAAATCAAAAGCATTCTAAAAGGAAATAAGCTGCTGTGGGAAAAGATAAGTAATGACTTAAATCATGGATTAAATTTTAACTTACATTTATTTAAATTTTAAATAAGAAATAAATTATCGTTAACACATTACAAAATTAATATCAGTAAATAATGCATGATAGTAAAAGAACATTAGCATACGTCCCTGGGGAAAAATGACAATCAATAGGTACCTTATCTACATTTTAACATAGTTGAAACTGCCTCCAAACTGTTACAATATGAGTTCTCTTCGATCAGGATATTAATGGAGAGACATCTTCATAACCTCGGGTTCCGGCCGGCTCCTTCCTTTGCAGCGCATCAGGTATATCTTCCGATGTGACACCCGCTCACAGTCTCCTACTGATCGATGATCACTCGCTCACTCTGCCGCACCGCAATCTCAGACTTCCGAAGCCGCTCACCCTCCAGTCACTAGCCGCCGAACTGCTCAAAAAACCTCCCGATCTTCGTGTGTCAGTTCCTTTTATCCACGTGCCGAATCACTTCATTTCCATTGCTTAGGCAAAATAATCCACTTGATGTCCGACATGTATGTTAGTTATTTGGGTTGTTCAACAAAATTTCTCAATTATTTAAACAAATGAACGGCATTTCCGTTTATAATTTTTGTTATTAATTTTTTTTTTTTTATGAAAAGAAAACCAATTTGTCCGTCAAAACATCGGACACCTGCCGTGTATGAATACTTTATTGGATGTCCGGACCACGTGCGTTCCAAAATAATGAAATATGAAATATTTTTGTATATTTTCAAATTACACATTACTACAAACTTCCAAAACAAACCTTTTTTTTTATTATTTTAAATCAGAATTTCACATATATTTTAAATATCTTTCGAGGAAATATCGATGTATCGGCCGGCGCCTTGCCAATACAACAAAACCCCCTCAAAAATATTAAAATATTATTAAACTTAAATATATTTACTAGATATTATATGGAGTAATTTGTAAATTATTTGATAAAAAGAGATATATCCTATTAGCAAGCAAACTAAATTATTTAAATAAAATAACCTATTATTATTATTATTATTATTATTATTATTTTATATATATAATTTTAAACTATTTTAGATCCAAAATAATCAACATAACACATTACATTTCCGTCCCCTCAAAAAAAAATTTATTGCCCAAAGAAAATTTTTTTGGAAACAAAGTGAAAGCACGTCTTTTACTAAAGGAAACGATAATTGCAAACAAAAACCCGAGAAACTAAATTTAATGAAATTCAAGTAACATTAGTCTATATCACCCACTATCTCCAACAATTGACCCAACTATAATTCAGATACAATGTACACAATATGAAATATACAGTTGATTATAAGGTAAATTTGTTCCTGATTAACCAAATATTACACAAAAAACATGATACAAATACACTAGTACAGTAGAACCCCGCTAATTCGGACTCCGATAATCCGGATCTCCGGATAATTCGGATCGGTTTGGTCATTTTTTTTCAAGTTTGAGAAGTGATTGGCTAATTTCCATAACATTAACTTGTTTCATCATCATATTCTGATTTAAAAAAAACTTTTTCTGAAATCATTTCGGAAGAATTAAGCAAACTGAACCTTTTTACTGTCTGTAAATATTCGATAAGTTTAACATAAAGGTGATTTCTTGTAAGCATGTTCTGTTTTATTTCATTTTTTTTTAATTCTCTGGATAATCCGGATTTTCGATAATCCGGATTGGGTCTGGTCCCAATTAATCCGAATTATCGGTGTATACTGTATAAAAAAATATATACACACCATACTATACAATACATTATTATTACAACTATACAATATGCATTTAATACAGCTAAGAGAACTATTGTCTCACAAGAAAACCACGAGTGTCTCTGGGACATAACTGATAACCACTAATAATTTCAGTACTCCTATACTGCCTCGACTTTTGCCCAGACCCCACATGCGACTGAGAGTGCACATCTGTACTTATTTGATCATTATCAGCATTAATATCAATATCTAGCAAATGATTATTACTGTCCCTAGCAACTGTGATTTGTTCATTATCATTGCTACTATCAATATCTAATATGCGATTGTTGTTTAACATGTGATTATTGTCCCTAGAATTAGTGTTACTGTAACAAATGTTACTGTTATATATGACATCAAATACAGGGAGTTGATCATCAAAGTCAACAAATTGATCCCTGTCATCTATGTGTTGATTTGTGTCCTGTTCATCGTCCTTAATTTTTTCCTCAAAAAGTGCAGGAAATATAATTCTCTCGTGATTCGGGATAGTCTATCAACATGTACTAATTGTTCATCTTTGGGGTTTTGTATGTGTAATATTTAAAAGTTCACTGTATTAGTTTGTTGAATGATAAAATAAGGTCCTTTGTTGAGTTGTGAAAGTTTTTTGCTTGCCCCTGGCTTAACTACTGGTGTGTATAAAAGTACTAAATCCCCCACCCGTAATTTTTTATCGTGGCAAATTTTAATCTGTACTCCTCCTGCTTTTCTGCGGCTTTTGTTAAATTTTGTTTAACCATATGAAAAACTTTGCCTAGCCTTAATTGTAAATCTTCGCTAAGCTCACGGGTATCTGCATAAGATCTCTGAATGGGTTTAGCTATGAGATCAACAGGTAAAAGCAGATCCCTACCATATACTAAATGTGCTGGAGTATCACCTATAGCCGCATGATAAGCTGTTCTGTAAGCCAATAGTGCAAAATGTAACAGTTTGTCCCAATCTTCATTTGAAGAATCTACTAAATGTTTTAGCATATTAACTATGGTGCCATTTGCTCGTTCCACAACCCCGTTAGCGCTAGGATGATAACTAGTCGTAGTATGCTTTTTTATGTGAAGCTTCTCATATACTTTTAATATTGCTTCAGATAGGAATGATTTTCCTTTGTCTGTGGTGAGATGTTCCAGAATCCCATGAGTAGAAATGAATTTTTCTAATACTGATATTATGGTTTCTGATTTTAAATCAGGTACCGGATACGCCTCAGCCCATCTTGTAAAATAGGCTGTCATGATGATAATGTGTTTGTTTCCCTCCATTGTAGTACTTAGCGGACCCACTACTTCGACAGCAATCTTTTTAAAAGGACGTGAAGTAATTTCTACTCTCTGTAATGGAGCTTTCTGTTTAGATTTATATCCCTTTCTAATGGCACATTGGACACAAGATTTGACATGATTAAGTGTATGTTTATATTGTCCCCACCAAAAATAATTCTTCTTTGTCTTAATTAGAGTTCTTTTAAAACCAGGGTGTGCTGACATGACTGAATCGTGTGCTAAATTTAATACTTGAGAAATTAAAGTTTTAGGTATAACTAATTTAGTGTGATTGTCGTTATACGAATCTCGTTTGTTAATGCAATATAGTAAATTATCCTTTAAAAAGAAAGATAAATCATGTAATTGTACTTCATTCTGTTCTTTCAACTGGTCAATTATGTCTTTGCATTTAGCATCTTGATTTTGTGAGGACCTAACAAATTCTGGTGAAAAATTTGGATTAACATTTACTTCCTGTATTACATTTACATTTCTAGATAGTACATCAGCTGGAATATTGCATTTCCCTGGAGTATGGCAGTATTTTATGTTATAATTTTGCAGTGCAAGAGCCCAACGGGAAACCCGACTACTGTCCTGGATTCTCAACACCTGTGAAATTGCTTGCTGATCACAATATAAAGTGATTTCCCTCCCGTAAAGGTAGTGTCTAAAATTACTAATTCCCCATACTACTCCAAGGAGTTCCCTTTCAAAAGTACTATATCTTGTTTCAGCATCTTTTAGGGTTCTGCTCGAATAAGCGATTGGATGTAAATCACCTGACTCATCTTTTTGGCTAAGAACTGCACCTAACATGAAGCCAGATGCATCGGTATGTAAAAAGAAAGGTTGCTCAACATTTGGTAATAATAAAACCGGGTAAGTAGTCAAACATTGTTTTAATTTATTAAATGCAGAATTTGCTTCCTGTCTCCATATGAAAGGAGTTTTCAACTTAGTTAACTCTGTTAAAGGTTTTGCGATATCAGCAAAATGATCAATAAATTTCCTATAAAAATTACATATTCCTAGAAAACTACGAACTGCCTTTTTATTTTTTGGAATGGGAAAGTTTTCGACAGCTTTTATATTTCTTTCATCTAGAGAGACAACACCATTTTTAATTTGGAATCCCAGATAAGTGATAGAATTTTTAGCTATTTGACATTTTTCAGGATTGATTTTTAAATTATGAGAATTTAGTCTCTTAAAAAACCATATCTAATTTATCAATGTGCTCTTCAAAAGTTGCAGAACCAATAATTATGTCATCAATGTAAGTATTCATATCTAAACCTAGTAAAATCGTAGCAACTAGCCGTTGAAAAGAGGCAGCGGCATTGACAAGACCTTGAGGTAAACGTTTTCACTCAAATAAACTGAATTCCGTACAAAACGCAGTCTTGTGTCTGTCCTCGGAATGCAAGTCCATTTGCCAGTATCCCGAGCATAAATCTAAAGATGTATAGTAATGAGCACCATTTAATTTATCTAATAAATCAGAAAAAAGCGGGAGAGGAAAAGGTAAGGGCTTAGTCTTTAAATTTAATTTCCTGTAATCGCATACTAAACGGTAAGTTCCATTTTTCTTTTTTACTAAAATTACAGGGGATGCGTAAGGAAAATCAGAAGGAGTAATAATGTCTGCTTTGATTAGATTATCAATTTGTTGTTTTAATTCTTTTCTTAAGGCATACAGAGTCCTATACGGTTTGGAACGGACAGGAATATCATCAGTGAGATAAATTCTATGGCTAGTTGTGTTACAACCCGTTAAATCCTTGACAGACTGTGCAAAAATGGCTTTATTTTTATTTATGATTTTCATAACCGCCTGCTTCTGAGAATCATTTAAATGATTTCAATCAAATTTTCCTCCACAAGGGTTAAATTCTGTAATCTCATTCTCTACTTCTAAATTATTTACCGTAGTATCCTGAACATTAACTGCCTCAACAAATTCAATTTTAGCTATCTGACAATTTTTGTTGATATGAATTTTCCTTTCTGTGACATTGGCTATTTTAATCCATATATCTTTATTGCCCTCATATATATTCCATTCGCTACTAACCAAGAATTGTTTAGAGATTTAGCCGAAGGTTGAACAAAAATTAACTTATGCGTTTGCGGAAGGCCATTAATTTTAATTTTAACGAATTGCTCAGATTTAGGTTCAATGACATTCTTTGTTACAGTACTTCCCACACCTTCGAATTTATGTAAATTTATTGAATTAACTTCTATGTTTTTGATACTGTTCCATAAAATTGTGTGATTTAAATATTTTAAGGTTTCATTTCTATGATCCATAATGATATTATAAGATTTTAAGAATTCAGATCCTAGAATTGCGTTATAATTAGCCTTTAAGGTATAACTCATAACAAAATTTACTTCAAATTTAATTTCTCTATCATTTAAATAAAGTTTAATTTTTTTGTCTAAATTCATGACATCATTATTGACCCCGACTACTTGTATTGCACAAGGCTCACTCTTTTCAACCCAATTCGGTAAATATTGATCTAAAAATTCATTTGAAATTAAATTAATTGCAGCTCCAGAATCTACGAGACAATCTATTTTCTTTTTATTTATATGTAATGAAATGATTGCATTGGTAATTGTCCCACCTTTGCATTAATAGTATCTATGCGTAACGTTTTAGGGGGAGAATCCAAAGACAGTGGTACACTCCCATTTTGCCCCCTTACTGGTTTAATGACCCTTCATTGGTATTTTGAGTCAACACTGTAGTACAATTTCTTTTTAAATGTCCTTGTTGATTACATCTATAACAAGTGATTGTTCTCCTCGGTCGAATGTGTCTTTGTGAAGAACCAGTGTTAGGATTTTGAAAACTTTGTCCCTGTGACTGTGTGATTTGTAATAACGTTTGGACTTGGTTGCTTAACTCGGCGATTTTCCTATCATTCTCACTAACCACAGTTTGAATTAAATTTTTTATTTCCTGTAGCTCATTGGAAGAACTACTACTGGCCTGTGCAACATTTACCGTCATTTGTGTGTCATCATATTCTGAACACTTCTCATGGCATATAGCCAAATCCCAAATTTGTTGATATGTGGTCGGAGAATGTAGCATAATGAATTTTCTAACTTCCGGTTGTAAACCTTGGAGACATTTTTGGACTAAGAGTTTTTCTCTGATTGCTTCTTGGTCAGCGAAGCATTTGTATGAGAACCCCAAAACTATGGATAAAAATGCTCCATTGGTTTCTCTTGGGAATTGTCTAGCCATAGTAAATTCGTGTAAATGGAATGCTTCATCTACAGTTTTGCTAAACCTGTTAGTTAAAGCTTCCCTCAAAATTAAGAAACTTTGTGTTTTTTTCAAATGGGGTTGTGATTTTAGGAATTTTTGTGCTTCCCCTATGCATTTTATCTTGATGGCAAAAACGCATTGCGCTTCTTGCCATCCTGCAAAGTCTTTAATCTCTAAAATTTTGTCGATAAAATCCCCCACAGTTATGTCAGGGTTTTATCCCGAAAAATTTGGAATATTACCGATGAATTGATTAAAATTAAATGTGAGGTTAGGTACCAGAGACACCTGATTATTTACACTTCTAATCATATCTGAATCTTTCATTGCCGACAAATTTGGTGGAGATGGTGACTGACTATATGCATTTCCCGTTAATTTTTTTTGCTCCTCCATATTTGTTCCTATACTATTCATATTAGAATCTTTATGAGTCTCATTCTGCCCTGACCCACTCTCTTCTACCTCATGTTCAAAAATGTCGGAATCAGATGCCATTTTAACCTCAAAATAATACTTTTACCAACAAAATATAATAAGATATCAAATAAATTGCAATTAAAAAAATTCATGCAACATATAAAAATAATGAAAAAAATAAAAATCGTAACCTTATTAAATTTTCCCCTATTCAAAATTTCATTTTTTTTTTTCCAGACAAATTACTCCATTATATTGTTAAACACCATATTTTAATAACCACAGCAACCGAAACTGAAAAAGAAAAAAAAATCTACCAGGTGACGGCGCCGAAAATGGCTAAATCCGCGGTACCATGAAAAAAAATAAATTAATTAAATAAAATAAATTAAATTGCGACGGCAAAATGGCAAAGGTCACAAGGCACCAAAAATGTGTTGTGTCGATCCCCAAATAAAGATGGACAGACACTAACACATGGTAGAATAAAATATTATTCTACCAAACTTCAACATAAAACCTATTAAATAAATTCTCAATGGAAATTGTATCATAATTTTGGATCGTAAAATGATAATTAAATAATATCATTTACAAATCAAAAGCATTCTAAAAGGAAATAAGCTGCTGTGGGAAAAGATAAGTAATGACTTAAATCATGGATTAAATTTTAACTTACATTTATTTAAATTTTAAATAAGAAATAAATTATCGTTAACACATTACAAAATTAATATCAGTAAATAATGCATGATAGTAAAAGAACATTAGCATACGTCCCCGGGGTAGAATGAAAATCAATAGGTACCTTATCTACATTTTAACATAGTTGAAACTGCCTCCAAACTGTTACAATATGAGTTCTCTTCGATCAGGATATTAATGGAGAGACATCTTCATAACCTCGGGTTCCAGCCGGCTCCTTCCTTTGCAGCGCATCAGGTATATCTTCCGATGTGACACCCGCTCGCAGAGTCTCCTACCGATCGACGATCACTCGCTCACTCTGCCGCACCGCAATCTCAGACTTCCGAAGCCGCTCACCCTCCAGTCACTAGCCGCCGAACTGCTCAAAAAACCTCCCGATCTTCGTGTGTCAGCTCCTTTTATCCACGTGCTGAATCACTTCATTTCCATCGCTTAGGCAAAATAATCTACTTGATGTCTGACATATATGTTAGTTATTTGGGTTGTTCAACAAAATTTCTCAATTATTTAAACAAATGAACGGCATTTCCGTTTATAATTTTTCTTTGTTATTAAAAAAAAAAATTTTTTATGAAAAGAAAACCAATTTGTCCGTCAAAACATCGGATACCTGCCGTGTATGAATACATAATTCGCTGTCCAGAGTCCGGACCACGTGCGTCCCAAAATAATGAAATATGAAATATTTTTGCATATTTTCAAATTACACATTACTACAAACCTCCAAAACAAACCTTTTTTTACTAATATTATTTTAAATCAGAACTTCACATATATTTTAAATATCTTTCGAGGAAATATCGATGTATCGGCCGGCGCCTTGCCGTCACAACAAAACCCCCTCAAAAATATTAAAATATTAATAAACATTAAATATATTTACCAGTTATTATATGGAGTAATTTGTAAACTATTTGATAAAAAGAGATATATCCTATTAGCAAGCAAAACTAAATTATTTAAATAAAATAACCTATTATTTTTTTTTTTTTTTTTTTTTTTTTTTTTTACAATTTTAAATTATTTTAGACCCAAAATAATCAACATAACAAATGCACACAACAGCAGTTGAACTAGGGACAAAAATTTCCCTTGGTATCTTATTTATCCATATTTTCTCTTTTTCCCAAGATCTGATGGAAATTTAAAAACAGTTGTGTATTCCTTTACATTGTCATAATTTGAGCGGCAATTCGGTGCACAGCATTTTCGGCCCATAACTACAAATTAGATAAAATTAATTAGCCATTAAGAATACTTAAAGAAAAAATTAAGATTAATGTTACATATAGTTTTTTTTTTTCAGGTTTATAGATTTTTTTTTTATTATTATTAAAATTATATTTTGATAATGAAATTACAAAAATAAAAAAGCCTTTACAAATACATTTTATATGTATTATTTTAAAAGGTATCATTAAATAATTTTTATTTCATCCACCCATATGCATAAGAACTCAGTACTATTAATATTTTGATTCCATACAATATGTATAAACTGAATTAAAAACAGAAATTCTAGACACAACAAAATAAAATAAAATAAAACAAAAGACACAAAAAGGGCTTTCTTTTCACTTTTTTTAAAAATCTTTTAAATGATTCTCAGTTATGTTTACTACCCTACCTCAAAATAAAACCTCACAATTTACATCACATGTAAGCCCACGGGGGAACAGTATAGATACTTATAATGCATTTTAAATAGGTTAAAAAAAAAGATACTTACTGATGTATGTTAATCCTTTATCCAAAGTTTATTCTTCGAAAATAAACATTTTAAAAAGACATCCTTATAGCACAATTTTTATTATGCATCGATTAAAACTGCCTAAAATTTACATACGACAGATGCACTAATGGCAATTTCTTACTTATGAGCAGGAGCCAAAAGTTTATAGAGGGTAAAGTGATCAGGTAAGGAGTAAGGATGAGAGGAAAAAGTCAGATCTTGTTGATGACTCATTTCTCCTGTTTACGATCTTAAATCAGGCCCATAAGAGAGAAAAGATTTTTCGTGATGACCCTGGTCTAACTTAATGCAGGGTTTTTCTAGAGAGTCTAAAGAAACGAAAAATGCAAAAGTAGTATGGTGTTAAAAATTGATTAATCAAGTTCAAAATCACACAAAAAAAAAGAATGATTAGTGAAACTATTTTTTAGTTTAGCTTTAGAAAGTACATCCCTGCAGTGACAAATTGGCATCCTCACCTGCAATAATTACTGAGTTATGCTGTTGTGCAATGTCCCTTGTTGTGGTAACAATAAGTGTATCCAAATTGGAGCAGATGGATTTTATACAAGTGACGAATATCGAATTAGGAAATATTGTCATACTAAGGATGACAATTTTCCAGTCAAATTTATGCATTTTTCCAGTGAGACCTTTTCTTTTGCCAGGTTCTCGTCCTCATTCTTCTGAGCAGCTACCGATATTATCCAGGGTTCTATTTAGCCCAGTACCAACGATCTCACTGTCTACTAATGTATCATTTTTTATTTCAGTTATTAATTTATAAACAATTGCTATTTTTATTTCTCTAGTAAGTTGGAAGGAGAAAAAAGGTAGGGTAGATGACTTTGATGGTAGATTTTTTAAGTCTCTGGATCTCTGAATGCCGGATTTTTGAGGTTATACTCATGCCTGAGGTACATTAGCAAATGCTTACTTTTAGTGATATATATGGTAAGGGTGTAAAAGAATACCTTTTTTGCAACTTTCCAAAGTTACTGGTTTTTGCCGATTTTTCATTGCCTTTACAAAAGTCATAAGTCGTACAAAAAAAAAAAAAAAAAAGATAAGAACATTAATTTAAGGTAATTTTCTCACTTATATTTCAGTATAGAGCCACGTTTTGCATAAAAAGCAAAATTAAAAGTCAAAAACCCAAAAAATCTGCAATTTTTAGTGATTTTTATTTTATGACTTTTCATATTTGCCAAGAAAAATTATGTAAAACAACTTCGGATTTGTGTTCATCACCCTCGAAAACATAAAATAAGCAACTAAAAATAATTACACAAGAATTTTTCATGTTGAGCTCTTTTTAAATCTAATTTTAATGGACTATTATGAAATTCAAATATTATACTATGAAAAATTATATTCATTATTAAACTTGGTCATGTTCTGTTGCTTAACTTGATATCCGCATTTTATGTTTAATATGTTAAAAGCACAATTTAGAATAGAATATCCCCATCTGCGTCTGCCCAACTTTATTTTTGAAACTTTTTTTAGCACTGGCAGTTCCATGCTTTTTTTTTTTTCTTTTTTACTTTTAAGTAAGCTATATTTACTTCTGCAAAAAGTCAATGCATATTTTCACTCTCTGAAAAAAAACTTAGTTACAAGCTCTGTTATATAATAAACTAAACTGTTGATATTGTTTTGCCAACTGAATTCATGGGTGCAAGTTTGAAATTTTGCCAGGACTGAAAATATTTTGAATCACCCCCCCCCCCCCCCCCCCCACCAAGTGAACAAATATACACGTGCATGATTTACGTTTTTTTCATGACTGTTTGACGAAATTCGCTTTTTCCCACGATCTTTTGACAGAAATCGCGTCTCTTTAGCAATCCCTTGACAGAAATCGCGATCCTTTGACCAAAAATTGCGTTTTTCGCGATCCTTTGACAAAAATTCGTGATTTTTTCGCGATCCTTTGACAAAAATTCGTGACCTTTTCGCGATCCTTTGACAAAAATTCGCGACTTTTTCGCGATCTTTTGAAGAAAATTCGCGATTCTTTGACAAAAAATCGCGATTTTTTTGCGATCCTTTGACAAAAAATCGTGTTTTTCCGCAATTCTGAAAAAATGGCGTTTTTTCTGCTATCATTTGACGAAAATCGCATCTTTTTCGCGATTCTTCGAAACAGACTGCGTCATTACCGCGATCCTTCGACAGGAATCGCGTTTTTTTTTTGCTATTCTTTGACGGAAAAACTCGTCTTTTTTGTGATCTTTTGTCAGAAAAAGTGCTTTATTTCCGCGATCTTTTGACAAAAATCACGTATTGTCAGCAATCTTTTGAAAAAAAAATCGTGTCTTTTTTTCACGATCTTTTCGACGAAAAACAGATTTTCCTCGATCTTTTGACAAAAATCGCAGTTTCTCTGCAATTCTGACAGAAATAGCGTTTTTTCCACGATCATTTAAGGAAAATCACGTCTTTTCTGCGATTCCTTGACAGATTCTTTGACGGAAATAACGTTTTTCTTGAGATCCATCAACAGTAATCACGTTTATTCCGCAATTTTTTGACAAAAAACGCGCTCTTTTGAAATCTTTTGAATGAAATAGCGCTTTTATCTGCGATCTTTTGACAGAAAAAACGCCCTTTTCCGCGATCATTTGAAAAAAATCACGTTATATTCAACATGTTTTGACGAAAAATCGTGTCTTTTTTTAGCAATCTTTTGGCAAAAAAGCGTCATTTTCGCGATCGTTTTCAATCGTCGGAGATTTTTCCGTCCCGCTTCCGTCCTCGGAAATTTTTAAAAGACGGAAATCCGTCCTGTGGATGGAAAACTTGCACCCATGACTGAATTAGATATATTGATGAGAAAAAGAGTGCAAGGGTTCTAAAACCTCCTTCAAAATCAGTATTTTTATTTCATTATTGGTAACAATTTTTTCTTCTTTTCCTAAAACAAAATTTTATCAACACTAATAATGTTGGCCCTCAAACACATAATGATTTTTGTGACACCTCATTCTTTTATAAAGGATGTATATGCTTAAATCACACAGTGAAACAAACTAGTTACACGATGTGACAATCAACAAATTTCTCTTTGCATTCAATACCTTAAAAAAATTATAAAACAGGCAATGCTTACCTAAATACACAATTTTTGGTACTGCCTTTTCAAGGGGTTCTATTAATTCCTTAAAAAATGTTTGATTTCCATTAAGTATATAAGTGACCAGAGGCACTAAGAGGAAAAAATCAATGTATCAGCAATAAATAAGACAGAAAATTTATGATCAATTAATAACAACCATAAAATGAAGGGGGAAAACAGACACTAATATCAAATATTTAAAAATATAAGCAATAATGATTTTACTTTTTTTTTAAATACTGATTACAGAAAGGTTGGAGTGTAGATCAAATGGTTATTTTTTATCCATTCGAGTGAAAAATATAAAGATCAGGAGTCATTATTTTGTTTTATAAACTTGACAGTTACATATCAAGAGGCTATAAATTAATTTGAACTACAAAACAAACAATAAATATTAAAAAAATTTAAACTTATATGTAATATAAAATGACATAGCTTATCCCTCTAAGCAGTTGTCCTATGGCTATAACAGTCCATTTTCCAAAATCTTTTTTAATTGGCTGTAGACAGAAATTTTTTAATACAATTATGTTTTAAAAATTGTCAAAGATAAAGCTAAAAAAAATATTTTAGAATCAAACTATTAAAAAACATACAAATAAATCTGAGTTTTATAAACATTTTTTGAAAATTGCAGTAAAGCCCTCATACTCAGAGGGTTGAGATAATAATATAGAAATATTTTTATTATCATAGCATTTGGTACATAATTACATTAAATGGAATGTTGTTTTGAAATGTAAGGCTTACAGTTGCAGCAAATTAATAAAACCTTAACTACTGAAAAACATGCACAAAATTCTTACAAAGATTCAAGAAATGAAACTTTTTATCTAATTATTAAACAAAATTTAATACTTTAAATCACTTTAATATGAATTTCGAAACACTTATCTTATTAGTATATCATACCTGTCAACTTTTGAAAATAGCAAAGTGTAAAATACTGCATGAAGAATATTTCATGCATTTTTTCTTTTTCTTATGTGAACATGTGGCCCATGTAAATCATTTTTTAAATAAACATATTTAAAAAATTAATATTTTTTGATTACATGTGTAACATGAATATTTATGAAAAAACACAAAAGGCATCATTTCCTCTATTGTTCTGATTATATTTATTAATGAAGGGAAAAACACATGTAAAACACTACAACACTCAATAAGAAGCTAATTTTATTAAAAGCGGGTAAGTGTGATCACAGATCACACAGAGGGTTTTGTTTAATATCTCTTTTAAAACACTTTATCCTTAAATGAATAAATCAAAGTTGTTATTTTATAAATATTAAATTTTTACATTAATGGCAGCACCATTGCTTTTAATTTTAAAATAATTAGAAAAATATTTTTAAATCAAAAATATTCAAGAAAAAATATTTAAATAAAATTTAAAAATCTGAATATTTTAAAATTTAGTAATTTCAAAAAAGCAAAAAATTATTTAAAGCATTTAAAATGCTTAAATAATTCAGATAATAAACCATAAAAAAAAATAAAAATCCATATTAAGTGTTTAACTCAAACATTTACTAGATGGTGCCAAAAAAGGTATGTTAACATTTATTACAACTTTCGAATAATTATTCTAATGACAGAAGTTGCCTTATTGTTTCAAAAAGTGGCCAATAGATGGCAACAGTAAACAAAAATACTAGTTCTAGATTAATATTCCAAATTTTCTGTGTCTGAAAAAAAAAAAAAAAAAAAAAAAAAAAATATTTAAAAATTACTCCTTTGCAAAGAAATGAACCTTTAAGATGGCAAAAATTCTTTTAATTAAATCAATCTGGAAAAAAAAAGTGTAATAATAATAAAAATCAAAATTTTAAAGTTCTACCTGAGAGATAATATGAACTGACAATCTACTGCGTGGGAGACATTTGCGTTATCAAGGGATTTAAGATTAAGAATTTAAGATTTTTAAAAAAAAATCAAAATAGAATAAATTCTCTTACTAGAGAACTGCAAGAAGTGTAAGTCACCGATCATGAGCAGTAAAAAACTCAATGGTCCCCCATTAAGTATGCACTAGTTACGCAACATAAATTGTCGGATATCTCAAAAAAGGCTCATTTCCGACGGGTAGTTCCATTGAGTTTTTTACTGCTCTCAATGAAATCTTTCGAACAAAACATCAAAATCGGTGACTTACACTTCTTGCAGTTCCCTAGTTAGTTAAATAATACTGTGGAATCCCAGTTATACGTTTTGCTTGGGACCAGACAACAAAACATAGAACTCAGTAAAACATACAACTCAATGATCTATCAGAATTATTTTTCAAAATATCTTTAAAATTTTCCTTTTCTGAGGCATTTAAATTGTCTTTTATATCAAAATTGGTAATTTCATGAAGGTTTTTAAATTTCTCCTTTTCAGCAGAGCTGATATTGAAAAGTAAAAGTTTCACTTCTGTTAATAATGCAGCCGTTATCGCTACTGCTTTTACTTCTGACGAAACACTGTACTAAGTCAAAAGCTCTTGG
This sequence comes from Maratus speculifer, assembly GCA_964019185.1. NCBI lineage: Eukaryota > Metazoa > Arthropoda > Arachnida > Araneae > Salticidae > Maratus > Maratus speculifer. Next base: position 237,296,593 of record OZ025293.1, on the reverse strand, counting down.
AGCAGCTCTGAAATTTGGCATTGTTTGATCAGTCGGATTGGAATCATCACAATCCGATTTGTTCTACTCGTCACCTTTTCTAATGGTTACCTGCTTAATAATATTTCCATCATCTAAAAATGCAATCAAAATCAAGTATAGAGTAGGCAAATAATTGCACTTTTTCACTTTTTAATCATTACATTTAAATTAACTTTTTCTTCTGAAATTGTGTGGGCAAAGTCACTTACCTAGTTTTCTACAAATAGCAACATTTTATTGTAATGAACATAATCATTACACTAAGTTTCGTCAGTCTGTTTTTGCATGTGCCTAATTTGATTCACAGAAGCATTAGAGCAGTGGTCAGCAAAGATGGAAGGCAAAGTGTAGCACAGGTTTTATTTTTATTTTTTTTCAGCAAAATGTGTAAATGAGACAAATTTTCAACAAACAAGCAAAAATATAAGGTATAGGGGAGACTGGGGTACAATGGACCACTTTCGTTAACTTTACTGTTTACTCTTAAATTATTCATAAAAAAAAAAAAAAAAATCAAATGCATACATGTTATCCATACATTAAAGTTTAGATTACATCTACTCAAAAATAACAATTATGCATACTTTTTTTATATATATTTTTTAAATAGCAAGTGACAAAATGGACCATTGTACCCCAAGGCCGGAGTACAATGGTACACAACATGGGGCTCTAATGACCATGTGTATTTCTGAAAGATATACAGTCAAACCTCGTTAACATGAACCTCAAGGGGAATCAAAATTTTGTTCATGTTAACAGTAATTCATGTTATCAGTATCAAATCTTTGTATTTGTCTTTATAGGGGACTGTGAAAACAGTTCATGTTAAAAGTAATTCACATTAAGCATGTTCGTGTTAACAAGGTTTGACTGTGTTAGGATATTTTTTAATAAGTAGAAACAGAGTATATCATAATTTGTTTATTCATGTCTTAACTTCACAGATATAATTAACAGTTATTAAAGTTAGCAAATGATACATCAAAAGATGTTTGCGTCACTGAAGTCTGCTGCTTTCTTGTGAAACACTAGAATCTGGAAGAATCTTAAACATTTACAAGAGATTCATTAACAATATCAAAAAAATAAATACATTTTGGTTTGATACTCAGCACATGAATCTCACAAAAACAGAATCATCATTTACATTTTTCTAATACTATATCAACAAAATAACTCTTTTTTTTGGGGGGGGGGGGGTAAAAATTTAGCCAAAATGTATTTAACTTTTAATTCACAACTAAAACTAACATCATTTGGAGAAATTTTATTATCACTGCATTCTATATCACTATTACATAGAGATATTCTCAGAATCACTTAAACTTTCTATTACATTTCCTTTGAAATATATTGCAGGCATTCAATATTATAGTTCTCAGTAGCAGAAGTCAAAATTTTTTCTGAATTCTTTTTAGCTCTAACTAAAGCAAGATTTTTATCTTCAATTTTCTTATCATCTTTCTTCTTCAATAAACTTTTTCAATGGTGTTTTCAGGTGAATTTTTTTTATGCATTTTTTTTTTTTTTTTTTTTTTTTTTTTTGTTGTTTTGAGCAAACAAGCTTTTAGTAAAGGATGTAATTCAAAAGGTGATATTATTAGCTGATCATTTTCAACCATTGAATGTGATAAATGCTTAGGTGCTGATCAACAGTGCTTTTGCTTGGTAGGACTGGATCCAGTACAATTTGATCAGTCATATATGCTGATATGCCTGATAAAATAATAATTTTAATTTTCATGTCTACTTTACATCATCTGTAAAAATGTTTAGATATTACAATGTTATCCCCCTTTTAATTAATTTTATCTCACTTAAAACTTTATTTATAATATTCATATACAAATCAATAGTAGATAATATTTTTTCTTTTTTTTCTCATTGTACTATTTCATTTAAATCTAATTTAATGTGGACGCATGTTTGTAAAAGTGCAAGAATTCAGAATTAACTGAATTTTTATTAAAAACAAATAAGACCAAAAATAATAATAATAATAATAATAAAATATTTTGTTTACTTACTTTTGATGTTTAATTTTGAAATTTGAAAACATATATTATACGGATAATATTATAATGGACCATGGTCCATTGTACCCCATATAGGACTTTGACAAAAAATTGATTAAAAAAAAAAGGGAATTTTAAATTCAATTATTTCAGTTACAATAAATATAATAATATATTGTCTTAACTTTTTATTGTGCTGAGCAATGTCTTCCAAATTACAATTCTTTAACGAAAAAAATAACACATGTTTCACTGAAAATATTTACTTCTGCCTGCAGGCATGAAAATGGTAAATAAGAAAGAAGGTGAAAAAAATTTTCCACCTACACAATGACGCTCTTATGCAATGATACTCATAATTTAAGTGTCATTTTAACAGCTACTTATATATTAAAATTAAACGTAACTGCATGTATGATTGCTCTTTTTTTTTTTTTTTTTTTTTTTTTTTTTAACTTAAGAAAGTATTAGAATGCAAAAGATGTCAATCCAAATAACTCTGATTAACTTATGTGAATTGCAGTCATTAATTTTCCAAATCAAATATTATTCTGAATGGTTTGGCTGTTAAATCCCTCTCCCTTTAAAAAGACAATCTCTCTGCTACATTGATCTTTGCTTTAGATATACAGTACACTCCCTCTAATCCGCACAAGTCGGGACCAATGGTTTTGCGGATGATAGAATTTTGCAGATTATAGGTCATTTCTTTGTTTACATTCTAATATTTGGAATTTATCAACAAATGTATTAAATATACAGGAAATAAATACAGAAATGAAAGAAAATACTTTTTTATGCATAAAAAGGTATAGTCAATATCAATAAGAACACATTTAAATGGTATAATAATACAAAATTAATGGAAAGCATTTCTATCTATTTTTAAATCTATCAAACATCACAGTGATAGTGGTTTGCTTTATCATTTTTTATTTATGCTATGCAGTTTAATCTTGATTCCCTTAAGAGTCAGGATTTCTTGATCAGTAACATAAGCTTGTGTTTTCTAAAAAAAAAAAAAAAAAAAAAAAAAAAAAAAAAAAAAAAAAAAATATTTATTCTCAAGAGCTATTTTATTTTTTATATAGCCAATAAATGTGCTCAGAATATAGCAATCTTAATATTTATTTATAAGATACATGAAACATTTCCTTCTAATGAATGCAGAAATGCATTAAAAATTTCTAAATTCATCAATACAGTTCAACTTTTATTATGGTCAAAGTGTACATTATCTTGGTTAAAAGGTGAGATTTTAGCTATTTGTTTACATCTAAAATATAGTTCGAATTATAGGCGTTTGCAGATTATAGGGTTGCGGATTAGAGGGAGTGGACTATACACCTCGAAAAAGGTATCACGGAAATTACCTAAAAGTGTTGTATAAAGAGTACAAAGTATTCTATTTGAAGTCTAAAAAAAACTTTATTCTTGAAAGACACTTTGAATGAATGGCTTCATTAGCAAGACTTTCAGAGGCTTATATGATATAATCTGATGTTTTATGATATAAGTTAAACTTTTATGATATAAGCTCTCTTTTGCACAACAATCCAAGAACAAATTCCAAGAGGTTTGAATAGACAAAATGGTCATATTACTAAATTTTCCAGGCTCCCCCCCCCCTCTCCCCACAATTGTCTTTCCAAAATTTTCTTTGCATTTTTGCATCAATCCAGGGGATGTCCAAAATTGCTTTAAAAAAGATGGAATTCCTCCTTTAGGAGGAACTCTTTCATGCCTGTGCCTGTCTCAAATCAATTATCAAGAATAAAATGACTAAAATGTCAACTATGCACTTGGTTTTAAATTTCTATTCACCACTGCAGGATTGCCTTATATGAACCAAAATATGAAGCATTCAAAAACAGAAAAAATATGAAAAATAGGTGGTGAACCATTGTACCATGATCTCCCTAAATGAAAGAAATGAATAAATCAAAAATGTATAACTAAGCTAATTCTTAATGGCAAACGACTGGGACCATTCAGTTGAAACATATAATTGAGGGAAACTTACAACTCAGGTAACATATAAGTGGAGTTCCACTGTATAATGATTTTACAAAATTTTATGATTTTGGGAAGGTCAGAGGGTATTCAGCTTTATTTAAAAGAAAAATAATAATAATTCAAGTTTGTAATTTAAACAGTTTCTAAGTAGAAGCCCATGACAGACAGTCGGACAGAGAAGCGACATTTTAAGTGTTTCGTAAAATGAACAAAAAAAAAACTTTTTCCTTTTAAAAAAGTTTGAGCAAACACTTATTTAAGACCTCTTACATACAACAAAAATTTAAAATTTTCATATGTTGTTGTTTAACTATGAAAACTGCACTCATTCTGTTAATATTATTAAATACTTTACTACTAAAAACAGCTAGAAATTAGAAATAATTCATCATTAAGGGATGAAAAATTGAGATTAGGAAATACTTTGGGAAAAAGGTTAAAAATAAGTTTCTGTGCATAGAAAATGATCAAAAAGCATAAATTTTATACCTCAGAACCTCAGATGTAAAAGTTGGCAAGTATCATTGCCACCTAGACTACAAAGCCTTTTGTCTGGAAGAGCGAATTCCAGTGACGTCGAGCTTAGTAGGCGAGAACAGGTTTCTCAGCAAGTAGGCAAAACACGTTGAATGCCCATGCTCAATTTCATTGCTGCTAGAAATGTGTATGTGACTGCCATGTCTAAAACAGAGTCGACGGAAATTTTTTAATCACTGGATATTTTAATAAATAAGGTAAGTGAAATTTCTTTTCTATTTTTATTACATAATTATTAAATATTAATATTAGTTAATTATTAATATTAGTTAAATTGTGGTTAAATCTATCTTTTAAATCATGCACGTGCTCGATGTGTATGTATGTATACATATATATATATATATATATATATATATTACACGTGTGTGTAAAAAATTTGTGCATTATTTTTAAAGCATCTGTGAAGACAACAATGTAAGAAAACGAATTGCATTTTTCACTATTTCGTTAATTTTACTAATTTAGGGCTTTATATATTAATCAATGTTATAATTGTAAAAAATGTGCTTGTTATATTTCGATAAAAATAATTTTCTGTTATAACTATGCATAACTAATTTCGCACTTCATTTATAATGATTAAATATGTAAAATAAGCTATAAAGTGAATGATGTGAATTTCACTATGATTATTATTATATATTTTAATTAAGTTATATTTATTTTTTAAATAGTGAACATATGCGATATTTTAATTACACTTGTATGTAAAGTAATTTTGCACTATATTTAAAACATGTGTGATAATAACAAACTAAAAATAATTGCATTTTTTGTTTAATTAAACAATTTTTTGTTTCATATTCCAATTAAACAATTGGACTATTTCTTTAATATTTTTTTAATCTAATACTTTTAATATTAATTAATATCATAATTATTCAAAAAAAATGCGATTGTGATATATTTTGATAAAATATTTTTCCCTTATAATTAAATTTTAACTAATTTACTACTTCATTTATAATAGCTAAATATCTGAAATAAGTTATAAAATGTATGGAGTAAATTTCACAATGATAATTATTTAAACTATAATTAAAACGTATCTTCATATGTTACATGCATTTAAAAATATTCAAATCTGAATATCATAAGTATTATTTATTTTTTAAACTTCTTTGTTAATAATATATTTAATCGTCTAAACTAGCTTTAAATATAATAACTATTATTAAATATTCATAAGGTTTAACTTTTTCAAGCATCTTGCATAAATATAATTATTGAAAAGGAGCATTAAAATGTTTTTATTTATTTATTTGTAATAATTTTAGTTTTAGATAAATTAAGTTTACATTTTACAGAGAAATTAAACATGCTGAAACATATTTATGTACGTTTTATTATTATAATTACCATATGTTTTTTTTTTTTCTAGGAGAATGGTTTTTAAATGCTGTGTACCAAACTGCAAGGGAAATTATGATGCAGAGAACAAAGTATCTGTGTTTTCTTTTCCCAAAGATGATTTTTTAAGAACGGCTTGGCTCCATGCTATTCCAAGAAAAGATTTCGTTTGGACAAAAAATTTGCAAGTAAGTATATTTAACATACCGGCTTATTTATATTGGGAAATTACTTTATTATTGCTAATTTATTTTATTGCTACAAAAATTCACATTCAGTGCAGATTAAAATGTATTTTTATTATTGTATATAACAATTTTTTAAATAACTTTTACAGAAAAGTTTATTTTTAAGTTTAACTTAAAGTTTTGAAAAGTGACTTCGTTTTTCTTTTAAATATTCAGTAATTATTTTTTCTAATCTAATAAACAGAAATGACAAATTAAACCTACTATTCCCTCATTCCTCCTTTCCATTATCTGTTCTCACACATTAACAAAAAATAATTCTTAAAAATGATCAGTTATAAACTTTGCTGAGAAAAACTTAAATAAACTGAGAATACGTATAGTAATATACTAAACATACATGCAAGCTGTAGAAGTGATTATTTATTGTACGTTTTTATTGTTATTATTACTATTATTGTGTATAAAATGATTCCCCCCCCCCTCCCTTTTTAAAATCTTTTACCATCTAAACAGAATTGACAAATAGAATATACAATTTCATTTCATGCACATTTCTGTTCAGTGATTTTTTTCTTTTCTTTTTTTTTTTTTTTTTTTTTTTTTTTTTTTTTTTTATAAACAGAAGTGACTAATAGAACTTACTACCCCCCACCCCCTCCTTTCCATATTCTATTCTCACACATTAATGAAAATAATTCTTAAAAATGATTAGCTTTAAATTTTGCTCAGAGAAACCTTAACTATACTAAACATACATGCAAATTACAGGAATGAATACTTATTATACATATTTATTATTGTTATTATTATTGTGTATAAAATGACTCCCCCTCTTAGAATCTGTTATCAAGTAAACAGAAATGGCAAATAGAATCTAAAATTTCAATTCATGCAGATTTTTATTATCTTTCTTTCTCTTTTTTTCCCCCTTCTTTCCATTTTGTACTCTGAAAACTTGATAAAAAATAGGTGTTATAAATGATTGCTAGTTATAAATTTTTGCTGGTTAAGAATTCATCTATACTGAATATACATGCAAATTATAGGAAGGATTAATTAATTTTAATAGTTTTAATGCATATTTAGTAGCTTGAAAATTTTCTATTTATTTTATCAAACAAAAATATTGATGGTTTTTTTTTTTTTTTTTTTTTTTTCCCATAGGTATGTGAAAAACATTTTAAAGATAGTGATGTAGAAAAAGAAACTTCTGCATTCGATGAAAAAAAAAGGAGTTACTATTACAGCACCCTTGGACCACCCAAAACTTAAAAAAGATGCTGTTCCATGTATTTCTGAAGGATGCCCCCATTATTTATCCAAAGAAAACAAGCCACCAAGAGTTGATCCATCTGAGAAAAATTTGTTTAATAAAGTTTAATTTATCTGTCAGTAGGAATTTATTGACGTACAATCAAGCTTAAAATTCCATTATTAGGTCACTTTAATGCTTATTGATATATATATATATGTATAAAAAAAATCATAGCAGTATTAAACTTCATTTTATCACTGTGATAAGCAAGGGCCGAACAATCTGTAAAGCAGTTTGTTTGCCTTTTGCTGCTGACGTCATCAGCCAGCCAGAAGGCTTTGTAGTCTAGGTGGCAATGCAAGTATGCATTAGTATGATTCCTGTGCATAGAATAGAAGGTTCACTCAGATTAGTGGATGGTGTGTTGACCACAAATAAGAGGAACTTAAAATTGGTCAGGGATTTATATACTTCAAGGTTGGTCAGGGATACTTTTTATTGGTCAGGGATACTACATTTTAAGGGGATGCAGTACCTTTGAAACCATATCTTCAATTTTTAATAATATTGTAATGTATGTGATGATACAGTGCTTAATACTAAAAATTAAATTAGACATATTGAAAAAGAAAATCTTCTAACACAACCTATTTTACTAAAATTTAAATTAAAAAAAAAAATTAACTTATTAAAAATTCCTACTATTTTTTTTTACATAAATATTTTTGCTTCAATTTTTTTCCCCACATTTGTTAAAATATACTACATAAAACTGTGCATGGATTTTCAGATGTATGGGATTTTACACTTAATATGATATTTTTTCTCACATTTACATTAAAAAATGAAGAAAATCCAATAAACTCTCAATTTAAATATTTTTATAAAAATATTTATAAACTTGAATGTTTATATGCACAAATATAATAAATACACCATGAAAACAAGTAAAAAAATTTCAAACCTCTATCTAAATTAGCAAAAAAGCCTTAGTAATTTTCGAATAAGCAAGTTATAAAAATATGAACAATGAGAAAAAATCAGTTTAAAGGTTTCATTTGTATGGGTCTAAATCTATTAACAAAATTTACAATATATCATGATACAATAGTAATATAGGTAAAAAAGAGCTGTCAAAATATTCATAATTAAGGAAGCTTTCAATTAATATCAAAAAACAAAATTGATATTTTGACCAATTTCAAGGTACTGTGTCATCCAAAATAATATATACTTAGGCCATTTTTTCTTTGAAAGCCTGCTTCTAGCAGAGATACAACTGAGAACTTAAAATTTTGTATTTATTAAGTAACATTACTTGAAAAAATGCAGTAGTATATCTAGGGTGGAGAAGGGGGAAAGGCTGCTCCAGGTGCCATTGGCAAAGAGTGTAAATTTAATTATGTGTTTTTGCTTACAGTTTTTTCAAAATATAATTCTTTTGATGCTGTATATATATACATATAATATTACAATATCTCTTTAAGTGGGAGGGAGGGTCCTGACACTTGATATCATAAGATATCTATATAGTGAGGTTTTTTTTAATATTGTTATCATTTTTGATCCAACCAACATTTTCTTCTTTTTTTGGTATCCTTTTCTTTGCATTAAAATAATCTTTTATTTTATCAGTAGTCTACTAACTACTTTTATGAAAATACAAAATTATTATTAAAACTATTAAATAATTATAAAATCATTTTATCCCAAAATATGAAATATTCCAACATTTGACAGTCCTATTCTTCTGCTATATAAGCATATAATGTGTTGTTAGAAAAACCAGGTTTGAAATGACATTGTTATTTTTACTAGTTAAAAAAATTGGAGAAACAAGTACAAGAAGACAATATTACTGTAGAATGCATTTAGTTGAAAAACTATTATTAAATACTTTTAAATAGCAGTCCTTTAATAATTTGCTGTAAAGTTATTTAATGTTTAATATTGATATTTTATGGACTTATTTTCACTTAAATCAGTAAAATGTGAGAATAATAAATGTACATTAATTCAAACATACAAAAAGAAAAAGAAAGAAAACATTTTAAGAATAAAAATAATTTTTAGACGCTGATAACGATATCATTAGGGAGGATGGGAGGATTTGAGGAATGATAATGTTGTAATAACTTAACCCTTAGTAGATTAAAATGCTAAGTGGTAGGTAGCGTGTGTGCTGCTCGGCAAGTAATCCAGGCAAGAATATTTAATGGAGAATCTATTTATTATTTGTAGAACAAAAAAGATCCTCTGGAGTAAATATTTACAGCATAAAAATTATTATAGAACACGTAGGCTCTTATACCAACTAGCTTCAACTAAAGTTCTGTTTGAGTTCCAAAAACACAAAGTTTGTGATAGACATAAAGTCTCTAAAAATTACGCACAATGTAGAGGTAAAATAGTTCACAGATAACGGCGTTATCAAACCACTCAAGACAAGAGTTATCGCTGTCTCTCCTGGCGAGAGAACACTCCGTGATGCTGCATGGGCACTGCGATCAGAATCATTCTAAAATCCGCTGGCGGGATTTATCTTTCCAGCTCTCACGACAGAGCTGCTTCACTTATCCGAGAACGAGAGAACACTCCAAGCTAACCGTTCTGCTCTCCCTCTCCACTCTCTGTGAGAAATCTCTCCTCAGAATCCTCTTTGCGAGCCCCAGGCTTCTCTTTTTCTTACGATCCCGGACCTCCTCTAGACCTCCCCTTAGAGGTCACAAACCAATTATGAACCTTAATGGTCTTTTTCTCATTACATGATTAGTAAAATCGTGCTCTTATTGGCACCTGAGATTTCACACCCACGGCGCCAGCCTGTCTGGCCTTCTCGACACCTTCGTACTTTCGCTTCGTGTCGGAGTGACGTCAAAGGCATGATGTGGGCGATCGCCCATTCACCCTAGTGTCATCTGCCTGTTGGTTCCGTTGATCGATAATGATGTAGCGATCCTATGATATCGCCGACATTCTCACCTGGAGAATGAGGGTCACTTTGAGTTTGCAGCTTCATGGTGAAACCTCTTTCAGAAATAAATGCCTATTTCTGTTACTTTGCTTTAAAATCCTATGATAATTCTGAATTATCACAATGTACATCAAATGCAGAGAAAGTCCAAAATTCCTCAAAAAAATTGATAATGTTATATATGTACAGCCCCTAATAATTCTATTTTCTGTTATATGCCATTTTTATTATTTAAAATCACACCGATTTAAAGGTGTTCTTGATGAGTATTGATATAAAAATATACCATAAAGTACCAAAGTAAGTCCTCCTTCAGAAGACAGGAAATTCTAATAATTTTAAGGGATACTTATAATTGGAACTTTCGAGAAATAGATAGATAAAATTAGGAGGGTGAGGGGTTATATTTGGAATTTATAAATTTCCCTAGAGTTATATGGTTTGCAAAATACATGAGGGGGGGGGGAGGTCTTATATTTGGAGAGGGCTTACTTTCAGTACTTTACAGTATTTTCCAAAATGGGGTCTTGCATAATTAATGGATATCACCTTTTTAAAGATTGGTATGGTTTCTATGCTTCTAAAAAATGTAATTTCTGAAAATATAAAAAAATTGGCTAAATATGTTTTTTTGTTTTTATTTTGCCAACTAATTATGTGCAATTTCCTGGGGTTGCTACAATCATGTTTTGCATACTGGGCTAAACAAACTGGAATCTCCACTTAAAATGGAATCTGACTTACTAGAAACACGGATGTCTAAAATGTGATTTGAACTCTTTATTAATTAGTGTTCACTAGAAAAGTAGCAGGTCCACATTATTTGTAGATCCCATTTTATAAAACTACTTACAAAACAAACAAATAAAATTTGGGGGGGAAAATCTGTTAATTTTCCTGAAGTCAATTATTTTCTTTGTTCTTTGCAGAGAGTGACTGTTAGTAGATGATAATTTTTTTTAAATATTGCGCCATTTCATGCAGAAATTATTTTTATATGAAGCAATAGACATAATATTTTTGTTTGAATGTTAATGTGCCTGTTGTCACATTGTTGTCAGCTGTCTGCTGTATATGATGCCATTTTATGAAATTTTCTTATTAGAAAGTGTAACCATTTAGTTTTTGGTAAATTGGAAAAAGTTACATCCAATTCGAACTTGCTTGTTTCAACTAATAAGTTTATAAAAATTATTATTAATGACAACCTAAGGACAATTCAAACATTAATTTTTAGATTTACCATTCACTTCTGTTGGAATCAATGAAAAGCAATTCAGATGCTTCTAAAATATGAGCAGAAACTCCCAAACCTACTAAATGCTTTATATGGCCTGGAAATTCTGAAGATATGGCATGATGTTTAAACAACAGAATATTCTCTTCTCTTTATAAAGTTGAAAAAGAATGTTTTTAAGCAAGGAATAAAAAAAATTATCAAATGTCCATTATCCGGTAGACTTTCAAATTTTGAACGTTTAATTGTTAACTATTTAAGTAGTACTATCTAAAAAAAGGTGTACAATTCATTTAATATATATTTTTGTACTTCATACCTTGTATAGTTAGAATAAGTATGACTATTCTGTAAGATAAGTGCTTTCTTTTTTCAGTACAATCTTTATATTTTAATATTTCACAATCAATTTCAGTAAAAAAAAAAAAGTTAAATGATGTTGGTTTTAATAGATAGGTTAAATTGAGGTCTCACTGTTTTAATATTCAAAACCAAATTACAGAAGCTGAAGCTTTTTTTTGTTGCCAGTAATGATAACAATATATATACATATATAGGCATTTACTATACCTTCTATTTTTCCAGACTTCAAATCTTCATATTCTTCATTATTAGGTCCGAAGAAATTTCCAACGCAATATAAAGACTGTAATTAGAAATCAGTGTTAAAAATAATTTTTATACTTAAACAGCTGATCTGCAAATAACAGCAAGAAATTAGACAAAAAATACATTTATAAAAACTAATAATGCATCTATAAACTTTGATATAGCTGCATTATGCTGAGTTTCTTTTAAAAATGTTTTAAATTCCTTTCTCAAATAATCCATCAACAGGTCTTTCAACTTGTGTACAAGAGAGTGTGTTTCTTGTGTTTAAGAGTTTGTTCAAGAAAATGCTACATGAGAAAAAAAATTATTAACTTTCAAAATAAAGTAGCATTTTCTTAAACTTACATATGACTCAGAAGATTAAGATGAAGCTATAAATGTCTGAGGAAATAATGAGTTAGGAGGATTATTATATCATCACACAATAATAGAACTGATAAAAAGCCCAGTAGTAGAAACTGTCCAGCATGGCAATGGGCGGTGCAGATTACTTTAAAAACTTTCAGATTAATCCACTAGCTTAAAAGAAAGGCTGGACTTTAAAAATAAAATCTGAAGTTTATTTTAAGTCTCTAGATTTATTGCATTTCTTTCATAACTCTAATATATTTTCTTTATAAAAGCAAATTCCACTTATTCTTTGGAGAATTGGCACATTTTTGCTAAAGTGGCAAAAATAAATATGTTTCATTTATAGTAGTGATGCAATTAATATTTTAATTTTTAATAACTTCAACTCTAATAATAAGTAATTTTACTTTTTTATTACCTTAGAATATTCAGTGCATCATTAAAACAGTAATCTAAATAGTTTGTATTTTTTAGTAAAATACTTTAATAATCAGTTTTACTTTTTAGTAAATAACTTACTGGGTTTGGTTTAAACTGTCATAATTATTGAACAATCAATCCTCATGCTTCAGTTAATTTTGTAGCAAAGTCTGAGAGGGAAATAGCACTCAAAATTTTTGCTATGATATGAGAACAACAGTAATTTGTAGTTACAAAGTAAAAACAATAGAAACAAGACATTTTGTGAGGTAATTTATTCTCATTTCCTATGATCAAATCAAGATTTAAATCTGTGGCCTGTATAATGACAATTGGGAAAATGGTAAGAAAAAGATTATTTTACTTATATTTGTAACATTAAATAATCAATTAAAATCATTCTACCACCTCCCCCCCCCCTCTCTTATGCATATTAATTTCATCCAATCAATGTGTTATTTTTATAATTCCCACTTTCCTTTTTTTTAAAAAAGGTTGTAGGAATTATAACACTCTAAGCACTGAGCAAAAGGACAGAATTGTAATGTTGTTTACTTTGTAATTTTTTTAAAATGCATAAGTACGTGTTTTATCCTTTATTATGTATTTTTTTTTAACTACGTACAGGCACATAAACACTGGGAGTATTAATCATAATTTTATTATTTAAAACTGGATTATATCTGTAGAATTATATTAATTTAAAAATGCTTCTGTTGCAGTGAAACCTGCAGATTAGTGAATGGATATATCATAATAATAATAATATATTCTAAAACAAAAAGGTAAGAGCTTATAAATAATTATTTTGCCTATAAGATGTTACTTTATTAATAAAACATTTAAAATATATTAAAAATTGACATGTTTCAACTCATTTTCATTGAGCCATCTTCAGAATGTAAATAGAAAAATTACAAACACAATGAACGTGAAAAACTGGAATAAATAATTACTGAGTTCAAATTAAATATACAAAACCCTCTATATTTTTAACATTGGCCATGTCCTAGCTATGTAGTTATCCAGCAAACTGTCCAACCATTCAATTTATATACAGTTAAGGACCTATTATCCGGAACTCCAAAATCCGGGAAAAAAAGCATTCAAAAGTTTACTAAATTTGTAAATTTTTACTAAGGTTTTGTAATTTCTGAAAAATTTCAAAAAATTTATAGGTATTTTTTTTTCAGTCCATTGCTTCAATGTGCAGTCACTGAAATAAGTTATTTTAGCAGCAAGGGAACACAGACACCCCCCACACACACACACTTTCATTCCTAAAATTAGAGAAAAAAAAAGTCATTTTTTTGTCAAATTTTAGTTTTAAATTAATTTAAATTACGATTCGTTAAAAAAAAAATGTCATGAGAAAATTGAGATATTTCTCCACCTCCTGTGAAAAAATATAGCTATGCCATTGTATTATTTGAATGCACATATAATAGCAGAGTTCTGCTTATTTTCATATATCCTCCCTCCCTTCTCAGACATTCCAAAACAGTCTAACTGCTCACGGCAGGGTTCCCAGCAAAATTTGGCTGGCAATTTCCATGACTTTCCATGATTTTCCATGACCAAATCTCAAAAAATTCCATGACCAAACGCGAATATGCAAAGTCTACTTTGAAAGTATTAAAACTATGTATTAATTAATACAATTAATTTAAGAATATATTTTAAAATCTTTACAAAGATTTTTTAAAATTAACATAAAACTTAATAACAAACAGTATATTAAAAAAAAAAAAAAAAAAAAAAAAATCAGAAACTTATCATGATAGTGTTGCAAAAAACAGGAAAAAATATTACATTATACCTTACCAATATCTGTGTCCTGAAAAAACTGACTAAAACTTTCTATGAAACACAAAAATAAAAGAAAATATATTATAACCACAAAATAAAGATATTGATTAACTAGTTAAACATTTACATAAAATAAAGCTTTATTTTTGATAAACTTTTGAACATCTGAATATTAATATATTCTACTTTGAACACTTGAATATTAATGTATTAATAGCTACAGTGCTTTTTTTTTTTCAGTGAATTTAGTTCATTTTCAATTGCTTCTTCTTCTAATTCAGCAGCTTTTCTAATTTTTCTTTTCTTTTCTTGCAATTCTTTAATTTTTTTTTCTTGCTCTTTTGCCATCCTTTTTTCATTTATCAGCTTCTTTTCCATTTTGTTCTTGTTTTCTAAGTCTATTTTGTACTGTTTATGGCTATTTCGTGCATATGACAGAAGTTTAGAATTAATATCAATAGTTTCCACACCACCTGTTTCATTAATAGCATCATAGACATGCCTTTGATTTACAAGAGTGGCTTCGTGTAAATTTTCAATTAACAAAGATTTGTTAATTGAAAAACCACTCTCTACAGAAGCATTTCCATGGGAAAAAATTAGGCACAGCTTAATAATAGCCCACAATTCTGCAAATCTTTTATCGTCAGTCAAGATGTTAAAAAAAAACTTGTCGAGGCCTATTTCATCAGAACCTGATTTGCAAAAAGAATCAAATTCCTCTTTGAACTCTACAGTGGCTGCATCTGTGAAATTCATATACTGATGTTTTGCTTTTTCAGCAACATCAGCATTAATTCTATTTGCATTATGCAAGCACTGCAGAGCTACTTCAATTCGTTGAATACCATTTTTTGGCTTGTGCCTGATTATGAAAGGGTCAAAAGCTGAGATTCCTCCAACCAATGAGTATTTTAAAGGACTTTTTTCTTTAAGCTTCTCAGTTACTGCAATCAAAAATTTCCTGCATTCCAATCGAAAATTAGTAGCATCACTTTCATTTACTTTGGCTTCAGCAAGAAATTTTTTAGTTGCAAAGCCAACATCAATTTTTCTAGAATTTAGAAGATTTTCTAATTTATTTAAATCAATGTCAAATAATTGCTTTGCAGTAAGCGCTGCCTTTAACTTATCACTGTTGACAAATTTCATCATCAGTTTTCTGATTAAGTCATGCAGAGCTTCATATAAGAAAGGAGCAAGTGGCTTTGAACTCTGAAATCTCTTTAAAAAAGGCTCAAATTCTGATGCTATAGTTTTAAAGAAACTCAGTTTGCACTTAATTAAAGAATCATTGGCAGCTTGTATAACTGTCATAGCAGGCTTAGTTGCAAGAGATTTGTTATTTTCAACAAATTTTTTGACATTATCAAAAATTTCTAAAGCTCTACCCAAACACTGTACATTTTCTACCCATCTAGTACTACAGAATTTCTGAGGAAATATTTCACTCCCTGTTAGAACTGTATATTGTGCACGACGAGAAGGAGAGTCTTTGAATAAGAAATACATATGTGTCAACAAATTGTTCAAATCCCATTTTACAACATTCAAGCCATGTTTAAAAGATCCATGGACTACATGTAGCCCACAAGTACCAAGGTCAAGAATTTTTTTCCCATCACAGTTTGAAATATCGTCTTCAAACTTATCCATTAATTTTCACAAAAAACAGTGATTTACATGAGGGCCATCCATAGAGACTTGAAGTAGTTTAGAAAATGTTAATGAAGATAATCCTTCAATAAATTTTTCCAATAAATCATCAGCAGTAGCTCTGCCCAAAAAAACACTGCTTAAATAACGAGTCGAAACCTGCTGTAAATTTTCATCCCAAAATCTTATTACTAAATCCATTTGTCCTTTATGGATAATTTTATTAAAGGCTTCATCAAAAGAAATCACATAATCTGTACATATCTTAAGACGGTCCATTAACTTATCCAAAAAATATGGTGCTAAGCCATATGAAACCAAATAAGCAACTTTAGAGCTTCCAAGTTTAAACTGCTTTGCAATGGCACTGTCTGGGAACATAATCTGGAAAACTTCAGCAATATTTGAGCATGAATTATAAGACATTTTTTTGGTGACAACATGCATTGCCCAAATGCACTCAGCTTTTAAAGCATCATCCTTTAACAAATACGAATATAACATATTTGAAGCTGTAGCACTTGAAGTTTTACAACTATCAGTTGCTTCACTAATTTCAACTTTTGAAGAAATTTGGTTGAATGTTTCATCTGATTTTTCTGCAAAAAACTTTATGACTGGTTTTTGTTGACATTTTGCTTTTAAGCATTTTTGATGGGTTGCTGATCTTAAATAATGGGAATTCAAAGCTCCGATCCCCATATTACTGAGTTCAAATCGTTTCTGGCAAACTGTACAAAATGCTTGATAAATGTTGTCAGGCACATCTTTCAACCAATCTTTGAATTGTGGGTACAAATCAAAATCCAGCCACAAACTATTAAATTTAGTAGGTTTCTTGGCGTTTGACATACTGAAAAAAAAAATATATATATATAAATATCTAATCTAAAATTATTATCTGAAAGATTTTAATTTATTTTATCCAAATAAACAAAATTCAAAACAAGAAAATCTACTAATAAATATCAATAATTAATGTATAAAAATGTTTTAATTTTTTAAAAAGCCTTTATTTATTTAGAATAGAAATATGTTTTATTTAAATTTTCGAGAAGTTCCATTAACTGTACAACATGTTAATTTTTTTATATGATAAATCAAACTACTATTTAATAATTAACACTAACAAATCTATGTATGAGTTTGGACAAAATAACACTGGCAGTTCTTGGCTAAATTTTTCTTTCAGTTTAATTTCTGTTTCACTAACATGTTTAAGTTTAAACTAACAAAATAAATTCTATGCTGCATTGTAGTTAAAAAAATCTACAATCTAAAAAAGAAAAAGAGGAAATTGGATGGATTATTTAATATGGGCAAGATTTTAAAAGGTAGCTTTAAGTTAAATTAAATTTAAGTTCGAAATTGCTTTGTATTAGCATAAACTGTTAAAAAAGTTCGAATTCCAGAAAATAATTTAACACTATTTTGCAATTATAAGTTTCCAAAATCTGCAAACAAACAAAAATTTAATGGTGGGGGGAAAAAAGGGGGGGTACAGATATTTAAATTTGGATAAACTTTTACTTGGTTACCTAACATAAAATACAAATTAAGTGTCACAAATAAGATGACATGGAAGAAAAATAATCGTTATGAACACAAAATGTAAAAACATTTCAACTTGCTTGCAGAATACTTTTGGTGAAAAGGGAAGATATATATTTTCTCCAACAGCTGTTTGAAATACCAACAAAACACACACAAATAATAATAGGAAGAAAAAAAAAGCTGGTAAACAACTAACAGAAATTCAAACATTCCTGGTTTAAATGTTCAATATTTTTTCAAATGTTATATATAATGTGTGCTTGTCGGGATACAGCATTCATGTAAACAATAACTATAGGAAGTATTTTTTTCATGTTGTTTATTTATTATAATTTCTACTTCATTCACTTGTATAGCAAGTTAAAAATATTAAATTGAGTTTTCAAAATTAAAGTATAATTTATTTAAATTTAATGTAGCTGAAAATTAACTATTAGAGTATGCTTATAATTATAACAAATAATTTGAAAGTGTATAAGAAAAACATTCAAAATCTTAATAATAATAAAATGACTTTTTTTTTTTTTTTTTTTTTTTTTTTTTTATGAATGTATTATACATTAACGAAAGATTTAAAGAATAGCAGCTCTGAAAGAGGACGCAAAAGGATTGATTACACACATTATCTTACTTAAAAACTGTCCCTCTTTCTTTTAACAATAATAAAATAGAATACTTATATTTTTTATTTCTTTAATATAGAATGACAGGGGAAAAAATGTATGGTGAATATGTATAGTGAATAATATATATTATTATATACCCCCCCCCACACACACTAAACAAACACATATATATATATAACTTACTATTATCACAAGTTATATAAAGCTTCCCTCCCCCCCC
Organism: Maratus speculifer; assembly: GCA_964019185.1. Taxonomy (NCBI): domain Eukaryota; kingdom Metazoa; phylum Arthropoda; class Arachnida; order Araneae; family Salticidae; genus Maratus; species Maratus speculifer. The sequence goes on along the minus strand of OZ025293.1, from coordinate 237,277,743 downwards.
CCCCAACATTTATTTTAAAAAACTGAATAAGATTTAAAAAATAAAGTCCAACATATTTAAATTTAATGTAGTTGAAAATTAACTATATTAGAGTATGCTTATAATCACTATAAATAATTTGAAAATTTGTGTATGGAAAAAAATATTTGAAATCTTAAATAATAATTTGAATAATAATAATAAAATAGAGAAAATACTTTTTTTTTTAATAAATCTATATAGAGTAATAAAACATTTAAAGAATAGCAGCTCTGAAATAGGATGCAAAAAGATTATACAATAATGAAACTATATTTTTTATTTATCAATAAATATAAAAACTTTGTTAAATCACCATAAAAAAGAAAAATTATACAGGACGCGTTTCGAGCTGCAAAATTACCGCTCGTCTTCAGCTGGTCCAAACACGTGTCACAACGGACAGAGTGGTTATTTCCACTCTGTCCGTTGTGACACATGTTTGGACCAGCTGAAGACGAGCGGTAATTTTGCAGCTCGAAACGCGTCCTGTATAATTTTTCTTTTTTATGGTGATTTAACAAAGTTTTTATATTTATTGATATATATTTATCGCCAGTATTTTCGGTGTTTCTCAATATATTTTTTATTTCTTGAATATGGAACATCAGAATGAAAAAATATATATATATACATAGATAGTAATTTAAAGTATTAAAAAATATATATAATTTACTGTAAAAAATATATCAAGATTTTTTAAATAAAATTAAAGTCAAACTTATTTAAATTTAATGCGGCTGAAAATTAATTATAATAGAATATGCTTATAATTACTATAAATAATTTCAAAATGTGTATGGAAAAAATATTTGAAGTCTTACATAATATTAATTTGAATAGTAATAATAAAATAGGAAACAGATTTTTTTATGAATCTATTATAAAATAATAATGAAACACTTAAAGAATAGCAGCTCTGAAATAGGATGCAAAAAGATTGACATCCACATGATGTTTCACATATTTGAAAACTTTCTCTCTTTAATTTAAAAAGTCAAAATGAAAAAAAAAAATAAATAAATAAAAAAACTACATTTTTTGTTTAACAGAGAATCAAAGAAATACTTAAAGAATAATTGTTCTATCAAAAGATGTAAAAAGATTAAAAACTATATTAAAAAACATACATGTGACCAGTAGTCAAATATGGTAATTGAAACACAAAATTGAAAAACTCTGAATATAGTCACAGGAATAAGAATTCACAATACTTTACCATCATATAAAATAAAAAAAAATATGAAGAAATAAAAATGACTTACTTGTTATTGCTGTAAATGCAGTGACATAAAAGGCTTAACCACCAAGCATGGTCAACAAAAGACAGGATAACACACAAAGAACAAATTTGAGAGCAGATGAGACTATCACTATACTGTATAACTGTATAACTGAATCAGGTTATATCAGTTAGCATTGTAGTATCACTTAAGGCGCCATCTAGTGAGAAATTATCAATAGTTGCTTATGGAAATTTTTCAGAGGCGCCATCTAATGAGAAAACATCGCAACATTTTTCTGAAAATGAAATACAGTAGACTCCCTCAAATCCGCACTCCTAAAATCTGCAACTCTCTAAAATCCGCACATATTTTACGGATGTAAACAATGAAACATTCAGTTCAGATGTAGGTGCAAATATTGATTTTTTCAGTTTTATATCAATTCTATACCTTATTTAATTTATAATTTTTGTTAAGGTTATTGAATTCATGTTTTTTCATGAAGAATAATTTATTTCTGAAAAAATAAAAATATTGCTAATATCATTGGTAATCACAATCCTACCAAATATATTTATGTATTAATCAAGCTTTTTTAGTTATTAAGTCTGGCTAAACCTGAAATAAAGTTTCATTATTTTATGATCCTGATGTGAATTAGTAATGTATCTTTATGAAGCAAGTTTCATTGAATAATTTAGGAAAAATACATTTCCTCTTTTATAATGAATATTTAATTGTACATTATTGATTATTAACTGGACCTTTCCTTTTAGTATTTTAATAATTTAAAAAAATATCTAAATTTTTATTATTTTAGTTTATTACTTATTTTAATATTTTAGTATATTGTATGCATTCATTATACTTTTGATTTCATTATTAATTACATTCAAATTATTTTTTAAAAAATGTAAACAAATTAATGACCAGAAATCTGCAAAATTCTAAAATCCGCAAAACCTCTGGTCCCAAGCTGTGCGGATTTGAGGGAGTCTACTGTAATTTTAAATTTTAATCTTACAAATCCTTTTAATTTTATCCTTCCATAGTTTTCCATGACTTTTTATTAAATATTAGTAAATTCCATGACTTTTTAAGCATATTTTACATTTTCCATGACTTTCCATGACTACTTTGAGATTCCATGACTTTCCAGATTTTCCATGACTTTCCATGACGCTGGGAACCCTGTCACGGTTTCTAATTTTCTCCAATAGAATTCGCAAAAATGATTAAAAATTGTCTGGGAAAAAATTTTCCTATGGTGAACAAGCAAAATTATTTAAGAAATAAGATTTATTATAAACAATCTATCAAAATTTTTTATGTAAGTTATGTTGCTGTAAAAAAGAAAAAGATAAAGCTTGTAAATAAAATATTAGTTACCCCTTTCATTTTATTTTTTATTTTTCGATTGTTGTTGTCATTGAATAATGCAATAATTTTTGTTTATATAATTTAAAAACATTCAAAAAATAAGTCTTATTCATATTCTACATGGGATTGATTTAGTTTTGTTATTTTTATGTTTTGAAAAATTCTATCAGAATTTTAAAAGGACCCAAAATCCAGAAAATTCCAAAATCCGGAAGGCCCTAAGTCCCGAGGATTCCGGATAATAGGTCCTCTACTGTACTTGGATAACTACATAGTTAAGATATGGACAATGTCAAAAATAGAGGGTTTTGTATATTTAATTTGAACTCAATAATTATTTATTCCAGTTTTTCATGTTTATTGTGTTTATAATTTTTCTATTTACATTCTGAAGATGGCTCAGTGAAAATGAGTTGAAACATGTCAATTTTTAATATATTTTAAATGTTTTGTTAATAATGTTTTATAAGCAAGATAATTATTTAAAATATAAGTTCTTATCTTTTGTTGTAGAATATATATTATTATTACAATATAGTTATTAATGGACATAATCAAGACTTACTGCTTTTATATTTCACATGGATATATCAGTTCGCGGTGGTTAGAAGATTACAAGTTTACTTTGTACTACTTGATTATCCTGTTGACTAAAAAACTATCACCAAACTATAAGATTGGCAGTTTTGTTGACAATAGCCAGTAAAGTTTAGCAATGTCTAGAAGAGCCGTTTGAACAATTTTTTAAAGTGACCCAACTTTTCTCATAAAACACTAATTCAGCTGATTGGCTGATTTCAAAGTTTGAATTCTTTTTGCCTGGTTTAAGAAGAGTGCAGTACTGAAAAAGTAAAGAAAAATCTTACTTTCCAATGTTTTTACTATGCTGGGATTTGAGCACTCTGTGAGCAGTTTTGCTTTGCAAGTGGAAGGAAAGGGGGATTATTGGAGGAAAAAAATTGAGACAGCTGTAGATTCCAATATCCTTAGGATAAGTCATTATTGATGGGTACATGGAAAATGTAATCATTTTTAACCTGGGAACCAGTGAGATAAACATTATTCAACCCACTGATTGCTTAAAAATAAACAGATAACACATCATGGAATCTGTGGATGAGAGAAATTTTCAAATGTTTTAGTATCAATTTGAGAACATATAATTGTTGATTAAACAGGAAAAAAATGGCTTCGTAAGATATCATTTATCCCCCCCCCCCAAAGTAAAAAAAATGAAAGAAAGAAAAAAAAGAAAAGCATAAAACATTGCTTATTGAGGAAAAAAAATTTCATCATACCCACCGTTCTGGCATAAGAGTCGCACCTTGAATATTTTATGCTTTCAAGCTTATACCCCTGAAAGTACATTATTTTCTTTTAAATATTACCAATATAGGACCAATAATTAAAAATTCGGAAAATCTTACGTAGTTTGAATATTTTAAACTAACTAAACTTAAACACTTTTATAGTATATTTCTTTTCTTTAAATAAATTACAGTTATCAAACAAATTTATCTATATTTCTAAAAAGATTTGAGTAGTAAAATAATATCTCATCATAAGGGCGGCAAAGTAATGCTCGCTTCAGATGGAAAAATGTCTAGCACCAGGCTCTGGACTTGTTTAACAGAGTCCAACCAAACTGGCCAAATTCATATGTACAGTAAGAGTCATAAAGAACAAACAGGTGTATCTTGCGATTGCCACCCAATAGTAATTTAACCCACATTGATGTCAGCACCAAGCTTTTTGCAGCCCCAGTGCTATTGGTAACAATTACATTCTGATAGATGATAATGCAAGACTTCACTGAGCTGAGGTTGTTGAGGACTACCTTGAAAGTCATGGTTAAGAACGAATGGAATGACCTTCAGTTCTCAATCTGATATAGAGGTCTGCACGGGCCCGGGCCTGGTCCGTGGCCCGTACCCGGCCCGGCGGAGTCGTTTCGAATTTGCTAACGGGCCGGGCCGGGCCGATATAAAAATTTTCGGGCCTACCGGCCTGTTTTGAAGATTTAAACGTAAACGATAAAATATAAACCTATTTTCAACGAAAATGGTTTTAACAGGTAAATGGTTTTAATGAAAATGGTTTTAATGGTTTTAACGTAAACGATAAAATATAAACCTATTTTCAACGAAAATGGTTTTAAAATGTGCGTCACGAGCCATACTAGTTTGACAGCATCAATATAAAAATGTAACTTGTGCAGTGTAGAGATCGGCATCGGACAGTTACATTGTGTGTAACTCGTTTTAATATTTTTTAAACTGACTCGTGCAGGGCTCAGATCAAAATTGGAGATCGAGGCATTATTTTTCTACATATAGACTTGCCAGACCGAAAGAAGACTTAATTGTTCTCAAGATCTGTAGGGCAGACAACATAATTTGTAAAATTATGAACAGCGATAAAGAACTTATGTTAACTTAATCTTTGGATATATATTCTTGATGGTTTTTTAAATTAATTTTTCAATAACGCGAAAGTTTGACACATTTTTACATTAATTTTTAATTGTAAAAATATAAAAGTGATAAGCCTGACTATTGAAGGGATTTGGAATCGAATAGCGTTTTTCATTTTTGGTAAATAAAATACTTGTATAACATAACCTTGTTGAGATACAATAGTTTCTCAAATGGTTGCAGGTTTTGCTCCCTTCCCATGCTATCGCTTCCGGAAATTCTATTCAAAACGCCAACTATGAAAATATTTTATTTACTTGCAGTGTTCTTAAATTGCTTGTATCAAAAAATCAACAACGCCATTCGATTATATAGTTTCTGAATGAAGACACCTGCTAATCTTATGCATTTCTGGGAAAAAAATGAATTTAGAAATGTACCAGAAAGGAGCTTCTTTGAATTAACGTATGAATTTAGATTTAAAATCTTTAATAAAATGATATAGAAATATTTTTATAAATCTTCTTTTATTAAACAGTTCAAAAGTTATGATGTTTTTAAATTTCTTTTTTTTTCCTTTTATTCTAAGCCATATTAATTTTTTTATGAATCTTTATTTGAATGTTGAAAGCCTAAGAACCTTAGTAACCATTAATGTTACTAATGTGTATTTCCTCTAAAATATACTGTAAAATCATTCAATAGATATGTATGCAGTACTCTTTAAAAAAATTTTAATTATATGATAAAAATCTGATTTTTTTTAGAAATTGTAGAAATTGTAACGGGCCAAAACGGGCCGGGCCTAAACTATAAACATTTGAACGGGCCGTCTCGGGCCGAACTTTTGAGTTTTACAACGGGCCGGGCCGAAAAAAATTTCCTACGGGCCGGGCCGGGCCTGGAAATTCCGGCCCGTGCAGACCTCTAATCTGATAGAACATCTTTGGGATTATTTTGATGGAGTCTGATTACTTAATTGACAACATGGAAAAACAATGCCACCAATGCATTCAAGTCAGGGATAAACAAATTCCTTATTAGAACCCATTTTTGTAATGTTTCTATGACATTTTACCACATAATACTGATTTCTCCAAGAATGGAATTTTCCACCAAGAGTGCTTTTTTTTGTTGTTGTTGTAAATCATTTTTGTGTTTAACTTATTTTAATTTCTATGTTGCATTCAATAAATAACCGTTTAGTGTACATTTCCTCCAAATTCGTGGTTTCTACGATCAGTCATTTGCAAATTAAACACAAAAGTTCGTCTGCACCTTAACTATTGGAAGCCAGTGTATTTAAACTATTTGGATGTAATTATCAATAAAATAAATTGAGCTGATTTACAATTTTTGTTATATTTTCTGAACATTATCAAAAATTGTATGTGTGTATACCAGGAAGTAAAGTTTTCTATTCTTTTCCATAAAATATGAAATGGATAGAAAGAAAAATATTATATAAGAAATATAAAAGAAATTACCTTGATATTCATGGTTTAATATTTAAAAAAAAAATTAATAAAATTGAAGTAAGGTTAAGTGGGGTGGAATAGAAAATATTGTTTTGTTTCTGAATTAAAATCATACAATGTATAAAAAATATTTGTAAATCATGTATATAATTTATCAACCATTCAACTTTCATTTTAAACTGGAAAAAAAAATAATAATAAATAAAAATATTAGCAACATTTACCGTATTTTCGGGTGTATAGCCCGCACTCCTAAATCAAGCAGTGCAGTAAAAAAAATTTGTGTATAAGCCACAGAGATGAATCGGTGTATAGTCCACGGGCTATACACCAATTACGAACGTATATTTCGATCAGGGTTCGAAGTTAGAAGCCATTAAAGTATATACGCACATATAAGTAGAGAAATTTTAGACAAAAAAAGAATTTCAAAGCGGGGAGGATCGACTGATACGTGAGACCTTAAAAAAAATCTATGAATAAAATATAGAAAAATAGTTTGCTAACGAATCGGTGCTGCAGCACCCCTTTGTGTTTGTAGAGTACAAAATCCAAAATCTGGAACCTTTCCTACCTTGACAATTCTGAGTTTAAGATCATTTTTAGTTTATTTCTCAAAAAAAAAAAAATCTACCCTGCCCTGTTGCAAAGAACAAAAAAAAAGTGTGTGATTTATGTCATTTCGGAACGATTCAGAGGAGTCGGTCTTTTTCGGAACGACTCTGATAAATCCTTCCTTTTCAGAGTCATTTCATAATGGAACGAGTCAGAGGAACTGCTCCTTTTTGGAACGAGTCCAAGGAATCGAACCTTTTCGGAGTTGTTTCATTTCGGAACGAGTCCGAGGATTTCGTCGATTCGGAATCGTTCCGAAAAGGATGGCTTCTTTTTTGCAGATTGGAATCGTTCCTTGAGTTCAACTGCCAGAATTGCTCCTTTTGAATCGTTCCTCAACAAATGACACATCTCTAATAAAAAACTGCTTACAGTTTACGTTAAAATGACTTATTCAGCAAAAAGTAAGTTTAAAATAAGTAACATGCTATACTGTTGTTTTTACCCTCTCAAATCAAGAGCAAACTGCGTTTGAGCGTCATTATTTCTTGCTGACGGTTAGTGCAATACTTGGCAATAGTTGCGACAGTTCGCCCAAACCCAAAAATAACTGCATTTCAGCAGTAAAAAAAAGCCTTTAAAAACATGAGAGAACTCTCTATATTTCGCGGCATAACGAAAAAATTTACAAATTTCGATGTTTTTTCAAAATTTTTGAAGTTTAAAAATTGTAGAAAAAATATCACGATTTCCAATTTAAAAAAAAAAAAAATTGTATAACCCGCACCGTGTATAAGCCGCAGTGGCTTTTTCGAAGGTTTTTTCTTGTATAAGTCGCGGACTACACACCTGAAAATACGGTAGTTAATTTAGAATCAAGTTCAAAAGCCAGATAGTGAATGTCAACATCACTTAATGCTGCATCAACTTTATTGTCTCTTTTTATTTTATTGCATAAATATGTATTTTTTACTGCATAGTTTGTACATAGAAGTGTTCTTTACTGACTTGAAAAAAAAAATTATGTGAAATGGATACATGATTAGGCTTAACACGCAATAAATAAATAATGTTATTTATCACCATATAATTTTAAATACAAGGGCTAGGGGGTCGCCGTCAGGCCTATTTTTGAGCAAAAAAATCAGCATTGAAGTTTCTAAAAATCATCCATACTCCGACTCCAGTTTTTTTTTTTTTTTTTTTTTGTTAGACAGTCTAAAGAAAAATTGAACTAATTATATCACTTTAAATCTATAAAATGAATTATTATTCAATCTTAAAACTGTTGTTAGCTTTCGTTTTTTCAAAACTAAAACAAAATCACTTCACCTTTTTTTCCATAGATGAATCATCCTGTGGAACCGGATCAAAAGCTTTGTATAGAAGGTGTTTTAACTTAGGAGGTTTCTATACAGAGCTTTTGATCCGGTTCCACAGGAAGATCTAGCAGGGATGTATGAAATTCCATATGAGAATGAAGGGGGGGGGATATTAATTTTTATATCGGTATGACAGGTAGAAAGTTTGGGGTTAGAAAGAAAGAGCATGAATGTGACATAAAATTTGGTAGGGATAAGACTGCGTTATCAAGATTGTTTTTAAAGAGGGGGGGTTAAGATTTGTTTTAAAGATAGTAGATTAGTGTTCATTTCAAGTTTATTTCGAAAATCAATCATCCGTGAATCCATAGAGATATATTCTAGGAGAGATAGGGTTTGTAATGATTCTTATTCTTATGACATTCCGAGTTTGTGGTTAGAATTACTTAATAAATATTTAGAGGGTGAGTCTAATAGGGGGAGCCGCGGTGGCATTGGCTATTCACGATCATAGGGGGCGCAATATTTTGTGTTTTGGGTTTTTAAATTATATTTATATCCAGTGTCATTTAGTTTTCTACTTATATTAATATAATTTTTATACATATTAAATTTAATTTATGATCAAAATATATTATATTTATATGCCGCGATGGCAATGGCTATTCACGATCATAGGGGGCGCAATGTTTTGTGTTTTGGTTTTTAAATTATATTTATATCCAGTGTCATTTAGTTTTCTACTGATTTTATGTGCTATGAATACGGTTCTTATGAATGAACCGTAAACATGTCAACTTTTTAAATTTTTATTTGTGACACCTGTTCTAAGTAAATAAATATGAAATGTTTTTATACGTGAATTATTATTGTTATTTTTTTTACTGTAACAGGCCAATAGCTAAGTTAAAGATGCCCAATATGCCACCCAGTGTACAGAGTAGATAGGAACGGTTTTTGATTGAATACTCTAGCAGTTATTTTACATTTAGTATATAATTACATTCCCTCGAATTTTTTAGGTTTGCATAACCCAATGTAGAGAGAGGTTTACAAAGGTCCTCAAAATGAATACAGTTTTTCAAACACATTGAGTCAACAGATTAAAGAAAATTTTTGTTAATAAGCTGAATTGGACCAAAAAAAAAAATTAAGCAGGCTGACTTGCGCAATATAACAAACTTGAAAGAATCAGATTGTGCTGATAAAATACAAACAATTTTCAATAGACATAACTGAGATGAGAATAAGTAACTGCGCTGCATAATGCTGTTTGATGACATCAATAAAGAAACATAATACATATGTCCAATTTAGAGATCAGCATCAGACAGTTAGATTGTGTCTGAGACGGAGTTAATTATTTGCATAGTGCAATTTAATGCATCATAATTTTTTTTTTTTAATGTATTTTCAAAATACATGTATTTTGTATTTAAGTATTTTGTATTTTAAGTTCAAAAACCAATGTATTTTACATAAAAAAAGGTTTTTCAATATATTTTGGTGAACTCTGGTAGTGATCAATCCACCCTCAGGATTCATGCCTGCCAATAAAATCCAATAACTCTGATAATACAAAATATAATACAGTGAAATAAATCCTACCTCAAATGGACCTCTTGTTTTATTAAGCTCTTCAATTTTAGGGAACAGAGCTTTGAAGTTACCCATAACATCACCACATACAATTCTGAAATTAGAGTTAAGAAATTAGATATTTTAAAACAAAAATGTTTAGATCAACAAAAATGATATTATCTTTAAGATAATATTAGGGGAAAGTAGGGAGAGATGAGATACTGCATAAATTCTTAAAATAAGCTTTATTTTTAATTTATTATTCTTCTAAGAAATGGGATAATTGTTGACTTATACTTGTTTCTATAAATCTTTTTATTTGCAAGCAACTATGAGTTTGTGACTTAAAAAGGCTATTTTACAATATCAAATGTAAGAATTACTCCAATTTTTAATGTACATTTTCAATTTTCTTCTATGTTCTTTGTTTTCTTTGTATGTTGACAGCTCCAAATTCACATTATTTTGCTTTTTCATGGCTAATACAAAGATGAAACCACACACTTTATTTGTAGTTCCAAAGTATTTGTGAACCTAAAGATTCTACTTTGGTTCTGCAAATTTCACTTTTTAACAGAGTTCAAAAAGGATGAGGTTATGAATTCGACCTGTATGTATTTTTTGTTCATGTGTAAATATGAACCGATTTTGTTAATTCCTTTTTTATTTGAAAGCATAAGAGACCTGTGTAGTCCCATTCCAAAATAATCAAAAATTAGATAATCAGAACTTTTTTTTAAATAAAAACTTTAAAATTCAAATTCTTTTTGAAGTAATTGACCAATTAAAAGTGATCATTTTTCATGCTTTCATCTTACATAGATACATTATCATTATCTTTTCAAAGTGTGAAATTCTGACTAGACAAGAGCCAGGATTCATGTAAATTTTGTCCTGTTAGTAAAAAGAGATTGATTTATAAGAAAATTTACTCAAAACCCTAAAAATTTTGCAAAAATACAGTCTTCTGACTGGTCAATCCACTGTTAAAAATTTGAAACTTTTGCCACATTGTCACTCCACCAACTTTATAGAATCTCTCTATTTTGACCAATGGGTTGGTTGGTTGATTTTGTGGTCCGATTATCTACGCTAATGGGATATAGGACCAGGGGGAGTGCCCTCCGTGGGGGTCTTTCTAAGGGAACCTAACCCGTATTTACGCAAGGTTCGAAGAAAACCACGGAAAACTCCGAACGGTTAGGCCGACAGCCGCGATTGGGTTCGAACCCAGCACCTGCCGTCTACCAGTTGAGAGGTCCGAACCTCCCGGCCACTGGTGGGGCCTTTGACCAATGGGAATGCTGCAAAATACAGTGAAGTAATTGTTTTCTATAAAAGCAGTGGAGTGACGATGCAGCAAAAGTTTTTAATTTATAACAGTGTGTGGTTTCACTAACACCAAACAGCCAAACAGGAAGGCACACATCAATACCAATCGATATCAAAAGTATGTGTTGAAAAGCTGAAAATCAACCATTAAATTTTCCTCTCAAGATCTCTCCTTGATTAGTTTTTCAATTTTGGTTACAAGAATTTTTTATAAAATTACTTTCACTTTCTGAACCAGTTCTGAAAGTGAACATATATATATTATCTTTTCAGTAACATATTAATGCAATATTAGGTACCAGCATAGTAACAGTGTTTTTTATCCTAATACGTTAAACAACGCCCATCCCTAATCTGTATAAGCTTATAATTTTATAAAGGAAAAGATTATTTTAAGAATAAGAAGTAAATTTGCTTCATATAGCGAAGAGTGGGATACAGTGGATCTAAGTACATAGTGGATCACCCCTTATATTTCATTTATTTTTAAATTTTTAAAGCTTTTCTTTTAGGCTAATTTATTACAGCACTGGATTGATTACTTATAGTCTTCAAAACGTATTATTTGTTCAGAATATTCCATTTTATCCTGATTGGTTATTTTGAGCTCCTAAAAGTTAAATTTTTCATCATCATACTTTTCTTTATTATTAATTAAATACTATGGGTAAATAAGACAGAACAGCTTTTACTTTTGTAAAGGTAAGATACTTGTTTTTATTTAATATTAAAGTTAATATGGTTAAAAGAAAGCTTTAAATAACAATTTCATGAGAATGTACTGAATTTCATCATGGATCACAGTGATCCAAAATCCACTCTGTTACTGTAATGTAGAATTTTCAAAATATTTAATAATTGCTTATTCTCTACAAAGAAATACTGTTTTTAAATAATTAACTGCAAAATAGAGTAAACAAAGAAAAATGTCAATTTACTTAACTTAGAAAGAAATATTTTGGTTTGTATTTACTACCTTTAAAAGCAATACAAATATCCTATTGATTGTAGCCTGTTAATACTAAAATAATTTCTGGCTGGCTCTAAAATTTTATTACTCACTTTAGGTGCAGCATAAAACAAATTTGGTATTAAAACTTTATGGCTATTACAGGCATGTAACTGCAAAAACACTTCCAAAAAAGTGACAAAGAGATAAAAAATAGTGACTAAAAAGACCAAAAATAATGACTAAAAAGTGACAAAAGCATATCAAAAAATCGAAAGGGAAAAAAAAAAGTAACACGAATCTGTGTTGGATTTAGGAAGTGGCACGAGAGAAGGGGAGGGGCATCCTCCCTCACAATGAAACGTCCCCCCTTTCCAGAAAATGCGAGATTATGCTCTCAATGGTTAAAAGTACAATTTACCCCCCTCTCTCCCCCACACACCGGAGATACAGAAAACCTTCATGGAGAAAAATGTCAGCACTGCATGAATGATACAAATCAAAGATTTTCTTTTAATTAATTTGTAAGTTAAATTATGCAAATGAAATACTTTTTTTTGCTTTTTAGATGAAAATCTGGATGAAATGCTGTATAAGATCAAAATTCAGTTTTATTTAATTATAAATATAGAAAAAAAAGTACAATATTAACTTAAGGCTGTTCTCATATCCAAAGGGAACATTTTCCGACTTTAGTTTTATTTCATTTTTGTTCAGAAAGGCATGAAGCTGGCAGGTGTTGTTATTCAGAACTATGTTATCAAAAGATGTTTTCAGTTATTCACATGATCGAAAACACATAGCTTGATAGGCCATTTATTTATCAAAAGATTGAAAAATTATTTTGATTTCAACTCGCTTCCACAGCCAGGTCTCCAATTCTAAATCTTTACATTTAAAAATATGTCCGTCATTGAATCAGAAAGCTTCTTACTTGCTGATTAGTGAGTTTAAGAACATCCTTAATAAATTTTAAAAATTCAATTATAATAAGTAAGGTTGTTTGTTAGAAAAAAAATTGTCTGGGATCCTACCTATCACTTTTTAATTACCACTATTTCTAAAGAACAATATTCATTTTATTTTTATAACATTTGTAATAGAAATCTACTGTTTGGGAATAGTGATATTAAAATTGGTCACTGGTAGGTTCCTTGTAATATTTTCCATAACAAACTCTAATTATAGCTGCAACTAAGAATGAAAAAAAAACAAATTTAGATGTTTCAGAAAAAAATTATCGAAACAAAGAAAAGTCAAAATTTCAGTGCTAAATTCATCCAGAGTAAATGATTAATACCCATACAATTAAGTACGAATAAAATGTACTAAATTGCTTACATCACATACATATATAAAAATATTTTTTTTTAAATCTGTTAAAAACTCATTTAGCTATCACCAGTTGAAAATTAAGTATCATCTGTCTGCAACTATTCAAGAATTGTCTGGGAGAGACCATTCTAGATTACTGTAATTTCTGGCGTATAATCTGTTGATCAAACAATTATTTTTTGACCCAGAAATTTTTTTAAAAGAAATGTAACTTTTTAGATCGCCGTAAATATTTGTCTTCAATCATTAAAGAAGATTTCTGGATCAAAAAATAATTGTTTGATCCGCGGATTATACGTCGGAAATTATGGTAATGGTGGGACAAAAGAGTGTGTTGAATTCAGATATTTTTTTTGAGAGAGATTTCCATGGTTCCAAGGGAGGGAATATTGTAATTTTTGACTATTGAAAGTACAAAATCTGAAATCTTCAAGGGGAGGGTGGGAAGGAGACATCTCAATGTTTTGGGAGAAACATCCCCCAGGCCATCACTGATCTCGACACTACAGAAGATAAGGTGACACAAAATGTGTTTAAATGTTTAACAAAAGCTTGCTTTCATCTATTCTCTAACAATTCCTTCTAAACTCCATAGATGTCATATGACAATACATAATTACTAGCTTTATCTTATAAAAAAAATTATATCAAAAATCAATCTTATCTTATAATGGCTTTCTTGGAAATTACTTGTACAAAAAATAATTTTGGATTAAATTTTAGTTTTGTAGGGGTGAGTTGGAGCTAATTTTTCTAATGCAGCACTGGCTAAATTTAATCTAAGATCTGTTTCATGCCTCTTTATTGACTTTACACCTTAAATTCACCCCATACTGTGTAGCAAGATTAGCCCAAACTCATCCTATAAAAGTAGAATTAATTAAATACTAATTAATAATAACAGAATTAATTAAATACTAATTAAATAATTCTATTCACCATTTCAAAATTATTTTCCATACAAATAACTATGAAGAAGCCATTATAAGTAATTTCTAAAAAAAGATGGTTTGTAAAAAAGTATTGTCATATGACATTCATGAAGTTTTGAAGGAATTGTTAGAAAATAAATTAAAGCATATTTTTGATGAACACTTGAATATCTTTTTCTGTCATCTTATTTTTCATACCACACTTAATTTAGAATAATTTGTTCTGGACAATTCTCATGTATGCATCAACAGATATGACGACCTTTCATTTTCCGATGATGGTGGCCGACTGCGTTTGTTTTGGAGTTTAATGGATTTTTACTATATTTTTATATATGAATGCACCTGTTAGTAATTCAGAACATTTTGGGGGGGGGGGCTTTTCCCCTTTTCTACAATTTTCAGAACAAAAATGAACACTCAAAAGATAATAAAAATCTATTCTCATAGGATCATAAGCGAGAAAATCATAACAAAGCTTAAATAATGAATTTTTTTTTATGTGCAAATTGCTTGTTTTAACAGTGTCTTCATGTTAGTCAGACTCATATTACCACAGTTCGGTATTTTTAAATATGACTTTTTGTTAGAGAATATCAACAATTGTGGATGTTGAGAGGATATGAATTAAATCTGAAATAAAATTGTTGATTTTAGTTACATTTTTTTTACTAAAAGTGAGCAAACAGTTTCCACAGCTCCTTCAATCTTAGAGATCTCATCTCTTTTAGTCAAAAATAGTGATAGTGGCTTTTTAAATAAGTAGTGACTAAAAGTAACAAATTTTTAAAAAAGTGACAAAGTGAGAATAGTGACTAACTTGCATCCCTGCTATTAGTAATCTGTTGTTTATATCAGTGTTATCGTAAAATCACCCTCAGATCTAAAAGAATTTCAGGAAAATTTCAAGCTCATAAGTATTTTGGAGGTTCATTCTCAAATTTTTATGATGATGACTTCATTTATTTAATAACTTTAGTTTATTAAATGCAATTGTTTCTGTATTTTAATATGTTATTTAAAAAATATAATCTTTTTTTTAATTTTTCTGTTTAGCTTTGTGTAAGCTTTGTTCGAAAATGTTACTCACAAATTTGCATAATCATATTATTTTGGAGGTAAAAGAGAAATGAAGAGGATTTAAATTAATATATATATGCACTTTTTTATTATTTTTTTTTTTAATAATACTTAATAGTAAACCACTGTACCCAGCTTTTGGGACACGCTGGTCTACTTTATGAATGTATATAATATATGTATTTTTAATGTATTTGAAGCAATGTTCTGAAAAAATTCTGAAACATGTAAACATGCTTAATGAATGTTCAAGAATATTTTCAGGCAGATTAGACTTTCCATTGAAAAGAAAAAAAAAATAGCAGCAAAAGTGGACCACTGTGTACCAGTCTCCTCTATTTTTATGCTTGCTATTGCTGTATATTATTGACTTGTTTATGTGCAGATGAAAATCCTGGGTCCCTGGGACACAGGAATTCTAAAATTCTGGGTCCCTTATTTTACAAATGCGAGTCCCCAACTAATAATAAGTCATATTTTAGATGCAAAAAATGAACTCACTTTTTTGCAAAAGAAAAATTAAATGTATAAATTATTGTTTTAATAATAATACAGTATGGAACCATTTATCTGGAAACCAGTTAACCGGAAAACCAGTTATCCAAAATGATATTTCTAATAGACTGATGTTAGAATCTTTTTAGAAAAAAGTGTCATACACAATCAGTTTGACATATACATTGCTTGAAACAATTGTATAGTTTGATAACAGCGTCTAGTATTTGAAATAGAAGCATATAATCATATTATAGATTAATAAATAATATTATAGATGTTTTCATTTTTATGCCGAGAAAACAGAATTTTTGTTCAAGGAGTTCCCATAAATTATCTTCTTTCAAACTCTAACAATTGATCTTACTTGCATCAGATTCTTGGTTCAAGCAGTCTAATAATCAATTTAAAATTAGAAGTAATACCACAACTACATATGTTTCACAAAGCTTATCAAATGGATGCTGCTTTAATGCCCAACCAGTTAACCAGAAAAACCAGTTATCCGATATACATCTGACCCCAGTCATTCCGGATAAATGGTTTTATACTGTAATTCATGAATAATTAAAACCAATATTATTCTTTTAAACTATTAAGAGAATTCTTTTTAGCTTTTTTAAAAATGTGCAAGATACTAATTTAATTACAATAGACTCCCTCATATTTGCACAGCTTGGGACCTGAGGTTGTGCGGATTTTAGAATTTTGTGGATTTCTGGTCATGAGTTTATTTACATTTTTTTAACAACAGTTTGATAATAGTAATTAATAATGGAATTGAAGTTATAATGATTGCTTACAATGAAGTATAATATTAAATTAATTAAGTAAGATAATAAACTGAAATAATAAAATTTAGATAATTTAAAATAATTAAGATATCAAAAGAAAAGGTGACAAAATTTGTCATTTTTTCGTCATCTTTTAACAAAATTTTCTATTTTTTCATGATCTGTTGATGAAACTTGCGTTTCTTTTTGGGATCCATTGACGAAATTACGTATCCAATGGGACGCATAAGAAAATTTTTTTTTTTTTTTTGGATTCCATCTCTGACATTTTGCATAATTTACGTGCTATAGTGCATCCGCGGCATAGCTGTGATGTAATAATTTTCCTTATAGAACATAATATTGTACATCATCCATATTTTAAACTAAGCTTAAAAGCAGCATTTTTTTTTTATACAAGTAGTTTAACATAAAAAAAGGTAGTGAGGAATAATGGGACATGTCAACAAAAGGAGGAATGGAACAAGTCCAATTCCTTATTTTGAATAAGATAAATGTTAAATACTAATAATATGTAAATATTTTAACAAAAAACATTAAATTTAAAGAGAAATAACTGAAAAATTGAACAAAAGACATTTTTAAATTTAAGCCAGAGACATAAAAGTAAACAAGGAAAGAATTCAAAAGAGAGGTACTGTTTAGTTTTCAAAATCTTCCAGTGATAAAGAACTGGAATTTGATATTGCGACACAGACATTCACCTTTTCGCATTTCCACCTGAACATAAAAAATTTGTAATCATTTGGTCTAACGATAATGCTGACATTAGTGTAAATGATTTATTTCTTGTTAAGTATTAAGCCAAATAAATTGGAGACAATTTTGGTTACTTAAAAAGAATGAAAACTAAAGATTTCATTTCATTTGACAACTTGACATAAGTTATGTTAAGAAGATAAGACATTCTGCTAAAATTGCCAGCTCCACAAATGATTGGACAGACTGGTTACTAAAGATCTATAAGATTCCAAAAAGATTTATAAAATCTACAATTTTTTTAGACTATATATGTAGTCATTACTAGACTATTAGTGCCTTGTTTTATTATTTATTTATTTATTTGAACAACATACATCTGACTTGTGTGCTCGAAATGAAAGCCTGCTTATAAGTCATTGTCAATATACAAGGACGAGATAGCACAAGAAAATTTACATCACAAGAGAAATACAACCAGGAGCTCCACAGAAAGTGTGTGTGCAATGGAGCCAGCAGGAATTGAATCCACAACCTTCAGAATTATTTAGTGTTTTGCTGTCCCAAACCTCCTGTCTGTAGGGAGGCATGGCAAATATTTTGAAACTTACACTTTCCTTAAAGTTAAAATCCTTTTTGGATATAAAGCTGCTTTATTATTTAGGGACGTTAAAAATTGTTTTATCTTGTATTCCATAAAGTATTATTTTTTTTTTTTTTTTTTTTTTTTTTTTTGTAAAGTTTGTAAAGCAAAGTTGATTTTCTTATTTTTGTAAAAAGTGTCCCATTTCACCTTACTCTTCCTTATTTATGTAAAGTGAATGAAAAAACTATAAGGACAGCAAAAAATATTAATTTTTTTAATAAATTTCAAAACAAATGGAACTTTTTCCTTATAATGTGAATCATTAAGCTGAAAAGCTGATAAAAAAGTAAACCGTGAGTATTTTATTATAAAAAAAAAAAAAAAAAAAAAAAAAAAAAAAAAAAAAAACCCTGTGTAAAAACTTTAAGGACAGCAAAATAAATTAAATATAGTAACCGAAGAAACAAATATTTAATGTATTATGGATTCACTAGGAGTTTAATGATTGCAAATATTCCATCTTCCCTCCACATCATTAATTTTTGGCACAGTTTCAGATTGTGTTTTGTACTATTCACCTTCAATTGTAGATCTGGGTTCTGGAGCTAAAATGACTTCCAATTATATAAATTCGTCTTCTAGGTTTCCCCATAAGTTATCGAAAGGATTAAAATCAGGATATTTCTTAGCGGTCATTGCACAACTCCGATATTTTTCTTATAGAACTTAAGTTTTTTCTCACAGTTTATGTAGTTAAGCTTGTGGCTTCATTTACTTCGCTGTTATATCTGGGTTTTTTTTTTTTTTTTTCTGTGAGAAATCTTGCAACAAATGAAAAATACTCAAAACGAGTTTGAATATGTGCCTTTGAATTAAACTTTCCTGAAATATATATAAGTAACGCCACATCGTTGAATGAAAAGTAGCCCCATGTTGCAATGAATCTGCCACCTAACTTATGTTTTAATAAAATATCTTTTTATTTTCTTAAATCAATTTAATTAATTTTCTCCGATGAAAATGAATGAAACTTAAATGGTCCTAATGGTTGGAAATATTATTGCCTCAAAGCAGAATACTTTGCAATGTTCTGCAACAAAATCCAACTCATCAAAAATGTTCTGCAGGAATGAAACAGAAAAACACAAGGAGATTTTTTTATATACATGAAGAAGTCCAATTGCAACTTTTATAGAAATGCAAAAGATGTTTTTTAAAATGATGACATATAAACACAAAAGAAATTATTGACAAATTTTATGATTTTACTCCGATCGAATGATGAATCTTGTGGGTTTTTCTTACAATCGATTGACAATTTTTCCAATATTTCAAATTTTTCCCTCTGTCAGCTAGCAAATTCTTGTTTTTTTAACTCTGATCCAATCATTCAAATTTCTACCTGAGACTGATTGAAAGATTGATATATTTTTCACAAGAATTTAAGGATTTTTAACTACAACAGATAGGTGAATTTTGCAATATTTTTTTTAGGCAAATTAACAAAAATCTTAGTTTTTTTTTTTTTTTTTTTTTGCAACTTATTTACGAATTTTATGTTTTTACCAACAATCGATTGACAAATGTTCAGCTTTTACTTGCGTTAGATTGAAAAAAATGGTAACTTTTTTTCACAACTGAGAAGAGAAATCTACTCCCGCTACTTTTTTGCACTTCTTTGACGAAATCTGATACTTTCTTGCGATCTTTTGATGAAATTTGCAGGATTTTTTTCGCGGTCATTAGTAGAAATTTGTGGCTTTTTTGCACTCTTTTAACGAAATTCACCATTTTTTCACACTTTCTTGGCGAAATTTACAGTTTTTTTGCACTTTTTAGATGAAATTTGCCACTTTTTCACAATGTTATGATGAAATTTCCCGTTTCCTGCAATTTTTTGGTGAAATTTGACGGGATTTTTTTTAATTTTTTTAAACAAAATTTGCCGTTTTTTCACACTTTTTTTCACGAAATTTAACGTTTTTCTCACAATGTTATGATGAAATTTGCCTTTTCTGTGCAATTTTTTGGGTGAAATTTGTCGTTTTTTTTGCTATTTTTTTACGAATTTTGCCTTTTTTGCATTAAACTCATCGTTTTTTTGCACTTTATGATGAATTTCGCCGTTTTTTCAAAATTTTCCCTTTTTTTGCAAGTTTTTGGCGAAATTTGCAGGTTTTTTTCGATGTTTTGCTGAAATCTGCCATTTTAGCGCGGTCCATTGACAAAATTTGTGTTTCTTCACAACAATTTCACGAAATTTCTTGGATTTTTTACGCTCTTTTGACAAAATTCCCGTTTTTTCTGCGTTCCTTTGACGAAATTGCTGGTTTTTCTTCCCATGATTGACAAATTAATTTTTTCCAGTGACTTTTTGTCAAAAATGGCGATACATTTTATGCCTGAAATTTCGGTTTTGTGATTAATTTTTCTAAATTTTTGGAACCCCTGCGACTTTCTCAATTTTTCCTTTGATTAAATGGTGAATTTCTTAAATGATTATTTGAAATGTTCTGCGACATACATCGAACTTTTAAACATATTCTGCTTTGGGATACTATTGGTATGACTTAAGAAAAGAAAATGAGATTTTATTAAACCATCAGTTATGTGGCAGTTCATTGCACCATGGGGCTGCTTTTCATTCAACGACATGTTGTCACTTACATATCTTTCACGAAATTTTAATTTAAAGATACATATAAAAACTTTTTCTGATCATTTTTCATTTGTTACAACACTTCTAGCAGGATAAAAACAGATATAACAGAGAGATAATATGTCTATCCACAAATATCATGAGAAAAAAACTTGAAATATTGAAGTTCTGCAATGTCCACTCAGAAATCCTGATTTAAATCCTATTGGTAACTTATAAGGAAATCTAGCAGGATGAGTTTATAAAAATGGAAGGTATTTTTCGTCAGAATTAGAATTCAGAAATACAATTGAAGATATCACAAAAGATGAATATCACAAAAAAATCCCAAGCTATTCAAAAAATTAATGATGTCAAGGAATGATGGAATATTTGCAATCATCAAACTCATAGATGAACACATAATACATTAAAAATTTATTTCTTTGGTTTCTATATTGAATTTATTTTGGTGCCCTTAAAGTTTTTACACAATGTATTTTGTACAATTACTTCATTTTCATAATAAAGTATTCACAGATGAAGTTTGTCGATTTTTTTACTAGCTTTTCAGCTTAATGATATATTATAAGAAAAAAAGTTTCATTTGTTTTCAAATTTAACCAAAAATTAACATTTTTTGCTGTCCTTATATTTTTTACATGCACTGTATATATCATTTGCTCATTACAAAATCCCCCCCCCCTCCCACCTCGCTTTCCAATCTGTGTTTTGATAATGTTTGGAATTTAGATTTCTGTTCAAAATTTCTGTAATTGGACTGATTTTTTTTTTCTATTTTTAATGTTTACTTCCTATATTTTCTTTTTCTTTTTTTTTTTTTAACTATAACGTGGATATAAATGATCATCTGGCGATAATTGCCATTTGGCGAAAAGTGCCTCTCGGCAAAAAAAGTGGTTTTTCGCGCCAAAAAAAACTAAATAAAGTAAAAAAAAAAAACATGGCGACTCGCGCGAATATTCAAACTATTCTTCAAACTAGTGTCATCATTTTTTTAAAGGACTGTTTAGATCGTGCAAAGAAAATACGGGAGAAAAAGATCTTCAGCAAAATGAAATTATTAATCTAGGTAAATAAATGACATAAAATTATACTCACATCTTTACTGCAGACATTTTGAATTAGATATTTGCAAGACTGCTCAACATGGATTAAAAATTAAATACACAAGTCGTATATATAAAAGCACACAGTAGATTTCATATGTTATTCGCTTAAGTTGTTTTGTTTTGTAGCGTTACAAGCACATGCTTAAAGCGATAGATGACGATGAAAGCCGTCAAAACAAAACATGTTATTTGTTTGGTGGTTGATTGGTTGGTTGGCTGGCAGAAGGCTTGAGATTTGTGCTACACTGTAAAAAATATGACTATTTTGCTGCATCGTCACTCCCCCGCTTTTATAGAATATCACTGTTTTGGCCAATGAGAATGCTCCATGTAGCCTGAAGTAGTTGTTTTCTATAAAAGCGGTGGAGTGACGATGCAGCAAAATAGTCATATTTTTTACAGTGTATGCCATAAGCGGCTTTGTCTCGACTACTCTTCAAAAAGACGCCTTGGAGCGTAGGAAGTTGTGGGTTCGAATCATTGACTTTCTCATATACGTAGACGCCAAATCCCATTGTTATCTCGGCATGGTTTCGAATCCAACATGTTTGGCGAAAAGATGCTGTTTTTTGGCGGTGATCGCTTTATTGGCAACTTTCAGATTTCACAAAGAGAAAAGAAGTGCGGTCCAATTCAAGACAAACATAGCAATATGAGTTTCGGCGGGAGAAAAACCGGTTTGGCGTGCTAAATCTGCCCTCCGTCACGTGACGGAAGGCACACATATCGGCCTACGAAAAGGTTGCTATTTTGGAGTCTAAGTATCTTAAGGTCATTGGTTCGAATTCCAATGACTCCATTGCACGCACTCTTTGTGTGGAGCTCCTGGTTGCATATAACTAGTGCTGTAAAATTTCCTTGTGTTATCTCGTCCCTGTATATTGACGATGACTTACAAACAGGCTTCATGTCTAGCACACAAGTCAGATGTATGTTGTTCAATAAATAAAATAAATTCAAAAAGACTAACCCCCCCCCCCCAAAAAAAAAAAAAATCAGAGGCAGGCTACTATGAGAAGTCTGAAGTTATCCATGAGGGAGAATTTGGAGAGAGCTATAACAGCTGAACGAGACTTGAGGGCAGCAGTAATAATCTCCAAATAGGTGGACTGGGAGTGCAAACCAAGAGCAGATAGTAGGATGATCGCACAGACTTCTCATATAACTGAACTCAGAAATAGCAA
Source organism: Maratus speculifer (assembly GCA_964019185.1). Taxonomy (NCBI): domain Eukaryota; kingdom Metazoa; phylum Arthropoda; class Arachnida; order Araneae; family Salticidae; genus Maratus; species Maratus speculifer. The sequence continues at coordinate 237,254,612 of OZ025293.1, read as the reverse complement.
CCTTTTCTTGAAGCATTGCCCACCTCCCCATAATCACGAGATGGTGGACAGAATATGCGCCAAACCGGTTTCTCCCGTCGATCCCACCAGCTACCAAGACCTATAGGGAACTTGCAATCAGCTGATAGCCATTGTATTTCAAGTAGAGGTCAGGGTAGTTCCACTAATCAGAACTGTCTATTTCTAGTGTGTGACCTCCAAGACGTAAAGCGCGTTACGCTTCCTTTTGTTATAAGAATGAAGACAGAAAATTGCCAAGGGCCTTAAAAAATACCCTTTTGGCGATGAAATCTCGGAGGTGAATTCATCAAGAATATGAAAAAAGAACAAAAGAGATCCGTTATCGTTATCTAGTCCATTCCTCATCTAAGGATGATCCTGTACGAACTGTATTTTACGCACTGGTCAGGGGACTCGGGGACACAGCATAGTGAATACAGAGGGGACTACACCAGATTAATTCTAAAAAGACAGAAGTTGATCAACCAAGTGCGGATGCGCCACCAGGATATCCAGATGTCCTCACGGCGATGGCAGGTCCACTATCGAAAGACATCGTTCTCACTAAAATGAAGGAAATCAGGATAATAATCACTGTTTAACCAGGCATAGATCTTCTCGGTTATCTAGTCACGTCGGATTTGAGCCACAAGATCTTCAGCAGTGACCCAGTTCAGGGTGCAAGCGAAGACCATTGCGGATCAAAGAATCAGCTACCTCGTTAGGGGGAATGCCCCTGTGACCAAGCACCATACAAGATTCAGATGAAACACTATGGGACAAAATGATCTGAGAGATTGTGTTATGCAGTAGTGTGATCGCTTTAGGAGAGCGGAGAGAGTTATTATTCAGAGCAGAGAGAACAGAGCGGCTGTGAATGAGCAGAAAGCAACGACCATCATCTCTCACGTAAGAAGTTAGAGCGAAGTAGATGGCCAGGGCCTCAGCAGTGAAAATGAAATTGAGGTGACGTAAAAGCATGGCGACGCTAGAACGCATGGCGACGCTAGAACGCGAAAAAGTATTGTGAACAGCAACGGCAGTTTAAGTGGAGTCTCAGGAGGCATCGGAAGAGGGCAAGATACTATATGACGTCTGGGCGCTCCACGACTTCCAGGCTTGACAGATGGCCCCCGAAGGGAGAAGTATTTTGGAAAGGAAGACCATCCTAAATATTATGGCATTCTGAGGTAAGGAAAGGGTGGGATGGTCACGAAAACATGAGTATATGATTAGGACCTAAATTGTAGGTGTTCAGAAGATCAACAGCAGCAACAGAAATATGCCCAGAAAAAGTGGAAGGGTCAGTCGAGAAAGGAGAATGAGGGAGAGATCGCTGGCGGGCAAGAAATCTGTTGGCAATGCAGCGGAAAAGACTGACCATGCTAGAGACATTCGCCTCTCGGCGAAGGAGAGGAAGTGGAGTGTATCCCAGGAGTCCGGTGGCAACTGGTAGAGCAGCATTGTAGATGACGTCGAGACATTTTAGATGTCTCGACGTCATTGTCGTAACATCTACAATGATGACGTCGAGAGAGTTCAAAGTCAAGGGACAGACCTTGAGAAAGTGAGAGCAGGCATACTCAAGGAGACTCCGAACAAGAGAATCAATAATTCGCAATATGTGGACCATGTGGGCACCATGATTTTGCGAAGCGACTGCTTTCAAATAGTTCAGCCTTTTAAACGCCTTGGCACGACGGTTGGAGAAATGGTAGTTAAACAAGAGGGAGCTGCCGAACCAGACCCCAAGGATTCTGACGAAAGGACTCCACTCGACTCCAAGACCCCGGAGACAGACTTTTGACTCAGGAAGCCGACGACGGGAGATTTCGATGGCAGTGCACTTCTCCGGTGAAATGGAGAGGTGATAGGCAGTACACCACTGAACCAGCCGGTCAAAGCAGTTCTGAACTTTAGCTAAGGTGCGGAGAGGATCCTACCCGAGGGCATATAGAAAAATGTCATCAGCATAGATCAGGAGATGGACTCCCACACCCCAGAATCTGAAATATGTCAAAGAGGAATATTATGAAGTGAAACGGGAAGAGAAAACTACTCTGAGGTACGCCTCACCTACATGGACCGCAATTGGAAAACACGGACCTTCACCGAATATGGATGGAGTGATCAGTCAGGAAATTAGCAGTTCAACGGCCAACTTTGTCCCGGATACAAAGATAAGCAAGCTTATAAATCATGCCATCTATCCAGACTGAATCGTAAGCCGAACTGATATCTAGGCATACAGCAAACGCAGTCAGAAGGGAGTTGCGAGCACCAGTTATATCATCAAAGAATTTACACAAAGTGGCCGTGGAGTCCTTGAAAGGCGTAAATCCAAAGTGGGAAGCTTGAAAGTTATCGTTATTCCCATCCCAAAATTTAAGACAGTGGAGAAGGAGGCGTTCGAAGACCTTTGAGCAAACTGCAGTCAGCGCGATGGGACGATAAGTAGAGATGAGACGAGATGGCTGCCTGACTTGCAGATCGGGACAATGGTAGTTTCCTTCCATCCAGAGTGCACGGTGCCCGAATACAATAGGCCGTTATAAAGGGTAAGAAGTTTTTCAAGCTTTGAGTCGACAGGCCTTGAAGTAGCTAACAAAAATCCCACCACGCCCCGGAGTTGTAGGACGAGTCCTCTGGATGGCGAGTCGAAGTTCAATGAGTGTAAAGTGGGCATCAAGGCCAGCGCCCCCATCTCTGAGGTCATAAGGAATTGGAACCAAAAGATCATCTTGGGTAAAAGCTTCATGGAAAAGGTCCGCTTGGGTGCGACACGAAGATACAGGGCCCTTGTTCCACAATATATTATCACCGTGCGGAGAATCTTTACGAGCCAGGTTTTTAAGTAATTTGAAAATTTGGTCATTCGAACCCTGAGAGCGACAGATCTTGTCCCAGTAGTTACGGGAAGTCAGTCTCATATAACGCCGGAGTTTGCAGGCAGTCTCTTTATAGCGTATCCACATTTTCTTGGAGCAGTATGACCTTGCGGCGAAGGTAGCAGTTCTTTGAAACCGAGCAGTTTGCGACAGGTGGGATCCCACCATGGAGTCTTGTGAAGAGACACTCGACGAGGAAAAATGGAGCACCTGGAGATCGCCTTTCTACAGGAGTTCGAAAAATAATCATAGGTGGTATCCGAATTGGAGTTGTCTAGAATCGAATTGAGAAAACTGCTCGACGAGGTCCAGTTGACAAAGCGTTGACGGGAGTCGGCATGAATATCGTGCCGTGCCCGCCAATCTGAATGATTACAGGCAGGTGATCAGAGTCGAATGGATTCGGGTGGACCGAACAGGCCAGTGGATGAGAGGGTGAGATTAAGTAGGAAAGGAGCGGAACCAGGAACAGTTCGAGTCGCAGTGGACGTGTTACAGACGCACACATGATGGCTGAGGATCCAAAAATGAAAGCGCTGAAGAGAAAGAGGGTATGGAGGCTGACGACAGAGTAGTTTAATGTAAAAGTCACCAACCAGAAGAAAAGGTGGCTCAACGGTATTTTGTAAACCATCGAGCCACTGTTCTTCGAAAGAACCCCTGTTGAGGTAGATATTAATAATGGTGATCCAGGTGCCTTGAATATTGATCCTTACACAAAGAGCCTCCGTATTACCGGAAGAGGTCGAGAGAAATGCGATATGAAGGGCAAGAAGCGCAGACCGCTGTGAGGAGGCCACCATCGCGACCGCCGGCCGTCTCTACCAACAAAAAAGTGTGTATAAAAGGGATAGAAAAAGTAGAACCGGAATCCAAAAAGGTCTCCTGGAGACAGAGGACCTGGCTGTCCCTGGACAATGGTGCATGTAACCAATGGCCGTTGAACCTAAGACTCCTGCAATTCCAATAAATAAACTTTAAACTCCTGGGTAAAAGAAACACCAGCAAACGAGGTGGAAAGGGGAAAACCAAATCCCGATGGACAGGAGAAACAATACCCAGCAGTAGCATAGGAAAATCTAAAGACATGCCACGAAAAAGAACAACCCTTCTCCCATAAAAAAAGGGGGAGAGAACCCAACTCAAGTGCGCCAAGAGGTGTGAGGAGATGGTCCAAGCTTGGACTCGTGTTGGGAGATGCCATCAGGAACCCAAGACTCTGAAGAAGAAAAGTTTATAAGAAGGTCCGATATGGCCCTTTTTGGCGATATGGCCTTTCGCAATTTTTTGATTTTATCTAGCTTATGTTGTAATCGAGGTGAGGGCAAAAGATAGCTTTTCTTTTCAGTATGTGAAGGCAGAGAGAGGGAATCGTCTAAGTTAAGATTTCTTTCATAGCACCAATGATTGCTGAAGTAACCATATTGAGCATACTCTGGCAATTAGAAACTTGAGCATTTAACACGTGTTGCAACATGTTAACAATATAATAGGCAAATGCTTGAAGGATTTCCTACAGTTCTGTTTTGGTAATGTAGTTGGTAGGCGGGGAGGTTGAAGCAGGTGATGAGGCGACAGCCGCGTACGATTCATATTTGAGGGTATTACTGGCACGGAATTGGCGCCGGGCCTCACTAAATCCGAGATGGTGTTCGGCTTTGAATTTTAGGAGTTTCGCTCCTCGTATGTAGTGCTGGCAAGACTTGTCAGTGGCAGCATGAGGACTTTTGCAATTTGCGATAAAGAGGGAGTCTGTAGAGCATGTACCCTGGTGGAACTCGGTGCTCTTGCCGCAAATACGACCGCTATTACAGAAACATGAGTTATGGGTAAATTTGTAACAATTCGAACATTGACGAGGTTTGTCCACGAAAAGAGAAATACGGTGGAATTGGTACCATAATTTAACATCAGCGGGGAGGGAGTGTCCACATTCTGTTACCAGGACTGACGTGGTTAGCGTAGAGCCCTGTTACATTAAACGGCTCACTTCTAGAGTTTTGATACCGATGAGGTTTAATTCTTCCACAATTTCAGTACAGTCCACAAGCGGGTCGAAGAAAGCGTCGATATTTCTTCTGGAAGGTAGGATGCAGTCACTGTAATATTTAGCAGAGATTTAGTTTTCAAGAGGGCAATGGAGTTTCAGCCGATTGCGTGTGGATGAGTAACTTGCCATGGTGAGTAATTTTAATAAAATCGATGCAGTTGTGGGATGGGACTAGTGAGGCAATGGCATCTCTTAATATCTTGGGGTGAGTTGCAAGCATAGACCTTTTTCAGCAGTTAAGGTAACTGAGATGGCCCGATGCCGACTTTACAAACTTCTAAAGAATATCTTCGGGGGACTATTTAATCGGTACAAAAAAGGTTTATGGGTTACCACTACTCGTTTCCTTGCTTTAGACACTATCTCTAACAGTAATTTGAGAATTCATTTTGCTATCCGTGACCGTCGCTGGTTGACAGTCAGCCACAATAACATAGATCAGGAATGACTAGATAACGGATCCCTTTGCTCTCTTTTGGGATTCTTGAAGCAAGGATCTCCGAGATTTGGCGAGATTTAGTCTTTTTTGGCGACGATCCTTTCTTGGCAATTTTGTGCTTTTATTCTCATGATAAAAGAAACGTAACGCAGTCGAAAAAGGTCTTTGTGGCTAGTGGGATCGGCGGAAGAAACCGGTTTTGCGCGCATGCTCCCCACCCTACTATCACGTGATGGTGGGGAGGTGAGTCAATGCGTCAAGAAAAGGTTTCTATTTCTGAGTCCAGTTATATGAGAAGTCTATGCACAATAACAACAGAACAAAATTCGGACAAACACAAGGAAAAAAAAACTCAAAACTTACCAGTACTAGTGAATACAAAGTAAAAAAACCTTATAAGACAAAGATACAAAAAATAATTTGCAGAGTCAACACAAAATTGTAAAGAAAACCACCCCAAAAAGGGTGGAAAAGAAATACACACGATGCATTAGCGTGAAACACCCACAAACAGTGTGACCGTTTTATCAAGCTAAAAGCAGGCTAGATTTGGACTGACAACAAGCTAAAAAGAAATTCAATGGTCAGTATATCAATAGACTGACAACTATCTTTTAGCCTGAGTTTTTAGCTTGATTTGGCTTGTTGTAAGTCCTACAACAGTCCAGATCTCTTACAACAATCCAAAAACGGTCACATCACACTGCCCACAAATATCGATACACAAAGTCCAAGCCGCTGCCAGATGCAACCTATACATCCGACGAACTCGGAGCAAAAAAATCTTGGTGGTTGATTGATTCCATGGTTGGTTTACAACGGAGATACAAATATGCTGCGACGAGTTATATACTGACATGAAATATCCCAGCCAACGGATGACTCAAATTAGACTACCTTAATAAAAGATTGGCAAATTGTATCACAATTTTATTGGTAAGGAAGATTTTGGACAAAGCTGAACTTTAGCTCTGTCTGAAGCATAGAAGTATCAATAAATAGAAGGAAAGCAAGCTACCAGATGAGCTCGGACGCGCGCAGAGACAGTCGGGATTGTACGACCGTTCCATGATGACGCAACTACTTGTAAAACATGGCAACCTGAATGACGTTGTGAAAAGCCGCCACCTATCGCTAAACTGTCAATAAAATAAGAACATACTGAGGGAGACATGAACGAAAAAAGCGATAAATTCGCCTAACTAGCATCCCTTTTCCCGCCCATGCACGCAAAGGCTCATGGGCTTTAACGAACATAGAGGAAATTCGGTGGCAATCAGCTAGCAGCGAAGATCCAATGCAACGTACGCTTGTTATCCTTCTACTTCTTGATCTGAAGCATAGCTTCATTGGCTGTGTTCAAGATGTTAGGGAGGCCACACACCTGTGAAACATTGAGCGAAAAAACATGAGACATGCGACAATTTCACCCTGATAACAAAGGAAAAACCGGTTTGACTGCGACATGTTGCACGATTTTTGACGCATGTCTCGCTAGTGTGTGGCGTGCCTTAAACGTGCGAGCTCAGGAAGCAGGAACATGGAGTGGATCTTTATTGTGGTTGGAATAACCGTTCAGTGCTCGGCTCTGTGCGTTCAGGAACGGACTAAGAACAGACCACGAGTTTCATTAATTATGTTGCTTATAAAAATTACTTATAAACTGTTGCATACGAAAATGAATTAGGTGGCTGATTGGATAGAGCACTGTTCTCGAGATCGAGGGTTCTAATCCTTCACATTTCTAAAGTATGTTATGATATTTGTTTATTCAATTGGTTGCATTATATTAATAAATAAGGTATTTTTAAGCTAAATTTTTATATTAGTAATACAGAAGCACAAGCATTTCTATTATAAAAATAAAATGCTTATTTAAATATGAGAAAATGAGATATTTCGCGATGAAATTTCTATATTTGAACCCCTTTTAACATTCAAAGTATCGCTGCAAAGTGATTCATATATATATTAAGCAAATGAATAAATAAGTATTGTACGAAAATATCCATTTGCCTGTAAAATAAGCGGCGTACAAACAGGATACTGCGCCCGGGCAAAGTTTCAATTTGGCGCCCCCCCCCCACTCTAAGGCTGGGGGGGGGGCAAAAGTCTTGAAGTACTTTTCTAGAAAATTATACCCCCCCCCCCTCACACACACACACACTTTCAGTCATCGCGCGCGCACACATACACTTAAATGTTTAAAAAATTTATATTAAAAAAAAAATAATAAATGTTCAGTTACATACGAAAAAATACGGGAAAATCCGAAATTACACATTTTAAACCTCTAAAAAGATATTTTAAAATATTGAATGAACAACCATTATATCTCTTATGTTTGATGCACTGTTCAACCGGAAAAAAGTTCAAACAAACTTAATAAAAGTTTGTCAAAGCCTTGTAGAAATCTGCACGAACCGGAAATCTGGACCTCGGCCGGCCCGAACGAAAGTTATTTTGGCTCGGCCCGATGTAAAAATTAAAAGTTCGTCCCGACTCAATTTCTACAAAAAATTCGGAATTTACTTAACATACAATAAAGGTTCTGTTAAAGAGTATTGCATGCATATTTATGGGATAAACTGATAGTATATCTTAAAATTACTATGTCCAAGACGAACAACATACAGTAGCAACAATAACGATTACTTAAATTCTTAGACTTTCAACATTTAAATTCATTTAAAAAAATAATGTAGTTTAAAATAAAGAAACAAAAGGAGAGTTAAAAACATCGTAATTTTTGAAGTTATATAATAAAAAGTAGATTTGTGAAAATATTTCATTTATTAAGGCAAATCAAAAGAGCTACTTTCTGACACATTTCTGAATTCATTTCTTTTCGGAAAAGCATAAGATTGGCAGGTGTTCTTATTTAAAAACTGTAATCGAATGGCGTTATCCATTTTTCGATAAAAATAAAGTCAACGTATCTTTGAGATAATACTGTTAAGGACAGCGTTGTTTGGAATCGAATTTCCAGAAGCGATATCACAGGGAAGGATAAAAACCTGAAGACGTAACAAGAATTTCTTATATGTCGACATTTCAGTAGTGAGTAATTTATTTATAAAAAAATAGAAAACGCCGAAATATCCGAATCTTTTCAATAGTCAAGCTTATCAGTTTTAAACCTTTGCAGTTAGAAATTAGTGCGGTAATAAGTTATAGTAATTTTAGTAGTAATTAGTTAGTAGTAATTTTTATACGGCCCCCGTAAGGTAAAAATTTCAATTAGGAAAACTTTCCTTATCCAATCCTGAGTTAAACACACACACACACACACACACACAAAAAAAAAAAAAAAAAAAAAAAAAAAAAAAAAAAAAAAAAAAAAATGCATCTTTATGTCTGCAAAACTCGCAGAGTTATAGCCGGTTCAATAATTTATCAGGTTTTAAGGGATTAGTCACAATTTGAAACGTGCATAATTCATGAAACAATGTTACTTTAACAATTCTAGGAAACATGTATAAAATATATCTATTGAGTTAGAATTCTGTTTTTTTTTTTTTTTTCTTTTTCTTGTGATGGTAAGCCATATAATTTGCAAGCAAAATCCCATCCTAAAATTTCTCATAAAGTTAATAAAAATTTAAATGATTAGCATTGTTTTAACTTCAAATGGGATAACTTTAAATCGCTATAACTGGAAACGTTATTTGATTTCAATTTTTTTTTTCATTTAATTAAGGACAAAAATCTAACTTAAATTTTGTTTCAGTGCTTTTTTTAAATATTAATTTTAAAACTATTAAAAATATTTAATTAAGAAATGATGTAACTTATTTAAAAAAAAAAAAAATCACATTTTCAAAATTAAATATTTTTTCAAAATTGCCGAAACAAAATTAATGTAAAATAATTAAAAAAGACATGGTTCAAGTTTGCACTTTTTTCTTTATCGATACTTGACTTTTAATAATTTAAAGACTAGAAATGATTGGGGGGGGGGGACCCATCATACAGAAAAACGCATTTAAAGTTTTAAACAAAGTTTGTCCCCTAGTAAAATGTTTAAATGCTTTTAAAAAAATAAAAAGTGAAAAGTAACTACTTTTTGTAGCTTAAACTTCCAATTCAGTTTGACTTTTGTTATTTCCACCTTCTTTCTAAACTGTTTAAATGTCCGTCAGTTATTTAAAACAATGCTTTTTCTAACATGCGGATTAAGAACTTTTTCATAATTCTAGCTCTCATAACTTCAGGTTTTATATAGTTCCGACGAGGATGTTAAAAGAAGTCTATATTTTGGGCACAGGCAGGGCCATGACGTTACTTTTTCTGAAGACTCACCAGGTCGGGCCTAACGCATTTTTTCATACCGTATTGGGATTACTTTCTTCTTCCTAGGTCTGCACGAAACGAAATTTTCAATCCGGGTCTCGACCCGACCCGTACTAAAACCATTGTCTCTGATCGCCAAATCCGTGCATAAAATAAGTATATTTAGCTCAGTCAAATTTTTTATGAAAAACACACATATTTTTTAAAATCACCTTTATTTTACAAAAAACTTTAAAAGTTTTTTTTTTTTTTTTTTTTTTTTTTTTTTTAAAGAATGCTAGATTTAAAGGCAAAAAAAATTAAAATACAATAAAACCAGTGAGAAAAATCTGCCTCTGACAGAATACTGCATTAAAACAAAAATGTGTTTATCCATGCATAATGAATATAGTAATACCTGAGAAAAACATAAACTATATTTACCTCTCATAAATAGGTAATTTGTCTATAACGTAATTTTCTCTTTCCTATGTGATTCCTTCTTAAAAGGTTTCACTGTATAGCATTTTTCGAAGTCTCCAACACATAGAATATGGATTAGCGATATTAAAGTATAAGTGAGACATTTACATATTTATTGGAGATTTATGGACAAAATAAATATATCGCAGGTTTTAATGCTTCTTTAGTAATAAAAAGTATAAATTTGAAAAACGAAAAGCTATAATAAGTGTTTTTGGTCAGAACTCATCCATACGAAACAATTTTTAAACATATTGAACTAAAAAACTATGTAGAAATTCAAGGCTGAGCCAGACTATGATTTAAACTTTTTTCCAGGCCGGGCCGGGTTATGATCACATTTTTCCAGGCCGGGACGAACTCTTTCCCTATAGGTCAGTACGGGTCCGGACCTAGATATTTCGACCTCAAGTGCATTTGCCATTAATATATTTTCAAAGCACGTATAAAGTAAAATCTATTCGCTGCTATTTTATGTCCAAAGCATAAGTGCTATTTAAAATCGACTTTTATTCAAGTACGATTTGTAAATGATTTCTATCTTTCGTTACAATTATGTCAAGAATTTGTCATTCAGAGGCCGTGGAAAGTAGTGTAAGGCATGAATTTTGGATTTTTATATCTGAGTGGGATTTGTAGCTATCGAAATGATTATTTTTTGTTTGTTTGTTTAATTCAGGAATGGATAAGGAAATATTTCCTAATTGGAAATTTTAATCTAAGGGGGTCGTAAAAAAATTTATTTTTTTATATTTTCTCAAATAGACCCCTTCTTTATGGAGTTGCAACATATCTCATCAAAGTTTGCCCCTTTTTTTTCATGAAGCTTTGCTGCTGGAAGTACAGTTGGCAAAAAAAGTATTTGTACACTTCATTTTTTTAAATTTTAATGAAATTAAATAAAAGATTTAAGCAAAAAATACTGTAATACATTAATTTAATGCATTATAATATTATAGAAGCAAAAACAAAATTAAACGAATCGATTTTTTACATTATAATAAACAAATATACAAAAATATAATGCAAAAAAAGTATTTGTACACTATATTAATGTAATATAATTAATGAAAATTTAATAAAATGATACAAATTAATATTTTGTGCGAATTCATTTAGCGTTTATGATTACTTCTAGATGGTGTGACATTGATTCCACCAACTTTTTTGTATCGGTCTGGTTAATGTTATTCCATGACACAATAAGAGCTTCTTTAAAACTGTTTTTTACCAATACATATTTTTTTTTTCGGATTTTTGCATCCAATAGCATCTGCAAATTTTCTATTGGATTCAAGTATAGAGATTTTAGAAGAGTTACCAGTCGTCTTGGAGCATTGTCGTAAGCATGTGCTGGTGATCACAGCAGTATGCTTTGGTCGTTATCCTGCAGAAAGTGAAAAGCTTCCTCTATGCATAATTTCTTGGCACAGTTTAATAAATTATGGCGCGACACATCAATGTATGTTAAACCTGTCTTTCCATTGTCAATAAATTTTAAATGTCCTGCTCCATTAGAAGCTATGCACCCCAAAATTATAATATTCCCCCCAACATGCTTGATAGTTTGAAGTATACGTTTTGGATCTAGAACAGTTTTATTTTTATGCCAATTTTTTCGAATGCTTGATGGTAAGAAAATTCCGAATTTTCCCTCATCAGAAAAAATTACTGCTTTCCAAAAATCCAATGATTTACTTCTGTATGCGAAAGCGAATACTATGCGTTTTCGCCTATTTGTTTCGCTGATGAATGGATTTTTCCTTGAGGTTCTTCCTTTTAAATCTGCATTGAGAAGAATATTTTTTATTGTTTGAGGTATTACTCTGATGCGAGAAGATGTCGCAAGGCCTCAAGCAAATTTTTGAACCGAACGCATAGGATTTTTTAAAGCTTTTTTAACAACACTCCTTTTTTCCCTCATTGTTAGTTTGCTAAGAAGTCCTGGTTTTCATTGAATTTCGATGCTTTTAATTTATTCATAGTTTCTCACTATACATCCAATAGTTGTAAATGGTAATTTAATAGCTTTTACAAATTCTTGTTGCGAATTTAAATTTTTATTATGCTCAATCATAGGATTTTATATATCTAGAGGTGCCTCTCTAGTATTAGGTTCTATATTCAATTATTTCAAGAGCAAATTAGATTAAATGTCAGACAAATATAATATGAACTCAAAAATTATTAATAGCTTCTGTAAAAGTAGTCCTTTGAACCATAAACACTATAAAATACAGTACATATCAGGATGGAGAAATGTACAAATACTTTTTTTGCAAGAAATTTTTAAACTTTTCCTATAAGAAAATTATTTTACATCTTTATCGAAATTTTCTGTTGTGTAATTTAAAACGCACGGTAAACAGACTGTATTAAAACTATTTTCGACAAAATATCTGTTTTTATTTAGTTAAAAATTAAAAATTTTAGAGTGTACAAATACTTTTTTTGCCAACTGTATGTGCCTAAGGGCAATATTTAAGGAGATAGCCTATTGTTTCGATAAATATGAGTCACCCTGTATATTTAATAGTATCCTGCACTAGAAACACAAAATATTAATTTTGATCATTAAGAAAGTCAAACTACACTTTAAATATCAGCGTTATGAAAACTAAATACCAAATGTGGGGCCCCTAAAATCAGGAGCCTCAGAATGACGACTGAGTTGGCCCATGATTTAATCCGGACCTGAATCTTTATAATTAAGTAGTTTTGGTGCCTGAAGTTGGGATCAGAAATGTGGTAGCAAACTGAGTTACACCTACTGCTGAAGCGAATTTCTAAGACACTTTATTGAAATCAAAACTAAGTAGTTCCAAGAGTTTGAGAAATTTATATTTACAACATAATAAAGGGTCAATCCATTTCAAGTGGTCCAGAAATTATTTTTTTTTGGTTACTTGACTCTTTAAAAAAATCTGAAATTTTTGTTCAACAATCCTAACATGATGGAAGTTCAAAATGACTATTATTTTAATTTTACTATTTTTTTATTTGCACATGGTGGCCATCTTTTTTTCATCGTGTGCAGCAGTTTTCTCACATTGAAGGGTTTAAAGAATTGTAAATATCTTATCTTTTATTGGTCCAATTCAAACGCAGTTTGCAACTATTTGTTTAGAATAAAATGAATTAAAAGTTTGTCAAGGAATCGTTTCTTAAAATAAATTCTTACTGGTAAAATTTTAACATCAAGTTTAAGATTTCTTTGTAAAATCTGTCCGTTTACAAGAAGTTTTTCATGCAAGGAAAACTGTCGACGACACTTTTTTTTTCTTTTTTTCTTTATAAATATGGCAAAAGTACTTGTCAAGTTCTAGATCTGGGAGTTAATTTCTCTTTGCGAAAAAAATTCCAAAATTTGTCAAAAATTTCAAAAAATACACTTTTTAGGGGGTATATCACGAGTTAAAAATCTGAAATTCCGGCTTTTGGTAGTATTTTACGATAGTAACATGCACAAAAAATTTCCAAGATGGAGATTTGACAACAAGCTGAGATACGGTTAGGACAAGATGTTAAGAAATGCTATTACGACTACCTTAAGAGAATCGAGATTTATCTCTTTTATAACAATATTCACCCAGAAAATATCGTTTGCTGAAAATAGTTTAATAAAAATGTTTAATTTTCTAAGATATTATAGATGCTCAACAAAGAGCTGAGACATATCTTCACACGATTTACGAGAGATGTTATGAGTTCAACCAGTTATTGTTAGATCTGTAGTTCCGTAGAGATGGTCTTTCTCAAAATTTTATCTGAAACCATCGAAGTCTTGTTATCTCTTGATTACTTGAAATGAGGTTCTTGGCCTTGTTGGCTCACAAACATAAACTTTGAAATTCTTATACTCACGGTTCACTTCATTAATAATTCTAAGGTGCCACTTCTTATCATTAACACATGCAACAATGTCATTTTTCTGTAGTATAAAGTTTTAAAGGCCTTTGAATATCTTTATTTTCTGAAAATTACTTAAGGTAGATGTATGGTAACATCGTATAAATGTATCATTTATAGGAATATACTTATTGAAGGAACGAGTTTCAGGGACTGTCAAGCAGCAGTTTAATTTTGGGTTTCAAACCAACAAGCAAGAATATGATTAGACATTCGACCCATCTTACCACATCTCAACAAGTATATTAAACAGATTTTCTCTTTCCCTATTTTTTCTGTTTTTTGTCTCATTTTTGAATAAAAATATTTTTTTATGTAAAATTATTGAGGTTTCTTTTAGTCATACAACAATTAATTACTTAAAGCAAAAATTGCTGAAACCATACAAAATGTTAAGCCTTATTCACATTTAAAAGAATAATAATTGCTAAGCTTTGGAAAAGGTTTTATTCCGTTACAATTATTTAAAGATAATAGTAATAAAAAAAAATATGCGATAAATACTTATCTACGACTACAGTAAAACAATAGTTTGGCAGTATTGTTTTCAAATATTGTTCTTACCCTATCTCAGCTTGTAGTCAAATCTCCTTCTTGAAATTTTTTGTACATAACACTACCATAAAATACTATCAAAGGCCAGAATTTTAGATTTTTTTCTCGTGCTCCGTAAGAATTCATTTTGAGACATTTTGCTATTACCAGACTTTTATCCCATTTTATTCTGAACAAATTGTTGCAAACCTCATTTGAATTGGGAAAATTGAAAGTTGAGATATTTACAATTTCGTACACCCTAGCATGCGAGAAAATCGCTGCAGACAATGAAACAAAGATGGCTGCCATGCACAAACAAGCATTAATAAAACTAAAATAGCATAGGCGTAGCCAGCCTTTTGAACGGGGGGGTGCCCAAATTTTTTAATCTGAACATGTTGGGTACAAACAACATCTTATGTAAACCTAATAAAACGGAACCCCATAAAACTTATCAAATTTCCGTTTTAGACAGGTTTTTTGCGGAAGGTATAATTGTGTGGAACTTCTTTTAAAAAAGACCCAAACGCAATTTTTCATTGCGTGAAGAAGGATAAGAAGTTGCTTGAAACTAAATCTAATGGACAGGAACGTGCGAAAAGAAAGCTGCGGCCGGGACAGAGTTACAATTTGGCGCCCCCTCCACCCAACTTTTTCTTGTAACAGGCCAAAAATGACGTTGGTAGTATAAATTTGGCGCCCCCTAAAGTTCTACGCCGGGGCACCTGCCCCCCTACGCTCCCCCTTTTTCACGACGCTGCTAATAGATAAGAAAAAGATACATAAACATAGATAAAACATGATAGATATAAAATAAAGGTATCCGTAAATCTGTAATTTTCATAAGTTTTCATTTCAAACAGCAATGAAATACTAAAATAAATAAGCACGACTTTAGTTACCCCCATCATTTTGATCAAAGTAGCATTAAAATAACTTGTAGTATGCAATTTAAAGTGAAAAATAGCTCTTATATTTTCTACTCATGAATAAATAAAATTTATCCGTTAAAAAAAAAATGAGCCCGTACGAATGTCAAAATATGATCCCAAAAAACGAAATTTAGCAAACCAACAAACCAACCTCCATATTAATTTGAATTTTGCGTAGCATCATTTCTTATTTTCAGAGGAAGCACAGATTTGTACTAGAGATGAGTTCGGGCTCGATTTTTGAAACCGGCGCCCAAAAGATTTTTAATACATTGGAACCCGAGCCCATCCGAGCCCGATACAAAAAGTATACGAAAATAAATAAATAAATAAATAAAAAATTTAATGATATTTAAAAATTGTTTCAAATGTGATATCCCATTTTAAAAAAATTCTTATAAAATTTACTATGAAATAAAAATTTAAATTCAAGCTTATGAAAAGAGCAATTTGGTATCAAATAAAAATATCCTTCATACCTAAAATGATTCCCATATTTCTTGTCCTTTAAGAAGAAAATTTGATGGACATATTAAAGAAGTGTAATGAATAAATGGATAGTGTTTATAGAAATTACTATTTGTATGCTGAAGAATCAAAAAACGTTTTCAATTTCCTATAAAAAGAGTACATCTTCAGGGGTGTAGTCGTAAAAAAAACCACAGGTTACACGATCGACGCAGAGGGTATATGCTCAAGGCGCAGAGTATACTCTAGAGAGTACATCCTATGGGTTTCATGAGAAACAGAAGGTTATATGGTGTTCCTTAAAAAAAATCCAGAAGGTATACGGCGTATACCCCCAGAATACTCTCCACTACACCCCCTGTACATTTATCTATAATCAATTCATTTCTCTTAACAATTCCCCATGACTGACGAGAACCTTAAAATCAACGCAAATTAAAACATTGATTCAGTTATCTTAAAGTTCCGTTGTTTTTATGGGAAAAGAAGAAACATTAATCGAATGTTTTCAATCGGAATAATATGTAAAATATGTTTACTTACGAAGGAAAATCCTCAGCATAAGCAAAATTCATGATGACAAACAGAAAAAAAAAATCACAATCTGTTATCATATGAAGAACGATTATGATACGTGCACAATCAAATAATTTGCAAACCTCAAGCATCTAGTCTGCATCAAAAACGAAGAAATCACTCTCTAGCAAAATAAATAAATAAACGATCGAATTAAAAACTAACCTCTGCCTCAAACGAAAATTCAACCAGAAGCTAATTTATTATTTATGATTATTTTGATAGGCGCCTTATCAATTAATCGTCGACGGAAATGCAGTAGACATAAATCTCCATACATCACAAATTTTCTTTTGAAGCAACAATCAACTATTGAAATATATATATAAAAAAAAATTATTTTTCTTTCGTTTTGATCAAAATAACACTGAAATGACTTGAAAAAGAATCAATAATTTTAAAAGGAAAATAGGAGTTCTTTCAATCTCTTCTACACATAAATGTTTTTTAATTCTCAGAAAGAATGAGCCCGAGCCCCCCCCCCCGGGTCCGATCACTAAAATGAAAATAGAGCCCGAGCCCCCCCCCCGGCCCGAACACTAAAATGAAAATAGAGCCCGTGCGCACTTCGGAACCGGGTTTGGGCTCGGGCTGTCGTGCTGGGGCTGAGCCTGTCTCATCTCTAATTTGTACAATCTTCCACCCCCTCCGTTCTCCAGGCTAATCACATGGTGGAATTATCGTTTCACATCTGTATTTCCTTTCAATTTTTTTTTTTTTTTTTTTTTTTTTTTTTGCTCCTATCTAGACTTTAGATAACAAAAGCAAATATATAAATAGTAGTTTCTATCCTTGTCGAGAATTTACTCTAATTTTTTAGATAATACAGTCGAGTCTCTATATAACGAAATCCACCGTTCCAGCAAAAAATTCGTTATATAGAGAAATTCGATGTATGGAGAATGATGTTAAAAAACATATTTAATGTGTGAAATTGGAACAAATATTATTTTTTGATCTTTTGAATTAAAAATTTGAAATGTTTAAAAGTAAATATTAACCTAACATTTTATTTTTTAATTATTTAAGTCGTTTCAAAAAAAGAGAACAGACATTATTTTGAAAGCTTAATGAAAATCAAATAAGGAAGACTTGCATTAATTTCAGACGAAGAAATCTGTAATTTTTTGTTGTTTTGATTTTAAAATTGTTACGCTCTCAAAATACTGCTCAAAGTTTAGCAAGGAATGAAAAATTGTAGATAACATTTCCCTCCATTTGAAGACCTCTCTTATGTGCCTCTCATTGATTCCTCTATTACATGTATATCAGTCCAATTGACACTGTTTTGAGAAGGCTGTGGAAAGGTGTGTGGGAGTGGGATGAATTCGTTGGATTTAAGAACAAGGAGAGAAGTAATAAAAATAAAAAAATAAAAACTCAGCATTGACGATAAATCAAAATTAAGTGATGGAAAAATTATTCCATATGATTTCGAAGCTTTTTAAAACTGAATAAATTAAGACCAATTTATGAAAAAATTCGTTATATGGAGATAGATATTTCGCTATATAGAGACTGTTTTTAATGTAATCATGTGAAAAGGGGACCGTTCCTACTAAAAATTCGTTATATAGAGAAATTCGATGTATGGAGTTTCATTATAGAGAGACTCGACTGTATATTTTTTTATATAAAATCTTAATTTATGGAAATATGCATGCAATAGAAAGGTGTTAAAAAAATTCCATAAAGAAACGACATCAAATTGGGTTTATAAAACCAACTTTTTTGATTTACTGTGATTAATACAGATTCTAGTAAATATTCTAGTTTTAAAAAAGATGAATAAAATAATTTTCTTAAAAAGAAAAAAAAAAGAATCAAGGTCTCTTCTTTTATCACATTTCAAAACATAGACTGTTAGTTTTGATTAACTAATTGAACTAACTTTGCTTACATTTTTCTTCTTTTAGGTAGCTTTCATTACAAAAAGTCCTTCCGGCAATGCCGGGAGGAAGAGGTAGCTTTCATATACTTATATATTTATTTATTTATTTTAAGGTAAGTTACATTGTTCAAAAATACTAAGCTCAAATTAGTGGAAATAATCTTATAAAATTAGTGATTTTATAAGATTGAAACTAGTTTTTGTCAAGACTGTATATTAATAGGAATTTTTAGAAATTAGTCATCTTTTATTCAACCTGGTTTTATTTTAAGCGATTTAGAGAGTCACCAAATTCCACGATATCATAAAGTGTATGCCATTTTAAAGCAACATTGTGGATCGTTCAGATCAGACCGTTTCAAAATGTCAGCCATAAGCAAAATTCAAAGTGCTATAACTCAGTCATTTTTTAAGATATAGACAAAATAAAAAGTGTTCTGGAATCGTTGTTTTAAGTTCTAACACATAAAAGAAAAATATTTTTCAATTTTTAATTTTTTCGCACTTAATTTTAAATTTTAATTTTTTTTTTAAATTTTAAATGGCCACCATTTTGAAACAAAATGATGGATGGTGCTGGCCAACGAACTCGGTCGAGACATTTGTATGTACTATGTACATCCCAAGTTTCATTGAAATCGGTTCATAAATACGCGTGTTATCACGTGACAAAAATCAAATCGTTTCAAAATGTCAGACATAAGAAAAATTCAAAGTGCTATAACTCAATCATTTTGTAAGATATAGACAAAATAAAAAGTGTTCTGGAATCTTTGTTTTAAGTTCTAACACGTAAAAGGAAAATATTTTTCAACTTTTAATTCTTTCGCATTTAATTTTAAATTTTAAATTTTTTAAAAAATTTAAAATGGCCGCCATTTTAAAACAAAATGGCGGATGATGCTGACCAACGAACTCGGTCGAGACATTTGTATGTACTATGTACATACCAAGTTTCATTCAAATCTGTTCATAAATACGTTAGTTATCGCATGACAAAAATCACATATATAATTATATATATATGGTTATATATATATATATATATATATGTCAACATTTGAACGGAGGGTGGTTTTGGGGTCTGGGGGTCATGATCGGTGAAAATATACCAAAATTTTCCGGAAGTGCTTTCCTCCGGACGGCTGCAATAGGTAGCTTTTTACTTTTTGTAATGAAAGCTACTTAAAAGTAAAAAGCTACCTATTGCAGCCGTCCGGAGGAAAGCACTTCCGGAAAATTTTGGTATATTTTCACCGATCATGACCCCCAGACCCCAAAACCACCCTCCGTTCAAATGTTGACATATATATATATATATATATATATATATATATATATATATAAGGTACCCTGGGGTAATAACGCCACGTTAAGGTTCTACCAATTTTCACGGCTTAGTTTTAGATTGTATTTTTCAAACAAATATAGGATCTGATACAGCAACTCATTGACTATCTATATAAAATAAAATAATTTAACAGATATGTATTCATAAAATGTAATGGCGTTTTTTCTTGACCAATGCTATTTGGCGTTATTACCCACCTATATGGGTAATAACGCCATGCAAACGAAACTATGAAATAAGATGGAATAATTGCATGTAGATAGCCCGATTCTAAAAATACAAACTCTACAAACTTAGAAATTGACAAATTGCATTCTAAGCTATTGAAAATATTCAATTTTTTTAAAAGTGTAAGAAAAATAAAGGTGTGGTGTGGGAGGGGGGGGGGGATGAGGCAAAAGATTATCAGACCGTGAGCTTCTTTTTGCTTAAAAAGGACCGCTTAAATAGAAATATGAGAAACATTGCACAGTTTTAACTGTGTTTATTTGAATCAGTATTTAGGATGTAGCTAGGCCACTGTAGGGAATCAACCGGGGTATTAACGTAAAGGATTGGCGTTATTACCCCGGTATAGTTATTGCACAGTGCATTTTAAATTACAAATTATCTCGAGAAGATATCCAAAATCTTCAACAACATTTTAAAAGTACATGAAATGCACTACAAATTTAAGTATTTAACAAAGTATTTCCGGATAAAAAGATAGTCTTCACATCACAAAACGTATCTCGCAAATTTTCGATCAAGCGTTAATTTTAGTTGTTTGTAAAAACAATAAGACCTAAAAAATGAAACAAATTAACTCGAAGCTGTTTTTTGCGATTTATATGACTCAAAACCCTTCTGCGCAAAGCACATGAGTGTCATTTACCTTATTATTTCATAATTATGCAAAATATAAGCACTTGACGTTATTACCCCGCCTGGCGTTATTACCCCAGGGTACCTTATATATATATCTGATTTTTGTCATGCGATAACTAACGTATTTATGAACCGATTTGAATGAAACTTGGTATGTACATAGTACATACAAATGTCTCGACCGAGTTCGTTGGCCAGCATCATTCGCCATTTTGTTTCAAAATGGTGGCCATTTTAAATTTTTTAAAAAATTTAAAATTTAAAATTAAATGCGAAAAAATTAAAAGTTGAAAAATATTTTTCTTTTACGTGTTAGAACTTAAAACAAAGATTCCAGAACACTTTTTATTTTGTCTATATCTTACAAAATGATTGAGTTATAGCACTTTGAATTTTTCATATGGCTGACATTTTGAAACGATCTGATTTTGTCACGTAATAACAACGCGCATTTATGAACCGATTTCAATGGAACTTGGTATGTACATAGTACATACAAATGTCTCGACCGAGTTCGTTGGCCAGCATCATCCGCCATTTTGTTTCAAAATGGTGGCCATTTTAAATTTTTTAAAAAATTTAAAATTTAAAACTAAATGCAAAAAAATCAAAATTTGAAAAATATTTTTCTTTTACGTGTTAGAACTTAAAACAACGATTCCAGAACACTTTTTATTTTGTCTATATCTTACAAAATGATTGAATTATAGCACTTTGAATTTTTCATATGGCTGACATTTTGAAACGATCTGATTTTGTCACGTAATAACACGCGCATTTATGAACCGATTTCAATGAAACTTGGTATGTAGATAGTACATACAAATGTGTCGACCGAGTTCGTTGGCCAACATCATCCACCATTTTGTTTCAAAATGGTAGCCATTTTAAATTTTTAAAAAATTTTAAAGTTTAAAATTAAATGCGAAAAAATTAAAAGCTGAAAAATATTTTTCTTTTACGTATTAAAAATTAAAACAATGATTCCTGAACACTTTTTGTTTTGTCTATATCTTAATAAAATGATTGAGTTATAGCACTTTGATTTTTGCTTATGGCTGACATTTTGAAACGGTCTGATCTGAACGATCCATCATGTTGCTTTAAAATGGTTTACACTTTATGATATCGTGGAATTTGGTGACTCTCTAAATCGCTTAAAATAAAACCAGGTTGAATAAAAGATGACTAATTTCTAAAAATTCCTATTAATATTCAGTCTTGACAAAAACTAGCATTCACGACGACTTATAAAATCACTAATTTTATAAGATTATTTCCACTAATTTGAGTTTAGTATTTTTGAACAATGTAACTTACTTTAAAATAAATAAATAAATGTATAAGTATATGAAAGCTACCTCTTCCTCCCGGCATTGCCGGAAGGACTTTTTCTTTTATAAATTTTGATTTTTAAAAATAATCAATCTTGGATCTGCGCGAGCGGGGGGGGGGCACCCAGGGCACACACCCCCCTGGCTACGCGCATGAATAGTAATAGTTATTTTGAACTTCCATCGTGTTAGAGTTGTTGTACAAAATAATTCAATTTTTTTAAAAATGGTCGAGCGACCAGTTTTAGCGGACAACTTGAAATATGCTTGGGTTCGCACGACTCATAATGCTTCTTCATCAAGAAAACGTCCAGTAATTCAAACGAAATGAGTCCGGGTGCGAGATTGTGTTTTTGGTTCACACTATAATATTTCTCCACAGACTTCTTATATAAGAATGAGAAGATAGATAGTTGTGAGAAGTCTGTGTATTTCTCTGACATTCATGGTCAGGAAAACACTAACATAGCAGAGTAAGCATGATTACAGGAACAGTGGCGCAACCAGAATTCGATTCTAGGAGGGGGGGGGGGGTGAATTTTTGATAAAGGTGATTGCCGGTTACTTGAATCGCCAGTTAATAGAATCAGTACTAATTAGACTATTCGCTGTATAATATTTAAACTCAAAGAGAATCTGTGTGGAAGGAAATTATATATATATATTTTAAATAATGCGTCTGAGAAAAGTGATTTACTTCAAATAACCAATTTTTACTTAAGTAATCCATGTAATACGCACTTTCACAATTTTAAGTAGAATTTTCGCCATTTAATTGAATTACTTTATTAAATGAAACCTGTTTTAAAAAAGCGGCGGATTCTGAAGTGCGCCAAAACCTTTAAATATTAAGTTTGGTTTTGATTCATATAAGCTGCAATTATAGCGATCTTTCTTAGCTCTGGAAAGGTTTTAACCCCAAAACCACCCCCTTGGCTGCACCACTGGAAACGGGGACGGTCGCTCTCTTTGTTTCACTTGTACAAGAAACTCGGAAAATTCTTTCATACGAATGACTCTCTCTCTCTCTTTTTAATATATTTTTATCACCTTTATTTTTATATTTTAAAAGGTTTTAGCTTTTAGGGTTCCGTACTTAAAAAGTGAAAACGGAACCATTATAAGATCACGTCTGTGTCTGTCTGTCCGTCTGTCATAGCCATTATACACATGTGGAAAGTTCAAATTGGGGGAAGTAATAAAGACTATTGACTCACATATTTACAAATTATTAAACATTTACAAATATATTTAGGAGGGGGAGTAGGGGGGGCTAATTAAGTTACTTGAAGAAAAAAAGTATTTTCTTTGTATATCGTGTGGGGTATCGTATGGAATTTTCGTTACGCTGAACTCAAAAACACATTTCTTTTAACTTTAAGTATTATATTTTCACATATATCACCGAAAATCTAGTTCAAAAATATGCCCCCTCCCTCTCTATTTCCGAATCTACTGAAATTAAAATTATGAAAAAAAATTAGAGATTATAGACATTAATTTAAATCTTGCAGGAAAACTATAGCGATTATCTTAGGTCACATAGTTTTTGAGAAGAGAACATTTTTCCGTTGAACACAATGTTTGGTTTATGGTAGTGATGCACAACCTTTTTGCTAGAAAATTGTTTGCCACCAGAATATTTGAAAATTTACGATTCTTTTATTTAATAGCAACGTTTCTGTCATTATCATAAGGAAAGTTATTCTGCATAAAAATATTGGTATCATTGTGGCCCGCGGGCCGCATATTTCAGATGTGTATATTGCTGGGACGATTACTGTTTCTAAACCAATAGGAGAGCGTCATTATCACGGTCAAGTACACGCCCACACAGTTTGATTGACAGGAACTCATGGACAATTGACGGTGGTAATTATAACGATAATCTGTTGCGGATGAAAGTGAGCTGACTGGCTGAATGGTTAGAGCGTCAAGCTTGAAACCGGAGGATATGGGTTCGAGTCCATCGCGGGCCGAGAGTCTGTTGGTGATTTTTTTTTTTTAATTATTGGAGGCTGTCTTTTATTAATAAATAAGACATTAAAAAAAATATTTCAAACCCTTTTAATATTTTAAATATCGTTCCAAAATGATTTATATATATATTAAACAAATGGGAAAAAAAGTATTCTGCGAAAATATCCGTATAAGCAAAATTCTTACTTTAATTTTTATTTATTTATTTATTTCAGGATCAGAGGAAGTATAATTTCTAATTGAAGTAAATAAAATTCAGTCATTTTGAAAAAAAAAATTCTTTCGTACCTTTAATTTTTAATTACCGAGTACAAATTCAAACAATCCGAGTACAAATAAATAATAAACACACACGATCAATTGTCCACGAGTTCCTGTCAATCAAACTGTGTGGGCGTGTACTTGACCGTGATAATGACGGTCTCCTATTGGTTTAGAAACAGTAATCGTCCCAGCAATATACACATCTGAAATATGCCCGCGGGCCACAGGTTGTGCATCCCTAGTTTATGGGATTCAACTAATGCGTTGAGAAGCACCGGAGGTGCCTTACCTATCGTTGCTAACTTATAAAAGCATTTTTGATAATGATTTTCGAAAATAATCGTCGAAAGGCGAGATATTAACCCTTAAAAATACCGACGGTTTGGACAAAAATACTGACAAGTACGGCGTACTCTGTGTACCATCGACTTTTAAAGCCAAGATAACAACTTTTAATGATATGAATAATCAGTAATGCAATGCTCAGTAGAAGTACAAAAGCAATAAATATCAAATTGTTAAAAACAGACTAATTTAACGAGAGTTGACTCATTAATGTCCAAATTAATACTTCTTTAAAATTTACATCTCAGATTTTTCACCACTTTTAAAAGAAAAGTATTTTTATCTTATTTTATCAAGGAAATTGACTTGTGAAAGAGATTATATATTTATCTTCATATTAAGTGGTGTGAAAGACGCTTTCTTGACACTAAGTCTAGTGATCTAAAAATATACCACTGGGCAGAAGCGTATTAACTATCATCCGGGCTCCTAGGCTTGACTTTCTTAGGGGCCCCTTTCACTCTTTCAAAGAGGTATATACTGGAAAAATTAAAACACATGCTTGCTTCATTAACTCATAAATCATTGATAATAAAAATATAAATGATTACGACAAAGAATTCCGCACACCTTTTGTCTTTTGTATTAAATATTAATGTCCGACCAGTGTAAAAGAATATTTTCTTGTTCTTTATATTAGGAAAACTTTAGCACCGGGCCCCCTTTTCTTGTGGGAACCTAGGCTTCAGCCTACTCAGCCTAATGGGTAATCCGCCTCTGCTACTGGGTGTTAATGAGAATAAGAGAAATACTATTGAATTCACGACTAGTTTGCATTGACTGGATCTCCCTGTACACTTCTCGCGTGTTTTTAAGACTTAACGCCTTCGGCACGAGCGTTTTTTGCAGACTTTTTAATCTTTTATCACCGGTTTTTAGAAACAGGAATTTTTGCCTAATGGAATCGAGAAAATGCTCGAATTAAATAAGGCAAAATTTACAAGAAAATTTTACTAGTGAGAATAATCAAGGATTCTGATCACCTTATGCGGCACGTATACTGGTCGCTCGCCCCAAGGAGTTAATTAAGAATAGAAAGGCCATGAGCGGTCATTTTGACTACTACCATATGACTATATTTCAGTTCAAACCAGAAATTTTACTATAAAAATGTATAAAAGATACAAAGAGGAAAAAAGTTAGATAAAAAAATTAAACTATTTTAACTCAAAATTCTGATGTGAAATATTTTTATAAAACTTGTCTAAAATTTTCGGTTTTCCTAGTGTTAAAACTTATCTAGAAAAATGTGGCACGGACAATGGTGGTGTTCCAAATTTGCGACATACTTTCGAAGCGCGCTAAGCCCAATGTAAGGTTTAAACTTTGAACAAGAGTTTTGTTTTAGCTACAATGTAAAAATAAAAGATAATTATAACGTTGAATATAGTTTTAGGAAATGCTAAATGGAGTTTAAATATGCACTATTTATATTGTCAGTACCGATTTAAGTTCATAAAAATATAAAAAACAAAACAAAACAGAAAACAAATTAACATAAGATTAAAAAAGATTTATACAGAATAGCAGCATCTGATATTACTAAGATTTCATATCTCTTTGAAATTTTATTATGTCGACATTCTTACTTTTCTAAGTATATACAACTATACCAGTAGTAGGAAAAAAAAAGAGTACAGGCTCAGGAGGCGGCGGGACGTCCACCGACACTTTCGGCCCCCCTCCCCATGTGCCTCCCCCCATTAACACAACCTCGCCCCCTAGCGGGAAAAATAGCGTTTTTGAGTTAATTTTCTATTGTAACATGAAGAATGAACGTTACATTGACTAGATAATCATACTATAGGACGAAGATTAAATTTATATTTTAATTTTGAACTATCATAACCTTAATGAGTATTATTAATTACGCAAAACAATGGAAAATCTCAGTTTTTAGCCGCTTTATTTAGATTTTTCAACTATACAGTATGATTATCCAACTAAAAGAGGAACGTTAAACATATATATTTGATTATACATATAATTTTGATTAATGATATTTAATAATAATTAATGATATATATTTCATACATATAATTTTGATTAATGAGCATCTTAATGAGTATTATTAATTAAATAAAAACAATGAAAATATGAAGTTTTATAGAAAAGATACTGATTTCATTAGATTTTTTTTTAAACTTTAATATCAAAATATTAACTTAAAAAAGGAAATTTAAACATACATTCTAGTTTTGAACAGCTATCATCTTAATGAGTATTATTAATTAATCAAAACAACGAAAAACATCGATTTTTAAAGAAGAAGACTGATTTCTTAAGATTTTTATCAACTACGAGATCAGAATATCAACTTGAGAAAAGGAAACTTAGCATACATCCTAGTTTTTTTTTTTTTTTTTTTGAACAACAATCACCCAAATGAGTGTTAGTAAGTAAAAACAATGGAAAATATCGATTTTAGCCGATTTCTTTAGATTTTTTCAGCTATAATATCAGACTATTAGCTTAAGAAAAGGAAATTTAAGCACACATTGCTGTTTCTTGAACAGTTATCACCTTAATGAGTATTATTAATTAAGCAAAACAATGAAAAAATTCAATTTTAGTCGATTTTTTTGGATTTTTCAATTACAATATCAGACTATTAACTTAAGTAAAGGCAATTTAAGCATAAATTGCAGTTTTTTGAAGAGCTATCACCTTAATGAGTATTATTAATTAAAAAAACAATGAAAAATATCAATTTTTAGTCGATTTCGGTAGATATTTTCAACTTAATATCAGAATATCAACTTTAAAAAAGGAAACTTATACATATATTCTAGATTTTTGAACAGCTATCAATTTAATGATTATTATTAATTTAAAAAAAACAATGAAAAATATCAAATTTTAAGGAAAAAAATCTGAATTCTTGTAATTTTTTCAACCATAACATGGGATGTAAACTTAAGAAAAGAGAGTTAAACTTATACTTTAGATTTTAATAAAACACTTCAATGAGTTTAATTAATTAAACAAAAAAAGAAATATCAATTTTCAAATTTGAAACTTAAATTATTTGAAAATGAATTTTCCAATAATGATTTCTTTATATTTTTCTATAATACTTGAAACCCGTTCACCACTTTTAGTCGTTAATGCCTTTAAAATTTATCATTTTCTTATAAAATTTCAAGTTTTCAAACTAATTATTTAATTTTACTACTTTTCTATGTTAATGACCAACTTAGTAATTTTATACTAATCTAATGATTTTACAAAGATGCTTCCTGAGCCCGTACTCTTATTTTCCTACTACTTATACCTATAGATACCAACATCTCTTGATTATTCCGGAGTCTGATCCTAGACAAATGTGTTTCCAACAGGAAATTTTATTTAATAAACGGTTTTTAAATGAAATCTTGTAAATACCATGTTGAAGGAGAACAAATTTTCTTATAAACACTTTCCGGTTTCAAACTTGTTTGCCTTGTATCATACTCCGGAATAATTAAATGATACTGGCATCTATGCTTTATCCAACCCTACGTTATATAGTTTTCTCTAAATCTTATTATTTTTTTAGCAAAGATTTCTTTCAATAACATAATTAATAATTCTTATATTTATTGTATTTAACCCTCTGAGCACAAGTAATATACTTGCTCGTGACCGTTTATTTTTACACATTATTTTCAAACAATCTGCTTCAGAATCAACATCTATTAATAAATATTTAATCACTGCTAAAAAAATTCCTTTTTATATTCAGATTTTTTATGTTCCTTTTCAAAATGGAAAATACTTACTTTTAATATAAAAAATTAAATAATAATAGATTATTGAAGTGAAATAAATAGAAATTCTGATTTTATAGGGATTTTTTCTTTTCATTTTTCATGGAAAAATATTTTAAATAATTTTTTTTTGTATCTAAATGTTGTTAATATAAAATGTACGTTTTCTCTTTTTAGTAAAATATTTTCTGCTGTATATATATATACATAAAAAAAAGAAATATTTATTAAAGTGCATCTATTAAAGGAGAGGAATAAAATTTTTACACATAAAAATTCTCTCCTTTTTGCCAAATTTTCTGTTGTTCTGAATTATTAGTGCAGTTTTTGCGTCAAAATATTAAAAAGTATATCATTTTTAATTTTTCACCAATACTTAAAGAAATTAATTTATTTGTTTATACATATTTTCTGAGGGGAGATGGAAGAGCAACAAAAGAAAACTAAATGAGCAATTTAAAAGAAAAAAATAGTAATTATTTAAATAAAGTAAATAGAATTTTCTTCTAAAGACTGTTTTTTTTAATATACTGTATTTTTCTGTGAAATGTGTTTTTAATAACTTCTTTTGCAGTTAAAAGCTGTTACTTTTAAATAGATAAACAATCTATTTTTTTAAAATTATATTTTAGAACCAGATGATTTTAAATATGTGGGGGCGGGGGGGGGGGGAATTTAGCAATCAATATGAGAGCTATTTAAGAAAGTGTACCGAATATTTAATATACTTTTTATATCACTTTGTTTAAAAATCAACATCCATTATTCATTTGTCAACGTTGTCTAAAAACTGTGTAAAATTTACAATTTTAAAGCGTTTATTTCTGTAAACTTTCATAGTAAAAAAAAAAAAAAAAAAAAAAAAAAAAAAAAAAAAATATTATTTTAATATTTGAAAAAATATATATACATTGAAATTATTAAAGCAAAATAAATAAAAAGCGTGCTTTTAGAAGCTTGTTTATTAAAAGAGGATAATATTTTTCTGTAATTTTGTAAACAATTAATTTTAGGTAGAAAATATTTTAACACCAGAGGATTATGAATATGTGCAGGTAAAAATTTAACAGTCAAAATGAGAAATATGTACTAAAATACATTCATGACCATCTAAAATTAAAATAATCCTGAGAACCCCTCCCTCCCTTCTCCCGATTTCTCTCCATCTGTCTCTTTTTCGTAGAGTATTTGAGTACTGAATTAGTATTTTAATAGAGTTTTTGCATCAATCTGATAAAAGACTAGAATAGTACATAATTTCAAAAGTGAACATAATTTCATAATTAAATATATATATATATATATATATATATGGGCTGTTTAATAGCTTCTGCTTATCAACCAGGAGAAGACCCTTTAATTGCCTTCTAGGAGGACTTAAAGGAATCGACTGGGAGCAGAGACTTAATGTCCAATCTGCACTACAGCCTGTTAGTACTCTTGTCTAGTGCAAGGGGAACGAACGCGGATGGGCTTCCTCCAACCCGCTTCACCAGCGTGGAGGGATTTGGCCACAACCCCCCTTATTTTACCATGAATTCACAAAACAAATCACGGCCCTCAGTTCCCGGTAGTCTGCATGTTCCTGGTTACGGCAGCGGTCAAATAGACATGAAGACAGAGGGTGCTAAGAATCACCAGGCTCGGCTTGGCTGCCATAAGTTGATGACCTTGGCTACGTATAATGGACGAACCCTTTCTTCTGAAAACCGTTTATAGGAACTTGAAGAAGAGTTAGATAGGATCAACTGGGACATTTTAGGATTATGTGAAGTAAGAAGAAAAGGAGAAGAAAAGATTGATCTTGCCAGCGGACATGTTTTATACTACAGAAGCACAGAAGATGGGAGAACAAGTGGTGTAGGATTTTTGATTCATAAAAGGTGGAAGAATCACATTGTAGAATATGATAGTGCATCAGATAGAGTTGCAAGATTAGTAATACAAGTGTCCAAAAGATACAAGCTGCAAATTACCCAAGTTTATGCACCAACAATGAAGAAATTGAAGATTTCTATGAAGAAGTAGCTTCAAAGCATCAAAAGGGAAATTTCTACATCAAACTAATAATGGGAGACTGGAATGCTAGAACTGGAGAGAAAAAGAAAGGTGAATTATCTGTAGGAAATCATGGATATGGTATGCGAGATGAAAGAGGAAACAGAATGATTGAGTTTGCAGAATGTGAACAGATGTATATCATGAATTCATTTTTCAAGAAAAAGCCACAAAGAAAATGGACATGGCGTTGTGCAAATGGCTCAACAAGTGAAATCGACTACATCTTGACCAACAAAAAGTATCTTATTCAAGACTGCAGCCTTCTCAATAACTTCAATACAGGAAGCGATCACAGATTGCTTAGATGCAAACTGCTGTTGAATACTAAAGTGGAAAGAATGAAGCTTTTGCAACACTCAAAGAAATCGATCGATATTATAAACCTCCAGAAACATAAAGAAGAATTTCATTTGGAACTTCAAAAACGTTTCCAAGTATTTCAATCAACTTTAGAAGAAGAGCAAGATGTTACAACAGTGAACAAGAAGCTAACCAATACTCTACAAGAAATTGCAAAGAAGATAGCGGTGATGCACAAATAAAACAGGCTCAGAAAATAACAGCAAAAACAAGACGATTGATGAAAAAACGCAGAGAATTTAAAATGAAGAAAAATGATCCTAAATCAAGAGTTAAATATGCTGAATTATGTAAAACAGTAAGAAAATGCGTTACAGAAGATATCAGAATATTTAACTGTGATCTTCTTAAAAAAGTTTTGGGAGATAACAAAAGTTTAAAATCAGCTAAGCGCAAGCTGTGTGTTGGAAGAAAAGGTATTTTTGCACTGAAGAGAGCAGATGGAACAATCACCAAAATCAGCAACGAAATAGTACACATTGTTGAGAAATTCTATAATGATCTATATAAATGTGAAGATCAGAGGGAAATCAACGTGCATGATCAACGAGAAATCTTAACAGAAACTGAAGAGATAATCCCAGTGATGACAGATGAAGTTTTACAAGCTATTAGATTTATGAAAAAAGGTAAATGCCCAGGAGAAGATGGAATTACAATTGACCTTATCCTTATCAAAGAAGCAGGAGAAGAATTTGCAAAAAGACTATCCTTACTGTTTTCTAAATGTCTTAAGAAGTCAGATGTACGATGTACCAGAAGATTGGAATAATGCTGTGATGGTGCTACTTTATAAGAAAGGAGAGAAGGAAAACATTAAAAATTACCGTCCAATCAGATTACTGGCAGTGATTTATAAAAGTTTCACCAAAATTTTAACGTCAAGACTTGAATCAGCTCTGGACTCAGCTCAACCTAGAGAACAAGCAGGATTCCGAAGTGGATTTAGCACAATGACTCATATCCAAACAGTAAGGGAACTCATAGAAAAACATAAAGAATATAATTTACCTTTCTGCCTTGCCTTTATTGATTATGAAAAAGCATTTGATAATGTCTACACATCAGCAGTGGTAGAATCTCTGGAGGACATTGGTATAGACAAACCTTACATCAATATCATAAAAAAGATTTACAAGAAAGCAACAGCAACCATCCGTTTAGATAAAGGAAAAGCGAAGATCAAGCTCGGAAGAGGAGTAAGACAAGGAGACACCATTTCACCTAAGCTTTTTAATGCTGTCTTAGAAAATATCTTCAAGAAACTGGATTGGGAAAACAAAGGGATTAGAATAAATGGAGAATATTTAAGTCATCTCCGGTTCGCTGACGACATTGTAATTTTCAGTAACAGTCCTGAAGAATAGGAAATTATGCTAAAAGATCTTGCAGAAGCTAGCATCAATGTGGGATTAAAAATAAATTTAGAAAAGACTAAGGTTATGTTTAATTCATTTACATCAAAAAAGAAAATTGTCTACAAGAACACTGAGATTAAAAAAGTGCAAAGTTATGTGTACCTAGGACAGGAAATATCATCGGATAATAGTATCATGAATGAAATCAACAGAAGAATAAGAAATGGGTGGAGTGCTTTTGGGAAGAACAATATTATTCTGAAGAGTAATATGCCTCTTTGTTTGAAAAGAAAAGTGTTTAATCAATGTATTTTACCTGCATTAACTTACGGAGCAGAAACATGGACATTAACAAAACGGATGATATAAAGACTACAAACTACACAGAGAAGTATGGAAAGATGCATGCTAGGCATAAC
Organism: Maratus speculifer; assembly: GCA_964019185.1. Lineage (NCBI taxonomy): Eukaryota > Metazoa > Arthropoda > Arachnida > Araneae > Salticidae > Maratus > Maratus speculifer. Next base: position 237,222,079 of record OZ025293.1, on the reverse strand, counting down.
TAGAAGAGACAGAAAGAGGATAACCTGGATAAGAAATCAGACAAAAGTTTTTGACATCCTTGAAAGAATCAAACAGCTAAAATGGAAATGGGCTGGGCACATTGCAAGAAGACAAGACAATAGATGGAGCACAAATATACTACAGTGGTATCTCAGAGATGTAAAACGACCAAGAAGACGACCACAAGTAAGATGGAGTGACGAAATTAGAAAAGTGGCTGGTGTAAATTGGATGACGAAAGCACTAGACAGAAAACATTGGAAAAATATGAAGGGGACCTATATCCAGCGGTGGATCGAAAACGGTTGATAATGATATATATATATTATCAAAAGTGGATGAACGCCACTTGTGGTGAAAATTATAGACTCACAAAGTACAATAACAGTTAAGAAATCATATTAATTATTTAAAGTATTACATATATTCACTTTAATTAAAAATGTTATGTGTTTCGTTTTTTATACCCATTTTGTAACATTACTATATGCGTATACTTGTTGTACCATAATTAATAAAAATAAATAATTTAAAAAGCTTATTCAGTTATCAATATTAATTAGCATAAAATATTAAATATTAATACACTAATAATTAAAATAAATACTGTATCATTTATTTATTAATAAAAATATGCTATATGTTTGTCATAATATTATAAAACAATATCTAATTCACATATGTATTATGTATATAAATATATAATTTTTTACTTTACATTTTCTCTGTAAATATGAATTTTATAAAAGTTTATTTAATTTACCATATTAAAACAAACTGTATTCTTAAAAATTACTTTTTAAAAAACTTTATTTAACTTTCCATGAAAAGTTGGGATATAAAGGAGTAACTAAAATAGTCAACTATATAATATTAATAAAATATAATAAACAAAAGAGTTTTACTTAATTATTGTTACTAATATTTATAAATAATTTTAATAAATTTTCTACAACATTTATTGTTACAAAGTATAATTCACATGTAAGAGTTTACATATTCTTTGCAAACATGGGTTTTATAAGAGGTTATTTACTATTACTGTACTACATTACTATACAAAAATAAAATGTATTTGATGAAAGAAAAAAAAAACCTTCTTTAAATGTTTTTAAATAATTTTAAAATTTTAAAATATTAGTAAAAATCATAATGTAATAAAGCGATTTAAATGAAAAATTGAATATATAACTCTAAAATTATAAGCAATAATAATAAAAAAGCTAAAACATCCCTGAAAGTGGCTGATGGTTGAGAGAATTTTCTGTTTATTTCATGAAAATGATGCAATACTAATTGAAAAATTAAAAAAAGAACGCTATTTTTTTTTTTTTTAATATCAAAATATCATAGCTTATCTTTAAATTCAAGGGGCCCTTAAGATGCGGGCCCCTCGCGATTGCAGCCATCCCGCCCAAAGCACTGATTATTCGTAGTCGAGTTTGATACGGAAGATATCTGATTATAATCCAGTCTATACCAGCCCAGCTAAAATGTTCGGTTTGCAAGCTGCCAATCAGCGTCCGCTAATACGAAACTTTCACCCCTTTTCGTTTATGGCCAAGTTGGCGAAAAGCCCGACGACGCACAGTGGATCAAAGTATAGGCGGTGGCGAACATAGGATTATCATGATAGTACAAGGTTCTATATATGATGTTTTTTATTAGATTTAGGTTCAGATGAGCATAATAAATAACACCAAAAGTATCTTAATCATTTTTACAAACAATTCCATACTCTTTGGTTTCAAATAGAAATTTAGAAATATGTTGGGATAATTAAACTAGGCTTAGGAAAAAAAAAAAAAAAAAAGAATAAGATTGAAAAAACTTAACAGACATTGATTTTATTATCTATCTAGTTTTTATTTATATCTAAATTATTTTTGTGGAATATTCCATATTTATTTTAATTTCAATTGACAACATATGTGATGTTCACATATCTCTTTAAAATTGTTCTGCAAAATTAAAACATTTTTCTACAAAATATTACAACCTATTTCAATGCTAATTTATCATAGACGTCATTTAGTTCTTTAAACTTATCTTTACTTATTATTTTTTTTTGTTGTTTCTTTGTTTGTTTTTGTTATTTTTTTAAAAAGATATATTATTTTCTTCTTTCTTTTATTCTTAACGTTTTTCTTAACTTTTTTCGCTTGAAATTTTATAACAAATAGAAATCTGTTTCTGTTTGTAAAGAATTTAAATCGTGCTTTTATTTAAGAGAAATAGTGTCATTGAAAAGTTTGGGTAGTAGCCTCAGCAATTGGGTGAATAATATTCAATAGATCTTTCACGTATGCTTTGTGCAAATACAATTCCAAAGTAAGCTAGTAGAAAAAATAGTTTTCAAAACCTAATCATCCACCAGATCTTGTTGACGTTAGATCAGAATTTCTGAGCTAAAATATTTTAAAATTGTATCAACAACTGGAAAAAGAAAGGTAAAGCCTAATATACAAATATGGCCATTGATCACAAAATGTATTTAACAACGATTGATGGAAAAGTTATTACTGCAATTTTAGATACATCACCATGTTAAACATCTTCCATTTGTGTTACAAAATCTTACAAATGAATAATATTCATTAAAACTGTCAAAAGAAGTGAAATTTTGCAGCGAAAACAGCTAAACAATGTATCTCAAAATATGGGTGATATTATATGCTTACTATATAAAATAATGATTTATGGAAAATATGTAGTTAAGCCTTTTGATTTTCCAATTTGGCAATTATTGGAAGAAGCTTAGCTAAGTGTCGGACGTTCCTCTCAGTCCACACAACTTTGAAGAATGTCCGTGGTAGATATAGCTGCCACCACCGATATTACTAGGTGATATCGGTCACCCACTGTGAGGTTTGTGTAAATGAAGACTTACGCTGTCAAGTAACTGAATTATCAGTTTATTAAGAATATATGTACACACTAAATACGCTATTTACAAATATATACAATTACAACTCGGATATAGGTGATCCGGTTCAACATTAAATTAGATACAGTAAAGATTGGCTGTGTACTATTCCAATTACACTTTCCACCTCACCCTCAATACACGTTAAATTCACTTTATCGGAGCTCAACCTTGAGTCTCCCAACACAAGTATGCTCGGCCTGCACTTCTTAGCCCAGAGCGCTAAACACTAGGACGTCTGCGTCCTTCGCTCACCAGAAAACGCACTTCTTACGCTCTTCCACACAGAGCAACCTCTAGGTCCGAAACCTAGGTACGGAATGACTTCATCTGAGACCAACTTGCCCTTCTCAACTCACGGGGTCACACACATGCCAACCCCCTTTGGAGCTCCCTCATTGGGCACATTCCCCCACTCCTTTCTTGTTTAGTGACATGCTGCTAATCTGCTCATCATCCGCATACCTCACTGACAGATGGACATGCCTGTCAGCAATCTTCTCTTCCTCTAACACACCACCTGCATAGGATTATCTGGCAATTCCCCTTTCCACAAAGAAGGAATGTCACCTTCGAAATTCTGTACACAACCATACAATACGTAATATTCAAATAGAGAAATAGTAGAAATTCCATTCTTTAGCACAGGTGCTATCAAATCCTGACACCCCCCACCTTAGCGGAAAATATGCCTTTTAGGGGCTAATTTTCCCCAAACATATAGTAATATCGCAGAAGAGTTCAATAGTTTCTTTACAGATTTCTTCATTATGCTTATTACATAGGTATTTCCAGGTGTCTGAACACTATCTACTGACATCTCTACTGAACCTCGTACTAATATTATTATTACATATACAATACACATGTTAACACAATATTATAAACAAAAAAATCAAAAAATATTTAAACACACACAGAAAAAAAAATTAAATGTGTGACGACATCCCTTTAAGGTTGTCCACTACTGGGTCGTTGATGCTGATGGGCTAACAACTGGTTGTTCTTCCCAGCTCTTTCTATGTAGCCTAGAAATTGCGTCAGCATTCAAATGTTGAGCTCCTGGACGATGAGAAATACTCAGGTTCCAGCGTTGCAAGGCAAGAGGCCATCTAGTGAGTTTGGGGGACCTTGGGGTTGTTTCGGTGAGAAATTTTAATGGATTATGATCCGTAATGATCTCAATTTGAGATCCATAGGTCCACTTTTCAAACTTCCGCAACCCAAAGAGAACACTCCAAGCCTCTTTCTCTATACTCGGCCAAGCACGCTGAGCCCCTGACAATTTCTGACTGGCAAAAGCTATCGGTTTATACTGACCCTTTTCATCTTTTTGAGTAAGACAACATCCTACTGCCAGGTCGGAAGCATCTGCGTGGAGCTGATATTCCCGGCCTACGATAGGTGTAGCCAAACTCGTCACTTTACATAACTCATCTTTAAGAGTATTAAATGCTTTTTCTGCTCTTTCATCCCATGGTACAGTATTTTTAACCTTCCCTTTGGTTAATTCGGTTAAAGGTAGGGGGAACTGGGGTACATTGATACAGTTTTTTTCTAAGATTTTTTTTGGTGTCAAGAAAGGAGAAAATTCAAGTTTTTTTTCCATGAGGTGACAGCAAAACTTGTGTAGTATGTTATAAAAATGTACAATCATTGTTTTATATAGTATTTTTGCATGTAATTTTTAAAAAATCAAAAAAAGTCATTTGTATCAATGTGCCCCATCACCGGGGCAGATTGATACGTTTAAGAAAAATGACGACAAAATAATATCAATGCATATTTTTCATAAAAAATGAGTTAGAAAACCATTTTATATTTATTTATAAAAATTCAAATCACCCACAATTTATTTTTAAGCAATATTAAAGCAATTAAAATTAAATATATTATGACCTGATGTTCTGGCTGTTTCTTGTCTGATTGTTGGCTGTGGTAACTTTGTCATACCTAGCACTTCAACCACAGCATTATCTTCTTTCTTATGAAAGATGAAAAAATTACCAGTTTTTCTGTTTATAAATAGGTTCATAAACAGAAAATAAAGGATAATTATATTAAAAATTCTGTTTATAATATAAGTATCATTTTCTGTTCTGCAGTTTGTTTCTCTTACTTAACATTTATCATGTCGAAAATACTTTTTTCTCTGTAGAATCGATATAAATTTGAGATTTGCTAGAATGCCGTCCTTTTCTTTTATTAGTTCTACTAGCACTAGATGCTGGGTAAGTTCCTACGTCTTCTGTTTTCAGAAATACTATAAAATGTTCTAATATAAAGAAATTAGAGCTATTTCACTTCAATAAAAACTAATATTAGAAATTTTTCGGGAAAAAAAGGTTGGATTAAGGAGTGTATGGTAAAAAAAAATAATAAAAGATAATGAAAATATGAACTATTAAAGGATTTAGGCTGTATCAATGTGCCCCGTCATAAACTGTATCAATGTGCCCCATACAGCGATTTTGAATAAAATGAGTCTCAAATCCAACACTTCACAATATATCTAACAATAAATAATGAGGAACTGATAAAGAGTAGCTGTACTTACCAGGGAGAGTATTCATTTTGGTTGAAAATACTGGAACAGTTGTATAATAGCATTTCAATTGTACAACTCAAATTTACTTTTGAACAACAAAAACAATAAATCACCCGTCCCATTTCATCAAACTGCTGAATCATTCCAAGATTTTCTGTATGTAGTTGAATACACTAGCATCACCTTTTGGAGCTGTTGTGAAACTTCCTGTAATGACCCTGTGAGCGGTAGAGGGGGTGTATCAATGTGCCCCATGTATCAATGTACCCCAGTTCCCCCTATAGCAATTTCGGCATAATTTGGAATATAAGATCGGTAAAATCCCATTAATCCCAAAACAGATCTAACTTCCTTTTTAGTTTTTGGTCTCTTTAGATCCCTTCTTGCTCCTATTTTTTCCTCATCAGGTGCATGCGTTCCACCCCCAATTACATGACCTAAAAACTTGGTTAATTTCTCTCCAAATTTGCATTTATCTAGTCTAATCGTAAAATTTCTATTTTTAAGTTCTTTAATGACAGCCCTAACATGCTCACAATGCTCTTCCCAGGTGTCGGAGAAAATGATGACATCATCAATATATGCTTCAGCATACCTCCGATGACCTTGAAGAACCTCATTCATATCTTTCTGAAACGTGGCAGCCGCCCCAGATAATCCAAAAGGCATGGTACGCCACTGATAAGTTCCATTATGCGTTGTAAAAGCTGTCAAATGTTTACACTCCTCAGCCATTTTAATCTGCCAATAACCCCTCAATAAATCAATCGATGATAAATATTTAGCCGCCCCTGCGGATTTCTTGAGAATCTTTCATCGGAAAAGTTGGAACCTGAGTTACCGAATTTAAGGCTCTATAGTCTATACAAAGTCTAACAGTTGCGTCTTTTTTCGCCACACAAACAATTGGATGACTAATTTCGGCATTTGACGCTTCGATTAGATTTAATTCTAATAACTCCTGAATCTGCCTATCTACTTCCTCTTTGTAAGCTACCGTTACACTATATAACTTTGGCTTTTTCCTTTCCACCCCCGGTTTAATATCAATACGATGTTCTCCTACATCCGCCGGGCGTACAGGGCCCATAAACAGCTCTTTATTCTCCCTCAAAATAGACTTTATAGCTTTGACTTGATTTTTAGATAACCCTTTTATTTCGAACCTCTCTATATCTCGTTCTACTTCCTGATCCCGGTTCAAAATAGGAATTTCCCCAACTTCTCCAAATTCCTCATCACCCTCAAAAACTATATTAACGATATTACATTTAGCAATAAATTCTCTTATTTTATTTTGGTGCACATGCTTCCTACTCCCGTCGGCTAACTCAACTATAAACGAATGCTGATTTCGTTTTTCGACTACGGTTGCTGGCCCTTGCCACCTAGAATATAACTTATTAGTTGAATCGGGGATTAACAATATTACTTTATCACCTACTTCAAAAGTTTTTTCTTTTGACCTTAAGTTATAATGATACGCCATTCTATCTTGTTGCACCTCAGACGATAATTTTGCCTCATTTGCGGCTCTTTCTAAACGTCCCCTAAGTTTATTCAAATACTCATGAATTGGCGTAGTATCTAACTGCGCCCTCTTATTTTCTCCTGCCCAGGATGACTTGAGAATCGATAAAGGACCCTCCGGCGCTCTACCATATAACAATTGGAAAGGTGCGATTCCCGTCGTAGAATTTGGGACTTCCCTATACGCCCATAATACAAATGGTATTTGTTCATGCCACTTTTTTCCTTCTTCTCTAATAGTATGATGTGACATACGTTTAAGGGTCTGATTAAATCGTTCCACGAGCCCGTTAGACTGTGGATACTGTGGGGTCGAAAATCTTGGACTAGCACCTAACCTTTTCTCAAATTCTTTAGTTAAGTCGGCGGTGAAATTGGTTCCATTATCACAGGCCATTATATTTGGAATTCCTGTCCTCATAAATATTTGAAGTAACGCATCACACGCGGTTTTAGCAGTTAAACTTTTTAGAGGGATCGCATCCGCCCACCTGGTATGCTGATCAATTAAGGTTAGTATATACTGATGCCCTTGTGAACTTTTAGGATCAATAGGCCCAATTAAGTCAACATTAACTACCTGAAATGGGAGTTCTGGCCGCGATACTGGGGAAATAGGAGCTCTATCACTTACTTTAACCCCTCTAGTCAACTGGCACTCTAAACATGACTCACAAAATTGTTTAGTTTCTTTCGCCATCCCCTCCCAATAAAATGAATACCTAATTCTCTGTAACGTTTTCTTGGCTGCATGATGCCCTCCAAATACCGAACTATGCGCTAATTTTAAGATTTCTTCTCGCCTTATTTTGGGTACTACTAATTGCGCTATAGTTTCGCCTAAAAATTTCTCTTTGTGATATAATAAGCCATTTACAATATAATCCCCCTTATCCATTTTAGCTAATTCCCAAGCTTTCTCTAACTCTTTACATTCTAATTGGGATTCCTTAAACATATCTGAATTGCTAACAATAGCTTTATTACCTTCCTCCACTTCCGTTTTTTCCGTATTCTGATTTTGTACATTTTCTGACCGCGCTTCTATTGCGTACACATTACAACTATCGTTATTCATATCTTCCTTTTCACTCGAATTATCAATAATAATTTCTGAACTTTCTAATTCTTGGGCCTCTAGCAATGGCTCCTCCCGGTTGATACCTGACAACTCATTAATCACTTCGGGATGTAAAATTACTTGCTCATTAATATTATCAATCACTGTGCAAAGTACTTCCTGATGAATTATATTAGTTTGTCCAAATTGCGGAATAGCTAACGGTAATGTCGGACGCTCCTCTCAGTCCACAAAACTTTGAAGAATGTCCTAGGTAGTTTTAGCTGCCACCACCGATATTAATGGGTGATATCGGTCACCTGCTGTGAGGATTGGGTAAACTAACACTGACACTGTTAATGAACTGAACTAACAGTTTATTTAAGATATAGATATGTACACAAGAAATAATATTTACAACTATTTACAATTACAACTCGGATATAGATGATCCGGTTCAACATTAAATTAACTACAATAAACGTTGGTTGTGTACCGTTCAACTTACACTTTCTTCCTCACACTCAACGCACGTTGGATACGCTTTATCAGAGATTACTGCAGAATCTCAATACACAAGGGTACTAGGCCTCACTTCTCGGCCTATAACACTATCCACCGGGACGCCTTGTCCCACGCTCAAAATATACACTATCCAACAGGACCACAAATCCTGAGCGACCTATCGGTCTCAACGCCAAGCGAGAACTGTCTCCAACCTTTCCGTCCAGAGTTGACCTTGTCAGAGATCTTCCTTCCCCCAGCAGGGCCTCTTAGAGATCCTCCATTGGTTCAATTCCGCATACCAACCTTGAGTCATGACATCTACTGTTTACACATCACTTAAATACTAAATGACAGCTGAGCCATGCCCCGTGGTCATCACTTTCATTCAGCAATGAGTGCGTCATCCGCACACCTGCGCCTGGATAACCACCTGTCATTTGTCATTATAAGAAAAGAAAGAAAGGTATTTCGAAAGCTTCACGGACACACAACTAACAATACATAAAAATATTCAGATGAGGAAATGTTATTCCTTTCTAATTCAGGGCAGATGTCTTCTAGGAACCTGACACCCCCCACCTTAGCGGAAAATATGCCTCTTAAGGGCTAATTTTCCCCAAACATATAATAATATTACGGAAGAGTTCAATAGTCTCTTTGCAGATTTCTTCATTCTAAATATTACATAGGCATTTTCAGATGTCTGAACATTCTCTACTGACATCTCTACTGAACCTTATACTAATACTACTATTGCATAAACAATACACATGCTCATTTACTATTATAAACACAAAACTTAAAAAAAAAATATTTACACACACACAAAAAAAATTAGACATGTGATGACATCCTTTAAAGTTGTCTACTATTTTGACATTGATACTGATGGGCTAGTAACTGGTTGTTCTTCCCAGCTCTTTCTCTGTAGCCTCGAAATTGCATCAGCATTCAAATGTTGAACTCCGGGACGATGAGAAATGCTCAGGTTCCAGCGTTGCAAGGCTAGAGCCCACCTAGTGAGTTTGGGCGACCTTGGGGTTGTTTCCGTGAGAAATTTTAATGGATTATGATCGGTAATGACCTCAATTTGAGATCCATAAGTCCACTTTTCAAACTTCCGCAACCCGAAGAGAACACTCCAAGCCTCTTTCTCTATACTCGGCCAAGCACGCTGAGCCCCTGACAATTTCTGACTGGCAAAAGCTATAGGTTTAAACTGACCTTTTTCATCTTTTTGAGTAAGACAACATCCTACTGCAAGGTCGGAAGCATCGGCGTGAAGCTGATATTCCCGGCCTACGATAGGTGTAGCCAAACTCGTCACTTTACACAACTCATCTTTAAGAGTATTAAATGCTTTTTCTGCCCTTTCATCCCATGGTACAGTATTTTTGACATTTCCTTTGGTTAATTCGGTTAAAGGTATAGCTATCTCAGCATAATTTGGAATATAAGATCGGTAGAATCCCATTAATCCCAAAACTGATCTAACTTCCTTTTTAGTCTTTGGTCTCTTTAAGTCCCTTATTGCTCCGATTTTCTCCTCATCAGGTGCATGAGTTCCACCCCCAATAACATGACCTAAAAACTTAGTCAATTTCTCTCCAAATTTACATTTGTCTAGTCTAATCGTAAAATTTCTATTTTTCAACTCTTCAATGACAGCCCTGACATGCTCACAATGCTCTTCCCAGGTATCGGAGAAAATGATGACATCATCAATATATGCTTCTGCATACCTCCGATGACCTTGGAGAACCTCATTCATGTCTTTTTGAAACGTAGCAGCAGCCCCTGATAATCCAAAAGGCATTGTACGCCACTGATAAGTTCCGTTATGCGTCGTAAAAGCTGTCAGAGGTTTACAATCCTCAGCCATTTTAATTTGCCAATAACCCCTCAATAAATCTATTGAAGATAAATATTTAGCCGCCCCTGCGGTATACATAATTTCTTGGGAATCTTTCATCGGGAAGGTGGGAACCTGCGTTACAGAATTTAAAGCTCTGTAATCAATACACATTCTGACAGTTGCATCTTTTTTCGCAACGCAAACAATTGGATGGCTAATTTCAGCATTCGACGGTTCGATTAGATTTAATTCTAATAACTCCTGAATCTGCCTATCCACTTCCTCTTTATAAGCTACCGGCACGCTATATAACTTTGGCTTTTTCCTGGCCACCCCCGGTTTCAGATCAATACGACGTTCCCCTATTTCCGCTGGTCGTACAGGACCCATAAACACCTCTTTATTCTCGCTCAAAATAGACTTTATATCTTCGACTTGATTATTAGACAACCCTTTTATTTCGAACCTCTCTATCTCTTGATTCCGGTTCAAAATAGGAATTTCCCCAACTTCTCCAAATTCCTCATCACCTTCGAAAACAATATTAACTATATTACATTTAGAGATAAATTCTCTTATCTTATTTTGGTGCACATGCTTCCTACTCCCGTCGGCTAACTCAACAATAAACGAATGCTGGTTTCGTTTTTCTACAATAGTTGCCGGCCCTTGCCACCTAGAATATAACTTATTAGTCGAATCGGGGATTAACAGTATAACTTTATCGCCTACCTCAAACGTTTTTTCTTTTGACCTTAAATTATGATGATACGCCATTCTATTTTGTTGAACCTCAGACGACAATTTTGCCTCATTTGCGGCTCTTTCTAAGCGGTTCTTAATTTTATCCAAGTACTCATGAATCGGCGTAGTATCTAACTGCGCTCCCTTATTTTCTCCTGCCCATGACGACTTAAGAATCGATAACGGACCCTCCGGCGCTCTACCATATAATAACTGGAAAGGTGCGATTCCCGTCGTAGAATTTGGGACTTCCCTATACGCCCATAATATAAATGGTATTTGTTCATGCCATTTTTTTCCTTCTTCCCTAATCGTATGATGTAGCATACGTTTAAGAGTCTGATTAAATCGTTCCACAAGTCCGTTGGACTGTGGATACTGTGGAGTCAAAAATCTTGGACTAGCACCTAACCTTTTCTCAAATTCTTTCGTTAAGTCGGCAGTAAAATTGGTTCCATTGTCGCAAGTAGGGGAAAAGTGGCGGTCCGGCCTCAGGAGGAGGATTGAGGATCGGTGGTGGTGGTGGGATCCTCCTCCTCAAGCCTCCTCCTCCACAACCCTCCTCCTCAATCCTCCTCATTCCTCAAGGTTGTCTTATAAGAGAAGGGGTTAAAAAGGGGGATTAAATTTTTTTCGTGAAATTTGAATATTTTATGCTATAAGAGAGGGGTAAAAGGGTGATTAATTTTTTAAGTATACTTCAGTACGAGCGGTTCTTTTGACTGTTGATTAAGAGATGAATGATTCATATTAAATTAAAAATAGTAATTAATTAAAAAGTAATTAAAAATAATAAGTGAAAAATAATGAAGGGACTTAGAATTTTTCGAGCGGTATTTTTTAGTCAAGTGTAGTACGTAGTGGAATTTAAGAAGTGAATAACAGCAATTAACGATAATTAGTAATTAATAAAAAAGTAATTAAAAATATTGAGTGAAAATAATGAAGGTAATAATTAAAAATGATAATTAAAAATAATGAGTAAAAAATAATGAAGGGAATTTTTCGGTGAACTTTAGTTTAAGGATTTATTTTTTGATTTGAAGCGGAAATTTTGGGGAGATTGATTTTTTTTTTTTTTCACCGTGTTTTTAATAAGGGGTTAAGCGGATATTTTGGGGACACAGAATGTTTTTTTCTGTACTATTGTACGAGTAGTTTTTAATTTTAATGTGGTGACTTAAAAATTTTCAGTTTGGTGTAATTTAAGAGTTTATTTTTTGATTTAAAGCAGAAATTTTGGGGAGATTGATTTTTTTTTTTTTTTTTTTTTTTTTTTTTTTTTTTTTCACCGTGTTTTAGATAATGGGTTAAGCGGGTGTTTGGGGACATAGAATGTTTTTTTTTTCAGTACTATTGTACGAGTGGTTTTCAATTTTAATGTGCCAACTTAAAATTTTTCGGTGAACTTTAGTTTAAGAGTTTATTTTTTCGATTTTAAGTGGGAAATTGGGGAGATTGATTTTTTTTTTTTTTCCACTGTGCTCTTACATGATGAGTTAAGCGGGTATTTTGGAGGAAATTATTATTTTAGACTAATCATTCACGAAGGATATTTTGCGGATATAAATGTTTAATAGGGGGACTTTAACTTTTTTGCAATGGGATTGACGTGCGCTCGTCGACCTAACCGTACGGAGTTTGTTATTTTCTTCGAATCATGTGTGCATATTAGCTTAGACTATCTTAGAATGACTTCCACCACTTTTATCCACCATTATCAGAAATAACACATGCTGGTAATGGGAATAACAATTTTGAATATTTATTTAATGAAGGAACTTTAAAATTATTTCGAGTGTTAGTTTTAGTCAACTATATTATACGCTTGACATTTTAGAATAGTTAAAAAATAACTTTAAAATTTGAATGAAAAAATATGTTTCGAAATGGGATTTTACGTGCTAGCATTGAATCGCACTCGTCGCCCTAACGGTTTGGAATATGTGGTTTCCTTCGAACCTTGGTGAAAATTTAATTGAAATGATTATTATTTTTATTTTGTGTGTGTTGTATGTATGTGTTCCATGTATGTATGTGTGTGTTGTATGTATGTGTGTGTATGTATGTTTGTGTGTTGAATGCATGTGCGTGTGTATGTATATACGTATGTTGTATGTATGTATGTATGTGTATGTTGTATGTATGTGTGTGTGTATGTATGTTTGTGTGTTGTATGCATGTGTGTGTATATGCGTGTGTCGTATGTATGTATGTGTGTGTATGTATGTTTGTGATGCATGCAAATGTATGTACGTGTGTGTTGTATGTATGTGTATGTATGTGTGTGTAATTTTTTTTACCGATAGGTGTGATCTTTAGCTGAAAGTGACCTAGGGTCAAAACTTTTACCCAGGAATCGCCACGGGAGGCAGATCACATGATTCCCGTATTGCACACATTCACATACATTATTTCGAGTGTCATTTTTAGTTAAACATAATATGCAATTGAATTTGAAGAATAATTAAAAAATAACTTTAAAATTTAAATGAAAGAATGTTTAAAAATGGAATTTTACGTACTAACATTTATTTACGCTCATCGACCTAACTGTTCAGAGTCCTTGATTATCTTCGAGCAATGGAAAATTTAATTTTATTAATTTATTTATTTATTTAGATTATTTTGTGATGATCCTGGTTTGAGGATGTTATTTTTGGATAATGAATAAATTTTAATGGTGGTACTTTATTTTTAAGGGGTGTCTTATGAAGCGACTTAGATTGTTTTCGAGTGGAAAATTTAGTCACATTTAATTTAAGAAATGATTAATTAAAGGAAAAAAGACAATTCAATTTAATTGGGTTCCTTTTTCGATAGATAAAAATAGGAATTAAAAATTTTATGAGAAATTTATTAATGAGGGCAATTGAAGCTTATTATGAGTGTGACTCTATTTTTAGTAAAGGTTAGAAGACAGTTTAAAAAATGACACTAAAAAATAAATACATTCATAACACACATATATATATATACATAGAATTAACTAGCAGTATTTTTAAACTAGAATAACAAACTGAAAAATTTTCGTGAATATTATGAAAAAATAAATGCGCTTTAGAGAACGAAACTTTACTATTTGATTGTTATTTAATATTATAAAAATAATTAAATCTAAGCATTTCGTTTTAGGTAACAAACTTATTTTATTAGTTTAGTACATAACATATTAATTTTCATCGTATAGTATTCAAATCACCTGTGTTCATGCAATACGGATTTACCTACTTATCGCATGCGAATGAGTAAAAGCATGATTCATTCTTATCTTAGATAAGGTTTTACCCCAGAGTCTTCAATTCAATCGACGTTATATTTTAACTTTGATTAACTAATGAAGATGCCAATTGGGTCGCAATAATGATTTTATTAATTTAGATTTTAAATTAATATCAAATTGGAGGTTTTTTTTTTTCTTTTCTCACAGATTAACTTTAAATAAAACTTAAATATTTATATATTCATTTACTTTATTAGTAAAATAATGAATGTGTCACATTCATTTAGGATTTAACTATTTGAAGATTTAAACTAACCTTTTATTTAAACGATCACATAATTAAAACTATTATAAAATTAAGTGTTTAAAAATATAAACGAAGGGTTCATTTTAAAATGTACTCATACTTGGGGATAATTTACTTGGGGAATATTTCTTAGATGACTTATCATGAATAACTAAGTGTACACTCAGAAACAAGAACCAGTAAACATTTTTAACGAAAGGTTTTCATAAATATATACTAAGGTATATATATATATATAGTAACATTTCATATAACATCAAATTTTAGCAAGTGCATGTATTGGAACACCCCCCTTTTTTTTCTATCATACTTTTTCTCTCTTTGTTGTACTACTTTGGTTGAGAAATGCGGTTCCAAAAACCCTTTTTGACAAAACGGAGTATGATTAGGTAGTTTTTGAATACCTGCTTTACGAAAATAAATTTAAACTTTTGACATAAAGCTGTTCTTTAATAATTTAAAACAGAAATTATTTTTTATAATTAATCCTTAACAACTTTAGACATGATTTGATGAGTCATAAGGTCATTAAAAGGTTTTTAACGTATTAATTAATTTTCTTAATCAGTTCTTCTAAATATTAAAAACTTATTCATAAGAAAATCTTACCTGGCTAGGAAAATTCAACCTCCTTGTATGTTGGTCTCGCAAGGACTGACTGATAACATGCCTGCTTATCTACTGAACCACGTGATAAGTGACGTTAGAGATCACGTGACCCTCATTATCTGCTGATAAGATAAGCACTGACTTGGAATGATCTTAATTAATTACCAAACTTCTCAATTTTTAAACACCACACTAATCATTGCTACCATTAATTAATCACGTAAATATAATTTATATCGTTTTTGATTATCAGTTTTATACTAACATTTGACACTTATACGTATGTGTTGTATTAATTCTGTTAGTTTTTAAATTTGATATTTCAAAAATTAAACTAACTCTTAAGAATATGACTCGATGCAATTTACTTATTTTATACAAGTTAACTTTACTACTTGACAGAAATATATTCAAACGCAAAGCGATTTAACTTTCACTTTTTAAACTTATTTATATAATGTACTAACATTTATTCATAATATGCATAATTTTATTAAAATTACTGAAGAAAATAAAATTTATACTAAGTAAAAATTTAAAACCATCAATTAAATATATTAAACAACAACAACAACAAACTTATAATTAAGAGATGAATAAATATAAATATTTGAATCACACAATAATAAAAAGAAATACTTAATCATTCATAAAAATTCTTCCTTTGATCATTCGCATCTGTGTTAGTAAAAATATAACACTAAAGTTTTCAAAAAGATTATAAGCGTTTCCAAATCAACAAAGAAAATTGAGTATTAAATATCAAATAATGGACATGCGCTCTTTACACTCACATCTTACAACGTACTTAGTAACCAAATTTAATGATTTTTAAGCATGTCTTCTTAAATTTTTTTCAATGTAAGACTATCACAGTTGAATTTTTAGCTTTCTCTTCATAACTTTATCGAGAAATATGTAATGTATACCACATGATTTCATTAAATGAATCACAATACAATTCAAACTTCTCATTTTCAATGTTTTATATATACTAGTGTTTATCAAATAGGTGTTTATTCTGAACAATCATTACTTAGTATATTGATGAAAAGTTTGTGCTGAACGGTTTTTAACTTAAATGGTGTGAGAGAAGGATATATTAGGACAGAAGTTATTAAATATAGAGTCTTTAAAGTTTATACCCGTGCAAGAATTGGCATTTCAAGAAACAAAGTTGTGTCACATTTGAAAGCATTCTTTATATTCGAAACGCACAAGTGATCACGATCACATCACTGAAGAGCATAGAGAAGCTGTTTATGTTGTATATAATTTGAATTTTCATTAACACAATATTATAACCGAAGTTTTTCGACAGTTTGAAAAATTATGATGTTCAACGTCTGCACACGTTAACACAGAATAAGATTAGCTTATGCCCTTTCGATGATAAGCGTTATTTGCAGGTAAGATGTATTAACATAACAAAATTTTCTTGATAATTTTACTCGCAGGTTTCGAAACCACAAACATCTGATCATACTTCTCATTTTTAACACGCGACACTAACCATTGGGCCATTAAAGCCCGTAATTTAGTAACTAAAAATTAAGAAAGATCATCGAAAATGATTACTTCACACATGCAAAAATAATTTTTATTGTGACTTATCAGTTAAAAATCACGAAGAAAAGAAAAATATCACATATGTTTTGGATTACTTTGAGATTTTATGAGTCACTTCATCAGTTAAATAGACATAACCACTTCTTATGAATCACTACTTATGCTTAAATTTTGAAACACTTGCTTATATGAAATGTATTATATTTTAGTTTATCAGTGATAGTGCGATTACTTGTTAATAATTTTAATGTTATTAAAAAAATTTAAAAAAATCAAATGTGAATAATTAATTAAAAAAACACAAGTCACTATTAAAGGTTTGAACAAATTATTAAAATTATTTTACAAAACTTTTCAAATTATTTAAAAATGTTTCACTAATATTTAGTAATCGTCAAATTTTAATGTCGATAATCATTTATGTGAGTCAGGTTTTCTGTTTTAACTGTTAAGTTATCAGATTCCCCCTTCAAGTACATCTCATTGATAAGTTTTAATCAACCAATCAACTATTTATTTACCCCAGCAACCAGCTATTTGTTTACCCTAGTAACCAAAAAGCTTTTGTCGACACATGAACAAAATTTTGAAGATGCAAGACTCTTCATTTTCATTCGAAAAAACAATGACTTATGTAATAAATTTTTTCTTTACTTAAATGAAACCTTCACATGTGTATGGTAAAACTTGGAAAATTTCATTTAATGCACAAATTTAAAGTTAACAGACAAGGTCTTCACACATCTTTTAGTATTTTACTAACACTTTGCCAAATATCTTTAGAAAACAACAACAGAATTTTAAATAATTATTTTAATAAAAATTCTCTTTTGTAAGTGACATTATTAAACTAACTTGAAAAATTAACTTGGCAAAGCAAGTTTTCACTATTCCAACTAAGTAATATTCATAAGTTTTATATGATAAACAACCTGTTTGGTTATGTCCCAGCATGGCTTTATAAAAGGTATCTAAAATAACCTTTAATATCAATGTTTAAAAATATGCGAATAATTCAGTTAGTCTTTTATAGATGATTATTTTCCCTTCTATTATTTAAAAGACATTTTAAAATAAAATTATTACTGATGCCAGTTTATCCCAGTGTTATGAAATGTGTATGCAAAACTTTTAATTCTAATTTTCACATTTTATTATTTCAAATTATTGTTTTCAAGTTGTACTAAAATTTGGAAAAAAATATTTAATTTTCATGCATAATTAAATTGAAATACTTTAATAATAAAGACACATTTAACATTGTATACTCACCTAATCCAACACTTTCACAAATACACGTCCGACTCGCTCCAAGGTTTAGGAAGAAATGAGAGATTCAAAGTCCTTATCAGAAAATGTTATCAGATAGTCTTATCTTAAGATAAGTGACGTCAGAGAACATATGTCATCAACTGGTCACGTGATGTATATCACATGACCAGTGCTTTGTTAATTAATCTTATTAATTAATTATTAAGTATTAAATTATTAATTATTAATTAATTAATTATTAAGTATTAAATTAAATTATTTAATATTATTAATTAATCTTATTAAAAATAGTTATTATTTTTTAATAACAAAGAATTAATAATATTAAATAATTTAATTTAATACTTAATAATTAATTAATTAATAATTAATAATTTAATACTTAATAATTAATTAATAAGATTAATTAACAAAGCACTGGTCATGTGATATACATCACGTGACCAGTTGATGACATATGTTCTCTGACGTCACTTATCTTAAGATAAGACTATCTGATAACATTTTCTGATAAGGACTTTGAATCTCTCATTTCTTCCTAAACCTTGGAGCGAGTCGGACGTGTATTTGTGAAAGTGTTGGATTAGGTGAGTATACAATGTTAAATGTGTCTTTATTATTAAAGTATTTCAATTTAATTATGCATGAAAATTAAATATTTTTTTCCAAATTTTAGTACAACTTGAAAACAATAATTTGAAATAATAAAATGTGAAAATTAGAATTAAAAGTTTTGCATACACATTTCATAACACTGGGATAAACTGGCATCAGTAATAATTTTATTTTAAAATGTCTTTTAAATAATAGAAGGGAAAATAATCATCTATAAAAGACTAACTGAATTATTCGCATATTTTTAAACATTGATATTAAAGGTTATTTTAGATACCTTTTATAAAGCCATGCTGGGACATAACCAAACAGGTTGTTTATCATATAAAACTTATGAATATTACTTAGTTGGAATAGTGAAAACTTGCTTTGCCAAGTTAATTTTTCAAGTTAGTTTAATAATGTCACTTACAAAAGAGAATTTTTATTAAAATAATTATTTAAAATTCTGTTGTTGTTTTCTAAAGATATTTGGCAAAGTGTTAGTAAAATACTAAAAGATGTGTGAAGACCTTGTCTGTTAACTTTAAATTTGTGCATTAAATGAAATTTTCCAAGTTTTACCATACACATGTGAAGGTTTCATTTAAGTAAAGAAAAAATTTATTACATAAGTCATTGCTTTTTCGAATGAAAATGAAGAGTCTTGCATCTTCAAAATTTTGTTCATGTGTCGACAAAAGCTTTTTGGTTACTAGGGTAAACAAATAGCTGGTTGCTGGGGTAAATAAATAGTTGATTGGTTGATTAAAACTTATCAATGAGATGTACTTGAAGGGGGAATCTGATAACTTAACAGTTAAAACAGAAAACCTGACTCACATAAATGATTATCGACATTAAAATTTGACGATTACTAAATATTAGTGAAACATTTTTAAATAATTTGAAAAGTTTTGTAAAATAATTTTAATAATTTGTTCAAACCTTTAATAGTGACTTGTGTTTTTTTAATTAATTATTCACATTTGATTTTTTTAAATTTTTTTAATAACATTAAAATTATTAACAAGTAATCGCACTATCACTGATAAACTAAAATATAATACATTTCATATAAGCAAGTGTTTCAAAATTTAAGCATAAGTAGTGATTCATAAGAAGTGGTTATGTCTATTTAACTGATGAAGTGACTCATAAAATCTCAAAGTAATCCAAAACATATGTGATATTTTTCTTTTCTTCGTGATTTTTAACTGATAAGTCACAATAAAAATTATTTTTGCATGTGTGAAGTAATCATTTTCGATGATCTTTCTTAATTTTTAGTTACTAAATTACGGGCTTTAATGGCCCAATGGTTAGTGTCGCGTGTTAAAAATGAGAAGTATGATCAGATGTTTGTGGTTTCGAAACCTGCGAGTAAAATTATCAAGAAAATTTTGTTATGTTAATACATCTTACCTGCAAATAACGCTTATCATCGAAAGGGCATAAGCTAATCTTATTCTGTGTTAACGTGTGCAGACGTTGAACATCATAATTTTTCAAACTGTCGAAAAACTTCGGTTATAATATTGTGTTAATGAAAATTCAAATTATATACAACATAAACAGCTTCTCTATGCTCTTCAGTGATGTGATCGTGATCACTTGTGCGTTTCGAATATAAAGAATGCTTTCAAATGTGACACAACTTTGTTTCTTGAAATGCCAATTCTTGCACGGGTATAAACTTTAAAGACTCTATATTTAATAACTTCTGTCCTAATATATCCTTCTCTCACACCATTTAAGTTAAAAACCGTTCAGCACAAACTTTTCATCAATATACTAAGTAATGATTGTTCAGAATAAACACCTATTTGATAAACACTAGTATATATAAAACATTGAAAATGAGAAGTTTGAATTGTATTGTGATTCATTTAATGAAATCATGTGGTATACATTACATATTTCTCGATAAAGTTATGAAGAGAAAGCTAAAAATTCAACTGTGATAGTCTTACATTGAAAAAAATTTAAGAAGACATGCTTAAAAATCATTAAATTTGGTTACTAAGTACGTTGTAAGATGTGAGTGTAAAGAGCGCATGTCCATTATTTGATATTTAATACTCAATTTTCTTTGTTGATTTGGAAACGCTTATAATCTTTTTGAAAACTTTAGTGTTATATTTTTACTAACACAGATGCGAATGATCAAAGGAAGAATTTTTATGAATGATTAAGTATTTCTTTTTATTATTGTGTGATTCAAATATTTATATTTATTCATCTCTTAATTATAAGTTTGTTGTTGTTGTTGTTTAATATATTTAATTGATGGTTTTAAATTTTTACTTAGTATAAATTTTATTTTCTTCAGTAATTTTAATAAAATTATGCATATTATGAATAAATGTTAGTACATTATATAAATAAGTTTAAAAAGTGAAAGTTAAATCGCTTTGCGTTTGAATATATTTCTGTCAAGTAGTAAAGTTAACTTGTATAAAATAAGTAAATTGCATCGAGTCATATTCTTAAGAGTTAGTTTAATTTTTGAAATATCAAATTTAAAAACTAACAGAATTAATACAACACATACGTATAAGTGTCAAATGTTAGTATAAAACTGATAATCAAAAACGATATAAATTATATTTACGTGATTAATTAATGGTAGCAATGATTAGTGTGGTGTTTAAAAATTGAGAAGTTTGGTAATTAATTAAGATCATTCCAAGTCAGTGCTTATCTTATCAGCAGATAATGAGGGTCACGTGATCTCTAACGTCACTTATCACGTGGTTCAGTAGATAAGCAGGCATGTTATCAGTCAGTCCTTGCGAGACCAACATACAAGGAGGTTGAATTTTCCTAGCCAGGTAAGATTTTCTTATGAATAAGTTTTTAATATTTAGAAGAACTGATTAAGAAAATTAATTAATACGTTAAAAACCTTTTAATGACCTTATGACTCATCAAATCATGTCTAAAGTTGTTAAGGATTAATTATAAAAAATAATTTCTGTTTTAAATTATTAAAGAACAGCTTTATGTCAAAAGTTTAAATTTATTTTCGTAAAGCAGGTATTCAAAAACTACCTAATCATACTCCGTTTTGTCAAAAAGGGTTTTTGGAACCGCATTTCTCAACCAAAGTAGTACAACAAAGAGAGAAAAAGTATGATAGAAAAAAAAGGGGGGTGTTCCAATACATGCACTTGCTAAAATTTGATGTTATATGAAATGTTACTATATATATATATATACCTTAGTATATATTTATGAAAACCTTTCGTTAAAAATGTTTACTGGTTCTTGTTTCTGAGTGTACACTTAGTTATTCATGATAAGTCATCTAAGAAATATTCCCCAAGTAAATTATCCCCAAGTATGAGTACATTTTAAAATGAACCCTTCGTTTATATTTTTAAACACTTAATTTTATAATAGTTTTAATTATGTGATCGTTTAAATAAAAGGTTAGTTTAAATCTTCAAATAGTTAAATCCTAAATGAATGTGACACATTCATTATTTTACTAATAAAGTAAATGAATATATAAATATTTAAGTTTTATTTAAAGTTAATCTGTGAGAAAAGAAAAAAAAAACCTCCAATTTGATATTAATTTAAAATCTAAATTAATAAAATCATTATTGCGACCCAATTGGCATCTTCATTAGTTAATCAAAGTTAAAATATAACGTCGATTGAATTGAAGACTCTGGGGTAAAACCTTATCTAAGATAAGAATGAATCATGCTTTTACTCATTCGCATGCGATAAGTAGGTAAATCCGTATTGCATGAACACAGGTGATTTGAATACTATACGATGAAAATTAATATGTTATGTACTAAACTAATAAAATAAGTTTGTTACCTAAAACGAAATGCTTAGATTTAAATATTTTTATAATATTAAATAACAATCAAATAGTAAAGTTTCGTTCTCTAAAGCGCATTTATTTTTTCATAATATTCACGAAAATTTTTCAGTTTGTTATTCTAGTTTAAAAATACTGCTAGTTAATTCTATGTATATATATATATGTGTGTTATGAATGTATTTATTTTTTAGTGTCATTTTTTAAACTGTCTTCTAACCTTTACTAAAAATAGAGTCACACTCATAATAAGCTTCAATTGCCCTCATTAATAAATTTCTCATAAAATTTTTAATTCCTATTTTTATCTATCGAAAAAGGAACCCAATTAAATTGAATTGTCTTTTTTCCTTTAATTAATCATTTCTTAAATTAAATGTGACTAAATTTTCCACTCGAAAACAATCTAAGTCGCTTCATAAGACACCCCTTAAAAATAAAGTACCACCATTAAAATTTATTCATTATCCAAAAATAACATCCTCAAACCAGGATCATCACAAAATAATCTAAATAAATAAATAAATTAATAAAATTAAATTTTCCATTGCTCGAAGATAATCAAGGACTCTGAACAGTTAGGTCGATGAGCGTAAATAAATGTTAGTACGTAAAATTCCATTTTTAAACATTCTTTCATTTAAATTTTAAAGTTATTTTTTAATTATTCTTCAAATTCAATTGCATATTATGTTTAACTAAAAATGACACTCGAAATAATGTATGTGAATGTGTGCAATACGGGAATCATGTGATCTGCCTCCCGTGGCGATTCCTGGGTAAAAGTTTTGACCCTAGGTCACTTTCAGCTAAAGATCACACCTATCGGTAAAAAAAATTACACACACATACATACACATACATACAACACACACGTACATACATTTGCATGCATCACAAACATACATACACACACATACATACATACGACACACGCATATACACACACATGCATACAACACACAAACATACATACACACACACATACATACAACATACACATACATACATACAACATACGTATATACATACACACGCACATGCATTCAACACACAAACATACATACACACACATACATACAACACACACATACATACATGGAACACATACATACAACACACACAAAATAAAAATAATAATCATTTCAATTAAATTTTCACCAAGGTTCGAAGGAAACCACATATTCCAAACCGTTAGGGCGACGAGTGCGATTCAATGCTAGCACGTAAAATCCCATTTCGAAACATATTTTTTCATTCAAATTTTAAAGTTATTTTTTAACTATTCTAAAATGTCAAGCGTATAATATAGTTGACTAAAACTAACACTCGAAATAATTTTAAAGTTCCTTCATTAAATAAATATTCAAAATTGTTATTCCCATTACCAGCATGTGTTATTTCTGATAATGGTGGATAAAAGTGGTGGAAGTCATTCTAAGATAGTCTAAGCTAATATGCACACATGATTCGAAGAAAATAACAAACTCCGTACGGTTAGGTCGACGAGCGCACGTCAATCCCATTGCAAAAAAGTTAAAGTCCCCCTATTAAACATTTATATCCGCAAAATATCCTTCGTGAATGATTAGTCTAAAATAATAATTTCCTCCAAAATACCCGCTTAACTCATCATGTAAGAGCACAGTGGAAAAAAAAAAAAAAATCAATCTCCCCAATTTCCCACTTAAAATCGAAAAAATAAACTCTTAAACTAAAGTTCACCGAAAAATTTTAAGTTGGCACATTAAAATTGAAAACCACTCGTACAATAGTACTGAAAAAAAAAACATTCTATGTCCCCAAACACCCGCTTAACCCATTATCTAAAACACGGTGAAAAAAAAAAAAAAAAAAAAAAAAAAAAAAAAAAAATCAATCTCCCCAAAATTTCTGCTTTAAATCAAAAAATAAACTCTTAAATTACACCAAACTGAAAATTTTTAAGTCACCACATTAAAATTAAAAACTACTCGTACAATAGTACAGAAAAAAACATTCTGTGTCCCCAAAATATCCGCTTAACCCCTTATTAAAAACACGGTGAAAAAAAAAAAAAATCAATCTCCCCAAAATTTCCGCTTCAAATCAAAAAATAAATCCTTAAACTAAAGTTCACCGAAAAATTCCCTTCATTATTTTTTACTCATTATTTTTAATTATCATTTTTAATTATTACCTTCATTATTTTCACTCAATATTTTTAATTACTTTTTTATTAATTACTAATTATCGTTAATTGCTGTTATTCACTTCTTAAATTCCACTACGTACTACACTTGACTAAAAAATACCGCTCGAAAAATTCTAAGTCCCTTCATTATTTTTCACTTATTATTTTTAATTACTTTTTAATTAATTACTATTTTTAATTTAATATGAATCATTCATCTCTTAATCAACAGTCAAAAGAACCGCTCGTACTGAAGTATACTTAAAAAATTAATCACCCTTTTACCCCTCTCTTATAGCATAAAATATTCAAATTTCACGAAAAAAATTTAATCCCCCTTTTTAACCCCTTCTCTTATAAGACAACCTTGAGGAATGAGGAGGATTGAGGAGGAGGGTTGTGGAGGAGGAGGCTTGAGGAGGAGGATCCCACCACCACCACCGATCCTCAATCCTCCTCCTGAGGCCGGACCGCCACTTTTCCCCTACTGTCGCAGGCAATTACATTAGGAATTCCTGTTCTCATAGATATTTGAAGTAACGCCTCACACGCGGTTTTAGCAGTTAAACTTTTTAGAGGGATCGCATCCGCCCAACTGGTATGCTGATCAATTAAAGTCAGTATATACCGATGCCCTTGTGAGCTTTTAGGATCAATAGGCCCAATTAAATCAACATTAACAACCTGAAATGGAAGTTCCGGCCGCGACACTGGGGAAATAGGAGCTCTATCATTTACTTTAACCCCTCTAGTCAATTGGCACTCTAAACATGATTCACAAAACTGTTTAGCTTCTTTTGCCATTCCCTCCCAATAAAAAGAATACCTTATTCTCTGCAACGTTTTCTTGGCTGCATGATGCCCTCCAAATACCGATGAATGCGCTAATTTTAAGATTTCTTCCCTTCTTACCTTGGGTACTACTAATTGCGCTATAGTTTCGCCTAACAATTTCTCTTTATGATACAATAATCCGTTTACAATATAATAATCCCCTTTTTCCTTTTTAGCTAATTCCAAAGCTTTCTCTAATTCTTTACATTCCAACTGAGATTTCTTAAACATATCTGAGTTACTAACAATAGATTCATTATTTCCCTCCGTTTCAGTTTTTTCTGGATCCTGACTTTGTACATTTTGCGATCTCGCGTCTATTACGTAAACATTACAGCTATCGTTACTTACATCTTCCTTTTCATTCGAGTTATCAATAATAATTTCGGAACTTTTTAATTCTTCGGACTCTATCAATGGCTCCTCAAGATTGACACCTGACAACTCATTAATCACTTCGGGATGTAAAATTACTTGCTCATTAATATTATCAGTTACTGCGCAAAGTACTTCCTGATGAATAATATTAGTTTGCCCGAATTGCGGAATAGCTAGCGGTAGTTTAACTAACGGTGATTTAACAGCTTCACCAAATAACCCTTGTAAATAAATACTACCCGCTCCCTTTAATTTCTCTTCCGGTACTAAATCTTTATGAACAACACTAATCTCACATCCAGAATCAACCAATCCCTTTGCTTTTTGCCCATTAACACTAACTTCAATTTTCTCAAGTTTATTTAGTTTCTCACCAATAACATTAGTTTTCTGCTCGGCCTTTGCCGATATTCTAGCCACAATAGCTCCATTAGGTAACTCTTGATTTTCTTTCACCATAATCTTATGAACACCTGCTTTCTGGTCTCGCCCTTTATTGCCATTATTAGTTCCCTCATTACCCACTTTATTACAAAAACGTTGGTAATGACCTCTCAAACCACACTTAAAACATTTAGGCCCTGAAGCATCATTCGTCTTCTTAAACTCTGTTTTCCTATCCGGAAAAGAATTACACTCATTCCTACCATTCTGCCTCCAACTACCCCTAAATTTATTATCCTCCCTCGGTCTCATTTTTTCATTGTTTACGTACTTATCTTTACCTTTAAAGCTTTTATGCGTAACCGCATAAGACTTATGTTTAGCATCAAAATAATTATCACACTCTTTAGCAATTTTAGGAGCTTCTAACCATTTACCCTGGTGAGTTAAACTAATGTATGCTGCAGTATCCTCATCTAGCGTACTCATTAGCTTATCAGTAACTATTAACTGGTTGACCTTTTCATAAGTGTCCGCACCTCTTATTTTACAATAATTGTCCCACGTAGCTATTAAACGCGATACAAATAATACATGCCCCACAAACGCTCGACTTAAGGCCGTAAGCTGGTTTCGTCGTGGCCAAAAGGAGTCAAGGCCATTTGTACAAAAACAATGCTGTACCGCAAGTGAGCCGCCGCTAATTGCGGCAGCTATCGCCGAGCCGTTAACGGCTCGGCAATGACAGAACTGTTGCATTTACTTTGCCGGTAAACTCTGCCGGTTTCGGGCAAAAAGGTAATGGCACTCCAACATCTAGAAAGCAGAGGGCTAATATAAACTGACCAGCATTTTTATTTTAAGGGAGAAAATGTATAAAAATTTTAAAATAAAAATAAGAGAGAAAATGTATAATTTTATTTCTTTCAAAAATTACTTTATATCTGGGTTTTAATAAGCATATGCATAATTTACGAGATTTATATTTAAAATAATAAAATAGATGACATATCTTATTTAGTTTGAAAATATTTTTACATATAAAATGAATTGCCCCAAAATATATACAGAATTCCAAGTTTTTTCTTCACCGGCACACTTTTACATTCATTATTCATAAAAAATAGTTGAAAAAAAATGAATAAATATTTAAAATATAGTAAAATAATTTAAAATAAATATTAAAACAGAAAAACGCCTTAGATTGTGCCTAAAACAGTCCACGTTCAATCCCCCCCCCCCCCCATTAATCAGTAATACAAAACTTTTTTTTTTTTTAGGAAAGATCATTCTAAAAAATAAAAAATCATGTTATCAAAAAAAAAAAAAAAAAAAAAGAAAGAAAGAATGAAAGAATGTATTTTCATTCATTCGCATCTGCAAGCGCGGAGACAAGGGAGAGATTATAGTGCTAATAATTCTCCCTATATAGGAGGAATAATTTAATTTACAGAAGATAATTTTAAAATTATCTTCTCTGTAAATTAAGTATTAAAATGTTTATATCTATGTTTTTTCATAAACACTCTGGAATGAAATACACTTGTAAATGTTTTCCTTAATATACAAAGCACAATATGTCACACTGGATACACTAACAAAAGAATTTATTTTAAAGAAAAAATCCTTTAAACGTTGAACGAATTCCAATTTGAAGAAACATCTAATAACAGCATCTATTTAAATTCATATTTCTTCATAAACGAATGAAATTGCAGGAGCTGATAGTAAGAAACTATGTAATCGAAAGATGATTTATATTTTTCGGTAAAAAAAAAAAAAAAAAAAAAACAGCAAATATTGTTTAACTGGACATTTTCAATCTATGTTCTGAAGATGATACTGTGAGACAGAAGGAAAAACGGTTGTCACGTGACCACAACTGCTTACTATCAAATAATTTATTAATTTATAAGAAAATAGAAAACTTAAATAGCTCTAGTTATCAGACTAGCCAGTTTAATGCCTTTTCCCTTTCAAAATTACTCAAAAATTGCATAAATGTTTAGCGTTGTTGAACTGGGAATTTGACAGTCGTCTAAAAGCTGAACGAAATCTTTTGTAAAAACAAAACACTATATGAAGTTATTTATATAAATATAGATTATATCTTTAAATATTTTATAAGATATAATTGATATTCACAGTAAAATCGGTCTAAGACATGTCTTAGACATATTTATAGTTAATAGACAGTTATATAGTTATAGGTACCTTTAACTATATAACTATAAAAAAATATTATATCAATATATGTAATTGAGTGTGTGTGTGTGAATGTATTTTATTTAAACCAGTGTGACATGGCTCTTATTTGTTTATAAAGGGTTACATGTTATGATAACATAAATTCTACGATTTCAGAAATTCACTAAATATAATTATATAATTATCTTTAAAAACTTATTCTCTTCATTTTTTTTCCATATTGAACCGACATAGGTAAAGGATAAAGTGAAAAAATAACTGAAAATTAGTTTTATTTATTTTTGACTGATAAGTGTTATCGTTAAGTTCGGAAAATTGTTGGGAATCATAAGGCTACGGGAAAACAGCACTACTTTCATTTGCACTAAAAGAACAATAAATCTATCTTTGTTTCCGACAAAAGAAGGGAAAGTTTATCTCCCCCAATCTTGAGTCATAAAGCTTTCAACTGATTTCGAATTCGATTCCTTTCTTGAAGTTCAGATTCAGTGCAAAGAAAGAGCAATTTATACATCAAAGCGCCGACCCGAAAGATAAAAAATAGCGAAGCCTGATCACAAGAAGTTAATGCTATGTGCCCGGTCCTTTACACGTGAGCGAGGGAACGAATGAAAAAGGGTTTGTTTCGAAGGGGTCTTTCAAGGACACGACCAGTCACATTCAGGGGTCAAAATTTTTGCTGTATCATTCATGGCATGAAATCACTTCGTGAATGTTGACTGGATTGTAAGGGCTCTGTATCAAAGTTTTACACGATTATTAAAAACTTCGCAGTGGGATTACATTAAAATATTGTAAGTCTGAATATTTTCTTTGCCTATTCATTAAGTTTAATTTGAAATATTTCTGTACTATTTTAATGCATTTTTATAATAGAATTATAAAAAAATAAGTATATAAAGTTAAAAAGTCGTCATTTTATAATTTATACGACGTAAAATGTAAGAATTCGCAAATTCACTCGAATTTTTTAAAGGTATATTTGTTTGGTAGGATAATTGTTTTTTTATTATTACTCTTTGAAAATTTTCATTCAATTGTATCATTATATGGATTTTATTATTTTTTTCCCTCAACTGTTGAAGTTTTAATTAGTAATTTTAAAGAAAATAACTAGTTTTAAACATTGCGACTTATTTATATCACTATCGTAATTCTTCTAGATTATTTTAAATAAATTCATTTAATGTTATAATTGTTTTTTTAAATGCGACTTTGAAAGAAAAAGATTTTTTTTTATATCCACTCTGATATAGGATTGTAATTTTTCCTTATGGAAAATATCATTAAATTAAACAACTGAGTAATTTTAATATAATATAAGAAAAATTAGAGTGAAGAAAAACTCATTAAAATAACCAAGATATTTCGAAAAAAAATTCTAAAATTATTTTTCAGAAGAAATGTTAGAATGCATAGCTTAAACTCTTCTTTAAATTGTTATCATTATTTGGAAATTTGATTAATCAACTTTAATTGAGAAATCTAATGGTTTTCGATGGTAAACAAAATAAAAAAACGGAAAGGGATTTAAAAAAAAATGTCATTAAGGACATATGTAAACATAAAATAGCATTTTTATATTATTTATTATTGATATTATTTTATTAATAATACTTGTGTGAAAATTTGTATTTATAAAATGAAGATGGTTCAGAAATATTTCACTTATTTCTTTATGATTTAATTAGACTTTTATGAATGGGCAAAAGTAATAAAATAATGACAAAGAAATTCTCAATAAGTGTTGAAAAAAAAAAAAAAAAAAAAGAAAAGAAAGAAAGAAAGAAAGAAAAGCACACCTTTTAATAAAACATACATAACTAAGTATAATATTACACATATTAATTAGGCATAAATTCAAAATCTATTCTATAAAGAATATTTATTGATAGACTGTTTAAATGATAAATGCTTTTGCTTGAAAAATACTATATATTAATAATCATTTAGGCTATCTTAAAAATTACTAATTCACTTATCTTGAACTTTTTCAAAAAATTTTAAAAGAATGCTTGGCATAGCGAATTAATTAATTAGTTTATTTTTTTTCAATTAATAATTTTAATTGTATATGACATGAAACGATTTGAAAACCATATTATTATTTTTTTAAATGTATAATAGAATAAATAAACAAATTAATAAATTTATTATGCCAAGTATTGTGATTTGAAAATTTTTGCAAAAGTTCAAGGTAAGTAAATTTATATGCTTTTTTAAGTGTATCGAATGTAAATTTTTAAAACATATAATTAAATAATAAACAAATAAATTCATTTTCAACTTATATGTTTTGGAAACTTTTGAAAAATTTGAAGATAAAAATTTGTAAATTTATAACTTTTTTGAAAAGTGTACATAAAGATTATTACTACATTTGTTTTACATGCAAAGACAGTTTATCATTTAAATAATTTTCCAGCAAATATTTTTTATAGAACAAATTTTGAATTTATGCTTAAATATTAATTCTTACAAACACAAATGTCTGGGTGAGGGTGATCTCCTGGCCAGCCTTTATTTTTAATGGCCTTTAAAAGAATAATTGTGGCCAGCTTGTGGCTGTCTGATATTTTTGATAAAAACGTTAATGGCACATTTGTGGGCATTAACTTGTGGCCGCATTCTGGCCGGCGTGACAGTTTTTTGACGGAGCCGTTACGGCCAAAGATGGCGGGCCGTTATCAAACACTTTGGGCCACCGCTAACGACGCCTCTAAAGGCCCATCAGTTATGTGTTTGTTGGGTGGGTTTCGTTCGGATTTCTCCTAGCTTTCCGGAAATTTTCTAAACATGCCTTCGGAATTGGCTCATGTTCCCTTAGGACTAACTCCTTTAATTCCTCATAATTCTCCATTTGTTCCTTAGTGGTATAAATTAACAAATTATCCGCCTTATCTCCTAACATATTTAGTAGAATTTCGGCCTGCTGGTTTTCCGGTACATCTTTAGTTTGGAATGCCCTTTCTAAACTGTTGAAAAATAAATTCCATCCCTCAGTCCCTTCTGGTACTTTGATAGATAGAGTTTTAACACTTTTGATCAATTTTTCGATGTTACTTTCATTACTAGATTCCCTAGATCCATTAGAGTTATTTGCTGAACCTTGAACTCTGAGCCTTTCCATTTCTAATTCATGTCCCATCCTCAATTTCTCCATTTCTAACTTTTCCTGTTTTTCTAACTTTTCGAGTTCTAACTTTTCGCGTTCTAATTTTTCCTGTTTTTCTAACTTTTCGCGTTCTAATTTTTCCTGTTTTTCTAACTTTTCGCGTTCTAATTTTTCCTGTTTTTCTAACTTTTCGCGTTCTAATTTTTCGCGTTCTAATCGTTCTGCAACAATAGTGTCTGATAATTCCTTAATAACCCCCTCGTCATACTCATCACTGTCCATTATCTTTTTCTTAAGCTGAATTCTGGTATCATCTTCCGTGAATTCAACACCCAATTCTTCGGCTATCCCCTGAAGATCAACCTTTTTTAGTTTTAATAAGAAAGCCATACCTTCACCGATTGTTATTACCACCCCACAAGAATAGTTAAACCTACCAAATTAATATTTCCGAAATTTCTAACTTAGTACAGATATTTCTCCACTTATTAAACTAATTAATACCCTTCAGATAATCAATACATTTCATTTCTAATTAACCTACTGAATACTCTAATTTTCCTCAACCATTGATATCACACAATATACTTCCAATAAAACAAAAGGTAAAAGAATAATTCGATTTGATTACTATGCAATATAGGTCTCAATGTATACACTTAGATAACAACATACAATTTACATAATCATACTGATACGTTGATATTGAATAGAAGTATTGATGTCAATCAAGAAATCCACATAAAGAAAAATTGTACAACATGCATATATAAATTTCTACAATTATCCTCATAAATTATTTCCGACTCAATACTGGTTCTTACACTTAAAACAAATATACTGAAAATCTTTACTTTTATTTTTACTCACTATGGCTCTCTTTTGAGCCTTTTTTTTTCACTATGGCTCTCTTTTGAGCCTTTTTTTTCACTATGGCTCTCTTTTGGGCCTTTTTTTTTCTATGGCTCTCTTTTGAGCCTTTTTTTTTTTTCCTCACTAGTATTGGCCAATTAAAATTTTCATTTGCTTAGAATTTTGATAATGTAACTCTTAAAATTTAAACAGTATTGCTTCATTTAACAATTACTTTAACAATAATTTAGATTTAATGCATTAATTTAGTTCACTAATATCATTATAAATAGCATATCATTATCATCTCAAATTATTATGACCTTTCTTTAAAACAATAGCAATATAGTTACTAATTCTTTACACCTATCTGAACACAATTATTTCATTGCACATAAATTACATAGACAATTTACTTAAATTACTATTAATTATACAACAATACCATTTGGTTCGAGATGTCAGAAGAAATGAATGATCAAAACACCTTACCTTATACTTTCTTTGCTGGATTACTTTTCTAATCACAGGTAGCTCCACGATGTAGCGGTAATATGGCACAACAGTTCAGTTTAGTTCTTTCTAATAAAGATACACACAACACTTTAGTCCACACTAGACGATATGGCACGATACTTTATCACACACTCGACGATCCGGCACAATACTTTAGCACATACTCGACGATACGGCACAACACTTTACACACATTCGACGCTACGGCACGACACTTTACATACATTCGACGATACGGCACGACACTTTAGCATACAATCGACGATCCGGCACGATGCTTTAGCACACACTCGACGATATGGCACGACCACACAAGAATTCCACTGAATACTCTGGCATTAACAGACTGCAACACGGCTCGCTGGTCACTGGTTTCAGGCAATTCTATCCCGACGCTGCCAACAATTGTCGGACGCTCCTCTCAGTCCACAAAACTTTGAAGAATGTCCTAGGTAGTTTTAGCTGCCACCACCAATATTAATGGGTGATATCGGTCACCTGCTGTGAGGATTGGGTAAACTAACACTGACACTGTTAATGAATTGAACTAACAGTTTATTTAAGATATAGATATGTACACAAGAAATAATATTTACAACTATTTACAATTACAACTCGGATATAGATGATCCGGTTCAACATTAAATTAACTACAATAAACGTTGGTTGTGTACCGTTCAACTTACACTTTCTTCCTCACACTCAACGCACGTTGGATACGCTTTATCAGAGATTACTGCAGAATCTCAATACACAAGGGTACTAGGCCTCACTTCTCGGCCTATAACACTATCCACCGGGACGCCTTGTCCCACGCTCAAAATATACACTATCCAACAGGACCACAAATCCTGAGCGACCTATCGGTCTCAACGCCAAGCGAGAACTGTCTCCAACCTTTCCGTCCAGAGTTGACCTTGTCAGAGATCTTCCTTCCCCCAGCAGGGCCTCTTAGAGATCCTCCATTGGTTCAATTCCGCATACCAACCTTGAGTCATGACATCTACTGTTTACACATCACTTAAATACTAAATGACAGCTGAGCCATGCCCCGTGGTCATCACTTTCATTCAGCAATGAGTGCGTCATCCGCACACCTGCGCCTGGATAACCACCTGTCATTTGTCATTATAAGAAAAGAAAGAAAGGTATTTCGAAAGCTTCACGGACACACAACTAACAATACATAAAAATATTCAGATGAGGAAATGTTATTCCTTTCTAATTCAGGGCAGATGTCTTCTAGGAACCTGACAGGTAATTTAACCAACGGCGATTTAACTGCTTCACCGAATAACCCTTGTAAATAAATACTACCCGCTCCTTTTAATTTCTCTTCGGTACCAAATCTTTATGAACAACACTAATTTCACATCCAGAATCAACCAATCCCTTTGCTTTTTGCCCATTTTCACTAACTTCAATTTTCTCAAGTTTATTTAATTTCTCACCAATAAAGTTAGTTCTCTGTTCGGCCTTTGCCGATATTCTCGCCACAATAGCTCCATTAGGTAACTCTTTGTTTTCTTTTACCATAATCCATAGGCGTAGGAACTGGGGGAGCTGGGGAGCTTTAGCTCCCCCTGGAATATTTTAGACGGGCTCAGCTCCTCCGGGAGAAATTCTCCCACTACATCTGCTTACGATGCATTGTTGAATTAAGAAATAAAGTCTACTTTTCTAGAAAATTTACACAATACACTGAGGTGACAAAAGTCATGGGATAGCAATATGTAAATATATAGATGGCAGTAGAGTCGCTTACAAATTGTATAAATGGTCAGTACCTGGGGAGACTTTCATTTGTGTTCAAATGCTTCATCTGAGAAGGTTGTTTATGTGATTATGACCACATAATTGAATGATGAGAATTAACGGGTTTCGATCGCGGTATTCTAGTTGAACCTAGAAGCAAGAGATGCTCCATTACGGAAATCGCTAAGGATTTGAACATCCCGAGATGCACAGTGTCAAGAGTATGATGAGAATACTTAAATTCAGGCATAACCTCCCATACCGTGAGTACACTGTTAAAACTAATGGTGACACATTGCACCTTTTAGGGGTGAAAGGCTTGTCTCACTGGTGACACCCCTAGAGGAGCTAAAATGGCACCCTTAACTAGGGTGAAAGGATGGCACCCCTAATCCAGGGTGTTTCAGGGGGTGAAAGGACGGCACCTCAGGGAAGAATAATGGCACCCCTTATCCACAGTGTTCGAGAGGGTGAAACGATGGCACCACAGGGGAGAATAATCTCACCCCTTATCCTGGGTGCCCCTGGAGGTGAAAGGATGGCATCTCAGGGGAGAGTAATGGCACCCCTTAACCAGGGTGCCCCAGGGGGTGAAAATATGGCGCCTCAGGGGAGAGTAATGGCACCCCTTATCCAGGGTGCCCCAGAGGGTGAAAGGATTGCATCTGAGGGGAGGGTAATGGCACCCCTCATCCAGGGTACCTTAAGGGGTGAAAGAATGGCATCTCAGGGGAGAATAATGATACCACTTATCCAGGGTGCCCCAGAGGGTGAACGGATGAAACGCATAATCCAGTGTGCCCTGTGGCATCCTACAAGAAATAGCACTCACAATCTATGGCCCACAGTTGCAACCCCCCTCCCCCCCTGCTTGTCAAGAAATTGTATTGGTTTGAATCATGAAATACAAAGTGTTTACCCATTTTTAAATTGAATTCTGCAGAGAAAATTATCATGATCAGTCTATATTTTGAGCCTTTTTTTTTTCTTTTAGATTTATGGAATATTATATTTTTAAACTCATTATCAGGTGTCCAAAGAAAAATTGTAGCATATTTTTGTAACTCAGAGAGGGATAATATGAACTACAAAAATAATCATAGAAAGGCAGAGAATTCAAATTGTACTTTCATTTACATGGAGAGTATTTTAAGAAAAATCCAAAATTTTAATATTTTATACAGTCTTTGCATTTCAAAATCACCAATCATAAGTCATCACTATTGCATTGTTAGTCATACCCAAAAGGTTTTGTTAGAATAAATCGAAAAATTTACAGAACCTCTACACCTCTTTTCTGCCTCTAAAAATCACTGAGTTAGAGGCAAATATTGTGACTTTGCCATGCAATTTGAAGCCTGATTTTCAATTTTATGTTTTGAAGTTTTTGTAAAATGAAATAAATAATGATTTTGACTGTCTCTAACTCATATGTTTGGATCAAAATTTTTGGGTATGTTTAAGAAAGGGCCAGTAACTATTTTTGTGACTGGGCATTTTTAGATGCAGGAACATTATAAAAATTTTATGTTTTTTGACTCCAAAATAAGAGAAAGTACAAATTGAATTATCTATCTTCATATGAATATTTTTATAATTTTCTTATAGTTTCAGAAGTAATTCGTAACCATCTTTTTTGACACATACTATATTGCTTGACATGTATTTTCATTATTTTATATACAGGGCAACTGAAAAGTATGGGGACACAGAAAAATGCTATATCCTGTAAAATATATGCCATAATTTAATAATAAAAAAAATAAAAGAAATAACAATATTTTAACAAATTGTTCACTGGCTTGATATTTATTTTTTACACAAGTTTGAAAACGAAAGATCACAGAATTGACAGTCCGCTGCAGATAATTCTGATTTAAATCATTCTATGCCTTGATAATTTCGCATCACATACAATGCAAACTGGGGATTTTCTATTTCTAGCTTTTCTACAGAAGTCAAGTGAGTTAAGATCTGATTGTTCGAAGGCAATACACCTGTTATTAAATATCCACGCAGATGGGTGTTGAAGGTCAATGTTGTTTTTGCTCCATGTGAAGGCCCCAATACTGCTGGAAGTTCCATTAAAATTATTTTGCTTCCATGAGGCGAACACTTCGTTAAACATATTAGTTGCTGATCATTTTAACTGTTGTGAACTTTTCGGAGGATTAAGATTTTCATATAATAGAAGAAATGCTACAAAATTTTAAAATAGGCATTTCTCAGATTTTAGTTGTGAAATATCAATGTCAAACAACGCACACATATTTTTTCAGCTACCCTGCTGTATCTAATTAAAAAAATGTAAAACACAAATTAGAAAAGAATATGTAATAAATGTTGTGTAACTTTTAAATTAGTAAGAATACTTCATATTCTTTAAAATTCTTTCAGAAAGTTAGCCATCAAGCTATGAAATGAGTTATAGAAAATAAGTTCATTTTATGGTTGTGGTAAAATCACAGATGAAATTGAGTAAAAAAAAAAAATCATTTTTACAATATATGTAGAACTTACCTTTATAGTGAACTTATGCAAATCCATATTTTATAGCATATATCCACACAGGATTAGAAATTAAGAACTGTATGTAAGGTGTCAAAATAATGCCTACAATTTTTTTTCGATGTGCCAACTGCATTTCATATTTTCTTATTTCTTTTCACAGCCATGTTAATAGTAATAATATTGCATTGCATATTTAATTTTAATGTATTGAAGGGAAGTGGGGAGGAAACTTTATATATTAAACACCTTTTTCTTACTAAACAAAATAAAAACTGACTTTCCATAAGTATGAAAACTGATTAAACTACAATATTTGGATTCTGGAAAAACTTATTCTTTTTATAAAGCTAATATGCATACAAAACAGATAATCAAGCAAATATGTCCACAGAGAGAAAATATGAGCTATAGATATAACTAGAGATAAGCTAATTTTTAAAAAATCTGAGAGTAACAGTACATCAGAAAATAAAAAGTTAGCAAATAAATGAATCTTTGGTTGCCAATTATGGTGTGGCATTTAAAACATTTCCAAATCACACATATTTTTTTTGTTTGTTTGAGAAAGGGAATACAAAAATTTTAAAACAATTTTAATATAGTTTCTTATTTTAGGAACATATAAGGATGCAGAAATATCTCATAATAAAAGAAAATCTTGTTTACAGGAGTGTAATATCCAAGGAACAGTTTTATTAGTCATTGGTGAAAGCGAAGTTAACTTAGAGGTTATTGACAGGTTCAAAATTCTTAAGACACGTGCTGATGTCATGGTACTGAGGGGGGGATGTATGCTAAAATACAAATGAAAGTATTTGCTAAAAAAAATTAAAGAAAGCTAGCTATCAAGATTTGACGACTAGGAATAATTTTTCTATAATTTAGTTTCATTTGACGACTAACGACTGCTGATTTCTAGTGCTGTATCCACATCAAAACACTTTCTGCCAAATTGTTTTTGTATTTTGACTTATTGCATCTGAAATTTTAATCCAAAGGGTAATTATAATGAAAGGAATAAAACACTGAATTAAAAAAACAACCTTTTAGTTCAAATAATCTTTTTATTGTAAACACCAAGAATGTATTAAATATTATTAAACAAAGACGTAACACTATGTGGAACTGATGCCACTGAGAAAATTTTGAAGACATAAGTATCTAATAAAAATGATAAAAATTTAAATTGGCTTTTGCTATAGTTAACGTTAAACAACCAAAATAATGCATACCACAAAGTAACTAAGCTTATAAAATTATCAGTTTTTGTAATTAACTGTTTATATAAAATTAATACATAGCATGAGTAATTTAACAAGTTGCTTGAGTTGCGGAGCACAGTAACAGGTAAAAACACAGAAATTTCTGCACCTTCTTCATGATAAAGAGTCGGAAACTTTTCTTGTATCAAGGATGGTAATGTAAGTACTATAAGTGTAAGTTCACTATCTGAAATAATAATAATAATAACACATTAAGGAAAACACACAAGAAGACAGTCCAATTAAAATGTATCATCAAAGTACAGCAAAAATGGTAGATAAACAAAAAAAGAAAGAATAAAATTTAAATAAAATTTAAATTATAGCTCACAAGGCTATCAAAGCCTGACAGCTAATGTGCCCACAGGTTCTGTATGTAACGTGATAACTCTTTATATAAATATCCGATTTGCTTCAAATTTTATATGTAGTTTCATTCTGATAAGGTTCTTCACTGATTAGCATTGGAGGTTCATTGGTTAAATATGAAGGGGGGGGGGAGAAGAGAGTGCTACTTTCCTTAATTTATATAAATATGCAGAATTATCACTTTTTCTTCAAATTTTATTAATAGGTTCACTCTGATAAGGCACTTCCCTGATTAGTTTTAGGGGCTCAATGGTTAAGTATAAAGAGGGATGGCAGTTAATCCACTGTCCAATAACTTACAGTTGATTTCTTTTATTTTTGGAAGGGCATTATTCTTTGAAATAAGAGTATAATATACAGTTGTATGTATAGCCTGCGAGCTCAATGCCATCAGTTTAACTGGGCACTTTCCTCTTTATTGCCTATTTTCGGACAGCACGAGAAAATGACATGACCAACTCATACTTGTCATTCAGATATTCTTTTCCTGTATTATCATTAAGAGTTACAAATGTTTTACATTATTAACCATATTTACAAAACATATCTTGCAACAAAGTGTCTATTCCAGATTAGCAACGAATGTCCCTAACATGTACAAGTATTCCATACCAGTAATAATAATAATAAAAATGAGGAATTTTATTCAAATTTATTAGTACGCTCCTATTATGTATCCTATATTGACACTAATCAATGAATATATGGATACAACCCCTCGTGTTTTTCCTTCATTTTGGGAATAACGAATTTTCAACGTATTCTATTGACGATTATTTTTAAAATGTTCAAGATGTGATTTTGCGACTTTCACAAAAGTTGCTCTATACATTTGGCTAACATAATATGCAAATGAAATTTTGATATCTTTGACGCATGCGCAGTGAAAAATTATTTAGTAAACCTACTCAATATTCGAACAATTTTTATTATTTTTTAATTCTGATTACAGGATATTGTGTGCAATGTTGTTTGTCACATTTTCTGAAAAGAATTTTACTTTACATTAAGAACTCTTCAAATTATAAGCAAAAATCTTGGGTAAATTTGAGACTGTTTTTCGGACTCGTAGAAAACCTTAATTTTTCTACGAGTACACATGCTATCGACATAAAAATGCTATATTAGTTTTGACAGGGTTATCCAAAACATATCCAAAAGGTATTCATTCTTTTTTAATTTGTTGACGGTCCCCTATTGGAGTTTCGGAATAAAACCTTCAGGGAAATATATGACTTGTACTACACTACCTGGCCATTGATTATCGTCCACTTGAGATTTTAGACATTTTGTTAAATACCTAGAAAAATACATGAGGAATTATCCTGAAACTCTCAGTGTATACACATAATAGTACAGGTCATATATTTCCGTGAAGATTTTTTCCAGAAACCTTATAGGAGACCGTCAACAAATTAAAAAATAATGAATATCGTTTGGATAACCCTGTCAAAACTAATGCAACAGAAGCGCTCAAACCGTAAATTGTGATTAAGTGGATTATTATTATAAACTGTGTTCATTTTTATGTCGATAGCATGTATTCTTGTAGAGAAATTAAGGTTTTTATAAAAATACTCCCAAATTTTCCCAAGATTTTTGCTTATAATTTGCTGAGTTCTTAATATAAAATAATGATATTTTCTGAAAATCTGACAAACAACATTGCACATAATACCCTGTAATCAAAATTAAAAAATAATAAAAATTGTATGAAAGATGAGTAGGTTTACCAAATAATTTTTCACTGCGCATGCGTCAACGATATTAAAATTTCATTTGCATATATGTTAGCTAAATTTATAGAGCAACTTTTGTGAAAGTCGCAAAATCATAGCTTGAAAATTCTAAAAATAATCGTCAATATAATAAGTTGAAAATCCATTGTTCCCAAACTGAAGCAAAAAAAAATGAGGGATTGTATCCAAATGTACTAGTAAGTTCCGTATTGTGTATTCTATATTGACACTAATCAATGAATATATGGATACAACCCTTATTTTTTGCTTCATTTTGGAAATAACGGATTTTTAAGTGATTCTATTGACGATTATTTTCAGAATTTTCAAGCTATGATTTTGCAACTTTCACAAAAGTTGCTCTATACATTTAGCTAACATAATATGCAAATGAAGTTTTGATATCGTTCACGCATTCGCAGTGAAAAATTATTTAGTAAACCTACTCATTTTTCATACAGTTTTTATTATTTTTTAATTCTGATTACAGGGTATTATGTGCAATGTTGTTTGTCTCATTTTCAGAAAATATTATTTTATATTAAGAACTCTGCAAATTATAAGCAAAAATCTCGGAAAAATTTGGGAGTATTTTTATAAAAACCTTCATTTCTCTACGAGTATACATGCTATCGACATAAAAATGAACACAGTTTATAACAATAGGCCACTTAATCACAATCTACAGTTTGAGCGCTTTTGATGCATTCGTTTTGACAGGTTTATCCAAAAGATAGCCATACATTTTTTAATTTGTTGGCGGTCCCCTATGAAGTTTCTGGAAAAAATCTTCACGGAAATTGATGACCTGTACTACATTGTTTATACACTGAGAGTTTCAGGATTTCTCATGTATTTTTCTAGATATTTTGCAAAATGTCTAAAATCGCAAGTGGACGATAATCAATGGTCAGGTAGTGTATTATATTTATGCACTAAGATTTTCAGGATAATTCCTCATACATTTTTCTAGATATTTAACAAAATGTCTAAAATCGCAAGTGGACGGTCATCTCTGGCCATATAGTGTATATCAGGAGCTTTAGGGAACTGGCTAATTCTTTATTTCCCCTTTTGCTATATGGGGGAAAGTCGGGTGGAATGGGACTGTAGGTTTTTCTCTTTGTGCATTATTCTAAACATTTCATCGATCGCATACAAGATGAAGCGATGATAATCCATTCTTCAGTTTACAAAAAAAAAAATTGATATACATAGACTTGCAAATGTATGAAAGAAAAAAATATTTCAAAAATCCAATTTAAATTTGATTTATTTGCTCTCAATATATTAAAGGCTTGTTTATGTATAAATGTAATTGTTTCCCTATTTATGGAACATTATACTGTATTTTATTCATAATTTAAACTAAGCCTAAAGCAGCATTTTTGTTTGAACAAGAAGTTTAACACAAACAAGGAAGTGGCGAGGAATGGGACATGCCAGAAAAGGGATGAATGGGACGCGCCCAGTTCCTTTTTTTAATTAATAATAATGCGAATTGCTAATATGCAAATTTTTTAGAGGATAATATATTAATTATAACATTGATAATATATGCATTCATACTTCAAAATGTAAATAAATTGATAATTTTTTAAGGCGCAACGCTAGGCACAGAAAAAGACCCGGATGATAATGCAAAGTCTATGGGGCGTTCTTTTCAAATATTTCGCCGAAATTTTAATATTTTTACGTGATTGTTTTGCACAAGATTACTGAGGGCAATCCGCAACCGGCGTAGTTTTTACTTTTTCAGTTTTGGTTTCAGATTTTTTTTTAAAATTACTTTAACTTAAGAAATTGGTTTAAACCGATTCTGAAATTTAAACTATCGTTAAACAAAAAATATAAAAGCAAAATCGAAAAAATAAAAACTAGGCCGGTTATGGATCATCCTCAGCTGTCTTGTTCAAAATAATCATGTAAAAATATTAAAATTTGAGTTAGGTATTTCAAAAGAACGCTCCTACAAACTTTTACATTATCATCTTTACATTTTGAGCCTAGAGTGGGGCCTTAATGACACCTATGACAGAGAATCCTGAATTTTCATTCCAGTCATGAAGATACTGGAAGCTTATATTGTGGCATATACATTATCAACTTACAACCTTTGTTTGATTGTTTATTTTACCGACACTATAGGTTATTTTGTGCCTTATAGCTTTTTTTTTATTATTGCTGTCCCATAACTCTTAATGAGGAGATATGAGACACATTTTGAAACTTACTTTCTTTTTAAAATAAAATAGTATTTGCACGTTATGTTTCTATATTGTTCAGGGGGATTAAAAAGTGTTTTACCTTGCATGCTATAAATTTATTTTTTTCTTTTTGTATATATATATATATATATATATATATATATATATATATATATATATAAAATTCTTACTTTTGTAAAAAAAAGTCCCACACCACCCCACTCTCCCCTATATAGATATTATATATTAATACACCAATTACATGAAAATAGAATTTTTATCAATAGTTTTAAAATACAGTTTAAGGGCTAACAGTTTATTGTATATCCTTAGGTTTTTACCACCTTCTCCCCAGGTTTTTACCGGTAAAAAGCCAATCCTGTTTATTGGTCTTGTTTCAGAACGGGTGGAATGAAAAATTGTTAAAAATTATGTCATTAGAAAAATGTTTAAGATTTATAAATGACAGTGCAAAAATCGCCTTTAAAACACGAGATCTTCATCATCTGCGGAAAATTTTCACATTTGTGTA
The DNA here is from genome assembly GCA_964019185.1 of Maratus speculifer. Classification (NCBI taxonomy): domain Eukaryota; kingdom Metazoa; phylum Arthropoda; class Arachnida; order Araneae; family Salticidae; genus Maratus; species Maratus speculifer. The sequence continues at coordinate 237,178,658 of OZ025293.1, read as the reverse complement.
AAATTACGATATAAGTTTTTATTCATTGTTATATTTTTTGAACACACACTATTTCTGTAAACTATTCTGAAAGTTCAGTGGAGTAAATACAGATTGTTTTCCTTTTATAATTTGAATGTTCATGACTACAAATTTGTCATATCGGATGATGTTGATGATTGAGAAAGGGGGGGGGGGGCGGGACTGATTGCGGTCTAATCAAACTTAAATTACTATTATTGAAAAAAAAATATTTTATTTTATTTAACCATAAAATTCTGCTACTAAATAAGGTTTAATGCGAAAGAATACTTTCGAAAAAAAAATGGGTGTAAATCTGCATAGCCGATAATCAGATCATAAGGTTTATTCAATTCAATACTCTAACATTTTCTCACCTCTTGAAAGAAAATGAAATTAAAAGAATGAAAATATGAAGAATTAGGAGTAAGAAAACGTAATGGTAAACCCAAGATACCGCTAAATTCGGGTTTTTAGGCATTTCCCACCAAGGTATGACTTGGCTGACTAATAACGTTTTAATATGCAAATCGAGGTTTTATCCGTGATTTTTGTCCTTAAATGAGATTAAATGATTGTCCGTGCTACCGCCTCCCGATCTAATCTTATTATGAAGATTATTTTGGAAATAATGGTGGTTAATAAGGAAAATATTAATAATGAAAACCCTGTAAATAAGTTTTGATTACTTTAAGATTTGCAAGTATTCAATTGTCTTAAATGAAAAAGTTACCCCCCCCCTCTCAAATAAAGACAAATCAGGTATACTGAAACAATATTAGAGAAATTACGCGAGGCTGCAATATGGTGTGAATTAGCCTTTACAGGAGGGGTTCGGATAGCATCTATCCGACAATATATGCAAAGCCGGCCAGATGCTGTCCGAGATCCCGTGTAAAGGTTAAAATTAAAACTTCGCGAATAAAATTAATTGCTTTTAACTGTATATAGACGGAAAAAGATATTTTAACCTTAACTGCTCTGACAAAAATTGTTACATAACTACTGTGAGCTGTCTGTCAGACCATTTAATCTGAAGATGAATAAAATGTTACATTAATTCTCAGAATACTATTAATGTATTAAACTTTATGTACAAGATTATTATAAATCAAATTCAACTATTCAAAAGTATTTAGAGGTAGTAATAAGACTCCAAACTAAAAAAAATTGACCAGTGTCTATAGTTAAACTAAAAATTACAAGTTAAACTGTGAAACTTGAAAAACTCACGGTGTCTGAGACCACTAACAGCAGTTAAGGGTTAAATCTAAACAGTTGATTTTAAACACAAGGTAAAATGGTCATAGAATATTCCGATTGCAACAAGATTCGTCTATAATAACTGATTTGGAATGAAAAAATATGTAAATATTTTTACAATCTTTCATTTCGCTCTTTCTAACTGTGCGCCCTTAGGATTCCCGTGCCTAGAGCAGTTTGCTCCAATTGCTCCTCGGTAGCTAAGGCCTCGATAAATCATTTAAACATATTGACATGTAAACGAGAAATTGTAAAATAACTACCTCATAGGTTTAACATTAGCAAGCGGGTATTTTGGTGAGAGTGTAGCTTGTAGCTTCACATAATAAACTTAACAATCAATCATACTAACAAAAAAATCTAATTTACTGTTTTTTTATGACATTACTTATAGGGATGTACGATAAATTAACGTAACAATAAAATAAAATAAAATAAAGTTAAATCTTACCTTTAATCAGACTTTGCCCTGTTCACTGGTCGCTCAAATCGGATCGTTAAGTCCTCGTTGTTTCATTGTAGCTCAGTGGTTAGTTCTCAATTAATATCGCCAATTTACACACATGTTTTGATTTGCTCACACCCGTAAACTTTTCTTGCCGACACCGAAAGCAGAAAGACACGCGTCATAGCGCATGCGCAAGTTGCCAGTCACCCGATGAGGTGGTTACGAAGTGCATGGCACCTTATTTAGCTCCCATCATCCAGTAACAGATCTGTCGTCACCCCAACCGCATATTCAAGCTCCTATGACACCCTAGGGTTCCAAATGGCACCGCCTTTTCACCTCCGGGTCCCAAATGGCACCGGTTTGTCACCTTTATTTTTAACAGTGTAGCGATATCTGAGTAGACTTGTCAGTGTGAACAGACAAGCAACACTGCGTGAAATAACGGATGAATGAATATAGGACATCTAACAGGCGTGTGTTAGGAAAGTCCGACGAAATTTGGCTTTAATGGTCAATAGCAGCAGAAGACCGACTTGGTTGCCATTACTAACAGCACGACATTGCCAACAGCGGCACTCCTGGGCTCGTACCCATATCAGTGATCGTAGGCGGCTGGAAAAAAGTGGCTTGGTCAGATTAGTCACGATTTCAATTAGTAAGAGCTCATGGAAGGGTACGCGTGTGGTGCAGACCCCATAAAGCGATAAACCCAAGTTGTCAACAAGGCACTGTGCAAGATGGTGGTGGTTCCACAATTGGTGTGGACTGTGTTTACATGGAATGGACTGGGTCCGCCGGTCGTTTATTGGAAATGATTACGTTCAACTACTGGGTGACCATTTGCAACCATTCATGGACCATGTATCCAAACAAAGATGGATTTTTTCCAGGCTGACAATGCGCCATGCCACCGGCCCATAACTATTCGCAATTTGTTTCAAGAACATTCTAGGAAATTCCAGAGGATGATGTGGCCATCGCGATTGCTCGACATGAATCCAATCGAACATTTATGGGACATAATAGAGAGAGATCAGTTCGTGCACAAAATCCTCCACCAGCAACACTTTCGGAATTATAGACGTCTATAGAGGCTGCATGGGTCACTATTTCTTCAGAGGACTTCCAAGGACTTGTGGAACCCATGCCACTTCGCCTTTCTGCGCTTCACCGGGCAAACGGAGGATCAACATGCTGTTAGTAGGGTATCCCATGATTTTTTGTCACCTCAATGTAAAAACAAATAGGAGAAAGAGAGGGGGTGATAAGCACATGTGTTTGTGCCTTCACCCTTTTTTCATCGTTTACAATCCTCTCAATTCCCAGAAAAAAAGGGAACGATTTAGGCGTTTCCCTTACTCCCCACCTTGAGCTCGCTTTAGTGTCCCTTGGCCTTTATTAGAACGGTGTTGTAATCTTATATTTTGTTGAGTGGTAATATTTCAAAGATCAGCGATTAGTTCTTATTTTGTTTTGCATCTGATTCTTATTTATTTTGCCTCTGTGTTTGCTTCACTTGATGCTACTGTGCATATTTGATTTGGAAGAGATCTGCAATGAATTCGCACGCAAAACAACCGAAATAACTCTAACTTTTGGTAAATGAGGGCAGGATTATCCTTAAATTTGAATATTGTATTCGGGATGCAAATTAACATACACTCAACGTCCCAGCGCGCTTCTCACCAACATCCGTAGACAAGCGCTTCAGGGAAAAAATGAACTTCGAACAGCATGCAAGTCAAGTTGCTTCGATTTTTCATACTTCCTCCATTTGATGCGTACATCTTGTTTATGGAATATTTTTAAGAATACGAGTGCGAATTAAAAAATACTTATTTCACCTTTTGAAAAATTATACATGCATTATGAATGCTGTGTAAGTTGGCCTTTTTTTCCCCAGCTAAAGTATTTATTTGTGAAGTTTTATACATACCACGTGAAATCATCTAGTATTAGTACACAAATACAATTATCACCTGAATATGAACAATGCATGCGCTGAATATATGCATGCGTATAATATTGTGAACAAGTGAAAATTTAATTTTATAAACCCACTCTAACTTTTGCCTTTCTTTTAAACGATCGTAATAAATGAATGAAATTTTAGAATAATCAACTTAGTTACTAGTTTACAGTATGCTATAATAAGTGCTTTGTTGCTGATTGATAACAGGTTAAAAGAATCCAATAATGGATACAATCGCCTCTCCTCAAAGTTTTTGGTTGATAAATAACTAGGAAATAAAAATTTAGCCTTTATTAATTTTCTTTCTATATCCTCCTTGTATACGCTACGATGCTGTTATTGTTGATAATCTTGATTAAACCAGTCAGGAAGCCGAATTTATTTGTCATAGTAATAGAAAACTTTGAATTTTATTTATGCTGCCATTTACAAAATTGTATTTATTTTAAAGATTTCAAGGCCAGGATACATTAATGGCATGCTCACTTACTTTTCTTTTATGAGCTACTACCAAATCTATTTTCAAAAATTATACTTAATTTCGAGAAATTTGAAAAGTAAAAATCTAACCATGCTCGTTATTGAATTTGTGGTATTCTTGCAATTCTGCATTATTCCTTTAGAATGTACTTTCTACAATCAATGCTTAACCAACTGTTTAAAAATAAATCCTTTATTTTCTGAAAATTTAAAAGAAAAAAAAACAATAACAAAAAACCATGCATCAGCACTGACTACGAAACTTTTTCGAACACATTCAGAATACTTTAACAAAATTTTACAGTTTATTAATCTGAAACATGATGCCTAAATAAACAATTTGAAAACCCAATTTCTGCAATTACCATCAACAATTTAAAAAATATCAGGGTTTTTTCTGAACTTCCTGTGTAAAATCTATATATGTGTATGTTTGATACATAGTATGCTAAAAGTTAATTTAGTTAAACGCTTGACAAAGTTGAAAATCTCCTTTAAAATTGCCGTCAATGAACGAAAGTGTACTTGCGATTTTTTGTACGGCTTTGTATGTTTATAATATATAGAGTTTCTACACCCTAAGTAATACGAAAAAATAAACAATAAATAAAGTAAAAATGTGCAGCACAATCAAAATCGTACTTCTAGTAATTCTTATTCGAGGAATTATAATTAATAATTGTTCTAGTAATTATTATTCTGTTGTCCAATTCTTTTGAGTGTCTTTGTAAATGAACGATAAATTCTTTGCACACCCTATTCTACTGTTAGCGCCTTACAGTACTCCTCATATGTATATAAATCACAATATGTTTAAAATAATGTAATACCATTAAAAATAAAATGCACCGCAAACGATTTTTTCACCACAGACCGTATGAATCGGAATTCCTTTTAGTGTCCGTGTAAACGAACCTTAAATGCTAAAAAATATTTATTTTCATTAATGAGTATTTCATCGTAAACCCAAAAACATGTAGGAAAAATCAAGTTTGTAAATAATTTTGGAAGTATGTTGAAATATCTTGAAGAACTGTATGTCAACGATTGTTTCAATTATTATACCTTCATAACACTAGAAATATGCAGTTTAAATTTTTCAGCATCACCCTTTATTTTGTAACAGTATAATCTTACAGTAACAGCATCAGCATTCAACTTAGTCTAATCAAAAACAACTTGTGTAGACTAAATTAATCTACTAGTTCAAAAGAATTTTCTTTGAAAAAAAAATATTTTTCTTGAATATTTTTTATTTAAAATATTCAAGTTACGTATAGATATACATATTTGCGCATGTAAACTTCAAACTATGGTACTAGAATAGAATGCAACTCTGAACGTATGCACGTCGAACTTCATTTTTTCGCCAAAGCGTTTGGCTAGAGGGGTTGACGTGAAGCGCGCTGGGACGTTGAATGTTCACGAATTTGCATTCGAGATAGTCTACAAATTTAGTCTATGTTTCTAGTATATCTAATAAAAATTATTTTAACAGGATTAAAGAGTTGGTGATCTTTTGACATGTTCCTATTTTATACACCATTTGTAAAAAGTGCAACACTATGAAGGTATCCTCCGAAATGAATGAAACGAAACCTGCCACTAGCTTTTCGCAGCCCGGGCTCCCCCTATGTGGACAAAGTTCCTACGCCACTGCCATAATCTTATGCACACCCGCTTTCGGATCTCGCCCTTTATAACCATTATTTCCCTCATTACCCACTTTATTACAAAAAAGTTGGTAATGACCTCTCAAACCACATTTAAAGCATTTAGGAGCTGAAGCATCACTAGGCTTCTTAAAATCTATTTTCCTATCCGGAAAAGAACTCGTCTCATTACTCCCGTTTTGCCTCCAATTATTACTAACTTTGTTATCCTCCCTCGGTCTCACTTTTTCATTGTTTACGTGCCTATCTTTGCCTTTAAAACCTTTATATGTAGCTGTATAAGACTTATTTTTATGGTCAAAATAATGGTCACATTCTCTAGCAATTTTAGAAGCTTCTAGCCGTTTACCTTGGTGAGTTAACCCAATATATGACGCAGTGTCCTCATCTAACGTGCTTACTAATTTATCAGTAACTATTAACTGGTTGACCTTTTCATAAGAGTCAGCACCTCTAATCTTACAATAATTTTCCCACATGTCGCTATTAACCGCGATACAAATAATACATGAGTTTCGTTCTGGTTTCTCTTAGCCTTCTTAAAATTTTCCAAACATGCCTTCGGTGTCGGCTCATGTTCCCTTAGAACTAACTCCTTTAATTCCTCATAATTTTCCATTTTTTTCCTTAGTGGTATAAATTAACAAATTATCCGCCTTATCTCCTAACATATTTAGTAGAATTTCGGCCTGCTGGTTTTCCGGTACATTTTTAGTTTTGAATGCCCTTTCTAGACTGTTGAAAAATAAATTCCATCCCTCAGTCCCTTCCGGTACTTTGATAGATAGAGTTTTTACGCTTTTGATCAATTTTTCTATATTACTTTCATTATTAGATTCTCTAGAAACATTAGAATTATTTGCCGATCCTTGAACCCTTATTCTCTCCATTTCTAATTCATGTTCCATCCTTAACTTTTCTATCCTCTCTTCTCTTTCTAACCTTTCGTGTTTTTCTTCGCGCTCTGACTTTTTCTGTTTTTCTAACCTTTCGCGCTCTAATTTTTCCTGTTTTTCTAACCTTTCGCGCTCTAATTTTTCCTGTTTTTCTTCGCGCTCTAATCGTTATGCAACAATAGCGTCAGATAATTCCTTAATAACCCCCTCGTCATACTCATCACTGTCCATTATCTTTTTCTTAAACTGAATTCTAGTATCATCTTCCGCGAATTCAACACCCAATTCTTCGGCTATCCCCTGAAGATCAACCTTTTTTAATTTCAATAAGAAAGCCATACCTTCACCGATTGTTATTACCACCCCACAAGAATAGTTAAACCTACCAAATTAATATTTCCTAAATTTCTAACTTAGTACAGTTACATCTCCACTTATTATACTAATTAATATCCTTCAGATAATCAATGCATTTAATTTATAACTAACCTACTGAATAATCTAATTTTCCTCAACCATTGATATCACACAATTTACTTCCAATAAAACAAAAGATAAAACAGTAATTCGATTTGATTACTATGCAATATAGGTCTCAATTTATACACTTAGATAACCACATACAATTTACATAATAATACTGATACGTTGAAATTGAATAGAAGTATTGATGTCAATCAAGAAAATCCACATAAAGAAAAATTGTAAAACATGCATATATAAATTTCTACAATTATCCTCACTAAAATATTTCCGAACTCAATACTGGTTCTTACACTTAAAACAAATATACTGAAAATCTTCACTTTTATTTTTCCTCACTATGGATCTCTTTTGAGCCTTTTTTTTTCTATTGCTCGCTTTTGGGCCTTTTTTTTCACCATGGCTCTCTTTTGAGCCTTTTTTTCTCACTATGGCTCTCTTTTGAGCCTTTTTTTTCTCACTACTATTGGCCAATTAAAATTCTAAGCAAATGTTTTTATACACTCTTCAAACTTAAAAAATGTTGCTTCATTTAAATATTACTTTAACAATAATTTAAATTTAAATAAAGTTAATTATTCCTTCCAACTATATTAACACAATTAGTAAAGAAAATATCTAAAGAAAGCCAATACTAGCTCAAGTTATTATGACCTTTCCTTAAATATGGTTATTAACACTTTATAGGTAGAGAGTATTGATAAAACACATAAATAATATAGACAATTAACTTAAATTACTATTAATTATACAACAACAAATTTTGGTTCGAGATGTCAGTAGAAGGATATGATCAAAACACCTTACCTTATACTTTATTTGCTGGGGTGCTTTTCTAATCATAGGTAGTTCCACGATGTAGCGGTAATATGGCACAACAGTTTAGTTCTTTCTAATACTGATACGGCACAGGCACAACACTTTAACACACACTCGACGATACGGCACGACACTTTAGCACCCACTCGACGATACGGCACTACACTTTAGCATACAATCGACGCTACGGCACGACACTTTAGCACACAATCGACGATCCGGCATTACCACACTGCAACACGGCTCGCTGGTCACTGGTTTCAGGCGATTCTATCCCACCGCTGCCACCAATTTGTCGGACGTTCCTCTCAGTCCACACAACTTTGAAAAATGTCCGTGGTAGATATAGCTGCCACCACCGATATTACTAGGTGATATCGGTCACCCACTGTGAGGTTTGTGTAAATGAAGACTTACGCTGTCAAGTAACTGAATTATCAGTTTATTAAGAATATATGTACACACTAAATACGCTATTTACAAATATATACAATTACAACTATAGGTGATCCGGTTCAACATTAAATTAGATACAGTAAAGATTGGCTGTGTACTATTCCAATTACACTTTCCACCTCACCCTCAATACACGTTAAATTCACTTTATCGGAGCTCAACCTTGAGTCTCCCAACACAAGTATGCTCGGCCTGCACTTCTTAGCCCAGAGCGCTAAACACCAGGACGTCTGTGTCCTTCGCTCACCAGAATTCCGACATACCAGAAATCCGACGAATCCAGGGGCACATTCCCCCACTCCTTTCTTGTTTAGTGACATGCTGCTAATCTGCTCATCATCCGCATACCTCACTGACAGATGGACATGCCTGTCAGCAATCTTCTCTTCCTCTAACACACCACCTGCATAGGATTATCTGGCAATTCCCCTTTCCACAAAGAAGGAATGTCACCTTGGAAATTCTATACACAACCATACAATACGAAATATTCAAACAGAGAAATAGTAGAAATTCCATTCTTTAGCACAGGTGCTATCAAATCCTGACACTAAGCTCGTAGTAAAGTCTTTTGAAGGTACCGGGATTCCCAAACGAGAAAAATAAGTCGAAGAGCATGTAACGAAGACTTGTAGCATCATTCACTTATAACATCTGACTCGTTGATTTCCAGTATTAGACACAAAGTAAAAACGCACAAAGGAAAAGAAAATTTCCAGAGGCATTAGAACTTTCACTTTAAATAATACCTTAAGATTCACACATCATGCATCCATTTGAGCAGATTTAACCCTCTGAGAGCATTTACGCTTTTCAGAATTTTCATGTAAATATTTTTATATGCAAGATACTTATATATTGAATTTAATTTTATAGTTTAATTTTAAATTACTTTTTTATATTATTCCATCTTAGAAAATTCTTACAGTATAATATTTATTAAAAAATATTTTTGTCTACAGACAATTTACTTTGCTTTCCGGAAACGGAAAATTATGTGATAGCCACTAAAAGTGTTTCAAATCCTATTATTTCAAAAATGCGTAGGTTTGCGCAAAAATTGCCCTATACCACATTAAAATACAGACTTTTAGGAACACAAACATGTCTTTGAAATTTCAGGCAACTTCAGGCAATTTTAAAAAAGCAACTTTTAAGTTTATTATACAGTTAATTTTATATAGGCTGTTCATAATGTAAAATGATATATAAAATTTAATCAAAATGTTACCAGTAGAGCTTTAAAATGTGTTTTAGGGAATTAATAATGATATTTTAAACGAGTTATCATTAGTGGTTACCTTGGTTTAATTTCTGAATACATTTAAAAATCACTAAAATTCACAGAAAAATTCTTTGGCTGAAAAGTGTATCTTCTAAGCTATACAAATAAAATGTAATTTTGTATAATTTAAAAAATGAACGTATATTCGTATTTTGTAGATATTCTTCTAAAATATTTCATTGCAAAAAATTAATTATTTAATGATTATTTTTTGGTCCTATGTTCGCTTTTTCTTAAGGATCGATCCGTGCGACGAAGCAGTCATTGACTGTAATGATTGCTTGCTTTTAAAAAGAGCTTTCCAGTCAGTAATGTTTATTCACATTGAACTACTTTTCTTTGTCGTATTTTCGTTAGAATTAAGTTTTCAATAGCAAATTTAATAAATCCTGTCTTGATATTTTTCTGCTGTGAATATTTATCAAAAAACAAAATTTGGATTAGTATAAAACTATTCTCAAATGTGATTTGAGTATTTGTTTTTTAAAAACGGTTTTAATATTGTTTTCTTGTAACAAATAGGTAGGAAGGTAAAAATACAGTGATTTTTTTTTTCTATTAAGAATGAATTGTTTCCTTAGAGAAATATTGATTAATAGCATTTCTGTTACATCTATCATCCACTGAAACCTATTTAATAACAAGTATAATAGCACGACATGTGGCATTAAATTAGTTTTAGTTCTTCCAGAGCTTCGTCTTTTCATGCGTTAATTAAAATAAAATCGTCAACGTCCTAAATTTAAGAATATTTTATTTTAGTTTGTATTTGATAGTTTTGTCAGCTATTTGCAAAGTAATTAAAAAGATAAAATATTACCGGTAAAGAATGCATATAGTAAGAAAAAAAGAAACATACTATTTTTGAAGGAAAATATTTTGCAACAAATGGCATAAGTGACAGATATCACTCAATGCTTTATTTTCTAAAATATTTTTTATATAAATACATATGCTTATTTTATTAATGCTGTGTGAACATATAAGACATTGACTGATTGGTCTCTATACCTATTTTTATTTAAATTACTGCTGCCATTTACGTTTCGAAATATTTATTTTTGCACAATTTAAGGTAGTTATCGCTAGAGATCGACCGAAAATTTGGTTTATTTTTTTATTTTGGCCCAAATTCTGAGTTTCGCCAAGAAACTCGTTTTTGACGAAAATGCGGCAGAAAATTCGGCCAGACCGAAGCTATCTGTATTCCAAAAATCTTGTTTTTTTCTCCAGAAATTTTCAACATTCTTCACTGATTTGAGCTGCATCTGCTCAAATGAGACTATTTATAACTTGATAACTTGTTCTTCAATGTTTCCAATTATTAATCATGACTGATTCAAAACGTGAGTACATATTATAAAGCAAGCAATGCATACATGACTAAACTTTTTCACGTGCTCACACTAGTGATGGGCGATTCTGGGAATTTTGAGAATCGATTAAAATCGACATCGTATAAAGTGACATCGATTATAATAAGAATCGATTTCTAAATTCTAGAATCGATACTAAAATCGATATTTCGATAGTTTTAGATTTTACACGGTCATACTCCTCACTCCCATTTAGGGAGGCACAGAAGTAAGCTATTACAGCTTTTAGAGTCGAATAATAAGGATTTATCTTTTATTATTTTTAGATACAATTTTAATAATAATTTATATTATATTTAACTTTATTTATTTATTTTTTTTTTGAGAAAGATCTCGGTTAGATAAAAAAAATAAAAGTAAGAAATGATTTGTGTTAGGATTTCCATTAAGAGTTGCAAATCGTTTCATCATGAATATTATATATGGTATATTTATAATATTTTAACTGTTAATTTTGCTATTATGTTTAATTCATTGTCTTGATATATGGTATATTAAATGTCAAAATCAATAGTCATTATTTATTATTTTTTAATATTAAAGTAATACATTGAAATTATCATTATTTATTATTTTTTTTATATTAAATAAATACATTGAAATTATGATTAGTTAAGCCTATGTGAAATGTAGTAACAATGTGAGCATTGTGCTGAGATGTTAATTGGATAAGTTTGTGGTTTATTATGTGCGGTGATTATTTCACTTTTAAATGAGTCGATTTTGTGATTTTGCATTTATTGTACTGTGAGTACTATGATTCTTATTATATGTGGTGTGGGATGGTAGTATTATGGTCGTGTATTGTTTCCTTTTGGAGGTTTGAGTACTGCTTTAAAGCTTTGTACATATTGTATCTATTTTCATTTTATAGTTGTATTATTCTAGATCCTTTTTTTTAGTAAATTATATTAGTCAAGATACTCGATTATTTAATTGTAATTTTTCTATTTTTATCTTTTTATTATATTTGTATTATCTCTTATATTATGGCAGTACTTAGTAAAAATCTCGATCCTGGCAAGATACACAATGCTTCTTTGCAGTGTAGTGCCCGGTACAGGAGCAATAATAGGGTTACTCCTGGACCGTCATCCAGTTTCCATATACATGCTCCTCCTCCTCAATTATATTTTCAGAAATGTTCTGATATCCGATGTAAAACTTGTCCATCTGCTTCTCAGTCACAAATCGTATCAGATCCTCATATTTCTATTTTTTGTAAGGCTTTTAATGTAATTTATAGCATAAAGTGTAACATTTGCAATTTGAAATATATTGGTGAAACTTCTGGTCCTCTTCATATACGCATGAATCAGCATCGGTCAGATTCTGATAAAAATTTAGCAAAAAATATACAGTCTACAGCTGAAATACAGCATTTTCATAAACATAAATTTAAAAATACTACTATTGAAATAATACAAATTCAGAAAAATAAATCTGAGCGTCTCTATTTAGAGTCTTCATATATGAAATATTATAATACAATTTATCCTTATGGTCTTAATAGTGAAGTTTTTAAAAGATCTGTTAAAGTTTTTTCATCTATAAATGATACTACAGATTATTCTCCAATTTATCATAGTTTAAATCATCTTATAAATCCTAAAACTACACGTAACAAAAGAGGAAAAGGTTCATCTTCTAGTATTACTCCTAAAAACATTATAATTCAACAAATTAATAATCTGCATCGTAATTATTTAAAAAATTACAATTGGTTTCTAATACGTAAATATATTTTTGGAATAAAAAAGAAACGTATAGTACAATATTTAAATATTTTTCTCAGTAAAACTTACTCTAAACATTTTTCAGATGTTTTTTATGATCTCATTATGACTCGTATCAACCTTTACAATATAAATTTACTAAAAAAACCTAAAAATTTACAAACTAATACTCAAATGGTAATTACTTTTTCTAATCCAATATTTAATAAAATCAATATTAATTCCATATTAAATGATAAAAACTGTCAATTTCCTATTAATAATATTCATATATCTAAAACCTTTAAGTATCCCATATCTATCGGCAGAACGATTTTTAACTATAATTCTTTCGCTAAATCTTCTTTTGATGCTAGTACATTACCCTGTAAATGCAATGACCCCTCTCTACAAAAATATATAAATAAAGATCATGGACATATTATTACTGGTAATCTTAATCTTGTAGATGATTTACAACTTAGAAGAATTATGGGTTATGGGACCAAGTACAGAATTCCATCCAAATTAAACATTAAATCTATCATAAAACAATTTACATATGATATAGATATATTTATTTATAAACTTGCAATTTATTATAATAAACCCATTGAATATTTTAATCAATGGAAAATATTAGTTATCGATAAATTAACCAGGTCCTTAAAATATAATATTTCACACCTAGAATATGTAAATACACAGCATCTATTTAAGCAAATCAATAAATTACAACAAAACTTTGTAATAACTTATGTTGATAAATCTCCAAATAATTATGCAATTATTTGTAAATCTTATTATCATCAACTACTTAAATCTAGTATATCTAATAATAACACATTCCAAAAAATTAATGATAACTTACTTGCCAATAATCGTAAAATTAAAGGATTCTATAAATTATTAGACATTAACCCTACTAACTTTAAATATCCTTATCTAGTCCTTATACACAAATTTCATAAGCATCCTGTTAAATTCAGAACAGTTACAATTGGTTGCAATTCTTATAATAATGTTGCTAATAAACTTCTATTAGTAATTCTTAATCAAATATATAATATCACAAAAAAAAAGTGATAATACACATTGCATAAAAAATAGTTATGAACTGGTCCATATTATGAAAAATCTTAAATGTATAAAAAAATATCACTACCTACAATTTTAAAGATTTATTTAATAATATCGATTTATCGGATTTACATAATATCATAAATGAGCTTTTTAAAAAAATATCAACACGAGTTGGATATATCACATAATATCGATTCTGATTATTTTCATACCTTAACTAATTTCATTATCTATAATAATTTTATCATGCACGATAACAATATATATATTCAAAATGTTGGTATACCACAAGGTGGTAGTACATCTTGTGTATTATCTGACTTATATTACTATGAACGACATTATTTAAATAATACAATACATTTATATCGATATATAGATGATGTAATTTTACTTGATACTGATAACACCTGTATATCTCAATTCCCTGTTGATTATCCTTCTAATCTAGAACTTTCAAAAAACCTACTTTTTAATAATACAATCAATTTCTTAGATATTAAAATTATATTAAAAGAGAACAAATTTATAACTGATATTTATGACAAAAGGAAAGAATTTAATTTTAAAGTTAATACCTTTTACTAATTTTAAATCATGTCTTCATAATTCTGTATATCGTAATATAATACTTAACCATTTATATAGAATAAAATGTCTATAATCTTCCCATTTAATTAATACTAATATTAAAAAGCTTGTATATGATGCTATAAATAATGGTTATCCTAAAAAATTCATATATTCTTTAATTTATAATTAGATATTACATGATCTTATAATTAATTCTTTGCGTAAAAAATGTATAAAAAAATTATAAAACATAAAAATAATAATAAAAAATTAAAAATGTTAAAAAGTAATAAAAAAAAATATATAGGTTGGTTGGGTGGGTATATGTTAGAGTACGGAGGGAGGGTGGTGTTGTCTGGATAAAACACGCAAAGGTTAATTATTTATTAAAAAAATGAGAGTGGGTTATTTAATTTTACATAATTTTTAAACTGTTTAATTTACACCAATATATGGATATTTGTCTAGTTATATCTATAGTTAAATAGCTATATTTTAATTATCAAATTATTTTTAATGTTATTGATATAATATTTAGTATTACTATTAATAATATTATTACTATTATTATTTTTTATATTAATTTTTAATTTTTATTCTTTTATTTTTATTTTATTTTATTTTATTTTTTAATTTTTATTATCCTATATTAAGATAATGAGTTTTTACCATGTATAGTCACAATAAATTTTACTGATTAAAGTAACAATAATGTATTTTAAGTTATATGTTAATATGAATGTTATCTCTTAATTCTAATTTTAATCATTTTATTAATTTAATTTTACGTTAATATCGATTCTTAATTATTTTCTCCGGTTCAATTATATTTCCATTCAGCTTTATCTTTTTTGCTTGTTATGGATAACTATTATTTTTACTTTCAACTCCTTTTTGTAAAATATCTTTGTTCCTTGTTTAATAATTTGGTTTTTGTGTGATGGTAGTCCCAAATTCGTATTGTTTTGCTTTTTCATGGCAAATACGAAGATGAAACCACACACTCCATTTGTAGTTCCAAAGTATTTGGGACCTGAAGATTCTGCTTTGGTTCTACAAATTTCATTTTTATTCATATTATTCTTTTTTCCTTCCATGTTCAATGTGCTATAAGTTATTAAATTCTATGGTTAATTTCAAATGGTTAATATTGTTTACTATAATTCAATTTAATTCTTCGTTTTGGTTTATTGTTTTATTGATAAAATCCATTGGTGAATCTTGTCTACTTTTAATGGTATTATATATATATATATATTTTAATCCGAAACACATGTATTTTCTACATACTCCTTCAACCAAACAATTGGAGCCTTACTTGCTTTAAACGTCATTCTTTTTAAAAATTCGCATATGAATAAAATTTTGAAAGCTCCAAATTTATTCAAAAAAAAAAAATTTTTCAGTCTTTTTAAGACCTCCTATAAGGGTGTGGGAAACGCACATATTGCAAATTTTCTTTCAAAATAGCTGTGATGATTTAATTGCACAATCAGCACATGCTAATTATTAATTATCCACCAATTTAAAAGCAGAAATTCTGCTTAAAAAAAATGTGACTAAACTTTTTTTCTCTTTTAAAATATATATCGCCTCATCTCATTTACAGCTTATAAAATATTATTCTTTTTTAATGTTTACCAAATTTTCAGCAGTTAACAGAAAAAAATGTTGTTTTCCTAAGAATAATTAACAGTGAAACAACATACTTTTCTCTGGTTAACAAAGAAATAAAAATACAGCGGAGCGTCGATTATCCGAAGAAGTTGGAAGCGACCTAAGTTCGGATTAATGGATAACTGTACCTTCAATGGTCGGGCAGCGCATAACATATCATCGGCAACAAATCGGTTAATTCTGCACAAAAAAATCATTTACCTAAATTAACTGTTTACAAGCCGAATTAATATCGCAATGTAATAATAATTTTGTTTTTCTCATATTACAACTTCAAATGTTTTGATTTATGCATACAAATTTAAAAATGTTCTTCTTGAGTATTTTCTCGAATTCCAAAAACATTTAGATTCCTAGTGGTCAAATGTGAGTAATATAGAGAAACGATAAAAACAAAAATTATATTTTTATGTAAATTAAGGAATTTGCATACTCTTTATACCTGTGATAAATGCTTAAACATATTTTTTTTTTCAAAAGTTAAAATCAACCTTATATTTTATAGGAAAAATAAGAACATCGTAATTATATTGGAAAATATATGTTTTGCATTGCAAACAATACTATGTTCCCTTTTGGGAACATTGGCGTTTAAACGGTTAAAAAGAGTAGCCCCCAAATCCTTTTACATAACCAATGAATACCCAGAACAAATCAGAAAAGCACCTTATTAGAATGAAAATATATCCAAAATTTGAAGAAAATCCGTAAACCCATGCCTGTATTGAATTTTGTCCCTCCCCGTCCTTCACCCCTATGTGTTAATAAGGTATAATGGTCAACATTATTCGATTGCCATACCTTAGAATATCTTGACATCCGTAAGTCTTCAATAGTACGCCTAATATTTGAGTTTGAAATTTTTATTTTTAGGAAAATCTGGTTTGAAAAGAAAACCTTAATCCTTTCTTTTACGAAATTTTACATCAATTCTACCAATCAATTCAAGATATTTGAAGTCTACAAGTCAAGACCTTTAAAATGATACACTACAAATTGAGGTAAGGGAAAAAGTAGAAAAAAGGCTTAAAAATGCCCACTGGAGTCTGAAAATTGAACTATATTATAAAGAGATATACAGATATGGATAGCCCAGACCAAGACCTTTGCAACGATATGTCACATGATCCATCCATACCTGTATTGAATATTGCCCCCCTTTGCCCCCCACCCCCTATGTGCTACTAGGGTATAATGGTCATCACTATTCGATTGACCAAGTTTAAAATATCTTGACATCCGTAAGTTTTACCCCTCTAAAATCAACGGTTCGCCTAATATTTGAGTTTGAAATTTTTACTTTTAGAAATATCTGGTTTGAAAAAAAAATGGTAATCCTTTCTTATACGAAATTTTACATCAGTTCTACCAATCAATTCAAGATATTTGAGGTCTACAAGTCAAGACCTATAAAATGATACACTACAAAGTGGGGGAAGGGAAAAAACCCCAAAAAGCTTAAAAATGCCCCCTGGAGTCTGAAAATTGAACTACATTATGAAGATATATACAGATATGGATAGCCCAGGCCAAGACCTTTGCAACGATATGTCACATGACCCACCCATACCCGTATTGAATATTGCCCCCCCACCCCCTATGTGCTGCTAGGGTATAATGGTCATCACTATTCGATTGACCATATCTTAGAATATCTTGACATCCGTAAGTCTTACTCCTCTAAAATCGACGGTTCGCCTAATATTTGAGTTTGAAATTTTTACTTTTAGAAATATCTGGTTTGAAAAAAAAATTGGTAATCCTTTCTTATACGAAATTTTAAATCAGTTCTACCAATCAATTCAAGATATTTGAGGTCTACAAGTCAAGATCTATAAAATGATACACTATAAAGTGGCGGAAGGGAAAAAAAACCCAAAAAGCTTTAAATGCCCCCTGGAGTCTGAAAATTGAACTATATTATGAAGCGATATGCAGATATGGATAGCCCAGGCCAAGACCTTTGCAACGATATGTCACATGACCCACCCATACCTGTATTGAATATTGCCCCCCCCTGCCCCCACCCCCTATGTGCTGCTAGGGTATAATGGTCATCACTATTCGATTGACCATACCTTAGAATATCTTGACATACTTGAGTCTTACCCCTCTAAAATCAACGGTTCGCCTAATATTTGAGTTTGAAATTTTTACTACTACCATTAAAACAATAGAAAGGGAAAGATCGATTCAACCTGAAACGTAGATCGATTTCAAGCATATCAAAAAAGTAACAACACTACTTGTATCTAAAAATCGATTTCAAAATGCGATTTCAATTTTAGTAAATCAAAATAAAAATAAAATCTATTCTGACATCGACATCGATCTACTACACAAGGTTCTGTACTGATTCGATCTACTACAAAAGATCGATCTACTACTTGCATTCAAGATAGTTGCGATTTTTCATCTAGGCTTTATCACCTTGTAATGTGATTGGTCAGTGATTTTGCGTCTGTTTTTGACTCAAAGGACTGGCAAGATTTTCGGCGGGGAAAAGGAAACTGTGAAGATAGAGGATTTAAATAGGGTAGACGAGAAAAGGTTTGGTTTATTTTATGACAGCCGATTATCAACACGAGGGATATAGGTACAAAGGGCAGAAGACGCCCTCCGTGGGGGGAAGGGGTGGGCGAGGAAAGGAGAGAATCTTCTGCATTTTGATAGACTTCCTTTTTTTATTATATATATATATTATTATTATTATTATTTTGAAAAACTATAAAGAAGAAGATAATTACAGAAAAAAGACAATCCCCATTAACTTATGTAAAAACGAGGGGGGGAGGGTTATGTAGATTATTAAACATGTTTACACACCCATATATAATTCTAGACATTATATGTTGCTTATTTTCTTTAAAAAAAAAAAAAAAAAAAAAAAAAAAAAAAAAAAAAAAAACTTTGTTTTTTTTCTTTGTTTGTATGATGTTATTTAAAAAATAATAATAACCTAATCCTTACAAAATTCGAATATGTTGTTAAATATAACACATTTTACTGTTTTTATAAATTGTCTGTCTTTCAGTCTGTCTATTTGTTTGTCTCTTACAAAATTTTGTGGGCGCTCTATCTCAAGAACTTATGCCTGGAACCTCTTGAAACTTTAGATTCAGCTAGACTTTCATATAAATTGGTGCTGATTACTTATGGTAAAAATCGCTCTACAGGAGGGGCTGTTATGTTGTATTTTTCATGATTACTGCAAGATAGATACCTCAAGAACTAATGCACGTATTTTTGCCAAACTTCAGATTCGGTTTGATATTAACGTAAATTGTTGATAATTAAGTTTTGATTTAAATCTAACGGCAGGTGACGCTGCTTTTTTTCTGATTTTTGCGATAATTGCATCTCAGAAACTAATTCAGAAAATTTCATCAAGCTTCACATTCATAAGTTTGGTGCTCATTAGGTTTCAGTGTAAATAACTATGCAGGAGGCGTTGCTATGCTGCTTTTATCAGTAGTGTTGAATTTAGATATTTTTCACTGGGAGGGATTTTTATGTCTCCCTGAAGGGGCATTCTATACTTCAGAGAAGGGGGGGGGGGTGGACTCTTGTACATGAAGCTTCAATATTTTCGTGAGACATTTCAAAGATCCGGGGCGGAGGTGTTCCTCTTCGGGCTAACCCACTGCCTCCTCTACAATGCCTTCTCTCTTGTGACGTAGTGGGGGCGGTTTCCCTGACAACGATCGCGTTCTGAGCTTCGTGGCGATTGTGGAACCAGTAGGGTTAGTGATTTCGCCTCCACTTCATGACGTTTCACGCTTGTCGTCTGCTCAGTGAAAAGGCATTGTAGAGGGGGTAGTGGCTAACCCCTGAATTCAACCGCTTTTTCAGGATCTACAAGATTTTATTGATCATATCTCAAGAACTCCTGAACGGAATTTCATCAAACTTAATATTCTATTAGATATTATCATACGTTGTTCCTGATCAGGTTTTTGTGTAAGTTATATAATACTGCTCTGCTATACTGCATTTTTCACGATATTAGTGATAGCTATATCTTAGAAACTATGCATGGGATTTAATCAAATTTCATATTCGGTTAAACTTTCACATAAATAGATTCTTATTAGGCTTGAGTGTATACTGCATAACAGGTATCGCTGTGATGCTCTTTGAATTGCATATATTTCGGTTACAGACATCTAAGAGGGGGTGGACCGAAATTCAGCGATTTGTTTGGAAAACGCAATGCTTTTATTTTCTTTTAAAATGTTCATACTTCAACCTATATTTTTTAAATCTTCATGATGGGCATAAATAATTTAAATTTGACATTGACAATGTGTTAGTGCATTTCGAAGTTTTATCATGTATGAGATAGAAGACTTTTTGAGATTGGCACATCCGACTGCTTTATCTTCAACTTTTGAAGCAAAATAAAAATAATATCTTCTGAGAAATCGATTAAAAATTTTATAGTATCGATTAAATCGAGTTGACCATAATATCGATTAAATCGATTTAAAAAATCGAAATCGACCATCACAGCTCACACACTTTCACAGCTTCAGATTTGACGGAAATAGAAAACAATTTGTTTGAAACATTAGAAGTGTTTAGAATACTCTTTGGTAAACTACTAGTATAACAAATTATCATTTACAAAAATCATTATAAAAGATAAATTGAAGTGTGTTGTGTATATCTAAAACTAAAATACTTTTTAATTAAATGAAATTCGTATCATTCGAATATCTTTCTTTATCGTTGAAGAATTATATAGTTTTATTTTATATGAAAATAAAAATGTTTTGGGTCTAAGGCATAGAGCCAACTTGGGTTACACGTATAATTATTAATGTTTATATATATTTAATAAATACGTATAATCAATTAATAACTATGCATATTTTATAAATGCATATGATTGATTAATAATTATATATATTTATGTATATATTAATTATTTAAAGAAAATGGGGGCATTTTCGTTTTTTTTTTTTACGTTTTCAACCGAAAATAGAAACATCACAGAAATTCGGTTTCGGTTTTGGCCTTAAAAACCTGTTTCGGTCAATCCTTAGTTACCGCTATGCATCACAAATATCACTGTTATATCGTTGCTATATTGCGATATTAAATTTCTGATATAATTCTGCCCTTATTATTAGTATTAGTATTGTTTCACTCCTATATTTTCATTTACGTACTTACTTTTTAAAGCAAATTTTACACTTCTTTTGTTTATGTGTTTTTAAGAACGTCCTTTAAAAATGGAAAGCATTTTTAAAATGTTTTACGTTTCTTTTCCTATTAGTTTATGTCCTATGTGTTTAATTTGTCCTATGTGTTTAAATTCATTAATCATCGTTCATGTAACTCTTTATAAAGTCTTTTCATTTTAGTATTTAAACTATTTTCAACTCTACCATACTTTTTCAATGGCAGCACTTTAATTTTCTTAATTCAGTGGTACTGTCCTTTTTTTCTTTGCATATATTTATCTTTATTTGGTGGTAACATAATTTAATTTTATTTTATTATTTACGTTTCACTTTATTTAGTGGCAACACCATTTAATTTCATTTATTATTTACGTTTTACTTCATTCAGTGACACCATCTTTTAATTTTATTTCGTTATTAACGTTTCAGTTTATTTAGTGGCAGTATCTTTTAATTTTATTATTATTATTATTATATTGTTGTTGTTGCTTACATCTTACTTTATTCAGCGGCGTCGTAATATTTTAATTTTATGCATTTCACTTTATTAAGAAGCAACATCTTTCTATTTTATTTCGTTATATGCATTTCCCTTTATTTTGTGGCAATACTATATTAATCTTTGAATGGTGGCAACACTCTATGCAAAACCTTTTCTCCCCCACCCCCACCAAAAAAAAAAGATTATTTTCTTTGAAAATTTTCGTTAATTTCATTTACAAAATTTTAAAAATACACTAGACAATTTCTGAATTAAAAAAAAACTTCCATTACATTCATTCTTAAAAATAAATCAGGTAAAATTTTCCTAAATCTAATTCACCAAATGTTTTTATTTATTTTTTTTTTAAAAATCTCGAACAACAACAAAAAAAAATTGTTTCTCTTTGATATTTTTAAAAGAACAATTTTTAAGAAAAAAATTAATTTACTAAAATAAAACAAAAAAGAATCTACAAAGTTTTTCTATCACTTAAAAAGTTCGCAAAATGAAAATTTTTTTAAAGAAAACTTTTTATATTACGCGAAAAAAATCTCCAGAAAATTTTTTTAAAGAAAAAAAAAATAATTTCCCAAAATAAAAATTCTCAAAAAATTTTCTATCATCTGAAAAAGAAAAAAATAATAATTTCCCGAAATTTTTGTATCTCGCGAAGAACAAAAAATTTAACAAAATAAATAAATAAATAAATAAATAAATAAATAAAATAAAATAAAATAAATAAAAACAAAGAAAGAAAAAAATTCAAAATGAAAAAAAAGAGTCTTCTTAATTTAAAAAATCTAATTCTCGTTAAATATTTAATTTCCCCCATTAATAAAATCGTACTCTAAGACGTAAAAACCTGATTAGTTTACACTCCCGCTGTTATCTTTGTCGCAGAAACAAAACTTTGCCTTGTAACATTTAGCGTCGAGCCGCTAAACGTAAATGATAGAAATATTTTTTTAGAAGTTCAATTAAACATATGTGTACAAACTCCCCCCTTTCCCCAATATTTTGACCTAATTATAGTTTTGAAATAATCCATAGTACATTGCTAAAACATGTAGCAATTTAACCCTGTACTCAAGCTACAAATCTTTAAAAAATGTTACTGGTGCAGATTATTGATATTAATAAAAAAAAAAAGAAAGAAAAAGAAAAAAAATCGATTTCTTACTTTATGTGTGTGTGTGTTGTGTGTGTGTATATGTGTGCTCTGCTCTGCTACTGTAGTGATTTTTAATGCGATTTTCAATGCAATTATTTATTTTTTTTTCTTCTATATTTTAGAGTTCGCAGTATTTTTTGGAACCGAGAATTTCCCACTCCCTAAAAAGGAGTGAAAATATGTCACTCCGTTGTCCAGAGTGAAGTGAAATACCTCGAAATAGAGGTCTGCACGGGCCGAAATTTCCAGGCCCGGGCCCGGCCCGAAAGTTAAAATTTCGGCCCGGGCCCGGCCCGAACGAAAGAAATAATGGCCCGACCCGGCCCGGCCCGAAAGTTAAAATTTCGGCCCGAGCTCGGCCCGGTCCGGATAAAAGTTTAAAATTCGGCCCGAACCCGGCCCGGGTCGAGTGAATTTCTACAGAACATTGATCTTTAATCTTAAGGAAGAGTTCTGACCAAAAAAATTATATTCGTCTTTTTTTTTTTTTTTTTTCCATGTTTATAATCTCCATTTATGCAGAAGTGCCGTAGGCTGCGATATTTATGCTTTTAAATGAATCTTTGTTTGTTGTATGTAAATGTTTCAGTTATCACTAGTAAGGTACCTGTAGCCAATATGGACACCCCAAGGAAAATGTATTTTTTTCACCCCCATGTACAAGTCATAGGACTCCAAAAATATGTGACCACTATCCTTAGACTATTGACTATCATTATTAAAATTAGCGACCTTGTAACTATTCTGGTTTAATTTAAATGATAAAAACAAAAAAATGTTTCCAAGTGTCCATATAAGGAACTACCTGTCCCTATTATGGACAGGTGTTTCCTTATTGACTTTCTACACAGTGTGTATGGAAGAGCCACTTTTCCAAGGGATTTTAGAGGAGAGGGAATAAAAAAATGTATCTTAAAATATTCGTAGGAGGAGGGGGGGCAGTAAATATCTTCAGAAAAGGGGTGTCATTCTCTGTTTTTATCCTTCGAAGACCCATGCAAAGCCCCTTAGTTACTAGTAAATATTATGAAATAATATTGATGGTTTTGCTTAGCTTTATTGCATCTGTTAGCGTATTTACATCTGGTATTACTCAGTCCTCACAGCATGGACAAAGAGAAACTTTTTCACCAAGGGCAGTAAATCCCACATAATCCTCATGAACATATCTGCCACATGTGATGCATGGCCACATGTTTGAAAAAGCATCAGTACTGCAAAAGAAGCAGTACCAACTCTCCTTTGTTGAGGAAGTCCTACCATTGGTACCTACGATTTCGCCAACATATATCCTACTGGGGGGCTTTTTATTTTTCTGCAAGGGTTTTTTGGAGGAAGATTTTTGGGGGATTGTTCAAATGGCATCTTGTTGAACAAAGATTTTACCACTTTTATGCCTTTTCAATTTATTGTTTGGCAACGTTGAATTTTCTTCATTCTTACAGTTGTAGTCGAAGGTGACATAAGCTGTCCATATTGGGAACCGGGCGTAGTTTTACTAAATCTTGTAACAAATGAATAAGAAAAATATTTTAAAGCAAAATATGCAATAGCAATCGAAAATATGTTTTATTAGCTTTCTAAAATATTCCACTTTTCAACATTTAATGCAATTTTACCATATCTAATAAAAATTTAAGCTTATAAGTAATTAAGATCAGCACATATTGAAACAACAAATTTCCTTTTAAATGGCGAACAGCGCGTTTTTCTTATACTTTCCAGCCTTAATTATCTTTTCAACTGCTTTTCTTCGCGAAAATGTTGAGCCATCTCTCGATCAAAATTTTTACCTTTAAAAATATTAGGGGTGTCAATATTGAGAGCCCTGTCCATATAGGGTACAAATACCTTATTATTAATCCATATTCCCTGTAATGGAAACAAAAAATCAAAAAAGCGGTATATGGTAAAATTTCCAAAGACGAAATCGCTTTGGAACGAAAAAAAAAAATGCATTCCCTTCTTAATAGATGTAAATGTTTAATATATTTTTTCTCCCGTATTGTTGTATTCATTTTGCATGGATGAACATTTTAAAAGAAACTTTCAGTTTTCAATTTAACAAAAAATTCCGTCATAATCATGTTTTTTTTTTTTTGTGTGTGTGTGTGTGTGTGTGTGTGTTTAATTCTATTTAAAAACGCCTAGTAATCTACGATTCTTTAAAAGGAATAAATTCTAATGTTTAATTGTAGAATAATGACGGCTTAAAAGTATATGCTTTTTTTTGCAGAAATTTTTGGATAAAGCCAAATATTACTGATTTATAAAAAGTCGAGAAAAGGATTTTCATATAAGAAGATTCAATAGGAACTGATTATTTTGGTCCATGAAAACTAGGAAGAATAGAATCAGTCTCGGCTTTGTACGGAAAAAAAAGCTAGACCCGGCCCGATACTCCAGCAAAAAAATTAAGTCCCGAGCCCAGCCCGGCCCGAAAAGATTAGTGACTAGGCCCGGCCCGAAAGGATCAGTGACTAGGCCGGGCTCGGGCTTCGGGCCGAGGCCCGGCCCGTGCAGACCTCTACCTCGAAATACGAAAAAGGAATTCGGTTTCAAACATTTAACCTAAAATAATAAATTTTCTTTTTTGTGATTTTTGACTATTTAATCGCTTTTTATCGCGATTTTTTAGCATTTTATCGCATATCAACTTGATATTCATCAAAGGAACTAGATTTGAAACTTTTATCCAATTATAGTAAATTTTTACTTTCGTGAATTTTTAACCTTTTTGCGATTTTTAATGTAATTTTTACGCTTTTTCGCGATCTGCTGCGAATTTTTGATATTCAAATTTTGACCAAAATGAAATTCTGCTGTCTTTTCAATACATTTTTTTCGGATTTCGTAATACAATTTTCGAGTTTTTGTGATTTTTTTTGATGCAATTAATATTTAGTGTGTAGTGTGCGATTTGCTACCATTATCCCACATTAGTAAATGAAATCTAATATCAATTTTTCAATGTAATATAGTATTTCTTTTCTCTTTTCGACGAAGTTCATTCGAAATTTGTGCAGCGATTTTAAAATTTGTTGCAATATTTTATTGAGATTTTTCAATGCTTTTTCGCAATTCGTGCTGTTCTTTTTTTATGAACACGCGGACAACGCCGGGCAAGTTAGCTAGTGATTAAATATTACGCTTGCTTTCATTAAAATTAAACACATGCCATTCCCTCATATGCATATGTAAAAAAGACAATTAGATACGTATGTAGATAGGTATGTGCATCTATAATTAATTAATTAATAACGTATATAAATGCATATACACTTTTTACTAAGGATCGGGACATACGCGCTCCGTTGGAGTATTGTTCTATTCTATTCATAACATTTTAAAGAAAATAATCTCTGCATTTTATTTTTGAATCTTGGAAAAAAGTGACTGGAAAAAAAGAGACAGAAAATATAAGAGCTGAAAAAGTACCACGGAAAAAAGTGACAAGCATTTGATAAATATTGAACTTGTCGATAAATAAATGATAAAAACTAAAGTGGTAACAATTGTTTCATTTATATCATTCTCGTAGGCCAGCGGCTAACAACCAGGCGTACGCGCACCTTTGGGGATACAGCTGTGGACACAGTAATGGCGAAAATCACAAAAAGGTAGAAATAACAATATATTTTTTAATGGTTTATTGCATGGTTGAGAAAAAATAATTACTAATGAAAAAAATTATATATTTGTATTATATTATTAAATTATATTAATCTAATAATTATTAGACATTATATACACAAATTTATTACGTAAATATAAATATAAAATATAATAAAATATTAATTTATAATTTAATAATAATAGTAATAATATTTAAATTATTATATATAATTAAGATTATAAAGAATAAAAATATAAATGATAATTAAAAAAATAAATATAATAATAAATAAACAAATATAAATATAATATAATGTAATGCATAGTATTATATATCTATATATGTGTGTGTGTGACATTTTGAGATTGGGGCCAGTTGCATTAGCCGCAAGTTTCCCCATCTTATAACACAGGAGTGGTGGTGAAATAAAAAATAAGTAAATAAATGAAAGTATAGGGCTCATGGCAATTCCAAAAAAAAATTATTTAAATGCAATCATATGCAGAGGGAAAAATGCTCTCCCCTTCCAGAGCAACATTCCAAAGAAAAACATTCGTCCTAGCTTTAAAATCGCTCAAATACGAAACATCGTATAAAAGTCCATCCATCTCTAGGTCTCTCTAGCTTAAGTCAAAAAGAAAAACTTCTAGAACTTTCCATAACCTCTACTAAACACGATTTTTTTTATGTAAACAGAAAATAATATCAAGCGAAGAGATTAAAAACAACAGACTCGATTTTTTGCAAATGATAATTTTATTTTAAAAGATTATTATTTAACTAATTTATAATCGAAAGTAATCAAAATTCGAATATATTATACAGACGATAATTTAACACACAAAAAAGAAAAGAAATGAATTTATTGGTACGCAATAAATATAAAACGCGAAGAAGAAAATAAAATAAAAAGAATGATATTTTTGAACAAATACGTTTTTGGAATAAATTTAATAAGACTTAAAAAAGGGTTGATAAAAACAGGGGGAAATGAGTTTTATTAGGAATTTTAAGGAATGAATAAAGTTTAATTAAGAATATTTTTAATTAAGAGACATCTTTTAAAATTTACGTATATTGGAATAAATGTTTTTTAGGGTGAATTAAGAATTTATATAATTTCTATAAAGATTAATAGATTGTATCTAATAACAGGATTTTAATTTAATAAGTTGCAATAAATACGGAACATTGTTAAAAGGAAATTAATATAGTATGAGGTTAATTTTGGCGAAAAAAAATAATTTTTGTAATATATATATATATATATATATATATATGTGTGTGTGTGTGTGTGTGTGTGTGTGTGTGTGTGTATGGACACTATAGGGTAAAAGGTGATCGGCAACTTGCAATTTTAAACGTTTTGTTAAATATCTAGAAAAATACATGAGGAATTATTCTGAAAATCTAGTTGTGTAAACGGAATAGTACAGGTCATATATTTTTGTAAAGATTTTTTACCTCAAAATTCCTTAGGGGACCATCAACAAATTGAAAAAGAATGAATACTTTTGAATAACCCTGTCAAAACTAATTTAGCAAAAGCGTCCAAACTGCAGATTATGATTACATGGCTTATTTTTGTAAATTGTGTTCATTTTTATGAGGATCGCATTTGAAAACTCGTAGAAAAATTGAAATTTTTATAAAAACAGTCCCAAATTTATTCAAGTTTTTTGCTTATAATTTGCAGAGTTCTTAATATATAAAATCAGAAACATGACAAATAATATTGTACATTACTGTGAAATCAGAATTTAAAATTATTATTAAAAATTGTATGAAAAATGAGCAGGTCTACTAAAAAATGTTTCACTGTGCATGCCTCACCGCATTCAAAATGTATTTTGAATAATATGTTAGCTAAATGTAAAGACCAACTTTTGCAAAAGTCTCAAAAACATAGCTTGAAAATAATTGTCGATAAAATAAGCTCAAAATCCGTTATTCCCAAAATGAAGCAAAAAGATGAGGGATTGTATCCATATATATATTATTTAGTGTCAATATAGCATACACAATATTGCACGAGCTATTATATTTGGATACAACCCCTCATCTTTTTGTTTTATATTGGGCATAACGGATTTTGAGCTTATTCTATAGGCGATATTTTCAGAATTTTCAAGCTATGTTTTTGAGACATTTGCAAAAGTTGCTCTATACATTTAGCTAACACATTATGCAAATTACATTTTGATTGCGGTGACGCATGCTCAGTAAAAATTTATTTTGTAAACCTGGTCATTTTCCCTACATTTTATATTATTTTTTAACTCTAGTTACAGGATACTACGTATAATATTATTTGTCATATTTTCTGAAACGAATTTTTTAATTTTTTATTAAGAGCTCTGCAAATTATAAGCAAAAAGCTTGAAAACAAAAAATCAGGACTGTTTTCATAAAAACTACGTGTATATTTTTCTACGTGTATACTTGCTATCCTCATAAAAATCAACACATTTTATAACAATAAGTCACGTAATCCTTATCTACAATTTGGATGCTTTTGCTACATTAGTTCTGACAGGATTATCCAAAAGATCTTCGTTATTTTTCAAATTGTTGACGATCCCCTAATGGATTTCGAGAAAAAATCTTCCCGAAAATATATGATCTGTACTATTCTGTTCAAGTACTTGGAGTTTCAGAATAATTCCTCATATTTTTCTAGATATTTAACAAAACGTCTAAAATCGCAAGTCGGCGGTCATTTTTGGTCATATAGTGTACACAGAGTGAGTCATAATTATCGAAACAATAGACTATCTTCTTAAATATTGCCCCTAGGCACATACTTCCAACTGCAAAGTTTCATAAAAAAGGTGCAAAATGTGATGATATAAATTGCAACTCCATGGGAGAGTCTATTCGAAAAATACGAATATTAAATTTTTATACGGCCCCCGTAGGGCAAAATTCCTATTTAGGGAATTAATCCTTATCCATTCCTGGATTGAACCAAAAAAATTTCATCTCCATATCTATAAATCTCACAGAGGTATTAAAATCCCGAAGTCTTCAAAATTCGTCACTTACACCACTTAACCATGCCTCTACACTGTAAAAAATTTGACCCTTTTGCTGCATCTTCATTACCCCGCTTTTATAGAATTTCTCTCTTTTGACCATGAGATTGCTCCATAATAGGCTGAAGTAATCGTTTTCTATAAAAGCGGTGGAGTGACGATGCAGCAAAAATTTTCACTTTTTACAGTGTAAGCCAAGAGTTTTTGACTCATTTTGAAAGTAAGATAGGGATCATCCACGAATTGTCCGGTATTAAATGTCGATTTAAAACTGTGCCTCTCATTTAGACATAAAATAGCAGTGTACAGATTTTACGTTAAATCTGCTTTCAGGATATGCTGATAGTCTGCACTAGAAGTCTGCATGGGTCGAAATATCTTGGTCCGGTCCGCAAATAAACAAACACTCAACGTCCCAGCGCGCTTCACGCCAACCCCTCTAGCCAAGCGCTTTGGCGGAAAGATGAAGTTCGACGTACAACGTGCATGCTACATTCTATTCTAGTACCATACTTTGAAGTTTACATGTGCAAATATTTATATCCAGTTAACTTAAATATTTTGGATACAAAATATTCAATTAAAAGAATTTTTGTTTTCTAAAGAAAATGCTTTTGAATTTGCAAATTAATTTAAATCTACACAGATTGTTATTGATTAGACTAAGTCGAATACTAATGCTATTACAATACGATTATACTGTTACGAAGTAAAGGCTGATACTGAAAAATTTAAACTGCATGTTTCTAGTGTTATGAAGGTATAATAGTTGAAACAATAGTTGACAAGATATTTCAACATAGTTCCAAAAGTATTTACGAACTTGATTTGTTCTACATGTTTTTGGGTTTAGGATGAAATACTCATTAATAAAAATAAATATTTAGATAAGCATTTTTTAATTATAATATTCTTACAAATATTCCAAAAACAAGACGTACGTGGTCAAATGGATGAAATATGAAAAATCGAAGCAACTTCGGACTTGCATGCTCTTCGAAGTTTTTTCCCCCAAAGCGCTTGGCTACGGAGGTTGGCGTGAAGCGCGCTGGGACGTTGAGTGTTTCTTTATTTGCGTACGGTCCGGTCCCGAACCGACGCATAGGAAAAAATTCAGCTTAGCTAGAAAATACAGTCGAGTCTCTCTATAACGAAACTCCATACATCGAATTTCTCTATATAACGATTTTTTTGTAGGAACGGTCCCCTTTTCGCATGATTACATTAAAAACAGTCTCTATATAGCGAAATATCTATCTCCATATAACGAATTTTTTCATAAATTGGCCTTAATTTATTCAGTTTTAAAAAGCTTCGAAATCATATGGAATCAATTTTCCATCGCTTATTTTTGATTTATCGTCAATGCTGAGGGGTTTTTTTTACATTATTTTTTTCCTTGTTCTTTAAATCCAACGAATTCATCCCACCTCCCTCACACCTTTCCACATCCTTCTCAAAACAGTGTCAATTGGATTGATACACATGTAAGAGAGGAATCAATGAGGGGCACATAAGAGAGGTCTTCAAATGGAGGAAAATGTTAACTACAATTTTTCATTCCTTGATAAAATTTGAGCATTTTTTTTTTTTTATTTTTTTTTTATTTTTTTTTTTTGAGAGCGTAACAATTTTAAAATCAAAACAACAAACAATTACAGATTTCTTCGTCTGAAATTAATGCAAGTCTTCTTTATTTGATTTTCATTAAGCTTTCAAATAAATGTCTGTTCTCTTTTTTGAAACAGCTTAAATAATTAAAAAATAAAATGTTAGGTTAATATTTACTTTTAAACATTTCAAATTCTTAATTCAAAAGATCAAAAATAACATTTGTTCAAATTTGACACATTAAATACGATTTTTAACATCATTCTCTTACATCGAATTTCTCTATATAACGAATTTTTTACTGAAACGGTGGATTTCGTTATATAGAGACTCGACTGTAGTTAAAATCATAGCCCGGTCCGGCCATAATGAATTTCTACATTAGATTTTTATATCGATATGGTTAAAAAATGTTTCATATGAGTGAATTCTGACCAAAAATATTTATTATAATAAATATTTTTAAAGAAAAAGAAAAAGCTATAATTATAGCTTTTTCTTTTTCCATGTTTATTATATAGACATCCATTTTTATAATGTTGAAGCACAAAAAGCTGTAATATATTTGCTTTATTAATGAATCTGTATTTATACGTAACTGTTTCACTTTTCCTTTAATATCGTTTGCTATACAGTAAAATCTTTTAAGATGGAATATCATGGGAAATAATAAAATGCGTTATAGAGAAATTCCTTTCTTAGGATGTATAAATGTTATCAATTATTTTCTCAGGTATTATTATGTTCACTTTGCATGGATCTTTTCTGGTTAAGACAGGATTGCGTCAAAGGCAAATTCGTTTTCACTGGTTTTACTTTTTTCTTCTTCTAAATTTCCCTTTTATCGCTATCCTTGAAAAAAAAAAAAAAAAAATTAAAGTTTTTATTGTAAAAAAATGTCAATTTAAAAGTACGAGCATTTTTTGTAAAAATATTTGGGCTGAGCAAATTTTACTTATTTTTGCACGGATTAGGCCAGTCAGAGCGAATGATTTAATACAGTTTGTATCGAAACCGGAACTGAAAATTTAGCCACGTGCAGCGAGCAGACCTTCTAAGAAGGAATACAGTCCCGGTTCGGAATGAAAAATCATATTAGGCCTGTTCGGGTCTCGGGTCTTGTGCGGCCCGGTCCCAGAATACAGAATTTTTTTAACGGCCTCGCCAGGACGATATGAAAGCTTGAAGTTGTAATTTATGAAAAAACTCCAAATCGGTATGTTAGAAAAAGTATTGTTTTAAATAACTGAGTGACATTTAGATAGTACAGAAAGGAGGTGGAAACGGCAAAAGTTAACTGAATCGAAATTTTAAGCTACAGAAAGAATTTTCACGTGCAAATTTTTTTAAAGCACTTAAACACTTTATTAGGAGCCAATCTTCGTTTAAAATTTTAAATGCTCTTTTCTGCACGATCCTCCCCCCCCCCCCCATTATATGAATTTTTGCAGTTGGAAGTATAAAGGCAATATTTAAGTTAATAGCCTGTTGTTTCGATAATTATGACTTACATTGTATATACACTATATGACCAAAAATACCGGCCACTTGCGATTTTAGACATTTTCTTAAATACCTAAAAGAATACATGGTGAATTATCCCAAAACTCTAAGTGTGTAAACATAATTGTACAGGTCATAGATTTCCGTGAAGATTTTTTCTCGAAACTCCATAGGGGACGTCAACAAATTGAAAAATAACGAATGCTTTTTGGATAACCCTTTCAAAACTAATGTAAGCAAAAGTGTTCAAAATGTAGATTATGATTAGGTGGCTTATTGTAATAAACTGTGTTCATTTTTATGCGGATAGCATGTATATTCGTAGAGAAATCAAGGTTTTTAAAAAACAGTCCCAAATTTTTCCGAGTTCTTTTGCATATATTTTACAAAATTCTTAATATAAAATAATATTCTTTTCTGAAAATATGACAAACAACATTGTACACAATACCCTGCAATCAGAAATAAAAAATAGTAAAAATTGCATGAAAAATGAACAGGTTTACCAAATATTGTTTTACTGCGCATGCGTGAAACCAATCAAAATATAATTTAGCATTATGTGTTAGGTAAATGCATAGAGCCACTTTTGTGAAAGTCTCAAAAACATAACTTGAAAATTCTGAAAATGTTCCGCGATAGAATAAGCTCAAAATCGTTATTCCCAAAATGAAGCAAAAAGATAAGGGGCTGTATCCAAATACACTATATTGCCATTGATTATGGGACACTTGCGATTTTAGACATTTTACTAAATATCTAGAAAAATACATGAGGAATCATCTCGAAACTCTTAGTGTATAAATATAATAGTATACGTCATACATCTCCGTGAAGATTTTTTACCGAAACGCCATAGGGGACCGTCAACAAATTAAAAAAGAATGAATATCTTTTGAATAACCCTGTCAAAACTAATGTAGCAAAAGCGCTCAAACTCTACATTATGATTGAATGCCTTATTGTAATACACTGTGTTCATTTTTATGCAAATAGCATGCATACTCGCAGAGTAATTAAGATTTTTATAAAAATGGTCCCAAATTTTTCCAAGTTTTTCCATTATAATTTTCAGAGTTCTTAATTTAAAATAATATTTTTTTCAGAAAATATGACAAACAACATTGCACACAGTGCCCTGTAATCAGAATTAAAAAATAATAAAAATTGTATGAAAAATGAGTAGGTTTACTATATAATTTTTTACTGCGCATGCGTCAAAGATATCAAAATTTCATTTGCATATTATGTTAGCTAAATGTATAGAGCAACTTTTGTAAAAGTCTCAAAATCATAGCTTGAAAATTCTGAAAGTAATCGTCTATAGAAAAAGGACAAAATCCGTTGTTTCCAAAATGAAGCAAAAAAAAAAATGAGGGATTTTATCCAAATGCAGTAAATAAATCCCATATTGTGTATTCTATATTGACACTAATCAATGAATATATGGATACAACCCCTCTTGTTTTTGCTTCATTTTGAGAATAACGGATTTTCGACTTATTCAATTGACGATTATTGTCAGAATTTTCAAGTTATGATTTTGTGACTTTCACAAAAGTTGCTCTATATATTTAGCTAACATAATA
Source organism: Maratus speculifer (assembly GCA_964019185.1). Classification (NCBI taxonomy): domain Eukaryota; kingdom Metazoa; phylum Arthropoda; class Arachnida; order Araneae; family Salticidae; genus Maratus; species Maratus speculifer. The sequence continues at coordinate 237,144,258 of OZ025293.1, read as the reverse complement.
TGCAAATGAAATTTTGATATCGTTGACGCATGCGCAGTAAAAAATTATTTAGTAAACCAACTCATTTCTTATACAATTTTCATTATTTTTTAATTCTGATTACAGGGTACTGTGTGCAATGTTGTTTGTCATATTTTCTGAAAAAAATAATATTTTATATTAAGAACTCTGAAAATTATAAGGAAAAAACTTGGAAAAATTTGGGATCATTTTTATAAAAACCTTAATTACTCTGCGAGTATGCATGCTATTTGCATAAAAATGAACAAGGCTTATTACAATAAGGCATTCAATTACAATCTAGAGTTTGAGCTCTTTTGCTACATTAGTTTTGACAGGGTTATTCAAAAGATATTCATTCTTTTTTAATTTGTTGACGGCCCCCTTTGGAGTTTCGGGAAAAAATCTTCACGGAGATGTATGACTTATACTATTATATTTATACACTAAGAGTTTCGAGATGATTCCTCATGTATTTTTCTAGATATTTAGTAAAATGTCTAAAATCGCAAGTGTCCCATAATCAATGGCAATATAGTGTATAGTAGTACCTGTATATTATGTTTGCTATATTGATACTAATCAGTGGATAAATGGATACAGCCCCTCATCCTTTTACTTCATTTTGGGAACAACGGATTTTGATCTTATTCTATCAGACGATCACTTTCAGAATTTTCAAGCTATGTTTTCGAGACTTTCACAAAAGTTGCTCCATACATTTAGCTAACACAATTTGCAAATGAAATTTTGATAGCGTTCATGCATGCGCAATGAAAAATTATTTAGTAAACCTGATCATTTTTCATCAAATTTTCATTATTTTTTAATTCTGATTGCAGAGTATTCTGTACAATGTTATTTGCCATATATTCAAAAAGTAATACTTTTTTTTATATTAGGAACTGTGCAAATTATAAGCAAAAAAATCTCTGAAAACTTTGGGACTGTTTTTATAAAAACCTTAATTTCTCTCCGAGTATACATGCTAACCGCATAAAAATGAGCACAGTTTATTACAATAGGCCATTTAATCCAATCTACAGTTTGAACGCTTTTGCAACATTAATTTTGACAGGCTTATACAAAAGATATCCGTTATCGTTCTTTTTCAATTTTTTGACGGTAATCTGTGGAGTTCCGGGAAAAAATCGTCACGGAAATGTATTACCTGTACTATTATACAGGGTGTATCTAAACTACTGGGCAAAACTTTAAGGGGTGATAGTACACATCAAGGCAAATAATATTAAATGGGAAACTAAGAGTCCCAAACGTCTTCCGAAGGAGATAGGCTCCATCAAAGTTTAGGGTCCAAAATTTGAAATGATTAAAAAAACGGAAAAATTGGTCGATTCGTTTGCGGTTTTCACAAAAACTATTCTTTATATCAGTATTGTCTTGAAAATAAATTATAAAGATAAATTTCAAAAAATGCCGATAGAGGGCGCTTTAGACTTTGGAGTAACGAACAACTATTTTTTACCGTTATTTTTTGCATCTCATTAAATTTTTTTAGAAGTTTAGACATAAACTTAAATTTTGAGCTCAAAATCTGTGGTTAAGTAGTGCGAACTGAACTGTGTTCAGTGAGAGTGGGTAGGTTCAAATTTCAAATGATTATAAAAAACAGAAAATTTGGTCAATTAATTTGCGTTTTTCATTAAAACTATTCCTTATGTCAGTATTGTCTTGAAAATAAATTATAAACATAAATTTCAAAAGATGTCGATAGAGGGAGCTTTAGACTTTGGAGTAACGAACAACTATTTTTTACCGTTATTTTTTGCACCTCATTAAATTTTTTTGAAGCTTAGACTTAAATTTAAATTTTTAGCTGAATCTCTGAATCGTTGAGAGTGGTTAAGTAGCGCAAACTGAACTGTGTTCGATGGGGGTGGGGAGGTTCAAATTTCAAATGATTATAAAAAACTGAAAAATTGGTCAATTCATTTGCGGTTTTCTCTAGAACCATTCTTTATGTCAGTATTTCCTTCAAAATAAATTTTAAAGATAAATTTCAAAAAATTCCGTTAGAGGGCGCTTAAACTTTAGAATAACCAACATCAATTTTTAACTATTATTTTTTGTATCTAATTAAATGCTTGCAAAAGGTTAGACTTAAATTTTGAGCTGAAATTCTGAATCGTTGGGAGGGGTTAAGAAGCGCAAACTGAACTATATTCAGGAGTTGAAATGTTACCCTGTCTATCCTACGAACACAGTTAAATTTTTTGCTTTTTAATTACACACAACGATTCAGATTTTGAGCTCAAAATTTAAGTCTAAGCTTTTAAAACATTTATTTAGATTAAAAAAAACATTAATAACGGTTAAAAAAAAACAATAATAACGGTTAAAATAGTTGCTGGTTACTCTAAAGTTTAAGGCGACCTCTAACGGAATTTTTTGGAATTTATCTTTGAAAATTTCTTTCAAGGAAATACTGACATAAAGAATGGTTTTAGAGAAAACCGCAAACGAATCGATCAATTTTTCCGTTTTTTATAATCATTTGAAATTTGAACCTCCCCAACTCCATTGAACACAGTTCAGTTTGCGCTACTTAACCACTCTCTACGATTCAGATATTCCGCTCAAAATTTAAGTTTATGTCCAAAAGTCTAAAAAAATTAATGAGATGCAAAATATAACAGTAAAAAATAGTTGTACGTTACTTCAAAGTCTAAAGCGCCCTCTATCGACATTTTTCAAAATTTATTTGTATAATTTATTTTCAAGACAATACTGACATAAAGAATAATTTTAGTGAAAACCGCAAATCAGTTGACCAATTTTTCTGTTTTTTATAATCATTTGAAATTTGAACCTACACACTCCCATTAGATACAGTTCAGTTTGCGCTACTTAACCACAGATTTTTAGTTCAAAATTTAAGTTTACGTCTAAACTTCTAAAAAAATTAATGAGATGCAAAAAATAACGGTCAAAAATAGTTGTTCGTTACTCCAAAGTCTAAAGCGCCCTCTATCGGCATTTTTTGAAATTTATCTTTATAATTTATTTTCAAGACAATACTGATATAAAGAATAGTGTTCATGAAAACCGCAAACGAATTGACCAATTTTTCCGTTTTTTATAATAATTTCAAATTTTGGACAGTAAACTTTGATGGCGCCTATCTGCTTCGGAAGACGTTTCGGACCCTTAGTATCCCATTTAATGTTATTTGTCTTGATGTGTACTGTCACCCCTTAAAGATTTGCCCAGTAGTTTAGATACACCCTGTATTTACACACTTAGAGTTTCTGGAAAATTTCTCATGTATTTTTCTAGATATTTCCCAAAATGTCTAAAATCGCAAGTAGCCGGTCACCTTTGGCCATATAGTATTTATAACCATTGATTTTAAAACAATACATATCACTAAAACATGAAAAAAAGAACTGAAAGAAATATTTGAAATTTGAAGAAGCATAGTAGATTGATTATATATGTATTATATATACAGGGTGTCCCTAAACTCATGGTATATACGCTAGGGGGTGATAGAACGCATCAAGACGAGTAATAGTAATTAGGAAACCAAAGGTCCTAAACGTTTTCCAAAGGAGATATCCGCCATTAAAGTTTGGGGCCCAAAATTTCAAATTCACATAAAAAACGGAAAAATTGGTCGATTGATTTGCGGTTTTCACTAAAACTATTCTTTATGATGGTATTTTCTTGAAAATAAATTATAAAGATAAATTTCGAAAATTGCCGATAGAGGGCGCTTTAAACTTTGGATTAACGAACAACTATTTTTTGCCGTTATTTTCTGCATCTCATTAAATGGTTTGGTAAGCTTAGACTTAAACTTAAATTTTGAGCTTTAAATATGAATAGTTAGGAGTGGTTAACTAACAGAAACTGAACTGTGTTCAGAGGGTTCAAATTTCAAATGATTATAAAAAATGGAAAAATTGGTCGATTGATTTGCGATTTTCACTAAAGCTATTCTTTATATCTGTATTTTATTGAAAATAAATTATAAAGATAAATTTCAAAAAATGCCGATAGAGGGCACTTTAAACTTTGGATTAACGAACAACTATTTTTCGCCGTTATTTTTTGCATCTCATTAAATGGTTTCGTAGGCTTAGATTTAAACTTAAATTTTGAGCTCAAAATCTTAATAGTTGGGAGTGGTTAAGTAACACAAACTGAACTGTGGTCAGAGGGTTTAAATTTCAAACGATTATAAAAAACGGAAAAATTCGTCGATTCGTTTGCGGTTTTTGAAAAAACTACTCTTTATATCGGTGTTTTCTTGAAAATAAATTTTAAAGATAAATTTCACAAAATGTCGATAGAGGGCGCCTTAGACATTGGGGTAGCGTACAACTATTTTTGACCTTTATTTTTTTAAATCTCATTAAATGCTTTCAAATGCTTAGATTTAAATTTTTAGATCAAATATTGAATCGTTGCGAGTGTTTAAGTAGCGAAAAAGTGAACTGTGTTCGAGGGGGGGGGTTAAATTTCAACTCCTGAACACACTTCAGTTTGCGCTTCTTAACCCCTCCCAACGATTCAGAATTTGAGTTCAAAATTTAAGTTTAAATCAAAGATTTCAAAATCATTTAATAAATTTTGGAAAGCATTTAATTAGATACAAAAAATAACAGTTAAAAATAGTTGTTGGTTACTCTGGATTTTAAGGCGCTCTCTAACGGAATTTTTTGAAATTTATCTTTAAAATTTATTTTCAAGAAGATACTGACTTAAAGAATAGTTTTATTTTAAACCGCAAACGAATCGGCTAATTTTTCTGTTCTTTATAATCATTTGAAATCTAAACCCTCTGAACACAGTTCAGTTTGCGCTACTTAACGACTCCCAACTATTCAGATTTTGAGCTCAAAATTTAAGTTTAAGTCTAAGTTTACGAAAACATTTAATCAGATGCAGAAAATAACGGCAAAAAATAGTTGTTCGTTAATCCAAAGTTTAAAGCGCTCTCTATCGACAATTTTCGAAATTTATCTTTATAATTTATTTTCAAGAACATGCCATCATAAAGAATAGTTTTAGTAAAAACCGCAAATCAATCGACCAATTTTTCCGTTTTTCATGTCTATTTGAAATTTTGGACCCCAAACTTTAATGGCGGATATCTCCTTTGGAAAACGTTTGGGACCCTTGGTTTCCTATTTACAATTACTCGTCTTAAAGTGTTCTATCACCCCCTAGCGTATATACCATGCGTTTAGGGACACCCTGTATAGTTTAAATAACACCAATGTATGGATTATTGTTTAGTTATATCTATTATATTAATAATTTTATTACATTATTAAATTGCACTTCACTTTTAATAAATGAGTGTACTATATCACTACTAAATGTATAGGGTACATTTCTTAATAAGCTATTTTTTAATCTTTAATCTTCCTTAATTAATATATTGAGTTCAGCCTAGCATAGTTAAAATAAATGTTATTGCTTTAAATAATAATAGGGTAAACTATGGTGTATGGTTTAGTTTTTTTGTTATTACATTATTCTGATTTTAATTAATTTATTAATTTAATATTATGATGTGTAAGATAAGTCGTTTTTTGTTTTTATTATTTTATTATCTCCATTTTTCTGTCATATGATATATGAATATACTTCATGTTTTAATTTACCACGTGTAATATCAGGGTTAAGGTAGTGCATTTGGGATCCATTCTACTTTATAGCTCATAACTGTTTTATTTTCTCAATATTCACTATAGATTACCTGGCATTTCTTTAATTAATTTTGGTTCTATGTGTGTTGGTAGTCCGAAATTCGTATTGTTTTGCTTTCTCATGGCAAATACGAAGATGAAACCACACACTCCATTTGTAGTTTCAAAGTATTTGGGACCTGAAGATTCTGCTTTGGTTCTACAAATTCCATTTGTATTCATATTATTCATTTTCTTTCCATATTCAATGTGATATAAGTTATTAAATTCAATGGTTAAAATTGTTTACTATTAATGGTCTTATATATATGTGTGTATATATCAATCGTTAAATTTAATATAAAATTACCGCATTGAAACACGGCATATATATATATATATATATATATATAATTGAAATTTGTAGTACCAAAGTAGAATCTTTGTGACGGTAGGGTGGTTATGTAAATGAAATGAAGACATAATTCTAGATTAAAATAGCAAATAAAGCCTTTGTTCAAAAATGTTTAAAGATAAAAATCCAACGATTATAAATGCACAAATAAAGTAAGAAAAGGTAGCAAACAGCCGTTTCGAATCTACTATGGAGATTCTTCATCAGTGCAAAACTCAGCGAGCTAGAAAAAGCAAAACTGAGCTAAGAGACAGAGAGACGCAGGCTTATATACCCGCTGCGGAAACGATCCCGCCTAAAGGAAAGCAACCAATGAGAAGAGAGCAGCCTACAACTGGCTGGACAAGTAGCGACATCTACCGGAGAATAAACAAAAAAAAACTAAAAAAAAAAAAAAAAAAAAAAAAAAAAAAAAAAAAAAAAAACCGAAATCTGAGAGCACGTTTAGTCTGACCAATATAAGAAAGGCCACATTTGCAAGAAATTTGGTAAATACCCCAGTTATCTAAGCGATCAATGGGATGCTTAAGATTAAGATGCTTAATAAAATTTCATTTTCAAATCTTAAGCATCCCATTGATCGCTTAGATAACTGGGGTTTTACCAAATTTCTTGCAAATGTGGCCTTTCTTATATTGGTCAGACTAAACGTGCTCTCAGATTTCGTTTAACGGAACATAAAAGGTATGTCAAAAATCAAGAGCTTAAACGCTCATCCATTGCTCAACATTGTTGGTCTTTACAACATAAGTTTAACTTTTCTTCAGCTACTATCATCCAAAAGTGTCCTTCCATTCTTGATCTTGATTTTTGGGAAGCTTACCACATCATTAAAAATTCTCACTCCTTAGTCAATGACTTATCAAGTACGCCTAATTTTCCTAGTATTTGGAAATCTTTAATTTAATTTAAACCTTTTTTTTTTTTTTTTTTTTTTTTTTTTTTTTTTTTTTTTTAAGTTTTTGTTTTGTTTATTCTCCGGTAGATGTCGCTACTTGTCCAGCCAGTTGTTAGGCTGCTCTCTTCTCATTGGTTGCTTTCCTTTAGGCGGGATCGTTTCCGCAGCGGGTATATAAGCCTGCGTCTCTCTGTCTCTTAGCTCAGTTTTGCTTTTTCTAGCTCGCTGAGTTTTGCACTGATGAAGAATCTCCATAGTAGATTCGAAACGGCTGTTTGCTACCTTTTCTTACTTTATTTGTGCATTTATAATCGTTGGATTTTTATCTTTAAATAATTCTAGATATATGTTAAAAAACCACAGTTTATTTAAACTGCTAGGACTCAGGGAAAGTGGAGCGTCAGTTCACTAATTTCAATAACTATTCTCAATACCAAGAGATTAAGTTGAAAATATACTCACAACCCTCGGCGTAGTCTCAGTCGGGGCACATCAAACCAACTTCTCGTTCAGACTCAGCCAAACGCTAGATTAAAACTTTATAAGACAGCCCGTGGCTGTAAGCACTCTTTATTATAAAAAAATACTCAACGTAATTAAACTATCTCTTACCACTGGCACTTTTCCTGGATAGCTCCGCTGGTGATAAACTAAGTCGGCAAAAACTGCTGGCTATCTCACTCTAAAACTCCTAGCTAATTCACTGGAGGCTAATAATAACTCGCTATAGCGCAATCCAATTTACCTGGCTGGCTTTCGCCGCCTTCTCCTCACCTTCTCCTCACCACCGCACACTGCACTCACTCCAACTCAAAGCTTTTATACGTTGCAAACTGAAGACGGCATTACGAATTTGCATATTACTCCTAACCGCGAACTATCTGTAGCACCGAGGGCGACACACACGCTCTAGAAAGTTAAAGTTGAATAAAGGATAGAGGTCGCTTTCACGCTACACATGTTAAAACATTGACGTCACGATCTCACTAAAATGCTAGAGTGCCTTTATCACAAAGGACTCTCCCTCACATCTTTAGGTCTACAATACTTTAAAACTACAAATAAAGTGTGTGGTTTCATCTTCGTATTAGCCATGAAAAACAAAAAACAAAAAAGTAATATGAATTTGGCGCTACCAACACACATAAAACCAAAATAAAATGGAGAAAAACATTAAAAATAAATAATAATAACATTATTAAAATGGATAGAAAAGGGAAAAAAGATGCAAGAGGCTATAGTTACCCCTAAAATGATGTAGCAAAAAATAGATTGTTGTAATTATAAATTAATTAAATGCATTATATATCTATTGGATGATGCCTTAAGCATATCCACTCAGTGAATTATGTTATTTATTTAATGAAAAACATTATATATAATATTATGTATTATATTATATAATATTATTTATATTTTCACAAATTTATACATATAATATAATATGATATAATATAATATCATATAAAATTATATAAATGTAATCAAATATTAATATACAATTTAATAATTATAATTTAATTATAATAATTTAATAATAATATAATCTTGTTTTTCTTAAATAAAATGTATTAAACATAAAATATATAAATATGATTACAATAAATATAATATGTAAATAATATATTTATATAATACATAAATTATTAAATATAATTATTATTATATTAGGGGAGGGTGGGCCACACTGAGACAAAAAACACTTAAATATTTTTATAATTTTTTTTATTGAAGTCTATGTTACGAAAAACATATCAGATACAATAAAGTACTTGTTTTCATACATATGAGATTAAAAATTGGTGGAATATACAAGTATTTAATGATATATTGTATTTTAAAAATAATGTCTCATTGTGGCCCAAGGATGGGCCACAATGAGACAGCTAAATAATCTTAAAATTTTGTACTAAATTTACAAAAAATATTGGTATGAACACTAATGCAATATCTAATGCATTCACATATAAGTTAAGAAAAAATAAAAGTTGTCAAGATGAATAAACATTTAGCGGATATTGTATTGATGTAATTTTACCTCAAAGTTGAATGAGCTTGCTGCTCGAAAAGTACTCCTGAAATGAATGGCTGAGGCAATTTAAGAATAATATCATCGGTATCTAAAATTGAAATGTCATCAATTTCTGGAAATATAAAAGTTTCGTTAGTTTGTTTTCTCATAAATTTAGCAAATGCTCCGCCTGATTCCACTTTTTCAATGTGGGCAACATAGTGAATTTTTGTCTTTTTTGTACAAAACTCAACTAAAACAAAATCATTCACATCTAATGTGTCTAAAGAATAATCCATTTTGGGTTCATCACTCACTTCTACACTATCATCAGACGCTGAATGACTATTGTAATCGTGTGATTTTGGAAATTTTTTCATTTCTTTCACAAATTGGTGGGTTTTCCTATCTTTTTTTCACGGAGGACAACTTGTGCTTTTATTATAACTATTAATTTTTACAAGTTGTTTAAAAATCTACAAAAATTTAAATTCTGCAGTTTTGTTTGTTTAGGCTTGGGCCACAATGAAACGTCTCATAGTGGCCCAAACAACAAAATGGCAAAAATTTGTTTATATTAAAAAAACCAATATACTTTAACATAACTATAGAATATAATAAGAAGCTATATTAATAAGCTGTAAGATAATACACAACACTTAGCTCTAATATTCAAATGAAGCTTGGATGATAGGAGATGAAAACTTCTGTAAAAAAAATTTTGCAAGTACACTCAGACACAATTAACCAGTTTCTGCAATGCATGTGCCAGTAACCATTTGTAACAAGGCATTCTGGCTACTAATTAGCTTCTGCTTATCACACCTAGATGACAGTAATTCTCTGTGAAGTATATATTGGGGAAATTACAATGTCTTATAGTAGCCCATGTCTCATTGTGGCCCACCCTCCCCTATTATATTTACATTAATACTATTATTTATTTATATTTATTTAATTCATATTAAATTTAATTTATACATTTATTTTTATTTATTTAGAAAGAATTAATAAAATATTGTCATTTTTTAAATACATTTTTATTAAGGAGTATAATTTTGAAAATATATAATTTTATTTATTTAAACATTTATTCTTATTGATTTACTTGAGTTAATAAAATATTATCAATTTTTAAATAAATTCTTGTCAATGAAACTAATTTTTAATATTTAATTATATTTATTTTTACAATTATTTTTATTAATTTACTATTAGTTAATAAAATGTATTACCATTTTTAAATCAATTCTTCTTAATGAAGCTGCGTTTCATATTTAATATCACCTAAGGGTTATATTTTAGTAATTAAAATGAAATGTATGTTTTAATGCAATAATAACATCAATAAATAACAATAGCAACAATAAAATTTTAGTTTTCAATAATCCCATCATTTATTGACGAGTTCAAAATTTATCATTTCCTTGCAGTCTTGATTTCAGGGGGTGACTCTAAGGAGGGACATTCCCTCTCGGAGGAATTAAATGTCCCTACCCCCAAGAAAATTTGAGATTTTGTGTTTTGAATGGTCAAAAAATGCAATCCCCCCCCCCCCCCCCCGCCTGGAATTCTGAAATGTTCCCCGGGAGCCACAGAAGTCTTTCCTGGAGAAAAGGGTCTGAACTGAATTCGACACTGTTTCCTTGTCACTTTTTTTTGTGTCACGTTTTCTCCGCTCTTGTTTTTTCTGTCACTTTTCTTCCGGTCACTTTTTCTGTTTCCCTTTACTTTTAGTAGGATATTTTGAAAATAAATCTACCATATATAATTGTGAAATGATTGAATATAAAAATAATATAAATTAATCCTATGAATATAAATTAATGCTGATTCTATTAACCGGCGATTCAAGTAACCGGCAAACACCTTTATCAGAAACTCATAACCCCCTCTAGAACCGAATTCTGGCTGCGCCACTGGTCTTGGCCCGTAATCATATAACTAACTGCTTAAACTTTCATTATTGTTGTCGTCTGAAACTCGGGATAAGAAACTCAGTTTCGAATTGATAAAGTAGTTTCGGTCTAGAATTTCATTCTAAAAACAAGATAGATTTAGTGGTAAACGGAAAAAAAGTGACCGGAAAAAAAGTTATCGAAAAAAAAGTGACATAAACTACAAAAGCGGAAAAAAAGTGACAAGGAAAAAAAGGTTACCGGAAAAAAAGTGACAAGGAATTGATTTTGTGGATTCATTGGTTAAGTATGAAAGGGGAATCGGGGGGCGGGGCTCATAGTTTAGGTAAATGGGTTTTTCATGCTGAATTAACTGTTTTGGTTCAATTTTTGGATATACGTTCATCCTGAAAAGACGCTTGCCTGATTAGTTTTGGGAAGGGACGATTACCCCCCATCCGTCCTCAATTAGATGAATGGGTTTTTACGCAGAAATATCCAACGTGTGTCAAATTTGCATATAGGATCTTTTCGATAAGGCTTGTGTATAGTATAAAATGCCTGAAGAGATTCTAGGAGTTTAAGAGTTAAGTATAGAGGAGGAATGGGGGATAACCTTTCTTAAATTAAATTAATGGCTTTTTACGCATAATTATCCGATTTGCTTAAAATTTTGGACATAAGTTCATTATGATAAGACGTATCTTAGATTAGTTATGGGTTCTTTTGCTTATTATAAAGGGGGGGGGGGAACGAGCAATTCTCCCCCTCAAACTAGATAAATATGTTTTTATGTAGAATTATCCCATGAATTTCAATTTTAAATATAGGTTCTTTCTGGTAAGGTGAATTCCGGAATAGTTTTAAGGAAGTATAAAGGGGAAATGGAGGAAACCCCTCTTAAATTAAATAAATGGCTTTTTATGCAGAATTATCCGATTTGCTTCGAATTTTGGACATGGGTTCATTTTGATAAGACGTATTTCTGATTAGTTATGGGGTTCTATTGGTAATTAAAAAGGAGGGCGGGTGATTACTATACCCACCTTAAATTAGATTTTAAAAAATTATGCCCACTTATCCGATGTATTTCAAATTTTGGATATAGGATCTTTCTCATAAAGTGAATTCCTGAATAGTTTTATGGGTTTAATGGCTATGTATAGAGGGGGAACGGGGGATAAACTCCCTTAAATTAAATAAATGGCTTTTTACGCAGAATCATCCGATTTGCTTCAAATTTTGGATGTATATTCATTATAAGAAGGCGAATCTCTGATTAATTATGGGGTTCTTTTGATAATTAAATAGGGGAAGCGGGCGATTAATCCTCCACTCTTTAAATAAAATAAATTGTTTTTTTTTTTTCTTTCACAACTATTCAACGTATTTCAAATTTTGGATATAGGTTCTTCCTGATAAAGTGAATCCCTGAATAGTTTTAAGGGTTTAATGGCTAAGTATAGAGCGATGAACGGGGGATAACCCACAATTAATCAGGACTTCGCCTTATCATAATGAACGCCCAATCAAAATTTGAATCAAATCAGATAATTCTGCGTAAAAAGCCATTTATTAATTTAAGGGGGGTATCATCCGTTCCCCCAATGTTTACTTAGCCATTAAACCTTTAAAATTATTCCGGGATTCACTTTATGAGAAAGAACATATATCCAAAATATGAAATATATCGGATAAGTGAGCATAAAAAACAATTTATCTAATTTAAGGTGAGGGGGGGAATAATCACCCGCCCCAATTTTTAATTGGCAAAACAACCCCATATGTAATCAGGGATACGTCTTATCATAATGGTTCTATAATCCAAAATTTGAAGCAAATCTGATAATTCTGCGTAAAAAGTAATTTAATTTAAGGTGGGTTATATTCTATTCCCCTTCTATACTTAGATATTAAATCCTTAAAACTATTCAGAGATCCACCTTATCAAAAAGAACCTATATTTAAAATTTGAAATACATGGGATAATTCTGCATAAAAACCTATTTTTCTAGTTTAAGGGGGATATAATTGCTCGCCCCCCTTTATAATAAGCAGAAGAACCCCATTACTAATCAGAGATACGTCTTATCATAATGAACCTATGTCCAAAATTCTAAGCAAATCGGATAATTATGCGTAAAAAGTTATTAATTTAATTTTAGAAAGGTTACCCCCCCCGTTCTCTCTCTATACTTAACCATTAGAACGCCTAAATCTCTTCAGGCATTATATACTATGTATAAGCCTTATCGAAAAGAACCTATATGCAAATTTGACACAAGTTGGACAATTCTGCATAAAAACCCATTTATCTATAATTGAGGACGGATGGTGGGGGTGGGGGGGGGAGTAATCGTACCTTCCCAAAACTAATCAGGCAAGCGTCTTTTCAGGATGAACGTATATCCAAAAATTGAACCAAAACAGTTAATTCAGCATGAAAAACCCATTTACCTAAACTATGAGCCCCCCTCCCCTATCCCCCTTTCATACTTAAGCAATGAATCTCCAAAATCAATAATAAATCCCCAAAATCAATTCTTTGTCACTTTTTTCCTTGTCACTTTTTTTCCTTGTCACTTTTTTCCGCGTCACTTTTTTCCGTGTCACTTTTTTCCTCTTTTGTAGTTTATGTCACTTTTTTTCCGATAACTTTTTTTCCGGTCACTTTTTTTCCTGGATTCAGATTTAGTCTTTAACCAATAATGATTTTCAAAATTTAAAATATTGTAAGAATGTTGCAGAATAATGAACAGCGTGATATTAGCAGGGCCCGACTTAGACAGTGGGCGGCCCTGGAGCAAACATTATTATTCGATATCTTAAAATTTTTCGTAAATTATACTGAAGTGACTAAAACTAAAATTCATAACTATTGTTTGTGTACATAAATTTCGTACCAAGTACTATTCACATCTATATACATAATAGCAGAAGAAAGACAACTTTAAGAAATTATAGACTACAGTTTTTTTTTTTTTTTTTTTTCGATTACAGGGATATGAGGATAAATGTGAGGCCTGGCATTGGCTATGGAAACAGAGGGGTTAGCAGAAGAGAGATCCTTAAAATTAAAATTGGAAAAAAAAAAGAGAGAATTTTAGTCGATTTTGACCATTATTTATCATTTGACACTTCTTAAAAACATAGTTTTCCTTGGGAGGGGGGGGGGGGCTTAAGCCGGGCGGCCCGGGGCAATTGCCCTGCACGCCCGTGCTTTAGTCAGGCCCTGGATATTAGCAAAAATTTAAAACTATTTGTGTTTTATGAATAATTCGGATTTTTGGCAGCAAGCAGGAAATCTTTGGAATCGGGATGTTCGGCTTATAAGACTGAGGAAACACTAGTCCATTGGCAGCATTTGTAACTAAGGCGATTTTTTTTTAACGTAACCACGTTCGAGATTTTTTAAAGCGCCCTTATGAACATAGGCTTAGAGATAGATGGACCCATGGGACTTGCACCCCTACCCCAAATAATATAGACTGTATTTTTTGATGCAAACAAATATAGAAAAAACCCTCGAACTTTTTAATTTATATTAATCTATAGAAATTTTTAGCGCATAATGTTATCCATAGATAACTTTTATTTCTCTAAATTCGTCGCTTAGACTTACTGCTATTCTTTAAAAACGAATAAAGTAATCTATGCAAAATTTTAGTATGACGTATGGGTAAAACGAGGCACTCCTCCTCCTTCTTTGGACAATCGACAACTTAGTTTCTGGGAAGAATTTTTTTCTCATCTGACATCCTAGACAGGGGGCAGTTTAACCCATATGACGTGTCCGATACGATCATATTACAGAACTTTAGATAGGATGGGTTGCCTCTTTCCGAACATATAAAGGAGGGGACTTCCGGCTTCTGATAAAAAGATTCCAATTTAGGAGATTCGAAGAACTCGGAAGGTGATGGCTATGGGGAAGGGCTTTTAAGTTTTGCTAAAGCGGGTAATCAAACATATTACTATCATATTACGCTTCTTTAATTAAATCTAACTACATTATTTTAAAGAATAATAAGTTTTTATGTTTACGCAATTGTTTAAATATTCATCAATATTGTTATTCTATATTACGATTTCTTGCAAACACAGAATCTTAAAAATAGTATATTTCAAATTATGCATAAAAATATTTAGACAAGGGCGAATCTGGAGAGTCCTCAAGGGGGGGGGGGGGATTTTAGAAATTTGGAAACTCCAGTCTGAAGCACGGGTCGGAGCTCATTTTTTTTAATGCGGGTCGTGTTTCATCTACTTTTTTGCTGTGGGTCGTGTTTGGGTCCGGTTGACTTCTACTCTTTCCTGCGGTTCGAGTTCATTATTGATTTTTTGCTTTTGGGTCGGGTTTGGGTCCGGTCGACTACTACATTTTGTTGTTGGACGGGTTGACTTTTACTTTATACTGTGCTTAGCGCATTTGGGGCAGTTTGACTTTGACATACAATTCTGGTTTGGGGCAGTTTAGGACTTTGTTTTTACTTTTGCGAGAAGGGTTCGGGTTGACCCGAATTATTGGGGTGAATCCTTTGATAAAATTTTCGTTCTTTTTCGCAATTTTTGGACAAAATGAGCGTCTGTTTCACGATCCTTTGAAGAAAATCGTGTATTCTCTGCGATCATTTCACAAAATTTGATGTCCAGTTTGCTTCTATTTTTTGCTGCTGGTCGGGTTAGTTAATTTTTACTTTCTGTTGTGTGTCGCGTTTGGATTCGGTTAATTTCTACTGTTTGCTGCGGGTCAAGTTAATTTCTGATTTTTTGCTTCGTAGGACTCGTGCAGATATCTAAAGGCCACTTGTGGTAAGTAGCCTGGGAAGGATAATTGCAGGATATTTTTTTCTATAATAGGAATTTCTGCTGTTCCTTGGCGCCAAGTTGTGGGGGTCGTTTTAAGAATTTTTGTAGAGCATGTAGGAGGGGTGAGAGGGCTCTTTTGCGGATTAAAATTTTCTGATAATGGTGTATGACTTAGGAATTTTATTTTTATCACTAAACGATTATTTTCTTTTATCTATTTGGCTTATTTCAATCAGACTTGCTACCACATACAGTTGGCAAAAAAAGTATTTGTACACTTCATTTTTTTAAATTATAATGAAATTAAACAAAAGATTTAAGCAAAAAATACTGTAATACATTAATTTAATGCATTATAATATTATAGAAGCAGAAACAAAATTAAACGAATCGATTTTTTACATTATAATAAACAAGTATACAAAAATATAATGCAAAAAAAGTATTTGTACACTATATTAATGTAATATAATTAATGAAAATTTAGTAAAATGATACAAATTAATATTTTGTGTGAATTCATTTAGCGTTTATGACTACTTCTAGATGGTGTGACATAGATTCCACCAACATTTTTGTAGTGGTCTGGTTAATGTTATTCCATGACACAATAAGAGCTTCTTTAAAACTGTTTTTTACTAATACATATTTTTCTTTTCGGATTTTTGCATCCAATAGCATCTGCAAATTTTCTACTGGATTCAAGTCTAGAGATTTTAGAGGAGTTACCAGTCGTCTTCGAGTATTGTCGTAAGCATGTGCTGGTGATCACAGCAGTATGCTTTGGTCATTATCCTGCAGAAAGTGGAAAGCTTCCTCTATGCATAATTTCTTGGCACAGTTTATTAAATTATGGCGCGACACATCAATGTATGTTAAACCTGTCCTTCCATTGTCAAAAAATTTTAAATGTCCTGCTCCATTAGAAGCTATACACCCCAAAAGTATAATATTCCCCCCAACATGCTTGATAGTTTGAAGTATACGTTTTGGATCTAGAACAGTTTTATTTTTACGCCAATTTTTTCGAATGCTTGATAGTAAGAAAATTCCGAATTTTTCCTCATCAGAAAAAATTACTGTTTTCCAAAAATCCAATGATTTACTTCTGTATGCGAAAGCGAATACTATGCGTTTTCGCCTATTTGTTTCGCTGATGAATGGATTTTCCCTTGAGGTTCTTCCTTTTAAATCTGCATTGAGAAGAATATTTTTTATTGTTTCAGGTATTACTCTGATGCGAGAAGATGTCGCAAGGTCTCCAGCAAATTTTTTAACCGAACGCACAGGATTTTTTAAAGCTTTTTTAACAACACTCCCTTTTCCCCTCATTGTTAGTTTGCTAAGAAGTCCTGGTTTTCATTGAATTTCGATTCTTTTAATTTATTCATAGTTTCTCACTGTACATCCAATATTGTAAATGGTAATTAAATAGCTTTTACAAATTCTTGTTGCGAATTTATATTTTTATTATGCTCAATCATAGGATTTCATATATCTAGAGTTGCCTCTCTAGTATTAGGTTCTATACTCAATTACTTCAAGAGCAAATTAAATTAAATGTCAGACAAATATAATATGAACTTAAAAATTATTAACAGCTTCTGTAAAAGTAGTCCTTTGAACCATAAACACTATAAAACACAGTACATATCAGGATGGAGAAATGTACAAATACTTTTTTTGCAAGAAATTTTTAAACTTTTCCTATTAGAAAATTATTTTACATCTTTATCGAAATTTTCTGTTGTGTAATTTAAAACACACGGTAAACAGACTGTATTAAAACTATTTTTGACAAAATATCTGTTTTTATTTAATTAAAAATAAAAAAAAATTAGGGTGTACAAATACTTTTTTTGCCAACTGTATATTAAATCATTTTGAACAGATTGGCTTCAATTAATCTGTTTATATATTAATTTATTTATTAATTCATTCGTATAATGAGCCATAAACAAATTTCTTATTTGATTATACAGGGAATTAGATGTAAAATAAGGGAAATGTCTGTAAAATGATGAGCCGATAAGCTAGTAACTCGATCAAATGCATTTAAGCGAGAACTAGTGTAAATTTACAGAGTCTTGTTTTTTTTCTGTAATTTTTTAAAATTTATTTAACAGTGCAAGTACTAAAACCTTCCTGATATCCTTTCATGTTAAAGCCCTGTTCTGTGTTATCAGTTAGGCGTTTTTGGGCCTCCTATTGTAACTCTCTAAAAAATAGTATAACTTACTAGCTCCCCCCCCCCCCCTAACAACTTTTTAAGTTTTTCAACTACTGCAGGAACGGCAAAAAGAGAAAAAAAATTGTACTTTAGCTACCATCAATTTTGAACATTAATTGCCTTCTTTGGGTTCTTGGTGCAACTTTTTGAAAAATGATCCAATAATCGGGCAATTTTCTTTAACATAGTTCTTGCTATATTTTAAAAACTACTTAAAAATTTCCTTATGCCCACTATATTCTAGTTAAGACCATAGCCTCCTGGGGTTCATTACAAGGCTCCTTGAAGTTTATGGGCTCTAAATTGTTAATAAATCGCCCTTCTTTTAATCCAATTTTCATTCTTGAGGCCCTTTTTCAGCTTAACTATTCTCTCGTTTTTACATTCAAGAACCTGGGCCCTAGATCCATGTCCGGGGCCCCTTGAACTTTTTTTGTGCACTATGCATTTTTCACTCCCCTAAGTGTGTTATCTTCTCAAGCTAACGTTAAATGTGAGTCTAACTACTCTATCAGGGGCAATATAATAACATTTTAACTGGAGCTTTGTGACTCTTTTCTTTAAGCTTTTCCACCCATTTTATGTGCATTTCTCTAAAATTATTCCATTGATTAACTAATATCGTATGCTTAATTTTGACTATTTGAAGATCTAAGTTCTACATACTAGGACTTTTTAACATGGTTTCATCTTAGGGCCCAGATCGCAGCTGTCATTTGGTCTCTTTTAATCCCCTCCCCCCTATTATAGTCTCTTAAAAAAGAAACACGGAAAAAAGCGAACCAAAAAAAAAGAGCACCTCTCTACAAATCACATATTTAAATACGTCTGATAATAATACTCGTGGTTAATCTTAGGATATAAACGCTAGATTAAGATGATTTTTTGAAATTTGGGAGTCCTTGTTCTCTCGGGACTGAGATTGGGGAGGGGTGGAGGGCTTTAAATGGTTCTCAAAACCTGTCATTATTTCAATGATGACATTTTGTAAGGTACGAAATATTAGAATATAAACATTCGGTACTTATATCTATACATTTTTTTTAATTCAGTCTCCCCTGTTCTTCTTTGTATGGGGAGGTGTCACCACATTCTGAATCTATTTTTTGTATTTAACTTTTAATATCATTTATAAATTTAATTATATATAATAATTTATATATTATATAATAATAATAACTATTATTATTATATTACGTATTAATATTTTATTATAATTATATTATATTTATATAATATAATAATAATTAATAATAATAAATAATAAGACTATAGAGGATGTTGTACATATCCCTAAGGGTACGAGTAGGTTGGGAACCGCTGACCTACGAGAATGATATTAATGAGATATTTGTTGCCACTTAAATTTTCATCCTTTATTTATTGACAAGTTCAATATATATCAATTCCTTGTCGCTTTTTCCAGTCACTTTTTTGCGCTCTTATTTATCCGGTCACTTTTTTTCTTAGATTCTAGAAAACATCTTGATAAAATGCTATTGTCTAAAGCCGTGATAGTTTAAGAGTTTGTAGACATCCCCTCTCCCACAGAAGAACAAGGGAGCAAATAAATATAAATAATGTAATATCAGGGATATGTTCAGGAAAATTTTAGGTCCTTTAAAGGACCCTTCGTAAAATAATTTATTTTAAAACAGGGCCCTTCACAAAATTTTTCATCCCCAAACAGGACTCTTCACAAAATTGTCTCTTAAATAGACATTTCACAGAATTTTTTCATCTTCAAATTGAAATTTTCACAAATTTAATTTAATCACTTAATAATAAAATCTGGTTTGTAAATAAGCAGTTGAACTCACCAAAGAGTAAATTACTTATCTTTTTATATAGGAAAAAT
Source organism: Maratus speculifer (assembly GCA_964019185.1). Classification (NCBI taxonomy): domain Eukaryota; kingdom Metazoa; phylum Arthropoda; class Arachnida; order Araneae; family Salticidae; genus Maratus; species Maratus speculifer. Next base: position 237,124,479 of record OZ025293.1, on the reverse strand, counting down.
AGAACCTGAAGGAAACGATAATTTAAAATCCACAAAATTATGACTAGAACTTTCACAAATATGAGGAAAAAAATTCGCAATTTCACAAAATCAGGACCCTGTGAAAAAAGTCTGAACAGATCCCTGATTATAATATAATATAATCAACATTTTATAAAAATTTGAGGGTTTTTTTAAAATATAAAATGATAATGTCCTCTTGTACAATTTTATGAGGAAGGTAATCATAGCTTTTGTAATCCCCGCCTGGGAAGAGGGAAAGGGGTAAATTAAGAAAAACTTGTCCGGTCTGATGTTTATATACTTAGAAAACATCATGACAAAATGTTATCGTCTAAAGCCGTGATAGATTCGGAGTTTGTAGATCTCCCCCCCGCCAGGGGCGTAAACCACCCTAATCGTGTAGGGGGGTGTCGACTCAAAATTTTCCGACTCCAAGAAGGAAAATTTCCGAGTACTATAGCCAACATGAAGACTAATATACATATATATATTATATGTATATTATATATATATATATATATATATATATATATATATATATATATATATATATATATATATATATATATATATATATCATAATTCGCACGATAATTATGACTTAGTGTATCGAGATAGTCAAATAATCTTATATTATGTTATTATTATTTTCTCCATTATTAGGCGATCTCCTGATGGAATACAATAACCGTTCCACCCGAGAGGGACACGAGTCGTGCATAATACGAATAAGCAGTCAAAGGGCTTTCCAGCAATATATCACATGAAATGTATCGGCTAAAATTAGAAAAGTGGTTGCCCGTGAGGGCAAAATAGGAATCCAACGATATATCACAAGAGAGATGTATTCCAAATTTAGGAAATTGTCCTCCCTCCCAGAATAGACCCTTCCCCTATCTATAAAAATTTCATATATTATAAGTAATATTTATCGGAGGGCCCCCCCACCCCCCCCCCCAGAAAAATCCGGTCTAAAATGATAAAACGTTACAATTTCAAAAAAGATCGAAAATTGTCCCCAATGGAGGATAAGAGGAGGCGGGGGGGAGAAGGAGAAATATTTATTATATGAAAGAGTGATTTGAGGGCTTTCCTATGATATGGCCAAAAAAGTATGGAATTTTTCCACCCCCATTTAAACTCCTCGGGGGTGGAAATTTAAAATATCGCTGAAACACGTATTTAATTAGCTTTTAAAAATTTTATTTTCTGCTGTTTCACGTTCTTATTTGAAAAGACTGTTGAGATGTGCCAAATGTTCTAAATTTTTCGACTCCCCCCTTTTAACCCCTTATGTTGAGATTTCTAAAATCACTCGATTATGTGTTTAATAATTTTTTTAGTAGATTTATTTTCTGGAATTTTACGCTCCTACCTTAAATGTTTGCTGAGATATGGCAATTTGTTCCAGAATTTTTTACCTCCCCCGCTTGTCCCTCTTAAGGGGGGTAATTTCAAAATTTCCATCTTAGTGCATGCTTACATCATAAGAAGTACTTTCTCTCCAATTTTCATGGTTCTAGATTCAGTAGTTTGGGATGTGCGTTGATTATCACTCTGTCAGGACAAACTATTTTGTATATTTATAGCTATCTCTACTAGCATTAGATAAAATATATAATTAGATACATCATATAAGTATATTAGATGCAATATATAGATAAATAACAAATAAATTATTCAAGCAGAGTATGTAAATTTTTAGGAGCGAATTCAAAGGGTTTTCAAATTATACTCAAATTTTTTAATAAATAAGGCAATTGTACATAGTTTTTCTGACTCCTTGAGAAAACATGCGCAAAGTACCAAACAGATAAACGAAATGCATAAGCCAAAAGTAAAATTCTGGTTCCTTTTTCATCTACCCCCCCCCCGCCCCCCACACACACAGGCACATCAGGCACAAAAAATGTACCAGTAAAGTTGAAATGCCTTTTTAAAATTTCAAATTGCAAGAGGTTTAAAGATCCATTTAATCATCAATTAGCTTTAAAAAGTCAAAAGTTGCGCTGTTTTATCCTCCACCAAGGCTAAAATTATTTTCAAGTTTCAAATGATTAAATTTTGATTCTTATCTATACACACACACACACACACACACACGCACACACACACACACACACACAAAAAAAAAAAAAAAAAAAAAAAAAAAAAAAAAAAAAAAAAAAAAACATCTATCCTTAAAATAATAATCAAAATATTGTCATGCAGGGAGACAAAATTATTTTTACTTGTACTATAACAAAGTTTTAAAAATATAGAATATTTTACATAGATTGACATTTGAGCTTCAAAAAATAAATGAACTTTCTTAGTTGTTGAACCTTGAGATAATAAAAATGAAAAGCCATGTAGGCAAAAATTTCTTAAAATACTACATTACTCTTAAATAACGATGAAATAAAATTGATAAAATATAAAAAGATCTATAATACAATTTTAACTTCGTGTATAATACTAAATACATTGACTTGCAATTGCAAATTGTAAAATGGTTGGCAAAAAAGAAGGCAAATATATTGAAAGAAAAAAAATGTAGTTAAAAATGATAATAGTTTCATAAAATTTAAATAACAACTAGCTTGTCATATCCAGTTTGTAACAAAACTAGCAAATAGTTAGGGAATTGCGATGCTAACTGTTAAAAACATTTATATATATCGAATAACAGTACATTTTTACAAGTTATTAAATAATTTATCTGCCCCCTCAAAAAATAAATAAATAAATAAAATAAAATAATTCATTTTTAAATATGAAAACAATTCAGTTATTTACACATTTTACATATCTAAAATTTTCTGTAAGAAAATAGCTAGCTTACTTCAAAAGGATTTTTTAGAGCTCCAACAATGCAAAACGGTATATGTATATCGGCTGAAATTTTATCAGCATACTTTTGTTTATTAAGCGTGTTCCTGTAATCACTATCGAAAATATAATTACATAACCTACATTGCACTTTTTGTCTCTTACATTAGGTGGGGGCTTAACTGATTTAAAAAAATTTAACTAGTAACTATATACCAAAATATTCTCCCATCAACACTTTTTAATTGAATGATTTCGTACTATGAGCCAGAATACTAACGGTTTAAACAAAGAGTTAACGCAGGCGCAGTTTGTTTTGTAACTGACACATAGGGCGGGAGGTGCAACGTCCAGTCATTTAGGTGCCCAAGCTTTACGTTGAAGAGAAAACAATGTTTTATCTTTCTATTTTTTTAACATTCAGTTAAAATCTCTTTAGCGTTTTTTTTCTTTTCTTTTCTTTTTTTTTAAGTAAAATTGAAATCTGTTTGCTTGGGGAATATTTCAGAGACAAAAAATTGTCAAAAATACGGGATTTCTTAATATAAGTTTTAATTATTTCTAACGGCAAACTTAAAAACAGCGTAACAATTTGGTGTTACAACTCATTTTTCTGACTAAACAAAATGTGATAGTAATAATAAAAATATTAGAAAAATTTAATATAATTGACTGAGGAAAAAGCTAACGAAAGTAGTATTACTTCTGAGAGAAGTAAACTCGTATAGGCTGTAAAATATCCAGATTATTTCGAGATGAAAATTCAAAGTATTTGGGTATTTTCAATTTTCACTCTGTATCATATAAATTTCTTAAAAATCTTTTAAATCAATCAAAAATTACGTAAAAAAGTAAGTATAAACAATTTCGCCTTTATTATTATTATTTTCTTAATAAAATAAAAAGAAAACACAAATTTAGATAGTAGGAAAAAATGAGACTATAATTATTTTCAATTAAAGGTAAACTTTGAATAGAATGGAAAATATCCAGATTTTGATATGAAAAAATACCAAATATTTGTATTTCTATAAATGAATTTTCATCGTATACCACATAAATTCCGTGATACATATTTCTAATTAAATTTAAAGTTTAGATTAAAAAAATAGAAGTTTCTTCACTTCGATCAGTATATCTTAAAATTTCGAGATTAAACTAAAATCTTTACAACAGTAAAAAAAAATACAAATAGATTTCGATATATCCATATTTAAGTCAAAAGACACAGAAAAAAAAAATCGGAATATCAAGGTTTTACTCAAATATCACTGTTATAATTAACGGTATAAATTTAACATTACTAGAAAATGTACAAGAATATTTTGTTTTTTCCGTCATATCGAAGTTTCCGAGAACACAATATTTGACAAATCAACATTTTTCTGAATAGTTTTATCAGAAAAATAAAATCCTATATATTAATAAGTTACATTGATTAATTACTAAATTAAAGTAAATAGTAAATTAGCAATTATTTAAATTAATTAATAATAGTTCCGGTTAAGAATAAATTTGTTTTCTTCATGCTAATTTTTTTTTTTTTTTCTTATTTTTCTTATCAGAAACTGCAAGCGGAAATAAATCCGATTGAGAATAAAATTTTATAGGTTTTCTTCGATCTAACTTGTTTTTCTTATTTAATTAAAAACTACAAAAATATTTCTCCAATTCATAAATATTTATAGATTAATACCCTTTTTTTCAGCTAATTTACTTTTTTTTCCGATCGAACAAGAATTTTTCCGACTGACTTTCCGTTTTTCCAATTTATAAATCTTTATAGGTTAATACGTAATACTATTTTTTCCGACTAAAGATGCCTTTACCGGTGGAGCAGAAAACTTCCGATTGATATTTTCTTTTTTCCAATTTATAATTTATTTTTTAATAGATAAATGCCATTTTTCCGATTTAAAAATTTACAAGTATTTATAGGTTAATACGTAATACTATTTTTTCCGACTAAACATGCCTTTCCGGATTGAAACGGAAAATTTTCCGAATGATATTTTCGTTTTTCTAATTTATAAGTTTTTATAGGCTAATACCATTTTTTCCGATCGAACAAGAATTTTTCCGATTGACTTATTCGTTTTCCCAATTTATAAATTTTTATAGGATAATACAATTTTTTCCGACTAAACATGCCTTTTCCGAATGATACTTTCGTTTTTCCAGTTTATAAGTTTTTATAGGTTAATACCATTTTTTCCGATTAAACAAGAATTCCGACTGATTTTTCCTTTTTCCAATTTGTAAGTTTTTACGTAATACTATTTTTTCCGACTAAATACGCTTTTTTGGTTGGAACGGGAAAATTTCCGAATGATTTTCCAGTTTATAAGTTTTTATAAGTTAAGAATATTTTTTCCGATCAAACAAGAATTTTTTCGACTGATTTTTCCTTTTTCCAATTTGTAAGTTTTTATAGGATAATACGTAATACTATTTTTTCCGACTAAACACGCTTTTTCGGATGGAACAGGAAAATTTCCGAATGATTTTCCAGTATATAAGTTTTTATAGGTTAAGAACATTTTTTCCGATCAAACAAGAATTTTTCCGACTGATTTTTCTGTTTTTACAATTTATAAGTTTTTATAGGATAATACGTAATGCTATTTTTTCCAACTAAATACGCCTTTTCCGATGGAACGGGAAATTTTCCGAATGATTTTCCAGTTTATAAGATTTTATTGGTTAATACCATTTTTTCCGACTAAACATACTTTTTCCGATAGATCTGGGAATTTTCCGACTGATTTCTCCTAGGGGGGGGGTGTTGCACCCCCCCCCGAGATTTACGGCCCTGCCCCCCCGCCCCCACACACAGAAGAACAAGGGAGACTGAATTAAATATATATATATATATAAGTACCTAGTGTTTACATTCGAATTCTCCGTACCTTAGAACTTTATCATTGAGGCAAAGACAGGTTTTGAGAAAACTTTTAACCCGCCCCCCCTCTAAGTCCTGACACAGCAAAAACGTCATAATTAAAAAAAAAAAATCTTCTTATTTTAGTGTTTATACTCCAAAGTTAACCGTCTGTATTATTATCAGACTTATTTAAATATGTGATTCGTAAATAGGTGTGTTTTTCCCGCCTGCCCTTAAAAAAGGTCCAATTCACTACCCTTTTTTTCCCCCAAATAACTTCTTAAACTCTCCTGCTACGTCAAAAAAAAAAAAAAAAAAAAAAAAAAAAAAAAAAAAAAAACTGATTTTAGCTGATTTAATTATGAACATTATTTGCCTTCTTGGGGCTTTTGGTGCAGCTTCTTTAAAAATTATCCCAATTCTCTTTCAATTTTCTTTAACATAGTTTTAAGGTCCACAGCTGCTTTAAAATCTACTTAAAAATTTCTTTATACTTCAACTACCACTTTCTCCGAATAGGAATCTTTTTATGGCATCAACTTACGTTTTCTCACTATAATCATAAATTAAAAATCGCATTGCTATTAAATGTAAGTGGTTAAATTTACAGGGAGGGGCAGGAGCAGGGACATGCAAAGAGAAAACTGCGACCGGGGCTACTGGCCCCTTTCGCAAGGCGCTGGGGAGGAGGGCACCACCCACCAATCATATAAACTTGAGTTTTGTTTTATTTTATTATAACGGCCCCGGACAACGCCGGGCGGATCAGCCAGATTCGAATAAAAGTTAACGGAAAATATACCCTTCAATTCTTTTTTTTTTTTTTTTTTTCTACATGCACATTATGCAGGAAAGGGAAAGATGCAAAGATGACTTCACCGTGGTCACTCATACAAAATCCTTTTGAAAGATAGTGGTCAGTGTTCTTCAGAAGTGCAGATGTCAGGTAGTGGGGGGTCGGTGCTGTACTTGTTAGTAATTTCTTGGAAAACGCTAAGAAGTAGCAGAAAGAAGTAGAATGATGTTTTCTTCTTTTGTCTCGGGTCAAGTGGACAAAAATTCTAAAAGGATATCATAGCAACTGTTATATCAAATTTGCGAAGCTTTAAAATTGGAAAAAGGAAAAAGAACTGGATGTTGACACTCAATATGTGACTTTTTTTTTTTTTTTTATAATTTTAGATTTTTAACAAAATAAATAATTTTTAAAACGAAATTTTGATACAACTTAATCCTTTCGGGGTCTAATGTACTATTAATAGTACATGTATTTTAATGGAATATTATTTTGTTTTAACAAATTCTTTTGCTACTGTTTAAAAATAATAATGTTAGTATTATGTCTATGCATTTACCACATAACTTCATTTATGTTTAGGTATTTAATAATAAATAAATAATAATTATTTGTTTATTTCTCTTCGCGTCGTTTGCGATTCTTTGATTTTAAACATATATTTCACTCTTTAAATTTAAAATTAAAGTTAGTTTCCTTAAAGAATCGTGTGTAATAAAGCATTAAAAATATTAGAAATTTGTAATATAAGTTAAACCTTATTGTAATACCACATTTTCTAAACGTGTCCAAAAATTCTTCCTTAGCCTATTGTCACATAAATATGAATTGAATAGTACACAAAACAATAATATTCGTTATCGTTCAGACAGTGAAATATTCGTTAAATACTAATTAATATATTTGTATAGCTTGTTTTAATGCTATTAACGTAAAAGTAATTTTTTCTAAAAACTGAAAAAAAAAAAAAAAAAAAAAAAAAAAAAAATCAGACCCGAAAGGGTTAAGCCACTGCTGAGATTCCTGACGAGTGGTCCCTTCTCTCTTAATTTGGCCCTAAACATAACGAAGTGTTAGAATATCCCTTAAATGTCCTCGTTTTCGATTTCAGAATTATTAAAAACAGAACTGATGCCTTTCTTCTACAGTTGTATAATATCTCAAAAGTAGTATAGAACTTTTTACGGATTTCTGCTAGTGTATGAATATAAATAACACATTTGATATTTTTAACATATTTTCAGAGACATGAAAATCACGAACGTTGTCACGGGGGGGGGGGGGGCATTTAGGAGTAATAGTTATTTCTATGAAATAAGAGATTTTTAAAAGAAAAAAATAATCTTGAAACAGTTTTAAAATGTTATTATGAATTTTCTACTACGTTGACACAAAATGTTTTGGGAGTTATATTTAAAATCGCTGGATCCATATATATTATTACAAAAAGTTTGATTATATATATATATATATACAGTGGCGCCAACTTATATGGGCCCGAGCCCTCCCAATAATTTTGCATCATAGCGTGCCCAGTTTTCATTGTTCTAGTTATTTGTTTCATTATTATTTTATTACTCATTTTTCTCCTTAGAATAAAATTTATTTTGCCAATGACCATGTGTTTTAATTTCCCGATTTGTGTTTTCCCAATAAATCCCAAATGACTGAAATGTTTTGCTTCCATGTTTAACTTTCTTATAATTCAATTTGTAGTCATGTTCATGATATCATGACATTACAGTAAATATCATTGTCTTTATAATGAAAAACGCATGAGAATATAATTTAATAAAATTGCAACTTCATTAAAACATGATAGCTTGACTTAAAATTCTCATCTTTCTCCATCTGTCAACCCTTCAAAAAAAAAAAAAAAAAAAAAAAAAAAAAAACTTGTCGTAACATTTTACAAAAATATTTTCGAGCATATATATATATATTATTACAAGAAGTTTGATTATATATATGTATATATATATTTCACTACCAAATTTATGAAATAAGTATTACTTCTTCCCCCCTTTTTTTTGGTTTTTATTTCCATTAAATCATTCGATAAAAGAGAGAAAAAAAAAGGCGCATTAAAATTAACATTTATTATGATTGATACGCATTTATTCATTTTCAATAATTAATGAAATGCCACGATTTGTTATGTCACACAATCGATCCGTTAAAAAAAATTTTAATTGTACGTGAGGAAAAATCTGGTACGTGACAAGAACAAGTTTTTTTCTTTTAAATTTTGCGTCAGTAACAAGATTCGCTCTTTCATCTTAAATGAGTGTGTATGTATATTTGGCTCTGATTTTGGCGCAGAATTGGCTGTGACGGAGGCAACCCTGTCGGAGGTCGTTTCCCTTTCTCCCCCGTCCAACGAAATAGGCACGGTCGTAGCCTCAGGTTGAAACGAGCCAAAGAGACGCAAAGTCTTCAAAGTTGTTCTGCGTTATCGTTATTGTGTCTCTAAGGAATATTTTGCGTTGTTTGTCTGTGTGATTTCAGTGATGACAGTTTCCGCTGGAATTCGATTTGTGTATCATCACGACTCTTTTATTTATCTTTGGTGCTCGCTCTAACCAAACAGAGTGTGGAATATATTACACTTTAGCAGTTTCTTAGTTAATTTTTGCATCGAGCCAATCTTGCCAAGATTCCAGATCACATGGCCTCAACATGACATATTCATCATCGGGGCCTCAGTTAAAATGCAGGCAAGAATGTCCAAAGTTTGGAGGTGAAATCATTAGAAGATGCCAAGGAAGCTTAAATCACAAGGTGAGAAAAGCATTTGTTATTGTCCTTTGTTATCCTGATAATCCGTGATCCAGTGTGTTTAGCGGGCTAACGTTTGTAGGTAAGGCGCGCTTTATTTTTACTCGCAGGAGGAAGGGAGGGGGGAAACCCAAATAAATGAATACTGTTGACCGTGTTTTGTGAAACACAACAAACTGAAATCGTGCATTTGTCCCATTGATCATTACGCAGCACCAGTTAACCCGGAATGATTTTCATTTCAGATCGTTTGCTTATTTCAGCCAAGTTCTTGTTTGATGTTCATTTCTTTGTGTCATTCTTTTATTTTCTTACTTTGAAATCTGATTACCACGCGCGATTTTTTTTTCTTTAAAGTCCAGATTTAAATACAACTCTTTAAATTTTACAACTGTTATATGCGATTTCCAACGAAATGTGTAATATTTTATGTAACAATTTTTATGAATAGCAATCCTTCTCTCCTCTTTTTTTTTTCTTACCAACTCCGCACTATCTATTTATAGTCTGCTTTAAAAAAAATATGCTGTATCTACGTTGTAAAGGTTATTTAAACAAAGCACGATTTAGAAATAACCCTATTATCCAGCTGTACTATACTAAGCAGTTTTATTTTAAATTATTTTTTTAGGTAGGGCTTTAAAGCAGTATTATTACTCAATATTATCGTTTAATCTTTAAGTAGCTAATGAAAATTCTTTTTCCAATGACATTTTTATCATTATATTCATAACAAAAGCACAAATTTTAAATTCCACTTTATCTTTCACCAAAATTATTTTAAGAAGGTGATATAATGGCGTGTACATTTCTATCTATTCTAATGTTTACTCTGTATTGTCTTTAATTGCTCTAAAATTAGTCGAAAGTTTGTTATCTAAACTTTTAAAATTATATAGAATATGAACTTAAATAAAAGATTTTCGTTAGTATCATTTCTGTGAATCTTCATTATTTATAGAGCTTTAATCAGTACAAAACATCAAAAAAAATTTTATTGGTTATCTGTGTTTTTAAATTTGTTTTACCGGTATAAAGATGTAATTAAACTACTATTTATTTATTTATTTTTGTGTGTGTCAGGGAAAAAAAAAAAATTAATACAGTAACCCCCAAAAGTTTTCGGAATTTTTTAATTCAATGAAATAGGTCGATCATCATTGTAATAATCGTTTTCAATCCACTGCTGGATAGAGGTCTCCCCCAGATATTCCCAATGTTTTCTGTCTAATGCTTTAGTCATTAAGTTTACATTGGTCATTTTTCTGATTTCATCACTCCACCTTACTTGTGGTCGCCTTCTTGATCCTTTTACATTTCTTGGATACCACTATAGAGTTTAAATTTTATGTACTATAATGGATCTTTTAAATATTTTCCTTTCTGTTCTTAACAAAGCTATAAGACACACAAAATGGTATTGAAACACTGCAAAAGGATTTTTTTTTGTTTTAAAAAATAAATAATAGTAATAATAATAAATAAAAAATTTGAATTTTTAAGAAGTTTTAACCTCAAACTGTTAGATTAGACCTCTGAAAATAGGAGTTGATCCAAGTAAATATTGGTTTGTTTAGAGCCGCTTCACAAAAACATGTTTAATAAAAGAGCTTCCTTCATATAATTTCTGTTTAATGTACTAGAGCCTTACAAAAAAAATTGCTTTTAATAAAATAGGATGCCTCATAAAGCTTCATTCCTTAAAAGCATACTTTTTATTAAAACTTCATCTGAAAGAAAACTTTACCAGAAGGATTTTAAAGTTATTAATAAATACTAAGATCAAATTCGCAGGGCCAGACCAATAGGTGTGCTTGAAAAGTGTGTCACTCCATGGGGTGCTTAAGGCTCCTGTCTCTGCCGACAAACCACTCATGAGCTAATGCTATTCCTATGAGGTGGTTATTTTTGGATATCTGATTTCCATTTTGAGGTTTTTTAAATATTTTTTTTTTTTTGCATTGCATAGCTGAAGTGCGTCTCTACATTGCTCCTTTTTTATTTATTTTTTTATATATTGAATGCAGATATTTTTCACAAAGTTAATTTCAAAAGGGAAAGATTTTTAAGAATTAATTGCATTTTTAAGAAATATCTGTAGCCAAAATTGAAAAAGTAAAAAAGGAACGATGTTTGCATGCACCTCAACTATCTAATACAAAAGAAAAAATTTATTTAAAATGTCAAAATGCAAACCAGATATTTGAAAATAACTGCCCTATAGGAATAGTATTAGCTCGCAAGCACTTTGTCGGCCAGGGACAAGAGCCTTAACCGTAGAGACAGCAACCAGTGGGGGAAAAAAGACCAGAAGTGCACCAATAAAAACAATTTAATTCTGAGGTTTTTTCCCAGTATTTTCCTTTATCTGACTTAGAGATCTGCACAGGCCAGGTTCGGGCTAACTTTCATTGACAGCATTCCGGCCGCGACAGGTCTGGGCTTTACTTTTATCTGAAGAATCGGACCAGGGCTAGTTGCTAATCTTTCCGGGCCAGGATTAGGTGTTACTTAATTCTGAAAACTCGGGCCGGGCTTAACTTATTTCTTCTGTACAAAGCCGGAATTGATTTCATTTTCCCTTGTCTTCATGGACCAAAATATTTAATCCTGGTTTGAATGATCTTGTATGAAAATCAGTTTCTCAATGTGGCTAAGTCTGTTTAAAAAAAAAAAATGGTTTAGGCAATATATAAACATGTTGTTAAACCAAATGTTTGTTTATATCACTTTATATAGTTAGTTTTAAAAGTATTTTATAATAGCTTTATGCTACATAATGCATTGAACATTAATAATAATTTGTTGCACTTTCTCCACACAGAGGGATGGTGGTGGTGGGAGATAGAAATTCTCATCAGCAAAACAAGTGGACAGTTTTCTTTCTCTTTTATTTATAAGTAAACATTAAGCTTTATTTCGGTATGATCATAGTTTACTCTTCTTCTTGGCACGGTTTAAAAAAATCGCCAAATTGGTGCATTTTTGCATCTTGTTTCCCGGGGCAATTTGTTCCAAGCGACACTATGCAAAAACGCACTAAGATGGCGGCAATCAAAATAAACGAAAAGTACATAAAATAAAAATACAAAATTTCACTAATTATACTTTTTAAAGGAATGCATATTTTAAAAAGTTGCAGAAAAAGGAGAATTTTTATTTTCCCAGAGCCGATTTTGCTCTTGTGAGGGGGGCTGCAGCCCCCCCCAACCCCCTACTTTTTTTCTTTTAATTATTGATTTTATGTAAAATAAAATGCAAAATTGATTTTCCACGGCTGGAGGATCCCTTTGCCACAGAGTGTACACTTTTATTACATCCAGAATAAATTAAAACAAAATGCATCACTACAACTTTCATTCAAAGACAAATGCCAAGTACCGTATTTTCGGGCGTATGAGCCGCGGCGCATACGAGTTTAAAAGTATAAAATATTGTAGGTGCGGCTCTTACGCCGGGGCGGCGGGTACGATGATTTTTTTTTTTTTTTTTTTTTTTTTTTTTTGTCAAATGATTTTGACACTTTTTTTTTTCGTTTAATCAACAATTATATGCTCTCAAATTGGTATCAAAACATTTGAAAACGTCTCTCAACCGCAGGTGTCCGTGATGCGTTAGTTGTTTATTTTTAAACAATCAACATTATTCAAAAATAATGTTGGTCTCACCGGTTCTCATGTTAAAAATTATTATATTTTCCCCTCATCTATTAATGATTTTACCTGTAGGATATTGGAATGTACAGCTGTCACATTTTTTTCTTCTAATGATCCTCCTTCCAGTTAGAAAATAAAACTGCCCAAAGAGAGCTCAAATCCCGGTATAGAACTCTTTTGAAATAGACTTCCTATACATAGTAAAAACTTTAGAGAGCAAGATTTTTCTTTATTTTTTTCAATAACTCACTCTTTTTTTATCCGGCAAAAATAATCCAAACTTTGAAACCGGTCGAATCAGCAAGTTTTTTTTCCCCCAAATGAGTTAATTCAGGTGATAAACAACAAAAACGGGCCTGGCGAATAATAAAAAAATAATAAAAGGCCGACTTCCGTGATAAACATTTAAAAGAAGCCAATAGAATATAAACAATTTTCAATGCATATGACTTTGCAAGAATAAGTTTAAATGTGCTACACGAGTCGATGTTAACTTGGCAACTTTAAGGGCTATTTCACCCACGTGCAAACATCGGCTAACTAATGTTAATCTCAAAGAAAAAAAAAGTGTCATTCTCATTCCATTATTTTTAAATGATATTTTTTGCTTTGGATAACGGAAGTCAATCTCCACAAAGAGTCTTTACTTTTTCGATTTTGTTTACAGGTTTTTTTATTAGTATACTTTCACTTTCGAAACTGGTTCTAAAAGTCAAAGTATACCACTAAAAACATCTGTAAACGAAATCGAAAAGGTGTCTTCTTAGGGATCAACATCTCAGATATAAAATACAAAGAAATCATTTAAGCATATTGAAATGCAAACGCATTTGAAAAAAAAAAAAAAAAAAAAATCCATAGGATTAACATTAGCGAGTAGATGTTTTTACTTGAGTGAAGCAGTCCGATCTATAGGGGGGGGGGGGGAATCAGCTCGGTCCGGCCCATATAAAATAATAATAATAATTAATAAATAAAAATAACAATCCGGCACCCGGAAAATTTAAAATATCCGCATCATCCAAGTGAATTTTTTCAATAGATTAATTTTTACTATGATATGGTTAAAAATTGTTTCGTACGAAAAGTTCTGAACAAAACTACTTATTTTATCCTTTTTTTTTCCTTTTACTATGTTTATTTTTAAAGAAGTGCCTAATAAAAGCACTCAAGTAAGTATTTATAACTATAAAGCAAACGTGCAATTTTGTTATCTCTTGTTTCTGCTAATAAAAAAAAAAAGAGAGAGAGACACTGGTTATTTAAAGTCACCTTTTCTCCTCATCCTCTTCATGACTCAATGTGCGGACATGTTGCCCTTTGACCTTGATGCGTAAGTCGGCTAATATCGCATTGCTTCTGTTTTGTTTCTTTGAATACAGTAGAAAAAAAAAGAACGAAAATAGTTTTTTTTTACGCTAAGTGGATTTGTGGATTTTTTTTTCTTTTCTTAATTTATATCTTCATAATATAATCATCGAAATAACTTAAGATGAATATAAAGTCTAAATTTGAGCAAGAAATATTTAAACTTACAAAATTTTTGTAAATGAACAAGGATAGATGCGTATGTACCAAATAAAAAATAAACTAATCTACCACAAAAGGAATCATTAAATCAATTATCAATAGTTAAAATATTAAATAAAGATATGCAGGTATATATTTATATAAAGGAATTTGTAGTGCTGTAAGCTATTTAAGAATCGATTTTTTGCCGCAGGCATGATAAACAATTGTGGATTGTATTCGCTGTGGATAATGATTTGTAGTATTATACAATGGTTATATATATATTTATTAATCAATTGTGGTTTAACATGTGTAATTTAATTTTAGCATATGTGCTGTGTTTCAATGTAATTCGTATTTTATTATTTACTTCACCAATTTACTTGATCGTCATTTCTTTACACTGAGGAAAAAGTTGCTTTTTTTTTGGGGGGGGGGGGGCATGATATTGTTTTAAAATTATTTTTTAACAGATCTCGAAAATACGGTATCGCCGTGATCCCGCTGATTCTAAAATGTTGAGGTTCAACTGTATCATATTTTCGTTAAGAGGCTACTTCAGTCAAGCGACCCGCTCGTTAATGCTAATCCTATGGGAAACATTTATAAAGATATTTCGTTTGAATTTAAATATTTTTAAATGATTTTTGCATTGATTAACTCTGATAGATTTGTAGAAAGAACATTTTTCGCTTTTTGCTTACAGGTATTTTTCAATGAGGGCACTTTCATTTTGGGAGTCGGTTTCGAAAGTGAAAACAATCTTCAAAATCGAAAAAGTATAAAACGATCTGCATATAGATGGACTTGAACTATCCAATGCCCAAAAATCATTTAAAAATATTGAAATGCAAACACGATATCTTTATAAATTTCATCCATAGGATTAGTATTAAGGAGGTCTTTGTGTGTGACTGAAATAATATCTTAACTTAAAAAAAAAAAAAAAAAAAAATCCTACACTAAAATTAATTTGAAAAAGTCTTTGATCGAAAATCTGACGGATTTTTGCTGGAAAGAACTAGAACTTTGTGGTGTTAATAGTGTTATTTATGACGGCCGATTATCTGCAGGAGGGATATAGGCCCTAGGATAAGTGCCCTCCGTGGGGGGTCTTTCTAAGGGAACCTAAACCGCATTTACACAAGGATGACCAAGATTCGAAGAAAAGTTTAGAACTTTGTGGAAAGAACTAGAAGTCTGTGGAAAGAGCACTTAGAATTGAACGCTACTAGGAAAAGATGCTAGGGAGGAAGCTAGCATCCTGCTGCGCTCCTCTCATTGGCGCAAGTAATTGCGCCTATTTCCGATTGGATTTTAATTGCGTACTACAAACACGTTTTTTTTTTTCTTTTTAGCTGAGAATTATTTTACGGTACTGTTCTGCTCTTTTTGTCTGACGCTCTTATTTAAGCAATTTATTTTTTTTTTTCAAGTGAAAATGGCTCCCAAAAAGTTAAAAAGTTACACCGCCGCTTTCAAGCTTGCTGTGGTTGATAAGGCAGAGCTAATAGGTAATCGTGCTGCAGGACGAGAATATGGAGTTGATGAGCGTTGCGTAAGGAGATGGAGAGCTGAAAAATCTATTTTGAAGGAAATGCCAAAATCTAAGAGGGCACGAAGAAGTGGCGTTGTTGTTTGGCCAAATCTGGAGAGAAATTTAGCCAAGTGGGTAAAGGAGCAAAGGGAAAAAGGAATGCCCGTTTCAACTGTTCAGATACGGTTTCAAGCGAGGATTATGGCATCGAACATGGGATTTACAAATTTTAAAGGTAGTCCCAACTGGTGCTTTAGGTTCATGTCGAGAAATAATTTGTCTGTAAGAACCAGGACAACTGTGGGACAAGAACTGCCTGCAGATTGGGAAAAGACAAAAGCATCTTTTTTAAAGTATGTCGCTGAAAAAATCAAGGAAAACAACTTTTCAACAGCACAGATTATTAATATGGATGAAGTTCCATTAACTTTTGATTGCCCCCCCCAGTAGAACTGTTAACACCATTGGGGAAAAAACAATCGGCATCGTAACAACTGGTAATGAGCGAACCTCATTTACCTGTGTTTTAGCTTGCGCTGCGAATGGAGACAAATTAAAACCACTAATTATTTTCAAGCGCAAAACTATGCCTAAGGCAAATTTTCCTTCCGACGTCGTAATACGGTGTAACGAAAAGGGATGGATGTCGGAGGAAATCATGTATGAGTGGCTGGCGGAAGTGTGGAGGAAAAGAAAAAATTCTTTTTTTCAGCCTAGTGGGCTTCTTATTATGGACTCAATGAGTGCCCACAAAGGTGATTCCGTAAAAACTGCTTTGAAAAAAGTCTCAGCCGAGCCAGCAATAATCCCTGGCGGATTAACTAAAGTTTTACAGCCTCTTGACTTGGCTGTGAATAAATCTTTCAAGTCCAAAGTAAGAAAACTGTGGGAAAAATGGATGATGGAAGGGCTACATTCATTTACAAATTCTGGAAAAATGCGCAAAGCCACTTACGAAGAAGTAGCGTCGTGGGTTTCATCGGCATGGAAAGACATTAGTGCTAAAACTATTATGTCGGGCTTCAAAGCAGCCAATATCATGGAAAATACAGTTAGTGATGATTCATCTGAATCTGATGATAGTGAAGATGAAAATTGTGACGTATTAACTGATAAACAATTTTTAGAACTATTTAATTCCGACAGTGAAAATTCCGATTTTGATGGATTTGAAGATTTTTAAACATGTTGATAAAATCTTGTATATATTTTTTTCTATATTTTCACTTCATTCCAATAATAATTTTTCATATTTTAAAGATATTTTGAAGTAGTGTTCTCTTATTATATGTAATCCAATATTTTTTTAGAAAATTTTATAAATATTACAAAAAATTGAAATCTTAATATTAAAATTACATACCTGCTATTTATAACGGATCAGTGATAGGAAACGTTATTAAATTGAAAAACAAATACATAATAATAATAAATCAACAGTCAAGGGAAAAATGATTCTGCAATATTTACAGGTAAGATTATAATATTATAAATAAGTTTCTGATATTTATTATATTTTTCTCTGTTTGTTATTGATCCAGTGACAAAATGTTGCTTTTTTGCAGTAATCTGAGGAGTTAACATAAACTAGTATGCATTTAAAAAATATTTTCTTATAGCAATACGCTTTATTACATCACATTTTTCAGTAATATTTTTACTACAGTTTTTAAGGCATTTGCATACATTAAATCTAAGTGTCTTTCGTCCAATGATTTTTTTCTTCAACAGCTTATTTTATTTATTTTATTTTTTTCGTCAGTGTCTCTATACGATATTTCTTTACATTTTAAATATATTTTTTAGGCACTTAAGTGAAAAAAAAAATTTTTTTTTAACTGTTCAAGTGAAAATATTTTATATACTGTAACAGTCTCTAAAATCTGGAAACCTCAAATACAGATAGCATAAATGATCATCAAATGTTTTATATTTATATAGTTCAGTTATCCTATCTTATCGACAGATGGCAGCACCAAAAATGTATTTAACTTTTTAGTATAATCTAGATTATATTCTGCATTTTGCCGACAGATGGCCGTACCAATCATTTCTTCTAATTCATTTCCAAGTTTATTTATCTTGATATAGTAAAATAAGAAAACAAAGAAATATCAACAGAAAAATTCATAAACAGTTTATATAAAATATTAGGCCTGGAACAAAGGAATTTTATTACAGAGATTGAGCTAATATCATTGTAATTGGGGAAAAAGTAATGACCAGTAGGCCTAAATTAAAGCAACTAAATACTAACATATAAATAAAATCGTAATCGTGAAAATGCTCTGTGTATATTTAATTTTAATAAGATTAAATGCTTGGCTTTGCTGTTAAATAACTTAATGTGCCATTTATGATTTTTTTTATAAATATGTGATTTTTTTTCTTTTTTAATGATGATTTTCAATAATTTTTACTTACATTTTAAAGTTGTTTTTTGAAGATCACTAAAATTCGGAAATAACTAAAAGCCGCGTCTACGAACGATTTCGGAATTTAGAGATTTATACTGTATAAATATCAGCAGCTTGGGTGCGGCGCTTACGATGGTGCGGCGCTTACGTCGATGTACTTTTTTTTTTTAACAGATTGTCATTGGTGCGGCGCTTACGGTGGGTGCGGCGGGTATTCCCGAAAATACGGTAATAGGCTGTTCTAATGATAAATCTAAGTAGTGCTTGTATATACATAAAGTATAATTAAAATCATATCATGCATGTGAACAAGTATAATTAGATTTTAACGTGTCCTATTTTTTCCCCCAAGATGTAATATTAATGATAACGGTATTTATAAATAATAAAAAAACAGTAATTATTTCAATTTTTGATTTTAAGGGTTGTTATTGAAAGGAAAAATAGAAGCAATGAAAATCGGACGATTTTCTTTTTCGGAATTACACGATAATAATAAAACTCATTCGAACTCGGCTAATGCAACGCAGCGATGTATAAACAACAATTTCTAAAATGGGAATGACGCTTTTCAAAAATTAACTGCTCTCTCTCTGTTTTCTTCTTACGTCAAACAAGAAAACATTTTACAAAAGTGTATTGTACATGCATAGCTACTCTTATGAATGAAAATAGGAATGGCAAATGTTAGGATATTCTATAATTTAGAATACATTATTCATTTTATAAAAATTTAGTAATTTTAATAAGAATTTCGTATTTTTACTATTTTGAACTGCAGACCATGTTACAAAGAGAGTAAAAAGAGAATTTTGGTTTGATCAAAAATATCGATATCAAAAGACAACCCCTTCCACACATGCCCTATAAAATGATAACATTACATATGCACAGCCCTTTATTATATAAAAAAAAAAGCTCCTTCTCTTGATCATAGTTATTTTTGCCTAATTATTTTAGGTTACTTATATTTTTTAATTTACAAATTTTGAGGGATAAAAAACATCACAGAAAAAGAAATTTTTATTTTAAAGGAAGGGAAAGAGAGCCGTTTTAAAAATTAGAAGAATAAGAATATTTATGGTTCCTTGATTAGTTGAAAAGAAAATTTTGTTGTCAAATTTCTTGAGTGCATGGTTCGTTGATTTAAATCAGCTTGATTTTAATCATAATTTAAATCAATTGATTTAAAAAAATCATTGATTTAAATCAGTTTTTCTTTTAAGTTATTTTTTAATAAATTTAAGATTTAAAAAAAACATAATATACTTTAATATAATTTAGTTTTATATAATATATATATAATCAAACAACTTTCAGAAAGATAAAGCTTAAGCTTCGTAAAGTAAAATAAATGTAACGTTTAGGAAAGAAAGGGCTTTCAAATTTCATTTGAATCAAATTATAAAATAATCTTGCAACAGTAAAGAAATCCAATCAGAAATATATTAAATATTTGAATATTTACTCCGAAAAACTTCTGCAAGTCGAGGTAAAATAAAATTGTATGATTTTATGTGCTTACTTTAGTGAGGCCTATATTATACCATATTTTCGGGTGTATAGCCTGCACCCCTAAATCGAGAAGTGCAGTAAAAAAAGTTCGTGTATAACCCACGGAGATGCATCAGTGTATAGTCTGCGGGCTATACACCATTTACGAATGTATATTTCGATCAGGGTTCGAAATTAGGAGCCATTAGTCATAATTTTTAACACAAATTTACCAAATTTTTCGTGATGCATAATACCTACAGTAATTCGGCTAAAAAATTAAGATTATCAGTACGGTAATTTTCGGAAGAAACGCCGGGGCGTTTACGTGTTTTAAAATAAAATTTCAAGCGATGCAGCGTTTACGCGCATTTTTTTTTCAAACAAGCGTGATATTTTTTCTGAATTTTTCCGAAAATTTAAAAAAAAAAAAAAAATCGGTGATAAACTCAAAGTTTTGGACATAAATGTATATGTATTTTAGGTCATTGGTTCCCAAAAGGATTGAATCCTCGGAATCGGTCCGAAATGCACCAACTCCAAAAAGGAACAATTCCTCGGACTCTATCTGAAATGAAACGACTCCGGAAAAATTAGATTCCTTGAACTTGTTCTGAAATGAAACGACTCTTTAAAGGAACGATTCCTCAGAATCGTTTCCAAAAAATCCAACTTCTCTGAATCGTTCCGAAATGACATAAATCACACTTTTTTTTCTTCTTTGCAACAGGGTAGGGTACCAACTCCGAAAAGAAACGGTTCCTCGAACTCTATCTGAAATGAAATGACTCCGGAAAAGCTTGATTCCTTGAACTCATCCGAAATGAAACGACTCTGTAAAGGAACGATTCCTTGGATTCGTTTCAGAAAAGATGGACTGCTCTGAATTGTTTCGAAACGACATAAATCACACACTTTTTTTTTTTTTTTTTTTTTTTTTTGTTCTTTGCAACAGGGTAGGGCACATTATTTTTTTTGAAAAACAAACTAAATATTAAATGATCTTAAATTCAGAATCGTCGAGGTTGGAAGGATTCCGAATTTAGGATTTTGTACTCTACAAACACAATGGGGTGCTGCAGCACCGATTCGCTAGCAAATTATTTTCTGATATTTTATTTATAGAAATTTTTTTATTTTATTTTAGGTCTCGCTTATAAGTCGATCCCCCACTTTGAAGTTCTTTTTTTGTCTAAAATTTCACGACTTATACGCGAGTATATATGGTAGCTATTATAGATCTATCAGTGTAGTACTTGGCAATAGTTGCGACAGTTCTTCCAAACCCAGAAATAACTTGATTTAAGCAGTAAAAAAAAGCTTTTACAAACATGGGAGAAGTCTCTAATTTTCATGGCATAGCGAAAAAAAATTACAAATTTTGATGTTTTTTCAAATTTTTTGAGGTTTAAAAGTTGTAGAAAAAATATCATGATTTCCAATTTAAAAAAAAATCTTTGTATAACCCGCAGACTATACACCTGAAAATACGGTATTAAGATTTGAGCAAAATCTAAATCAGTCATTTATTTAGTTTAATTTAATATTAATTTAATTGATCACAGCCCTTTAGAATGGTGAAAAGTATTTTTGTTACAGTTATCGAAAAGGCTGATACTAAAAAACTTAGAGAATTAATGATCAACTAGCTTTTTACTGCAATAGATTTATCTGCTTCTGTAGAACAAATGTTTTCTGCTTTTGGTTTGCTACTTTCAGAAATTAGAAATCAACAGATAAAACTGCTAAGCACCGCTGCCATCGAAATGCTCAAGCCCATGGGACACAAATTGTGATGTATTCACTAATTGACTGACTTCTCACAAGTGTTAGAATTCACACTGGAAATTTTTGAATAGTAATTTTATTTTATCAATAAAAAACAAGCCAGATGCAGCAACACTGTAGCATTCCTTCTCTGGCTGAATTTTTATTTAGGGATTCCAGGTTTAAATAGTTATTGTTTCATAAGATGATAGATATTCCACAAATAAAATAAAATTGCTATTCAAAATTTTCCCGTGTAAGTTTCAACATTACTGAGAAGTCAGTCAATTACGATTAGTGATGACATATCAATTTGTGTCCTCTGGCCTTAAGTATTTTAATGGCAGCAGTTAAAAAACACAGCTCTTTTTTCTCAGCCAGCACAAGTTAAAAACTTAGTCTGCTTCCAATTTTGTTTAAAATTTTTATGTGTTGCAGATGTTTTAATTTTAATTAAAATACTGAAGGTTGAATTTTTGAAATCTGATTTATAGTTTTGTGTAATCAAGATTTTTTTTCATAGCCTAAAATTTTACCTTGAAATAATATGAATAATTTATGTAAATTGTGTAATATTATTAATAGATAATACTTATAACATGCATGTCTATGTATGTGAAATTTATATTATTTAAATTAAACAAAAAGTCATAAAATAATAATAATGTGTGGCATTTAAAAAAAAAATAATAATAATCTGATTTAAATAAAAAAAATCATATTTAAATAAAAATAATCCAATTGTTTTGATTTTTATTTAAAAAAATCGCGAACCCTGCTTGAGAGTATTCGCAATGAAAAATGAGTTTTTTTCAAAAATCGATAATTTAAATGTAAAATTTATTCTTATGCACTAAATAATGAGACAAGATTACATTTTGTTTGTTTGTTTGTATATGTGTCGGCCAATTATCTACACTGTATGATATAGGTCCTAAGGGGTAGAATGCCCTCTGTGGGGGTCTTTCTAAGGGAACCTAACCTGTATTTACGCAAGGTTCAAAGAAAACCATAGAAAACTCTGAATGATTAAGCCGATGGTCGCGATTGGGTTCAAGCCCAGCTGCACCTACCATCTACCATTTAGGAGGGCAGAACCTCGCGGCCACTGGTGGGGCATTGCAGTTTCATCTTTCATGGTTGTTTCTTACTTGTCATTCTGCTTCTTCAATTGTCTGAGAATTCCAAACAGTGTTCTTGGACCAATTTTTTTTTTTTTTTTTTTCATTTTTATTTAACATGTTGCATTTTAATTTTGAATCAATGTTACACATTAAGAATAACTGTAAATTCAAATTTCTGATATCAGACTTGATTTATAATTTAGCAGATACAAACTCAAAGACAAGGTTAAATTTGAAAGCTTTTATGTGTTTTTGTACCACTTTAAATTATTATCTTCAATAATTTGTAATAGAATAATGTATAAAAATTATGGTTATTTAAAAGAAAAAAAATGGACACAAGTCAATGAAAACATATACTTCAACTTGTACTTGACTAATAGTTACAGCGCCCTGCAAATAGACAGTGGTATTGTATTATGCATATAGGAGTTATAAAAAAAGTACTGTGAGGGGGGGGGGGGACTTTCTGTCAGAAATGAGTTAACATATAGCTTTATTTGTGGTGGTTTGTTTAGTCCTTGCATGGGTGCCAGTAGAACAAAATCTAGGAAAAGACAAAATTTTTTTGGGAAACATTTTGTGCTATGCATATTCCTTATTAAGTGTTGTGTGTGCTGTGCATATGTAACCGTATCAACTTTTTAGTAATTTTGGAGCCCCGTCCTAATAATATCGTTATCATTGTGTAAAAGTTTTTTACTTTCAAAATTTCTTTTGCTTGAAGGGATATACAAAGCTGTTTGCATTTATTTTTCTTATATTTTATTAATTCAAATAAATAGATGTAAAAAAAATATCACTTTATATCAAATAACACTTAAAAGGAATAATTACTATTTAAAAATATTTTATAATAGCTTTTTGCTACATAATGCATTGAACATTAATAATTTTTGCATTTTCCTGCATGGAAGGATGGTGTTGGTGGGAGAAGGAAATTCTTATCAACAAAACATGTGGACAACTTTCTTTCTCTTTTATTTATTAGTAAACATTAAGCTTCATTTCAAACATATTTCACATATATTGTTTCTTGAACAGTGATTATAGAGTAGATTCCCTCAAATCTGCACAGCTTGGGACCGGAAGTTGTGTGGATTTTAGAATTTTGTGGATTTCTTATCATTGCTTTGTTTATATTTTTTAAATAGCAATTTGAATGCAATGATCCAATCAAAATCATATTGATTCATTGTAATATATTATAAAATAGCAATAACTAAAAGGATAAAAAATAAGATATTTTAAAAACTGATAAAATATTAAATAATACTAATATATATCACCTCCCAACACCACCATTCCTCCGTGCGGGGAAAGTGCAACAAATTATTATTAATGTTCAATATTAAAAGTCAAGTAAATAATTCATAAAGTATATTTGAATATGCATAAAAAAAGATAAATTTTTCTTGAATTATTCAATGAAACTTTCCTTATGAAAAATACTCTATCAATTCACATCTAAATCATCATGATAACCAAAGAAGCTTATACATATATTTGGTTGTTTGTGATTACCAGTGTTATCAGTAATATCTTGATTTAAAAAAAATATTTATTTTTATGAAAAATTGAGTTTAGTCATATTATTAAGAATTATATATAAAAAAATAAATACGGGATGAAATAGAACTAAAAAAATTCTGTAATTTTGCCCCTATATCGAAAGTGAATTTCATTGTTTATATCTGTAAGGATGTAGGCGGATGTTAGGCGTTTGCAAATTTTAGGGTTGTGGATTTGAAGGAGTTTACTGTATATGCATAGCTGCTTTCATGAATGAAAATAAAAATGTCAAATGTTTGGGTATTCTATAATTTAGAATTAAAATAATTTTACTATAATTTAACAATTTAAAAAAAAATTATATTTTCATTGTTTTAAACTATGGACCATGTTACAAATAAAAAGAATTTTGGTTGGATCAAAAATATTGATATCAAAAGACAAATTAAAATACATAAGGAATTGATATTAAAGTCAAATTTTGTCCCTACATGTTTCATTGTTTACATCTGTAAATTATATGTGGATTTGTGAATGTCTACTGCATAGACAGGGGCGTAAATCCCGGGGGAGGGTGGGTGCGCCCCCCCCCCCCCCTGAGAAAATCAGTCGGAAAATTTCGCATTTGGTCGGTAAACAATACACTTAATTCGAAAAAAAAAGGTACTTATCTATAAAAAACCTATAAATTGAAAAAACGAAAAAAATCAGTGGGAAATGTACGTTTAGCCGGGAAAATTTTATTTACTATAAGGACTTACAAATTGGAAAAACGAAAAAATCAGTTGGGAAAAATTCGTACGTTTAGTCAGAAACATGGTATTTACATATAAGGACCTACAAATTGGAAAAATGAAAAAATCAATTGGAAAAATGTACGTTTAGTTGGAAAAAATGTTTACTATAAGGTCTTACAAATAGAAAAAACAAAAAAATCAATCAGAAAAATTCCCATTCGATAGGAAAAATGTACGCTTTAGTCGGAAGTAAAGGTTAAAATTCAATGTTTGTATTAGTAGCCAGTGGCCACTAGAGGCTGTATGTTTAGTAGCCACTATTGTCAAGTTAGTGGCCACTAATTACTATTATAGATGTCATTGAGAAGAAAATATCATGTAAATTCTAATCAGAATATTAAATAGTTAATAATTATTTTATATGTAAAGAAAAGCGTAACTTCATTCAAACTTAGATTTTTTTCCCCATTACAGATAATGAAAATGGGGATTTTTTTTCGACCACTTGATGAATTTAGTAATATTTTCCGCTATTGGGCAATTGATTTTGTGATTGTTTGAAGAAATTTGCTGTTATTTTGCAATTTTTTTAACGAAATTTATCGTATCCTCACGATTTTTGTACAAAATTTGTTTTTCTGCGATTTTTAAACTAAATTTGCTTTTTTTTTTTTTTAACGAAATTTGCAGTTTTTTCGCAATTTTTTGAGGAGATCTGCCTTTTTTCGCGATCTTTTGACGAAATATGCCGTTTTTTCGTGATCTTTTGACAAAATCTACCGTTTTTTTCGTGATCTTTTTATGAAATTAGCTTTTTTTTTCTTTTTTTCAATTATTGACAAAGATTACCTTTTTTTTTTTTTTTTTTTTTTTTTTTGACGAAATCTGCCGTTTTTTCGCGATTTTTTTGGCGAAATATTCCAATTTTTTGTGATCTTTTGACGAAATCTGCCGGTTTTATGCGATCTTTTGACGAAATTTGCCTTTTTTTTCAATTATTGACAAAGATTACCGTTTTTTTAAGATTTTTTGATGTAATCTGCCGTTTTTCGTGATTTTTTTGACAATCTGCCGTTTTTTCGCGATTTTTTGACGAAATCTGCCGTTTTTCGTGATTTTTTTTGACAATCTGCCGTTTTTTCGCGATTTTTTGACGAAATCTACCGTTTTTTTTGCGCTTTTTTTATGAAATTTGTCGTATTTTCATCATTTTTTGACGAAATTTACTTTTTTCTTTGATTTTTTTACCGATATTTGTCGAAATCCTTTGATTAAAGTCTCTTTTTTCCGCGATCCTATGACGAAATTAGCGATTATTCTTCAAATGATTGACAAAATTGATTATTTTTGGCGACCTTTTGTCAAAATTCGCGATATATTTTGCCCTAATTTTCGGATTTATGACTAATTTTTTTTCTGAAATGGTTGATCGCCATTTTGGCGATCAGTTGCATAACATAAAGTCGCCAATTTTTTACATTTAGTCGCCATGTGGCTGGTGGTGACCGCGAATTTTAACCTTTAGTCGGAAGAATGGCATTTACCTAAAAAAGGACTTACACATTGGAGAAATGAAGAAATCAGTTGGAAAAATTCCCGTTCGATCAAAAAAATGTAAGTTTAGTCGAAAACAATATATACCGTATTTTCAGGCGTATGCGCCGCACACACCGTAAGCGCTGCATCTCCGAAAACACATTCAAATAAAACAGGTATTCATCAGAAGCGCCACACCACCGTATGCGGCGCACTTACGAAAATACAGCAAAATGTTAAAAATTGCATTATATTCAGTGTTTTTTCGCATTTTTTTAAAAACATTTGTAACAAAAATCCGATTTTAAATTTAGTATATTTTTTATGATAAAATTAAATTTGAATTCGTGCAACCTTATATATTTTTTAATACGTTTTCTATAGTTTGTAACAAGGTTTGCAGGGTTTTATCGCGATATTTGACGAGATTTCCAGGATTTTATCGCGGTATTTGACGAATTCTAAGTTTTTTCGCGATACTTGAAAAAATTTTGCATTTTTTATGGGGATGAATCATGATAAATTGAATGAATCATGATAAATTGAATGAATCATGAATATTTTAATGAATAATGAGTCACAAATTTTGATACTTGAAGCAATGCTTAAAAAAATTTGCGTTTTTTTTTAAAAACCCGTAAATTCAGTCGAAAAAGCTCAGAAAAAAGGAGAAATTTGTAAAAAAAAAAAAAAAAAAAAAGCATAAAAAGAATGCAATCTATTGAAAAAATCTTGAAAAAACACACATTTCATCAAAGATTCGTGATCCATTCATTTCATCATGATTCATTTCGTTCTCATTCGCCTTTGAGAACAGAATGAATCATGAATCTTTGATGAAAAGTTAATTTTTTTTTTTTTTTTAGAATTTTTAATAGATTTCAGGCTTTTTTTCAAATTTCTCCTTTATTCTGCGTTTTTTTGCCTGAATTTGTTTTTTCTCATTATTTATAGATACGACATATTTGCGTTTTTTCTAACAATTTTTTTTTTACAATTCTTTTTTGCATTCCTTTGAGAAATTAACGATTTTTCCGCGAACTTTTGACATAATTTGTGCTTTTTAGAGATTTTGTTGACATATTTTGCTTTTTTACTGCAATCTTTCGTCGAAATGTGGGTTTTTTAGCGATACTTCGGCGAAATTCATGATTTTTTTGCGATCCTTTCAATAAATTTGCGGTTATTTTTCGCTATTCTTTGTCGAAATTAACAGTTTTTTTTTTTTTATATATAGCGGGGACTAGCATTTGATTGGAAAGGGCCGATTAACAGGATTTGACGATAATAAAATTGTAGTTTTTGAAGTGATCCTTTCATGAAATGCACATTTTTTCTTTTTACATATTCGCGCTTTTCCCGCAAACCTTTGATAAAAGTCATGTTTTTTCTCCCGATCCTTTGATAAAATTCTTGCTTTTTCTGCGAATGATTGACAAAAATTAGGCTATCATTTGTCGAAATTTGCGATATTTTTATGCTTCGCATTTTCTTCCTGATTGACTTTTCGCAATTTTCAGAAAAATTCCGATCAGAATCACCTCTGTAATGAATATCGCTGCAAGGGGGGGAAAAATCTACCGTATCCGCCGTCCCGAAAGAAGCACCGCAGTAAGCATAATTTTAACTTTTAAACTCGTATGCGCCGTTGCGCTTACGCCCGAAAATACAGTATATATATTGTCACATGATAAGGTTCTAACTGACTTAAAGAATCATTTTTTGGAATAGGAATGTTCTATTTGTATCAATGAATGCATTTCTGCAAAAAAATTTTGATATGTGCAATTTATTCCCGCTTGCGTTAGGGACAAATATAGTTCCATCAGGAATTGTCGAAAGCAGTCAGAATAACAGAGTTCTGTCTGCAAAGCAATCACAGACAACATATCAGATAAAATATTATTTTATTGAAAAATATGTTATGAAAACCGGTAATCTTATTTCTTGTGTGAAAGAATACAGTAGACTCCCTCAAATCTGCACTCCTAAAATCCACAACTCTCTAAAATCCACACATAATTTACAGATGTAAACAATGAAACATTCAGTTCAGATGTAGATGCAAAACTTGACTTTTTTTGGTTTTATATCAATTCCATATATTTTTTAATTTGCAATTTTTGTTAAGGTTATTGAACTCATGTTTTTTCATGAAGAAAGAATAATTTATTTCTGAAAAAAATCAAAATATTGCTGATATCATAGGTAATCACAATCCTACCAAATATATTTATGTATTAATAAAGCTTTTTTTAGTTATTAAGTCTGGCTAAACCTGAAATAAAGCTTCGTTATTTTATGATCTGGATGTGAATTTGTAATGTACTTTCAGGACTTTAGAAATTGCCCTCTAAGTGAATTAAAGGGAGTCTAAAATTCTAAAACATTTGGCCATAGTCTGGTGGCATTTTTAGTAAGGGGCATAAAATTGAAGATAGCAAGCTAATTTAAAAGTAATTTTACATGCATTTCCAAAATTTTAGAAATTTTCCCGCCTTTAAGAAGATTAAAGTGGGGATATTGAAACTCTTAGATCATTTCGCAATATACTAAAATATACTTAAACATATATTTTATTGGTTTTGGAAATTCTCAAGTTGGTAGTTTTAATTTGATGATTCTAAGTTTTAGGTCATTTCACAATATCTAAACACAAATTTTGGGTAGGAGCGTAAAATTCAGTATAACAAACCTACCAAAAAATTGTTAATTACAGTACTTCAGTGGTTTTAGAGATATTTTGTCTATTCTATCGCCAACATAGACTTTGAAGGGGATAATGTAAAATTATACAAATAAGACAACCATAGTAGTTAATTTATTAGATGTGAAGAAAATGTAGTTTTATTTTAATTTTATCTGTGGGGTCATTCCATGCCAAATCAACCAGTGACTCAACCTGACCCTTCCCGATTTCAATGAAACTGCTAGGGATCATTCTCTATGATGATATAAATTAGAGCATATTTTTATTTTTTGTTTATCACTTTAAATTTTTATACAATTAATTATTTAAATTTTGAAAAATCATAATTTCTTGACTTGCATAAATATTTTCAATTTTGAATTTCTCAAGTTCTATCAAACATAGAAAATTTTATGACCACTCATTTCAAAGAGGAGTTTATAAGGTTTAATTTGATATGCAATTCAACTATGTATAGTTATAATAAAAAAATTTTTAAATTTAAAATTTGAAAATTTTTTAGATAGTCATTTTTAAAAATTTTGAAAAAATTGTATGTTTGTTGTAATATTATAAGCTTTAAATTCTGAAATTTTTAGAGTGGGATCTCAATGGGATCAGGAATTATTAAATAAAAGCAAAAATTACCATTAAAATAGCAATTTAATTCTGTATATTTTGTTATTTATTTATGATTTGTATGGTAATTTTTAGCTTTTATTTAATAACTCCTGATCCCATTGAGATCCCATTCTAAAAATTTCAGAATTTAAAGCTTATA
Organism: Maratus speculifer; assembly: GCA_964019185.1. Classification (NCBI taxonomy): domain Eukaryota; kingdom Metazoa; phylum Arthropoda; class Arachnida; order Araneae; family Salticidae; genus Maratus; species Maratus speculifer. The sequence goes on along the minus strand of OZ025293.1, from coordinate 237,094,445 downwards.
ATATTACAACAAACATAGAATTTTTTAAAAATTTTTAAAAATGACTATCTAAAAAATTTTCAAATTTTAAATTTTAAAAAATTTAAAATTTTATTTATTTTAATTATACATAGTCGACTTGCATATCAAATGAAGCCTTATAAACTCCTCTTTGAAATGAGTGGTCATAAAATTTTCTATGTTTGATAAAACTTGAGAAATTGAAAATTGAAAATGTTTATGCTAGTCAAAAAATGCTGATTTTTCAAAATTTAAATAATTAATTGTATAAAAATTTAAAGCAATAAACACAAAATAAAAATATGCTCTTATTTATATCATCATAGAAAATGATCCCTAGCAGTTTCATTGAAATCGGAAACGGTCAGGTTGAATATTGAATATTTTTGGTTGATTTGACATGGAATGACCCTGTGATTTTTTTTAAAAAATTCAATAATCTTTTAGGAAAACCGATTAGCATATTGGGCGAAGGCTGCCAGTATATGTGTATGCATGTGTGTTATATAAACATTTCATTTCGCATTATTCATCTAAATTAGTCTAAATTTCTGGCATATTCTTTATCTCCTTATTTTTTAATAATGCCTGTTATTTGTTTTATTTAATTTCTCTTTAATTTTAAAATGCGTATATTAATAAATATCTCATTCAAAATCTTAACCTAAAGCAAGGCTTGAAAATTCTAAAAATTTTAAGGTTCCCAGCATGGGTGCAAGTTTTCCGTCCACAGGACGGATTTCCGTCTTTTAAAAGTTCCCGAGGACGGAAGCGAGCGGAAAAATCTCTGACGATGAAAAATGATCGCGAAAATGACATGTTTTTTGCCAAAAGATCGCGAAAAAAGACACTTTTTTCATCAAAAGATTATTACTAAAATGTGATTTTTGTCATATGATCGCAGAAAAAGGCGTTATTTCTGTCAAAAGTTCGCAGAAAAAACGCTATTTCGTTCAAAAGATCCGAAAAAGAAACGTTTTTCGTCAAAAATTTGCGAATAAACGTGATTCCTGTCGACGGATCTCGAGAAAAACGTAATTTCTGTCGAAGAATCGCGAAAATGGCGCAGTCTCTGTCAACAAAGAATCACGGAAAAGACATGATTTTCCTGAAATGTTTGTGGAAAAAATGCTATTTCTGTCAGAATTGCAGAGAAAATGTGATTTTTGTGAAAAGATCGAGGAAAAGGCGTTTTTTATTGAAAGATCATGAAAAAAGACACGATTTTCTTTTCAAAAGATTGTTGAAAATATGTGATTTTTGACAAAAGATCGCGGAAAAGACGTGTTTTTTGTCAAAGAATAGCAAAATAAACGCGATTCCTGCCGAAGAGTCGCAAAAATGACGCAGTCTCTTTCAAAGAATCACGGACGTCAAATGATAGCGGAAAGAACACTATTTTTGCCAGAATTCCAGAGAAAACGTGATTTTTTGTCATAGGAGAGAAGAAAACACGCGACTTTTGTCAAAAAATCGTGGAAAAGACGCGAATTTTGTCAAAGGATCGCGAAATTTTGTCAAAGAATAAGAAAAAGTCGCGAATTTTTGATCAAGGATTGCGAAAAAGTCGCGATTTTTTGTCAAAAGACGCAAAAACGCGATTTTTGGTCAAAGGATCGCGAATTTTTGTCAAAAGATCGCCAAAAACTCGATTTTGGATCAAATTATCGCGATAGAGACGCAATTTCTGTCAAAGGATTGCTAAACAGACACAATTTCTGGCAAAAGATAGTGAGAAAAAGCGAATTTTGTCAAACGGTCATGGAAAAAATGTGAATCAAGCACGTGCGTATTTGTTTACTCAGGGGGGGGGGGGGGAAGGAGTGATTCAAAATATTTTCAGTCCTGGCAAATTTTCAAACTTGCACCCATGGTTCCCAGCTGAAACCTACATGAAAAATATAAGTTCCCAGATGAAAAGTGCAAGTTCCCGAAAAAATTTATGTATGAGTATTTTAACTTAATTTGCCGTTTTATCGTGATTTTTTAAAAAGAAATTTGCCGTTTTTTCGCGATTCTTTGACGAAATCTGCCGTTTTATCGCAATGTTAACAAAAACTGCCAATATTTTAACGAAATATGTCGTTTTTCAATTTTTTTTTAACGAGATTTGATGTTTTTTCGATTTTTTTTAAATGAAATTTCCGTTGCCTAGTACGATCTTTTGATGAAATCTGTTGTCTTTTTGCTATTTTTGGACGAAATTTGCCGTTTGTTCGCGATTTTTTTTAACAAAATTTATTGCTTTCTATAATTTGTTTACAAAATTAGCTGTTTATTCGCGATTTCTTAATTAATTTTGCCATTTTCGCAATTTTTTGATGAAATCTGCCGTTTTATCACGATGTTTTAATGAAGCCTGTCGCTTTTCAAAAGAAAATCTTTACGAAATTTGCCGCTTTTTGCAATTTTTTAATGAAATTTGTGTTATTTCACGCGATTTTGTAACGAAATCTGTTATCTTTTAGATATTTTTAGACGAAATTTGCCGTTTTTTGCGATTTTTTAATGACATTTGTGTTGTATCAAGGAATCTTTTAATGAAATCTGTTGTCTTTTAGATATTTTTAGACGAAATTTGCCGTTTTTTCGATATATTTTGACAAAATTTGTTGTTTTCAATGATTTTTTAATGAAATAGGCTGCTTTTTCATGATTTCATAACAAAATGTGCAGTTTTTTTTGCCATTTTTTGACGTTTTATCGCAATGTTTTAATGAAACCTGTTGTTTTTCAAGATTTTTTTGACAAAATTTGCCGTTTTTTGCTATTTTTTAATGAAATTTGCATTTCTTCTGCGATTTCTTTGTTGAAATTCGGGCTTTTCCTGTAATATTTAAAAAAATTACGCATCCCCCGGGCCGCTTAAGAGCTTTTTTTTTTCGTACCATCTCTGATTTTTTGCTTAATTTAAGCGTTATAATTCATCTGCAGCATTGCAAGCGGACACGGCGAAAAGTTAGGTTCCCAGTCGGGAACCTGAGTGAAAAAATATGCGTGCCCGGAAAAGATTTCTGGGTTCCCCGGAATCTCGGGAACGCTATTTATTGAGCCCTGTCTAAAGTTTTTAGTCCTTTTTTAATTTTATCAGCTAACCAATCTATAATATTCTGAGAGAAGTTAGTTTTTATTTTCGAATGTTTGAAAAGCCAATTTTTTATTGGTTCTTTGTTATTTTTGTTTCCAATCTTAATTCTGGTAATCTATGTTATCACGCTTTTTCGATGCTAGGCTTTTAACTTCAAAAACACTACACTACGAGGTATGGGCTCCTTAAGCCACTCCCCTCTCGAGTGATTAGCTTAGCTGCCCATCTCTAGATGTGCTTCTTTCACTGATCGGCTCATATCTGTAATATGTTGATATCTGTCGTCCTCAGCAAATCTAACAAAAAGCAGATGCGGCGAGTTCGGAGCTTAGATTTCTGTCTTGTTTCAAATCTTTCGACTTGCATTATCTTCTGTCTAAGACATTTGTAGTTTTCTAAATTTTTTCTTTTTTAAATCATATAGTATAACATAGATTCATGCCAAAGAATGAAGGATTTATGAATTTTTTCATATGTGAGACTCATTTTAATTTTTCATGTTTGATGAATAAAAAACTTAGAACAACAAACTGGCTCCATTTCTGGTGGAATCCATTGCTTTGCTACACTTACGCTTTGACTATAAATTAGTAGTATGGCAGCAAAATAACCATCTTGTATTCTCAATTTAAATTTTCTGATATCAGCTATTATCAAGAATTTCACACAATTTGACTGAATTTTTCGACTGCAGAATAACACAACCTTTCATAAGCCACCAGGATTCCATGAAATTGCATGACATTTTATATATACACATACATAGAGATGTAAATTTTCCGGAAAAATATAAGTGGCGGAAAAAACTGGTTTTTTACCTTTTTTTTTTCGGAAAAAAACGGAAAAATTGATTTTTCATGACTGTTTCTCCCAAATAAATTATATTTTCTTAGAGGATATTAAATAATAAGCATTTTCCCCCATTTATTTGTATTAAATGAAAATTATTTTCACTTTATATTACAAAATAAAATGAAAGTAGCAAAGCCTGCTTTTAAAAGTTTAGTTTTTTTTCTCACAGCCTAAGAATTTTTAAAACACTATTATTTGTTATATCATATCTCTGTTGAAATGATTTTTCAGTTACATGTTTAACTACCAACTGACCTAAAGTAGGAACCAGAGCCAATGTCTGCAGTTTGGAATGAAATAAATTATGCATTCCATTTGCATAAGTATAGTTTTTAAGTAAATGATACTAGTTTAAATAAATTGTTGCAGTTATGTCATTATTATCAATATCAGTATTAAAAAAAAATTCCATTGTTTGTTAAAAAAAAATTATATTTTTACATTATTACACCTTTTCTTACAATTATAATTTTATTTCCTTTAAAAGATATGTTTAGTTTTGGTATAGTTTTCCGATCTCAACTCAAAGTTTTGATTTAGTTTTATTATCTAAATTCAAACAAAACTAAGTTTTAATTTAGCTTACTCAGGTCTGCAACTAAAAAATAGCATAGGATTTATTGACTGTTAGATTTTTACTCACTGAAACCAGAAAAATATTTTTTTTTAAGTTTAATTAAACATATTTTTTTTTTCTTTTTATCCTGAAATCTGGTATTCTATTCTTGAGAAAGAAACCATATTCAATAATGTTTCCATATGGTAATTTCATATTTTTAAGAATGGAACTCAAAAGTTATGAAAACAGAACACTACAAATAGATAATGCTTGCTATTTGAGAGGAAATACTAAAAGCAGTTACACAGTAAGATAAACTTCTACTATGCTTTAGAAAACTACTTAAATTCAAAGTTTAATCAAGATGGAAAGTATAACTTGGAATGTATTTACTTGTAATAAAATATGTTTTTTTTTTTTTTTTTTCATTGCAGTTGTACTTTTCTAATGCAAACTGCCCATGTTTTTGCAACATTACTGTACATTATGGAGGTCAATTTTAGATTTAGTACCTTGAAAAAACATTGAATTAATCAGCCATACCGAAATCTTGAAAAATGCAGCATAGTAGTGTCACCTATAGGGCAATTTACACCAAAAACTAAACAACATTAATAAATATCAGGAACTGTCTGAATCTGTAGTTTGATAAAAAACCGTCTTTTAGTCCTTGAGATAGAGCTATTGCGATAATCATGAATAATGCAGCATAGCAGCGTCATCTGTTGAGCAATTTACATCAAAAAGTAATGTGCGCAAAGTTATATCAAAGATTAACTTAATCTGAAGTTTTATGGAAATACATACATTAATTCTTGAGATAGAACTATTGTGAAAATTATGAATAATGCAGCATAGCAGCGCCATCAGTTGGGCAATATACACTAATAACTAAATATCTCAAGTTTATATCAAGGTGTAACTGAATCTAAAGTTTTGTGAAATTATGTGCATCAGTTCTTGAGATCAAGTGCCCATAAAATTTTTGTCCCATACAGACTCACAGAGTTACAGATATTTTCCAAAAACTATCAAATCATGTTCAGGACCTTCTAAAATGTTTAAATACACCAAAAACTGGAAGTCAAAATTTTCACGAATTCAATACTTACTTCTTGAAAAGATAGAAAAAAGTAGTAAATGCATGCTTCAAATTTTATGTTAAATTTTTAATTTTACCATTTCTATTATTTGGCATATTATTGAAATAATTTTGCACATGAATTAATTTTTAAAAAGAGAAGTTGCATTTAATTATACATCTAGATTTTTTTCATGTAATCCTGTTTTTGTGAAAATGTGAATTTCTTATATATATACTTATACAAAGTATATTCAGAATTTGTGAATAAGAAATTATTACTATTTTTAGAGTTCTATTTAGAAATTTTTTATAAGGTTATTTATGCATTTATACAACTTGATAACATTCAGCTGCTATGTGGTACGAGATTTTTTTTTCTTTAATCACTGCATTTGCGAAAGATTCAATTTGTAGATTAATCTTTTTTCTGAAATGTCTATTTTCAAGAGAAATTTTGCAAAGGGTCTTGTGTTTCAAACAAGAAAAAAATGTGCAGGATCCTTTCAAGTCTTCTCAAACAGATTTCTGCTCAGAGATCAGATTACCCACATTAAAGTTTTCATGTGGGACACTCAACATAAAAATAAATAAAATAAAAAGTATGAGAATGAATTATTACAAAATTTTCACTATATTATTTCATAAATGAAATTTCAATTTTTCCAGTTCGGAAAAATTGAAAAATAAGCCTTCGGAAAAAAACCGTTTTTTTTTTCCAATTTTTCCGTTTTTTTTCCGAGCATTCCCATCTCTACACATACATACATATATGTATGTATATAATAGTTGGTGTTTTATTTTTCATAGTACTTGAAAATTTTTCTTTTTGGAGTCAGAAATTTATGAGTCTACCCCCTCCCCCCTATGCAACAAGGGTGGTTGATTGATGGTGCTGATGGATACTTGGTGAGCAAGTATGGAAGTGTGAGCCAGTGTGTTAAAATAAAGTTTCTCATTCACTAAGCTGTCTTCTGAATAAATACTAACAATTATGGGGAAATGAAACATTTATAACATTATTATTAGTGATAAATTCAACATGGTGTCAGATTGATAAATCTCATTATATCAGATATTTTAATGCATGTTTTACTTTACAGCCTGTTCAGCTGAAATGAACTTTCATATTCAATTTTAGTAATATGAATATTTTTGCATGTTCATTCATTTTAAAGTTTTTAAAATTTAAAATTTGAAAAATTTTTAGATAGTTATTTTTAAAAATTTTGAACAAATTGTATGTTTGTTGTGATATTATAAGCTTTAAATTCTAAAATTTTTAGAGTGGGATCTCAATGGGATCAGGAGTTATGAAATAAAAGCTGAAAAATACCATACAAATCATAAATAAATAACAAAATAGACAGAATTAAATTGCTTTTTTAATGGTAATTTTTGCTTTTATTTAATAATTCCTGATCCCATTGAGATCCCACTCTAAAAATTTCAGAATTTAAAGCTTATAATATTACAACAAACATACAATTTTTTCAAAATTTTTAAAAATGACTATCTAAAAAATTTTCAAATTTTAAATTTAAAAATTTTTTTTATTATAACTATACATAGTTGAATTGCATATCAAATTAAACCTTATAAACTCCTCTTTGAAATGAGTGGTCATAAAATTTTCTACGTTTGATAGAAATTGAGAAATTCAAAATTAAAAACATGTAAGCAAGCCAAAAAATGACGATTTTTCAAAATTTAAATAATTAACTATATGAAATTTTGATGCTAAAAAAAAATATGAACATATATTCTCATTTATATCATCAGGCAAAATGATTTCTGAGAATTTCATCGAAATCTGAAAGGGTCAGGTTGAGTCACTGGTTGATTTGGCATGGAATGACCCTATTGCTTGATTTTACTCGGGAGAGTAAATTTTGTTTTACTAAAAATGCTAAAAAAACAAACATAAATGGCTAGTGCCAAAAAGAAATGTAAACTTTATGAATGAAGGAGAGAAAAGAAGCCGATCAACATTTCTCGAAGCCTGATCAACAAAGTTACCAATTTTTCCATGTCCAAACAAAATTTGCAATTTTTCCACGCCTGGTTTTGCAATCCTTTCCACGACCAAATTTGTGCTTTTTACGAAGTTGATTGGTAAAATTCATAATTTTCGTTTGCATGATTGACAAAATTCGCTATTTTTCTGCGCATGATTAAAAAAATAGTGATTTTCCCGCATATGATTGAAGAAATTCACGCTTTTATTGCGCTTGATCGACAAAATTCTCAATTTTTCCATGCCCAATCAACTAAATTTGTAGTTTTTCTTCACATAATCGACAAAATTCGCTATTTTCCTGTGCATGTTCAACAAAATTCGCGATTTTTCCACACATGTTCGACGAAATTGAAATTTGCATTTTTTTCATGTGGAAACTTGAAGAAATTTGTGATTTCTGCTTGCGATAAACTGACAAAATTCATGATTGTTCCGCAGCTGATGAACGAAATTCATGATTCTTTCGTCCATGACTGAGAAATTAGTGATTTTTTTTTGTTCCCGATCGACAAAATTCACGTTTTCACCATACCTGATCGATAATATTCGCAATTTTCTCGGGCCCAATCAACGAAATTGGTGAATTTTTGGAGTCCTACGTCGAAATTCATGATTTTTTTCATGTCCTACTGATGATATTTTCAATTTTTCCATGCCCTATCAATGAAATTTGCTTTTTTTTACGCAAAAAAACAGACAGAACAGGTGATTTTTCTTAGCCCATCAACGAAATGAGCGAATTTTCGCATCCGATCGACCAAATTTGCGATTTTTTTTTCAGTGTCTGATCGACAAAACTCAAAAATTTTCCGTTCCCAATCAATAAAATTTGTGATTTTTTCGTGCCTCACCGCCAAAATTCACTATTTTTCCGCAATCAATCAACGAAATTCACGATTTTTCCATGCCCGATCAAGGAAATTTGCCATTCTAAAGTTTCTTAAGAAATTTTGAATTTTTCCATGGCAAATGGATGAAATGTCTATTTTTTGCGATCTATGCACAAAAATTGCAATTTTTTCCAGTTAAACATTGACGAAATTCGCGGGCCTCTTTTGGCCCACTGGTCACAGGTTGTGCATCCTTACCCCAGAGCAATGAAGCATTTGAAAGGTTTTAAGTTTTTTTCAGTGTCAAAGAAAGGGAGGTCAGAATATCAACTCGTATGTAACAAAATTAAAAGCACTTTAAGCAACCAGCTTAATTCATGACATGGATTGCAAGAGAGACTTTTGAGAGAACCCAAACTAACATAAAAAAAAGTCATAAATAATGTCTGTGTTTGGGAAATTTTTAGAAAATTTCACAATTTTCTTGTGTTACTTTTAGTTACTGCTTTCATTGCCATGTCATTTGACATGACATTGATTAGACTGACTTTTTAGAAATTTAAAGATTTTTGAGTTTGTAATTGAAGGTAGATTTAACTTATACAACTTTTGGTCACTTTAATGAACCCCTTGCCGGTGAATTTTGTAAAATTTTTCCTGACCTAATAGTTATTAGATAATTTCTTCTTTGAATTAAATTGTATTTTTAATGTTTAAAATGTTTGATTATATATCTTTAAGCAGGGTTGGCGAGTTTTTGTCGAAGGTGAAAAAAAACCTGGTAAAAACCGTCCCAGCAAAAATAGGTTTTTGCCAAAAAGGTGGCAAAAATAGGCTGTCCATTTAATTTTTTTCCCCCCAGAAAGAGAAAAAATATTTCACGAAAGAAAAAATAAACTGCATACTTAATTAAAGAATCAATATTATTCTAAATTTATTTTAACTTTTAAGTTAAATAAGTATAATTATGCACTTTATGAAAGAATACCAACTTTTATAACAAGATTATAAATGAAAAAAATTCCAATTTTATATAAATAAGTAGAAAATTCTTTATTAATGTTTATACAATTATTAATAATTCACATAATAGAACTGTTGAGACTGAATAAAGCATTTATGTTTATAGTTTATATATGTTAGAAATTCGAAGAAACAGTTATAGTAACCTAAATTTAATTTAATATAAAATTATATTTAAAGCAGAAAACTATTAAATTTCAAATTTTTCAGCAATATCTTCCTCACAACCTAAATTTTACTGCTTTAGCATGGCATAGCAGTAAACAAGTTTTGAAAGAACATCTGTTGATAATTTATTTCGAATCTTAGTTTGCACAAATGAAATATTTGAAAACAATCTTTCAATAGCAGCACTACTTGCTGGCATATTTGAAGGTGTGCTACTAATGAACAGAATTTTTTTGAAATTGCACAAGCTTATTCAATACTTCTCCGCCAATTACATGCACTGACACTATTAATTACTTCTACAAAATATGAGCTAGGAAAGGGTTTTTCTTTGAGCTTAAAATTAATAATATAAGATATAAAATCAGGATTGATTTTCTTTTTGTTCATAATTTAGAAGTTCATCTCTGTACTTTCAATGTAACAAATACGCTAAAAGATGACATGGCAAAATTGCTTGTTCAAATATCTTTTTTAGTTTTGAAAAATGTGGTTTTAACTCTTTATTTTTCAAAAGATTTAGCCATACATGACAAGCATTTGCTATGGTGGGGGAATGGAGAATATAATACTAAAAGATAGTGACAACAGGCTACTTACTGAAAGTATATCGAAATAATTTAACATTTTGTTCCTTTCTTGGAGAGTAAAAGTGACAGAAAAAAATATAGTTTCCTAATAAGCCATAAGTTTTTTCAATATTATAATTTTCAATTTAATTTACTTATTTTATCTTTAACAAACTACTTTCATCAGATAAATAGTTATGAAATAGTACCAAAGACTTGGATATTTACATTTCTTAAGTCTCATGACATAAAACAAAAATAACAAAATTGTATAAAATCTTTTGATAATTAAAAAAATATATGTACATATTAATGACTGATAAAATACTTTACTTACAGGGGTCTGTCTAGACTTTTCTCACAGGGTCCTGCTTTTGTTAAATTGGAAAGTTTTTCTTGTCTTTGTGAAAATTCTAGACATAGTTTTGTTAATTTTAAATTATCAGTGTTTTCAAGTTCTACCCTTCACATATAAAGAAACTAAGTAATATATTTTTTGGTGAGTTCAATTGTTTATTAACAGGGCAGATTTTATTTTTAAATGATTAAATTTGTGAAAAGTTCAATTTTAAGATGAAACCTCTATTTCAGAGACAAATAACTTTATGAAGGGTTCTCTTTGAGGTTAAAGAATTTTGTAAAGGATCCTGTTTCAAAATAAATTATTTTATGAAGGGTCCTTTAAAGGACCTAAAATTTTCTTAAACATATCCCTTACTTAAGAAAAAAATTAGGTATGTAATTTTTTATTTTGTTCTTAAATTCTTAAGTAAGAGTGAATCCCACTTATTTTTTAAAGATTTAAATTATTTAATATTAATTAGCAAATTAAAATATTAAATAGTACACTGTTAAATTTAATTGTTTATACCATTATTATCCTTATTAACAGGCAGATTTTATTACACATTAAAGACAAATAGGTTTTTTCCATTTTCCCCCAGGTTTTTTCCAGTTTTTGCCACTGTCCTGGCTAAAATACCTTTTTGCCAGTAAAAATGCCAACCCTGTCTTTAAGGTCTCTGACCCTGCCTGCGAAGACGTTCACAAGCTAATGTTACTCCTATGGGGAGGCATTTTTCTAATAACTCTTTCGCATTTTTAAATATTTTTTTTTTTTGCATTGGATAGCCAAGGTCCTTCTCAAGATCATTCCTTGATCATTTTTTTGATTATGGTAGCAGATATTTTTTACAAAGTTAGTTTCTCTTTCAGAACCGGTTCAGAAAGTGAAAGTAACTTTATAAAAAATATCTATGATTAAAATCGAAAAAGTAACCAAGGAGTGATCTTGAGAGGGACCTCAGCTATCCAATGCAAAAATTAAAAATATTTAAAAATATCAAAATACGAAAGATTTATTAGAAAAATGCTTCCCCATAGGAATAGCATTAGCTCGCAAGCGTCTTTGTGTGCAGGGTCTAGTGTTTTTGTAAAACCTTTAGGATGCTAAAAAGGGGGTTGATTGTTATGTCATGTGTTTTTAAAGTTTAAAATTAATCTTTATTCATATTTATTTAACATGACATACCTTGTGTTTTTATCATATCAATGTCTACATTAATGTATGGTGCGAAAGCCATTGCTTCATGCTACTCTTTCAGGTAAATATGTGATTCAAGTCACACTGTTATTGCTGTTATCCTGAATCAATGTTACTTACTGCTAACAGCTTTCGCCCTTCACTGCTGTTTCCTGTTCATCAATGTTTGACATCATAGTTTGTGAGCCAGTGGCATTTCACTTATGTTTTGCTGATGTTTCACATAAGTTTTGGAATTTAAAGGATAGCAACAACTTGACAACTTGTTTTTGCATGGCTGCTAATCCTGCTCTCTAGAGAGCAGTGTTTTGTTATGCTATGTTATGATGTTGTTGCTTAGCTACTGTAAGGATAAAGCTGCTAACATTTTAATTTTTTTTGTGAATTATGCTTTTAAATTATTTTTTCTTCGTCAAAGCTTGCTGATATTTTTTTTTTTTCCATATGTATATATCTTAGTCATCATTAAAGTGTTTGAAGTCAACTTCATGTCTTATTATTATTGTCAAAGTCTTCCACTATAATACATTTACTTTAACTGAGATTCTCACTGCTGAATGAGTCTTATTTTGATAGAGAAATAAAACACATTCCTATCTGGAAATTTCAACAATATTTTAAATATAATTATGAGTGTTTTAAAATTTTGTTAACTTGCATGTAATTTGATAGGAAAAATAAGTGAAAATTTGAAGTTTACAGAAGGATAAATAACCTTCCTATCTACATGCTAATATTTTTTTTTTTTTTTTTTTTTTTAATTTTCAAATTTGAGTGAACAAGAAAGATAAATATTTTCTCCATGTAATAATAGGATAACATGTGATTCTTATTTTTTTCTTCCCTGCCAGTAGGGCTGGGCGATATACCGTAATATCGTTATATATCGATATTTCTTTAAGACCGCGGTAACGATATTGAGATTTCAATCCTTCCGATATATCGTTTCAAACGGTATTTCATCCTACTTTCGGAATTACGGAATTTCGAATCTACCTCTAGCGGCGCAAAAGTTGTTTACTTTTGCAAATGTTCGCGCCGTAATCGGCACTTGCGTGATACTTCCGGTTTTCAGCCGGTGTCGCGCACAAACCGGAATATGGGCGAACAGTCTACTTTTTGCGCTGGTGTCGCGCACATACCGGAATATGGGCGAACAGTCTGATGTACCGCTTTATTTATCGGAGTTCGTTCGAGAATCGAAGTTGAAACACTCGTTCGAGGACCGGGCATTTCCGATACAATCACTTGTTGACTCCATATCGGTGACTGACTGTTGTTTTCCTGTGAGCATGTGTACAGTTATTGCTGCCGGAATGCAGAATTGACATATTTTCAAGAATGTGAGCACAATTAATCGAGATTTCTTGTATGTTTGTTTTTCATTTATTAATAGCATTAATAAATAATTATATTAAATCACGTATTATTTTACATTTTTTTTATTAATAACATTAATAATTTACATGTATGGTAATTCTATTATGTAATTTATTTTCAGCAGAAATTTTACTTAAAGCGGAAGTTTTTTCATTTTTCATTGTGATTCACCTTAGTTTTAGAGTTTATTGGTTACTAGTATTTTTACCCGTTTTGCGTACGAGTGTTTGAAAAAATCACAAAAGAAAATCTTTCTCAAATTAGGAAGGAAAATACTTTTCATTTCGAAAGATCGCTAAAACTCTATGGATGGTGTCTTTCTGCTTGGCAAAACATATTACCCATCCACAGCAGATGACAATATGATTATTGTATAAACATTCAAGTTTCGATTTCGCTGAGTTCGATAAACAAAAACAAACGATGGATAGTTTCCTACGTTTTTTTTTTTGAGGTTCTTCTGTACTGGACACTAGTAAAAGACGCTCAAATTTTGTAATAACTTATTATATTTTAATAAAAATTTGTCACACAGTCTAATTTACTATTATTGCAAATTGCTGAAAATTTGAAAAAAATTAGTAAATTAACTTAGGAGTTATGAATTTTTTTCCCTTTTAATGGGAAAAAAATTTTGTTTTCTTCCTCCCCCCCACTTTTCGTTTGTATGTGCCGTTGAATGTGTTTTTCGCGCACTTAAACAACTGAAACTAGTTGATACTTTCATAAAACCTTTTTTATAAGTTAAAAAAAAAAAAAATCGAACAGTTTATCTCTCATAAAAGAATGAGGATATTTTGATTTTGAATATCATGGCTCTTGTTTATTTCAAGAGTTCACTAATGCAAAAACATCTGCTCAATGTTAATCTTATTTTTTTTATACCTAATTTGAATTTCCATATTTTTGTTTATTTATTTATTTATTTATTTGTTTTTGCATTGCACATCTGAGGTGGATCTCTTTCAACAAAAGCAATTTTTTAATATTTGTTTTCAAGTTTTTTTTTCTTTACTGGAATACTTTCATTTTTGAAACTGGTTTCGAAAGTAAAAGCATCTTAGAAAAAAAAATCTGTAAACAAAATTGAAAAAGAAAAAAAAAAAGGTAGTTAGCAAAACGTTCTGATTTGGGACTTTGTACTCTATTAAAGAAATTTCGTGTTTTCTTAAAATTATTTGATTATTCTAATGCTTTCATTTGTATTCTGGCTAATAATAGAATTATTTATTATAACAACGAAAAGAAGGTGTTCCTTACTGCCCAAAACTGCAGAAATGCAATTACAGGTAATTAAAGTATTTTCTTTCAATATATCTAATGTCTATTTGTTGTCTTATATACATTTTCTTGTTTCATTTTAATGATTTATAATGTTTAACTTTCCAAGAGTTTTCAATAACACATATTTTAGATCAGATTTGCAGGTAAAAGGTTTGCATATTTTGAATCTATACATAAAAATTAAAATTTATGTTCCTTTGAATATGTTAAGATATTGATATTTTTTTTTTCTTGATAATTAACATACACACACACACACATATATATATATACTATTATGTGTTTGTAGTATTTTATAGAGGACAGTTATATTTATGACTCTATAATGGAGTGACATATGAATTGAAATATATCGATATATCGAAAATTATCGATATTTGGTGAGCGATATATCACGATATTAAAATTCTGATATCGCCCAGCCCTACCTGCCAGATAAGTCCTTTTAAGACATAACCTGAACCAGCAATAATGAAAGTCACCCTAACCAGCAGCAAACAAGTATGTAAAGCCAACTCGAATCTGACACACAACAAAAATATACCAACTCAACCTGATGCAGGACTCTAGTAGAGGTCTGCATGGGTCAAAATTTTTAGGCCCATGAATGCCAAAAAATCCCAATCATTTAAAGAGATTTTTCTCTTATTTTAAAGTAATTGTCTTTGAAAAGAATTTTACAAAATTTTGGGCTTAGGGTCATAATTTTTACTTATTTTTAGATAATAGTGATTTGTAAATCCTGTTTGTAACCAGCCAGCACAAATGCCAAAACACCAATTTAATTTGATGAACATTCTGCTAGGTGTCAGTATGTCAGGTAATTGGTATATTTTCCAAATTTGAGCGTTAGGGAGGCATTAAATGGATAAATCAAAGCACAAATTTTCATGTTTTAAAGAAATATATCGAGGGAGAAATTCAGTTCACACATTATTTTGAAAGTGTATAGAGTCCAGTGCAGTTTCAGTTATACCCTATCCGTAACTCTGTATCATTCAGCCTGTACCAATTTTTTAAAAAATAGTTAACCGAAACCTAGCAAATTTCAACCCAAAACTGACAGGCTTCAATCCAATCCCAATCCTTTCCAAAAATGGAACAAGACAGAAATACATGATTGTCCGCAAAGCTGAACATTAGGGTGGAGCGAAAATTTTTTTTTTTTGAAAATCAAAAACGGGTAGGTGCCAAAAGTTGCCTTTATACTAGTACATGAACTGCGTGAAATTTTACCGCTGAGAAAAAAATGGCTTGAGTCTGCGCTTTTGCTCCAAAAATCGAAATTTTGGGTAAAATTTGTCATTTTTTGACATTTTTTCAAAATTAAATTCCTACAGAGCTGGTTAGTATTTAAAAGTGTTGCTTAGACCTTTATATTTGTCTGCTTAACATATTTAAACTATAAAACAATATCTGTAGTCTGTATAATTGGAGCAAATATGACAACTTTTTGTGAAAAATCAGCGTTAACCTCTCTATTGGAGCATACAACGAAATGTTGTTTTGAATGCATTTCTTGCCTAGCTGCTTTCAAAACTACTGTGTATATAACTCATAGAGGTGGTTGCATTATACCACCCATCTCAACCACCCAATCACCTAGGCCCAGTGTTTTATTTATGTATTGAATTGTTATTTTTTTTCTCCCGAAGACGAGTATAAGTTTTCTATATATCAAAGTAATTATCTCATCTTTGTATTCACTGACTTTGGATGATTTGGATCATGCTGGTGTGACCTGCTGCACGTATACCATGTATAACAGAAGAGAAGCTGAGTAATGTGTTGGGTATGTTCTTAATTGAACCTATTCAGCTGTCTATTATCTTCATTAAAATTTCATGCAATCAGTACATTATGATTGGAAGTTCTGTTATCACAGCATTCTTTCAATCAGTTACATTTTATATGCAATGATTTACCTAAACATTGATTGTATGAATTCAATTTCTAGTATGTCATCACTTATTGAACCTATTACATTGAATATATGCTGAGAAGCTAGCTGTTTAATGTTATGACGATCGTCACAGAGGATTGCAAACAAAATTTGCGTGTAAAACAACAATATTTCTAAAGAAGTTTTAATATGCTTTATGTCGTTTCCTGTGTTGTTCCGTAGTCTAGTAATTTCTAATAAGATTTTAGATCTATTATTTAGGTGTGTAATACATTTGGTATAAAACATCCCACGGCATAAACTTGGATTATGCATTTTGTGAGTGAATATATAGACGCTGATTGCCAATCTGTGCTTATACAAAGCGGAAAATTTTATTAACTTTATGAGCTGTCTTTTGTGTGAGATGTTTTCTAAATTCCTATTCCCCATTCTTTCTGAGAAATAGCTTTCCTTATGAATTAGCTTTGCAATCTCTGACAGAAATTTCTTCTCAATTTGAAAAAATAATTTTTCAAAATTATTCTCTATTTTATTTAAAAAAAAAAAAAAAAAAAAAATTGCAATAGGAAGTGAATAGTACGTAGACAAAGATTTTCCTTATTGATCCTGTGAATCCATGTAGCTTAGAACGTTTTATATTGACTTCTCTAATAATTGATGCAGAGGAAATTCACTGGAGTTGAAGTAGCGAATGATTCAATATTATACACAATTCTAAGCTTATCCCGTGCAAAATGGTTCACAGTGACAAATAAAATTCTCCTAATTTTAAATGAGCAGCTATAGTCGATTAGAATCCGTACATTCCCTCATAAAGTACTATGCATTATAAGTTTATGCCCAGGACATTTTACCATCAAATGCTGTCCACTCATAAAAAGGGGATCTAAAATTTAATAGGAAATTAACTGGATACGAAAACTCTTAGAAAACGGCATAAAACTAATGCAAAAAAAAGTTATTTACAACAGCGGTTGATTTACAACAGGGATTGATTTACACATGGAAAACAAATTTTCATTGCAATTCTCTCTGACGATCATCATCACATTAAACAGCTCGCTTCTCAACATATAAAAAATGCAAGAATAGAATAAATGATGGCATACTTATAGTTGAAATATCTGAAATCATCTTTGAAGCAAATCATTACGTAAAAAAAAAATACAATTGATTGAAAAAATGTTGTGGTAACAGAACTTCCGATCACTATTCATCAACTGAATGTAAGTTTGATAAATATAATAGATAGCCGAATATTAGTCCCTTTAATAATATTCCCGTGCATTACTCTGCTTGTCTTTTTTTTGTATAAACTGTAAAAATATACATGAAGATAGTTACAGCAGCATGTGGATGCAAAGAACAGATGAACAAGGTGGAAGCATCGAAAACATGCAAAATTTTATAAAGAAAATCACAAATCAATGTATAAATAAAACACTGTACTAAGATGATCGAATAGTTGGGCCGGGTGGTATAGGAAATATAGCCACCTCCACGACGCATGTTCAAGGTAGTTTTGAAATCAAGAGCTGTATTAAAAACAACAATTCGTTGTATGACCCAATAGAGTGGTAATGCTGTTTTTTTACTAAAAGTTGTCTGTTTTGTTCCAGCTATAGGGAATAAACATATTGTTTTATAGTTTAAATATGTTAAGCAGATAAATATAAAGGTCTAAGCAACACTTTTAACCCTCTGGATCCCAAACCGCCCGAGATATTTTAATTCGTATATTTCAGTTCCCACCAGAAAATTAAAACAACAATATTTGCTTTAACCAATAACAGAACATTCCGTATTTAAATAAAACGAAAGTAGCCATTGAATTTTTCTGGTGTGAAATGAACTACATAATTTTTAAAACGTGTTTTAGCATGGGAATTAAAGGGTTAAATACTAACCAACTCTGTAGGAATTTTTTAATTTTTTTGAAAAAAATGTCAAAAAATGACAAATTTTACCCAAAATTTCGATTTTTGGAGCAAAAGCGCAGACTCAAGCCATTTTTTTTCAGTGGTAAAATTCACGCAGTTGATATACTAGTATAAAAGCAACTTTTGGCACCTACCCGTTTTTGATTTTCAAAAAAAAAAATTTTTCGCTCCACCCTAATATGTATATATATATATATATATATATATATATATATATATATATACTTTTATAAATACATCCAAAGTTATTCAGACAATACCAACCAATGAAACCAGTATTTTTACAATCATATTATTAAAAACAGTTGAAGTTTGAAGAGAAATAGAAGGCAGATTACCAAATCGCTAAGAAATATATGGATAAATGGACATTATATAACCAGAGTAATTCATATATTACCATACAATAAACCAATGAAACCAGTATTTTTACAATCATCTTATTGAAAACAGTTGAAGTTTGAAGTGAAATAGAAGGCAAATTACCAAAATAATGAAAGATAAACGGATAAAAAGGCAATAGAAAGCTTTTCTATTAAACTACTTCTTCAGGGGTGTATAGTTTAACAAAAAAGCAAAAACATCCAACCAGTTTCTGTTATGAGTCGTGCTGAAAGCTAAGAATTCGACTCACAATACACCCGACTGGCTGGAAGCTATTCAGATGACAAATTAGTAGAAAGATACCCAAAGAAGAAAATAAAATCAATATGACAAAATAACAATAATATAATATTCCATTTTTTTTTAAAAAAAGGATATATATACTAAAATATTTACCATTACCCAAATCCTAGCAAGATTTGAAGTGCAATCAGATACAAACTACATGTGACTTACTGACAGTCAAGGTTATGGTCATAGTATAAATCACATAGATAATAAAATAAAGTTGTAACAATAATTATAAAAATTAGTAAAACATATATTATACTATATAATTCAATATATATTTAGAAAAAAATAGATGCTACTATTAGAAATATTATATTTTTATTTTTAATCAATTATTAATATTACTATATTAATTATTTAACTAGAATATATTACTACAACTTCTAACAGAAAATTATTTTAGTGCTGCCATCTATAGGATTAATATATTAATTAAATTATATGCTTATGGTGCTGCCCTCTATTATAGGAAAAAAAATAAATTATTTATTAGCTAAGAATTTCCAAGAATAATTTCTATTCTAATATTTTACAAATAATTTCTTTAAGACAATAACAATAGACAACCATATATATATATATATTTTAAATAGCTATTAAATCACAGACAAACAGACAATATAAAAATGTATAGCCGTTAACATAAAGTGCACAAACTTGAAAAAAAAAAAAAAAAAAAGGAAATAAATAAAAGTATGGTAATAAAAAACCTGTATACATATTTTTTCACAAGAAATTTAAACAGAGGAGTTTTTTTTAACATTGGAATAAAATTTTATGAAGAATTAATACTTGTTGCCTAACAATGTGACACTTTTTTGTGACATTTTTTAACATATTCAAGAGTTCTTTTCTACCCTTTGCTTTTCTGGAGATCGGCTGCGCCGATGCCAACCCTTCTTTTCCTTCCCCTGCATGAAGTGCGCTCGGCGTCAAAGTGACCGGATATCGTTGCCACCCTTTTGTCTCTTGTACTTATGGGCAAGAAGTGACAGCTTCTTTTGCTAGAAAGGCTCTTTTTTGTTGGCGTTAATTTGTTAAATTGGGCGCTTTAACGATAATTTCGGTTATCAGTAATGTTTTTTTTTTTTTTTTTTTTTTCAACTCACAAAAATTTTATGTAATAATATATATATATATATATATATATTTTTTTTTTTTGTTAAAAATAGCTTTTAAATCACTGACAAATAGACAGTATAAAAATGTATATCCGTTAACACAAAGTGCACAAACTGAAAAAAAAAAAGAAAAAAGGGAAATAAATATAAGTATGGTTATAAATAACCCGTATACATATTTTTTCACAAGAAATTTAAACAGTGGAGATATTTTAACATTGGAAGAAAATTTTATGAAGAATTAATACTTGTTACCTAACAATGTGACACTTTTTTGTGACATTTTTTAACATATTCAAGAGTTCTTTTCTACCCTTTGCTTTTCTGGAGACCGGCTTAGTGCGCCGATGCCGACCCTTCTTTTCCTTCCCCTGCATGAAGTGCGCTCGGCGTCAAAGTAACCGGATATCGTTGTCACCCTTTTGTCTCTTATACTTATGGGCAAGAAGTGACAGCTTCTTTTGCCAGAAAGGCTCTTTTTTGTTATCGTTAATTTGCTAAATTGGGCGCTTTAACGATAATTTCGGCTAAGTAACGTTTTTTCTTCAACTCACAAAAATTTTATGTAAATAATATATATATATATATATATATATTTTTTTTGTTGTTGTTGTTGTTAAAAATAGCTATTAAATCACAGACAAACAGACAGTATAAAAATGTATATCCGTTAACATAAAGTGCACAAATTGAAAAAAAAAAAAAAAAAAAAAAAAGAAATAAATAAAAGTATGGTTATAAAAAACCCGTATACATATTTTTACACAAGAAATTTGAACAGTGGAGATTTTTTTAACATTGGAATAAAATTTTATGAAGAATTAATACTTGTTGCCTAACAATGTGACACTTTTTTGTGACATTTTTTAACATATTCAAGAGTTCTTTTCTAACCTTTGCTTTTCTGGAGACCGGCTTAGTGTGCCGATGCCGACCCTTCTTTTCCTTCCCCTGCATGAAGTGCGCTCGGCGTCAAAGTGACCGGATATCGTTGTCACCCTTTTGTCACTTATGGGCAAGAAGTGACAGCTTCTTTTGCTAGAAAGGCTCATTTTTGTTGGCGTTAATTTGCTAAATTGGGCGCTTTAACGATAAATTCGGCTATCAGTAATGTTTTTTCTTCAACTCACAAAAATTTTATGTAATATATATAATATATATATATATATATTCTTTCTTTAAAAATAGCTATTAAATCACAGAAAAACAGTATAAAAATGTATATCCATTAACATAAAGTGCACAAACTGAAAAAAAAAAATAAATAAAAAACGCAAATAAATAAAAGTATGGTTATAAAAAACCCGTATACATATTTTTTCACAAGAAATTTAAACATTGGAGATTTTTTTTAACATTGGAAGAAAATTTAATGAAGAATTAATATTTGTTACCTAATAATGTGACATTTTTTTCCCCCAAGCATATTATTTTTTGTTCAGAAACATATTTTTTAAATATTTGTCATAGCATAATTATATATGGAAACAAATATATTCTTCAATTTTAAACTAATTTCTCATTTATTGTACATTCACGTGTTTCATTCTAAGTTCAGATGTTCATCCTAGGCAGTACTTTAACTGAAATTTAAATCTGTATTTTTTTTAATAAAATTTGATTTTTACTGAATATATAATTCTTACAATCACGCATGTTTTTCTTATGCACATGCTTACAAAAATTAATTATAAGAAGATGAAGAACATTAAATTTCCTTATGAATACAAAACTGAGAATAGAGTTCTCATTGGAAAAACATGCATCTAAAAGGGGTAAAGAAATTTATTATCTTAATTTCCACTTAAGGTTCTTATCAAATTCCCTGCTGACAACACAAAATGTTATGACTCATTGTCCGATTCATTTTTATGCTTAAAAAGGAATGAAATTAACGGGAATATTGAAGCGATTTTTAATTTTTAGTGTTTTCTCTTTTCAGATAAATAAATTACTTAGAGTTATAAGTCATTCTTGTTTCTTGACGACAATTTTTCTTCTTCACTACTATATCGAGAATTTGGTTCAAAACTCCAACTTGTACTGTATGTTCTGTAAAATCATATGCGTTTACCATGAAATGAAAAGTCATTTGATTAAATTTTGAATTAGAAAACCTTCTAATTTAATGCGTTTTCGAGCAAAAATAAATTCAGAAATGTGTCAGAAAATAGCTTCTTTAAATTTGAGAACAGCCTTAAGATTGTTTTCAAACCCAAACTGGTTACATTCCAGAATTCATATTTGTTTGAACTTGACAGACCGTTTATTTCGAAAGTGTGAAATCATGGTATTTTCAATTTTCATTAAAAGCAATATTTCTCAAAATGCTGTTAAAAAGCATTTAGAATTTGAACTGAATTTCAATAAAATGCTCTAAACTGAATTTTCAGATGTTATAATGCTATAAAATTTTCATCGAATGACAACATTCAACATGTAATTTAGTTCAACATGTTCAATTCAACATGTAATTTAGTTTATATAAAAATGAAAGGTTATTAAATTTTAAGTCAATTCAAAATCATGTCTGTAAGTAACATGCTTTTGCGTTTAAAAGCGAGTATGTAAATTTGTAAATTTTAAGGAAAACTCTTACAACATCCTTAAATCTTAAAACTTTCAACCACACGATTTTCTATTATGAATTTCTAATTTCGTATTAAATTAACACATCTGCTCAAGATATAGTTTTAAACTTTTAGTGTTATCTATAAATATAAAATATCATTTTCAATAATAAATGATCTCCTATAAAAGAAAAATACATTTTAAATAATAGGTTGTAATTGACTTTATGATTTTCATCTTCAGAATATTTTTTAATTAATTTTTTTAAATAAAAAGCCAAATTTTTAAACAGAAATATTGGATCAGTTATTTGGTAACTCAGAAAAAATATCAAATACGTGAAAAGGATGAAAATGATGTTATGAAGAAAAAAAAAAATAATAATAATAACATATTAAAGCTGATCTTAAATTTAAAAAAAAAAGGCATGACATGA
Source organism: Maratus speculifer (assembly GCA_964019185.1). Taxonomy (NCBI): domain Eukaryota; kingdom Metazoa; phylum Arthropoda; class Arachnida; order Araneae; family Salticidae; genus Maratus; species Maratus speculifer. The sequence goes on along the minus strand of OZ025293.1, from coordinate 237,071,399 downwards.
GTTTTTATTTATTTTTATTCAGAAATGCATGAAACTAGCATGTATTGTAGTTCAGAAACTATCTAATCGCACACATTTCCCGCCCGCCCCCTTTTTTTTCCCAAACATAATAGAATTTTCCGAAAATAGTGTGAAAGTTGGCGTTTTGAACCGAATTTCCGCGTGAAAGGAGAATAACCATTCAAATCGGGATGAAAATGTGTTTTTCATGTGACTGAATTCGCTTATAACTCAATAGGGTGATTTATTGGTCAAAAAAAAAAAAAAAAATATTTAAAAAACACAGTTCGATTCCAAATCTTTTTACAGTCACGACTTGTACTTACTAAGCAGAGCAGTTGAGAACAGCCTGAATGATTTTTAAAACAATCCTAAATTGAACCTTTCTCCATTCTGCTTTATTTAAAAATAGTACTAATAATACTATAAGTTACATTAATAAACTTATATTAATAATAAATTAAATCTGCTACTGACAGATTTGGTATTATTTCACAAGGAAAATTATGAAAATCAATGAATTTTGATTATAAAATTTTAAAACTTATGATAAATACTTCATAAGTACACTCTAATTCTTTCCCAATGACTCATTTAATAAACCATCAGTTCTAGAGGCATAGTTTCAATAGCAAATATGTTTTAAAGTTGTTTTTTATCCTATTAAACCGTTTGTATATATATAAAGTTACATAAATTTATTTTTTATGGGATTTTGATATTTTTTTTATTTAGTAAAACTTTTTTCTTTTAATAATAAGTAAAACAATAAAATTCCCCTTTTAATTATAAATAAAACTTATCAAGTTATGATAACATGAATTTTATGGATTTTCAACATGTTTCTTCATTAAAAACGAAAAAAAGTCCTTTTATCTAAATGTTACGAGTCAAAATAAAAATTTTCTTAACAATGATTTTATTATTATTATTATTATTTTAATTAACAGCAGATAATCGTTGGAACACCTTGAAAGAGCTAGCAAAATTTGGGGTGGCACTTTGCACCGGACCAATTTAAATCAGAAATCTCCTTTTTTTCGTAGTAAATACTGTAAGTATCCTCTACTTAAGGAATTATAATTCATTTTAATATTTTATTTGTATTTATTGCATTGAATATCTTATAAGATTTAATGCAATGTTAAAGGAATGCAGACCATGTACATATAAATATTGTGATTATTGCCGTCAAGATTTACTATGGCTGGATTTGCGTTCAGAAGACTTTTTGAAAAAAAAAAAAATCTCTTTAAGGCAACTTGCAATACAATGATGGATTGCTTATCTCACCCCCTTCCAGCACACTAAATACAGGTAGGGTCGAAGCTGTGGGCTCACTTTATGATCTCCTCTCACTGGCGGGCGCACTTGATGTACACCCGTAGAAATAGAAGAGTATACAAAATAAAGATTTTTTTGAAATAGAAATTTGGGCTGCTTCATTATCTTAATTAACAAACTCTAAATTGAAAGGGATTCTTTCACCCAACTCGGGTTAATTGGTGGTCATCTCCGGTCAATGAAAGCCCCATTCTAAATTTTCTCTTAGCTCAGAATTGCTCTGTGAGTGATTGGGTTAGGCATTTTCTAGCTCGATTGGCTAGATGAATTTATTATTTATAAAGAAAATAAGCAACGTATTTCTACATGATGTTTCAGTTGAACACACGAAAGGAGAAATCGTGTAAAAAATAAGTGACTATTGTTAAAATTGTACTTTCTTTCTCCTAATAAATATTTCAACTTCAATAACGTAGAAATTTTATTAACTGATCATATATTAATAAAAATAATTGCATGAATAAATTGAATCAAATACTAAAAATTAGAGCCATACCAAGTACTCGGTAATACTTTGTACTCGGCCAAATTTTGGACGAGTACTCAGCCAATACCGAATAGTTGTAAGAATTTCATTTTTTAAGCATATCAATTTATTGAACTTATAATTTTACTGAGATATTCAAAAAATAATAAATTTAAAATAACATAATTTAATCTGTACACATGAAAAATGAAAAGAAACTGCAAAACCAATATAATTTTTTAATCAAAAGAAAATAAGGTACAGACAGTTACAAAAAAAAAAAAAAAAAGTTTTGCATTATTCAATGAATTGTTACAGTAACCGATAAACATTTTTATTTTTGATTGACAGATTTCAATTGTCGGAATAAATTAGAGGGTTAAAGAATGTTTTAATTTTATATTGGTTAATAATTCTATTTGTTATGCATCAAGTCTCCATTTTTATTAGTTTTGAACTGTTAAAAATTGTTTTTAAAAGGTGCACAAATAAATTTCAAATTTAATGAGTTAATTTATATATACTATATATGTAAACACGGGTATGTAACTTAAAATCACATTATGCGCACATCAGTGTTTTTTTTTTCCTTATTACACAACTAATCGGCACTCGTTACTCGGTACTCGGCCAAAGTTCTACTCGGTACACCACTACTAAAAATTAGTTTCATTGCCAGAAATTCATTTAAAAATTATAATTTATTAACTTATAGTAAAACAATAAAAAATAATTTATAACTAATTAAAATTAAATATTGATAATTATACTCATTAACAAATATTTATTTTTTAAACAATGATAATATTTTATTAATTCACATTAAATCAATAAAAAAAAATGTTCAAATAAATAAAAATTATATGCATGAACAAATATTTATTTGAAAAATGATAATATTTTATTAACTCATAATAAATAATAATAATAATAATAAATGTATAAATAAATAAATAAATAAATAATAATATATTAATGTAATATAATGTAGTTGATATATTATATAAAAAATTGTTTTTATAATATATTTATTATAATTATATATAATAAATTTTATTATTTATTAGATTATATATTAATATTTTATTATATTTATATAATTTTATATTATTTATCATATATACATATAATATTTTAATCTAAGTATTATTATTATTATTATTAATATATTAATATAAATTATATATATAATGGTTATATATATATATAAAAATTATATTAAAATATTGTATAATACAATATAATTATACAAAATAACATAATGTATAATAATATAAAAATATTTGTATTACAGTATTATGTATTATATAAATTTTAAATTATAATTTAATTATAATTTAATTATATAAATTTTAAATTATAATTTAATTATAATTTAATTATATATTATAAATTATAATTTAATTTATAAATTTTTCTTTTATAAATTTATATTTTAATATTATTTATAATTCTGATTGTACATAATATTTAAATTATTATTATTATATTCATATTTATATACTATACTAATATATTATAATCTATATATAATATTTAATGTATTAATATAATAAAATATCTAATACTATATAAGAATAATAAATAAATTATAATGAATAATAATAATTATGTATTTCTTTCATTAGTAATTATCTTTCCTCAACAATATAAATATATAGATAAAAATTACATTATTATTTCTAACATTTTTGTGATTTAAGCCATTACTTATTCAAGACATTATTGTGATGTATCCTCAAGCGACCCACAAATTATCCACAAGGGTACGGATACCCCTGGTTGGGAACCTGCTGGCCTACGAGAATTATATAAGTTAGACATTTGTTACCAGTTTAGTTTTTATTATTTATTTATCAACAAGTTCAATGTTTATCAATTCCTTGTCATTGTTTTCCGCCCTTGTTTTTTTCTGTCACTTTTTCCCCTAGATTCCTTATTTTCTGCAATTAGAAAAATATTGATTAATAAACAAAAGAGGGGGTCGGGCATGGGCGTAACTAGGTAATTTTTCTAGGGGGGGGGGGGGGGGGGGGCACGATCCCATCTATTTGACAACTTCCAAACAATAAAAGGTGGTTTTCTTCGAATCTTTGATTTTCTTAAGTAAATACGTGTTAGGTTCCCTTATAAAGACTCCCAAGGAGGGCACTCCCCCCACCCCTTAGGGTCCAATACCCCTTGTGTTGATAAATGGCCGTCATAAACATAACCAAGCAAGCAATAAAAGTACATGTTTTTGTTAAAGCTAATGATACTCAACAGAAAACTTATCTCTTGATACATTCCTAAAAACGTTCATACAGTCGATCAAAGAAACTTCTCAGAGTTCTTCTATCTCATACATAATTTTTACATTTCTATCTCATACATATTACACACCAAGTTTTTTGTCAATAAATGTTTCGAATGTGGGAGGGAGAAAAAAAATCATAATTAAATCTAATAAATTTTTAATAACCCCAAAAATCAGAGAATATTTAATTTATTGCAAATATCCATATTAAACCTAGACAGAACAATTAGATGATTCAGTAAGATTTTTTTCTTCAAAAGCTATCATGCCCCTCACTCCCCCCCCCCTTCCTCCGTCCCGAAAATTGAATAAAATTTGTTTTCACATTGCCGCCTTCAAACCGATTTCTCCAATATTTTTTCCAATATTTATTAAATTAAATTTCATTATGTAATAACTATTACATTACGTATGAATAGTAAATTTTGTCAAATAATTGTCAAATACCTTTCTCTAATTCCAAAAAAATAGCGAAATGCGAAGATCACTATTTTCAAATGGAATTTAACGTCTATAATCAAAAACGTATAGTAAGAAGTTTTAGTTTGGTTCAATTCTATCCATAACTCCATGCACTTTCCTATGCTGCAAAAGAGAAACTACTACCGCGGCCTAGAGATCTGTACAGGCCGGAGTTTTCACACTTATGACCGGCCCGACTCGTTCATATTTTCATTTCACAGTTATAGTTCGGACCTGTACAGAAATCGGTGAAAGACTGTTCGGTCCGGTACGATTTAGATTCTACAAAAAAGAAAAAAAAAAAATCAGATTTTACCTAACATACAATTACGATTACTTTAAAGAATACTGCAAACATATTTATGTGATAAATTAACAGTATATTTTATAAAATTACAATGTGTTCGCAAGACAGAAAATATACAATAGCAACATTAACGATTACTCAGATTCTTAGACGTTTCAACTTTCAAATAAGAATAGATTAAAAAATTAGTGTAGTTTAGAATAAAAGAAAAAAAGGAGGGTTAAAAAAAAATCGTAATTTTTGACTTTGTATAATAAAAAATAGATTTGTAAAAATGTTTCTCGGTCATTTACTAAAGCTTTCCGCAAATCTAAAAGAGCTATTTTCTGACACATTTCTGCATTCATTTCTTTTCAAAAAGTATAAGATTATTGAATGGCGTTATAAATTGTTTTATAAAGGCAATATATATTTGAAAAAATACTTTTAAAGATAGAATTTTGAGTTGCATTTCCGCATAGCATATCTTATATGTCAACAAGTAATTTATTTATAGAAAATAGAAAACGCTATTCATTTGCGAATTCCTTTAGTAGTCAAGCTTGTCAGTTTTAAGAAGCTTTTACAGTTAAATGTTAGTCAAAAAATGTGTCAAAGTTTTGTGTTGTTAAGCAGTAAAATTTGAGAACCATCTTAAGGTACTCGTATATTTCCAAAGATTGCCTTAACAAAAGTTCATTATCGCTGTTAATATTTTTATAAAACATATAAACACCTACACATCTGAAAACATTTCTGTACATTTCTGGCTCGGCTCGACTATGTAGGAAAAAAAGGGCAGGCACGAGCTTGCAGAAAAAAATAAAAAATAAAGAAAAATAAACAGATACCATGTCTTATGCGCGATGTCTGTCTGTATGGTGGACGTGTTATATTTCTGTACTGATGCTGTCAAACAAGCATCGGCTCATGACGCACATTTGTACTTATTCTCGCGAAAGACAAATTCATAAAAAGTATTTAATATTTTATCGGCTTCACTTAGATTTTGATATCGGGTCGGCAGGCCCGTTAATGTATATATATTTTCGGATGTATATGCGCGGATGGCCCGTTCGAATTTTTTGGCAACCCGGCCCATTTGAAAATTCAGCTTTACTTCGCCGATTACGGACTCATGTAGATCCCTATGACAGCCCCCCTTCCAGGGTAATCTCCCTAATTTCAACAGGCACTTTAAATATATTAGAGGATTCAAATACAACCCACACCTATTTGACCTTGTGAAAATATCATGTAGGTGTTGATAAAGTCCAGTCCTCCCGGAGAGCTGAATATAAGGGGTAACCAGGGTTAACTATTCATATGTATTTTTTAGATAGCTTTCTAACAACACCGAAAACCAATTTTATTTAAAAAGTACAAACTTTATATTCAAATAATGTTTGAAAATTTATTAAAAGCAATTTTTTCATACGAGTTAATAGCCGAAGATTTCATGCCTTTAGAATCCTATCGATGGTCATTTAAATCTGGCAGTGTGAAAATGAATATTGAAGTATTAACATGTATAAAATGGAAGAAAGTTTTCGGATTGCAACATCCAACTAGTTTTTATCTTTTAAGCATAGATTCATATTTTCCATAAGTCACTCATTCTTGAGAGAAAAGATTTAACTCTTCCAAAATACTTTAAAAAAAATTCAATTTAAAAAGTAAAAAAATGTACTTTATTTACTTTTAGTAGATGTAACTAAATTCTAAATTAATTTAATGTTGCTATAAAATTTATACAAATTAATTTATTTATGCATTTGAAAGACATATACATTAATTCTATGTAGGATGTATATACTTTTATATACATACATGTATCAGATGTATATACTTTGTGTGTTTACCCCCCCCCCCCCTACTGAACATACACAATCAACCAACACATTTAAAAGGTGAGAAGATTTGGCATAAAAATATCATGTAAAATATTAATGCATGTACAATGTAGAAAGCAAGGTAAAGTATAAACAGCAAAAGATGTTTCCCATTTAACTGGTTCAAAGCTACAAACAAGGAGTCTCTTTTTGAGAATAGCAGCTCCAAGAAGCAGAAGGGGGGGGGGGTCAAGGGGATCATGACCCCCCTCTTCCTCTCTCCAGAACGAAGAAAAATTTTAAAAGATATTTTAAAAATGAAATATATATTATTTGTTTTCAAAGTCTCCATTTCCTCAACAACGAGATACTTTCCGATTCTTTAAATCTCCACTTATATCCAAAGTACCTTATTTCTGACATATCCATAAATTTATTTATTTTTAAATCTCATATGCAAAACATTTGCAAATGCAATTAATAAGAAAGATATGATTAATTCGCGTTTTCCATTTTTCGATAAAGACAATGCCTTTTTCAGGAAATTTCATTAATATATGGGGTTTAAATTTGAATTCCAGACTTCGACAGACAATTTCTTCCTTATGACATTTTTGTAACTGTCAAGTCCTAAAAATTTCTTTAAAATGAGCATTTTTTGAAATAATTCTATGTCTTTATAAGAAAATATAAAAATTTTAAATTTCTTGGTAATGCCATCGTTTTGTATTTACGAATGTATATAACTTTCCCAAAATATCTGAAAAGTAGCCACATTGGATATGTAAACAATCTCCAATGTAAAAATTACTCGTTAAGAAATATGACCTCTGCCCCCCCCCCCCCCCTTGTCGGGACCCCGGAGCCATGACCGCCACACACGTACTGCAAAACAATACGTGCGTTACGGCTACTGCTCTTTTTCTTTCTTTTTTCTTGAACATTATCTGTTCTTTTATACATAACATGGTAGCTCCCAGTTCTATTCAAAAATAATTTACAGAGAAAGCGCAAAACCTTTCCAAAACGGTGTAGTTAGATTATTATCTTTGAGACGAGGGGGACCTGATTTCTATACGTAGTTTCCTAGAATTTAAGCATTCGGAAAAGATTGTACGGAGAGACTTTCGTTAGTTCCAAGGATAATCTGTACAAAAGAGGAGCAGTTGCCTTATCACAGTAGTACAATACAGTATCTTTTCCTTTTTTTTTCTCTCTTCAATCTTGTAAATATCGAGAACTCCATAGTTCTAGACCAGAATCCATCTCATATCTGACATGTTTTTTGCTGTTTGTCACTTACATGACTTTGAGTCTGTGCCCCCCCCCCCCCCTACACACACATACACACATTTAAATACTGGTATGGAAAACTAAATGTTACGTTTTATTCGCATTTTTATTTATCATCTATAACACTACTACACTTTTAAAAAATCTTTCAAGAAATAGTCGTCTTTTCACTGTAAAAAATTTCTAGGGGGTCCAGTCAGAATTCTAGGGGTGTCCAGTACCCCCCTGGACCCCCCCTTCTTACGCACATGGGGTCGGGGTGCGCAAAAGGTGGCAGTAAATCTTGCATGCACAGTGAAACTTTCCTGTGTGACCACTTTCCTGAACGACCATTTTTTCATGGAACGAAATTTATTCTCATGGGCTCAATACAAATTTTCTCCAGAATTCATCCCAGTTGAACTTCCTCTATAAGCAACCAATTTCTTTGAAGAAAACGAAACAAATTCCTTTTTCCCCTGGTCGCTTGAAGACGGTTTTATTAGAAAAATAATTCCTGAGAGCGTATTATTCATCAAACTTCTAAACTAAGATTTTAATTAATTAATTACGGTAACTTTAAGTGATTAAATCTCTTTGTGTCTTTAGTTTTATACTTCACTCTGATGACGAATTAAGACTGACGGTCAATAAACTCCTCTTCCCCATTCTGTCAGAAAACTCTCAAATCGTCATTATTTGTTTTCATGAAAAAGTAAATAAATGCATTTTTTTACTGGAATTTGAAAGGACAGGAAGTAAAAATTATAAAAGATAAAATCGAAGTATTCTTAGTCAATATATTTATTTTTTAAACTCTGCAGTAATTAACCTATGTAATAGACTTTTGTTTTGATACTCAAATTTTTACATTTTTTCCTAGTGTGAAAAATAAATTTTAGTAACATTGTTACCTTCTTCAACAATTATAATCTGGTTTAAACATGACCTACATTAAGAGACCATCTCTAGGAGCGAACAATTTTTATTGAGAATGAAAATGGTTACTTTAGGGATGTTTTACTGCATTCCGTTATGTGTTTGTTTGTATCGTAGTATTATTGATTGTGCAATACTTCAGTTTATATAAATATATTATTTTATGAAATATTGTAATAAAAAATGTAAATTATTTATCTAGATAGTTTAATTAAGGTTGTAAGGGATATTCAGATAATTAGGAGACAACGTATGTGTAATACTTTTTTTTGTTGTTGTTGTTAAATGAAATGATAAAAAAGCTGAATAATAAAAATATTTGGCTCATAAAAAATATTAAGAAAAAAATAAAAATAATAATACCTGCTCAATCAATATTATTTTGAATTGTAGTTTACCTATCCTATAAAACATTCATCTTCATCCTTTTTTTAAGGTACCTTTTGTTTGTTTTAAAACTAATTTCATTTTAGAGTATTAGACCAAAAATGATAAATATAAACACACAAAACAAGCAAACAAACAGAAAGAGGGGTTGCGATTGGGGGGGGGGGGGGTTCTAATAGTTCAGAACACGAGTGTATTTTTTTAAATTTAAAATCAACTGTATTTTTAAAATATTAAGTTGATAAAAATTAGGATGTCAGCGATTTTAATCAGTTTATTTAAATCAATCGATTTTTTTTTTATAAAAACCCATTGATTAACATTAAAATTTTTAAAAATGTTTAAAATGACATAAAAGTATTAAAATGTAAGATTAATTTGGATTTTTTCTACAGCTATTTTGTCTTATAACTAAATGAAAAAAAAAGCTTCATAAAATTATCTTTAAACTTAATTCCTGAGAATCGTAAAGCATTAAGAACAGTAAGTTTGTAAAGGCATAAAAAGCATTATATTCAAACATTTTATTTTAATTTCATATAATTTGTGATGGCATAATTTCCTTTAATCAAGATGAATCAGTTCATCTTTGACCTTGTGCCCTTGCAGACACTTGTCTAGATCAGCTGATGACAAGCTGTATTGTTTTAGCTCGAAATGCGTGTGCTTTGCTTTTTATTTTATGGTGATTTTTACAAACCCTATTATTTTAATTATTAATTATCGTTAGTGTATTCAATGTTTTTTCGCTATCAAAGATCTTTAAGAAGATACAATTAAAATTGGCTATTCAATCGAATTTTCCGAAGCGATAGCACTGGAAAGAAGAAAAAGTATTTGTCACGTGACAAAAATCGCTAAAAACTCAAAAAGTAATTTAATTATGAAAAAATGAAAAATGCTATTTGTTTCTAAGTAATTACAATGACATATGTGCACTTTTATGCCTTTACAATTAAAAAATACGTCAGAAAATTTTTCTGAGTTTTCTATTATTGAGTAGTGAATTTAAAAATCAGTTTAAGGTAATTTCAATAATTTTATTATGGTTGTTACTATTTTTACAAAGCTTATTGCGTATTACCCATCATGGAAATAACTAAGTCCAGTTGCGGTACAACTCGATTATGCAGGAAAAAGGAAACAGTGTAAGTCAAGTCCAGGCTCGGCCCGAGTCTGCAAAAAATTAAACCTGGATTAAAACACAATGTAATTCTCCGATGCCGATATCTACGCGAAATTTGTTATATTTTTGTATTGTTATTGCCAAATTAGCTTCTTCTCTTGTGGCACATTTATACTTAAATCGGTTCTCAAGTATATTGGTGAATATGCGCAAAATTTTTGAAACATTTATTAACTCATTTTTTGAATGTAAGGGAAGAAAATAGTAAAAGCTGACTATGGGAGCGATATCTGATCAAAATGAGCTTTCTAATTTTTAAAAAATAAACTATCAAATTATAAGCAATTTTGATCATGTAACAACTAATTTTTCTCCTTTCTCTCTGGGTTTTTTTTTTTTTTTTTTCGTTCAAAAATTCGGTTTAAAATGTCAAACTTGACTGTATTTTCTGAAAGATCTTTTATGTTTACCAAAAAATGGAAAACGTCTTTCGATTATGCAGTTTTTGACTAACATCTGCTTATTTTCGTGGGTTTCCGAACAAAAATATATTTAAACTTGTGTCATATTTTTGCTTATGGTAAAGTCGTATCCATTAAAAATTATTCATGTTATTAGCTTTGTTTAAATTTCTATATCAGACCAATGTTTAAAAATCTATCCCAAGTTAAACGCTTACCCCTTGGCGAAAATTGCCCACCTTTCACCAAAAAATGTGATTGCAAGTAACACGCGAACCTTCTGTTAATTATCTTTTCCAATATCTCCCCAGCTCTTGACCTTTTGGGGGGGCGGGGGGGAGAGGGCCGGAAGAAAAAAAAATACATGGGCCTGCCGGGGCGATTATGATTAAAAAAAAAAAAAAAAAAAAAAAATATTGGCCCGCTTTACCGGATTACTTGTAACTGCTGAGTACGTGGTAGGAGTCAAAATATTAAAGATACTGCAATGTTGTTAAAGTCCGCTTGCATCTGGTGGGGAAAAAAGAAATAAATTGCTTGAAATGCGTGTTTAATCCTGATGAATATATTTTGTAGACGACTATTTCTTGAAAAAATAATGAAATACCGAAATATTGAAAATACAGCTAAGTGTTCTCTCTTACATCCAGTAGGGAATCTAGTAGAAAATCTACTTGCATCCAGTAGGGAAAAGAATTAATCAGATTGCTAACTGGATTTAATCAAAATAAAGGAGCATATTTCCATGGAAAAAGCTGCATTTCACTTGACGATCGGTAACAGATTTGTTAATCACCATTTGGCGAGTGACAATCGATCACTGATTTTTTAATCGCCACTTTACAAGTCTAATCGCCATGTGCCGAGTGGCGACTGTTAATTTTTACCTATATGACTTATCAAAGAGTGAAAAAGAGGCTCCTGCAAATTACTAGTTTTATAGCATGCCGGGAGCGTGAAAGAAACAATGACTCTTCAATAGGTGTCTTTACAAAAAACTTAACTGATGCCTTTCAGTAAGATAAATAAATAAGAAAATTATCAGCCAGTGGACTAACAATTCCTCTCCTCCTCCTTCATGGATGGAAAACGTAAGAAATATGGACTCTATATTTCGAAACATCCATGGAGAAAATTTCAAAAGAGGCAGGGGAATTGTAAAAACATGACATCGGAACTTCAAATGCCCTTTTTTCACATGTTTAGAAAAGTGCCATTCATTTATTTGCAAAAATCCGAACTTTTTATTGGGAATAGAAATTTGAATTGAGCAGAAGCGCTTACATCGGCAGAAAAAAGAAAAATGGGTTAAATAAGATTAAGAAAGATTTTAGGTCAGATGTTTGATGTTTTGTAAATTAAAACTTTTTATACATTTATACTTTATTCAATTTACAAAAATTAACATAAATTGAAACTAAAAGTTTGAAAACTGCTGAATTTAAAGTTTTATGATTTTTCAAAATTAAAAATTTTGAAAAATTACTGTAAATTAAATAAAAGAGAATTTTGTCGCAGTATTTTATTTTTGCTTTTGCTTATTTTAATATACTTTATACTTCATATCATGAAATTTTCTTATAGCAAGAATAATTTTCACTCATTGAATTTAAATTTAGTAAAACGTCAATTACAATCCAAAAATGAAATATTATTATTATTTTTTTAATGGTAGAAGTGTTACAATTATATTATGATTTAATATCTTATTAATTTTTTTAAGGTGAAATATAAATGTCAACATGCTTTGGTCGTTTTGCTAAAACGTATAATAATTAATTTTATATTTGTCTACAGAATTAAATAAGATTGTTTACAAAGTCAAAAAATTAACAACAGCAATAAAAAGTATAATATAATAATAATAATATAATCAAAATCAAGACAATTTTTTTTTAAAAATAAATTTGTACTTGCAAAGTCTTCAATTAATTTTATTTAAATTCAATGTTCAGAAATAAGTTATTTTATTTCTGCCTGAAGTGTAAAATTTATATTAAAATAGCCTGTATTTTATTTTTTTAATACTTAATTTTCACAATGAAATAGAGGTCTGCACGGGCCGCAATTTCTAGGTCCGAGGATGACCCTAACCATAGAAAAAAAAATTTCGGCCCGACCCGGCCCGAACGAAAAAAATATTGGCCCGGCCGAAGTTAAAATTTAAGCCCGAGCCCGGCCCGTAGAGAAAATTTAGCGGCCCGACCGGCCTGATATAATAGCTAAAACCAAGACCCAAGCTCGTTCTGGTCCGGGAAAAAAAGTTAAAATTTCGGTCCAAACCCGATCCGGCCCGAGCGAATTTCTACAGAATATTGATCTTCACTCTTACAGAAGAGTTCTGGCCAAAAAAACTTTTTTTCCCCATGTTTACAGTTTCCATTTATGCAGAAGTGACGTAGGCTTGCGATATTTATGCTTTTATTAAACCTTTGTTTGTTACATGTAAATGTTTCAGTTATCATTAGTATTATTAATCCATACTCCATGTAATGGAGACATAAAAATCTAAAAAATGGTAGATGGTAAAAGTAAAATTTTCTAAGACGGAATCGCATTGTAAAGAAAATAATACGTTCCCTTTTTAGCAGGTGTAAATGATCAATGGGGTTTTTTTTTCCCCCTCGCTTGTTACTGTATTTATATTACATGGATGAACAGTTTAAACGAACTTTAAAAGAAATTTCCAGTTTTCAGTTTAAAAGAAAATGCCGTCATAGGCAGGTTTTTTCCCATGTGCTTAACTCTATTTAAATAAGCCTAGAAATCCACGATTCTTCAAAAAAATAAAATCAATTTTAATGTTTAATTGTAGGATAATGACGACTTAAAAATAAATGCCTTTTTCGCAAAAATATTTGGACCAAGCCAAATTTTACTCTTTTTTTTAACAGACTTGGGCACGTCGAGAAAAGGATTTTCATACGGGATGATTCAATCGGAACTGATTATTTTGGTCCATGATGACTAGGAAATATGAAATCTGCCTCGGCTTCGTATGGAAAAAATAAGTTAGTCCAGGCCCGATAATCCAGAAAAGTAAGGCCGAAGCCCGGGCCGGCCCGAGTCTGCAGAAAAAAGGTTCGAGCCCAGCCCGAATGCCGTAAATGGAAATCAGCCCGAATCCGGAACATGCATATCTCTACAATGAAACTTGTATTTTTCCACCACAATATTGGGTACAGGCAGGGGTATAGTAGTAAAAATAACAGAGGACTTAAGGACCGGGCAAACATAACTACTTTGAAGTTAAACTTTATTCCCGGAACTCCCCATTCTTTTCTCTCACTTACGGTTTACTGACGATGGAAAACGAAGGAGATACAATGGTCAGGGAAGATCACTATCTTAAACAATACTGAAGGGAAAGATTCCCGTGCTACTCTTGGATTGAAGTTGAACTGAAAACTCATTTACATCAAACGCGCCGCCTGCAAACAGCAAAAAAACTTTGTGTGTGCCCGCAGCCATACGCTCAAAGCAGAGGGTATAACCCTATCGTGTGTATGCTATAACTTTCATGAGAAGCAGAGGATATACGATTTTCCTTTTAAAAATCCAGAAAGTATACCGTGTATACCCCCGTATACCCTCCACTACATCCCTGGATACACGCTAGAGGTCTGCACGGGCCGGAATTTCCAGGGCCGGCCCGGCCCGTTTACATTTTTATATTTTAGGCCCGGCCCGTACAAAAATCAGCGAAAACAGGCCCGGCCCATTTTGACCCGTTACAATTTCTACGATTTCTAAAAAATTCAGATTTTTATCATATAACTAAGATTCCTTTAAAGAATACTGCATACATATCTATGGAATGATTTTACAGTATATTTTACAGCAAATACACATTAACAACATTAATGATTACTTAGATTCTTAGGTTTTCAACATTCGAATAAAGATTCATTAAAAAATTAATATGGCTTAGAATAAAAGAAAAAAGAAAGAAAGCTAAAAACATGGTTAATTTTGAAGCTGTTTAATAAAAGAAGATTTATAAATATATATCATTTTATTATAGATTTCAAATCTAAATTCATTCTTAAATTCAAAGAAGCTCCTTTCTGATACATTTCTAAATTCATTTTTTTTTCTCAGAAACGCATAAGATTAGCAGATATCTTTATTCAGAAACTATATAATCGAATGGCGTTATCCATTTTTTGATACAAGCAATTTAAGAATACTGCAAACAAATAAAATACTGTGATAATTAGCATTTTGAATAGAATTTCCGGAAGCAATAGCAAGGGAAGGGAGAAAAACCTGCAATCATTTGAGAAACTATTATAACTCAACAAGGTTATACAAGTATTTTATTTACCAAAAATGAAAAACGCTATTCGATTCCAAATCCCTTCAATAGTTAGGCTTATCACTTTTATACTTTTACAATTTAAAATTAATCAGAAAATGTGTCAAACTTTCCCATTATTGAGAAATTAATTTAAAAATCATCAAGAAGTATATATCCGAAGACTAAACTAACATAAGTTCTTTATCGCTGTTAATAATTTTACAAATAATGTTTTCTGCCAATAATTAAGTCTAGTACCGGTCCGGCCAGTCTATATGTAGAAAAATAGTGCAAGCGTGATCTCGGATCGGCATGAATCAGCTAAAAAAATATTAAAACGGGTTACACATAATGTAATTCTCTGATGCCGATACACTGTGCAATTTTTATATTGATGCTGTCAAACTAGTGGCTGGCCACATTTATACTTATTCTCGTTAAAACCATTTTCGTTGAAAATAGCTCACATTTTATCGTTTCTGCTTGAATCTTCAGAACGGGCCGGCAGGCCCGAAAATTTTTTTATCTTCCCGGCCCGGCCCGGCCCGTCTGGCTCGTTCAATTTTTTTGCCGGCCCGGCCCGTTTATGTTATTGCCCGAAAAAACTATTATAAATCTGCCGGCCTGGCCCGTGAGAAAATTCGAAACGATTCCGCCGGCCCGGCCCGGGCCCGTGCAGACCTCTAGTACACGCTAATTTTATTTTTAATCCGTCTGCGTCCGAAATAAACATTAATCACGAAATTTAAACATTAGCTAAATACCGAATTTCCAGTGCAAAATGAAACCGAAGTCAAAAATCAATTTCCATGCATCTCTTGTTTGCTTATTGTGATATCAACGCTAAATAAACTAAATCTATTTAAAATGATTTTGTAATGCAATTAATGCAATCAGATCAATTTTTGCAATGCAATCAATTCATTCAAAATACAAAAACAATCGCTCAAAGTCCAATTAACTTATTAACTAGTTTTGAAAGTTTCAATTTTCATAATAAATTTGATGTATTGAAAAAAAATACGGCTGAACATCGAAAACTACGATTTTCCTTATCCTTCACACTGGGAGAACAACCATTCTTCGTCTATGTCATTAGGCCGAACTCTTTATCTTCAATTTACGGGGACGATTAGGCTTCCCCTGATCGAGGAAAAAAAAAAAAAAAGGGGGGGGGGGTCTAAGGCCAATCGTCCAGCAAGAGAAGTCATAGGGTTGTTGGAATTTAGAGTGCTTTTCCTGATTTCTTGTATGGTCTGCCCTGCCCGAATAAAATAACATTTCTTTAAAACAAAAAAGATTTGAAGAATATTTTATGAAACATCGTCTAAAATATATCCTTATTGAATTTATGAGAGAGGTAATGATAACATATAAAAGAGTAAACGTAAAAAAAAAAAAAAAAAAAAAAAAAAAAACGATAAAATCAGTCGTTTTTTAAATTCATACGGAAAACCAGCTGCATCCATAACGCCATCTGTTAATATCTATTAGAAACATGGAAAAAATTTAAATAAAAAAAGGGGGGGGGAGGGCGATATATTTTATCCATAAATTATATCACTTTTAAAGACGTGATTCTTATCTTTCGCAAAAATAAATAAAATGAAATAAAAATAAATAAATTACTGCAATAGCAAATGCGCAGCTGTGTTTTTTAGGATGCATCATCTATACATATATAAAATAGTTTGTCTTGACTGACTAATAATCAACGCACAGCCCATACTACTGAACGTAGAAACATGAAAATTGGAGAGAATATACTTCTTATGATGTAAGTTTGCACTAAGACGGGTTTTTTGAAAATTTCCCCACTAAAGGGAGGGGGGTCGAAAAATTATTGAACATCTTCGTATATCTCAGCAGCCGTTTAAGATAGCAGCGCTAAATTCCAGAAAATAAGTCTAATAAAAAAACAATTCAACACTTATTTCAGCGACTTTAGAAATTCCCCCCCCCCCCCTGAGGCGTCCTGTTAAATGGGGGCCGAACAATTTAGAACATTTCGCACATCTCAGCAGTCGTTTTAAGTAGAAGCCTGAAACGAAAGAAAATAAATCTATTAAAAAAATAGTTAAAGACGTGTTTCAGCGATTTTAAAATTTCCACTCCCAAGCGGGTTAACCCTTTGCGGCGCAGGGCAAATTCATTGCTTAAATGTTGAAATCAATGACTGACGTTGGAATTTAAAAGCAACTTTACTCATAAATAGGAAACAGCTATAATACACGCATTCAATAAACCGTAAATTTTTTTAATCAAAATTCCGGTACCTATGTGGCATTTGGGAATTAAAATTAAGTGGTTTCATAGATATACCACCGCGCCGCAAAGGTTTAAAGTGGAGGATCGAAAAATTCAAAACATTTTTTGGGCGTGTCATGTGACATATCATCGGAAATCTCTCGCACCATTCTTTATTATCATGAACTTTTTTTCACGCACCCCAATTTACCCCCCCCCCCCTCCCGGGGGATTAAGGTTTCGAATTGAAATTGTATTATTTCAATTGTATTTGTAATATTGTTGTTTATTTTGAAATTGTAGTGTTTCATCATTACAGAGGATCATTTCACACATTGGACGAGAACGAGAAATCAGTAACTGAGAAGATTTATCGAGAAGAGATATACAAAGTTACGAGGTAGAGAAAGACGCATGACAATGAGCTGCGAAACGAAGCTCTAATTTTCAAATTTTCTCTTATGTACCTTTCTTCCCCCGTAAATGAATGCGTGGGGTGGGGAGGGGACGAACAAATTTTTAAAAAACAGCAACGATTTCAAGAAAAAAAAAATATAATTTTAGATGTGATTTCTTGATGGAGCTCTTGCCGCAACAACATTTTTCTAAATTTTAACGACATACCACTTATTCGTCCCTCACCTTGCCCCACGGGGATAGCTTTTTAAAAAAAATGTAGATCGAATTCTGATCGGTTCTGTAACAAGAACCGTCTAAAACAGAGTAAAATTTAGCAGCTTATAACAGTGTAATTACGGTGACCTAAAAGAGTAAGTAATTGGTGACGTTGTGACAGTGTAGTATAAGACATTAAAGAAACTGTTTTTCAGTAAAATCAGGCTAACGTTTATTGACGAAAAATAAATGTAAGTTTAAACAAAATATATATAAGTCCAGGTGAAAAATATAACAGGCATAATGTGAACGGAAACAAGTTCAGTTAAAATTATTCTAAGTCATGAAATAATATTCAAGTTTAAATGAAAATATGTATAAACTCAGATGAAAATATAACTGGTAAAATGTAAACAGAAAAATAAGCTCAACTCTATATTTAACTTAAAATCATTCTATGTATTGAAATAATATTACTTATTGAATGGCATGGCATGGCATATAACAATACTAGGATAGCAATGAAAAAGCAAAACAGACTCACTTATGGACGACAGCTATCGACGTAATAAAGAAATTCCAGCAATACGGCACATCTAATAACTCGATGAAAAGTCTTAAGAAAACAGAGTTTTTAACTGAAGCTAATAATGTCCACACATACATATGATGATTTGATTAAAACAAACACAAATGGGTTACTACTGCTAATGAAATGAAACACCGGCGAAATTGATAAAACCATATTCAAAATCAAATGTCCAGCAATGGATTTAGCATAATTACTCAACTAGATGTTAACTTTAAAACTTTTAAAACTGTATGAGTTAAAAATACATTTCTGAAACTGTATCATATTGACGTTAACATCAATTGTCTAGAGACATAACATCACTTCAAAATCCACCGCACAACATATCTCAGCCGGCTTTAAATAGCCGCGGCAATTCCGAAACTGGATACGCCCCTCCGAGTTGAGTAAGCGAGCTCCTGACTTGCGACGGAAGAAATGCAAGACCGCCACTTGCGAGATGCGATCCGCGATGCTTGCGGATTGAGATCGAACGGAGCGATAAAACCAGAATGAACGTACCCACGGAAAAGATAAGCGATTGATTTGAACGTGTAAACAAAAGTTCGGAAACTGGATACGGAAGATGGAAAATGGAAAATGCCGGCAAAGGAAGGAAAGGAAGTTGGAATAAAACATAAGATAGTAAGCCATGCCATTTTACAATATTACGATATATATATAATTAGAATTATGTATTTTAGAGTGTTAAGGAAGAAAAATGGCTGACAATCGCCCCCCCCCTTAACACTCGTACTTAAAAATAAAATGGATAATTAACAGATATTGTGAATTATATATATATAGAATAATATAAAACATTAGAATATAAACTATCACACTTCGATAGTTACCAGTAAAACAGAAACTTAACATTAACAAGTATAAATGCATCAAATTCAATAACTTCAACAGGGTTAATCTAAAACATCAATTTTCAACAATGTTAATAACAATATTTAATAACAATAACAATTTTAACAATTATATATAACAACTCGATTAACAATTTTTTTTTTCATTTCATGAGAGTTCAGTTACAATTGTAACTCTAACGAAAAGTCTTTTTTTCACGTCGGAAAAGTTCAATAGCAAAAGTCTATAAAGATAACATTTTCCTGAAAAAAAAACCGTGAAAGATAATTACAATTACCTCGTCACATGCAAGTGACTACGAGTTACCTTTACATAAGAATTTAATATGATGATTTTTCCTTTGGTCTTGACTTGTAACAATATTCGAATGAATTTTAAACAATTATACATTTGCATATTTATTCTGAAAGAGAATGATTATCACATAAACATAAATTCAGGATAATATGAAGAATACATATACATGAGCTACAATATGAAAATACTTTGACAATATATGAAAGACACATGTTATGCAAATGAGAAAATTTCAATAATGAGAATAATAACGATCATGATCGTGATAGCGATTATGAATTATGATTATGATAGTGACATAGTTAAATGATTGTGACTGTGAGCGCTCACATGAAAGACAACACAAAAAATATAATATGCTTAAGCTTTTGAAACGATATACATTTGCAAATGATTTGGCCAATTTCAATATGAAAAAAAAACTTGTTATATATACTCTTAAGAAGAGAAGGAAAAAAAAATTCATATTTACATATGCAATAAAACAAAATACAACTCGATTTTCAACACCACGAAATGATATTATGAAACGTATGCATACGAAACAAGTATGAGATAACAAGAGTATAATTACATATTCAAACATTTTTCTTCAAAAGAAAAGTACTGAAATATACAAAAATTTCAGTTTAAAAAAAAAACTAAGCTTCAAGGTTTAACATGAAAAGTTAAACAAGCATCTTAATGCTTGACACAAGTTCAAAGGAGGAGGAGTTTTTTTTTCATAGCATTTAAATATCATGTATATATATATAAATTACTTATAACTAAAAAATACATCAATAAACTTTTTAAGATCAAACTTTGTTAAAGGTTTAGTGAAAATGTCTGAGAGATTAGATTTACTGGCTACGTGTTTAACATTAAAAATCTCTTGGTTTAAAAGGTCTCTAACAAAGAATAATTTTACGTCAATGTGTTTCGTTCTGTAATTTTCAATGGGAGATTTAAGAGATGTGTGGAGGTGTGTAACTAGGACTTGAGCTAGGGCTAGGAGTGGACTTTACAATGCCTTGGTACTTATTGCTTCCTTTAAAACTGAACAGTGATGGATTAAATTTGATACCATTAGAATGACAGTAATCTCTTACTTCCTTCAATGATCTCAGACGTTGAGTTTCACCCAACTCGTAATAGTAGACGTCGGTTCTCGATTTGTCAGGCCTAGTTACAGGCTTACGGAACCAGACGGCTTCCCTGAGAGTTCTAGTAAACTCCTCGCCATCCTCGTCACTGTCATCCTCAGATGGGTGTGAGGAGGCGGAGTCGGAAGATTCAGAGGTACTTGGTCTAATACTTTGAGTGGGTGGTGCTTCAGAAGTAAAACTGTCAGGTTGAAGGTCAGTTAAAGGATCTATTTCAGGTGGTTCAGAACTTAGGATGTAAGAGGGTCCCAGGTCGCTTCCGTTGCGCTGCTCCGAAGTTGTAAATGGGTTTGTGCCTATTGAATAGCTAGGACCTTGTTCACTGTGTTTGGGGATACTTGTGGATACAGATTCATCACCGAACCTAACATTTATTGTCTCTATTATTTTATTGGTTTCGGGAATCCATACCCTGTAGCCTTTTGTAGACATTGCGTAACCCACTAAGACACCCTTTTTAGCCTTCGGATCGAATTTAGAGTTTCTTTGTTGTTTAGGTACCCCCACATATGCCACCGTACCAAAAGGTCGTAAATGTCTTATGGATGGTTTATTACCACAATAATATTCGAAAGGAGTTTTTTTCTGGGTTTTGTGACATATTCGGTTCAGAGTGTATGCTATGTATAAGACAGCTTCAGGCCAGAATTTGAGACTGAGTTTACTTTCATTGAGTATTGAGCGAGCCCCGTCCATTATTGTTTGATTTAAACGCTCTGAAACTCCATTTTGCTCAGGAGAATATACATTGGTAAACTCATGTTTTATGCCATTGTCTTCAAAGAATTTAGTGAATGCTTCATTATCGAATTCCCGCCCATTGTCGCTACGAACCTCTTTTACTTTGGTACCCAAAAATCTTTCTGCTCTTTTTACATGGTTAGTAAATACTTTAAATACCTGTGTTTTACTGCATAAGGGGTATACTGACACTTTGCGAGAGAAGTCGTCTGTTATAGTTAGGAAATACTTCTCCCCGTTTCGCCCTGTTATTTGTGTTGGACCCCACAGGTCAGTGTGTAGCAGTTCTAGAGGTCGTTTAGATCTTATCTGGTTTATTGGGCGGAATGATGTTCGTCTGTGTTTATTAATTTTACATGTTTCACATTCAAAATCTTTACATTTAATGGGTGGTAAGCCCCTAACGCCATTACATTTTAAAGTATGTTCCATTAATGTGGAACTGATGTGCCCAAGGCGTCTATGCCAGAGTTTAAAATCATCTTTTTGAACTGTTGAGGCTTGGAAACGTACTCGTTTAGGCTTTTGATTACGGTTAGTTTTAGGGTCTTTATTAATATTTTTATGGTTAGGATCCGGATAGAGGCAGTAAATGCCATCTTTAAGAAAAGCACGAAAAAGTGTGCCAGAATCCCGATATGCCTTGACCCTTCCCTCGCCTCCTTTGAACTTGGCACCCATTTTATCAAGTCTGGGACCTGAAATTAAATTATGTCTAAGACTAGGACAATACATGACGTCGCCGAAGCGAACCATTTCCCCATTTATTTTTAAATCCACTAAACCGGTGCCCTCGATAGGGAAAGTAGCACCGTCAACTGCAACAGCCAATTCCTCATTTTTTAACGGTTTAAACTTAACATATAAACTTTTATCTTTACAGAAATGGTGGGAGGCACCTGTGTCAAAGACCCAGGCGTCTCCACCACATTTTATGTTACTTAAATTAGATTGTATGAGGTAATTTACCTGGCCTGTTGTCTTACGTTGACGTCTGTTGCGAGGCACATCTTTTCTGGATCTATGACCATCAGACTGGACACGGACAGGACTGGATATGGAAGAGTCTTTCGATGAATTTCTGGAAAAGGAGGAACCTCTGGACAAAGAAGAATTTCTGGAACTGGAAGAGTCTCTGTATACCACGGAACCGGAATTGGAGGAGTCTCTAGGCATCATGGAACTTCTGGAACTAGAGCTAAGACAGGATTCCTGGCGGGTGACATCAGGTACTCTACACTGGCTCTGTAAATGTCCTATGCGTCCACATTTGTGACACCGACCTCTGAACTTAGGCTTAAAGGAACACTTCTTTGAGGAACGGGCTCTGGAGAAATGAGACTGCACGGCATCCACTCTGTCGTCCTCTCGTAGTTTGATACGGGACTCCTCTGCGACTAATTCTGTAAGAACACTTTTGAACGTAAACTGTTCGTCTGGCCATCGCAGAATCCCTTGCACCATGTTGTCGAACTTCTTCGGGAGCCATCTAAGCAATTGAAATGTGAGGTAAGTTTCTTTGATTGGCTCATTTATTGCAGCCAGTTGGTCAGCAAGCCTTTGGAGACGAGCTGCAAACATATCCACGGGCTCTTCAGGTTGTATCTTACAGGAAAGAATTTCACCAAATAATTGCATATGGCGCGCCCGGTTATCAGGTTGAAAATGCAATTTTAGTTTAGTCCAGGCTTCATGAGGGTCGTCGATATTCTCTATGATTCTTCGGAATTCATTCTCAACATTTAAATATACAATAGATAAGGCAGACCTGACTCTGGATTGATATTCTTTTGTAGCTACAGAGTCACTTCCATCAGGAGCCTTTTCAGTGCCATTAACAATGCTCCACGCATTCTTATCTAATAGTAGATACTTTACGTCAGCTGCCCAAGTTCCATAATTGTGAGAATTAAGTTTTGTTATGCACACCTGTATGTTAGCCATGGCCATGCTTTAACCATAAGATATTACAGGAAAAAAATTTTTTTTTTTTTTTTTTTTTTTTTTTTTTTTTTTTTAATTAATGTACTTAGTAGTCAGGTTGTACATAAAAATTTCTATTATAAGTTATCCAAAAAAAACCTTTTTGTAATTCATATCGATAGGAAAGAAAACAATACATATAGCCTTCAAAAAAAATTTATATTGCGGCCCCCCCCTCTAAAATGACTCGGAGGTCCAATGGCCGCATACTACAAACAACTGTCAAACAAAAAAAAAAATTTTTGAAATGTCACCAATTAGGTTATGGCCGCCGTAAAGGGTTTAAAAGCGTATTCGCTTCCGGCCCATAACCCGTGATCGGTTCTGTAACAAGAACCGTCTAAAACAGAGTAAAATTTAGCAGCTTATAACAGTGTAATTACGGTGACCTAAAAGAGTAAGTAATTGGTGACGTTGTGACAGTGTAGTATAAGACATTAAAGAAACTGTTTTTCAGTAAAATCAGGCTAACGTTTATTGACGAAAAATAAATGTAAGTTTAAACAAAATATATATAAGTCCAGGTGAAAAATATAACAGGCATAATGTGAACGGAAACAAGTTCAGTTAAAATTATTCTAAGTCATGAAATAATATTCAAGTTTAAATGAAAATATGTATAAACTCAGATGAAAATATAACTGGTAAAATGTAAACAGAAAAATAAGCTCAACTCTATATTTAACTTAAAATCATTCTATGTATTGAAATAATATTACTTATTGAATGGCATGGCATGGCATATAACAATACTAGGATAGCAATGAAAAAGCAAAACAGACTCACTTATGGACGACAGCTATCGACGTAATAAAGAAATTCCAGCAATACGGCACATCTAATAACTCGATGAAAAGTCTTAAGAAAACAGAGTTTTTAACTGAAGCTAATAATGTCCACACATACATATGATGATTTGATTAAAACAAACACAAATGGGTTACTACTGCTAATGAAATGAAACACCGGCGAAATTGATAAAACCATATTCAAAATCAAATGTCCAGCAATGGATTTAGCATAATTACTCAACTAGATGTTAACTTTAAAACTTTTAAAACTGTATGAGTTAAAAATACATTTCTGAAACTGTATCATATTGACGTTAACATCAATTGTCTAGAGACATAACATCACTTCAAAATCCACCGCACAACATATCTCAGCCGGCTTTAAATAGCCGCGGCAATTCCGAAACTGGATACGCCCCTCCGAGTTGAGTAAGCGAGCTCCTGACTTGCGACGGAAGAAATGCAAGACCGCCACTTGCGAGATGCGATCCGCGATGCTTGCGGATTGAGATCGAACGGAGCGATAAAACCAGAATGAACGTACCCACGGAAAAGATAAGCGATTGATTTGAACGTGTAAACAAAAGTTCGGAAACTGGATACGGAAGATGGAAAATGGAAAATGCCGGCAAAGGAAGGAAAGGAAGTTGGAATAAAACATAAGATAGTAAGCCATGCCATTTTACAATATTACGATATATATATAATTAGAATTATGTATTTTAGAGTGTTAAGGAAGAAAAATGGCTGACAAATTCCTCATGTAAAATATGGTTGAAAAGGCCTATGACCACTTACTGATGTTTTGCATCTCCTGTTACCATCCCTCCACTTTGCCCTCTCGGGGGCTCTTTTCTAAATTTTGCCAATCCCCTCATGTGATCTATCGTTAGAAAGCCCTGTGACCACTTATTCATGTTATGCAGCTCCTGTGTCCTTCTCACTTTGACCTCCCCTAAGGATCTGTCCAAGATTCGTTCAGTTCGAGGATTTTTTTTCTTTTTTATTTTCAAGAATTTGCAGTGCGTACACACCATGCGTGGTATACGGGGACGTACAGAGCCGAACCCCAATTCATGATTCCATATTACATTAGAGGCTCCGATTAAAGGTGGAGCCCACTAGCGGGCGAAGCCACCTAGTCATTATTAACGCCAATATTATTTTTAGCTTATTTTTTAAAAACCTACTATTGTAATTTTAAAACAAATGACAATATTTGTACAACTGTGTATAATTTTGCATTGTTATAAGACTTTCTCTAAAGTAAGATATTTACTTTTTTTGTTTGTGGTTCTAAACTTTTTTTCACTACAGTAGGTATAATTAATAATAATAAAGTTTTATATTTAAAATTCAAACTCATTAACTTTCAGTTTATATTTTTATTTATTCTTATGCTTTAAAATTAATTTTTTTGCATGCTTTGATAATATTTTATTTTAACATTTTTTATTTTCTATTATTTAATAAGTAATAAAAATATTTTAAAGTAAAACTCTGCATAGCTTCGCGTATCCCTATTTGGCCCTTATTAGCATCAAGTATTTTTTAAATTCACATCTATTTCCTGAAATTGAGTATTTATGGTTGAAAAAATGAATGACGTTTTTCATTTAATATCCAAATAATTCGTTTAATTCCTTTTTCGCATGTTTGGATTATATTCTAATACACATTCTTTATTGTTTACTGTTCTACAATTGACTAAAATACTTTATTTTTAAAGTCATGCTTCGGGTTTGACATCGGATTTCAACACCGGCCCCATGTTTATTTTTTAGCGCATTTTGTTTCGCTTATATTGCAATTGAGAATATTTTTACGAAATTAATTCAGTGTTTATTTATGACTAAAAAGGTTTAAAATCTTGAAGTTAATGTCCAAATTAATCTAATTTGTTTGTATTTTTAAGCGTTATTTTGATGAGAAGCAAGTAAGAAAAATCATGCATTAAGCATAGATTATGAAACACTTTCCAACACTTACTGAAATTTTTAAACAACTTCGTTATTTAGGGAAATAAGGTGCCCATAGCCAAATACGTATGCCAATGCTTTTGAACAGCCCTGTATTTGATCTGTTGGTTGACATATATACTATATATAGGGAGAATTTAGTTTAGCAAAAAAACGCCTAACTGGTTGAAATATCTCTTTCAGCAATTTATACTAATAGATGGAAACATACTTTAGTTTAGCCAAGTAGTTTACCTAGTACCTACAGTGGCGGTCAAAAGTTTCCGGCCAGATAGTTTCTTCGATTTATTTACTAAAAGGTTTCAGCAAAGAAGAAGCACAATTGCTTCAAAAGTTAGGAATATGTGAATGACCTCTAACCACGTGATCATTTTGATTGGATACTGAATATGCTTCATGCAAAGGGATAAAATTCGAAGTTCGTGTGTGCAAAAGTTTCCGGCCACTTATCATTCTTTAGTTTTTTTTTCTATCGCTAAACTGTTTTTTGGTTGTGTTTATAAATGAATCAACGTGTATAGCATAGTCTGAATTAAAAATTGAAAAGTTCAACAATTATTGTTCATTAATGAGTGACCGAGAGTTGTCGCTAAAAGGCCAATCTTCTCGAGATATTGCGGCAAAGTTATCGATCGGTAAAAATCGACCGTAAACGATATTTAAAAATTATATAAATATGGCCGTGGCCTTCAGGACTTTCAGAGGTCCGGGAGATCCCGGAAAATTTCTATTCCTGAGGACAGAATTATCAGGAGAAAAACAATTGATAATCCGCATAAAAATTCCCGCTGTAATATACTGCGATTTACGGAATGAAAATATTGCTGAAATAAGTCCGTATACCGTATCAACATACTGACGTGATGCATAACTTTATGGAAGAGTCGGTGTTAAAATTTTTTCAGAGTTAAAAAAAATACAAACGTACCCGTCTGGCGTTTTCCAAAAAACACAAAGTCTGGTCAAGTGAAAACTGGAAAAATGTTCTATTTTTCCATCAATCGAATTCGAATCAGTTTTGGAAGTGATGGCAGACACAGCGTCCGATGAGCGATGACCTAACAACAAAAGATATGATTCGATCTATGTTATTCCTACTACAGGTCTGCACAGGCCGGGCCTCGGCCCGAAGCCCGAGACCGGCCCGGCCCGCGGGCCGGGCTCGGGCCGATTTTCAATAATGGCATTCGGGCCGGGCCGGGCCGGGCCGGGCCTAGTCACTAATCTTTTCGGGCCAAGGCTGGGATCGGGCCTCAATTTTTTTTCTGGAGTATCGGGCCGGGCCTAACTTTTTTTTTCCGTACGAAGCCGAGACTGATTCCATTCTTCCTAGTTTTCATGGACCAAAATAATCAGTTTCTATTGAATCTTCCTATATGAAAATCCTTTTTTTGACTTTTTATAAATCAGTAATATTTGGCTTTGTCCAAAAATTTCTGCAAAAAAAGCATGTACTTTTAAGCCGTCATTATTCTACAATTAAACATTAGAATTTATTCCTTTTAAAGAATCGTAGATTGTTAGGCGTTTTAAAATAGAATTAAACACACACACACACACACACAAAAAAAACATGATTATAACGGAATTTTTTTTAAACTGAAAACTGAAAGTTTTTTTTAAAAATGTTCATCCATGCAAAATGAATACAACAATACGGGAGAAAAAAATATATTAAACACTTACATCTGTTAAGAAGGGAATGCATTTTTTTTTTTTCGTTCCAAAGCGATTTCGTCTTTGGAAATTTTACCATATACCGCTTTTTCGATTTTTTGTCTGTATTACAGGGAATATGGATTAATAATACTAGTGATAACTGAAACATTTACATACAACAAACAAAGATTCATTTAAAAGCATAAATATCGCAGACTACGGCACTTCTGCATAAATGGAGATTATAAACATGGAAAAAAAAAAGACTAATATAATTTTTTTTTTTGGTCAGAACGCTTCCATAAGATTAAAGATCAATGTTCTGTAGAAATTCACTCGAGCCGGGCCGGGTTCGGGCCGAATTTTAAACTTTTTTCCTGACCGGGCCGAGCTCGGGCCGAAATTTTAACTTTCGGGCCGGGCCGGGTCGGGCCATTATTTTTTTCGTTCGGGCCGGGCCGGGCTCGGGCCGAAATTTTAACTTTCGGGCCGGGCCGGGTCGGGCCAATAATTCTTTCGTTCGGCCCGGGCCTGGAAATTTCGGCCCGTGCAGACCTCTAATTCCTACAATGAAGCATGGCGGAGGACACGTTATGCCGTGGGGAGTATTTTCTTCAAAAAGTGTCGATCCGTTATTTGAAATCCACAGCCAGGTGAATGATACAATATATAAGGATATCTTGCAAGACTATTTTCTGCCTTATTAGAGAAAAAAAATTGGTCGCAACTATTTTTCTTAACATGATAACGACAAAAATAATGTATGCAAACCTCGAAAAGCAATGGTTTTCGCACAAAAAATTTCGTTTTTGAAATGATCAGCCCAAGCGCCCAACATGAATCCAATAGAAAATCTTTGAAGAGAAGTTGACAAAAGTCTGGGGAACTATAAATATTCCAACTCAGCCGAAATTTCGCCAAAATTGCAAGAAATGTGGGAAAAACGTACCATAGACGATCTTTAAACGTTGATTGTATGAATGTCACGTTGCTGCGTCGCAGTACCTATTACAAAAGCTAATAATAATAGTATTACGATAAAATACTAATTGTAAATGTTGTTGATCACTGTAATTTTCTATTACAATACCACTTTTTTACAAACTTGTGAAGCTGGCCGGAAACTTTTGAGAACATGCGTTTTCCTTTATACTTAATTTTGTCAGTTAAATTTATTGATATTTACATGTTCTTCTATAAGTAAGTTCCTAACTATTATGTCAATAAAATGCATAAATATCACTTTGAGATTCGTCTTCATATGGGTCTATTTACAAATTAACTGAAAAAAAATTTCTGGCCGAAAACTTTTGGCCACCACTGTATATTAGACGCCGGTATTTTGCTAAAATTTAGTTCAAACAAAAAGACTCTTAAAACTACTTAAATTACATTTCCAGAAATTATCATCCACAGGTGACCATGAATCCAATTCTTTGCGTGACCCTGTATATTATGTTATCTACACTGATGTCCAAAATTTAAGCATAATTGGTAATTAAGTAATTATTTTTAAGTAATGAAAGAAATATGAATCGGAATGTGCTGAAACTCCAGGTGTGTAAACAAAATAGTATGCGTCACATATTTTCGCGAAGAGTTTTCCCGGAAATCGAACAGGGGACCGTCAACAAATTGAAAAAGAACGAAGATCTTTTGGATAACCCTGTCAAAACTAATGTAGCAAAAGCGTTCAAACTGCACATTATGATTAATTGGCTTATTGTAATGTACTGTGTTAATTTTTACAAGGATAGCATGTATACTCGTAGAGAAATTAAGGTTTTTATAAAAACAGTCCAAAATTTTTCCAAGTTTTTTGCTTATAATTTGCAGAGTTCTTATTATAAAATAATGTTCTTTTCTGAAAATATGACAAACATCATTGTACACAATACCCTGTCATCAGAATTTAAAAATAATAAAAATTGTATGAAAAATGAGTATGTTTAGTAAATAATTTTTCATTGCGCATGCGTCAACGATATCAAAATGTCATTTGCATATTGTGTTAGCTAAATGTATAGAGCAACTTCTGTAAAAGTTTCAAAAACAAAGCTTGAAAATTCTGAAAATGGGAGCCTATAGAATCAACTCAAAATTCGTTATTCCTAAAGGAAGCAAAAAAATCAGGGGTTTTACCTAAATATAGTTGTATGTGCAATATTGTGTAGGCACTAAACAATGGAATATGGATACAGCCCCTCATCTTTTTGCTTCATTTAGGGAATAAAGGATTTTGATCTCATTCTATCAACGATAATTTTCAGAATTTTTAAGCTATGTTTTTGAGACTTTCACAAAAGTTGCTCTATACATTTAACTAACATAATATGCAAATGAAATTTTAACAGCGTTCACGCATGCGCAGTAAAAAATTATTTTGTAAACCTGCTCATTTGTCATACATTTTTTATTATTTTTTAATTCTGATGACAGGGTATTGTGTACAATGATGTTTGTCATTTTTTCAAAAAAGAACACTATTTTATATTAAGAACTCTGCAAATTATAAGCAAAAAACTGAGGACTGTTTTTTATAAAAACCTTAATTTCTCTACGAGTATACATGCTATCCTTGTAAAAATTAACATAGTACATTACAATAAGCCAATTAATCATAATGTGCAGTTTGAACGCTTTTGCTACATTAGTTTTGACAGGGTTATCCAAAAGATCTTCGTTCTTTTTCAATTTGTTGACGGTCCCCTGTTCGATTTCGGGGAAAACTCTTCGCGAAAATATGTGACACGTACTATTTTATTTACACACCTGGAGTTTCAGCACATTCCGATTCATATTTCTTTCATTATTTAAAAATAATTACTTAATTACCAATTATGCTTAAATTTTGGACACCAGTGTATATTCTACAAACATTCCTTAGTAAACTGAAAGCATTTCAACGTAAAAATGCGTAACTTATTTAAAAACCACTTATAAGTAAATTACACTCATATTCAGTTACCTTTACGAGCTCTTTTGTGCAACAACCCTGTATATCAACTATAGCATTTATATACACCATATAATATGCTTACATATAGTGAAACATAAAAACACTTATCATAATTAAATATGCATTTCATCCATCCATTATAGCCATCATCGATAATATGCAGTATTTCTGATAGAATAGAAATCTTTTGTGTGTCCCCGTAAATTGCTATGTACTTCATATTATGCGTGAAATGTTAGGATTCAGCGGCGTATATCAATTTTATTATACATGAAATCGTTTAACATAATTAAAATATGTCGCAAACCATCCTCTCTTTATTATTGTGAAATGGAATTATTTTGTGTGGTCCTGTAAATGAATAATAATAATTATTATTTGAATATATTTGACAGGCTGTAACATCTTTAAAATTCATTTGAAATGATTTGTTCCCACAGACCGTAATGTAACGAAAAACGTTTGACTATCACTGTAAAATAATTGTAAAAACTTAATTTTCAATAAGGTTTGTGCTAGGGTAACATGCGCGTCGGGCATGTTATCCCCCCCCCCGCTCACGCAGACACATGAAAGATTTTAAAATCGGAGTAAAATAATCAGCATTCATAAAAAAACAATAATTGAAAAGAATGCAAGAAAAAACAATTATTTTTATTTTTCATATATCCTGTTCATATATCACTTCTGCGGAACACAAGGGCAATTTCTCAAGTATCATGATGCAACAACTGCTAATTAATATTTTCACATTACATTTGTACTCATTTATAAAATTTTTATAAAGTAGAGTATTTTAGATTTACAAATGTTCGGTAAGCAGGCGCCAGACACTACTACGCTCCGTTAATCCAACGTTTGCAAGACGCCATTACATTATATATTCACACTGACAATAGACTCCCCCCCCCCCCCCACTCAGCATATTTGAGAAAAACAAAAACATTTGCATCTAGATATAGATGCTATGCTTAATAATTTTTATATTTTAAATAATATTAATAAAAAGATAAAATTAAAGCCAGTCGATCACATTATAGGGTTTTCCGAGAAGAGAAAAAATCTGTTTTATTCAGTTTTCATATTCTTGGCTTGTATCATTCCGAATGGGCCAAAAAATTATATTTAATTTGTAAATATACTTCGCACTTCATCACGTGTATTTAAAAAATACGGGACGGCCAGAAAAGAGAAAACGAGCTTTTGAAAAATCTGCTAAAAAATGCAAGACAGTTTTAGGATATTTTTAAAGAAAAAATAACGGTTCAACATGGTGTCAAATCTCCAGAAGCCACAATAACCAAAGAACAGGGGTAGGGAATTTTTCAAAAATCTTACCAGCCATGGATTTATTTCACCAGCCTGCAAGATACAACACGCATGCAGTTGAAAATAGTTTTGACAAAATCGCACATGAAATTACTATTGCTACAATACATTTTCGTAATTCTTTTTTCCCTATAAAATTAAGAAATATATGCAACAGAGGTAAGCTTAATATAAGATAGAACTTTAAGTCATATTTACACTGTAATAATTTGGAAAGTTAAAATATCTAGATTGAAAAAGTGTCTCTGATAATGTTTCTATTGCCTACAGTTTTTTCAAAAATTAAAAATGCACTCGCCTTGCCAGAAAATCCACTCGCCACTGGCGAGCAAAATGATGTATTTCCCCATCCCTGCCAAAGAAACTAAGAATAGTTTATTATACTCTCTTAAAGAGGTTCTGAAATCCATGCTTAACAAACTTTGTGTCGTATTTTATGACTTTTTTTTAAAAAGTAAAGGCACAAAATTATGACACAAGATTCGATTTCAATAGACTTGTCTATTGAAGCGATTTGGAATCGAATTGGGTATCCCATTTTTTGATAAATAAAAAGTTATCGAGTTTAAGTGGCATTTGTAACTTACTCAGGGCCGTAGCCAGAGGGGGGCCAGGTCGGGCAAAGCCCGACCTGGAAAAAGTTTTGCCCGACCTAGCGCAAAATTCCACATTAAATTTCTAAGAAAACAAAGGAAAAAAACATTAAATTTATATTTTTTCCAGGTTTTAGTCAAAATGAAATTCGACATTTCGGTCACTCAGAATACGATAATTTTATCATTCAGTATTTCCTTTTAAAAAGCTTTTTTGTAATACAACAATGAAATTTCCGTTTTTCTTCCTTCATGCCAATTTTCTCCTTCTACCCCTAAATTTAGTTTTTAGTCTGGAAACAGCAAAAAAGCTTTTTTCTCTCTCTCTTTAACAGACCTCTGTCAAAAATTGAGGCGTTCTGGATTCCCCGCTTTTTCGCTTTGTAGGAATTATTCCACACCGCTCCAAATTGAACAAATCTGGATTAGCTTATTAGCTAAAGATTCGTCTCTTTGTACAACTGTCACCATACGAAATTTATCGTTAGAATAGAAGGCTGGCTGAAACCAGGGGATTCTGAAATTACGGTGAACTAGTTTACAATATTGTTTCCTTTACAGTTAGTCGTCTGTTTCATGTAAACTTGATCTGATTACAATAAATAGCAAATGTCACGCATTAGGACTTTTCTCTCTCTTTTGTTATGCTTACTTGTTTGCTTTGGAAGAGGGTCCTTTTAAAAACCCAATACGCTTTTTGATGTCCTTTTTCTTCTCACCATTCATGAACATATAAAAGAATAATAAGAATAAGTGAAGCTAATGAAAAAACACAAAAATTATAGGTGTTGTTCACCATAAAGAAATGTAATTACTATGAAAAATTATCATTTATCAATATAACTCCCATCAAATTTCGTATTTATATATTTCGTGTTTAAATAATATAAATTTAAATTTCAAATAAGAAATTTACAGAATTATTTTTTTTATATACATGTATGTCTTACTTTTTTCATTCTTTTGTGCGATTTTACAAGTAGCAATTAGCAAAGGAAATTATTCCCATGTTGCATGTATTTCGCTTTAAATGAATTTTATAAGGCGTAATATAAATAATTTTTATCTTAAAGTAAAAACATCTTCCAGGAATGACATAATGTCAATCAATAGTAAAGTAACGAAGAAAAGAAAAAATGTAACTATATAATTTAATTAACATTAACTTTGATTTTATGATAAAATGTTTTCTCTTTCATAAAATGTTACTATTTAATTTTCTTTGAAATAGATTCAAGCGCAAATATCCATACAATGTGGTACAAGTAGGTTAAAAAAACTCATACATTTTCCTGCATAAAATAAATAAATAAATAAATAAATAAAAATCAGTTAATTAACAGCATAACAAATTAAATCCTTCATAAACATTGACTCCAGGTAGTTGGGAGTACATAGAAATAAAAGAACCTTTAGAAATCGCTATAGAATTTTTTACAGGGAATACTCCCCTTCCACATGTGAAAATATAAAGTACATGGGTGATTCTCAAAATAGGGGACAATTTATGTCTTTCAGCATACAAAAAAAAATTGAGAGGTTTTCTGTCATGTTTTTACACTTAGATATGTTTGTCTTAATATTATTCATTATTTGCACTCAAGAATTACTCACTTTTTAGTTAAAAACACATTAAAATAACAGAATAAATATTCAAAATGTCATTAGCATGGATGTCCACAGCAGCTGTGCCTTGTATATACTAGCTTTTTCAAGAGTTAAAATCATGTTTATAAAATAAAACAAATGTTATTCTTTCTTTAAATTAATCAAGGAGAGGATTTATCCAATAAATTTCTTTATAAAAAGAAAATTATAGTATATAAAAAGAGAATTAAAGTTTGTCCTCCATATTCTGTTTTCAAAATAAGGTCATACTATAAAAGCTGTTTATTAATCAAAATTTCATTTTCACATATGACAATACTTTGAAAATATAAAATTTCTCCATGGCAACAAGTAGCCATTTTATTCCAGCCTGAAAATAGAAGCATGTATTGTATTTTAAGAATAGAAGTTGAATATTAGGCGAGTACATCAATTGTATGTCATTAGAATTGATAATAATTTTCATGTTTATTTTATAGTTAAAATTTTTATTTTACTTATTTGCATAGAACTTTTGTGTTTTAAAAAGACCCAGAAAGGACTATTGCATTGTGATTATATTATGGCTGATAATCTTATTTAAATTAAAATTTGTCATTAGCATGGACAAATATCAGTGTCATTAGCATGGTTTTTCTGTCCATGCTAAAGACTCCTATGTGCATAAATGTAACCAGTACTTATATTGTATCCTTTTTAAAGTTTAATTTTACATATAAATTTAGGTATTACATTTATTATCCCTATAATATGCATTAAATCTGTCAGAAAATCACTAAGAGAGCTTCTTACACTGTTAGTGTCAGAATGTTGTTCATGTAAACAAAGTTTGCTCTTTGGTAATGTTTTTATTCTCCTTGTATGTATATATGTAAAAATGGAAACTATTTATTGGAAAGGAAGGCTAATAAACGTAGAAAAAAAATATTTAAACAGGAAGAAAATAAGAATTTCTTAATATATTTATTCCATGCAATTTGTTTTGTCATTAGCATTGTTCAAAAAATACTAATTATTTTTTTTTAAATTTAATTTTTAAATATTTAGCTCTGATGACTACATGTAAAGTATACCTAATACTATATTAACAACATATATTTTTTTCAGAAATTTTGCTAACAGTAATTTTTTTAAGATTTCATTTTTGAAATTGTCCCCTATTTTGAGAATCACCCACATAATAATAGATCTGTTCCTTCATTTCTTCGATTCTCTCCCATTTCACTAAAATTTTAAAAAGTTGGTGCTTCCGAGATAAAACAATTATTATTTCAAATTTAAATAATACAATATGTTAGGTTACTCAAACAATTTTACAAATCGAAATTTATTACTTACTGACACATTCATAAAGTCATTTTTATTCTTAAATTAAAAAATGTTACAGGTGTTTTTGTTAAGAGACGAAGAATGGTATTTCTGCACTTTTTCTTAAAAGTAAAACAATTTTCAGAGTAGTCGTCTAAGTTGCCATTGTAAGCCAATTTTTGCAAGGAGACAGTTTGATAAAAGCCATCATAAGATAAATATCAATTGAAACTCAAAATGTAATGTATTTATTGAAAACTGAAAAATAATAATTCCAAATCACTTAAGTAATTGGCTGTTATTTATTGTTAAATACGATGGCGCAAATTTGTAAAAGAAATTCGTATATTCGGCCCTGAAAAATAGAGACGTTTGATTGAAATACTGGGCCGTTCGGAAAGTCGTGTTCGTTTGGGAAAATTAATTAGTACCGAAAAAGTCTATCATTTGATTATTAGATATTGTTTCCTATATCTAATATATAGTAAGTAAGAAGAAATTTTTCCTGTACGAACTGATTTTCCCAAACAGACACAACTTTCCGAAAGACCCAATATATGATTAGAGAGAGAGATAAAGATGCATATACTTTTGTTCCATGCTATAATTTAGAACAGAAATAAACACTGTTTTTATAGTGTGTTTTGTGCTTAAAAGTA
Organism: Maratus speculifer; assembly: GCA_964019185.1. NCBI lineage: Eukaryota > Metazoa > Arthropoda > Arachnida > Araneae > Salticidae > Maratus > Maratus speculifer. The sequence continues at coordinate 237,034,868 of OZ025293.1, read as the reverse complement.
TTCTCAAATATAAAATGTTGTTTAATATATATGTATCCAATGTATGCGTGTGCGTGCGTATAGAAAACTGCTTTTCTCTCCCCTAGATATTTGAGTTGTCCTAACTCTGCATTATTAATTATTAAAAATAAATGCATAATACATTAAAGCATTTATTTATGGAATTAATTTCATTTTTTATTAAATGTCACACTTTGAAATATAAGGGATTTTTGAATAAATACCTTCCAGGATGATAGTAAACTAAATTTAAGTTAAAAATGCCCAATTTGATAACCTTTTAAAAATTATCCTGTGTTTTTGTAGAATTTTTGAAAATGTTGTTTGATTTCAATGCTATAACAAAAGTTTTACTCTACAGCAAAATTGTTAACTTCTGTTACAGAACTGCAATTTGTCCTCTTACAAACAGGTACAAGAGGAAAGTTTTAATTCGTGTTATTGTATTAAGAATTTGTGGTATAATTTATCGTAATGTTAACAATATTTTCATAAATTTTGGGTCAATTTAATATTTTTTTTCATAAAAATCCATTTAAAAAGTTTATGAAAATACAGTGTTTTTAAGCTTTTTTTTTTATGTTTCCTATAATTTACGTTTTTTCAAAATTTTACAGAATAACAGATAATAAAACAGGCATTAGAGTTTAAAAGATTTAATCTATTGTAAAAATTAGAACTCTGAATTTGACGCCTCTTACAAGGTTTTTTTTTTCCTTCATTTTATCGCATTTGTAATTAAGATTATATAATTTTAAACTAGCTTCCTAGAGATTTGACCGCTAACAAATTGCCTGTTTAAGGATCACCAAAGCAGCCGAATTGTTTAATACTCTTTGGTACTATGCTATTCAGTGACTTTCTTTCATTCACTGGAACACATACCGTCTGTGGTCTGAAATTGTGCTTTTTCCTTTGAAATATTTTTTAAAGAGCTTAAGGGATTATTTTTCTAAATAAAGAAATACTGTGAAATGTTTTCTAAAGGTTGGTTTTTGACAATTTTACAAAGGGACGAATGGCAAATTGGATCTAGAGATCCAATTTGCCATCCCTGTGATTGTGCGGCCCTTTGTTTGTACCGAGCCGAACCGCGCCGGAAATTTTTTAATTACCTGACAGCGAGTTTAAGAAGTAAACAGAAACTCATGAAACTTTGCTTAAACACTTTGCATAGTTTAACCCTCAGCTGCAGATTTTTTTTCTGTAGTCTACAATACAAGTATAAACTTAAAAAACAGTCTGCAGACCAATCCCTCGCATTACATTATATGCACTCAAACCTCCCAAATATTTGTGATAGACATAAAAGAAAAATATACTTTTAAAAAGACGTTGCCTTTGTTCTCAGAATTTTTAACACTTCATTCATTGTCCGAAAGAGGCTGCTCCCCTACAAGGGCTCCCCTTAGACAAAAATTGCGGGTTTTTCACAATCTTTTGACGAAATGTCATTTTTCGCGATTTTTTGATGAAATTTGTATTTTTTTTTTTTTTTTTTTTTTTTTTTTTTTTGCGTTTTTTACAAGATTTGACTATTTTTCCGATCTTTTGACAAAAACTGCTATTTTTCCGAGATCTTTTGTAAAAATTTGTCGTTTTTTCGCGATCTTTTGGCGAAAACTGCCGTTTTGTCGCGATCTCTTGAAGAAATTTGCCTCTTTTTTCACGACCCTTTGAAGAAATTTGCAGTTTTTTCGAGATTTTTTAACGAAAATTGCCCTTTTTTGCGATCTTTTGAAGAAATGTTCAATTTTTTGTGATTTTTTGATGAAATTTGCCGTGTTTTCGCGATTTTCTGAAGACATTTGCCATTGTTTCGTGATCTTTTTACGAAAACTGCCGTTTTTTGCGATTTTTTGAAGAAATTTATCGTTTTTTCGTGATTTTTTTGACGAAAACTGCCGCTTTTCGTGATCTTTTGAAGAGATTTGCCTTTTTATGCAATGTTTTGAAGAAACTTGCCGTTTTTTCGTGATCTTTGCACGAGATTCGCGTGTTTTTCGCGATCTATGACGAAATTGATTTCTTTTCGAAGACTATTTGTGGAAATTCGCGTTACATTTTATATCCTAATTTTTGGATTTAGGACCGAAATTTTTTAATTTTTGCTACATTTTTAACAGTTAAAAATAGTCTGCAGACATTCCCAAGAGTCTGTGACGTGCGTTGCATTGCAGCGTCGCGCCGATTCTGCTTCCGAGATTAAACCATTTTGATTTTTAGCAGCTATTTAGTCTTTAATCACAGAGTGAAAAAGGGCAGTTAACTTTTTCATTGTTATGCATTTGGAGAATGTCAGTGCATGCGAAACAACATTGTACAAATTTTGTGAAAAAAATTATGAACAAAATTGTACATTTAGCAAATTGTACTTAAAAGTATTATTAATATAAACGAACATAGTACATGTATACATTTAAATTATATAACAAGTAAGAAAAATCATGCGTTAAGCATAGATTATGAAGCACTTTCCAACACTTAATGAAATCTTTAACAAAACTTTATTATTTAGGGAAATAATAGTGTATAGTCAAATATACCCAATTATGTATTCCAGTACTTTTGAACAGCCCTGTATTTCATGTGTCAGTTGATATAATGGGAAAATTTAGTTTAGCAAGAATATACCCAGTAACTTGAAATTTCTTTTTCAGCAATTCATACTATTTGATGGAAACATACTTGAATACTTTTGTTCAGCCCTGTAGTTTACATTGTACCTTTATTACACGTCAGCATTTGGCTAAAATTTATTGTAAACTAAAACACTTTTAAAACAAATGAAATCACATTCTCATAAATTATCATTCATAGGCGTCGATGTACCGAATTCTTTGCGTGGCCCTGTATATCAATTTTTTCTATATTCTGCAAACATTTCTCAGTAAATTGAATGAAGCTCAGCGTAAAAATGCATAGCTTATTTAAGAACAACGTTTAAATAATTTACGCTCATATTCAGTAACGTTGGTGAGCTCTTTTGAGTAGCCCTGTGTATCAACTATAACATTTATACATATGATATAATGTGCATATATTTAGCGAAATATAAACGCGCATATCATAATTAAAATGCATTTCATCCCTCCATCAGCCATTATCGGACACATATACTTCGGAAAGAATATACTTTTTGAAATCTTTTGTATGGCTCTTGCTATGTACTTCGTATTATGCAAGACAGTAGCGTATGATTTATATTAAGCTTTAGTGATATATAAGTTTTATTATACATGAAACAGCTTAATATATTTTAAATATGTCTCACACAATTTCCCCTTTTACCTAATGGAATTCTTTTGTGTGGCCCTGTAAATGAATAATAGCTACGTTTTCACCTTATATTTTATAGAATGCATATTTTAATATGTTTGACAGGTTATAACATCTTTAAAATTCCTTTGAAACGATTTTTCCCCATAGGCCGTAATTTAATGGGAAACGCTTGATTCGCCCTGTGGATAAACTAATCAGGATAGAAACTTCATTTTCGATAGGACTTGTGCCTGTGTAAACGTCAATAACGTCCTAAAATTTCATGGCAATCCGAGTATATTAACGATTTTTCCCCATAGGCCGTAATGTAATGGGAAACCTTTGATTCTCTCTGTAGATAAACTAATCATGGTAGAAACTTCATTTTCAATAATGTTCGTGCTAGGATAAATGTCAATAACGTCCTAAAATTTCATGGCAATCCGAGTATATTTACGTGAGTTAGAGCCCGAACATCCGGCCAGACGGCCAGACAAACCGAATGCATAAGCAGTTTTCAACTTTGTTGGAAAGTGCCAATAAAAAAATAGCAATTTATTTGCGCTAAACTAAAAATATGTATTTAACATTTTTTTCCGTGCTTCTGAAGAAACTTTAAAAATTTCACTCTGACTTTAGAAATTCCTCATATTTTAAGTGAAAAAAAAATCCATAAAATCGCAGTACATGTGTTTGAAGAACTACGCATAAAAGTTTAACAAAAAGTGGAAAAATAATCTGCCATCCCTGGAAAAACTTTTGCCCTACCTGGCAATATGGTCTAGCTACGGGCCTGAACTTACTTTGTTTATTTATAGCTGAAACCATCAATGGTACGCCTAATCCGACGTGGTACCTGGTAACGAAACACCAGCAGTAATATCTTTATTGTGCACTGAGATCTGAGTTTATAATAGGGTTTTATCATAAAATTTGACTAAATACTTTAACCTTTTTATTTATTGGGACATTTATTATTATGTTTATAATTATGCTGCTGGTTTATGCATACACACACATTAGAGATGAGACGGGTCAACCCGAGCGGGCTCGGGCTCTATTTTCATTTTAGTTTTCGGGCCCTGGCGTACTCGGGCTCATTAATTTCGGAAACCGGGAAATTATTTATTCATGTGTAGAAAGAATTGAAAGATATTTTTATTTTCCTTTAACCCGGGAGGTGGCGTGCAGGACCTAAAAGACCCGGAGTACGTATGGTTTTTACAATTGTAACCACTAATTTTTTAAAAAGTAATCTTCAATTTATTTTATCTCCAAACTTGTAAAAATTGTCTCCGTCTAAATAAAGTGATTGTTATAATTTGATTTTATTGGTGACAAAGTTAAAACCATTCATACCCTGGGTAAGCGCGCGTTCCCCCGGGTTAAAATTACTTATTGTTTTTAAAGTCATTTCAGAGCTATTTACATCAACACGAAAGGGGAACATAAATAGTGTTTTTTGTATTTGAATAGCTGATTGCTGTTTGAAAAGAAAATTTGTGATGTTTGAAGATTTATGTCTACGGCATTTCCGACGACGATCTTTTAAAATGGCACCAATCAAAATAAGCATAAACAGTAGATTAGCTTTTAGTTTGATTTTCATTTGTGGCATAGGATATTTTTTAATTCGATCGTTTATTTATTTATTTAATCAGTTAGTTTATAACACTTAGAGAATGATTTATTTGCTTTTTATATCGACCAGAAGTTTTAAGTTTGAAAATTATTTAACTGTACACGTGTTATAACCGTTAGTAGTAGGAAAAGGAGAGTACGGGCTCAAGCGCAGGTGGCACTGTGGCACCGTGCCTCCTGCTCCTCCGGCTGTCCCGCCTGCTCCTCCGGCTGCCCCGCCTGCTCCTCCTGCGGTGCCTCCTGCGCCCACCGTGCCACCGCCGTCCCTCCTACCCCCCACTGTGCATCCCCCTCCACGAACGCCCCCTAGTGGAAAAAAGGAATATTCTATTATAACAGGATAGGTGAACAACCTTCCCTAATTAAAAATATTATCAATCACATCTCAACTCGGAATCCTACTATATGATGAAGATTAAATTTATATTTGAATTTTGAACAACCATAATTTTAATGAGTATTATTAATTAAGCGAAACACTGGGAAAATCTCAGTTTTTAACCATTTTATTTAGATTTCTTCAACTACAAGATGAGATTATCAATTTAACTCAAGAAAGTTAAACATATATTTGAATTTTGCTTCATAGACATCTTAATGAGTAGTATTAATTAAGTAAAAACAATAGAAAATATCCAGTTTTATAGAAAAAGACTGATTTCTTACGATTTTTATCAACTATATGATCAATGTAACGACTTAAAAGTTGAAAGTTAAACATGTATCCTAGTTTTTCAACAGCTATAGCCTTAATGAGTATCGTTAATTAAGTAAAAAAACAATGGAAAATATCAAGTTTTATGGAAAAAGACTGATCTCTTACGATTTTTATCAACTTAAGAGAGAAAACTTAAACATACATTTCAGTTTTCAACAGCTATAACCTTAATGAGCATTCATAATTAAGTAAAAAACAATGGAAAATATCGATTTTTATAGAAAAAGACTGATTTCTTACCATTTTTATCAACTGCAACATCAGTGTATCGACTTACAAGTTGAAAGTTAAACATGCATTCTAGTTTTTCAACAGCTATAATCTTAATGAGTATCGTTAATTAAGTAAAAAACAATGGAAAATATCAAGTTTTATAGAAAAAGACTGATTTCTTACGATTTTTTCAACTCAAACTTCAGAATATCAATTTGATAGAAAGAAATTTAAGCATGCATTCGAGTTTTGGACAACCATTTCCTTCACGAACATTATTAATTAAGCAAAACAACAGAAAATATTAAATTTTTAACTGATTTCTTCATATTTATTTATTTATTTATTTATTTTTTAATATAAAATCAGAATACACAACTTAAAATAGAAATGTAAACATATTTTTTAGTTTTTGAACAGTCGTTACCTCAAAGAATTTCGATAATTGAACAATTAACAAAGGAAACTAATGATTTTTTAACGAAAAAAGACGAATTAAACGAATTTGGTTAACTTTTACTCTAATTGGAAATTTCATCGTACTTTATATATACCAACTAAGTAGAATTTTATTACATAAACGAATAATTTAAAGAAATCCCCAACACACAAATGTGAACCTGCAGAGCATTTCTTATTACGTCATATCTAAACTAAAACTTTTTTCTGCAACCCCTCCATGCATGTATTCCAGGTAGGGGAACATAACAAAGAATTTTGACGTCACAACTTACAAAAGGATACAACAAAATGTTTACGTTCAAGAAAAAGTATCACACAGAGAGAAAAAAAGAAGAGATTTAAGCTATTTATCCATTCTAGTTTTATAACAGTTACCACAACATCTCCAAATTAAAATTTGGAAGTCATAATGAGTGTAATTAATTAAGCAAAATAATAGAAATATTAGTTTTTCAGAGGGGAAAAGACGAATTTAAACAAATTTTATTAGTTTTACACTAGTTTAATAATAATTTTAAGAGGAAAAAGACGAATTTAAACTTTTTTTTTTTTTTTTTACGTATATTTTAGTTTTTAACAACAAAATCTTAACAAGTATCATTAATTAAACAAAAATAAATATCAGTTTTAAAGAAAAGACGAATTTGAATAATTTTACACTAGTATTTTCAAAAGCAACATGGAAATATCAATACTTATTCGCATATTTCACTTATTCACTGTATTCAATACTATATTTTATAAATTTGGATACACTTTAAGAATTTCCTAATCTATAATTATATATTAGCTGTATATTTATTGTTACCCATGTTTTCAACATTAGTTCATAATCGTGATTTTTTATTTTAAATACCATATATTCAGGTTTAGATTATTTTCACTTGAAATCATACAGAATTTTTTAACAGAGTTTATTTTTGAAATCATTGAAGCAACTGTATTTAATATTTTTAACACCAATTTTCTAAGATTTTCTAACATTTTCCGATTATACATTCTTCAGAAGTACATTTCTAAATGTTAGAACCACTTTACATATCGAAAAGATATCATTGAAGCAACTGTATTTAATATTTTTAATACCAATTTTCTAAGATTTTTTAACATTTTCCGGTTATACATTCCTCAAAAGTTATTATTACATATTCTAAACAATAGAAAATATTAATTTTAAGAATAAAAAGACGAATTTAAACAAATTTTATTAGTTTTACACTATTTTTTCTCACCTCCAACACGGATATATCAATTTTAACAGAAGAATTAAACGTATATTTTAGTTTTTAACAACAAAAATGTAATAAGTATCATTAATTAAACAAAAATAAATATCAATTTTCAAGAAAAGACAATTTTTTACACAAAATTTCAACTTTGAAATGCATTTGTTACATATATTGTTACAGTATATTACTAAACTTAAACTTTTTAAAAAGTTTGAATGTCTTTACAAAGGGTTCATACTTATATTTTTCACGTCTTGACTGCATTCGAAATCTTACAACAAAAGTATACTTTTATTATTATTATTATTATTATTCTAGAAAACCTAAACAATCGTTTCTTGCTGCTTTAGACACTTGACATATTAAAACTACTCTGCCCATATAATTAATCAAATTAGGACATGATTCATCTTACACTTCAAAATTTCTGAATTTTTACAATACTTATTTTCATCAAACTTTATTCTTGATCCTATATATTTTAATAGCACAGAATTTTAACATCTGTTTTTATCTACTTATCAAAAAATTATTAAAACACCCAACAACATTTTCCAAATATGAATATTATCTTTACAATTTAATAATGCAAAACATACACGAATACAAAGTTTAATTTTTACAAACATTTCATATTTCAAATCAAACTATTCGAAATTTTCACAACATAAGAGCAAACATTAGACGAACTTTTTAACATTAATATTGCTTACATCTTTTCATCGTAACTTTTAACTATGATAATTATCCATTTTTAGGTTGATTGTCGAAAAACTGTAACTGAAATTACATAAACTTAATTTAAAAAACCATGTTCTCACACAATTTCTTGAAATTCAACAAAGAATTGACTATTACTCCAATACTTATCTACTTCAATCTCGACTCTTGATAGTATATAGATATTGCATCATTACATACTTACAACTCTTTTCAAACGTTTATCAGAAAATCAAGTCAATCAAAGTCTAGTAGTTATCACACCTGTTCCTCAGAAATATTACTATCATATGAAACAGTAAAGAAAATTAATAGATATTTAATATTTAATAACTTCATACGTGAAATTACTGCCGAATAAGAATACTAATAATCAATAAAATCAACTGTTGGACAAAAAAATAGTACAGATTACCGAAAATTCAAATCATTTTTTCTACAAAAATTAACAAATGAATGACAAGTTAGAGAAATAACTAAAAAAAATAATGAACATATTTACAAATTTATTAAAATCACACCTTTTTCTGGATTACAAACCACAATTTCTTGAAAAATTTAACACCGAATTTGTAAGATTTTAATCCTAGTATTACATACACTCAATAAATATTCAAAATTAACAAAAAATAATTTTTTAGTCTCATCAATAAGCAGAAATTCTATATTAAAAGAATATTTTCATAGTAGTACTTATAAAAATGAGAGTTTACGAATTGATTTTCATAATTTTATCACATTTAAACTTAATATTTTACATAAAACATTATTTAATCAAATTTTATGCTTTCTAATTCAGTAAAATTCAATACTTTTTTAGTTTTTAAACCAATACCACAATATTTATTTACATCAAACTTGATTCTTCACCTTTTATATTTCCACATTACACACGTGAGATAAATACTAACTTGGATCAGGAGTTGAAGTCAATTGATTCCATTCGATTTTCATCATGTACGCATTGCTCCTACACGAAATTTCTTACTGCTATAATCATCTAATGTATAAAAACTAATCTACTCATATTTTTAATCAATTCATCAGATGTTTCATCTCGCACTTCTGAATTATCGTGCATCAAGATGCTTAAAATATAAATACTATCTTTATAGTTTTAATGATATATAGTATACATGGTTTATCTTGAGTTTGCACTTCCATAGTATTAATCAAATTATATGTTTCATCTTGCACTTGATCTTAATGTTTTCATCTTGCATCTGAATTATCGTCCATCGAGTTTTTTAAATAATAATATATTTATAGTTTTTGATTATACATAACATGTACAAATACAATCTTTAATTTTAACATTTCATATTTCAAATAACCTATTTCCGAAACCAAGCTATGTGATTTTTACAACAATGCTTATTATCATAGAATAATTTGTGTTTCACACTTTTCTAAAAATTATCAGATATGAACCCCTCAGAGAAATTACTATCATATGAATAAATGAAGAAAATTTAATTTATATTAAATGTACACGAAATTGATTGCAATATACATGTATTTAATAAAAATAAATAAATAAGCGATTATTTATACATTAAACCTTTACTAAATATACATTTCTTTCATTATACAGATGTTTCAACAAGATGAACCAAAACAGCAGCAAACTTCAGAAATTAATGACCCGAATGATTCATCCCTAGCACATGTAGCGTTAACGAATAACACATATGTGAGTACTTATATGAGAAATACTAGAATTCGTATATGAAACGTAATTAGAGTAAATACAAAATGATTTGTCTTACTACCTACACTTTAACAAGTGCTTTTTACCTATATTATTGAAGAGAATCCTAACTGTGTCCATTTATTTCTACTACAGATGTGCTCTATTTGCTACAAACACTTCTTAAGTAAATGGAATTTAACAGAACATACAAAAATCTATACAGGTGAAAAACCTTACACTTGGAAAGATTACCATAAATGCTGTTTTCAAGGAGACGTGAATAAAAAATGCACACATCATCATATAAAGCATCATCAGATATATGTAAACTTAGCGAAGATATTCAAAAATTAGTCAGACAGATAAACAGATGTATGAAAAAATATGCAAGTTTACAAAATATTTTCATTGTTTTCTAGAAATATTAACAAAAAATATTTACAATATGAAAAAATTGTAAAAGTGAAAAGAAAAAACATAAATGTAAAAACAAAAACCACAAAGTGAAAAACTCATAACAAAGTTTTTGAAAAAAAATATTTACAACAAAATTTTTTTACAAAAACCAAAACTTCCAAAAATATTTTTTTCAAAAAATTTTTTTTTCAAAAAAATTTTTTTCAAAAACATTTTTTACAAAAAAATTTTTTTTCAAAATAAGTTTTTACAAAAGAAAAAAAAAGAAAATCACAACGTTAAAAAAATGAAAAATTTTTGTTAAAAAAAGTGTAAAAAAATTGCAAGAAAAATGTTGCAAAAATTTCAGAAAAGTTATGAAAAAAGCTTCAAAAATTTCGTTGGTTTTTTCGACGGTTGGTGTCGATCTCTAACTGGTATCATTATTATTTCTATTTTAGTTGTAAATCCCCCCCCCTTTTTTTTAATGGGATCACTTTTTGTTTCTGAACCGGTTTCAAAAAGTACTTTCATAACAAAAAGTGTAATCAAAATCGAAAAAATTAAAGATCGCGGTTAAAGATTAATTCTCAGCTATTCTACGCAAAATAAATAAATAAAACTTTTGAAAAGCAAATAAAAAAAATTGAAACAAAACGTTCATATATGATTAATATTAGCTTGCGAGATTTAACGAGTGATTAGCGAATTTTTTAAAAGAGTTTAAAATTGCAGTTTTCGATCCCCTCCAATTAAGATTTTAAGATAGATTTATTTTGAAAATGGATTATTTTTTTTTCTAAAAATATTTCCACGTACTAAATACGGGAAAAATCCACAATGGTATGAAAATCTAGATTTGAAAAATTGTGTGTATAATTTTTATGGCAAGAATTTATTTTCGCTGATGAGTATTACGGAACAGAATACGAACTAAATCACCTAAACGCGTTAATCATTAGTGTTGCATGAATTATTAGGGTCATAAAGCGAAAAGTGAAAAAAAAGGGAAACAAAATTATTTATTTTCAATACTATTTCACCATTTATAAGCGCACAGATTCAAACAGAGTTTGTTGTAAACGATAAGTATTCTGTATACACCAGATTGTTTACAAGAAAGTCTAAATTTTTATCTTTGATGAAAGTTACATTTCAACATATTCATGAATAATGATATATTAGTCAAATTAATGTTAAAAAAAAAAAAAAAAAAAAAAAAAAAAAAAAAAAAAAAAACCAATCAAACTTGGAATAGACCGCAAGAAGATAACCCTTTCATTTTCTAAGAATCTAACATTGATATTCGGATAATATATTTGAAAAATAACTATTAAATATAATTATTGGGAAAATATAAACAGTAAGTAGTACTTGGGGAGAAATCGTTAAATTCCCCGCTTGAAATTTAGATGACAGATAGTATACATATGCTGTTCATCTGCTGATCATTCACAATGAATGCAACTGAAATCCAGTTTTTTCATATAAAAATTTGTATGATGAATTTTAACGAAATTTGTTCAATAAATACCATACAGTATTACTATACAACATTCATGATTATTTTTTAAAAAATAAGCAAATGATTAAAAATATTGGTTAAAGTTTAAACCGGAGAAAAATAGGAAAAGGGATCAAGTTATCCTGCTCAGGGATAAAAATTGTTTTGAACAAAAAAGGGGGAAAATTCGTGATAAAATCATTAAATGGATCTTTTGTATTCATATTTAAACTCATTAATGTGTACATTTACTCTCTTTTCAATATTACAAGCTATTTACTGCCATCTATGTTAATATTTGCTAACAATAAAATCGCCTATGAAGGAAAAATAACAATGCTATGGGGATAAATGTTATGTCTAATAACTTTGCTTCATCATTATAACAACGGAAAAAAGTCTCTTCCTTTTACGGACAAAATGCATGTTTACAGAGAAAAATAAAACACGTCGAACCGGATCAGTTGTCGAAAGATCTTTATCTTCGATTTCATAGAAACATACGGAGAATGGGGGTGAAACAGGCCGCCAAATTGGAATTCCACTTAAATAAATATTCTCGTTCTTAAATAAAGAGAATTAAGCTACGCTAAAACTATTTCTATAAAATAGACTTGTCTCTAAAGAAGAAATACTAGTGCTGAAACCATTTCTTAAGGTATGTGCCTATTCTCAAATCGCCATTTTTACGAAATTTTTCGTTTTTGTTTTTATTATTTGAAAGTTCAAAACACTTAGGATAAAAAAAAAAAAAAAAAAAAAAAAAAAAAGCTCCACTTTTTGTTCAGCGATAATTAGAAGCAGCGCAAAATATAAACTTTTATACATAAGTTTTTGTGTTATATTAAAATCTTAATTTGCTTTTTCCGGAAAACTTGGTTTTTCATTGTTTACGTTTACAAAAAAAAAAAAAAAAAAAAAAAAAAAACCTTTCTTATAGTTTTTAAGATATTAAAATAAAAATTAGTCACAAGGTTCTACTCATCTATTGATATATCGTAAAGCAAAATACAGCTTTACATAATGTGTATTACAATATGTACACTGGTCTCCAAAAGTTAAGGTACAACAAGTTTTTCGAGGCTCACCAGAAAAAAAGTGGCAGTCACATTAAATTTCACAGTTTATATGAAAGACAATAATAAGCTTTAAAAAACTTACGCAAAAATTACAGCTACCACTTTTATGTTATAGAAAAGAAAAGGCATTTGTGAATGAGAGAAAAATATACAATTACGAAGTTTTCGTAATTTCGCGTATGAGTCTTGTTGTATTCGAAATATTGTTATCAGTTTTGTTCAGGGTTCGTTGATTTAAATCGGCTTGATTTTAATCATGATTTAAATCACGATTTAAATCAACTGATTTTTTTAAAAAAATCATTGATTTAAATCAGTTTTTCTTTTAAGTTATTTTTTAATAAATTTCATATGAAACAGACATAATAATGTGCTTTAATATAATTTAGTTTTATATACCATATATAATCAAACAACTTTCAGAAAGATAAAGCTTAAGCTTAGTAAAAAAGTAAAATAAATGTAAAGTTTAGAAAAAAAAAATACTTTCAAATTTCATTTGAATCAAATTATAAAATAATCTTGCAATGATAAAGAAATCTAAGCAGAAATATATTAAATATTTGAATATTTACTCATTAGTACTTAGAAAAACTTTTGCAAGTTGAGGTAAAATAAAATTGTATGACTTTATGTGCTGTACTTTGGTGAAGCCTGCTATATAAGGATTTGAGCAAAATCTGAATCAGCAATTGATTTATTTATTTAATTTAATATAATTGATCTCAGCCCTTTAGAATTGTGGAAGGTATTTTTGTTACAGTTATCGAAAAAGCTCATACTAAAAAGAGAATTAATGATCAACTAGCTTTTTACTGCAATAGATTTATCTGCTTCAATCGAACAAATGTTTTTTGCCTTTGGTTTGATACTTTCAGAAATTAGAAATCAACAGATAAAACTGTTAAACCGCTGCCATCGAAATGCTCAAGGCCAGAGGACACAAATTGTGAGATATTCACTAATTGACTTACTTCTCACTTATGTTGAAATTCACACTAGAAAATTTTGAATAACAATTTACTTTTATTTTATTTGTGGAATATCAATCATCGTATAAAACACTGAACATACTGATTAACTTATGATTAATTACTTCTTAAACTTAAACATACAGATGAAAATTTGGAATCCCCCAATAAAAAAATATCCAGATGTGGCAACACTGTAGCATTCCTTCTCTGGCTGAATTTTTATTTAGGGATTCCAAGTTCTTATTAGTGAGTTTAAATAGTTATTGTTTTATAAGATGATAAATATTCCACAAGTAAAATAAAATTGCTATTCAAAATTTTTCTGTGTAAATTCCAGCACTACTAAGAAGTCAGTCGATTAGTGATGACCTCTCAATTTGTGTCCTCTGGCCTTAAGTATTTTGATGGCAGCAATTGAACTCATTTTTCTCAGTCAACACTTTAAAAAAAACAAAAGTTAAAAACTTCCAATTTTGTTTAAATTTTTTATGTGTTGCAGATGTTTTTTATTTTAATTAAAATATTGAAGGTTGAATTAATTTTTGACATCTGATTTGTAGTTTTTCATGCATTTTGTGTAATCAAGATTTTTTTCATTGCCTAAAATTTTACCTTGCAATAATATGAATCATTTATGTAAATTGTGTAATATTAGTAATAGATAATACTTATAATATGCATGTCTATGTATGTAAACTTTATATTATTTAAATTAAACAAAAAGTCATAAAATAATAATAATGTGTGGCAATTTATAAAAAATCAAAAAAATCTGATTTAAATCAAAAAAATCCGATTTAAATCAAAAAAATCCGATTGTTTTGATTTTTATTAAAAAAAATCAAAAAAATCACGAACCCTGGTTTTGTTCACAACAACAAGTAGAATCTAGAAATGTCTAGAAGAAGTCGTTTGCCCGATTCATTAAGATGGCGGGCGGTAGGATGGATGGAAATGGGGTTGTCACAGGCTGATACTGCTAGACGGTTCAATGTGTCTCACAGTATAGTTCAACGACTCTGGGATCAGTATGAACCGAAGATTCTATGTCCAGAAGACATGTTCCAGACCGCCTACGTGTTACAACACCGGTAGAAGACCGGTTTCTAGCTCTTTTTGTCCGAAACAGAATACGCTCTACTGTGCCGCAACTCATTGCAGTATCAGGGAGATGAATCTCCGCTACTACGGTGCGAAGACGTTTTCATAGTGCAGGTCTCTATGCAAGGCGACCAATTAGTTGTGTGTGTCCCCATCAACAGACGACAGAGAAGGGGCCGCTTATGTTGGGCAAGGGAACATGTTTTCTGGACTAGACAACGGTGGGCTAGTGTAACTCTTCACAGACGAGTCCAGATTCACACTGGAGAGCGATTGAGGACGTCTTCTGATCTGGAGAGAACCATGCACTCGATATCATTAATCAGACACTCCAAACACACAGGTACAGAAACGGTGGAATCATGGTTTGGGCAGGGATCTTGCTTGGAGGCCACACTGACCTGTATGTGTTCCATGGAGGAACTCTGACAAATGTGAAATATCGGGATGAGATCCTTAATTCATATGTGCGCCCATACGCCGGTTCTATTGGCAATGGTTTCATTCTAATGGATGATAATGCGAGATCACACCGAGCTGTGGTTGTTGAAGATTATCTTGAGGATCATGGTTTGGAGAGAATGGAATGGCCAACTCACTCTCCAGATTTTAATCCCATAGAACATCTTTGGGACTATCATGGAAGACAGATTGCTGCTTTAAATACTCCTCAACTCATCGCAGTATCAGGGAGATGAATCTCCGCTACTACGGTGCGAAGACGTTTTCACAATGCAGGTCTCTATGCAAGGCGACCAATTAGTTGTGTGTGTCCCCATCAACAAGGCTTACTTCATGTCTGATCAGCGCTACCTATTTCGGTGTCCGACAATTTGATTGAGAGCATGGAAAGTTGATGCCGCCAATGCATTCAAGTCCGGGGTAGACATATTCCGTATTAGAATCAGTTTTTTAACATTTCTATCACATTTTACTGCATAATACTGCGATGTACTGCTTTCTCCAGGAATGGGATTTTCCATCATGAGTGATTTTTTGTTGTAATTTCTTTGTACGTTTAAATTAAGTAAATTTCTATGTCGCATTCAATAAATAAAAGTTTAGCGCACATTTCCTCCAAATTTGTTGTTTCTGTATTCATTCATTTGCGAATTAGTCGCAAAAAAACGGTTGTACCTTAACTTTTGGAAAACAGTGTAAATTAATTTAAGAGCTGTTTTTATTGAAAAACAAGCTTGTCAACAAAATTCTTTAGTAATTTAAAGAGTACTGCAAACTTTTTGCTTCATAATACGAGTAAATATTTTGCTAATAAGTTGTTGAAAAAAAAAAAAAAAAAAAAAAAAAAAAAAAAAAAAAAAAAGATAGGCACATATCTTAACCGAAAAGGAAAAGCAGCTTTGATTAGTCAAACATTTTACGCTGTTTTTAATTTGCTGTATAGAATCCTGTAGAAGTCGCTAACTCCTTCGAGACGAGCGTGACATATACGCACAGAGTGTACAATCCTTGCATAGCTTACAAAAACTTAAAAATGTGTGTGCAGACATGCTACAGATTCAGCAAGAAAAAAGCTGAACTTTCACAGCCTCACGGACTTTTGACAAAATTTGTATTTTTTTCTTAGCATTTTGACGAAATTTGAATTTTACTCCATTTTTTTAAAACAAAATTAGCATTTCCAATGTTTTTTCAATTAATTTTGCATGTATCCATGATCTTTTAGCAAAATTCGCGATTTTTTTCATCCTTTTTTGACAAAATTCGCATATTTTCCGCAATTTTTTGAGAAAATTCAGATTTCTCCCAATCATTCAGTAGAATTCGTGATTTTTCTCAATCTTTTGAAAAAAAAATAGAGTATTTTCCTCGATTTTTCTAGAAAATTTGCTTATTTCGCGCGATCTTTCGTCAAAATTTGCGTATTTCCCGCGATCTTTCGTCAAAATTTGCGTATTTTCCGCGATCTTTCGTCAAAATTCGCGTAATTTTCCCGATCTTTCGACAAAATTCGCATATTTTCCGTAATCTTTCTAAAAAATAGATTTATTTTCCGCAATCTTTCAACAAAATAGATTTATTTTCCGCGATCTTTCTACAAAATATATCTATTTCCCTCGATTTTCGTCGAAATTCGCGTATTTTCCTCGATCTTTTAAAAAAATTCGCATTTTTTCCGTAATCTTTCTACAAAATAGATTTATTTTCAGCGATCTTTCTACAAAATATGCCTATTTCCCTCGATCTTTAAAAAAATTCGGATACTTTCCGCGATCTTTTGAGAAAATTCACATATTTTCCTCGATCTTTCGTCTTGTATTTTTCACGATATTTCGACGAAATTCGAATATTTTCCGATGATTTTTCTACAAAATTGAGTATTTTCCACGATCTGTAGATAAATTTGAAATATTTTTCACGATCCTTTAACGAAATTCGAGTATTTTTCTGCGACCTGTTTACGAAAATCGCGTTTTTCCCCTCAATTATTGCACGAAAATCGTGTTTTGTTCGTGATCCTTTAACAAAAATCGCGTCTTTTCCCGCAATACATTGTCGGAAATCGCGTTATCTCCCGCGATCCTGTGAAGAAAATAGTATTTTTCCGCGACCATTTAATGAATTTAGTTTTTTAAAGATCCTTTGGAGAAATTTGCACTTTTCTCTGCAATCTCTTGAAGAAATTTGCTTAATTTGGTGCGGTTTTTACTCGCGTTTTTTTTTTTTTTTTTTTTTTTTTTTTTTTGGTATTTCACCCGTTATCTCCCCCCCCCCCCCCCCGATAAAAACGTCAAAAAATTTTAATGCATATTTGCATCGATCCCAGGGATAATAAAATTCATCGCCGAAAAAGCGGAATTCCGCGTTTCCGCAGAAAAGTAGCATGTCTGTGTGTGGCACTGGGGGACTGCCGCGGTAAAACTATTGCATAGCATTTTTTATCAACTTATGCAAAAATACCGCGTCAATGTCTGCCGAAGTCTATCCAAGAACACCGTGCCGAAGTCTGCCGAACTGAAACGTCGTTAGCCGGAGTGTTAGGATTTTTTCTCGTTACGGAATACCTAGATTCGGTCGCCGCGCTCAAAGCCCGCGATAAAAAATATGCAATACCTTAATAAATTACCAAACAAAATTTGGCCGCGCTACGAAAATTAGTACGCGAGTTATAAGCATTTTAAATTTTTCGCCCTCACGGTGGGGGGGGGGGGGGTCTCCTGTCACCAGAAATTAACACTGTGTCATAATAAATTACCAGACAAAATTTGGCCGCGGTACGAAAAGTAGATCGCGAGTTAAAAGCATTTTAAATTTTTCGACCCTCACCGTGAGGGGGTCTCCTGTCACCAAAAATTAACACTGTCTCATAATAAATTACCAAACAAAGTTTGGCCGCGCTACGAAAATTAGATCGCGAGTTATAAGCATTTTAAATTTTTCGGCCCTCACCGTGGGGGGGGGGGGGTCTCCTGTCACCAAAAATTAACAGTCTCATAACAAATTACCAAACAAAATTTGGCCAAGCTACGAAAATTAGATCAAACAATTAGAAATTAACAGTCTCATAACAAATTACCAAACAAAATTTGGCCAAGCTACGAAAATTAGATCGTGAGTTATAAGCATTTTAAATTTGTCGACCCTCACCGTGGGGGGTCTCCTGTCCCCAAAAATTAACACTGTCTCATAATAAATTACCAAACAAAATTTGGCCTCGTTACAAAAATTAGATCACGAGTTATAAGCATTTTACATTTTTCGACCCTCACCTTGGGCGGGGGGGGGGGGGAGGGGTCTCCTGTCACAAAAAATTAACACTGTCTCATAATAAATTACCAAACAAAATCTGGCCGCGCTACAAAAATTAGATCGCGAGTTATAAGCATTGTTAATTTTTCGACCCTCACCGTGGGGTGTCTATTGTCACCAAAAATTAACAATGTCTCATAATAAATTATCAAACAAAATTTTGCCGCGCTACGAAAATTAGATCGCCAGTTATGAGCATTTTACATTTTTCGATCCTCACCGTGGAGGGGGGGGGGGTCTCTTGTCACCAAATATTAACACTGTCTCATAATAAATTACCAAACAATATTTTGCCAAGCTACCAAAATTAGATCGCGAGTTATAAGCATTGTTAATTTTCGACCCTCACCGTGGTGTGTTTCCTGTCACCAAAAATTAACACTGTCTCATAATAAATTACCAAACAAAATTTGGCCGCGCTATGAAAATTAGATCAAAAGAAACATAAGTTTGAGACTTGATATCCTAATATCTGAAAAATACCGCGTGAATGTCTACCGAAGGATATCGTGCCGAAGTTTGCCGGACTGAAACGACGTTAGCCGAAGTGTTAGGTTTTTTTCGTTACGGAAGTGTTAGGTTTTCTCGTTACGGAATTTTTAGATTCGGTCGCTTCGCTCAAAGCCCGCGATAAAAGCTATGCAATAGCTTAAAAAATCATTGAATAATTTTTACAATTAAATTAGTAAGGATTTTCGGAAATATATTATGTACTATTTCGAAATACTAGAGCCCAAAAATTATGTATGTTACGCTCGTGGCGAAGAGAAAAGGAAAAATAACACCAAACTACATTAATGTTCTTGAATTGCACACCTTTTAGAACCATTCTTCGTTTTCTGCGAGAAAAGTAAATTTTATGTTCTATTCTTAAAAGTTTGCAATAAACATTTCTAAAAATCTTAATAACGATTAAAGAAATGAGAGACAATTGTCCTTTTTGTTACCATTATGTTAAATTTATTATTATAAATAAATATGAATACAAAAAGAATCAAGGTTTTTTATTCTATTAATTATGTGTGCACGGGGGGGGGGGAGATTAAAAATAACTAAGCAGAATTAAAAATGAGCAAACTCAAAGCCTTGAGGGAGATATTAACTTACTCTACCCGACCGCGAAATCGCATGTTAACTTATAGAAAATTCGAAAGAGGCTTCTTAATTTTTTAAGACGGCAAAATTTGAAGGGAAGGGGGAAAAAAACCTTCAAGTAAAAGTTTAAAAGTTTACAGACCATTTATTTTATATTTAAAAAATTAACACGACTTTAAAACTGGTTTTATGGCATATTTTTAGCATTGTAAAATTTTGGTTTGCAATGAAAACCAATACATGCAGTAAGACGTTTTTAGCGATTTTTCCGGTTAAGGTGAGTTCTTACGTTCTCATATAATACACTTTTGCATTTTGATAATTATATAAGGCAATAAGTGATCCCCTAATTTAGGGGTGCACAACCTTTTCAAGAGAAGGGCCACTTACAAATATGTCTGGGTGGTCGAGGGCCACATCAATAATATGGAAAGAATTCAATTCAATTTCGAAGCTGATCTGTGAAAAGTGTTCTCGCTAGCATTTGAACAACATTAGTAATTTGGCTAATTAAAAAAAAAAAAAAAATCGCCAAATGAAAAAATGTATTAGCAAAATAGATTCGCCGTGTAGTACAAATAAATAAATAAATAAATAAATAAATAAATAAATAAATAAAAACTTTAATCTTTTAAGTATGTTTAAGTTTTTTCAATATGTTCTAAAATAACCTAAGTTGTTATAAGTGCGACAAAGATTATTATTAATCTTTATTCAACTATCCGCTACAAATATATTTAAAAAATGTATAGATCAAAAATATGTGTTCATGCATATGTATGAAAAACGAGAAAGTAAAAACAAAAATTGAGCACTAGCAATTTGGCGAATGTAATTGCTTATTTACTCGCCAAGTGAAAAATTTAGTCGCAATTTGGCGGAACCGGCGAGCTACAGCGAGAAATCTGTCTGCGACCTATAATCGAATAAAAAATATGTTTTCAGAGGGAAGTGGGGGAGATACCCCTTTAGGTTTGCTTAACCAGTGAAAATATCAAATTCAGTTGTAAGGATATATCAGCAGTTTTTACGTTTGTATATATAACAGATATTGCAAGGATTATTCTTAAGATGTAATAATATTCCTTGACTATATTCAAAAGAGTAAATTTTGTTTTATTAAAAGTGCTAAAAAACAAAGATAAGTGGCTGGTGTACGAAAAATATGTGAACTTTAATAACGAAGGAGAGGGAAGAGGGAAAAGATTTTTCCGTGCCTCATCACTGAAATTCCCGATTTTTCAAAGCCCAGTCAATAAAATTTGCAGCTTTCCATGGCTGATCAACCAAATTCGGGCTTTTTACGAAATTGATCGGTAAAATTCGTAATTTTTCGAGAAAATTCAATTTTTTCGTGCTTGATCAAGAAAATTTGCGATCCTTACGAAACCGATCGACAAAATTCACAAATTTTACAACGCCAATCGACGAAATCCGCGATTTTTACGAAGCCGATCGCTGAAATTTGCGAATTTCACAAAGCTGATCGGCGAAATTCGTGATTTTTCTTCGCATGATCCATAAAATTTGCAATTTTTCTGCAGCTGATCGACGAAATTATCGTTTTTACAAAGCCGTTCTACGAAATTTGCGATTTTTACGAAGCCGATCGACGAAATTTGCGATTTTTACAAAGCTGATCGGCAAAATTCGCGATTTTTCTGCGGTTGATCGACAAAATTATCGATTTTACGAAGCCAATCGACGAAATTATCGATTTTTACGAAGCCGATCGGCAGCAATTCATGATTTTTACGAAGACGATCGAAGGCAATTCCTGATTTTTACGAAGCCGATCGACAAAAGTCGGTATTTTTACGAAGCCGATCAAGAAAATTCACAATTTTTCTGCGCCTAATTAAGAAAATCCACAATTTTTTCGCGCTTAATCAACAAAATTAGCGATATTTATTTAGCTGATTGACAAAATTCGCAATTTTTCCTCACATGATCGATAAAATTCGCGATTTTTCCGCTGCTGATTGATGAAATTTTCGATTTTTTGCGCCTGATCAACGAAATTATCGATTTTTTAAAAAGCCGATTGACGGAATTACGAACTTGATCGACAAAATTTGTGATTTTTGCAAAATCTATCGACGAAATTCGCGTTTTTCTTCGCCTGATCGACACAATTCTTGATTTGTCCGAAATTCGCGATTTTATTTGAGCCTCATCGATGAAATTTGGTATTTTTCCGGGTGAGATCGACAAAATTCGCGATATTCCCGTCTCTGACCAACGAAATTTGCAATTTTTCGGAATTCGTTCAATAAAACTCGCGATTTTACCAAGTCCGATCGACGAAATTTGCGCTTTTTCTGTCTTTAACTGACGAAATCTGCATTTTTTCGGCGCCCAATCAACGAAATTCGCGATTTTTAAATAATTTTGACGAAATTGAATTTTTTAACGCAGCAAGATGAAATTCGCGATTTTTTATCTCTTGGTAAACTTACGATTCTTTCGAAGCTGATTAACAAAATTTTCCATTTTTTCGCGCATCATTGGAAAATTCGCAATGTTTCCGTGCCTTATCAATGAACTTTGCAATTTTTGATCGACAAAATTCGTAAATTTTTCGTGCCTGATCGGATATTCGCATTTTTTTCACGCGATAAACTGAGAAAACATCCGATTTTTCCGCAGCGGATTTGTTTAAATTGCAATTTTTTCGTTTATCATCAACAAATCTGACGATTTATCTTGCCCGATGAACGAAATGTGTGATTTTTCGCGTCCGATCGGCAAAATTCGCGATTTTTCCGTGCCTGATAGACAAAGATTCGCGATTTTTTCGTGTCCGATCGGTTAAATTTTCTATTTTTTCCGACCTTCATGTTCAAAATTCGCGATTTTTTCACACCTGATGAACAAAATGTGCGATTTTTCCGCACTTGATCAATGAAATTCGCGATTTTTCATGTCTGATCAAAGAAATTTGCGATTCTTAAGTGACTGACGAAATTTTATATTTTCCCGCGGTAAATTGACGAAATTTATGATTTTTTCAGCGACTTTTGCACAAAAATTGCAATTTTTTCTAGTTATAAATTGACCAAGTTCGCGGGCCACACGTTAACCCATCGCGGGCCACAATAATTCCACAATTCTTATGCAGAATAATTTTGCTTATAGTAATGACAGAAATTTTGCTATTAAAGAAAAGAAACAACACTTTTCAAATATTCCGGTGGCAAACGATTTTCTGGTAAAAAAGGTTGTGCATCACTGCTGTTGGGTAATTATATGGTAATGGAATTACGGTTCAGAGAAAAAATGTACATTTTTATTGGAATTGCATTTCCCCCCCCCCCCCAAAGTCTTGTGTTCTGCAACACTCTCAAAAAAAACTTCCGTCTTTTCACAGAAAAAGTACTGGCAGCACTGCTGCCAGAAATTGTCTGTATATTGACGACTATCTGTTTATTTTCTTCTCCGTCAAAAGAGGAAAAATATCCGTCTTTTGAAAAAAGTCTGGAAAAGATAAAAACGCCGGCGGTGAGGGTCGAACTCATGACCCCAGCATTACAAGGCCAACGCTCATCCACAGCGCCACGATTGCTCAGGAGAAAAGTGCTTAGAAGTAGAACCCTTTATTTCTTATGAGTGTGATTTGGTTTATTTCGTTAAAGAGTTTTTAATTTTGAAGTTAATTTCGGAAAGATTTCATCTTTAATGAAACTGTGGCTGGGGTTTTTATACGTTTATATTAACCGTTTTAGTGCTAAGCAATTTTTGCAAGAATGCACGAAAATTGCGGTACATATTTTGATTTCTTTAAAGGAAAAAATAATGTTGTCATATAAAACACTGTTATTTAGACAAATATCAATCAATTTTAATAATTCTTTTTGTATTATAAAGAACTCGCAGCGCAAAAGCGCTGCGCCGCGGTTTTCGAGATAAACTATCGCAGCGCTTTTGCGCCGCGTAGCAGTCAAACGGTTAATATAGTATAAAAATGTGAATTTTAATTATATTTACGTAGATTGCTAGAAGAAAAATATGGATGTTCTACGATAAGATTTTTTTTGAATAATATCAATTTTTTTCTTTTTGCATTTTATTTTTTAATTAAAATATCTTTTAAAAATGTTCATTTAAAGTACATTTTAAATGGGAATATTTATTATATAAATAACTTAGTAAATTCAACTTTATTGAACTTATCCAACTTTGAATATGAATAACAAATTGTGAGAATTTTTGAATGAATGAAGAAAGTAATTGTTATTTATCTTTAAATACGAAAACATTTGTGTCTTTTTAAACTAAATTAGACATTTTAATCTATAGAGTATTTTGCTTTTCATTTTAAAAATAAATTCGAATTTATTACTAACAGACCCAATACGCATGCTTCAGAGAAATAAACAGAATCTCTTCCTCATTTTTCGACGCTCGGAATGAATTCACAGATCAAATACGTTTTCTGGGAATACGGTAATTATTTGTGAAAAAATAACGATAACTTAGTGTATATTGACGAATTTTTGTGACAGTGAAGCACTCAAATCAAAATAAGCACAATTAAAACATATATATATGTGTGTGTGTGTGTTAGATTAATATTTAGAAATTTTGAAATGCTTGGTAACGGAGTTATAGCAAAAAGCCAAAGACAAACGTATTGTCTAAGCTAATCAATCGCACTGTACATCTTTCATTGGGTAAATAGGTTCACATATTTCAGAATTACAAGTCAAGTAAAATGATCTGGTAACGTTCGTCTGGCTTTCTGCTGGAAATTTAAACTTTATTAAAAATCTAGTTGCTTTACGGGTGTTACCCGAACTTCAAATGGATCACAGAATTATTTCACAATTGAAGTTTTTTTTTTTTTTTTTTTTTTTTTTTTTTTTAATAAATATCATGTAAAATTAAAGAAAAAAATGCAGAATGGAAATAAAATTATGTAATTAAAAATCATGCTTTTTGTAAAGAAAAAGAAAGATGTAACTAAAATAATAATTTTTGATAATTCCTCTTGCAAGGAATTTTTTTTATCCAAGAGATTAAATTGCATAAGGCATAGATTGGAAATTTGATTGGTTAATAATGCTAAATTATTTATTTTTTTATGTGTGCAAAGCTGACAAATGCAATATTTATAGTGATCGCTACATTAATAGATCGCACAAGCGAAGTCAGGGTCAGTGTGGAGAGAGAGAGGGGGGGGGGGGGGGCACAGGGACCAGCTGACCAAAGGTCAGGTTTCAGATGGAACAAACACAGGAATTTTATACAGTTCCAAATCTGAACTTGCTCATACTTAATTCCTTTACAATCTGGAAAAAAAAAATGATGGTACATGCAATTTATGTTATATTTATGCTTATTCTGTACAAACGTTTCTTTCTTTTTTTTATATATATATATCATTTTTGGATTAACTATATTTGTACAAAGTATAGAGATAAGCATAAGAGAAAAGAAAACAAGAATAAAAAAGAAAGTGAAATATTTGATTTTTCGAAAATTTTGAATACATATAAATGAAATTACCTAAGAAATAAACATTTCATATGTACACAAAATATTTATTTCCATTGTCAAATTAAAGTCTGTTTGATATGATAAATTGCTTTTATTAGTCAACGAGATTTGATGCTGAAAATTAGAGGTCCAAAGTATACACATTTTTGGGGCCCTTTTTGATTTAACATATCTTAAGCAATCAGTTTACTCACTTATGACATCTTTGATTGCTATATGAAAAACAAAAGATAATTTTGGCTAAAATATTATTATGCGAGTGACAGGGACATGATCAGAGTTGAATAGGGCGTAGAGCTGTATCAGGCTCTAAGTAGGAAACTGTCCAGTGAGCGACCGATTTTGTATTAAGTTTATGCATAAGCACATACTTAATACAAAATATGCATAAGGACACGCAGAGGGCCCATCTGATCTCTGCTTGGGACTTCCAATTTCTGCTTGTACTCCATGAGAGTGAGATTAAACCGTATTATGAAAGGAAATAAAGAAAAACTCTGAAAACAAAAATACTTTAGTACAATTTGTTATCTTTTAAAATATCAAACTCACCTATAGCTTCATTATACATGAGATTCACCATACACAAAAATTTTAAATGATATTAAAATTTTGCCGCCTTCCTATTTAGGAAATTCTCATAGCATTTTCGGAAATTAGCGGGAGGGGAGGGGTTATCCGCAATCTTCAGACGAAATCGCCGTTTTCCCGCGATCTTCAGACGAAATCAGCTATTTATCTGCAATATTTTAGCAAAATCGGTGATTTATTGTGATCTTTTGTCGAAATCGGCTGTTTTTCTGCGATCTTTTGACAAAATCGGCGTTTTCCCGTTTACGCTTTTTTCAACGATCTTTAGACAAAATTTGCATTTTTAAGCGATCTTTTCTCGAAAACTGCGTTTTATCCCCGCGATCTTTTGACGAAATCGGTATTTTTTCCGTGATATTTTTATGAAAGCGGCCTTTTTTTCAATGATCTTTTGACAAAATATATTTAAGCAATCTTTTATCGAAAACTGTGTTTTTTCCGCGATCTTTTTACGAAATCGGCGTTATATCCGCAATCCTTAGACGAAATCGACGTTTTTCTGCGGTCTTCAGACGAAATCAGCGTTTTATCTGCGATATTTGGTGAAATTGCCGTAATTTTTCCGCGATCCGCACAAGAAATTCGCGTTTTTCAGCGATCTTTTCACAAAAACATTGACGAAATTGTCGTTTTAACACGAAATATTGACGAAATGTGTGCTTTTTAGGCGATCCTTTCACGAAATTTGCATTTCTCCGTGAATGTTTTTTCCGTGCGCAAAACCGTACAAGTTGGCAACTATGTGGAACTGATAACCCAATGTCAAATTTTCGGACGAGAATCACCCCTGTGTATTTCGTCTTTCAAAACAGGTTAGGCATTTATGCTTCTTATTGCATTATCATTTGTAATATGTTAAGTAATGTAGAGATTTGAAAACTATTAAGTATTATTCCGTTTTTGGTTCCACTGCCAATTTTCATATATTAGTTAATGCGATTTTGTGTATAGAAGTGTTTCTATGAAATAAACCTTTTATGACATCCACATTTTAAATTGTTACAATATGTTGTTGCTAATACCTTTATGTTTCACGCTACACTTTTCCGTAGACTCGATTATGGAAGATTAAAAAATTCATCTTCACTCATATCTGATAGTCTTGGTTAATGCGTCATAATTGGCCTACATGTTACTAATTAACGTATTTTAGTAAGCATAGTACAGCAAAACATAGAAGTTTTGAAAGCAAATTATTATATTTTCATTTCCTTTAAACCATATTACCTGTTAGTATCACCCATTTTTTTTATTTTTGTCGGCTAATCCAATTAAAATTCAAGACTTTCATTTAAGTACTGATCTTTCTTCTCTTTGCTCCCATTTCTGTATACAATTGAGAAGGCTTCATAATTGCAAATTCACCTAGATTGGCAATTATGCATAGTGTCTACTGACGTTTAAGGTCCTTGCAATGTAAATACATCTCACCAACAGTGTCGGTAATACTAATTGCAGTAGCACTTTTTTTTCTATGTTGTAAATATGAAACAGTAAATATATTGTCATAAAATATGCGTAAAATATCATCATCTTGCCAAGACTCCTGTACTGGAATATTACTATTATCCTCGTGGAATAATTAAAAGCAAGCTCAAAGCACTGATATAGATAACTGTTTAATATAATATAGATATCGTATGCATGGAATATATATATATATATATATATATATATATATATAGTATGTTCCGCCAGTCTGCTGTTAGTTACTTAATTTCAACGTATGCTAAATTATTGTTTTGTATTAATTTAGTTTTGCTTCTGTATTACTTAACATTTTAAGTAAAAAGTAACCTTTCATATTTAATAAATGTACATTAAATTAACATTCTAAATGCGATTGGGCTTTGTAAATATGACTGGCGATTAACAAATTCGAAGAAACCAATTGCAAGCTATCCATTATTGATTGTGAATGGGAATGTCGCAAATAAGTCAGGCTTCATTTATGACATTTTATTTTGGCTGACAAATTTCGCGATATTTTACTAAATGGCGCCAAGATCGGCGACACCTTGGTACTGATATAGATAAGTATATACAATGGTGTGCAAAACTTAAGGATGAGTCCCAAAATGCCAATTTTTAAGGGACTTTCAAACGATAATTTTCACGCGAATATTCAAAAAGGAGTAATATAATTAAATTAATTACTATCCCTGCATAACAGCTAGTCCATATAACATCTCATTCAGGTCACACATGGTCACAAGAGTCACAGTCACTACGGCGAAACAAAAACTAGGAAATTCCATACGTCTCATTTATGAGTCTCAAATGACTACTATATTTGACTCCATTGACAGGTCATTGTGACTGCTGCTTTGTGGCGAGTCACCAGGTGACTTACAATGTCGTTTTATTGAGACTCTCATGTGACCTCTCATCTGGAGACTCAATTTCAAAGTCATTGTGAACGTTGCATTATGATAAATTACCAAAAAATGTCCCATTAAAGTCACGTGATGACTTTTCACCACTTTTCACAGTGGTTATTTCACAGTAGGGTCTCTGGTCACCATTTGACAAAGTTTTGTGACAGAAAGTCACCATATGACTTTATCATAATGCAACATTCACAATAACTTTGAAATTGAGTCTCCAAATAACAGTCACATGCGAGTCTTAAAACAACATTGCAGTCACCTGGTGACTCGACACAAAGCAGCAGTCGCTGTGACCTGACAGTGGAGTCACATATAGTGGTCATTTGAGACTCATAAAAGAGACGTATGGAATTTCCTATTTTTTGTTTTGCCGTTGTGATTGTGACTGTTGCGAGCATGTGTGACCTAAATGAGATGTTATATGGACCAGCTGTTATGCAGGGATAGTAATTATTCGAATAATATTACTTCCTTTTGAATATTCGCGTGAAAATTATCGCTTGAAAATCCCTTGAAAATCGGCATTTTGGGACTTATCCTAAAATTTTGCACATCAGTGTAGTTTTATGCTTATGATTGAGAAAACGATTACAACAATGAAAGTTAATTTTCGAGAAATCACTAATTCTTATAAGTTTTTGCCTAATTACTGAAAAAGTACTGAACCAATTTCAATGAAACGGTAGTGGTACCAATTCGAGAGCAACCTCTTTCATTTAATACAATAACCAAATTCATCGGCTGGGTGGTTTTGGAGTAATCGGTGAACATACATTAAAAAGATACATACGGGTCGAATTGATAACCTCTTTTTTTTTAGTCGGTTAATATTTTTTTTTTTTTTTTTTTAATTCGAAATAGTAAAAATTGTGTCAGGCCTGTTTTCACTGATTTGTCCACTGATTCACTTGCCTGTTTTCACCCGTGCCTGGCCCGAGGCCCGTGCAGACCTCTAACTTACAGCTGAATATCTCGTGTCACACGACAAATCGTAAAATTTTGAAAAAGTCTATTATTTAAATTAAATTAACTTTTTGGATGTCATCTGTTCATTTTTGCGATTTAAAAAGAGACGCTTAATTTGAAGATTTTGTGCTTAGACATCATTACTTGGGGGAAAAGCATCTCGCTAGTAAACAAAAGGTTCTTACTTTGATCTCCGATACGGGAACTTGAAATTTTCATCGCAAGATGGATTTAATAAGAAGAAATTTCATATTTTTGACCAATTAAGGTTTATATTGTATTATATTTTCGTTCATCTGACATTCATAATATTTTTGTTAATTAAATTTTCTTTCTATTTAAAAAACTTTTACGAATTATTAATGATTCAATGTTTTAAATTTAATTTTAAACAATATTTTTCGCATTTAGAAATTCAAAATTTTATTTATTTCTCGAATATATTTTTTTTTAATTTCGGAACTTTAAAAAATATAGGATTTTTGATTTTATATAAATGATTTGATTTGAACATTTTTAATTTGGTTAAAATAAATAACTTCCTTTTATATTTATTTTTAAATAAAATTTATTGGTGCTACTATCTATGTAAGAATTTTATAATTATAAATTAACAATTTGGATTTATTAATTAAAGCGTAAATTGTTTTGAAAGAAATATTTAAAGAAACCCTCTGTGCAATCTGCGATCACACTTACTCACATGTTTTTGTATAGGGTCTGGTGGGGTAAAATACACTGCTCAAAACAATTAAAGGATATTTGAAGTTTTATATAAAATAAAGATATAAACGATTTTTTTTTTTGCCGAAAACAGAAGAAGAAAATCACAAATGCAAATTTTTCTGGTTTTCAAACTGTGGAGTATGCAAATTTTGAGTTCGACGTCAAAAACGTCGCTTCAGCGGCAGGGAACGAAATTTGACTTTCAACTGGATAAAAGAGAATGAAGACAAGGATGATCGGCATTCAGTGATTGCTTTGTTTCGATGAGTACGATGTCTCAGCAAAGTCATTTGACAGATTCAGAAGCTTGGAGAATTGTTGGTAGGTTAGAAGGGGACCAAACTCAAGCCGAAGTAGCGCAAGCCATTGGAGTGTCACAAAGTGTCATTTCCAGGATCTGGAACCGTTTTTTGGAGAGTGGATGTGCAGGTCGAAGACCAGGGCAAGGTCGTAGACGGGCAACAACGCCCAATGAAAATCGGTATTTAGCGTTAACAGCTCGGAGATACCGAAACATGAACGCTACTCTTCTCCAACAACACCTTCGCTCGGATACAGGCACCACGATTTCAATTCAGACTGTCCGAAACCGGCTCCATGCTGTAGGTATGTATGCTCACCGACTGATGGTATGTGTTAGATTAACATCAAGGCATCGTCGCGACCGCAGGGAGTGGGCAACCGAGCATGTCAACTGGAGGAGAAATGAATGGAGCAATATTCTGTTTTCTGACGAGTCCGGTTTTTCTGTGCATCCGGATAATAGGCGTATTTTCATCTGGAGGGACCGTGGCAGTTGGAATAATCCTGCGTTCGTGCACGAAAGTATCAGATTTGGCGGTGGAGGAGTGTTGGTGTATGGTGGTATCTCCATTGACGGGCGCACTGACTTCTACATCATTCGAGATGGAGCTCTGACTGGTCGCCGATATAGGGATGAGATCCTCAGACCTATTGTAGTCCCTTACGCTGCAGCAATCGGAGATAACTTCATTTTAATGGACGTTAACTGCAGGCCACATCGTGCAAACCTGGTGGAGGATTTCCTTTTCGAGGAAGGAATCGTTCGAATGGAATGGCCAGCGTGTTCTCCAGACATGAATCCAATCGAGCACGTTTGGGACGCTCTAGGAAGACAAGTTTCTGGCCGCCAACAACCCCCACAAACTCTCCAAGAACTGGAAAGAGTTCTTCTGGGGCAGAATACCCCAACTCGTCATTAATAGCCTCATTGAGTCCATGCCTCAAAGGTGTTCAACGTTGCTGGCCGCCCGTGGAAACCATACCCCCTACTGAAAATGATTTTCTTTGAAGAAAACACCTTTTCTTATTCTTTTTTTCTCATATGCACAAATTGTGTTTTTTTCCTTTTGTACACAAATGCGCAATAAAATGCATTTTTTTCTGCCAAACATGTGTAATTTATTCTCATATAACCTACTATGTCTGTCGATCATGTATCAATCAGCTAAAAAGTTTCCCAGATACAAAATCCACCTAAAACTGCAATATCCTTTAATTGTTTTGAGCAGTGTTGGTCAGTTTTAAAAAGAGCTTTATAAACAAACAAATAAGTTTTTATTTTTGTGTTGCGATTTTTATGTAATAATACTGATACTTTGCATTATTTTACATGCGAAATTAATTTCAACTTTTATTCTGCAGTTACCGTTTATAACAATTTGATGCTTTTGTATTTGATGCTTGCTTGTGTTGGTTATAAAAACTTTTGATTTCAGAAAATTTAGAATTAAGTTCACATTTGTTTATTTTTCTATTAGATAAAGTAATTTATCAAGATTATTTTTCTGCATTTTTAAAAATATAACGCCAAGAACAAATATTTTAGGACAAAAAAACCTGTGTGAGGTAAAATAGGTCATGTTTTCCTGCAGGTTAGGCTTAGCGTATACAATGAAATTAATAACAATTTTTCTTTTTAAATCACTTTTATAATGATAAATGTTTGTTTTGATTTTAAAATGGGCTGAAGCAAAATTAAAAATGCTGCTTTCAGATATAATGTAAAACAATTGTTCCATTTTAAGTTTTCCATGGTATTTTTCAGAAAATACTGAGGAATTACAAGCGAAAAAACACTAGTACAGCAGAGAAGATTTAATGGGAGCATTGAAAGAAGTAAAATAAAAGAAATGCTCCATATATAGTGCAGCCAAGAAATATATCATTTGATACACCAAGAAGATATGTTGTAAATCCACCAATACATGAAGGATCAGGAAGAAATACATTATTGACCTCAATAGAAAAACAATGTCTACTCCAGTTTATGGTGTAAAACAAGTCAAAACACCACATTTTAAATCTCATTTATGAGTTCCAAAAGTTTATTAATTCAGAAATATTTCTCTTAAAATGTAATAAGAATTATCCATTTGCATATTCTAAGCTCTTTTTTTAGTGGTGGAATTATTTTTTCCACTATACTGGGTTCAGTTGTAAAATGTGCTGTTTTTGACCTATTTCACCGACCTGACCCTAGCTCTTAAACAAAAAATTATCTTTACAAAATTAAATTTGCAAAAATTCTTAACTTAATTTTTCGATGGGTCAAATAAAAATAAAACAACTGAGCATAGATTATGTCAGACTTATCCTTTAAAGGGATATAGAAAAAGATAATAATAATTCAAAAATAGAGTTAAGAAAAATCATAAACAACATTTCATGCGTTTGTAAGTAGGGTACGGAATAAATTTTTAATAAGTAATTTATTATGCATATTTATTTTCTGTGTAAAATAACAGTAATTTTTTTTAATTTATTAATAATTAAACATTAAATAACGAACAAAATTTCATGTATTCAATTTAAATGTGTATATGTGTATTATTTTATATTTCCCTGGAAAATATTTTATCTTTAGCAATTAGTTTTAAAAATGATTCGCACAATTCCTGGAATTTCACGACCAGGAAATACTTCAGCATCAGTATTTTCTTATAGAAAATCTCTGAATAAATAAGTCGAAATTTTGAACTATATTTTTCTGTTAAGAAATGCTGATATTTCACCTGGAAAATAACGGTATCCGTACGAACTATGTTAAAGCGAGAGAAAATAAGCTAGTCAATTTTCTTCAGAAATTGGGTGGGCGGGGGGGGACTAAATAACGGTGCACTTAAATCTTTCTTATTATGCAATAAAATATTTTATTTAGCACATACTTGAATACATATCTGTTGCATCTTGATTTAGAAAGGTAGATTCTTAAATAGTCATGTTAGAAAATAATTGTAAAAAACATGAAAAATCAGTTAATTGAAATACAGTTTTCAAACGAATTGCACTCTAATAGCAACTATTTCTCGTAAAATACGCAAAAATGGGCGAAGGGACGCAAAAAAAAATGGCTCTTAAGTGTCACATGGGACGCGTAACAGCGTCAAAAAATCGCAAAAAATGGCGACTTCCGTTAAGAAATCGCGAAATAATGATTATTTTTCGGCAAATTTTCGTCACAAAATCCCGTAAAAATGGATATTTCCTCAAAAGATCGCAAAAAGAACGACAAATTTCGTCTAAAAATCGCGATAAAACTGCAAATTTTTGTCAAAGAATTCGCGAAAAGCTCAGTGGCAGTCAAAAGTGGCAAATGGAATCTTGTCAAAAAAAAAATCGCGATAAACGACAGACTTCGTCAAAAGATCGTGAAAAACGGCAAATTTCGTCAAAAGATTATCGAAAACGACAGACAAGACAGACTTCATCATGAGATTGAGAAAAAAAACCGTAACTTCCGCCAAAAGATCGCGAAAAAACACAAATTTCGTCAAAGGGGCACGAAAAAAAAAAAAAAAAAAAAGAATGCTGAGAGTGAATTTTCCTGTTCTAAAAACTAATTTTCTTGCTTCTTCTTTTTTCTTTTTTTTTTTCTGGTCTAAAAAACGGATTTTCTTGTTTCACAATCCTTTTTTGACTGCCCCAAGTCTTTTTTGAGTAAATGCGACTCCTGAAAGCACGCATTCGTTAAACAAAAATTACCCTTTATTCAACAAAAGTATTCTTTTTTTCAGCAAAAGTGTCTTTTTCAATAAATCAGTCTTGCCCCTTTTTAAAAGAAATGCTAAGAATAGTGATATTTGTTATCTTCTACACTTAAATAAGCATTTTTTTTAAAATTAAATTTGTATCTCACACATTTTTTTTTTAAGTAAAGAAAATTTCTCTTAAATGTTGAAAAAAAACCCCATTAATGTTGGTTTTAATTACTTATTATTATTAAAACAATAATTAATGCATTTCATTTTTCTTTTGCAAATGAACAAGTTCAATTTTTGCGTTTAAAAATATGACTTATTATTAGTGGGGACCCACTTTTGTAAAAAAAAAAAAAAAAAAAAAAAAAAGGAACTTAGGATTTTTCAAGTCCAGCGGCATCACTGAATTGCATATTTTTGCCTATTTGACAGTGTAAAAAAGTGTAAAAATTATGTTGAAGTAATTAATTTTGAAGAAAAGGTGAAATGGAATACTTAGATTGTTGCGCCACTGTGGATATCAGTCAGTGCTAGTCATGCGCATGTTTCACCTTACAATAAATATATATAAGAATGTAATATACTAGATAATATGCACATCTTATTAAATGGATTTCAAGGAAAATAAATAAATCTAGAATAATGGAAAAATTACATTTTTATTTTATGCTAATTTCAAAATAAATTCATTAAGGTAAAGCACCCTAAAGAAGCTTACATCTTTACATAAAAACAAACATTTGAAGTAGGATAAATTTTCTAAAATAATTTAAAATCAGTTTATCTTTCTTCTTGAATGGCAGCACTTCTTAAATCTAAGAGAAAGGCAAATGTTTTGCAGATTGTGTTTGATGTCAATTTTGTAGAAAATTAAGCTGTTTATTAAGAGATAAATGCTTTACATTAAGGTTTAATTGCCTTATTACACTCTTTTTTATTTATTTATTACAAATATTTGATCAAAAGTTGTAAATTGTATACATTGTATCTGAAATGTTTTTACTTCAAGATGGGCCACCTTCCAGTAATGGGCCACCTCGCACTTTTTGGTTTATAAAAAAATAATAAATAATAGTTAAGCTTTTATTATTTTTTTCTGAACTCTACCTTGCATTCTTTATAAGCTGGATTAATTTTTTGCACTTTTCGTCAAAACAATTAGGAAACAGAAAATAAAATTTCACAGTTTTTCTATTTTTCACTGAAAATCCTAATGAACATGCTAAGAGCAGACTTTACTTACTTAGCTGATATCTTTTTTATTTTTCCGTAAAAATTGAATGTTTTTGTTTGGTTAGCAATATAAAACACTGAATTTAATATACCAATGGCCATTTACAAAATTTTATTTATTTTTAAGATTTTAGGAGGGGTGGCCCATTACTGGATTGCTTATTTCGTGATTTTCCAGTAATGGACCACCCAAGTGACCAATACAAAAAGTGTTATTTCAGTAGAGATAAAATATTTTGATTTAACTGAAAAGTTAAATAATCAAATTTTATACTTAAATTTTACCTATTAAAATTTAATAAAGGCAATTTCTTTATAAGTAGTTGTTTTAAAAAAGTCATCCAAAATTGGTACAAAACACAAGCAGAACAATTGACAAAATCTAGATGCGCCGTTACAAAAAAAGTGGTTTTAAGTTGGTTCAGAAATGTAAAAACATATTTGGAAGAAGATATTATTAATATTTTCTTCCGAATTCTAAAGCATACAGAGAAAATTTTCAATAAGGTTAAAACAAGGTTTATTTTGTGCTCTTAAAACAAGGAAAATTTTGGGATCAAAATCAGTTAAAGATGTGTATTATGTAGTACCAAGGAGGTAATTTTCATTACACCTCAGCAATGTATATCATATTCATAAAATGTGGCACAGTTTAATATAATTAAAACATTTCCCAAACAATGTTTCCCCGTATAGCATTATGTAGTGGAATATTTTTGTGTGGCCCTGTAATTTAATAATAAATATTCTTTGCATCTCAGAATGTACGAATTTTTATTTTATTATATATATATACGTCATAGGTTCATGTCAATTTTATTATGTTCGAATGAGTGTAACACCACTAAAATGCATTTGCAACTTTTTCCCCATTGACTGTAATGTACGGAATACTTTTGACAGTCCCTGTAATTGATCTATGCATCTGGTTATCATGAGATCTGAAATGACTCGACAAAATTATGTAATAATTATATGTTTTAAATTTCAAACGATGAAAATGCATTTTAAACTTTTTTCCCCCATTGACCGTAATGTAACGGAATCCTTTTGATTTTCCCTGTAATTGATCTATTCATCCGATTTTCATAAAATTTGAAATGACTCGACAAAATTATGTAATAATTATGTATTTTAAATTTCAAACGATTCGGTTGGATAGTTTTTGCGTTGTTATATGCGGACAGACAGACAAACGGACAGACAGACAGACGGATAGCCGGACGAACTGAACGACAACTATAGGTGCTACGTATTTACATAATTACGAACGCACCTAAAAACAATTATCTGTTATTTTTTGTAGGGTGGCCCATTACTGGAACATAGGTGGTCCATTACTGGGCTTTTGGGTGTTTAGACATATTTCGATTATTTAAAATTAGATTTTTATTTCTATTGGGAAATGTAACTGTGGGATTAGTTAAATATTGTTGAAAGATTAATCTAACATGAAAAAAATTGGAATACAATAATTATAACTATTAATAAAAAATTATTTTTTAGAGAAATTCCTTAAGGTGGCCCATTACTGGCACATCTACCCTAGTTCTTAAATTTTATATTCCTTAACCTGACCTAACCTTTACCTTAATCTTTTTTAAATCGTATTTAATATTTTTTACTTTCTTTTTTTGGTTCAGTAATCACTACTCGGAACCCTACTGCTGTCACCAGGCTGTCTGTGTGTCACCGCCGTTTTTCTCCTAAACTTTTGGGGGCGCAAGGATGAAATTTTGATCAAATATGTAAAGCCATGATAAATGACCTATCTTTGAGTCTGGAAGAAAAAAAGGGTGTTATAAGGGGAAAACGAAAAAAATTGTTCTCCCCTAAAGTCGCACTATGCACCAAATTAAAGGCCTAGATGAGTAGTATAAGGAACATATGGTTCGAAATTTTTAGGCACAATAGGGAAATGTAAGGCGGCGTCAATTTATTGCCCCCCCCCGCCCCCTTTCTTCAGCATATCTAGCAATTTGAAAAATCTGAAGTAATTTAAGGTTACAGACATCTATTAGTGTATCAACAAACTGTTCCTTACATCAGCTTTTAAAATTCAATTATGGGGGGGGGGGGGGGTAGGTATCGAAAAAAATGTACCCCATACACAGTTGTGTTACATAAATAAAATGTCTTGAAGAGTAATATAAGAAAATATCTATTTCGAAATCTTTAGGCACAGTCGGGAGGTATGAAGGTACATCAAAGTCGATTTTTTCCCTTGCCTACAGCATTATTTGAAAAATCTAAAGTAATTTGAAGTTTTAGACATTTATTAGTACACTAACAAAAATATGCCGGATTTCAAAGTTCTCATAACTTATAAAGTTATCTCACTTCATCTGTGTCCATCTTGCGGAATTTTACTTGCTGACAATTTTGATCCGGATTCCAAATTTGACACTTGCACAGGGTTGTTATGATTTTACCCAGCCCAAAAAACCCACTTGAAAAAACCCAGGAAAAAACTCAATTGGGTTTTTTCAAAATTTCAACTTTAAATTACATACATAATGTATTTATATTACATATATAACGTATTGTAATATATTTCTTAATATCAGTACACAACTCATAAAATTTATAACCATCACTCCCCAGCCCAAAGAAAAGAAATGTCCTAATTATACCATCACAATTTTTAAAAGAAATAATTGTTAGTTAATCTCTGCAGCATGTGTAAGAAACACAAACAAATTTTTTCCCATTAAAAAAATACTTTGATGTGTAACGTGTTCTATGTTGTACAATAGAAACTCATAACAAAATACCATATATGCTTAGAATCCTAACTGAATTATGTAGACATGTAGAATTACTTGGCTTATTCTATTATTTAGTAATAACAAAAAAAAAAAAAAAAAAAAAAATTATAAATTATTACTAATAATCAATTTATCTAAAAGCAAAGCATAATTTTGATTACTGTCATTGATTTATATATATTTGTAATCAATTAGCTGCTTTAAATTTAGTAATAAGTACATTTTTTTCTAGCATTCTGAACCACCTCCCATAACCACCAAAAAACCTCGAAAAGCCCTGAAAAAACCTGATAAAAACCCAAAAAACCCTGAAAAAACCCAGTGGGTTGGGTTTTTTCTGAAAAAACCCGGGTATTTAACAACCCTGCACTTGCAGGCTATATCACATGATGAATTGATGATGTTTCAGTGGAGTTAAAACTTTTGTGTGCTAAATTATTATTCAAAAACAAGAATTTTGCCAGATTGGTGTCATATATATATATATATTAAAAAAACGCGTGAATGTGGTGCGTATGACATCTGTGCCACTCTGATTTTATTATTCGATTTAAAACAGAAATTATAATCTCTAGTAACCTCACGAACAAAATGTTTTAACCTTTACAGGGGGGCTCGGACACCATCTGTCCGGCTTTGCATGTATTGTCGGACAGACGCTGTCCGAGACCCCGCGTAAAAGGTTAATATAAAAATAATAAAGCTACCCAAACTAATCACTAAAAACATCTTTAAAACTGAAGTATATTGTAATAATCATTCTAAACTCTTTATTATAATTTTTTTTATTATTATTATTTAAAGATCAGAAGTTTTTGTTTGAGTAAATAAATTCAGATTACAATAAATATGATAGTGAACGAGAACGAATAATACGTAATGATCTTTCTTTAAAGCAGTTCTGTCGCCGAATATTAATTCATATATTCCGATTTAAATTAAAATCCTATATATCGATATTGTCATACAGATCTTATTAAAAATACTTAAAGGTAATTAAAAACAAGATTTAAGTTAATACATTTCGGGAATTTTAAGAAAATCTTATCAGCCAGCAAGGTAAAATGTACAGTTAAAAGTTGTTATGACAAAATGGAAATGACTGCATAAATAATAGTTAATTACTGTTACTACAATGCATTTCTCTATCCCCCCCCCCCCCTATGAATTTAACAAATACATACAACAGGAATATGTTGAGTATAGGATACAACTTAGTACCACATTTACAACACTGTAATTTGGAATGTTGCTAAGTATGTTTAACAAGAAGTATAGAATATAAAGTATTTTGCGTATCTCTATAGCCTGCAGTTTTCAAAAACTACCTAAAAATTCACTCGCCGTGTTATTTTCACTTTTATTATAGAAAAGATAAATCAGTAAAAAGCCCTTTCTACAAAAAATGTATCATTAATAATAATTATCAGTCGACAATATAAATTTGTAAATTTTATTCTTCCGATGAAATTATCCATTTGTTTATTAAAGCATTTCTTTTTGAAATGTAATTATAAAGACTGCTTTTGAGGGGGGTGAGGGGGATCTGTTGTTCTAGGAAGTACAAATTCTTAAATACACCCCCTTTTTTCTTTTAAAGCAACCTGTTTCGAAGTAAATTCTCCTTTAGAATAGATAAAGTTGAAAGAATCTGGTTTGAGTTTTGTTTCTGTTATTGTAGTGATTACAGGCCTTCACAGTAGCAGAATCGGTACAGCTTAGTTTCTTGTTGGGATCTTAAATAAATATTGGTTTGTTGAAGACTGACACAGAATATTTTGTTACTAGGCAGGTCCTGAAAAAGAACTTTTTTTTTTTTTAAATCAAGCCTCCCCCCCCCCCCCCCTCTTTAATAACAATTTGCACATTAAAAAAATTGCCATTTTTTAAAAGTATGTTTTACAGCATTTGTTTTTATATTTGTATTATTAAATCCCTTTCGTTGATTTGCATTTTTCTGTCTTTCTCATGGTGGCCTCATATATGCCGGAAATAAAGCGGCCACATACGTCCGGCGCCCGCTTCACAAGGACAGTACCAACACCTCTTATATCAAACGCGCCTACCGTAGAAAGATATCCTAAACTGCGGCCACAGCTTTGACTCCAACTATATGAACTGCGCTCGAAGGGGGGTGATATAAGCAATCCATCATTATATTGAGGGTTGTCTTAACGCCCAAACACATTTGACCACTTCTTGAATTTCGGTGTCTGCTCGTTTGATGTGGCGACGCAGTGTTTTTGATCTTAATGAGTGTTGCAGGAAAGGGATAGTTGTCTGGCAAAAGGGAAATCTTTCAGTCAAGTAGGGTGGATTGCTTATCTCCCGACTCTTTTGTTCGCTCCCCTATTTTTTATTATGAAGAAACCGCAAATGGATACAAAATAAAAGACTTCCCCATTTTTTCCAAGAATTTAGTTGAAGGAAAGAGTATCTGAATCCAGCCTTATGCTGATATCAGATTCACAAACTTTACGAGCAACAAACTTTTCAGTTGATTTTAATTTCAACTTTTTCCCGTTCAAAGAGAGAAAAAGGGTTGCAATTGTCTTGGAAAAAGTCGGATGAAAAGCAGGGAAACCAATACTACTAGCACCAGCTGTTAATATTTATCGCCTATTCGTATCAATCTCAATCGCTTGGGTCTGATTCGTTGAAATGTTCGATGTTGGATCAAAAGTCTTGGCTAACGGTGAATTTTTTTGGAACTGCGAAAAAAAAAGTTGGGGGACATTGCTGTTTTCTACTATACTGGGTGTTGTGAGGATATTTCGAGAAAAGTGCGAGGAAATCAAGTGTTGGCTCAAAAGTCTCTCGAAATGTTGGTGAATCTGATAGCATCTTTAAAATGTTTTTCAGGGGTGATTCTGGGTGATTTTTTTTCCCGAAAATTCACATCGCATTCTCGAAAATCGGTTGCTGCGGGGAGGGGGGGGGTATCCGCGATCTTCAGACGAAATCAGCTATTTATCTGCAATATTTTAGCAAAATCGGCGTCTCCCCCTTTTTTATGAAATCGGCTTTTTTTGGGGCGGGGGGAGGATCTTTACACAAAATTTGCAACTTTACGCGATCTTTTCTCGAAAACGGCGTTTTATCCCAGCGATCTTTTAACGAAATCGGCATTTTTTCCGTGATCTGTTGATGAAATCGGCGTTTTTTTTTTAATGATCTTTTGACAAAATATTTTTAAGCGATCTTTTATCGAAAACTTTTTTCCGCGATCTTTTCACGAAAGCAGCGTTATATCCGCAATCTTTAGACGAAATCGACGTTATCCTGCGGTCTTCAGACGAAATGCGTTTTATCTGCGATATTTGGTGAAATTGCCATTTTTTCCGCGATCCGCACAAAAAATCCGTTTTTCAGCGATCTTTTGACAAAGTTCGTTGACAAAAACATTGACGAAATCGTCGTTTTTCCGCGAAATATTGACAAAATGCGTGCTTTTTTGACGATCCTTTCACGAAATTTGCATTTTTCCGCGCGCAAAACCGTACAAGTTGGCAACTATGCGGAACTGATAACCCAATTTCAAATTTTCGGAAGAGGATGCCTTAAATTTTCGGACATTTCGGACGAGAATCACCCCTGATGTTTTTTCCCCGCCAAAGAAGTCTTC
Organism: Maratus speculifer; assembly: GCA_964019185.1. Classification (NCBI taxonomy): domain Eukaryota; kingdom Metazoa; phylum Arthropoda; class Arachnida; order Araneae; family Salticidae; genus Maratus; species Maratus speculifer. The sequence continues at coordinate 236,993,212 of OZ025293.1, read as the reverse complement.
TAGATGCAAATCCAGGCATGGTAAATCTTGGTGACAATATTCACAATATACAAGAACATGGTCTGCATTCCCCTAACATTGCATTACATCTTACAAGATATTCAACGTAATAAATACAAATAAAATAGTAAAATGAACTATAAATCCTCAAGTAGAGGATACATACAGTATTTACTACGGAAAAAAGGGGACTAGCGATTTAAATGGGCCCGGTGCAAACTGCTGCTCCCTATTTTTCTAGCTCTTTTAAGGTATTCTAAGAAATATCTAATGGTGATTTTTTTTAACACCACTGTTTAAAAAATTTTTGATTTGTAGCATTTAAATAAGAAGAGTTTTTTCATTTTCAATGACAAAAAAATATTGAAAATTCATAAAATCCAAGTTATCACAGCTCGGTAAGTTTTATTTGTAAAAAAAGAAACTTGTTTAACTTATTTATACGTGAAAAAAAGTTTTACTAAATGAATAATACTTAAATCCTATAAAAAAAATTTTAATTTCTATAACTTTAAACAATAACATTTTTTACATACAAACTAATTTAGTAGGATGAAGAACAACATTAACACCTATTTGCTATTGAAATTATACTTCTAGAGCTAATGGTTCAGGAAATGAGTCACTGGCAAGAATTAGAGCTGACACTCTTACATACTATTTGTCATGATTTTTACAATTTTATAATCTGAAGTACACAGATGTTCACAAAGGGGACTCAAGGGAGAGATTGTCCCCCCCCCCCCCCGAGAAAATATGATATTTTGTGTTTTCCATGGTCATAAAGTGAAATTTCCACCCCGGGCACCACAGAAGTCCCTCCGTCAGAAAAGTGTCAGAATTCAACACTGAGTGCTTAGATGTAACGATGAGACTTTGTTAAATGAAAGTTTCATAGTAGAATAAAGTAACCAAATATGGCACAGTGCCCTCATATGGCACTATCTTATATCTTGTAAAGGAGAAGTCGCACTCCAGTGAGAAAGTCCCCAAACAATAGTTTTTCAAGTTAACTCAACAGAATACAGTGCGTTTGCATTCATTCTATCCATTTTAGTATTGATACTCCATCAGTTGTGTTTCCAAGTGTTGAATATTTTTAAAAACATTTGAATATTCTAAAAGTTATATTTTTCAAAAGGAACTTTTTCGAAGGAAAGTGATTTTGAAATGTTTGAACATATCTGTAATTTTAGTTTATTTAAATTAATGTTTACTAATTACTGGTTTGAGTTGAAATTCATTTTCTTTTTGTCTGTAACTTATATTAGCAATATATGTGGAGTTCCCACTATGGCACTACTAAGGATTCCTAAATATGGGTATAGTGCAATATTTGAACCTTATTTTCTTCATGTATTACTTTATCTTTACATATTGTTATGGATTTTGTAAATATTTAATGTTTTTTTCTCAAAAATAATGTAAATAGTTCAATTAAGCTCAATTCATTAGCTAATAATTTTTGTTGCATTGGAATATCTCAATTTCTTGATTTTCTGCAAGCAAGTAAACCCTATTGGAATGCAATGGAAGTGTGTGGGAATTTAGGGGATATATTGCCAAGTTGGTGACATAATACCCCCCCCCCCCCCTCCCATGCTAAACCTTCTTACAGGTATAGATGTATTAAATACTCTTCCATGTTTTCCAAGGGGATTCCAGAAAATTCTAGCGTTAGATAATCACAAGTGGGCTAGATACAGCCAGTGTATTAGATGGTCTCACAAAGATTATGGGAAGAGGAAAAGTACCTCTAGAGCTAAGTTCACCCCCATGTTTTGAACATTCCTTTAATTTTTTTTTTCAGTTTCTTTCTTTCTTTTTTTTTTATTTTTATGTCAGTTTTTTTGTTTTCTTCTGTTTACTTTTATTTCTACATAATTACTCATTTGAATATTTTTGATTACCTATCTTAGGCTAGTTATCTTAAGCTAGAAAATTCTTTATGCGATTCTTTGTACCAGCTTCATTTTATATTTGCGAGACATACTTTTTTGCAATGAATTAAATATTTCAGTCTAATAAATTTATTTTATGTGCAAGATGAGTCATTTTATTTTCATAACCTGAAATCTTGATTTTTCTTTGACATTTTTGGTTTGGGTTGGGTATGACACCCAACAATTTCTGAAAGTGTTAAGTCCATTTCCTAAAGTTGCATTGAGAAAGAATAGAAAGGAACAACTAGAGTTTATATTAGTAAGCCTGAGAAAAGAAGGATAGGAGATTAGAAAATATGAAATACATAGAGAGAAAAGAAAGAGAAAGAAAAGAACAAATTCTTCATTCATAAGGATATAAAACCAAGCTCAAAAGGAATAAACATAAACAAAAAACAAAGTCAAAGGAAGAATGGGCATTCAGTTCTAAAGATAGTAGAAACACGTGAAAAGACAGTGCAAACAGCATTTTTAACATGGAAGTTGATGAATTAGAAATTGAAAGAGTAAAAATGAGTGAAAAAACAATCAAGCCAGGAGATTTCATATTGTCCAGTTGCAGCTCATTTTATAAATGTGTAGCAGGGTTTGTGATTTTTTAAAATTTTTTTAATAAAAGTCAAAATAATCTGATTTTTTTATTTAAATCAGATTTTTATTTTTTTATTGAATGTCACACATTATTATTATTTTATGATTTTTTTTAATTAAAAAAATGTAACTTTGGTTATATTTATTATATTTATAAAAGTATTTATAAATTTTACATACATAGACATGCATGTTATGTGTATTACCTAATAATAATATTACACAATTTACATAAATGATTCATATTCTGCATTAAATAAATTATTCAAAAATATTGATTACACAAAACGCATGAAAAACTACAAATCAGATGTCAAAAAGTAATTCAACCTTCAGTATTTTAATTAAAATAAAAATATCTGCAGCACATAAAAATTTTTAACAAAATTCAAACAAACTTTTAATTTTTTTATTTTTATTTATTTATTTATTTTTAAAGTGCTGACTACGAAAAATGCGTTTAGCTGCTGCCATCAAAATACTTAACGCCAGAGGATACAAATTAAGATGTCATCACTAATCGACTGACTTCTCAGTAGTGTTGGAATTTACACAGGGAGATTTTGAATAACAATTTTATTTTATTTGTGGAATATCTATCATCTTATAAAACAATAATTATTTAAACTTAATAATGAGAACTTGGAATCCCTAAATAAAAATTCAGCCAGAGAAGGAATGCTACAATGTTGCCGCATCTGGCTGAATTTTTATTGGAGGATTCCAAATTCTCAGTAAGTTTAAGAAGTAATTAATCATAAGTTAAATCAATATGTTCATTGTTTTATAAGATGATAGATATTCCACAAATAAAATAAAAGAAAATGGCTATTCAAAACTTGCTGGTGTGAATTTCAACACTAGTGAGATGAGAAGTCTGTCAATTAGTGAAAATACATCACAATGTGTCCTCTGACCTTGAGCATGCCGATGGTAGCAGTTTAGCAGTTGATTTCTAATTTCTGAAAGTACCAAACCAAAGGCAAATTCTTTAAGTTTTTTAGTACCAGCCCTTTTGATAACTTTAACAAAAAAAGCTCCTACAATTCTAAAACACAAAGATCATTAAATAATAATAAGAAAAATAATAATACATTAATGACTGGTTGAGATTTTGCTCAAATCTTTGCTCAAATTTAGTTGGCACAACTTTGTTCTTTTAACAAAACAGTTTTTTGTGCATTGTGGAATTTTTCTGGTACCAATATACAAATTTAGCAGTAGCTTCTTGCAACCAATTTAGGGTAAATCATACTTTTTTTTGGCTACTAATAACATATTTTTAGAAGCGGTTGATTGGCAGATTCTACAATATTTTCTTTCTAGTGATTGCCAATTTTTTTCATCTTCTCTTGAAAATGATTGGTCAAAAATCATGCTTTTTTTCTATAGCCGATCGACTCATTTCAAGTTTTACTTTCAACGGATTGGTGAATTTTATAGTCTCTTTCTGTTGACACGTTGACAGAAAAACTTTTTTTTTTCTAACCAATTGGCCAAAATCTTGTTTTGTTTTTTTCCCACGACTGACCAACAAATTTCGTTTAAGGTAGATTTTGTGAAATACTACCTATTGCAGCTTCTTATATGTTGGAATCTCTGAAACAATTTTGCAAATCTACACCGATCATGAACCCTAGACTAGAGGTCTGCACGGGCCGGGCCTCGGCCCGAAGCCCGAGCCCGGCCCGGCCCGCGGGCCGGGCTCGGGCCGATTTCCAATACTGGCATTCGGGCCGGGCCGGGCTCGGGCCTTACTTCTGAAGACTCGGGCCGGGCCGAGCCGGGCCTAGTCACTGATCCTTTCGGGCCGGGCCGGGCCTAGTCACTAATCTTTTCGGGCCGGGCTGGGCTCGGGACTTAATTTTTTTGCTGGAGTATCGGGCCGGGTCTAGCTTTTTTTTCCGTACAAAGCCGAGACTGATTCTATTCTTCCTAGTTTTCATGGACCAAAATAATCAGTTCCTATTGAATCTTCTTATATGAAAATCCTTTTCTCGACTTTTTATAAATCAGTAATATTTGGCTTTATCCAAAAATTTCTGCAAAAAAAAGCATATACTTTTAAGCCGTCATTATTCTACAATTAAACATTAGAATTTATTCCTTTTAAAGAATCGTAGATTACTAGGCGTTTTAAAATAGAATTAAACACACACACACACACACACACACACACACACAAAAAAAAAACATGATTATGACGGAATTTTTTGTTAAATTGAAAACTGAAAGTTTCTTTTAAAATGTTCATCCATGCAAAATGAATACAACAATACGGGAGAAAAAATATATTAAACATTTACATCTATTAAGAAGGGAATGCATTTTTTTTTTCGTTCCAAAGCGATTTCGTCTTTGGAAATTTTACCATATACCGCTTTTTTGATTTTTTGTTTCCATTACAGGGAATATGGATTAATAATAAGGTATTTGTACCCTATATGGACAGGGCTCTCAATATTGACACCCCTAATATTTTTAAAGGTAAAAATTTTGATCGAGAGATGGCTCAACATTTTCGCGAAGAAAAGCAGTTGAAAAGATAATTAAGGCTGGAAAGTGTAAGAAAAACGCGCTGTTCGCCATTTAAAAGGAAATTTGTTGTTTCGATATGTGCTGATCTTAATTACTTATAAGCTTAAATTTTTATTAGATATGGTAAAATTGCATTAAATGTTGAAAAGTGGAATATTTTAGAAAGCTAATAAAACATATTTTCGATTGCTATTGCATATTTTGCTTTAAAATATTTTTCTTATTCATTTGTTACAAGATTTAGTAAAACTACGCCCGGTTCCCAATATGGACAGCTTATGTCACCTTCGACTACAACTGTAAGAATGAAGAAAATTCAACGTTGCCAAACAGTAAATTGAAAAGGCATAAAAGTGGTAAAATCTTTGTTCAACAAGATGCCATTTGAACAATCCCCCAAAAATCTTCCTCCAAAAAACCCTTGCAGAAAAATAAAAAGCCCCCCCAGTAGGATATATGTTGGCGAAATCGTAGGTACCAATGGTAGGACTTCCTCAACAAAGGAGAGTTGGTACTGCTTCTTTTGCAGTACTGATGCTTTTTCAAACATGTGGCCATGCATCACATGTGGCAGATATGTTCATGAGGATTATGTGGGATTTACTGCCCTTGGTGAAAAAGTTTATCTTTGTCCATGCTGTGAGGACTGAGTAATACCAGATGTAAATACACAAACAGATGCAATAAAGCTAAGCAAAACCATCAATATTATTTCATAATATTTACTAGTAACTAAGGGGCTTTGCATGGGTCTTCGAAGGATAAAAACAGAGAATGACACCCCCTTTCTGAAGATATTTACTGCCCCCCCTCCTCCTACGAATATTTTAAGATACATTTTTTTATTCCCTCTCCTCTAAAATCCCTTGGAAAAGTGGCTCTTCCATACACACTGTGTAGAAAGTCAATAAGGAAACACCTGTCCATAATAGGGATAGGTAGTTCCTTATATGGACACTTGGAAACATTTTTTTGTTTTTATCATTTAAATTAAACCAGAATAGTTACAAGGTCGCTAATTTTAATAATGATAGTCAATAGTCTAAGGATAGTGGTCACATATTTTTGGAGTCCTATGACTTGTACATGGGGGTAAAAAAAATACATTTTCCTTGGGGTGTCCATATTGGGTACAGGTACCTTACTAGTGATAACTGAAACATTTACATACAACAAACAAAGATTCATTTAAAAGCATAAATATCGCAGCCTACGGCACTTCTGCATAAATGGAGATTATAAACATGGAAAAAAAAAAAAAAAAAAAGACGAATATAATTTTTTTGGTCAGAACTCTTCCATAAGATTAAAGATCAATGTTCTGTAGAAATTCACTCGACCCGGGCCGGGTTCGGGCCGAATTTTAAACTTTTATCCGGACCGGGCCGAGCTCGGGCCGAAATTTTAACTTTCGGGCCGGGCCGGGTCGGGCCGAAATTTTAACTTTCGGGCCGGGCCGGGTCGGGCCAATATTTCTTTCGTTCGGGCCGGGCCGGGCCCGGGCCGAAATTTTAACTTTCGTCCCGGGCCCGGGCCTGGAAATTTCGGCCCGTGCAGACCTCTACCCTAGACCCCCAAAACAACCAACTGTATAAAAAACTTTACCAATCTATATATATATCAGTTTTTTTATGGGCACAATAACTTCAAATAATTCTGCTCAAAACTCTTCCAAACTGAAAATTGATACATAAAATCAAGGATATAAAATCTTGGCCATGTTTGTTAATGGACAAAATCGGACCAAGGGGGTGAAAATAAGGAAGGTTTTGTGAAAACTGAAAAAAAACCCATAACTTCATAGTTAAAATAGATATTGAATCAGTTTAAAATTTATATTACTTCTAAAAGAAGGGCTAAAAGTTTATGTACGACAGATGTTTGATAAAGTTAAAAATGAGCTCAAGGGGCAACAAAAATAGATTTTTTGGGGGAGATAAATCATAACTTCATCAATTCTCAAAATATCAAACCCAATTAAATTTATTATAAATTTTCTTAATGTTATCTAAAACTTTTAAATTTACAAGTTTTTGATAGGAGCAACTCCTATCTCAAAAAAAAAAAAAAAAAAAAAAATTGGTAGGTTCTCTTATTTAGGAACTACATAATGTGTCATATTGGTCACTTTTTTGATAAAGGCAGAATATATTTCAAAAAATGCTGCCAAAATGGGCATTTTGAACATAATTCCCTGAAGCGATTGTGACTGAAGAATTGAGGATGTATTAAAATAAATTGCTTATTTTCTGACTCATTTTAGCTCTCAAATGCATTTAATTGGCAGTTTCTCTATTTAGGAGCTATATATTTTGTCATATTGGTCGATTTTTCCACAGTCACAATAACGTTTCAAAAAATCATGTCAAAGTGGGGTTTTTGAGCTGGATTTCAATTAAAATGATTCTGATAAAACCAGCTCTTACAGAAAGATGAAATTAAAATCTCTCTTCAAAAGCAGCCAAATAATGTTATTAAACTCAGGGCCTGACTTAGACAGTGGGGGGCCCTGGGGCAAACATTATTAGGGGGGGCCCCCTTCTATCTTAAAATTTTTCATAAATTGTACTAAAGTGACTAAAACTGAAATTCATAACTATTGTACGTGTACATAAATTTCGTACCAAGTACTATTCACATCTATATAGATAATAGCAGAAGAAAGAAAACTTTAAGAAATTATAGAATACAGTCTTTTTTTTTCGATTACAGGAATATGAGGGCAAATGTGAGACCTTGGGAGGCATTGGGTGCGGAAACAGAGGGGATAGGAGAAGAAAGACCCTTAAAATTAAAAAAAAAAAAAGAATTTTGGTCACTTGACCATTTTTTATCATTTGACACTTCTTTAACGAAAAACTTATATCCATCCTTGGGGGCCCCCCTTAAACCGGGGGGGAGGGGGGGCCTGGGGCAATTGCCCCGCATGCCCCTGCCTTAGTCAGGCCCTGATTAAACTGGGTTTATCCTTAATCATATTTTATTTTTCGTTGTTGAAATGAGCACTTAAGTTCAAAATCTACCTGTGCCTGTAGGCCATGCCGACAGGGATTATTTTTTTAAACCTGTGACTGATTTTTAAATTTCACAATACGTTTTTACCCCAATGGACAATTTTTTAAGACTTTTTCTTTTTCTATCTACAGACCCATTGGAGAAAATAATGAGTTTTTTTCTACTGATGATCAATGAATTACGCAGTTTCTTCTGATGATCTACTGACAAATTTTGCAATTGTTTTAAATGCAACCAATTTGCAAATTTTGCGACTTTTTCCCCTTGTGCCATAGGTGTTTTTTGCAGCTGATTGGCAAAAATCATGGATTTTTTTCCACACCGGGTTGAAGAATTTCCCCAATTTTTTTTTTCCATGATTGATTTACGAATTTCACGAGTTTTTCTTACGACCAATTGATGAATTTCGCAATCTTTATATAATGAACAATTAAAGAATTTTGTCATTTTTTCTTTGATTGAATGGTGAATTTTATTTAAAATGAGAATTTAAAATGTTCTGTAGAGAAGTATGTTGCACTGTTAAGCATGTTCAGTAGGGTGGAGCGAAAAAAAATTTTTTTTTGAAAATCAAAAACGGGTAGGTGCCAAAAGTTGCTTTTATACTAGTATATCAACTGCGTGAAATTTTACCGCTGAAAAAAAATGGTTTGAGTCTGCGCTTTTGCTCCAAAAATCGAAATTTTGGGTAAAATTTGTCATTTTTTGACATTTTTTTCAAAAAAATTAAATTTCTACAGAGTTGGTTAGTATTTAAAAGTGTTGCTTAGACCTTTATATTTATCTGCTTAACATATTTAAACTATAAAACAATATGTTTATTCCCTATAGCTGGAACAAAACACACAACTTTTAGTAAGAAAACAGCATTACCACTCTAGGACTGGGCGATGTATCGATATATCGCGTAACATCGATATAAAACACAAATCGTCACATCGATTTTCTGATCTTTCGTTTAGCGATGTATCGCGGCCCTACGATGCATCACAGCAGGACGATGATGAACACCGATGTGGACCGGTTTCACCTCCGATCTTCGAACACATTATGCATCACTAATACGGAGATCGTATGGATGATGAGCGAAACCGGTTTCTCCCCCGATCTTCCAACATCGCGCGACGATGATGAACGAGTCCGATGTTGATGTATCAATGGAGATGTGATGTATCATGGAGATCGTAAGATGATGAGGGCAAGACTGGTTCCTTCTTTTTTCTGCGATCTCCGAAGTAGATCGTAGACATCGTACACAGAGCATGCGTGACTTGTCGCTAAAGCAGAGATCGCGAACGAATCTTTATTTGGACATCAGGATTATCCAAAATTGATGTCAACCATAAATCACCGCATTCTCGACTAGAATTTTTTTGTTTGTTTGTTTGTTTTTTAGCATGATCAACGTGCAGCATCACGATCATGATACATATGAGAAAAATTGGCGATGTGATATGTCAAATATACATTTTCCCATTGAATTAGTTATTATTTCAAAATGGTTATAGTGAATTAATATCATAAATTTATAGCAATTGAGGCTGTTAGTTTTAATAAGTACTTCATAAGTTTCGTTCCCTACCCGTTTTCCCGTATTTTCTTTGTGCCTCTCTCTATATATATTTATTATTCTTATATTAATTTTTATATTTATTATTATTTTGTCTCCCCCTCCCTTCTTTTTACTCGGCAAAAACCACGTGGACTTTATAAAACAAATGTTTAGTTGCTCAGTATGACTCGCGTACAAAGCTCTGTGTGTCATACTCATACGAAAAACTGATACAGCAATGCATACACATTGCACTTTTTATTTGAAAATCGTTCGAAAACGGCAGATGTTTCCTAAATTCATCTGGATTTCTCTTAAGTTTATGCCTTTAATAGAACCCATACGCCATTAACGAAAGATGATTCTGAATAATAAATCATTATTCTGCAAAAAAAAAAAAAAAAAAAAAAAAAAAAGATATTTTTATAATAAATATAAAAAACTTCCTACTTTAAATATTTTTTCTTTAATTCTTTGCTGCAGCAAAAGAAAACATTATCAATGGATGGAAAGTGGGAATTGCTTATCTTTCTCTTTTTAGCGTCGAACTTCCCGGAGTTAAAATAAACAAATCGCGATCATTCGTTTTTTTTTTCTTTCTTTCTTGCTGGGACTTCTAATAGTGGAGATTTTTTGTGGGTACTATAATTTTCATATTACTTATTATATTTTAATAAAAGTTTAGTATTCAGCCTATTTTATTGTTATTGCAACTTGCTAAAAATTTGAAAGAAATCGGCCAAATAGTCACAAAGATATATATATATTTATTTAACACTAAGGGAAACAGGGGTTTTGCGTTTGGTTTGTGTTCTTTTAATCATTTTTTTTTCTATTTGCTACTCACTTTTTTTTCTTTCCTCGCGAAATTTTGGCATTTTCTCGGAATGCTTCGTATACTAGGGAATAAAAATTTCAGGCCTTACAATTGAAATGATTTATTTCCTTTTTATCATAAATTAGGGCCGAAACTACAGGGGGCACGTGCCCCGGGCGCCACCAGAACAGAAGGTGAAGGGGGCGCCAAATTAAGATTTTGTTTGGTGTGTTTGATACAAAGAATGCATATATGTGGAGGGTGGGGGGGTTCGCGCAAATTTCCATGTTTGCCCCGGACGCGAAAAAGGCTAGTTTCGGCGCTGCCATAAATATCTCATGTTTTAAATTTTTAATATTTAGAGAACGCAAAAGACTATAAATTGTGTAAAAAAATTCGCGAAAATAATTGGATTAGTTATATTAATGCAGAAAAATCGCAACAAAACGCGGATTAGAAAAAAAGAAAGAAAGATTAAATAAGAAAACATAGCACAATCCTTTTGCATCTTGTATGCTAATGATTATTTTTAATGTACATATATATTTTTTCAATTTTAAAAATCTGAATATAGTTTTTTTATATTTTAATTTCAGAAAGTGAAAGCATTAGTAACCTTTTTAAATGCTTTAAATCAATGATTATTTTTTATTGTACACTTAATATTTTAATGCTTAAACATCTAAAAACATAAAATTTGTTTTAATTATCAAGGATAGTTCTGTATTTTGATCTTTTGATGAAATTTGCGTATCTTTCACGATCTTTTAACGAAATCGGCGGGTTTTTTTTCACGATCCTTTGAAGAAATTCGCATTTTATTGCAATTTCGATAAAATTTGTGTATTTTTTCGCGATTTTTTGATGAAATTTACTTTTTTTCTAGCGATTTGTTGACAATTATTTTTCTCGTGAACTTTGACAATTTTTTTTTCTCGATCTTTTGAAAAAGGTCCCGTTTTTCTTGCTATCCTTTGCCGAAATTTGCATTTTTCCACTATCCTTTGAGACAATTTGCGTTTCTACGCAATCCTTAGATGAAATTCGCGTTTTTTTTTTTTTTTTTTTTTCACGAAATTAACGTTTTTTTCACGATTTTCTGGCAAAATTCGGGTTTTTTTTCCCGCGATTTTTTGACGAAATTTGCATTTTTTCTCATTCTTTTGGGAAAAAATGACATTTTTCTCACAATCATTTGCCGAAATCGGAATTTTCAGTTGTCTTTGATAAAATTTACGATTTTATGCTATTCTTTGATTAACTTATGATACAAAAAATATTTTCCAATTGACTTTAAAATATTAAACATTTACAGAAAATTTTAAAGAGAAAAATATTTTTATTTAATATTGTAAAACAATGTCTTATCACAATATTATTACCCCCCACCACCACCACGTATATACAACAAAAATTCTGAAAACACAAAAGAGTAATACATAAGTGTATGCAAATTAAAATGTAAGTATAAGGTATGTAAAATATTTTTAATTAAAATAATTATTATATAAATTTTAAAATTCAAAATTAATATTTGAAACAAATTTGTTGTATATACCTCTATTTTAAAAAAAGTTTTTATAGCATAAAATAACTTAAAAATGTAAGTAAAACTGGTACATTTTATAATAAATTTATTTAAATTTGCAATTGCAGCAATGTTTGTAATACCAAGAGTCTAATATCGTGATGTATCGTGATATCGCGATTTAGCCTCAATGATACATCGTGATGTAGAAATCCTAATATCGCCCAGTCCTATACCACTCTATTGGGTCATACAATGAATTGTTGTTTTTAATACAGCTCTTGATTTCAAAACTACCTTGGACATGCGTCGTGGAGGTGGCTATATTTCCTATACCACCCGGCCCAACTATTCGATCATCTTAGTACAGTGTTTTATTTATACATTGATTTGTGATTTTCTTTATAAAATTTTGCATGTTTTCGATGCTTCCACCTTGTTCATCTGTTCTTTGCATCCACATGCTGCTGTAACTATCTTCGTGTATATTTTTACAGTTTATACAAAAAAAAAAAAAAAAAGACAAGCAGAGTAATGCACGGGAATATATTAAAGGGATTAATATTCGGCTATCTATTATATTTATCAAACTTACATTCAGTTGATGAATAGTGATTGGAAGTTCTGTTACCACAACATTTTTTCAGTCAATTGTATTTTTTTTTACGTAATGATTTGCTTCAAAGATGATTTCAGATATTTCAACTATAAGTATGCCATCATTTATTCTATTTTTGCATTTTTTATATGTTGAGAAGCGAGCTGTTTAATGTGATGATGATCGTCAGAGAGAATTGCAATGAAAATTTGTTTTCCATGTGTAAATCAACCCCTGTTGTAAATAACTTTTTTTTGTATTAGTTTTATGCCGTTTTCTAAGAGTTTTCGTATCCAGTTAATTTCCTATTAACTTTTAGATCCCCTTTTTATGAGTGGACAGCATTTGATGGTAAAATGTCCTGGGCATAAACTTATAATGCATAGTACTTTATGAGGGAATGTACGGATTCTAATCGACTATAGCTGCTCATTTAAAATTAGGAGAATTTTATTTGTCACTGTGAACCATTTTGCACGGGATAAGCTTAGAATTGTGTATAATATTGAATCATTCGCTACTTCAACTCCAGTGAATTTCCTCTGCATCAATTATTAGAGAAGTTGATATAAAACGTTCTAAGCTACATGGATTCACAGGATCAATAAGGAAAATCTTTGTCTACGTACTATTCACTTCCTATTGCAATTTTTTTTTTTTTTTTTTTTAAAATAAAATAGAGAATAATTTTGAAAAATTATTTTTTCAAATTGAGAAGAAATTTCTGTCGGAGATTGCAAAGCTAATTCATAAGGAAAGCTATTTCTCAGAAAGAATGGGGAATAAGAATTTAGAAAACATCTCACACAAAAGACAGCTCATAAAGTTAATAAAATTTTCCTCTTTGTATAAGCACAGATTGGCAATCAGCGTCTATATATTCACTCACAAAATGCATAATCCAAGTTTGTGCCGCGGGATGTTTTATACCAAATGTATTACACACCTAAATAATAGATCTAAAATCTTATTAGAAATTACTAGACTACGGAACAACACAGGAAACGACATAAAGCATACTAAAACTTCTTTAGAAATATTGTTGTTTTACACGCAAATTTTGTTTGCAATCCTCTGTGACGATCGTCATAACATTAAACAGCTAGCTTCTCAGCATATATTCAATGTAATAGGTTCAATAAGTGATGACATACTAGAAATTGAATTCATACAATCAATGTTTAGGTAAATCATTGCATATAAAATGTAACTGATTGAAAGAATGCTGTGATAACAGAACTTCCAATCATAATGTACTGATTGCATGAAATTTTAATGAAGATAATAGACAGCTGAATAGGTTCAATTAAGAACATACCCAACACATTACTCAGCTTCTCTTCTGTTATACATGGTATACGTGCAGCAGGTCACACCAGCATGATCCAAATCATCCAAAGTCAGTGAATACAAAGATGAGATAATTACTTTGATATATAGAAAACTTATACTCGTCTTCGGGAGAAAAAAAATAACAATTCAATACATAAATAAAACACTGGGCCTAGGTGATTGGGTGGTTGAGACGGGTGGTATAATGCAACCACCTCTATGAGTTATATACACAGTAGTTTTGAAAGCAGCTAGGCAAGAAATGCATTCAAAACAACATTTTGTTGTATGCTCCAATAGAGAGGTTAACGCTGATTTTTCACAAAAAGTTGTCATATTTGCTCCAATTATACAGACTACAGATATTGTTTTATAGTTTAAATATGTTAAGCAGACAAATATAAAGGTCTAAGCAACACTTTTAAATACTAACCAGCTCTGTAGGAATTTTTTAATTTTTTTGAAAAAATGTCAAAAAAAGACAAATTTTACCCAAAATTTCGATTTTTGGAGCAAAAGCGCAGACTCAAGTCATTTTTTTCTCAGCGGTAAAATTTCACGCAGTTCATGTACTAGTATAAAGGCAACTTTTGGCACCTACCCGTTTTTGATTTTCAAAAAAAAATTTTTTTCGCTCCACCTTAATATATATATATATATATATATATATATATATATATATATATATATATATATATATATATATATATATATATATATATATATTAATTATTATTATTATTATTACATAAAATTTTTGTGAGTTGAAAAAAAAACATTACTGATAGCCGAAATTATCGTTAAAGCGCCCAATTTAGCAAATTAACGCCAATAAAAAAGAGCCTTTCTAACAAAAGAAGCTGTCACTTCTTGCCCATAAGTACAAGAGACAAAAGGGTGACAACGATATCCGGTCACTTTGACGCCAAGCGCACTTCATGCAGGGGAAGGAAAAGAAGGGTCGGCATCGGCGCACTAAGCCGGTCTCCATTTCTACTAATCTCATTTTATTAGATTGATTTGGGATCTCCAGATTTTAATGTTTCTTTTTTTTTCTTTCTGTTTTTTAGATGGGAATCCGTATGAAATCATACGGGGCATGTGGGAAGGAGCTTACGTGTCTCATTTCCTTCGACTTTTCCGGAAGAAATTTGGTTTTAACTGTTTAACAACGCAGGTTAGTATTTTTACATTTAACAAATTCCCAACTTCTTGATAATATTTTTCAGTTTTGATTTTATTCGGATCTGTGTCTTCTGTTACATAGATGTAGCAATAAGATTGCTTTGAATTTAAAAAAGTCGGCACATTTTGGGATAATTAAACTTATGAATGTTGTAGGAAGTAGTCTTTTTTTTTAAGTATGTATTATTTTAATTGAAACTTTAAATTTGTAAGGCATTTTATTGGAGTTTGTTGGATTAACCATTTTTTTAAAGGTAAGCATAAAGATTCGAATACTTTCAATATTAATATCACATCAAGTCTCAATTAATTGAAATAGGTAAGTTTTGGATCATTTTAAATGAATATTTCATTATGTAAATGATTACTAGTGATTTAAACTTACTTTCTTGTATATCTTTGTATACTTTATTTCCAGGATTTAATGGATTTAGCATTTTTTTGTTGTGCAAATTATCCAGGTTTAGTTGACGAGAGCGTAAATTACTTTTTCATTTTTTTCCATGACTGCACCGTTCTTTCGGGTATGCAGTACAAGTGTATTCGAGATGCAACTGCAATCCAGAAAAACATGTCTAATCCAGACTTATAATGTTAAAGAATATTTCTTATGTCATTGTAATATGCAACATCAAGAAAACGTGAAGTTCTAATGAAACTTTTGCCATTTTGCATTAAAATTATTTTAAAGAGGAAGGGCAAATATTAATATGAATTCCATGAGAAATGTAGCCGTTTCATGACAACAATTTTCTGCTTAATTAAGTGGATTACTTAGTTTAAATACACCCTTTGCACATGACGTCACATGCTTCATCTGGCGCCCAAACTAAAGGCAAATGTGGTGTTTTCCCATTTGTAAACATAGTGATTTGCGCTTCATTTTAAAAATATTTAGATTAAGAAAAATAAAAACTAAACAGAAAGACCACACGTGCTTTGAACGGCAAATGGATAGTTAGGTCGTTCTGTGTGAGCCCTGGTGTGTACTAAATTGGAGTATCAATCGTTATTGTGACGTCAAAATAAAATTATATTTAATTAATGAATGGGCGCCTAGGATGATATTGAATAAATCCCCTCCCCCGAGATAAGATTCTTACATCAATTTTTGTTTTGAAAAAAAATTTTAAACTGTAATATTGAAAAACTAGTAATAAATATATTTTTGCGATCATACGAACTATGCATTATTTCACCGAAACTATAATCTTTAAAGTTTGCGATTACTATTATCAAACTCGTTGATGGTGCTCGGAGTACTCCCCAGTTTATGCCTTGGCAAATTCTTAACAGTAGTTAAATAATATACAGTATTTACTATTATCATCAAAATGGACAACATCAATATATCTATTCTTTAAATAAGGTATGGTGAAATACGACAACAACCGGTTCACAAACAAGTTACTGGAAATTGCTCTCCCCCCTCTTTCCCCAACCACACTTTTTAGCTTGTCTTCTGGATGCGTGCTTTTGTGCGAATAGAATGTTCAGTTCAGGAAGTAGCAAAACAGTTGTAAGAAGATAGCAGTTCAAGAAAGCTTTTTCTGAAGACACTTTTCTCAATTATGTGAAGAAGTTCCACTTATTATAAGAAAATCGATTATTTTAGTGAAATGTTCACATAAATATATTAAGAGAGGGTGTAAAATTTGCATGTTTGTAAAGTTAGGATTTTTTCTTTCTTTTTTTTTTCTTTTCTTTTTTTTTCCTTTCTTTCTTTTTTTCTCCTTTCTTTCTTTTTTTCTTTTTGTTAAACATGAAATAAAGTCGAAGATATTTTTAATGTCCTATTTATCAATTCTCTCCGGGACATGCAATTCTATCGTTGTAATGTTGAATTTTCACCAGAATTTCAGAGCCCACTTGCTCAGCTTGTCGAATGGATAGGTTGTTACTACAAAATAGGTGTTAAATTCGAATTACGATTACGACTCAGACTTTGATACTTATTGTTGGTCGGACCTCACATTAAACGGAGGTCTCGGTCAGATTATCTTATGTGAGCAAAATATGACCGTAGCACTCGCAGCCAGAATTTTTGAAGATTTTTATTAAAAAATAAATAAATGCAATTTCTAACGTTTTTTCCTGTAAGCGGGAAAGCAAAATGCTATTCAAAAATTCTGGTAAAAATTTTGATTAAAATTAAACGGTGTAAATAAGTGAATCATGTCCTTTAAGTGTTTGTTAACTTGTGGATTATTGTAAAAACTTGTTTCTTTATTATTATTATTTTAACAACGTAAATCAAAAAAGTATAGGAACAATTTTGTTTATTTTTGCTATCCTGTATAATACGAGTAAAGCATGAAAAGTCCTATCGTTTAGTAAATTCTACAGCGATATTTTGAAAAAGATCTACTTTAATTTTAACACGTTCGCTACCGCTTACATGAAAATGTGATGATAGTTAATGCCGCACTGTAGAAGTGGGTTTTTCCCAGGAGCCGATTTACTTTTTATAACAAAGAATCAGTTAAAGATTTTCCCGCGCCAGCGCGTGACTGGCTATTGGACATCACTCCACATCACGCGTTAGCGCGTGAATGTCTCTTTAACGTCGACGCCATATCACGCGCTTTCGCATGAGCGGCAGCAAACGTGACGCGTTAACAATAATTATTTTTTTTTAATATTTCAACATTGTTGCTGGGGAAGGAGGGGGGGAGGATTGATGAGACGCTGATTAATAGATGCAATATTATTTCCGACTTTTGCAGATCAAGAGGTAATCTCGGATTTATTTTCGCTAAACTTTGAAATTTCGTGGCGTTCTTTTTATACCATAGCGACTAGAGCCTAATTTAGAAAATTGGAGGCCCTTAGTCAAAACACAACTAAGGGAAAGGGATATTACACAACTTATCTTGCGTAATTTCCCTGGATTTATTATACCTACAATTATTATTTAGTCTCGTACAGTACCTAGTGATGAATTCGGATGTGTTGTGGTCATAACTGACCGCTATCATAATATGCTTTTAAGACTGCTCGTCACTCAATTTTCAAATTCCCCTTGATAATGTTAAGTCAATGGTTATTAAATGCATTCATATATTTAAAATATCTCCTCGGAAAATTAATATTTTTTACATCTTTTTTTTTTTGTGTGTGTGTGTGTGTGTGTGTGTGTGTGTATTCCTCTTAAAGGATGTCTCTTTTTTTCATAGTTCTCAAAATATTTCTAAAATCAAAGCTTAATTTGATATTTTATGTGTTAAAAGTGGATGAACTAGGAGTAAAATTTTAACTCTTCGTAAAAAAAAATAAGCATATATTTTAGAAATATTTTGAGAATTAAGGGGAAAAAATAAAAAAATATCTTTTAAGAAAAGCGTGCAATAAACAAAAATAAAAAAAATATATTAGTATCGCGAAGAGTTATTTTAAATGTAAGAATGTATCAAACGCCCATAGATTTAACATTACCGAAGTGAATTCAGAAAGTAGGTGGCGAATAGCCTTAAGGTCAATGAAATGCCTATAAAATCACATTTGTAATTTTTCTATTTCTCTATGACCCAAAAAATTATCTGTTATTATATAGAATCTCTATTATTTAGCAGAGAATAAAAACGACTTGCTTCTACAGTTAATTTAAAGACAAAAATAAAGTTAAAACTTACTGGCATAATATTTAGAGTCAATGTTATTTTCAAATGTATAATTTTTTCTTGAACTGCATCCTGACAATAATTCAGCTTGTGGCGACTTATTTCATTTTAATTTTTTCTAAGATAATATTGTCAAAGAAAGATCTTTTTTAAATTTCCTCGTCAATTCATTTGGCAAATTTTAGGTCCCTAAATATTGTTAGTAAACTAATGCATTAACATATTCCTAATAAATATAATTATTGAATTGAAAGATTGTATTAGAAATCTTATTTTGTGAGTTATGTATGGTTTCAATTATGATAAAAACTTTTGGTTATTCAAAATTAATTTTAATCTGTTAGCTTGTCTGTCTACGCGTTATGTTTGATTTTCGTAAAAATATTAATAAAAGGACTTATCTGATGAGGAAGAAGAAATTGAATCCCATGTTATCTTATGAGAAAATTACTTATCCTTGTTCATTCAAATTTGGAAATTTCAACAATGTTTTTTCTCAGCTCGTAAACAGGAAGGTTTTTTATTTCTCTGTAAACTTCAAATTTTTATATCTTTTTCCAGTCATAAGTTACAAGCGAGTACAGAATACATTTTATACTTTTCGTAATTTTAGCACAAAATGTAAATTACTTATAATTATTTTTAATACAACTTAGGCTTACAGAGAAGACAGGAAGAACCTTCCTGTGTAATTGCTGAAAAAATAAGTAAATAAAAAGAAAAATAAATAAATATTTTTGAAATTTCCAATTTGAATGAACAAGAAGGATAAGTATTTTTCTCATCATTTGAGGGTGCTGGTCACTCAACAGCTTCCGGATTCTCCTCTGTAATGTTAAGTCTATGGGCCTTTGATACATTCATATATTTAAAATATCTCCTCGGAAAATTATTATTTTTTACTTTTTCTTTCCGTGTACTCCTCTTAAAAAATGTCTTTTTTTTTTTTTTTTTTTTTTTTCTTAGTTTTCAACATATTGCTAAAATATATTCTTAATTTTACATGCAATATTAAAAACTTACTCAGAATTCGTCAGCTTTTAAAACATAAAATATTAAATTAAGCATACATTTTCGAAATATCTTGAGAATTAAGAAAAAAACCAGACACCCTTTAAGAAGAGTACACAGAAAAAGGGAGTTGAAAATATTAATCGCCTGAGGAGATATTTTAAATATATGAATGCATTAAACGCCCATAGAATTAAGTCCGCCTTAATAACTTTTACGATGAGATAAATTTATAACGAATGATCTTTTCAGCAAATGTTGAATGCAGTAAAAATATGTATTATCGTTTATGGGTGGGGGGGGGGGGCGTTAAGGGAAGTAGAGGTTAGAACATATTATTTTAATAAATAGATAATTACTTATTTGGTGTTTAACTTCTCATTCTTTGGAATTAATGTAACTATAGTCATACAATATGAATTTTAAAAAATCCATTTTCGCAAAAACTATTCTAGAATGAAAACAAATATTCTGTAAGCCAAGGGGGAAATTCATATCTGCAGTTTTGATTGTAATTTTAATTTATCATGTATTCAAAAGATACTAATTTATTCGCAGATGCAATAAAATCTTTTTTCCAAAAAACGATATGAAATTGATTAATTCATGGAAATATGAGGAGATGTTGAACGTGAAATTGAACAGAATTTTTTAGTTCAAAAGCATTCTTCTTAAGATTTAGTCTTTTTAACCATTAACTCTTTCATATTTCTTCTTGGAAAACGCCTGAAGGTGTCAGGTGACCCATCTCTTTTGTGAGCACTGGGACAAATCCAAAGACACTTGCCGGTTTATTTTATACTTGAAGAACGTGTTTTCAAAGTATTTTGTTATGACTGACCTTAGGGGTTTGGCCCTTCTATAACAATAGTACAAAGAGTGACTGAGTACTGTAGCAATACCTGCTCTATGGTAGCAACCAATAGTGTGTTTGCTTCCTTAGGCTAAGTAAAGACAGACATATACGAATTACATATATCTTTACAGCAGATTTTAGTCAGTAATGCAAGAGTGCAAGTACATGCATTACATTCAGAGGATCAGATTGTATAACATTAATTTAGATTTTATTATAACTTTGTTACGCAACTTTAAAAAATGATATTTGTGATCTAAAGTTAATTTTTTTATGGTTAAGTAATTTTATATTTCTCAGAAGTGTCGAGTTATCGAAGTTGCTGTGCTACTTTGTATTTGGATTACACATTGGATATACTAATTACTTGTTTTTAAAGAAGTATACTATAAAAGGAATTATTTTTTGCTTAAATTCTTTGAATCTTTATGAAATTGGATACTTTGGATATTCTTCTTTTTGGATATTGTCTATATTTAAGTAAGTACTTATTTATTCTTTTGTTTTTGTATTAACATGTGACATTTTTTGAAAATATAGTTTCTTTAGAAAATTCTCCAATATCCTATGTTAAAAAATAACATATTTGTATATAATTATAATACTCTTCAGTGCTTTGGATGTCTGTATTTCACACAGAACTATGTATGCTATTAATATGACATGAAAATTTTCAAAAGTGATTATTTTAAGGGAAGAAAAAGTATGTGTCCAGGTTGGTTAGCGTTCTTCATAATTAAACCAAGTGGAGCAACTAACCTATGAAGTTTATGGTTTCTGTTCTCCTACAATATACATATATATTTTCTTTTTTAAGGAAAGATATGTTCTTTATGGGTATGAACTTTTATTCCCGTTTCTTTACAAGAAAAATCGTCTCTTTTTCGATTTATTATTATTATTATTATTATTATTTTTTTTTTTTTTTTTTTTTATCGTTTTAATCGCTGATTTTTAGCAGCTAAGGGGACTTATCTGGTGGGGGCGAAAAACGTGAATCCAATTCCCATGTTATCATGAGGGAAAATTACATATCCTTCTTTTTCATTCAAATTTGGAAATTTCGACATTTTTCAGCATGTTGATAGGAAAGTTCTTTATCCCTCTGTAAGCTCCAAATTTTTATATATTTTCCCATTCATAAGTTAGAAGCAAGTAAAGATTTTATACTTTTTAAACTTTTTTATTTTCGGAATTTTTGAAACTTAAGCACAAATTAAAATACTCACTATTTTTCGAATATTTTAAGCTTAAAGAGGGAATAAAAAATTCCTCTCTACGTGCGGGGGGAAAAAAGTTAACATGGGATTCCTTTTTTTTTCTTTTGATATTATAATTAATTTATTATTGTATTAAGTTTAAAATTCTGGACATCTCCTTGGGATAAATTAGTTTTTTTGAAATTCTGTTTTAGTAAACATGCCTTATTAACACATTCCAACATAGTTTAAATGTGTTTTAATTAGATTTGTTTAGTCACCTGTCAATCTGACCGTGCTCTTACATAAATACTGTAAAATCGACCACGGTCCGCGCCAATACAAACTGGTTGCTGCCGAGAGAGATTTAAACATGACCTCTTAATGGAGGTCATGTTTAAATCTGTATTTCATTTGTTGAAAAAAGGTAACAATTAATCTTACTAAAATTTATTTTCGACATTTGGAATAAATACAAGAGTTTAAGTATCAAAACAAAAGTTAATTGCAATAGTCAATTACTTCAGAATTTAAAAAAATGAATACTTTGACATTTTCTTTGACTTTACGGTTGTATCTTTTATAACTTTTTTTTCCTCTCCAAGTTCTTTCAAAGTTCAATAAATAAGTGCTTTTTTTTTTTTTTCTTTTTTGCCGGTAACAAATAATGACGATTGCCTTACTTTATCTATTTCTTCGACAGTTTCCTGACAGAATAGGGCAGGTTGACCGTTATTCTTTACTTGTCACCAGAGTTATTCATTGCCTAAATAAATACAAAGGGGTTTAAATACGTAAAAAGTACCGGAATAAAAAATATTTAAACTTAGTCTAGAAGTTCGCTGAATGATGCACTCTCCAGAATTATTTATCTAATAAAACTTTCTTCAAGCGACCAGGAAAAAAAAAAAAAAAAAAAAACGAAATTCGTTGAATTTTTTTCTAAGAAATTGGTCGCTCATGAAGCGAGTTCAAATGGGATGGTCTTTGAATAAAGGCAAAATTAGTATTAAGCCTATGGGAATAAATTTCGTTCCATGAAAAAAGGGTCGTTCGAAGAGGTAATCGCACAGAGGTTTTACTATATATTCCGATTGCCGTGTAATTTATAAATTTTATTGGAGATTACTATGGCATGTTCGGTATTGAAAATGAAGTATGTCACATTTATAGATTGTTTACAGAGTACTCAAAAGAATGCAATGTATTTTATTGTTGTTACACCATATCGAGCATATTGAAATTGACATACATCATTGTGGTGCTCTACAAATTACTTAACTATAGAATATGATTGTATAATATTTATCAATTATTTACAGGAACACACAGAAGAATCCGTTTACAGTACTATCTGTAAACATTAATTGCTGGAAGTGTTTTTAATTGTAGTATGCGAATGCGTTTGGCAGTATTTCATAATCTATGCTTAACGCATTTTTCTTTCTTGTTGCAAGGTGAAAGTGTTTTATCTGGTAGCAAAAGTTCTATTTTAGTATCTTACCATATTCAAAATTTCATCGTAATGATTAATAAAAGTAATAATAGCAAGTTTAAGAACAAACTCGCAATAATCTATGTATTGTTCCGTGCCTACTGTTGATGGAACATAATTTTATTTTAAATGTGACCAAATTTTGTGCTGTTGAAAAATTGTGTGTTCAGAGCAGATAACTTTGTACGTTGATTACACACACACACATATGTATTGTATTTGATGAGGCGTTTCGAATACTTCTTATGTACCAGTTATTTGGCTAATTTTCCAAACAATTATAAAAATTTGCCTTTTTTATTTTAAGCACGTTTAGAGACAAATGTCACCCATATGATGACATGGCTGGGTAATTTTGAACCAGGTTAAAAATTCTTTTTTTATTGCTTTTATCATTATTATTCCTTATTTTTTGATAGTCATACGATAATTTAGGATCCTTTCTTTTCTTGTATGTCCCTTGTTACCACAATATTCTTAAAAGAAGAGAATGACAACTGAAAATAGAGATGCGGATCACTGAATGACTGAATTCAAATTGATTGATTCATACCCAACTAAAAAGTACCAACTTTGCAGTAATCTATGGCTCATACAATACATACATACAAATATTTATATCAAAACCTATAGCAGGGTACAATGCCCTAACTATGCTATAACAGGCAAAAAATAAATTGCGTTAGGATAAAATTTTAAAAATCAACTTTTGGCCAGCTATGATAGAGTCGGTAAATCAGCCACTGATCGCCGTTGACGATTAGCTGCAGCGCTACCATTACCCTTTCGGGTCCGAATTTTTTTTCATTTGGAGAACAAAATACAAAATTAGTTTTACTTTAATAATGTTAATCGTAGCTATCTAAATAGATTTATTGAGGTTTAAAGGTTATCTCATTGCCTGACATTTAACAAATGTAATTATTTTGTGTACTTTTTCAATTCATATCTATATGATAATACGATAATACACTAAGGAAGGGTTTTTGGAGTGGTTAAGAAAATATCGTATTACAAGATACCACTGAGAAACGAGATACCACAAGAAACCACTGATGATCTGTAACAACAAGATGTAATAGATATTACAAAAGGGGGGGAATATGTGTGTAAAAAAGAAGTCGCCAACTGTGCAAAGAGAATTAAGTAATCTTTTATTATTATTGTTATTACTAAATGTCAATATATAAATAAAGTCAGAATAAGAAAAGCATACCTATATACTATCATTTCTATATGTAGAAGGTAACTAAATATTTGATAAGACAAAATAATACACAGACCCGGAAGGGATATGTTTTACACAGGACGAAAACTAAAGTCCACATACTTCACGATATTTTTCTGCTTTTTTAGATTTTTAACACATATTTTCAGATTCAGAAGTGTTTAAATTATCAACACAATTTTGTTCAAAAATTTCACAATTTTCTTGAAAATTTTCAAAAACATATTTTTTAAAGTTTCGTTTTCGATTGGCCGAGTACCGAATACTCGACCGAGTACCGAGAAGTTGTGTAATAAGAAAAAAAACACTGATGTGTACATAAATGTTAGCTTAGGTGTACACATATATAGATATGCATGTGTACATGTATTTATACCTGTGTGTGTGTGTATATATATATATATAGTATAAATAAATCAACTCATTAAATTTGAAATTTATTTGAGCACCTTTTAAAGACAATTTTTGACAGTTAAAAACTAATAAAAAAGGAGAATTGATGCATAATAAGTACAATTATTAACCAATATAAAATTAAAACATTCTTTAACCCTCAGATTTATTCTGACCATTGAAATCTGCCGTCTATCAAAAATAAAAAGGTTTATTGGTTACTGTAACAATTCACTGAATAATGCAAAACATTTCATATTTATTTTGTAACTGTCTATACCTTATTTTCGTTTGATTGAAAAAAAGTATTGGCTTTGTAGTTTCTTTTCATGTGTACAGATTAAATTATGTTATTTTAAATTTATCATTTTTTAAATAGCTCAGTAAAAAACTAACCTTTTTCAATAAAAATTATAAATGTGTGAATTAAGAATGCCTTAAAAAGCAAGCTCTAGAATTGATGAGTGTAGATGATCTAGAACTTGAAAATACACCAAAGAAACATCAGGAGAAAGCTAATGTAGACGAAACAAAAGAGAAAATGCCAGCAAAAAATTCATCTATTTTCTGGCAATATTTTGAGAAAATTGTGAATGAGCAAAAAGATTGCGGCTCTAGTACTAGTTTAAAATCTCTGCATGAAGAATTGGTACAAAAAGAGATACAGGCTTTCTTAATAGAAGACTTATGTAAAACTGACACTCCATTTGCATAATGGGAAAAAAAATCCGATTATGAGAAACTTTGCAAAAAAATTCTTATATGCACCTTCAACAACTATTTATTCTGAACGTATATTTTCAGAGGTAGGCCAAATTTATACCGAGTAAATAGTTTTATGAATATATTATATAAAACTATTTACTGCATATATTATACATATATTTACTGCATATATTATACATTTATATTCAAATAACTTTTTACAGATCAGTTATAAATTCATAGCCTTAAAAAATGAAATTCTTACAACTACTCGATATTGGCCGAGTAGTAGATTAGCCGAGTACTCGTCCAAAATTTGGCCGAGTACCGAGTATTTACCGAGTACTCGTCCAAAATTTGGCCGAGTACCGAATATTTACCGAGTACTCGGTACGACTCTAATGTATAATGTGTATTGCAATTATTTTTATTTCTATAACTGAAAAAATCATATATTCTTCTTTTGTTATGGTAGAATCTCATAACAAATTAGAGATCTGTACGGGCCGGACGCCGATTTTCTATAACGTCATTCGGCCCGGGCTTTACTTTTTTCTGAAGACTCGGGCCTAGTCACTAATCTTTCCGGGCTGGGCTCGGGCCTTACTTTTTTTAATGAAGGGCCGGGCAGGGCCTAAATTATTTTTTCGTAGGAAGCCGTGACCGATTTCATTCTTCCTAATCTTCACGGACCAAAATATCCAATCTCAGTTGAATCATCCCATGTGAAAATCATTTTCTAGACATGGCCAAGTCTGTTAAAAAATAGTAAAATTTAGCTTGGTCTAAAAATTTTTGCAAAAAAGGCATATACTTTTAAATCGTCATTATTCTAAAACAAACATTAAAATTTATTCTTTTTAAGGAATCGTAGATTTCTAGACTATTATAATAGAGTTAAACACTTGGAAAAAAAACCTGCCTATGACGGAATTTTCTTTGAAACTGAATATGGAAATTACTTTTAAACTGTTCATCCTTGCAAAATGACTACAATAATACGCGGAAAAAAAAAAAAAAAAAAAAAAAAAAGAATGTACCATACACTTACATCTGCTAAGAAGGGAGCTTGTCTGTAACATATTTTTTTCCTTTCCAATGCGATACCGTCTTAAAAGATTTCACTTTTACCGTGTATCATTTTTTAGATTTTTGTGTCCATTACATGAAGTTTAGATTAATAATATTAATGATAGCTGAAACATTTACATACAACGAACAGCGGTTCGTTAAAAACATAAATATCGCAGCCTACGATACTTCTGCATAAAAAAACATTATAAATATAGGAAAAAAAAAAAAAAAAGATCAGAACTTTTTTGTAAGAGTAAAAATCGGTGTTCTGTAGAAACTCCCTCGGGCCGTGTTTTTAGCTAGTATATCGGGCCGGGCTGCGTATATCGCATACATTTAGCGACCAGTCGAAAAACTACCCTGTGATTGATTGAAACAAAGAGGGTAAAAGAGATTATATATCCAGATTTGGGTTGAAAGAATTTCGCTACTGCAGGCAAATGATTCTTCGTGTTTTCTTTATATTTGCGTTATGACAGAAATGAGAAATAATTTTATAAATCACGGTGGGGATATAATAAATTTTTTGCCACCAATTTTCGACTTTAAAGTTACTGAAAGTGCGCTTGTTTTCGAAGAAAAATTCTCTTGTTTATATTAACAGTAAAATTATCTGGTGAACAGAAGCTCATAGAGTCTTAAAATTTTATACCTTAAACTAGCATGTTATCAGTCAAGATTTTACTCAGTAGATATCAGAATCGCCAAATAAAGTAAAGTATATTACAAAATAAGTTCATTATATACATTCAATAATATTTTATTTTATTTATTTATACATTTATTTTTATTGATCTACTATCGGTTAATAAAATCTATTTTTAAATCAATTTCTGTTACTAAAACTAATTTTTTATTTATTTAAACATTTTTTTATTGATTTACTAACAGCTAATAAAATATTATTTTAAAATAAATTCTTGTTAATGAAACCAATTTTTGATATTTAATTTTATTTACTTATACAATTATTTTTATTAATTTACTATCAATTAATAAAATATAATTTCTTTAAAAATTCTTGTTAATGAAACCTTTTTTTTAATACTTAATTTTATTTATTTATACAATTATTTTTATTAATTTTTAAAAGTTGTCATATTTATTTATATATATTCTTATTGATTTACTATCGTTAATAAAATATTTTTCAATCAGTTTTTGTTAATGAAACTAAATTTTAATATTTATTTTTATTGTTCTTTTTTATTGTTCACCCTTGCAAAATGACAATGTTCCATACATTTACACCGCTAAGAAGGGAGCTTGTCTATAACATATTTTTTATTCTTTCCAATGCGATACCGTCTTAAAAGATTTTACTTTTACCGTGTATCAATTTTTAGATTTTGTCTCCATTACATAGAGTATTGATTAATAATATTAATGATAACTGAAACATTTACATACAACGAACAGGGGTTCATTAAAACATAAATATCGCAGCCTATGATACTTCTGCATAAATAAACATTATAAATATGAAAAAATTAGATAGGTTTTTTGGTCAGAACTCTTTCGCAAGAGTAAAAATCAATGCTCTGTAGAAATTCACTCGGACCGTGTTTTTACCTAGTATGCCGGGCCGGGCTCGGGCCGAAACTTAAATTTTTATAATGAGCCGGGTCGGCCCAATATTTTTTCGTTTGGGCCGGGCCTAATTTTTTTTCTATGGATTGCGCCAGGCTCGGGCCTGGGCTTGTAAATTTTGGCCCGTGCAGAGCTCTATCACAAGTGTATATTTCTTTTTTGTTTTTTCCTTTATGAGTAATCAAAATAGGTGTTGGCGTAGAATGAAATAGTGCTCAGCGCCAAATTTTTTTAAGAACTTGTATTGGATGTAACCGAGTTGTTTCGTTGGAGCTATGTAGATGATATAGCGTAAACGTAGAATCGCAGACATCTAAGGTACAATACATCTCTTGTAACCCCAAGGTGGCGGGGTTCGATCCTCCTTTTTTATGCATTTTAAAATTCTATTTCTACCTTTCTTGATTTGTTATCAGTTACTGTTTTTATCGATTCTTCTGAATGAAACAAAATTTTAATATTTAATCTCATTTATATTTCTAATAATTTATTATCAAATAATATAATATTATTTTTTAGATAGGTTCTTCCGATTTTCACTTTTCCTTAAATATTTGAAATATGCGTTAATAAAGAAAATAATGGAACAGATGTAGTTTTCGCCCGGAGTCCGCCATCTTGTTTCTTTGTTGGTCCACTTAGGACCACCTTATACTTAATTTTTGAACAATTCAGAAATGAAACATAAAGAACAACAAATTTTTAAAATGAAAATCAGCACTCCAAATATTATTTGTAAAAAAGGAAAAAAATAGGGGAATGGAGAGAAGGACTCCGACAGCGACTAGCGAACGACAAATTCATAAATACGAAAACGGTTAAATAAAGCAAATATTCATTTAAAAATATTTATATTCCGAAATTACAGTAAAAAATGTTTCAGAAATTATACATTAAAAAAAAATACAAAAATAAACGAATCTAAATCCAAAAATTTAAAATCGGTATAAAAAAAGGCCGCCATTTCCGGGCAAATACTACATGATAGCCAAAATAATTTTGCCTTTTTATCGAACCTTCAGATAAGTAAACAACTTAATAAAAAATTTAATTTAGTAAATTCGGCGTGCAACGGGCCTGCCTTTTAAAGAAAATATGCATGACCCCCCCCCCTCCCCTCCCGATTATAATATAAAATGAAATTGCAATAAAACCTGTGAAAACGAAGCATTTCTGTAGCGGATTCATGCTAAATTGAAAAATTTGTATTTTTTTTTAAATTAAAAAGAAATATTGAATATTTAATGCGTGATTTATCACATTGCTAACTAACCGTAAAACCATCGTGCTGAAAAATGTCTACGCTGGGAGTGGAAACTGGAACCCTTGGAATAGTGCTCAGTGCTCTACTAAAATATTTAAGGCCCATGGAGGGTCCCTGCCGGCGAAGACACTTGAGAGCTAATGCTATTCCTATGGGGGTATTATTTCACTAATATCTCATTTGCATTTCGGCAATTTTATTTTTGTTTTTTACTGTATAGTTGAGGTCTCTCTCAACATCGCTCCTCTTTTACTTTTTCGATTTTGGTCGCAATTATTTTTTATAAAGTTATTTTCACTTTTAAAACCAGTTCCGAATGTAAAATACTTTAGAATGCTTTGCTTGGAAAAAAAAAAAAAAAACTTATTTATTGCTCATTTTAGTAACAATAGTCACTTATCACCTTTGCCTTTCCCAGAAGTGTCTGCTTTCCTCACTTTGTCCTTTACAATTACGAAGTTTAAAATCTCTAAAGCTCTTAAATAAACAGAAATGCTTTTGTTGATCCCTTGAAGCATCTTAAAGATTTTTTTTTTTTTTTTTTTTTTTTTCCAAATTAGATTCTTCACTATTCATAATTCTATGGCTATCCTGCCGTGTATGCCAGGAGATGGTGGCCATTTATTTAAAGATTTAAAATTTATTCATTTGGATTTATTTATTTTATTTATTTATTTTTTCTATGTTTAATCTTCGAAACTTTTTGCAGTAATTTCGGAATATATATTTTTAAAAATGAATATTTGCTCGATTCTATTGTTTTAAAATTTATGTATTTACCGTTTGCTAATTATGATTTCCTCCCTCCCCTATTTTTCTCTCCTTTAGATACAAATATTTGGAGTGTTGATTTTCTGCTTAAAAATTTGTTGTTTTTGTTTAATCACTGAATTGTCAAAAATTGAGTATAAAGTGATATAAATTAT
The DNA here is from genome assembly GCA_964019185.1 of Maratus speculifer. Taxonomy (NCBI): domain Eukaryota; kingdom Metazoa; phylum Arthropoda; class Arachnida; order Araneae; family Salticidae; genus Maratus; species Maratus speculifer. Next base: position 236,962,752 of record OZ025293.1, on the reverse strand, counting down.
CAACAAAGAAACAAGATGGCGGACTTCGAACGAATACACAAGCTGTTCCAATTTTATAGTAAATTAATACTAGGTCATCTAAATTATTTTCACACTATCTTGAAAATTACCGACCCCTCCCGCTCCAGTTTACAAAATTTATTTTTTTCTCATTTTCAATAAATAAATAAAATAGTCTTTATTTTATAGTAATAATAAATATCTTCTGAAATATTGCCTTCACCTCTCCCCTCTAAAGACAAAAAAAAAAAAAAAAAAAAAAAAAAAAAAAATTCCCTTTGTCCTTTAACACTATTTTATTTGGAATATTACCGTTCTGATAAGTTACAGATCATCATAATGATTACCTTTTTTGTAGGGAATAACTGCAATTTGTAGGGGAAAATGTACGACTATATGTGCTTCGTATGTATAGAATTACGAACGCACCTAATGAGATACAGTCGACTCTCGTTAATTCGAAATCGGATAATTCGAATCTTCGCTTAATTCGAACTAAACATGAAGTCCCGAAATTTTCAATGGTAGAATAACGTTAAAAATTTTCATTAATTCGAACTAACGAGAATTCCGATTTTTCATTGTTAAAAATTTTCATTAATTCGAACTAACGAGAATTCCGATTTTTCATTTTTCTTTAATTTATTACGGATTTCAGATCATTTGAATAGCTTTCTTTCTTTGATTTTTATGAAAATTGTTCCGAACGTGTATACATATAATCCAAATAATTTAATATCCATTTTCTTAGTGAATCGTCTTCCATCAGTGTCGCTTTAAATTTTTCTCCAATTGTGCTTGTTTCTAATATTTTAATTAGTTTATGTATTTATACATTCTAATTTAATATTAAGTCATATTCTAATGATAACAGACGAAATAAATTTAAAAAACACTACAACATTAATTCTTTTGTAATACTACCATATTAATCATGTTTTTATTTCATATATTCCATAATTTGAACTTCGGATAATTCGAACATTTCTTGTGGTCCCGACGAGTTCGAATTAACGAGACACGAGAGCCGACTGTATTTTCAAATTGCATTTTTCTCACAAGGACACATTTACAGAGACACGTAAAAGATTTAGAATGCTTTTACAATATCCGAAGTACTGTATACACCAAGATCTGAATATTTTAAAAACTTCTTTATAGTACGAACTACGAACGCACCTCATTTGCTACGTTTGATATGCAATTTTTGACTTGTTTTGAGTTGTGTTGCCAAGAATTAGAAATAAATTAGGAGTCATTTGCCTATTTTACATTTTTTGTGATCTTCACTGTGGATGTCATTTGGAAATGATACTGAGAAATAAATATCAATCAAAGATTTAGCTAACTTCAAAAAATTAAATAGCTCTTTAGTAATTTGGGGGAGGTGTTCCTCATTTACCCTCTCGCCTCGTTATTTGTAATGTCTATTCACTCACGAAGCACGATTTGTTTTTACACACATCATTGATACGTTTAAGAGGCAAGATGGGCTGTTACGACTGGATGTTACTGGTGATAATAACAATAATAAAAAGATACGAAAAGCCCAAATGTCTACTTTGTTGTAGAAAATAAATGCTTTCTCAAAGTGCGTTAGAAGTTGATCGCGTTTCTGGAAGAACCCTCGAAAGTAGTGAAAAAGACATTGGCCACGAAATAGTTACCCAGTCATGTTCATTTTCTTTTCTCTTTTAGTGGGGGTAGTCCCCTATTTATTCCTTCCTCTTCTACGGAATCTGTTTGCCTTTCGCCGTGTCTTCTCTTTGTTTTTCGGAAACCCCAGTTTTCGGCCTCGGGCAGAGACGCCTCGTTTTAAAGTAGGAGGCGACGCTTTGGCTCCGTTTTGTGGCCGGGTTGCCAGACATCGCTTGACTTCTGTTGAAAGCGTCGCACTCGTTATTTCGGTTATGATTTGCCGAAGATTCCGGTGTGTTGGCTAAATTGTGCCAGACTTTTTATTTTATTTAGTTTTCTGGGCATCACAATGAGATGAAGCCTGTCTGATTACTTTTGTCGCTTTGCGATGCATTATTTGATAACTTTACTCTGATAGCGTTAGTTAACATGTTTCTAAATATATATTTTAAATCACACTATATGTTATCTCTAACTTACATTTTTTCATGATCAATTAAAATAGTTTGGCACCATATAATTGAGTTGTTCTCTCTTTCTCCCCGTCTTTTAAAAGCTTTGTTGAAAGTGTTAATGTCTTTTTTTTTTCTCCCCTCTCTTTTGTCTGCTACTTGCGTAAGTGTTGGCAGAAATCAATTGATGGTAAAGTTTATAAGTTTAAATTGTCTGCAACTAAAATAGACTTAAGTTTATGACACATCTTTGACAATTATGAACTGTTGCTCATTTTTAAAAATCAGGAGTCTGTTCAGGCCTTTTTCATAGGTCCTTTAGTGTAATTATGAGCAGCTTTTTAAATATGTGAAAAATCTAGTCACAATTTTGTGAATTAGCATTATATTCAGGCTAGAGATCTGTTCGGGCCGATTTTCATTAATTTCATTCAGGCCGGTCCAGTTCCGGGCTTTTTTTCTGAAGACTCGGACCGGGCCTAACTTATTTTTTCCGTACAAAGCCGGTACTGATTTCATTCTTCCTACTTTTCAGGGACCAAAATATTCAGTCCCGGTAGACGAATCAGATGTGAAAATCATTTTCTCGGCGTGGCCAAGTCTGTTCAAAAATCAGTAAAATTCGGCCTGGTCCAAAATTTTTTTGAAAAATACATACTTTTAAACTGCCATTATTCTACAATTAAACATTAAAATTTATTCTTTTTAAAGAATCGTAGTTTTCTACGCTTATTAAAATAGAGTTAAACGCATGAAAAAAGACCTGCCTATGACGGAATCTTCTTTTAAACGTGTTTTAGATTGCCCATCCATGCATAATGAATACAATAAATACGCGAGAAAAAAAACATATTATACATTTACACATGCTCAGAAGGGAACTTGTCTATAACATTTATTTTCCCTTTCCAATGAAATGCCGTTTTAGAGAATTTTACTTTTACCATGTATCATTTTTTAGATTTTTATGTCTCCATTGCATGGAGTATGGATTAATAATATTAGTGATAACTGAAACATTTACATACAACTATCAGAGGTTCATTAAAAACATAAATACTGCAGCCTATGGCATTTCTGCGTAAATAAAAATTATAAACGTGAAAAAAAAAAGAGAGACGGGGGGGGGGGGGCTTTTTTGGTCAGAACTCTTCCCTAAGAGTAAGAATCAATGCTCTGTAGAAATTTGCTAGGGCTGCAATTTTAACTTTTATAACGGGCCGGGTCGTACCAATATGTCGTTCTTTCAGGCCGGGCTGGGCGCAAATAAACAAACACTCAACGTTCCAGCGCGCTTCATGCCAACCTCCGTAGCCAAGCGCTTTGGGGGGAAATAACTTCGAAGAGCATGCAAGTCCGAAGTTGCTTCGATTTTTCATATTTCATCCATTTGACCGCGTACGTCTTGTTTTGGGAATATTTGTAAGAATACGATAAATAAAAAATGCTTATCTAAATATTTATTTTTATTAATGAGTATTTCATCCTAAACCCAAAAACATGTAGAACAAATCAAGTTCGTAAATACTTTTGGAACTATGTTGAAATATCTTGATGAATTAAGTCAACTATTGTTTCAACTATTATACCTTCATAACACTAGAAACATGCAGTTTAAATTTTTCAGTATCAGCCTTTACTTCGTAACAGTATAATCGTATTGTAATAGCATTAGTATTCGACTTAGTCTAATCAATAACAATCTGTGTAGATTTAAATTAATTTGCAAACTCAAAAGCATTTTCTTTGGAAAACAAAAATTATTTTACTTGAATATTTTGTATCCAAAATATTTAAGTTAACTGGATATAAATATTTGCACATGTAAACTTCAAAGTATGGTACTAGAATAGAATGTAGCATGCACGTTGTACGTCGAACTTCATCTTTCCGCCAAAGCGCTTGGCTAGAGGTGTTGGCGTGAAGCGCGCTGGGACATTGAGTGTTTGTTTAATTGCAGGCCGGGCCCGTGCCTGGAGATTTCGTCCTGTGCAGACATATAATTCAGATTCTTATTTATACATTTTCACAGAGTTCCTTTATCTGTCTAAAAGCTAGATAAAATGTTCCTTAGATACTTCAGTTGTTTTTTAACAGGTCAGATTTTATTTAAAACAATCAAATTTGTGACAAGTTCAGTTTTGTGGGAGGTTGATATTTTTAAGAGAAATTTTGTGAAGGGTCTTGTTTTAAGAAAAAAACTTTTATTAAGGGACCCAATATCTTCCCAAACAAATTTCTGAATTTGCCTAAATTATCGATGAAAGATAGTTCCCTCTGCTTCCCCCTTCCCCCCCCCCCTATCAGTTTCAGAAAATTGTTGCACCCTTAATACCCCCTCGACTCCAAGGTTAAATAATTATTTTAAATTGTATTTATTAGTAAGTACTTTTTTTTTTCAAACGTTCTGAACCAGCTTTGTAAATTTAAAAAACCCTGATCCCGAAATCCCGATAAACAAACAAACACATACACACACACACACACACACAAAAAAAAAAAAAAAAAAAAAAAAACTGTAAAACTCAGTAGATTGGATTTTTTCTAGAAAAAAAAAAAGAAAAAAAAATCTTTTAACACATTCTTAAAATTTATGTCAGTAGTGGAAAATATCATCTGAAAATATAAAATAAATGTCCCGCGCAAATGTGGGTCATTCCATGGTAACTTACGTTACATTTCGAACTATTTTAAGCAATTTTAATAATATAACACACATAAAAAAAATTATTCAAAATGTAAATTTGACATGGTTTGCTAATTAAACTTGTTCAAAATGCTAAAATTACTGCAGTAAAATGTTCCAAATATAACATACGTAAGTTACCATGGAATGACCCATATATTTTTTAATTTAAACTGTTTTGCATTGTTGTTGTTTGGCCATTTCGTAATTTCTCCTACTAACTGCTTTTAACGCATATTTATGAATTGAGTTTTATTTCTGTTTGTAATATTCAAGTGAAAATCTTTTTGTTGCTAGAAAGGAAATTGCTTTATTTGCTCTGCTTCAGGATTGACAACAATAGTTTAAAAAATGACCTAGAAATATGAAATATCTCGGGTAAATGTATTTTTTCATTTAAACTGTTGTATCGTTTTAAATCTTTCGAATTTTTTACGAACGTTTTCTTGCTCTTTTTAATATTTACGTGAAAATGATTTTGTTGTTAGAAAGGTAATATTATTAGCGCTGTCTTAGAATTCACAACAATAGTTTTAAAATATTATCTCAAAATATGAAATAAATATTTTGCGCAAATATATTTTTAAATTTAAACTGATATTATTATAATTTGGTCATTTTAAATATGACGTTATTGCCTGCATTTACGACTTTTAATGCGCAATAGCGATTTTTTTTTTCTTTCTCTTTTAAAATTTTTGTGTAAATATAGTTTTTATGACATAATTTTCCTGTTTTTAACACATAGTCATTTAATTCTAATTTAAAAGTTTTTTTTCTGTTTATAATAGCAACCGTGTCAGTAAATTTTTAATTAAAATATGTAAAAAAATATCTCTCGAAATGCTGAAAATTTGCATTAAAAATGGAAATAAATCCTCAAAAAATGAGTCAGAAATAAATAAATAAAATAAAATAAATTCTGTCTTTACACGGGAACTTCTATTGTATAAAATGATTTAAAAATTATTAAATTCCTATGCATATTTTTTGCTCTTATAGCGATTTTCATTTTGACTAACTTCAACATTACACATCTCTTTAAAAAATATTAGATTTAAAAACAATCTGAATCAGCGTGTTTATCAAACATTTCTATATAATATTACCAATTTTCATATTTTTGTATGTAACAGCTCTCGAAACGAAAATATTCAAATGATACATCTCGAACTATTAACGAAAAAAAACCTCCGGTAACAAAAAATTCATTTTCAACGGAGGTAACAGCGTTTGTTCTTAAAAAGAACAGAGAGATTCTCTATAGCTGTAATAACCACTTATAGAAAAATAAAACGTTATCACGCATGTAAAAAGGTCTATTTATTTTAAATTTTTATATTTTAAAAGCATTTATATTATTGAAAATCCTATCCTTGATTTTATGAAATGAACTTTAAAGATCTCCAATAAAAAGATAGCGAATCAATTGAAAAGTTAAAGTTTTAGCATTTCGATCATACTTACATTTAAAAAAAAAAACACCACTCTCCCCTTTCCCCCCCCAAAAAATTGAACTTAATTGGAAACCGATGCAGTAAAAAAAAAAAAAAAAAAAAAAAAAAAAAAAAAAAAAAAAAGGCTTGTTTTTAATTATTTGATCTTTATGGTTATTCCTGAGAATATATAACAGAAAACGTTTAAATTTAATTAAAAGTAGATAAATAACAATTTTATTTTTTTGTAATTTTTCCACTGAGTTTCCTTAACTCTTTCTGGCCCAGTCGCCCCACGCCGTGACCACCTAATTTTAATTCAAAACTTATAAACGGCACCAAGAATTTTTTTAATAAAATTTTGCGTTTAAAATGAAATTTTAAAGTCGTTTTGCAAATTCCAGTGTCCGTCAATCATTTCATTATTTTACAAACAGAATTATTCTGTGCTGGAAAAGGGCTGATCATACATTTTTGAAACTGAACCTATCTTTCACCGACCCACAATGAAAATTTGGAAACCACAAATCTTGTTTTCAAAAATCAAACTTCGTTTACAGAGCAACATGTTATTTTCACAATTTCGTTATATTAAACTAAATGAATTGATGCTGAGAAGTTTAAAGTTTTCTAATTTTTAAGAAATAAACTGAGTTAATTCATCCTCTAAAAAGAAAGGAGTTGTAGCCAGAAGAAGAAACTAATCAAAAAACTCTTCTCTAATGAGAGATAGATATTGTGTCAAGAATTGCCATTGCACAGTCCAAATGAACAATAGTCAATTCGTTTCAAACAGCAGTAAGCGAGTAATCATGTCAACTAATCGATACCGGTAGACCCGATTTTGAAGCTAGAGCTTTAGAATCTCGCCAAACTAGAATAGGAAATCGAAAATCTAAAGTGTTCATAAAATAACAGCAGGTGGCAGAACGCAACGAGGGGCCTCGGAATAGTAGTCCAGGCATTACGTGCTCAAAAAAGACAAATAAATGCAAGTTTTGGTGTAGTTTTGATTTCTGGCTCCCTTTATGTTTTTTTGGTCGCTGAACACGAATCTGGCATTATCCAACAAAATTTCTCCCCGGAAACACGTTTTTTTGGCAAAAAACGTGGCTTTTTTTCGTTTTTTCTAAATAACTTCAAAATTATGCATTTTATATAAAAGTCATCAATACATAAATTAAAGAGCACAAAATTTCCTACATTTTATGTATTTAAAGTTTTTTTCTCTGATCAATTGTTTAGCCATGAGAGAGCCGCAAAAATGGGCGTGAAAAGCAAAAAATTCTGAAAAACGTGAATTACAGCACCGTACGTCGATGAAACATGAAAAACAACCATTTTACGCAAATTTTCCCCACTTAATAATACTAAACATATTATTATTGACTATATTTTATTAATCTGATGGTCATTGTTTCTTTCATAACAAAACAATAAATAAAAATGAGCATTTTTGTGATCAAAATCTTCATTTGCTATTATAAAATAATAATAGTAATAATTTCTTAGAATTTTAAATAATGTAAATAAAATAACTAACACATATAAAAGCTGACACGGATTCCAGTTCTTAAAGTTCTCGAAGCTCAAAATGTGGGTATAACAATTAAAAAAAACCGGAAAATAAAAATTATGGCACTGTACATTAGATTTAACATGAAAACTGACCATTTTTCGCAAAGATTGACTTTAAATGATACTGAAGATATTATAATCGACTATATTTTACAATGAAGTTGCGAACAATAAAAACGACGACTCATTATGAATTATTATTTAATTATAAATAATTATGTACATTAGTAAGTACATTTACTTAAAAAAACAAAGTACTATTTCCGCTTTCTTTTATTTGAGGGTTCCTGCTTTTCACCGACATTTACAAAATAGAAAATAGACGAATGGAATTAGTGGGTGTTTTTATAACTATTAATATTATAAATAAAAGTTTTTTTAATAGTAAATATTTGATACCTTGCGGCATGACTATGTCCCCTTCCTTTGGGACCTCTGCTTCATTGTGTGGGCAATCCATTTCCAGATCGGTTTCAAAGTCTAGCTCATCCTCTTCGTCTTGACACACAACTGTGATGTTGTTGCAGTTTCCCGAAGCAAATCTTCTATCTGATATCTTCGGAAATAATTTTTGCTGCTGCTTCAACCACTCGCAGCCTCTCATCTCGATCAGATTTACATGTTTGCTGATACCATGTATTAGTCAGTATCTTCACTCCTATATTCTTGAAACACACAATGGACTTTTTTTCTGATTCTTTGTGATTAGTATGTCGTCTCCATATCTCTCAATGAGGTTAAACTTTACAGTTCTCATATCAGGTTGATAACTCCCTGTAACCTCTTTCATTAGCTCTTCCATGGGGAATTGACACTCGTCATCATGATTTTCAAGGTAATCGTAATATACTTTGCATTGCTCTGTCGATTGCCTCGGCAAATGGACCATGTTTCTACTGTTCTTGGACCTTCGGCCTCCCATAATTATATTTAAAACATTTTATGTGGGATTGAGCATTTGCTGCGATCAAATCATTCACTGGTTCGATGCGCTGAATTATAGCCTGCCCAAAATCACCATTGCGAGCTCTTGCTGCTATCAGAACTGTACTTTTGAATCCCATGTGTCGCATAATCCCATAATATTGCATTCGCTTGGTAGATTTTTCGCTTGTGTTGCGATGAACTCTTCCGAAATGCACAGTTCACATATAAAACAATTAGTTCGAAAATTAAAATGAGGAGTTGATGATCTTAAAATTTGAGAAGTGCTAGCACTTTGTTCCTCTATCTTCTTCAGATAAGCAGTAATCTTCCGTTCATTTAAGTATGCTTTTCTACACTTAACATGCACATCTACTGAGATTTTCCCCTTTAGGAAAACTGCCTTTCCATCCTTTCTTTCTGTATTTGCCTTGATTAACGCTGCAATACTTCGACTAACTTTCACTGACCCATCTTCTAAAGGAAAGTCACAAATAAAACTCAGCGATATCGCGCAAAATCATTTTAGATGTTCACTATATTCACGAAGACTCAAACAGTGAATTACTAAATTATAAGTAAGCAGTTGCATATAGAAACTGAGAGGAATGTGTCCTCCTGATAAGCTAGTGATCTGTGCGACGTATATTTCTAACAGAGGCGAGACTGGTGGAAAGGGGGGGGGGTTAGTACACCACTGAACGTGGACATGGGATGCGGGGGGGGGGGGGGGGCGCTTGACCAACGTTATTTCATACTTGTACCCTTTCAATCAAGGGGAGAAGTGCAGATGGGATCAGTTAAAGTCTGTTTTAGTTATTTTATTTACATTATTTAAAAGTCAAATTAAGAAATTATTACTATTATTATTTTATAATAACAAATGAAGATTTTGCTCACAGATAATGCTCATTTTTATTTATTTTTTAGTTATGAAAGAAACAATGAACATCAGATTAATAAAATATAGTCAATAATAATATATTTAGTATTATTAAGTGGGGAAAATTTGCGTAAAATGGTTGTTTTTCAAGTTTCATCAATGTACGGTTCTGTAATTCACGTTTTTCAGAATTTTTTGCTTTTCACACCTATTTTTGCGGCTCTCTCACGGCTAAACCATTGATCAGAGAAAAAAACTTTATACATAAAATGTAGGAAATTTTGTGCTCTTTAATTTATGTATGGATGACTTTTATGTAAAATGCATAATTTTGAAGTTATTTAGAAAAAACGAAAAAAAGCCACGTTTTTTGCACTTTTTTGCCAAAAAAACGTGTTTCCGGGGAGAAATTTTGTTGGATAATGCCAGATTCGTGTTCAGCGACCCAAAAAACATAAAGGAAACCAAAAATCAAAACTACACCAAAACTTGCATTTATTTTTTACCAAATGCCTGGACTATAGGGCCTAGGACGTTTTATATGCCCAGAGATTAAAAGATGGACATCATTAAAACAGATTTAAGGGGCTTTATAAAAATTAATAAAAGTTTTTTTCAAAAAATGTCAATGTTTGTGTGTGTATATATATATGTATGTATGTGCAGGTTTTTTTTTCTTTTCTGTTAATGTGTGGAACATCTATGGTAACCTTCAGCAGAGAACGCAATCCCTACTAGGACTAGTATCATTAAGCATATATAGGTGGTCTCTTCCAAAAGTGAAAGTAAAAGTTTCTTCCCTTTTTTTATTTTAAAATTCTATTGCATCTAATTTTTTATTACATTTTATTAACTATTTCAAATCATTTAAGTTCTCTGCTGTTATTAAAGGATCGCTCATGGTGACCAAACATCGACATTTTTCATACTTCTGTTACTTTTTTTTACTGCTTTTCACATGTTATCTACCTCTTCCAGAAAGAACTAAGAGTGATTCCAATATGTTTATGTTGGAGATATAAGTACTTATAAAACTTTAAAATGAAGCTGTAAAATTGGTATCTCAATTTGCGTAAACTTTTTTCTTTGGGGGTAGTGGGAGATTTCCTGTATTGTATTAATAGTCTGTCACAAAATTTAAGACAAATATGATAATAATAAAATATAATTTTGAAAAAAGAAATAAGTGCAATAATTTCACAATAAATATTTAAAATAATTTAAATAAAACAAATTGGAGATTAGGATTTCACATGTCAACTGCCTCAGAGGCTCCTGCTCGACCCACTTCAGTTTTGATGTACTTTTCACAAGATATACATACATACATTATAGGTGCAAATTCCATAAATTTATAAGGAGTCAGTGGCTCCTAAATCCGAAAATCCCAGTCACTACCAGGGCTCAATTTGTAAGAAAAATTAAGAAACAACGGAAAATAATGTTAATTTCGTCAAAAGGTCGCAGAAGAAAATTAATTTTATCAATGGATCGGGGGGGGGGGGAGGCCGCGACTTTCGTCAAACAATCGCTGACAAACACGATATTCGTCAAATGATCGCAGAAAAAAACACGATTTTAGTTAGAGGATTGTTAAACAAAATACGCAATCTTCGTCAGAGGATCACGGGGGGGGGGGGGGGTGAGATTCTTGTTAGAGGATTGCGGAAAAACGCGATTTTCGTCAAATGATCGCGAGAAAAAACGCAAAATTTTAAATTGGCTTACTGATATTAAGAAATATATAACCAATGTAATTTAAATTTGAAATTTAAAAAAAAATGGATTGTTTAAATTATAACAGTTCTGCTGCTTGGTAAGTCCCGATGAAATGTACACAAAAGAAATACTTCGTATACGAAACAGGAAAAGCAGAGTAGTTTGATACGCGGTGTAATAAGCTAGTTTTCCTAATCCATCTTGTGGCATTAATTTTCTGGATGTTCTTAGTTATGCCGAATTTTATTTTAATGTTTTATTTTATTATTGCTTCAAGCGACGAGAAGTTTTACAATTAATTTTTTCAGCTGTTTTTGTGAACCTGGTTTTGAGTTATCCTCAATCTTGATCAGGTTTTAGGGTCAAGTTTCTCCCCCTTCCCCCGTTTTTTCGTTTTTGCCTGCGGTTCAGGTTCTAACCGTTGATATCGTGGCTTTGGTCGAGTTGGCATTTTTTGGTTGCAGATGTGTTTTGGGTTTTGCGAATTGGGTTCGAGTAATTAAAATTTTATATATCAATGTGATATAGCTACAGATAACTACAGATTTCAAAAAAACTTTTTCCCCCAATTTAAATAAATATTCACATTATTGCAGAATATTTTTCTATAATTATTTTAAAAATATGCATTATAGTAATATGCATAATAATTTTTTCCCCTACATATTCGGCCGAGCCGAGACTTAATTATTCCTAGGACGTTTCGGGAAGGCATTTTTTTTTTTGTAAAAGTAATAGTGATAATGAATTTTTTAACGTGATCTTTGGAAATCTACTTTAACATATTAGAGAATTATTTTTAAAAACATACATTTTTAAACATGTAGCTCATTAAACTTCTCCAAAAGTTTTTTTCATCCTTTTTTCTTTTCTTTTGTAATTCATTAGGTTTTTTTTTTATTATTATTATTACGTTCTACATTGAATGAAATAGTTTAAGTATCTGAATGATCATTAATGTTGTTATTCTATGGTGTATAGACTATAGCTTGCAGAGATATAATTTAAAATATGCGATAAAATTTATGAAACAATATGTATGCAGTATCATTTGAAAGAATCTTAATTGTTGTATATTAAGAAAAATAGGAACTGGCGCGGGCCGGTCCAATTTTTTTTTCTTTCTTCTTTTCTTTTCTCTTCTTTCTTTATTATTATTTTTTTTTCCGCGGGCTGTGAACTGAGAAAGTACATATAGCATGGACCTAAACCGAAATTTTAGTTTTTATACTTCGCTCGGGACTGGAAGTTTTGGCTCGAGAAGATGTCTACTTTACAAATATTGATTGAGCCTTGGTCATTGTTTTGCATCTTGAATTGGAAATCCAAAACTAAATATCCACTAACTCTGGTATTAATGTGTTACTTCAAATTTACGTCGAGCCAGAAATGAGTCGCGAAATCTACATGTACGGTAACCAGGCGCGGATCCACGGGGGAAGGGGGCGATCGCCCCCCCCCCCCCCTAAAAAAAAAAAATATATATGAAGGTGATTCAAAATCGTCGCAAAATGAAACAAAATGATGCATTTTTTTTTTTTTTTTTTTTTAAATCTAATGTTTTTGAAGTTTAATTTCCATCCAAAGTTTCATCTGTTGTATGAAATGAACGCACGAAATCAGTTATTTACGCTAAAATGATATAGACTCGCTTGACAAATTCTCATACTTTGACATTTTTTAACCCTTTATCAATGTGCCCGACAACCATCTTACTGAAAGATTTTTCATTCTTTATTTTACACTGAGGATATGAAATGTTCTTTCATCGAAGGTCCGGCTCTTTTCTCTGACCAGATGAAATCTGATAAACATGAATTCTTTCTTTTTGCATAGAAAGAAGATTTTCCAAGAAGGGAGAAAAACTTTAACGGACCGAATAACTAATCGTTTGCACCTTCGACAGCCTGCCTTGACCGACCGATAAATCTTTATGTAATACAGCACCACAAGAAGGGGTAAATGGTTTTTCTATTGTGAGAACAGATTCGACAGTCGTTAGAAAAATTCTGGTTTAATTACTTACAGAGAAATGGGAGAAACAAAATTTCCTACACAAGACCCCTCAAGGTTTGGCCCTAACAATGACCACGCACTCACTCCCCTCTAATTCATCTTCATTTGTCATCGCTGCTTGAAACACACTTTAGGATACGAAATTCTGGTTGACGTTGCCAGTGAGAAAATAATATAAACTAATGATAAAAGAGTAAAATATTAAAACTTGTACGTCGAAAATACCCTGAAGCCTTTGAAAATACCCGCAATTCGGGTAATTATTCCCAGATTGGCAACACTGCTGGTAACAGTTCGTCCGGAAATCTTTAAACTGTGTTTCATTCTTATTTCTCTATACTTTGGGGTACAGAGGCAATAGTAGTTAAAATTTAAATGTTCTTTTTCTTTTTTAAATTATATTATAAATAACAGTGTTATCGAGAATGCCTCCGAAACGAAAAGGTGGAAATATGGACATTCTGGAGTTATTCAAGAAAAAAAAAAAAAAAAAAAATGTGAAAACCGAATAATTGTAAGTATAATTTTTGTAAACTACTTTTTGTATGTATAGTTTCACTTTTCACTTAAATTCTATTTTACAAGGTACAATATGTTTTTGCAATAAGCCATATTTTGAGAATAGAGGGAATTATATACTAAAAGGATTGGTTAACCGAATGTTTCGATTGATCGAACGTCGGATAATGGAGAATATGTAGTATTTTTAAATTACATTAATTATGTCATATTTATTTAATAATTAACTCCAAGGAATAATTTAATCAACAGAAACAGGGATGATTCTCGTCCGAAATTTCCGAAAATTTAAGGCATGCTCTTCCGAAAATTTGAAATTGGGTTATCAGTTCCGCAGAGTTGCCAACTTGTACGGTTTTGCGCGCGGAAAAAACAATTGCGTAGAAATGCAAATTTCCTGATAGGATCGCCGAAATAGCATATATTTCGTCAATATTTCGTGGAAGAACGACGATTTCGTCAGTGTTTTTGTAAACGAACTTTGTCAAAAGATCGATGAAAAACGTGAATTTCCTGTGCGGATCGCGGAAAAAACGGCAATTTCACCAAATATCTCAGATAAAACGCTGATTTCTTCTGAAGACGGCGGGAAAACGCCGATTTAGTCTAAAGATTGCGGATATAACGCCGATTTCTTTAAAAGATCGCGGGAAAAAACGCCGTTTTCGATAAAAGATGGCTTTAAAATATTTTGTCAAAAGAATATTTGAAAAAATACGCCGATTTCATCAAAATATCACGGAAAAAAACCACCGATTTCGTCAAAAGATCGCGGGAATAAAATGCCGTTTTCGAGAAAAAAATCGCGTAAAAAAGCAATTTTGTCTAAAGATCGTCGAAAAAACGCCGATTTCACTTTAAAAAAAACATGGGAAAACGTCGATTTCGTCAAAAGATCGCAGAAAAACCGCCAATTTAGGCAAAAAATCGCAATAACTCGCCGATTTTGCTAGAATATTGCTGATTTCGTCTGAAGATAGCAGGAAAACGCCGATTTTGTCCGAAGATCGCGACCCCCCTCGCGACCTTGGACTCACGACCCCTCCCCCTCCCCCCCGCCGATTTCCGAAAATGCGATGCGAATTTCCGAAAAAAAAAATTTTCATCCAGAATCACCCCTGAACAGAAAATTGTGACTGTTGGTTACATATCACTCGGTATCGTCCCCCCACCCCCCCCCAAAAAACGATTGTATGGATCCGCCCCTGACGGTAACCAGTTTTTGATGATGTTTTTACGATATATGTTTTAAATATTGATCGGAAGTTTAAATAAAATAGAACGTATGTTGTAAAATATAATGCATATTTATGTCGGGAAAGAAATTTCTGTGATAAGAATCGAAATTAAATCACATTTTACAAAGTAGGGCAATTTCTAAAATATTTTTACCGTCTTGTATTTTAACACATTTTAGTAGAGAATATTTAAATCTCGTAACATTTTATTGCACTTTGATATCTTGAAAAGCTTCTCTATTCTCACGCTATCTCCATTTAAATTATTGACGGGTTTTTTTTCTTTTTAATCGGTTTAAAGACAAAGATCATTTACCATGGATATTAGTGTTTCAATTGAGACTAGTCGTACAATTGTATAATTGTATTTTAGATGGATTGTAGTTCTATTATGAAATTATCAAATGTTTCACTATTTCATTTAGAGGTCTGCACGGGCCGAAATTTCCAGGCCCGAGCCCGGCCCGAAAGTTAAAATTTCGGCCCGGGCCCGGCCCGGCCCGAACGAAAGAAATATTGGCCCGACCCGGCCCGGCCCGAAAGTTAAAATTTCGGCCCGAGCCCGGCCCGGCCCGAACGAAAAAAATATTGGCCCGACCCGGCCCGGCCCGAAAGTTAAAATTTCGGCCCGAGCTCGGCCCGGTCCGGAAAAAAGTTTAAAATTCGGCCCGAACCCGGCCCGGCTCAAGTGAATTTCTACAGAACATTGATCTTTAATCTTATGGAAGAGTTCTGACCAAAAAAAATTATATTAGTCTTTTTAGGTGCGTTCGTAATTATGTATATACGAAGCACCTATTGTTGTTGTTCAGTCCGTCCGTCCGCATATAACAACGCAGAAACTACCCAACCGAATCGTTTGAAATTTAAAATATATTATTATTACATAATTTTGTCGAGTCATTTCAAATTTTGAGAAAATCGGATGCATAGATCAATTACAGGGACAATCAAAAGGATTCCGTTACGTTACGATCAATGGCGAAAACTGTTTCAAAGGCATTTTAATCGTTTGAAATTTTAAATACAAAATTATTACATAATTTTGTCAAGTTATTTCAAATTTTATCAAAATCGGATGCGTAGTTCAATTACAGGGACAATCAAAAGTATTCCGTTACATTACGGTTAAAGGGGAAAAATGTTTCAAGCGCATTTTAATGGTGTTACACACATTCGAACGTAATAAAACTGATATGCATCTATAAAATAGATATTATAATATACATTTTGCGTAATCTGTGGTACAAAGAATATTTGTTATTGATTTACAAGGCCACACAAAAGTATTCCATTGCATAATGGTATAGGGAGAACATTGTTTGGTGCGCATTTTAATTGTAATTATTTACAGTTTTATGAGATTGCTATATGAGAGTGATATTTTTAAAACTTCGTTATCGTACGAACGCACCTCATTTGCTACGCTTCACGTGCAATTTCCAACTTGTTTTTTCATGTTTATAATCTCCATTTATGCAGAAGTGCCGTAGGCTGCGATATTTACGCTTTTAAATGAATCTCTGTTTGTTGTATGTAAATGTTTCAGTTATCACTAGTATTATTAATCCATATTCGCTGTAAGGGAGACAAAAAGTCGAAAAAGCGGTATATGGTAAAATTTCCAAAGACGAAATCGCTTAGGAACGAAAAAAAAAAAAAAAAAAAAATACATTCCCTTCTTAACAGATGTAAATGTTTAATATATTTTTTTTCTCCCGTATTGTTGTATTCATTTTGCATGGATGAACATTTTAAAAGAAACTTTCAGTTTAAAAAAAATTCCGTCACAATCATGTTTTTTTTTTTTTTGTGTGTGTGTGTGTGTGTGTTTAATTCTATTTTAAAACGCCTAGTAATCTACGATTCTTTAAAAGGAATAAATTCTAATGTTTAATTGTAGAATAATGACGGCTTAAAAGTATATGCCTTTTTTGCAAACATTTTTCGACAAAGCCAAATATTACTGATTTATAAAAAGTCGAGAAAAGGATTTTCATATAGGAAGATTCAATAGGAACTTATTATTTTGGTCCATGAAAACTAGGAAGAATGGAATCAGTCTCGGCTTCGAACGGAAAAAAAAAGTTAGGCCCGGCCCGTCCAGCAAAAAAATTAAGGCCCGAGCCCGGCCCGGCCCGAAAGATTAGTGACTAGGCCCGGCCCGGCCCGGCCCGAGTCTTCAGAAGTAAGGCCCGTGCCCGGCCCGGCCCGAATGCCATTATTGGAAATCGGCCCGAACCCGGCCCGCGGGCCGGGCCGGGCTCGGGCTTCGGGCCGCGGCCCGGCCCGTGCAGACCTCTAATTTCATTAATGGGTTATTTTTATCTCGGCGCAGTGGGGAAAGAGCGATCGCGCGTTGCCGATATGAGGTTGCGCACGCAATCGAGTTATTTTGGATTTTGCTTTCAAAAGTCAGCCAAGTACCTTTTTGAAAAATGAATGAAGTCTCTACTTTATGGTAAGACAGCCTTCTACACAGCGTCTGAGTAATGACTTTTTGCTCACTTACCAGTTTCAGCTCTTTTTTTTTTTTTTTTTTCCTTCTCATTTAAATCTTGCTTAAATTTATATTTTACTTTTCTCTTAATAGATTTGTGGCTATTCACTCATTACGGTTGGCTGTTATAGGATAAATCCATATCTGTAGATTTTACCTTTCATCGTTTTAATTTTAAAGGATCATTGCGTTTATTATCCATTGCTGTGAAGATTTTACACCTAATTAGGTTAATTTTGACATTCTCTCATTAGTGAAATTTTTTTAATTTATCACCCCCCCCCCCTTTTTTTTTACCCAGGGCGAATTTAATTGTACATTATACTTAAACTGAACATAGTTTAAAGCACTTTTTAATTAAAACAATTTCTTAAGCGATGATTAAGATAAAACTTTTTTTTTAAGTCTTTTTATTCTGTTCCTGTTATCCTAGATGTACAGTGGGGGTGGACATTACTGTACTATACAGCAAATCTCGCGTCGTGTGCACCCCTTTGACCCCTGTCTTGGGCATATATGTCCCTGTAGACTATTTTTTATACTTTTCGTACCACATTATTGATGCCCTCTATGCATTTATACTAGGATGTTTTACAATAAAAATGAAAACAAAGGGGGGGGGGATGAGAGTTGAGCTACGATTGGTTGTAAAAATAATCGCTTGTCTTGGCCCTGTTTTAAAAAGGTAATTTTGTTTGTGAATGGGTTAAAAAAATCATAATTTAATGTAATTATTACATTATCATACGTAAATACTAATAATTTAAAATTTGCCGTGTTCAGGATTCAGGAATTTAATTTGGGATTGGGACCACACAGTACCGTGTTTTACTTTAACCGCTTGAGCTCTGCTGGTAGAATTCTCTACCACATAATTTTAATTCCAAAATGTCACAATGACACCAGAAAATTTGACCAAATTTGCTTCAAAATGGTTTAATGCATTTTTTCGTGTTTATCGTTAACCGGTTTTTTTCTTTGCAAAATACTGGTGCCAGTGTGACATTTGGAATTTTGAAGAAATTTATACCCCAGAGCTCAAAGGGTTAACCATTAAGTTACCCCAGCCGATATCATAGCTAGGCAATTTCTCACTTTTAACCATATTGGGGATCGTCGCCGGCCAGCAAATTATAGCATTAATGGTGTTTAAAATCTGAAATAAAGCGTTCTTTATATATGTGATCTTTAATGGATTTAGGCGTTAATTTGTTTGTGCAAACTGTTAGTTTTGATTTAAGAAAAAGAAATTAAAAATTTTACCCACCTTGATTTTAATATCCCGCATCTCACAAACTGAAGTCATTACATACCTGCCAACCTTCCATTTTTTAAAAATCAAATAAAACATACTTTGAGCCTGAAATTCCATTTGTTTCTTTTTATTCTATGTGATAGTCACTTCTCTTTAATTTGATCGCATTTTGTCAATAGAATTCCTGGTCCGAATATGATATTTTGATTAAAAAAAAATACCCGTGAAGGTTGGCAGCAATGCCATTAGAAGAGAATCCCTTGGTTGCCATATTTAGGGGTAAAGGGATCTGAAAGAAGAAATTGTGCTCTTTAAATGACCCTCTTGGTGGAGCGTGGACTGTTTGCGAGAAAACCTATCTGTTGTATCTGTCATTATCCTTTAATTTTGAAGCTCTCGAAGCTGCTAGACAGGAGGTGTTGGGTTCGAATCCAATCGCGTCCGTCAGCCAGATCTTTCGAAGCTTTCTGCGGTTTTCTTCGAACCTTGGACATCCTTGTGTAAATACGGGTTAAGTTGTCTTAGAAAGACTCCCACGGAGGGCACTCCCAATAAGGCCTACACTATATAGAAAAAAGTGACGGCTACTTGCGATTTTAGACGCTTTGTTAAATATCTAGAAAAATTCATGCGGAATTATTCGGAAACTACAGGTCATATATTTCCGCGAAGATTTATTTTCCGAAACTCCCATTGGGGACCCTTAACAAATTGAAAAAGAACGAAAATCTTTTGGCTAATCCTATCAAAACTAATTTAGTAAAAGCGTTCAAACTGCAGATTATGACTCAATGGCTTATTGTAATAAACTGAGTACATTTTTATGATAATGGAATGAATACTCGTAGAAAAATTAGGGTTTTCATTAAAAATGTCCCAAATTTTGCCAAGTTTTTATAATTTGCAGAGTTTTTAATAAAAAAGAAAGTTTTTTTCAGACAAACAACATTGTACATAATACCCTGTAATCAGAATTAAAAAATGACAAAAATTGTGCCCACTGGTTTACTAAATATTGTTTCACTGCGTATGCGTGAACGCCATCAAAATATAATTTGCATAATGTGTTAGCTAAATGTATACAACAACTTTTGTGAAAATCTGAAAAACATAGATTGAAAATTCTAAATTATCATCGATAGAATAAACTCAAAATTCGTTATTTCCAAAAAGAAGCACAAAGATGAGGAACTGTATCCATATATCAATTATTAGTGTCAGTATAGCATAAACAATATTGCACTTATTACTAAATTCCGATACAGCCCTTCATCTTTTTGCTTCATATTGCAAGAGGCTGTTTACCTTTGGTCATATAATGTATATCCCCAGTGAGATAATCGGCTGTCATTGAAACAACACCACACACTAAAGGTTAAAATTCCCGGTCGCCACCGGCCACAGGGCGACTAAATGTAAAAAACTAGGCGACTTTATGTTATGCATTTGATCGCCAGAATGGCGATCAATCATTTCCTAAAATTAAGGCCCTGTCCCTGGCCGAGGAAACACTCGCGAGCTAATGCTATTCCTATGGGGAAGCATTTTTCTAATAACTCTTTCGCATTTTGACATTTTTTTTTTTTTTTTTTTTTTTTTTTTTTTTGGCATTGGCTAGCTGAGGTGCATGCTACAGCGTACCTTTTTAATTTCTTCGATTTTGGTCGTAGATATTTTTATAAAATTAGTTTCACTTCCAAAACCGCTTTCGAAACTGAAAGTGCTTTAAAAAAAATATATCTGCAACCAAAATTGAAAAAGTAAAAAAGGTGCACTGTCGGCATGCACCTTAGTTATCCAATGCAAAAAAAAAAAAAAAAAAATATATATTCAAAAATGTCAAAATGCGAAAGAGTTATTAGAAAAATGCTTCCCCATAGGAATAGCATTAGCTCGCGATCGTTTCCTCGAGCGAGGACTGGAGCCTTAAAAAAGAAACTCTGTCATAAATCCGAATATTAGGACAAAAAATGTATCGCAAATTCCGACAAATGGTCGCCGAAAATAACCAATTTCGCTAATCGTTCGAAGAACAATCGCCAATTTCGTCAAACGATCGCGGGAAAACGCGAATTTAATCAAAGGGTTTCGGCAAATTTCGGTAAAAAATCGCGGATGAAAGGAAATTTCGTCAAGAAATGGTGAAAATACAGCAAATTTCATCATAATATCGCGAAAATATGCCAAATTTCATCAAAATATCGCGAAAAAAAGGCAAACTTCTTCAAAAGATCGCGAGAAAACGGAGATTTCGTCAAAAAATCGCGAAAAAACGGCACTCTTTGTCAATAATTGCGAAAAACAGCAAATTTCATCAAAAGATCGCGAAAACGGCAGATTTCGTCAAGAGATAAGGAAAAAAGGGGCATATTTCGTCAAAAAATCGCGAAAAGAGGCAGATCTCTTCAAAGAGTGCGAAAAAGTGCAAATTCCGCCAAAAAACGCGAAAAATGGCAAATTTCGTCAAAAAATGTGAATAAACAGCAAATTTCGCTCAAAAATCGTGAAAAATGATAAATTTCGTCCAAAAATCGCGAAAAAAACAGCAAAAATTTTCAAAAGATCGCGAAATCCGTTGACCAATAACGGTAAATATTACTAAATTCATCAAGTCGTCGAAAAAAATATCATTTTCATAATCGGTGATGGGGAAAAAATCATAAGTTTGAACGAAGTTATGGTTTTCTGTACATATAAAATAATTGTTAACTATTTAATATTCTGATTAGAATTGCATGAAATCAAATTCTATATTTGGGCAAAATAATGTTAGTGCAGTATGAAATTGTACATATTAACGTAGTCGGGGGTAGCGAGGTAGCTATTCGTTTATATCAATCCAACTATGAAAATATAGTGTATTTCTTACAGAATTTGTTATGAAATATTATGACACCAGTACGATTTGAAACCATCTCTTTAATTTTGAATAATACTGTAATTTATAAGTGCATATGTAATATACTGTAATATAATTTTTTTTTTTTTGTGTATATAAAAAAATGAAAGAAATTCAGCAAACTCTTAAATTTAATATAAAAAAAAAAAAACTATAAACTTGAATGTTAAATCCATATACAAAAATATTAAATACACCATGGGGATAACAAGGGAAAAAAATCCAAACTCTATCTCAATTAGTAAAAAAAAAGCCTTATTATTTTTCAAACAAGCAAATTATAAAAACGTAAAGAGGGAAAAAAAAGAAGTTCAACGTTTTTATTTATATGAGACATTGTGCTGGATTTATTAACAAAATTTACAATACCTCGCAATAATATAATTGTGTAGGTAAAAATGAGATGTCAAAACACTCGCAATCGGAGAAGCTTTCAGTTATTATTAAAAAAAGAAAATTCTATATTTTGACCAATTTCAAGGCACTGTGACCCCTTAATATAAAAAAATATGTAAATGTAATATCCAATACAATATAATTCACAAAATCTAAGCATAAATGTTGTGAAAAATGTTCTAAATCTTTCCTTTACACAATATTTTATTCTCAGTGGCATTCCTGATAGCAATTAGTGGCCACTAACTTGACAATAGGGGCTACTAAACATTCAGCCTCTATTTTCCACAGGCTACTAATACAAATATTGAATTTTAACCTTTATATCCATATAATAGTTAAGGGAAAATTGCTATACAAATTTAATTAACACGCACGGGAACTAATAATATAGTTTTATTCAATCCTGCTTAAAATGATGAAAATGTCAGCTGTAAATACTTTCAGTTCATATTTTGCTGCGACACCTGCAAGATATCTTGAAAGATAACACAGAAAATGACTATTATTAATAGTAATTCTATAATAAAATAATAAAAAAAAAATGACTATTATTAATAGTAATTTTCCATATGCATTCATTTTAACGAAAAGAGGAACGTGAAATTTAGCACATAAGAAATATTTCCGTCCTTTCTATTTTATATCCTGTTTAAATTTAAAATACTGTCATATAAAAACACTATTATTTGATAACAAAACGTGAAATTTGTATTTTCTCATGGAACACGGAAAAAAAAAAAAAAAAAGCTATTTCATCAAAAGATGCTGAATCAGTATAGTGACATGTCTATTCGGAAGAAGAATTTACATGTCATAATACAGAAAACAATGAATTTCTCAGTTCGTTGACCGTTGCTTTAGCATACAAATAATATTTAATTGAAAGAAAATAAAAATAGACATTTTAAGAAATCATAACTTGATATTGCTGCAAGCATTCCAAGAGATCAAAGAGGGAAAGAAAGAACCAGGATAAAAAAGGCGAAAATTACGAAAAGGCTTTTTCAGTGGTGAATACTGTTGCTTCAATTTTTTTTTATTATTTATTATACAGTAATCCCTTAACATTCGCGAATTTGAATTATTCACGAAATAAAAAATGCAGAATATTTTAACATTCGCACAACGTTTTAAAAAGAAAAATCTTTTACATACGCGTTGAAAACATTTGCAAGAAAAATATAATACAAAATGTATTTTTTGTTAAATAGTGGTGCGAATAGACTATAAAAATAGTAGTCTTGCATTCGCGGAACTATAACCCTTGTGATTGTTAACCCTTTAAATTTCACAATAGAACACGTTCTAGAAATTATATAGTTCAGAAAATCTGATTTTACTCCAGAAAAAATCAATAGCTAATTTCGTTTTAGTTAAATACGGAATGTTCTGTTACTAATTAAAGCACATATTGCTGTTTTAATTTTCTGTTGGGAATTGAGATATACGAATTAAAATATCTCAAAATATTTCGGGCGGTCTAGGGCGGTTTGGGATCCGGAGGGTTCAGGGGGGTTTATAATTATTCAGGGTAACGTTGAACCATAGGATTCAACTATACACCACGACCTAATTTTAAATATTTTTCACTTGAAAAGGCTGGATAAACTCCAGGACTGCACTTTGTTGGCAATGTTCTAAGCTGAGACCTTACTACTCTTTATTTCTACTCTTTAATTTGAAAAATAAGTTAGCAACACCAACATTATACATAATTAATTACATCATCCAACATCCAACTATTATTGTGAAGTACTTTTTTCTTTTAAAGTTAATATTTAATGCGGTTTTGAAGTTGTTTTAATCCAATTATATTTTTATTGTAATTTACAATATATACTCATTTATTAGACATATTATTATCTAAATGTTGTAGATGTGTAATACTTTTTAATTAATTAATTATTTATTTATAGTTAATAAAATGTAAAATAAGAAGGCACTACCCTTTTACCGTACGTGGTACGGACAAATCAGGGAAGAGATTAATCCCTTGAGGGAGAGCGTCATAGATACTCTAATTTCGTGATTATTCTCACCATTTATTTTATTGTAAATCTTGCTTTATTTAATTGAGGCTTTTTCTCATTCAACTAGGCAAAAATTTCTGTTTTAAAAGATCGGTGATCTTTAAAATATTAAAAACCAAAATAACTGCTATAGCTATAAGACTAAATGAGAATTTCTCTCTCTCTCTCTCTGTCCCTTTTTTTTTTTCTAAGACAGTATTACACTGAATGTGAAATTCAGATTATACAGGTTCTGCGCTTGAATTGTTACCATACGATTTTAGGATTCCATGCCAATGCCAACTCTAGCAAAAAGATTGTTTGTAGTAACTATGATTTCAGTAGATCCTGTTTTATGTAAAATTAGGTATATTGGCGATAAAAAAAGTCTATGGGTGATTCTCTAATAAGTGGGTAATTTCACTAAATGATTAAATGAAAAATAAAAATTAAATTTTAACCAATATTTTTTAATAATTAGATACAGCATACGTTACTGAGTAATATACAACATTCTGGCATACACTTTAAGCATTATATATATATTTTAAAATTATTTTATAAATTAATGTTACTACTGTCCCCAAGATAGCTGTTTACTTTATAAACCAGGATTTTAATAAAATGTATTTTAAAAAATGTGTATTTTATTAAAGTGTATATTTTTATAATAAATATATATATATATATATATATATATTGTTTAATATATCATCTGTGATAAATATGAATATTTTTTAAGTTTTAAGAATAAGGGGACAGGAGTGACATTTACATGGACAGAAATGACATTCTTTCAAAACTTTTCAGTTTTGAACATTTTAACAATTTTAAATTATTTAGCATCTATTATTTTTTTACTGTTTTAAAATTTGAATAATCTTTTAGAAAAAAAAAAAAAAAACAATAATAAGATAATGAGTAAATAATTGAATTTATTTGGACAAAAATATTAGTTAGAAAAAAGTGTACGAGAAATACTGCTCATTTTAAATTTATATCATATAATTTGTCTATAAGAAAGTATCTTGAAGTAATTGATCAAGGGGGAGTATGAATAGCACACAAAATTTTATTCTTTGGAACATCCTGGATATCTGGTGTATTTGGCCAATAGAATCGGTTTCCATTCTTTAACATAAAGTTTATTTTAAGGATGTCATCATTTATTTCTTCAATTAAACCGATTAAAAACAAATGTTGTAATAAGGAATATGAATAAATAAAATATGTTGATTAAAATTTAAAATAACTGTTTAATTCTAAATAAAAATTTAAAACTCACCAGGACTCCAATTTTCACCATACACAACTGCAAGCCAAGTTCCTACACAAATATGTTCACTTTCAGAACCAGCAGTTGATACTTCAGTATCTTTATAATCATTGGGCATAGCCTTAAAACAGGGAGATAAGGCTATAAATGATGGTTCTGAACAGTAATTGTCGACATTTTTCATGTGTGTCGCATGTGAAACAGGTTAAATAACGCAGTTAGTTTAACCTTTTCAAACTTATTCGAAGTGAGTTGATGCAATTTTAATAGATTTAGAATAGATGGTATCACTGTATCCTTTGGCTTCAAGTCATCTATGGCATTAATATCTGCTTCGGAGATTTAGTCCTCAAATAAATAATTTGAAAGGGGACAGAAGTGACAGGGACAGTAGTGACAAAATTAAGAAAATTGCTTCCATGTGCATAGTAAGTTAGGAGTAGTATGATTGCAATATGATATTTTGTACTAAGCAAAAGTATGTTATATCATGACAAAATAATAAATAAATAAAAATATTAAAAAGGACAATTGAAGTAGGGGACAGTAGTGACAAGTAATAAACCTATTCTTACCTTTCTATCCATTTTGTAACTTGTAACTATTTTTGAACTCCTTAAAATTGTGTCGTGTGTTTTTCTGGCAATTAAGATGGTTCCTTCTAATAAATGCACCTCTTCACCAAATTTTATCTGGCCACCTGGTGGTCACTATAGTAGAGGTCTGCACGGGCCCGGGCCTGGCCCGTACCCGGCCCGGCCCGCGGGCCGGGCCGGGCCGGCGGAATCCTTCCGAATTTCCCAACGGGCCGGGCCGGGCCGGCAGATTTAGAATAGTTTTTTCAACGGGCCGGGCCGGGCCGGCAAAAAAATTGAACGGGCCAGACGGGCCGGGCCGGGCCGAAAATTTTTTTTTCGGGCCTACCGGCCCGTTCTGAAGATTTGCGCAGACACGATAAAATATGAGCTATTTTCAACGAAAATGGTTTTAACGAGAATAAGTATAAATGTGGCCATACTAGTTTGACAGCATCAATATAAAAATGCACAGTGTATCGGCACCGGAGAATTACATTATGTGTAACCCGTTTTGATATTTTTTTAACTGACTCATGCCGGTCCGAAATCATGCTTGCATTATTTTTCTACATATAGACTGGCCGGACCGGTACTAGACTTAATTATTGGCTGAAAACATAATTTGTAAAATTAACAGCGATAAAGAACTTATGTTAGCTTAGTCTTTGGATATATACTTCTTGATGATTTTTAAATTAATTTCTCAATAGTGCGAAAGTTTGACACATTTTCTGATTAATTTTAAATTGTAAAAGTATAAAAGTGATAAACCTAACTATTGAAGGGATTTGGAATCGAATAGCGTTTTTCATTTTTGGTAAATAAAATACTTGTATAACCTTGTTGAGATATAATAGTTTCTCAAATGATTGCAGGTTTTTCTCCCTTTCCTTGCTATTGCTTCCAAAAATTCTATTCAAAACGCTAATTATGACAGTATTTTATTTGTTTGCAGTATTCTTAAATTGCTTGTATCAAAAAAAGGATAACGCCATTCGATTATATAGTTTCTGAATAAAGATATCTGCTAATCTTATGCGTTTTTGAGGAAAAAAAAAATGAATTTAGAAATGTATCAGAAAGGAGCTTCTTTGAATTTAGGAATGAATTTGGATTTGAAATCTATAATAAAATGATATAGAAATATATTTATAAATCTTCTTTTATTAAACAGCTTCAAAATTAATGATGTTTTTAGCTTTCTTTCTTTTTTCTTTTATTCTAAGCCATATTAATTTTTTAATGAATCTTTATTCGAATGTTAAAAGCCTAAGAATCTAAGTAATCATCAACGTTGTTAATGTGTATTTGCTGTAAAATGTACTGTAAAATCATTCCATAGATATGTATGCAGTATTCTTTAAAGAAATCTTAGTTATATGATAAAAATATGATTTTTTTTGAAATCGTAGAAATTTTAACGGGCCGGGCCGGGCCGGGCCTGTTTTCGCTGATTTTTGTACGGGCCGGGCCGGGCCTAAAATATAAAAAATTAAACGGGCCGGGCCGGGCCCGGGCCGGGCCCGGGCCGAACTTTTGAGTTTTGCAACGGGCCGGGCCGGGCCGAAATAACTTTCCTACGGGCCGGGCCGGGCCTGGAAATTCCGGCCCGTGCAGACCTCTACACTATAGCAGTTTTATACAAGAGGACAGTAATGACTTAAAAACTAGGGGACAGCGTTTCTCTGACTCAAAATAAATGTAAAACTATATTTAATTTACAATAAAAATACTTCATTATTATGTACTTTGGAGTATTAATTTTTATTTTGGGTGGTAAAATCGTTAAAAATAGTTTGTCATAACACTTAAAATTGTTCCAGAAGATCAGCACATCAGGTGAAGGACAAGGGACAGAAGTGACAAATTGAATATTTAAAATATTATTACCGTAAAATATGCAGTTATTTTCTTGAAAATATTTTTTGAAATTGTAGAAATACATTTTATGCTAAAAAAAATCTATATGAATGACAAAAAACAGCATGTATCCCTAAGGGACGGAAATTACCCACTTATTGGAGAATCGCCCATATATCTTAATATTGAAAGTAAATTACAAAAAATACTTTGTGGGTACTCGGTTTTCTAATCATAAAACAAAGCTACTAGAAAGAACAATTGTGATTAGCATATGCAAGTGATCAACATTTAGGTAATAATTTATACATACCAAACAATAAATGTAAAGTACAAAAAATCTAAAAATTCTGTCTATTTGGAATAATATACAAATCTGTGTTTTGCATAGATCGCAGAAATATGTATGTATGATCAGGTGTAAGCAATCAGAATTGTTAAAATTTTGAAACTTCTTGCCATAGAAACTAAAGTAATACAGTACACTCCCTCAAATCAGTACAGTTTCGAACAACAGGTTGTGCGGATTTTAGAATTTTGCGGATTTCTGGTCCTTGCTTTCTTTGCATTTTTAAAACAGTAATTTCACTGTAATTCATGATGAAATTAAAATGAATGCTTACAATATAGTAAAAAATTAAAATAATTAAGTAAAGTAATAAACTAAAATAATAATTTAGATAATTTTTTTAAAATGACTAAAATATTAAAAGCAATGTTAAAGTACATAATCAAAAATGTATAGTTAAATATTTATTATAAAAATGAGATGCATTTTTCCTAAATTATTCAATGAAACTTGCCTCATACAAATGCACTACTGAATCACATCAAAGTCATAAAATAAGGAAGTTTTATTTCAAGTTTAGTCAGACTAATAATAAAAAAAAGCTTGATTAATGCATAAATACATTTGACTAAAAGATTGTGATTACCAGTGATACCAGTAATATTTTTCAGAAACAAATTTATTCTTCCTTCATGAAAAAGCACGAATTCAGCAATATTAACGAAAATTACAGACTAAAATATATATAGAATTAATATAAAAATAAAAACGTCAAATTTTGTCCCTTCATCTGAACTGAAAGTTTTATTGTTTACATCTGTAAATTATGGGTAGATTTTAGGCAGTTGCGGATTCAAGGGAGTCTTCTGTATATCATTGGAAAAGGGTAAAATAAGGGTTTGGGGGTGGTCTAAATATTTTAAAAATTCCGAACCTTATATTTTTATCTTTTTAATGTTTTAAAATTATTTGCCTCTGAAGATGTACAAATCCCTGCGGGTCAGGGTTCGTGATTTTTTATTTATTTTTTTTTTTTAATAAAAATCAAAATAATCGGATTTTTATTTTATTTTTTAATTTCATACATTATTATTATTTTATAAGACTTTTTGTTTAATTTTAAAAATATAAATTTTACACACATTGACATGCATGTTATAAGTATTACCTATTATTAATATTATATAATTTACTTAAATGATTCATATTATTTCAAGGTAAAAATAATGGCTATGAAAAAATCTTGATTACACAAAATGCATGAAAAACTACAATTCAGATGTCAAAAATTAATTCTACCTTCAATATTTAAATTAAAATAAAAATATCTGCAGCACATAAAAATTTTAAACAAAATTGGAAGCAAATTAAGTTTTAACTTTTGTTTTTTTGTAAGTGCTTGCTAGAGGTCTGCACGGGCCCGGGCCGGGCCGGGCCGATAAAAAAATTTTCGGGCCTGCCGGCCCGTTCTCAAGATTTAAGCAGAGACGATAAAATATGATCTATTTTCAACGCAAATGGTTTTAGCGAGAATAAATATAAATGTGCATCACGAGCCATACTAGTTTGACAGCATCAATATAAAAAAAAAACTTGTACAGTGTGAGATCGGCATCGGACAGTTAAATTGTGTGTAACCCGTTTTAATATTTTTTTAGCTGACTCCTACCGGGCCGAGATCAAGCTTGCATCATTTTTCTACATGGGTATTTCCATGAGCACTTGCCGTGTAAGTCACATTTCTAGCAACTGTTAAATTGTTGGCTACCGTTATTTTCGAAAGGTTTGAATGGTTTTATTCAATTAATGAAATATCTCTGATAAAATAAGTCACATTTCTCCGTTCTAAAATACTGGTATCCAAAATCGTATTATGTGACTTACACGACATGTGCTCATGGAATTACCCACATATAAACTTGCCGGACCGACTGGAACAAGACTTAATTGTTCTCAAGATCTGTAGGGCAGACAACATGATTTGTAAAATTATTAACAGCGATAAAGAACTTATGTTAGATTAATCTTTGGATATATACTTCTTGATAGTTTTTAAATTAATTTCTCAATAACGCGAAAGTTTGACATATTTTCAGATTAATTTTAATTGTCAAAACATAAAAGTGATAAGCCTGACTATTGAAGACATTTGGAATCTAATAGCATTTTTAATTTTTGATGAATAAAATACTTGCATAAATTTGTTCAGATACAATAATTTCTCAAATGGTTGCAGGTTTTTCTCCCTTCCCATGCTATCGCTTCCGGAAATTCTATTGAAAATGTTGACTATAACAATAATTTATTTCCTTTCAGTATTCTTAAACTGCTTGTATCAAAAAGCGGTTAATGCCACTTGATTATATAGTTTCTGAATAAAGATACCTGCAGTGCGTTTCTGAGAAAAAATGAATTTAGAAATGTATCAGAAAGGCGTATATTTGAGTTAACGAATGAATTTGGATTTAAAATCTTTTAATAAAATGATATAGAAATATTTTTATAAATCTTCTTTTATTAAAGAGCTTCAAAAGTTACGATGTTTTTAACTTTCTTTCTTTTTTCTTTTATTCTAAGCCATATTAATTTTTTTGATGAATCTCTATTTGATTGTTGAAAGCTTAAGAATCTTAGTAATCACTAATGTTGCTAATGTGTATTTCCTATAAAATATACTGTAAAATCATTCCATAGTATGCAGTATTCTTTAAAGAAATCTTAATTATATGAAAAAAAATCTGAATTTTTTAGAAATCGTAGAAATTGTAACGGGCCGGGTCGGGCCAAAAAAATTTTCCTACGGGCCGGACCGGACCTGGAAATTCCTGCCCGTGCAGACCTCTAGTGTTGGCTGAGAAAAATGAGTTTAGCTGCTGTCATCAAAATACTTAAAGCAAGAGGACACAAATTGAGATGTCATCACTAATTCACTTACTTTTCAGTAGTGTTGGAATTTACACAAGAAATTTTTGAATAGCAATTTTATTTTATTTGTGGAATATATATCATCTTATAAAACAACATTTAAACTCACTAATGAGAACTTGGAATCCCTATCCCTAAATAAAAATTCAGCCAGAGAAGGAATGCTACAGTGTTGCCGCATCTGGCTGATTTTTTATTGGGGGATTCCCAATTCTCATCAGTAAGTTTAAGAAATAACTACTAATAAGTTAATCAGTAAGTTCATTGTTTTATAAGATAATAATAAATATTCTACAAATAAAATAAAATTGTTATTCAAAATTTTCCGTTGTGAATTCCAACACTAGTGAGACGCCGATCAATTTTTTAATACATCATAATTTGTGTCCTCTAGCCTTGATCATTTCGATGGCAGCGGTTTATCAGTTTTATCAGTTGATTTTTAATTTTTGAAAGTTCTAAACCAAAGGCAGAAAACATTTGTTCTATTGAAGTAGATAAATCTATTGCAGTCAAAAGCTAGTTGATCATTAATTCTCTAAGTTTTCTAGTATCAGCCTTTTCGATAACTTTAACAAAAATACCTTCCACCACTCTAAAGGGCTGAAATCAATTATATTAAATTAAAAAAATAATAAATAAATAGCTGGTTCAGTTTTTGCTCAAATCTGAATACAACAGGCCGTACCAAAGTATAGCACATAGTCATACAATTTTATTTTACTTCAACTTGCAAAAGTTTTTCTAAATACTAATAAACAAATATTCAAATATTTAACATTTTTGCTTAGATTTCTTTACTGTTGTAAGATTATTTTATCAATTTAGATCAAGTAAGATCGTTTTATAATTCAAATGAAATTTGAAAGCATTTTTTCCCCCAAACTTTACATTTATTTTACTTTTTGACATAACTTAAGCTTTATCTTTCTGAAAGTTGTTTGATTATGTATATTAAACTAAATTATATTAAAGCACATTATTATGTTTGTTTACATCTTAAACTTAAAAAATAACTTGAAAACTGATTTAAATCAATGGTTTTTTAAAAAGTCAATTGATTTAAATCGTGATTAAAATCAAGCTGATTTAAATCAACGAACCTTGCTGCGGGTTATAGAAAGTGGGGGAGGGGGTTTCTTACAATAGGTATTTTATGGTAGTTATCAGTTTAAAAATTTTACTTTCTTAAGATATTACTGATATCTATCTCCATCCAAAGCATTATATATATAGGTATTTTAGAAATAAAAGTAAGCCATCATTGCAAGTTTGGAAGGATTAGAAAAGTTTGCAAAGTTGTTTAACGTAATATTTTTATATTAACTATACATAATTTTTTTTTCTTTTAACCGTTTTGTAAAATATTGCTTAACGTCATTGCATTTTAGAAAACGTTAAATTTATCCGAATTACGATTGAACTTAACGAATCTTTCTTCTTTATGTACTTATTGAAAGATGTTTTTATGGAAGTTTCAATACCAAATCAAACGTTGTGTGTCGAAAAGTCTTCTATTTCAGAAAAATTATAGATATTGGAACTGACATTATTTCTAATGAACTTAACTGAAAGGAACAGAATTACAGAATGATTATTGGGGCTCTTATAAACTGTTCATATCTGCTCCAACTAATCTGTTCACAAGCAGTGTTCTCGTTGACATTTGAACAACGTTAGTAATTTGGCTAATTAAAAATAAAAAAACATTCGCCAAATGAAAAAAAGTATTAGCAAAATAGATTCGCCGTGTAGCACTAAAAAAATTATCTTTAAACCTTTAATGTACCCAGTGGCGGATCCAAGGGGGGGGGGGTCATGGGGGTCATGACCCCCCTGGAGCTCTTCAAAGAGGGATGTATAATGTAAGTAAAAAGTGCTAAAACAGGAACGCAAAATAACGTCTAATTGAAAGAATTTGCGCTTTTTTCGAAACTGATCGAGGAAATTCGCAAATTTTCCGCGCCTGGTCGACATAATTCACAATTTTTCCGCATCCGATCGGTGAAATTCGCGATTTTTGCGAAGCCGAATCACAAAATTCACAATTTTTCCATGCCTAATCGACGAAATTCACGATTTTTTTGGGTGCGATCGACGAAATTTGAGATTTTTCCACAAATGGTCTGCGAAATTTGCGATTTTTCTTCACTTGATTGACAAAATTCACGATTTTTCCGTGCCCAATCCACGAAATTAACTCATTTTCCCGTTCTTGTTCGATGAAATATGAATTTTTCCGCGCACGAACTATGAAAGATGCGTTTCTTAATTGACTGACGAAATCTGTATTTTTTTCCCGCAGTAAATTGATGAAATCCGCAATTTTTTTCTCGCGATAAACTGACGAAACTCACGATTGTTCTGCAGCCGCTCAAAGATTTTTTTTTTATTTTTCCGCGCTTCATCGACAAAATTTGCGGTTTTTCCGAGCCCTCTCAACAAAGTTAGCGTTTTTTTCGTTCCGAATCGACAAAATTCGCGGGTTTATTGTACTCGATCGCTCAAATTCGTGCTTTTTACGAAGCCGATCGACCATATTCGTGATAATTTCTTTCCTGATCGATGGAATTGTCAATTTTTGCTCGCCATATCAACGTAATTCGCAAATTTTTTCATTCCCGATCGACTGTATTTGCGAAACTTTGTGAATTTTTTGATCTTTTTACGAAACTGATCGACCATATTTGCGACATTTTCGTTTCCGATCGACAAAATTCGCAATTTTTTCGTGCCCTACCAAAAACGATTTTTTCGTTCCCGATCGACTAAATTCACGCTTTTTACGAAAGCGATCGACCATATTCGGGATTTTTCCGTGCCCAATCGACGAGATTCGCGCCTTTTTCCATTCTTGTCCCTGAAATACGCATTTTCCGTACCGAACAATAAAATTCGTGATTCTTAACTGACTGATGAAATCTGCATTTTTCCCCGCCGTAAATTGATGAGATCTGTGATTTTTTTTCTCGCGATAAATTGATAAAACTCACTATTGTTCTGCAGCCGCTCAAAAAATTTTTCGATTTTTCGGCGCATCACCGACAAAATCTTCGATTTTTCCTCGCCCTATCTATGAAATTAGCGATTTTTTGTTCAAAATCGACAAAATTTGAGAGTTATTCGTACCCAATCGCCCGAATCGCTCTTTTTACGAAGACAATCGACTACATTCGTGATGATTTCTTTCCCGATTCACAAAATTGGCAATTTTTGCGTTCCACATCAACTCGAAATTCGCGATTTTTTAATTCCCAATCAACAAAATTCGCGATTTTTCCGTTCTCGATCGAATAAATTTTCGCTTTTTACGAAGCGATCGACAAAATTGGGGGGTTTTCCGTGCCCTATTAACGAAATTTTTCGTTCCAGATCAACAAAATTCTCGATATTTTTGTCCTCGATCGACAAAATTTGCGATTTTTCTGATACAGACAAAATTCGAGGTTTTTCGAAAGTCGATAGACAAAACTCGTGATTTTCCAATCTCCAGTTGACGATATTTTCGATTTTTCTGCGCCCGGTCAACGAAATTCGCTTTTTTTTTTTTTTTTGCGCGGTAAACAGACAAAAAAGGCGGCTTTTCAGCAACCTATGAACAAAATTTGCAATTTTTTCAAGTATTATAAAAAAAATTAGATTTTTTTTCCCTTGCCTGATAAATGAAATCTTAGATTTTTCGTGTCGATCGACAAAATTCGTGGTTTTTCCGTGCCTAATCGACAAAATTCGCGATTTTTTTCATGCCCGATCGGCGAAATTCGCTACTTTTTATCGCAATTCCGTTTTCACAAGATTTTCTGTATTTTAAAATATTTTCATTAAATCATCTGTCAAAAGTTGTGACCCCCCCCCCCCCCCCCCCCTGGAGGTTGGGCTGGATCCGCCCTTGAATATACCGATCTTTTTTTTCCCAATATGTTCTAAAATAATCTAAGTTTTTATAACTGCAACAACGATTGTTATTAATCTAAATTCAACAACCGCTACATATATATTAAAAATATGTATATTCTAAATATCTTGCGTAATCAAGAAGAAAAACTTCTAAAACAGATTTAACTCATTAAAATGTTATGAATTCACGTGGTACGGTGCAATTGAACATAATAGGCAACACACACGCACAAAGAAAAAAAAAAAAAAAAAGGAAAAGCAAAAATTATGTACTAGCAATTTGGCGAATGTAATCGCTTGTTTACTCGCCAAATGAAGAATTTAGTCGCAATTTGGCGCAAAGGCGAGCGACAGCCAGAACACTGTTCACAAGTTCCCCACTTGGCCACTAGAATAAAAGTATGTCGAAGGACATTTTTTCCTTTTGTTCACATACTCCTCAGGTGGTTTTAACAACTAACCTACTAGTGGGGCACATGTGAAAATTTTTTTGAATTTATAAAATTATTTAAAAAATGTAAGAAAACGATAAGGTTGATTTTAAAAAATTACTATATGTAAAAGAAAGTTCTGTTTTCTATAATGAGTAGTTTTTATTTATAGAAATTAACCCTGTTATGAGAAAAAGCTACATTTATGTGAACTGTTCACATCTCCCCTATCCAACAAAAATATGATCTTTTTTTTCTGCTTTGTGTTATTAAGTCTAAATGTAAAGAGCCACAATACCCTGTTTAATAATTTTTAGGGTTTAATCTAGGAAAAAGAGAGTTGTAGCTTTTTGGCTAATTATAGCGAAGAACTTTTAGCCAAATAATAATAGCTTTAGCCAAGAAAAAGAAAAATTTTTCATTTATAAAATATTTTATATACTTGAATATTATTTTTAATTATGCTATATAGAACTAATATGTCATTCTATAAGATTGGCACTTTGAGATTTACACATAACAGGATTTTAGAAAAAATGAAAAAAAATTTCAAACTGTTCTTCTCAAATTAGCATTAAGTTACCTAAATTCTTGACTGTTAGTCAATTTCTCAAGTCAGTTTTTGTTATATTCATGAGACTGAATCTCCTTTCATAATGTGTTATAGACAACACAAGCGTTGCTATAAATTTATAAAAGAAAAGTCACATTAAGAAAATTGTCAGTACTGTCTTTTTTATAGAATAAAAGAATACAGTCAGTTTCATTTCTTAACACCTTGTAGCCAAAACACACTTGAACAACTTCCATTCAAAACAATTTCAGTTTCTTGTTCTAGATGGGAATCACAATAAAATAAACTTAATTTCCTCTATACCATTATATACTATACTTTTCATCACTTTTATTTGTTATGTTGCTAGGAAGCAAATACTCAAATCTGAAAAGCATATACAACATGCATCTGAATATTCATGATCTAGAGCTAGCGTGCATTGTATCATGTGCGTATACAATCTTCATTTTTCGCCATAATATATGCTGAGTTGCATCAGATGCAAATGACTTCATGCTGTTTGAAATTCTGAATACTAGGCCTGAGCACTGACACAAAAATGGCAGCTTGTCATAAATAGATTTTTTTCAGTATTTGTACAGTTTTGTTGAACTTAAATACCAATAATATTTAATAGTTTTCCTCGTTTTATTTTTCTAAGGTTAAATATGCCAAAGAAAACTTTTGAAAAATACTGGTGTCTTAAATATAAAGGGACAATGCAAACTCATAAAAAATATATATGCCTAAAACAGCCACCATTTTTGCACCAACACTCAGGCCTAATATACAGGAGACATATTTAAGACTCCTGTCCACATCAGATAAAGCTACTGGCAAGCTAATGCTAAATATTTTGCAGATATCTTTTTATAATGACACTTTAATTTTCAGAAATGGTTTTGAAAGTGAAAGTAACTTTAAAAAACATCTACAACTAAAATTAAAAAAGTTAAAAAATGCAATGTAGAGATGGACTTCAGCTATCCAATGCAAAAAGAAAAAAAAATACTTAAAAATGTCAAAATATAAATGATATATAAGCAAATAACTTACCCATAGGTTTAGCATTTGTTTGCAAGTGTCTTCGCCTAACAAACTCTGAGCCTTTACAAAATTTTAAAATACTTGCTCTGAGAAAATGGGATAAATTTTGAAACAAATTGTGAATGCAGTATGAGATTTTTATTTATTTTATTTATTTATTTATTTTTTTTTTTGCCTTTTTTTTCTGAGTCACATGCAACAGGTTTACGAAATGTGGAACAATGAAATGGGAATGATGTATCACATTTTTTGGCTGGTACTATTTGGCTAATTCACTAAATGTTTTTGGGGAAAAAAGAGCCTTCAGTTAGCTTTTTGGCTATTTGGCTAGCCCTAGATTAATCCCTAATTTTAATAACAATGTTTTATTATTTGCAAGTCTTAAATAAAACCCATTTTCAAAAATAAATATAAGCTTTTAATAAAATCAATTAATTTATTCTAAATAATGTATTTAAATATATTTTCAGTGCAAAACGTACTTTTCATAATTAAAAATAATTGCTGCCTATAAGGTTTAATGTCTTCCATATAAAATTTAATATTGGAATTCTGGTATGGAATTTATTGCAAGTGCAAAATAATAATATTTTTGCATTACACCTATTTCCATCATATTACTTTAAAATTTCTACAAAATATTAATCAGTATAAAAATAATCGCGCTATAAAACTGTTAATAAGTATGATTATCCACACACCTTTAATTTTGATGACCAGTGTAATTAAAAATGTTTATCGTTTCTTTGTAATATGTGTGTTATCAAAAATTTCATTTATACATATTGGAAATCTTGATTTTGTTGATAGTGCATCCTTCGTACTGAAATTTGCACGTTTTCGTAGGATAGGATAGCTGATAATTTATAGAGGTTATACAATAATTTCTTATGTTAGATATTGATGAGATATTACACATACACTGATATTATATACTGATAGTAAATGTATCCTCATGTTAGGTGGGTCGCGTACCAATAAAGGTTGGGAACCATTGGTCTAGACCGTAATCTCGGTGTTCCGAGGGTTATGTCTAGGTACCTTAGATATATGCGTTATTTAACGTAGAAAAAATTAGAAATCATGTTGTTAAAGCTGT
Source organism: Maratus speculifer (assembly GCA_964019185.1). Taxonomy (NCBI): domain Eukaryota; kingdom Metazoa; phylum Arthropoda; class Arachnida; order Araneae; family Salticidae; genus Maratus; species Maratus speculifer. Next base: position 236,924,643 of record OZ025293.1, on the reverse strand, counting down.
TAATTGTTATTAGAGATAGACCGAAAGGGTTTCGATGTAGATACGATTTCATTTTGTGCCCAAAATCTGATTTTTCGCGAAAATTAGGTCGGATCGAAATTACCATTATTATGAAAATCCCGTGTTTTCCTTCGGAAATTTTCAACATTGCTCATCGATTTGAGTTATATCGACTCAGATGAAACTATTTATTGCTAAGAATTTCGCTGTTTATAATTTTTAGACATGACTGACTCAAGACGTGAATGCAAGGCATAAAGCAAGTAATGGGTATATAACTAAACATTTTCAGATGTTCATTAAAAGCTGCAGGCATAGCAGTAATTGAAAATTTTTAAGTTGAAACCGCACAAGTGTTTCGAATGCTCTTTGAGAAAGTTCAGATGTTTTATCAACAGATGATCATTTATAAAAATCATTATGAAAATAAATAGAGGTGTGTATGCATAAAAGTAAAGTATTTTTTTATTTTTTAATTAAACAGGGATGAGATTCTTCAGACTTTTCTTCATTTTTAAAAAAAATTTCAATAATTAAATTTTTGAAAAAATTGTATTTTTCCCTTAGTTTTTACTTTCTTCTATCTTCAATAGAAGAAAGTATTGTAATAGAAATTTTTTCGACTTCCGGTTTTCGACGGATTTACACGTTTTAGTGGTCAGAGATTCCAAAAAACATGTTTTTACGAAATGTCTGTGTGTATGTCGCCATTCTACCATCAAAAAGTGTATGAAGTTATGCATAGAATTGAACCAATTTTTTTGTGAATGTTTTTGGCTGTGGCAAGCAGGCCCCCCTTCAGTTTTGAAATATTCCGCCGGAAGGGGGCGCTGCAATCGTGATTTTTGTGCCATTTTCAATATTGTACGACGAAAAGTATATGAAGTTATGCATCGAATTTAACCCAAATTTTTTGTGTAAGTGTACGACTATGGCTAGTTGGTCCTCCCTGAATTTGAAAATAATCCGCCGGATGGGGGCGCTGTAATCGCGATGTTTGTGCCATTTTCAATATTGTACCGACCAAAAGTATATGAAGTTATGTATCGAATTGAACCAAATTTTTTGTGTATGTGTATGACCATGGCTAGTTGGTCCTCCCTGAATTTGAAAAAAATACGCAGGAAGGGGGCGCTGCAATAGCGAATTTTATGCCATTTTCAATATTGCACCGCATAAAAGTGTATGAAGTTAGTTCTAGAACTGAACTAAATTTTTTGTATATGATTATTTTTTGGTAAGGCAAGTAAGTCCTCCATGAATTCGGAAAGAAAAAATCTGCCTATCATTCTATTGTCCATTGGCTCGTGCAGAGACGGAAATTCGTTTTTTACTCCAATTAATTGATTGAAGCAGAAATTTAAGATCAAAGTTGGTATGGTATTGAATTAAAATTATTAAAGCATTAAAATGAGTAACTTTTTTTTAAAAATATTAAAATGTACGTATGAGATAGAAGAAAGTTTAGGGATTGGCACATCACACTAGTTTACTTTTGTTTTTGTACTTTGATATAATAGTCCATTTTTTTCTGAATGCCTTTTAATGTTTTCAGTAGTATTACTAATTTGTCTTTTAAATAACACTTTAAAAAATTTTATTTTTTATTATTTTTCCTTAAATTTTCATCTTTAGTGTTTGGCTTGTCGCACCTTTAACAATGAATTATGATCAATTCAATTCCTTAAAAACTTATTTTTGTTAAAAAAAAAAAAAAAAAAAAATAGAGTAGGAGCTCTGTTCTATCATATACTTAATGTGGTTGCAATTATTTTGATTTGCTATTTCAAGAAAAGTATCTACTATTTTTAAAATTACAATTAAAAAATATTCATGTCAGTGGTTTTATTAGGGTCAATCCATTTCAAGTGGTCCAATATTGGTCGCTCGACCATTTTTAAAAAATCTGAATTTTTTTGTACAACAACCCTAACATGATGGAAGTTCAAAATGACCGTTATTTTAATTTTACTATTTTTTGTTTGTGCATGGCGGCCATCTTTGTTTTATCATGTGCAGCGATTTTCTCAGGTACTAGGATACACAAAATTGTAAATATCTCGTCTTTTATTTTCCCAATTGAAATGGGGTTTGCAGAATTTTGTTCAGAATAAAATAGGCTAAATGTATGGTGGTAGAATAATTTTGGAAAATAAAATTTTACAGGTGAAATTTTAGCACAAAATTTAAGATTTTTTCCAAAATCTATCCGTTTGCAAAAGGAAATTTTTCATTCAAGGAAAACTGTCACACTTACACAATTTTTTCTACAAATAGGTCAAAAGTGCGTGTACTCATACACCAAGTCCCAGATCTACGAGTTGATTTCTCTTTGCGAAAAAAATTCCGAAATTCGTCAAAAATTTCAAAAATCACACTTTTTAGGCTTTGATATCTCTGGTGGGGCACGAGATAAAAATCTGAAATTCTGGCCTTTGATAGTATTATAGAATTTCAAGAAGGAGATTTGACTACAAGCGGAGATATGACATGGACAATATGTGAAAACAATACTGCCAAACTATTATAACCTATTATGTAATTGTTCAACAAGACTGTCAACCTTACACAATTTTTTTCTAGAAATAGGTCAAAAGTGCGTGTACTCATACACCAAGTCCCAGATCTGGGAGTTGATTTCTCTTTGCGAAAAAAATTCCGAAATTCGTCAAAAATTTCAAAAATCGCACTTTTTAGACTTTGATATCTCTGGTGGAACACGAGATAAAAATCTGAAATTCTAACCTTTGATAGTATTGTGTAGTAGTGTTATGTATAAAAAATTTCAAGAAGGAGATTTGACTATAAGCTGAGATACGGTGATTAAAAATGTTAATAAATGCTATTATGAGTACATTAGGAGAAATGAGATAGTCTAATTTATTACAATATTTACACAGAAAATATCGTTTGTTGAAAACAGTTTAATAATAAATGTTTAATTTACAAAGATACTATATATGATCAACAAAGAGCTTAAACTTTTTACGAGAGATGTTATGAGTTCGACCAGTTACTGTTGTCAGTCCATCAGGCTGTTCTTTCTCAAAATTTTATTTGAAGCCACCCAAGTCTTGTCATCCCTTGTTAACGTGAATGAAATTCTCTAGGTTTAATAATTGAAACCATGCCAACTCGATCAGTTGCAACCCATTGTCTGAAATTTAATTTTCCTGAAATGTGTACCGAGTAAAATTGCTGCAATAGCATTTGTAGTAGGTTTGTTCCTCTGCACAAATAGTGTATTGGCTTAGCATACATTCTGAATTGTTTAAATCACACAAACCCATTTGAAGAAGATATTTGTAATTAACATTTAACTTTGTGCCATAAATAATTAATTTAAAATTTTGGAGGTACGAACAATTACATAGAAGGTTACAATAGCTTGGCAGTATTGTTTTCACATATTGTCCATGTCATATCTCAGCTTGTAGTAAAATCATCTTCTTGAAATTTTTTGTACATAATACTACTACACAATACTATCAAAGGCCAGAATTTCAGATTTTTATCTCGTGCTCCACCAGAGATATCAAAGCCTAAAAAGTGCGATTTTTGAAATTTTTGACGCATTTCGGAATTTTTTTCGCAAAGAGAAATCAACTCCCAGATCTGGGACTTGGTGTATGAGTACACGCACTTTTGACCTATTTGTAGAAAAAATTGTGTAAGGTTGACAGTCTTGTGGAACAATTACATAGTAGGTTACAATAGTTTGACAATATTATTTTTCGCATATTGTCCATGTCATATCTCAGCTTGTAGTCAAATCTCCTTCTTGAAATTTTTTGTACCTAACACTACTACACAATACTATCAAAGGCCAGAATTTCAGATTTTTATCTCGTGCCCCACCAGAGATATCAAAGCCTAAAAAGTGCGATTTTTGAAATTTTTGACGAATTTCGGAATTTTTTTCGCAAAGAGAAATCAACTCCCAGATCTGGGACTTACTGTATGAGTACAAGTACTTTTGACCTATTTGTAGAAAAAATTGTGTAAGGTTGACAGTTTTCCTTGCGTGAAAATTATTCTCTTGCAAACGGATAGATTTTGGAAAAAATCTTACATTTTGTGCTAAAATCTCACCTGTAAAAATTTATTTTTCAAAATTATTCTACAACCGTATATTTAGCCTATTTTATTCTGAACAAAATGCTGGAAACCCCATTTCAATTGGTAATATAAAAGAGGAGATAGTTACAATTTTGTGTATCCTAGTATGTGAGAAAATCGCTGAACACGATGAAACAAAGATGGCCGCCATGCACAAACAAAAAATAGTAAAATTAAAATAACGGTAATTTTGAACTTCCGTCATGTTTGGGTTGTTGTACGAAAAATTTCAGATTTTTTAAAAATGGTCGAGCGACCAAAAAAATATTTTCTGGACCACTTGAAATGGAATGACCCATTAATGTTCTGTATCTTGGTAAAATAGACTTTACACTGCAGTAAGTAAATAATTTCTGCCTAATTCTTTCTAAAAGTTTCTTTATAATTAACTTAAAGGTAAATTGTATGTAATATATAAATCTTAATAGCAATTATAATATTTATTCCGCTTGAAATTCATAAGTGTTATTGCTCAAATGTCGTTCGCGCAGTTTTCAGACTTTTTAGCTCACAGGCTATCATAGCCTGAGAGCTTATGTGCCCGTCCGTTCTGTATGTATGTGCGTATGTGCGTAACGCGATAACTCATGATAAAAATATCGGATCCACTTGAAATTTTGTATGTAGGTATATCCTGACAAGGCGCTTCCCTGATTAGTTTTTGGAGTTCATTCGATATGTATAAGAGGGGGAACGGGGGGCTCATGCCCCCCGTTAGTTGATATAAATGGGATTTTCATGCAGAATTAAGTTTTCGTTCAAAATTTAGATTAGGATCATTCTGATGAGGCGATTCCGTGACTGTTATTAGGTGTTCATTGAATAAGTATAAATAGGGGGACAGGGGTTCTAATCCCCCCCCCCCGTTAGTTGATATAAATGGGATTTTCATGCAGAATTAAGTTTTCGTTCAAAATTTAGATTAGGATCATTCAGATGAGGCGATTCAGTGACTGTTATTAGGTGTTCATTGTATAAGTATAAATAGGGGGAACAGGGGTTCTAATGCCCCCCCCCCCTTAATTTATATAAATGGGTTTTTCAAGCAGAATTTTCAGATTTCGTTCAAATCTCTGAATAGTTTTGGAAGTTTAATGGTTAAGTATAAAAGAGGGGGATAACTCCTTTTAAATTATATAAATGCTAAATGGGTTTTTATTAAGAATTATCTAATTTGCTCTGAATTTTGGATATAGATTTTTTATATGATAAAGCATGTCTTTGATAGTATAGGAGGTTCAATGATTAAGTATAAAAAAAGAGGAAAGAAGAGAGCTGTTTCCCTTTCTTAATTTTTTAACGGAGTTAACCCTTGAAAATATAAGGCTTTAATGTACAATTAGTATTTGTAGCCTGTGAGCTCAATGCCATCAGTTTAACTGGGCAGTATTCTTTATTACTTTTTTGTCAATCTCATCCCTGATTAAATAAAATCTGTATAATTAGAAACTTTGTTGTTAATGATGGATTTATTAAGTTTTATTTTAAAAGAAAATAAAGGTTTGTATCTAAGGCACAGAGACATATAATTAATAGTTATGTATATTTAATAAATACGCAATAATTAATATGATAACTAGCGAGCTACGCCTGCTAGCTGGGCCATTTTTTCCAAACGAACCTCGGTATTAAGCAGTATATAATAAGCAAAATAATTCATTTAATAAGCAAGTCTTGGTGTTCGAATCCTCAAGCACAAAAAAAAGTAAATTAAAGAGCCATGGTCCCGTTAAAAATATGTGATTTCGCACTGTGGGCCACGTGCACTTGAAAAAAAAAAAAGATTGTGGATCGGAACTATGGTCGCTTCGCGCCCATAGTCCCGTTAAAAATATTTGGTTTTGCACGGTGGGCACTACGCGCCCTTAAGACATTTTTCCGTATTTTTTAGTTCATCAGAAGCAGATTTTTACACAGATTCTGAATATGTAATCAGTTTTTTTCTACTTTAAAAACTGTCTGCAGATGGTTTAAGAAAAAACGCGCAAAAAAAAACGCAATTAGCGCCGGTAGAAAAAGCGATTTTCGGCTGTTTCTTCTTTTAGCCAAAGGGGAAAAGTTCAGGTTCTTCACCGCAAGGTAGCGCAGTGTTCTGCCTCGGAGCTCCGTTTGAGCGCCGTTTGGTATTTGGGACATTTTTCGTTCCGATTCCCAAGGGGTTTTTAATTCATAACTTTTTTAATTTTGGTCCCACGGTCTCGAAAATGCCCGAAATGACTTCCCCGGAATATTTCCAATCGAAAGACACCTCTCGCGACTTCCAACTCGCCCGCGTTGCGAACTGTAATCGGCTTCAAGCAGACAGACAGAGGCGCACGGATTTTATTAGTATAGATTATGCATAAATTACTTTAAAAAATAGGAAGATCGCTAATATTCGGTTTCGGATTAACTACCTGTTTCGGTCGGTACTTAACTATTATACAGGATGTCTCTTATCGTTTACCAATAATTAATTTCTAAACTGTTAGTTTTAGAGGCATAGCTCCACTTGCAAAAATGTTTAAAATTTTGTTCTGCATCACATAAAAATCGATTTACATTACAATAATTACTTTTTAAATAGATAAGAAATTGCAAATTTTATACAATGCCTGAGTCCTATTTTTATTTAGAAAAAAAGTTGCATGTTCTAACAAGTAAAACAGCAAAAAATTATTCTTGTATGATCAAAACTTATTGAGTTATGATGCTTAGAATTTTATGAATTTTCAATGTTTTAATCACCATAAATAGAAAACGTGTTTTTTGTATCAGAAAACGACAAAAATGCGTGACATTCGAAGTATCGTAACTGTGTATGTTTTTGTCTTCGAAAAAATTGAATTTTTAACAACAAAAATTAATTTTGATTCATCTCAATAGAAAACACAGTGGCGCAGCGAGGGGGGGGGGTTTGGGGGGTTAAACCCCCCCCCCCCCAGAGCCATGACAAAAATACAAAAGTTTACACTTTTATGAACCGAATCATAAAAAAAAACTAAAGTTAGAATTTTTTTTGTTTTGTTTTCGAAATCTGCCGCTTTATTGAATCAAATTTTATTTAAAAATTTGACTCGTTTAAGCGGCAGTAATGTATTTTCTTTGAAAAATAGGGAAAGCACATAGCAACAGTATCAGTATCGAACACTGGTCACTCAATTTCGGAAAAGGCCGGCATTCATTTATACTATTGTAAATCAGCGGAAGGCTAAAAGGAATGGTCATTTCCTGTCGCTGCCAATGCCGTCTCGGGTTTTTCAATACTGCACCACTGGGGGGGGGGGGTCTTAATTAGTTGCATCTGTTTCTTGCTCTTTTTTTTTTTTTTTTTTTTTTGGAAACGGGACTGGACTCTCGAATTCCAGGAAAAACACATGCTCGCATGCTTTGAAGGATAGACTTAATCCACAAACATTGTGTTGTTAGTTGCTGTAGTGCTAAGGTTTTTTTTTTTTTATTGTGCGTTTCGCTATGGAGGATATTAAATCCTCTTCAGAGAAGAAAATTATGAAAAAGATGGATATAAGAGATCATTTTTTTTAATCTTTCGAATTCCTTCAAGCATTCTTGAAATCCAGGTATGTTTGGAAAGTATATAATTCGTTTATATTTATATTTCTGGAAAGTTATTAACCACATCGTGCAAAAGGGGGAGGGGAGGGCGGTCGCCCAGGGCGCAGAGATTTAGGGGGTGCCAAATTTCTAACTACTTTCTACTTACTACTACTTTAAAGGGGTTACTTTCAGACAATTTTTTTATTAATATTAATTCTTATTTAAAAAACGCCCGAAATAGGCAAGTGGGTAAACGGAAAAAAAGTTACCTGAAAAACAGTTATTGGAAAAAAGGTAACATGACTACAAAAGCGAAAAAAAAGTGTTACCGGAAAAAAAAGGGACATAAATTGATTTTGGGAAATTATTATTGATTTTGGGAATTCAGTATTGATTTTGAGGATTCATTGGTTAAGTATTTAGAAGGGATCAGGGGGAGGCTCTTAATTTAGGTAAATGGATTTTTCGTGCTAAATTAACTGTTTTGATTCAGTTTTTGGACATATGATAACCCCCCCCCCCCCATCCGTAACCTCTCAAATTAAATCAATAGTTTTTTACGCAGATTTATCCGATTCACTTGGAATTTCGGACATAGGTTCATTATGATAAGACGTATCTCTGATTAGTTATAGGGTTCTTTTGCTTATTATAAAGGGAGGATGGTCAATTAACCCCCTCCCCCCCACAAATTAGATAGATCGGTTTTTATGCAAAATTATCCGATGTATTTCAAATTTTAGATAGATTCTTTCTGATAAGGTGAATCCCTGAATAGTTTTAAGAGTTTAATGAGTAAGTATAAAGGGGAGAGTGGACGGGGGATAATCATTTAAATTAAATAAATGGCTTTTCACGCAGAATTATCAGATTTGCTTCGAATTTTGGACAAAGGTTCATTATGATAAAACGTATTTTTGATTAGTTACGGGGTTATTTTCCTTATTATAAAGGGGGGGGGGGCAAGCAATTATTTCCCCCTCAAATTAGATAAATCAGTTTTTTGCAAATCGTTGTTTTAACCGATGTATTTCAAATTTTAAATATAGATTCTTTCTGATAAGGTGAATCCCTGAATAGTTTTAAGGGTTTAATGGCTAAGTATAAAGGCAAAAACGAGGATAACTTCCCTTAAATTAAATAAATAGCTTTTATGCAGAATTATCCTATTTGCTTCAAATTTTGGATGTAGCTTCTTTATGATCAAGCGTATTCCGGATTAGGTATGAGGTTCTTTTGCTTATTATAAATAGGAAAACGGTCGATTATCCCCCCCTTAAATTAGATAAATTGTTCTTTATGCATAATCAGGTATGCCACTTTTCCGCCTTTTGGCTGATTTCCGCTCTTTTAATTTTTAAAAATTCGCGATTTTCGTTAAGCATTCACGCGATAAAATAACGATTTTCGTCGAACGATCGTTAAATACAGCAGCTTTTTTTATCAAACGATCGCGAATTACAACAGTTTTTTTCGTCAAGCGATCGCGAAATATAACATCGATTTTCTTTAAAAGAAAAAAAGGCTATTTTTATCAAACGGTCGCGATACAAAGCAGCAATTTTGATCAAACGATCGCGAAACGAAACGATGATTTTCGTGAAACGATCGCAATGTGAAACGGCGATTTTCGTTATGTAATCGCAATGTAAAACGGCGATTTTCGTCAAACGATCGCGATGAAAAACGGCGATTTTCGTCGAACGATCGCGAAGCGAAACGGTGATTTTTGTGAAACGATCGCAATGTGAAACGGTGATTTTTGTCAAAGGATCGCGGTGTGAAACGATGATTTTTGTCAAACGATCGCTAAATAAAACGGTAATTTTCGTCAAACGATCGCTAAATAAAACGGCAATTTTCGTCAAGTAATCGCAATGTAAAACGGCGATTTTCGTCAAACGATCGCGATGCAAAACGGCGATTATCGTCGTACGATCGCGAAACGAAACGGTGATTTTTGTGAAACGATCGCAGTGTGAAATGGCGATTTTTGTCAAAGGATCGCGATGTGAAACGATGATTTTTGTCAAACGATCGCTAAATAAAACGGTAATTTTCGTCAAACGATCGCGAAACGAAACTGTGATTTTTCTGAAACGATTGCAATGTGAAACGACTATTTTTGTCAAAAGATCACGATGTGGAACGATGATTTTCGTCAAACGATCATGATGTGAAACGGCGATTTTTGTCAAACGATCGCTAAATAAAACGGCGATTTTCACCAAACTATCATGAAATAAAACAGCTATATTCATCAAATAAAAAAAACCTGCAAAATTTTGCTATTCACTCGTGGAATAATCATTGAATCTATTGCTGGGTTACTTGAATTGGTTTAAAATGATGTGATACATAAAATTCTTCACTGAACCTATTGCTGGGTTACCTTAATTGATGTAAATTACTGTGAACTAAAGAAAAATCATTTTTACTTACTCTTATAAATTAAAAGTTTACAACAAAAGAAAAGCTGTTATTCTTTATTTAGTTTATTATAAACAATATAATTTTCAAAATTCACACATAAAGTTGTGAAAAATGTCGTAAATTTTACTTTACGCATAATTTCCTCTTTTTTGCTATTTTCTGAGTGGCATCCCTGCATAATTATCCGATGTATTTCACATTTTTGATATAGATTTTTTCTCATAAAGTGGATCCCTAAATAGTTTTAAGGGCTTAATGGCTAATTATAGAGGGGGGAACTGGGGATAACCCCACTTAAATTACATAAATGGCTTTTTACGCAGAATTATCCGATTTGCTCCAAATTTTGGATGTAGTTTCCTTATGGTAAGGCGTATAAGCTAATGAATGTAGTTAAAATAGGGAGGGATGCAGCAGTCCCTTCAGGAAACTCTTTCGGGGAAAGAAGCTTGCTTTTTCTTGCTTGCTTGCTTGACATCCCCCTCCGTCGAATGGGGATGTCCGGTAGATATCGCGGGCGGCTAGTCTCTTAGGAAATTTGTCGATCAGGGGATTTCCCGGTAAAGGTTTGACGCAAAAATATTCAAGTAACATAAAAAAGCGAGTTGAATGCAATTGAATGCAAATAACAAATAAAAACAATTTTTCTTTATTTTTTAATTTAATGATTGAAAACTATTATGTTAGAAAACATTATAACACATTTTACCTTTTTTCTTATAATGATTAATTTCCATTCATTTTGCATTTAAAACTGGTTTATTTATTTATTTATTTTTTTATTTGTGAAAAAAGTAATATACTAAATCATTTGTTGTAATTGTCATTTTAATTTACGCCAAATATTTATCATTTAAAACAGGATTTTTACTAATTAATGTCCCATATTACGCATCACAAAATATAATATAAAACATAAAAAATATATGTTATAAACTTTAATGTGCAAACTATATTGTATGTCACGAACGAATGAACTAGTGAATTCATTAATTTGTAGTAATAAAAATAGTTTTTTTTTATTACTAGCTAATGTTAGTAATTAGAAAGTTAATTGTTTAAAAACCTGTAGTTCTTGATAGATCTTCTGGTTTTTGAACGCTTAAAAAATAAAAACGGATTTAAATTAAAGGAAAAAAAAACGATTTTAAGAAAAACAGGATATTTTTTTCTTTGTTACGATATTTATAGAATACTGAAAAATGCTATGCAGCAACATAGATCACAATTTTAAATGCTTGCAAACAGCTATTGAGGATATATAAACAAACACTTAAAACTATTCAGGGATTCACTTTAGAAAGAACCTATAGCCAAAATTTGAAATACATCGGATAATTGTGCATAAAAAATAATTTATCTAATTTAAGGGAGGGGATAATCGCTCCCCCCCTTTTTTTTAATTAGCAAAAGAACCCCATAACTAATCAGGGATACCCTTTATCTTAATGAACCAACATTCAAAATTTGAAGCAAATCTGATAATTCTGCGTAAAAAGCTATTTGTTTAATTTAAGAGAGGTTATCCCCCATGCACCTTCTATACTTAACCATTAAACTCAAAAAATTGTTCAGGCATTATATACTGTGACGACCTACTGACAACTTTAATCGTGGCAGAAGATAGATAGCGAAGTCTTATTCTGAAAAAGTATGCATAGTTGAAAGTATCTTCTTTCAAATGCTGTTAACAGGTTCTATTGGCCTCAAGGGATATGCCTAGAAAATAATTGCACTGGTCCAGTGGCAATGAGCTGAGGGGGACACTGGGATTATTGCGCACCGAGAGGGAAGGAAAGTAGTTGGAAGAGAGACATGTGCTGGCAATGTACAAGAAAGTACATCGGTGTAAGATGGCTTAGACGTACTAACAAGGAAGGTCTCCATTGGGGGCATACTCAGAATTTGTTGAAAAAAATACGAATTAAACTACTCATGTAGGTAATAAAGGATCAGTGAAAATTAGCGGCGGAATTACATTATTAGATATGTAAAAAAATAAAATAGTTTGGAATAATTGGCGTGAAAAGCTGAAAGCGAGGCGGGATTTGGCGAGCAGTGCATTTCCTCGCCAAAAGCAGACGATTTTAACGAATCTGAAAATTGATTTTAATTGACTTCACTGTTAAAAATCTGCAGCATTTACTGCAACGTCACTCCACTACTTTTATATAATATCTCTCTTCTGACCAATGAGAATGCTCCATAGCACGGTGAATTGAACGTGTCATACACTGTTAAAAATCTGCTGCATTTTGTTGCAACGCACTCCACCGCTTGTATATAATATCTCTATTCCAACCAATGAGAAAGCTCCATTTCACGGCCAAGTAACCGTTTTCTATACAAGAGAGGGAGTGTGTTGCAACAAAATGCAGCAGATTTTTAACAGTGTATTTTTCAATTTGGAACAATTTTAATCAATTTAAATTGTGTTTTAAATGATAAAATATATTAATTTCATTTTGTTATAAGTACATATAAACGTATATGACAAAATTACACTTAAAGTAAAAATGCAAAACTAAAATTACTTAAACTAAACTTATTTAAATAAATTGAACATAGAAAGTTTTTTCTTTAAAAAGTATTCGAAGCGTAAAAGCGTATTTTTCAAAATTTCGTTTTTTCGCCAACCGGAGATAAATCGCCAAATAAACGAATTTTTTATTATTTTTTTACGGACGTTATGAGGAGGTTCCGCCGAAATATTTTTTATAAACATATATAACTATATGAGAAGAACATTCTGTAATTTTTTCAGATTTTTCTGAGTATGCCCGTATGGAGACCTTCCTTGTAAGTGAAATGTAATATTGGAGTGAGGCTCCTATGTAGTTGTACTGTCGTTTTATTTATTTTTTTTAATAATTGGTCTATGGTTCTAATAAAGAACTTGAGGAATTAAAAATGTGTTATTGATGAACTTAACAAGTAAACCAACTTAGTAAAGAGAAACTCAGGGCGCGACACCACAATACTATATATAAGCCTCGTCAGAAAGAACCTATATCCAAAATTGTTTGAAGTAACACGTTGGATAATTCTGCTTAAAAACATTTATCTTATTTAGGGCGGAGGGGAGGGGGTAATCGTCCATTCCCAAAACTAATCAGGCAAGCATTTTTTCAGTATGAACGTATATCCAAAAATTGAATCAAAGCAGTTAATTCACCATGAAAAAAACACTCACTTAAATTAAAAGCCGACCCCCGACCTCCCCCCCCCTTTCATACTTAGTCAATAAATTCCCAAAATCAATTCCTTGTCACTTTTTTTCCGGTAACATTTTTATCTTGTCCCTTTTCTCCGGTAACTTTTTTCCGTGTCATTTTTTTTCCGCTTTTGTAGTTTGTCACTTTTTTCCGATAACTCTTTTCCCTAGATTCAGGCAAGTAGATATCATGATTAAAAAGCTATGTAACTGAGAAATGTTCTTCATTCTTTGATAAGATCTTTCAGAAGACGATTCTCACAGTTGCCAACTTGTACGGTTTTGCGCGCGGATAAAACAATCGCGGAAAAATGCAAATTTTATGAAAGGATCGCCGAAAAAGCACACATTTCGTTAATATTTTGTGAAAAAACGACAATTTCGTCAATGTTTTTGTCAACGAACTTTGTCAAAAGATCGCCGAAAAACGCGAATTTCCTGTGCGGATCGCGGAGAAAACGGCAATTTCACAAAATATCGCAGATAAAACGCTGATTTCGTCTGAAGACCGCGGGGAAAACGTCGATTTCGTCTAAAAATTTCTGATATAATGACGATTTCGTTAAAAATCGGGGGAAAACCGCCGTTTTTGATAAAAGATTGCTTAAAAATATTTTGTCAAAAGATCATTGAAAAAAAAGGCCGCTTTCATCAAAAGATCACTGAAAAAATGCCGATTTCGTCGAAAGACCGCGGGGATAAAACGTCGTTTTCAAGAAAAGATCGCGTAAAATTGCAAATTTTGTCTAAAGATCGTCGAAAAAAACGCCGATTTCATTAAAAAAAACACTAAAAAACACAGATTTCGTCAAAAGATCGCGGAAAAACCGGCGATTTCGACAAAAGATTGCAATAAATCACCGATTTTGCTAAAATATCGCAGATAAATCGCTGATTTCGTCTAGAGGTCGCGGAAAACGCCGATTTCGTCAAAAAATTGCGGAAAACCGCCGATTTTGACAAAAGATCGCAATAAATCGCCGATTTTGCTAAAATATCGCAAATAAATCGTCATTTCGTCTGAAGGTCGCGGGAAAACGCCCATTTTGTCTGAAGATCGCGGATAAACCCTCTTAAAGGGGAAGGGTAACTTGCGGAATCCTCCCCCCCCCCCCCGCCAATTTCCGAAAAGAAATCTCTACCAGAATCACCCCTGAAGCAACTCTATCCCCCCCCCCCCCCCAGAGCCGAATTCTGGCTGCGCCACTGGAAAACAACATATTCTGATGTATTTATTTTTTAATCATTTTCACGATAATGATGTGATTTGTCGGGTATTACATATCTCCATTTACCTTTCATTGTTTGGCATGTATTTGTTCCTTACATTGATATAGTAATGTAATATAGTTCCTATATCTAGGATTCCATACCACTATTAAAAATTCTCAAAATTGTTACAAGTTTAAAGTGAGATGGGGTTTTTGCATGCGACCCCACTTTTGAGATCATTGGCATATGAACTTCATACTCTAAAAGTGTCAATATATTGAATAAAGAATTATTATGAGTAGTTTTGATAGATATATTTGTAATAAATGTATGCTTCTGGAAGAAGTCAGGTCGATAAACTTCTTTGTCACTCGATCCCGTGACTTGATCGCCTTCACCCTGCCTTGACCTTCAGCGCGGCCACCTCAGCTTTGAGGCCTCTGATCACACCATTTACCGCACCTTCGGGTAGTTCGGCCATTGTTCCTTCCTATGCTGGGCCCCAGTGTTTCAGCAAACCTGCATACCGGTGTGCCATTGCTTTCGCAATGATTCATTTTAGGAACTCTTCTTTCACACCCATTTCCTACTTAAGAGTGGATTCCAATCCAAACTGCTTATTTTTAAAATCATTTTTGCTCTCAAACGTATCACACTGGCAAATTCAATTTTTTGGAAACTACGCAATGTCTTGTGTTTGCAATTTTTAAACATGCAGAAAATACTTTTAAAAATGTTCAAAGTTGGCGTTTTGAATCGAGTTTTCCGAAGCAGGTGATCTAGGAACGAAAAAAAAAAAAAAAATAGTCATAGTGAGAAAATATCTGATTTTAAATCAATTTCCAATTAATTGAGCGAAAAATGAAACGCGGCCTATATATCTCTTAAAAAATCACCTCAGCAAGTTTCATGTTTTTATTTTTAAAAATAAGTCTGAAGATGTGTCAGAAAACTTTAAGGTGCTGAGGGTGGAAAAATATTTTTTCGTATACGCTCTTAACTGTTAGTTCTGATGTAGAAAACTCAATACTATGATCTAAATGGTTCTCTCAACTGATTCAGGTGATTACTTGGCAGCGCCGAAACTAGCCCTTTTTGCGCCAGGGGCAAACATGGATTTTGGCGCTCCCCCCCCCCCACTTTACACATATACACATTCTTTATATCAAAACACCAAACAAAATCTTAATTTGGCGCCCCCTTTACCTTCTGTTCTGGTGGCGCCCGGGGCATGTGCCCCCTCTGCCCCCCTCTAGTTTCGGCCCTGTTACTTGGTTTCAAACACTCGACATTCACACATAACAATGACTCATGTGTTTTGGTTTCCCATATAAGAAAATTTTCATTCTTAAATTTCAGTAGTGACACAATTTTATCACTTTTTCTTTTACTTTTTAATTTCGAGGTATATAGTATTTAGTTAAAGGGACTGTGAGAAAATAACGAGCTATTGATTATAGTTGTATTTTTGGAGACATTTTCTGTTGTATTGAAAATACTTCAAAGTCATTCCCTGTCAAATCAACGCAATTTCAGACCGAAATCTCCCTTGATCCCTCAGTTTTTAATGAAACTTGGTTTATCAAGTTCAGAGCCTGGCTTAAGCAGGGGCATGCAGGGCAATTGCCCCGGTCCCTCTGGCTTGAGCCCCCCCCCCCCCAAAGGACACATAAGTTTTTTGTTAAAGCAGTGTCAAATGATAAAAAATGACCAAATGTGACCAATTTTTAAGATTTAAGGAGTTTTCTTCTGATACCCCCTCTGTTTCCACGTCCAATGCCCCCTTAATTCCTCACATTTATCGTTGTATTCCTGTAACCGAAAAAAAAAAATGAATTCTATAGTTTCTTAAAGTTATCTTTCTTCTGCTATTATGTATGTAGATGTGTATAGTACCCAGAGTTGGGCAAAATACTTCAAAAAATCATTTTCGATACAAAATACAAAATACATTAGTTTTAGGACCTAAAATACAAAATACAAAATACTTTCCTATTCAAAGAAATACAAAATACATGTATTTTGAAAATACATTTAAAATTCAAAATACATTTGAAATTTTTAAAAGTTTGTGTATCACATTGGGGGTTTTCACAGACTGTGTTCGGCACGGTCAGCAGTCCGGTTTTGGACATTTTTTTAATCCACAACCTCTGACCGGGCCGCCCCAGCCCGGACTTGCTCTTCAGTCGTTCCGGGCTGGTCCGGGCCAGATATCCGTTATATATTTTCCTGAAATATAGTCTCAAATGGACCTGTTCATTACTCTTTCGACTCAAAGACTTTACTTTTTTCTCTGCAAATTCGGGCCGGGCCTGATTTATTCTGTCCAGACCGGACCGGGAATGGACTTTATCCTTCCTAGAGGTCTGAATTAGTAAAAAATTGTAGTACTTTTCCGAATCCAGCCCATAAGTTGGGTATCCCGTCCCGGCCTGAACTATCCAAAAATCAGTACAATCTGATCCGACCCAACAGTTTTTTCCAAATAATTTATGTATTTTTAAATTGCTAAAACTTTACAGTTAAAATTTTTAATTTTATCATTTTTAAAGAAAGGTAAATATATTTCTGGACAATAAAATTAAAGCACAATAAAAGGAACTCTGAAAATGAATCTGTCTAGGAATCCTGTCTTAAGTCTGTTCTTAAATCCAAATTGTTAATTTTATGAAATAAATTTTGATTTATTTTTTGTTCGAAATGGAAGAAAGTAGCAAGTGTTGTAATTCAAAAGTAATGGAATCGCACTCATTTTCCGTGTTTTTACAAACACAATAAATGTTTCAGAAAATAGTGTCAAAGTGGACGTTTTGAACTGCATTTGTGCGCGTAAGAAGATTAACCACTCAAACAGAAACAAGAAACTTGTTTTTCACATGAACAAAATCGCTTATGTATTAATAAGTAATTCATTGATCAAAAAATCGAAACACAGTTTTGTTCCAAATCGCTTCCATAGTCGGGTCTTTCAATTTATATCTTTCCGTTAAAAAATGAGTTTGTAAAATGTGTCATAATGTTTTGCGCTTGTTAAGCAGAGTAGATGAGAACAGCCTTAAATGGCAAATGTGTTAATTCATGCAAAATGGATTTAATAACAAGCAAAAAGAATATAATAAATTTTGAGAAAACTGTATATCATCTGAAAGGAAATCTGTTAAAGGATTTTTTTCCTTTTAGATTTTTAGAGCCAAGAGCGTGCGGAAAAAACTGCGCCCGGGGCAACGTTTCAATTTGGCGCCCCTACCCCATATTTTTCTTGTGACAAGCTAAAAAATGACGTTGGTAGTATAAATTTGGCGCCCCTTAAATTTCCGCGCCCGGGGCGACTCCTCGCTTCGCAACGTCCCCCCCCCCTTTTTTTTTTTTTTTTTTGCACGGCTTTGGATAGAGCGCCAACAAAATTTTTGTAAACAAACTCACAAGACAAACAAACAAACTCACAAGATGGACACTTTCTAAAAACAGTCAAATGATATTCAGGAGCTTCTAAAACATATAAATCCACCAAAAACCTGTAGTAGATTTTTTAGCGAATCCAATACTTTCTTATTGTAAAGATAAAGGAAAGTAAAAAGACGAGAGATTGAAAATCAAAGTTTCAGTTCAGTTAGTTATTCTTACACGCATACATAAACACACAACATATATAAAATAATTGTATAATCGCTTTCATTGGAAGTTTTTTAAAAAGTATATATAATTCGATAGAGCTTCGATCACTACAACGCAGATATAAGTATATTTCCCTTGAATAATAAATAAGATAAAATTTTATAAGAAATATTAAATAAGCAACATGTTAAACATCTTCATTTAAATCCTGGAAATATCATAACGTATAACAATCCGACGTTCGGAATATCATGACACCAAATAATTTTTTGTTGTTTTTTAAGTGATGGTTTTTAGTGTTTAATAGATAATTAGTGTATTCTATTTGTGCATCGCTCTTCTTCATGGTCTGTTTCAACACTTTGAGGGACAAGCAATTGTGCCTCTGTAATGTTAAATTCCCACCGGAATAATCGAGAAATTTTAGTTTAAAAATTAAAAAAAGCAATTTTGAAACATTTTTGAACCAAAGTTAAGTATATAAAATGTAGTTAAATGTTTATAGTGCGAATCTTGATTAAAATTAAGTGGGATATAATCAATGTTGAACTCAGAAACTTTTCTCCAGGATTGAATTCAGCGGCTCCGGAGGGGGACATTAGACATTATAGAGTTCTGGGGGCGGGGGGGGGGGGGTTGTACTTTTTGACTATTGAAAAAGCAAAATTTAAATTTTTCTGTAGGGGGACATATTATTGCTCCTAGGGGGAATGTCCCCCTGAATTCAACACTGGATATAATATACTTCACTGCCCCTCAAGACGTTAAAGACCCTACACTCTTGAACCGGTCATAGCATTAAAATTACTTTAAATACTCATAACATTTTTTCCATCATTCATATTCTAAAACTGCATTTAAAACTCAGGCATACTATATTTTTTATAACGATTGCAAATTAAAAATTGCTATTTATTTTCTTTAAGCATGAATACACTACTATTCTCTTAAAGAATCTTTTATTGATATTTGTTTTTGATTAATTTGCAAACCAAATGTTAAACATTTTGGAACTCTGTACAATGAACATCAATCTCGCTTGATACATAAATAATCTCACAATATACGGGATACATAAATAATTGCACATTTAATAATGTATACTTTTCTATGCTTATAAATCAGTACAAAATAATGTTTAATTATTATTTTTTTAAATTTTATTCTAAAAAAATAATGCACATACCCAGAGCCCTGCGAAAGTAGGAGCGAAGGGGGTCGTCGCCCTGGGCGCGGAAATTTAGGAGGTGTCAGATTTATACTACCATTGTCATTTTTAGTTTTTCACAAGAAAAAATTGGAGTGGGGTGGCGCGAAATTGAGTCTTTGCCCCGGGCGCGGTTTTCTCTTCACATGCCCCTACACATATCCGCACATTTAAAACCATAAATATATATCAAAATAAATATCAAAATCATAAATATATAATAAATCTGCTGTAGAGAAATAATTTTGTAATTAACTTGATTAATATTTTTATTAATAGTAAAATTTTCATCTGAGAAATTTCGTTTGAAATTTTCGTTTCGAAGTTTTATTACTTATGAATTCAAAAAGGAATAAAACTTCAGTTTCGGACAGCAACTTTCGTTTCGTTAGGATACCATTTTATATTTTATATCTTCCCTAAAAAAGCACTATAAAATAAAACATAAAAAGAGCAAAGGAAAAAAAAAAGCGAAATCACGCTATATAAACATGTATCTCCATTAACGACAGGTCTATAGCCAAAACTCCGGTATTTAATTTACTCAATCGTAAATACAATTATTAAAAATCTGATCTCTATATCAATAAATAGAACTATTTATATAATAAAATTATCTCCCAATTAAATGAATATCAGTGGTGGGTTAAAATATGCCGAACTTTGATAAAAAGAATACAAAGAAACTAGATAAAATATTGCAATCAAGGTATAACGATATAAAACTAAAAATTTTACCTTTAAATTTGTTTTAAAAATGCGTTGTTGCGTCGAAGGTTCCACTTATAACGGTAGACTTTGTTGTACACGTTTGGCATGCTGCTTTAATTTTGCCGTTACTATCAACGGAAATTATTTTTAAAAATTTCCCATCTAATATAGCGCAACGTGCACTATCGCAATTCATTGATATATTGTTATCCGGAGCAGGGGCAATATCAACCATTCTTTCACGAGATTTAAACATACATTACATTTCTTTCTGCTATTACATTAGCTTTCTTTCCATGGTTCTTAAAAAGTGCTATACACAGCAAAACTCTGAATGACTCTTCCTGTTTATCACACAATAGTTTTTGTCGTTCTCACAGCAACGTTATAATTATAAAAACTAGAACGTTAGAATTGTACGTGTACAATTCAGCAAAAATGCTTAAGTAAAACAGAAACATTCATTCTAATCCTTATCATAGCAATAGTTGAAAAAGTATGTTTACATTAACTTCTAGAAACGAATCCTATCAGACAAAACAAAACAGAGAGGCACCTGTTTTGTTTTTGTGAATCTTACATCTGCGGTGGTTTAAACGAAGCAACTTGAAATTTACAGAAATGTATTTTGAAAATGAAATGTATTTTCAAAATACAAAATACTTGGAAAAGGTGTTTCAAAATACATTACTAAAATACTTTCGTTTCGTCGGGATAAAATACAAAATACAAAATACAAATGTATTTTGAAAATGTATTTCAAATACATGTATTTTCGATACTGCCCATCTCTGATAGTACCTGATACGAAATTTATGTGCACATACAATAGGTATGAATTTTAGTTTTAGTCACTTCAGTATAATTTATAAAAAAAAAAATAAAAAAAAAAAAAAAATAAGATAGAAGGGGGCCCCCTTAATAATGTTTTCGCCAAGGCTGCCCACTGTCTAAGTCGGGCCCTGATCAAGTTTCCTTACATAGTTACGAAAGAAATTACTAAAATTATTTTAAAAAATATATAACAATTTTATTTACAATTAATTATAGAATTTTTAATTAAAATATGCTGCATTTTGAATTACTCAATTGTCATTTTCTCATAAACTAAATGTGATACAAACTTGGTTTGTATATCATTTTAAAGCTATTTTTATGACCTTTAATTTGATATGCAACATAATCAAATTTATCAATTTTAATTTTTTTAATTTAAATTTAAATTTTTAACTTTAATTTTTTAATAAATGTAACTAAATAAAATTTTTTAATAAATAACTTTTTAATTTTTTAATAAATGACATTTTCAAAAAATTCTGAAATTTACTTCATATTGCCCTTGTATATTGTTCAGTTTTATGAGGGGATCTCTATGGGTTTTAAAAGATAGACGAAATTGAAGTTCATATCAATAGCGAAAATTTTAACTTTTCAATATCTTTATTTTCAACTAATAACAAAATAATGAAAAAGAAAAATATGTAAATACCACAAACTAATATTTTCCATATTTTAAATAAATCTTTAGCCCAGTAGCAGAAAGTTATGATTGCAACGGAATGAAAATTGTTTGCAGGAGTAGTGTTTTATAATTTTCTTATGTATGTTATAAATATGGTTCTCACTGATTAATATTATAAAAATATAACTATATTTCAATTATAATATAACCTAAATAAGTTAAGTAAATAGCAAAATTAATTTTCTTTTGAAGAATCAGATAATGGATGTGTAAAGTGGTTTTTGAAGTTAAGGCTAAATCTTATTTAAAATTAAATTGAAATATGGTGTATTTCTATTGAAAACAATACATAGTTTCTTACCTTACCTAAGTATTCAAATCTACAGAAGAAATGACTACAATGATATTATTGGGGAAAAAAACCCATTTATATTGCCACATATGAAATGGTGATGAAATGAAGGAAACAATTCCAATTTTATTGAACAATATGTGCTATATTGCTTCCTTAAATTCTCAAAACAATTTTTTATTTGTTAAATCAGCAATACTAGAATAAAATGTTAAAATCTGCTAATTTTTTTTTCAAAAAAGGGAGAGAAATGACTTAAAATTTCAAAATCTTAAAAATTATTCGCAAAAGGCTCCATTGAAAATTTAAGTCACTATTTATTTACAATAAAGTATGGATGTTACAGTTTTATAACAGTTAGACCTTGAAATACCAAGTAAATATTATGAAAAAGAAATATAAAATTCTGAATGATAAATTCATGGGTGCAAGACCTCCAGTTTCAGGACTGATTTCAGTCTTGAAGAGATTTTTGACTAACTCAAAATTCTACTTTATATACTTAATAGCAGTTTTGCCATCAAGAACGTTTAATCACCTTCTTTTATTGTAAGAGATCAATTTTTAGCCATAATGCAAGACTTAGAAATTTTCTAACCCTTTTGCATTTAGTTATTTTGAATGCTCAGAAAAAATTTTAGGCTTGACTTAGATGGATTTCTTGTACCCATGGATAACTTTATAACGCATTGGATGTATATCTAAAATCTTGTTGCAATTTGCAACATACTAATTTATATTAAATTAAAAAATAATAATGTGCTCTATTAGGTATTTTTCTTACAACTTCTTTTCAACAATATAAAATATATTAAAATGAACTATAAAAATTACCCTGAAAACGTATATACGTGTCATATTCATTCAGAAGAATTTGGAGCAATCAAAAGCAGATTTTGGTGCAGAAAAATCCGTTTTTGAAGCAGAAAAAAAGGCAGGATAATCAGTTTTTGGAGGATTTTTTAAAAAATGTAGCAACAAAATCAGTTTTTAGACCAGCAAAATCACTTTTGGAACAGAAAAATCCACTCCCAAACGATAGCTGTTTTTTTTTTTTTTCATTGTGTCCCTTTAACGGAATTTGAGTTTTTTTGTGATTGTGTGACAAAATATGCAGTCTTTCACGATCTTGACGAAATTTACCGGTTTTTACGATCTTTTGATGAAATTTCGTTTTATATTCGGTCTTTTGATGAAATCCGTGACATTTTGACGCAATCTGTCTTTTATGAAATTTACCCAGTTTTTTGTAAGATTTTTGGATGAAATTTGCCTTTTTCTGCGATCTTTTAATGGAATTTGTCGTTTCTTTTTTAATGGAATTTACCTTTTTTTGTGACCTTTTTACGTAATCTCTCGTTTTTTCGCAATCTTTGACAAAACTTATTTTTTGCGATTTTATGACGAGCTTTATAATTTTTTGCGGGATTTTTTTGACGAAATTACCAGTTTTTTCGCGATTTTTTGACAATATTTATCGGGTTTTTTTGGCGATTTTTAAAAAAAACTAAATTTATCTTTTTTTCGCGATTTTTTTTTTTTTTTTTTTTTTTTTTTTTTTGACGAAATCTGTTCTAACAGATGTAATTTTTCCATTTTTCATTTTTGGGTGAATTTTGAGGCCGGATCCTGGCCCGGACTTTTTTCACCCAAAAATGAAAAATGGAAAAATTACATCTGTTATAACTAATTTACCGATTGAATAATCATGTTTCAAAATGAATCTAATGAAATCTGTTTTTTTCGCAATCTTTGGACGAAATTAGCCTATTTTTCGTGTTCTGTCCGTGTGCATTTTTTTTTTTTTTTTTTTCCAAATTGGCAAATTTATCTGCAAGGACAAAAATGAATTTACGACGCACATCGCGCACATTCTGCTACTGGGAACTTTCGATATATATAAGAATACAAGTAATGAAAAATTAAAAGTTAGCCTTGATATTTTATAATTCACAAATATATACTAGGAAACACTATGGATCCTTTTATATTGCAAGATGAATTCTAATTTATATTTGAATAAACGGGATATTTATTTTACCTTGTGAGGTATATCGGACACAATATAGGTTACCACCTCAGAAATAACGGTCTAAGATACCTTAAACATCCAATCTGAACGGTGTATGAAGAATTTTTTGGTTCTGGATAAGATACAACACAACCCGCAAAGGACTCTATCGTTGATTAAGTTCTCTATTCAGAGGTATCCACTATTCAGAGGTAAAAGGGTGCACATATATAAAAATTAGAGGTGAAAAAGTGTTTGCTATTTCGGAATGTCCATCAGAGAAATTTGTTGCATATTGATTTTCCGATTTAAAAGTATTTAAGGCATTCTTTTGAAAAATTGAGTGACCCAATCTTATCCCCAAACCGCAGAGTTATGATATTCTTTACAGAGAATCTTCTTCCATACACTGAAATGGCAACTTCTTTAACATGGGATTACACGCATAGACAGAAGCGATTGCTGCGGATGACGTGGAAACTACGGGCATAACAGAAGCTAATGTGACGAAATATCGCTTTCTTGTCGACAAATGAGGATTGGGTGGAAATTCGGTGTCAGTTTGTTTCTTCTTGTTTTGAAATTTATGAAAACAGATTTATTTTTACCTTATTCTGAAACAATCGGAATTCAACTTTATTCTAAAATAAGTGTAGTGCTAAAACAAAGTTTTTGGTTACTATATTTGGATAATATACAGACCCTCATCTTTTTGCTTTATTTTGGGAATAACGGATTTTGAGCCTATTCTATTTTAGAAAATATATTCTCTAAAATTAATTCAAAAATTTTTTAAGGATTCCTTTAACACAAGTTTATTTATCCCAATTGTGGCTAATTCCATGGGTTTTGTAGCGTAAGTCTCATACACTCTCAAAAAAACCTCCGTCTTTTCACAGAAAATGTACTGACAGCACTGCTGCCAGAAATTGTCTGTAGATTGACGATTTTACGTTTATTTTTTTCTCCGTCAAAAGAGGAAAAATATCCGTCACTTGAAAAAAGTTTGGAAAAAATCAATCTGGAAGAGGTGGGGATCGAACTCACGACCGCAGCATTAAAAGGCCAGCGCTTTTCCTCGGCGCCACGGTTGCTCATGATTATTGTTCTTTAAAATAGAAGCGTTCATTTTATATGGGTGTGGTTTGGTGTATTTCATTAAAAAGCTTTTAATTTTGCAATTAATCTCGGAAAGATTTCATCTTTAATGAAACTGTGTCTGGTTTTTTTTTACGTTTAGTATTAATATAGTATAAAAATGTGAATTTTAAATATATTACGTAGATTGTTAGAGAAAAAACATGGATGTTCTATTTTTATTCGATAAGATTTTTTTAATAATATCAATTTTTTTTTGCATTTTATTTTTTAATTAAAATATTTTTTAAATCTGTTCACTTAAAGTATATTTTATATGCGAATATTTATCATAGAAATAACTTAGTATATTGAACTTTATTCAACTTATCCAACTTTGAATAACAGATTGTGAGAATTTTTGAACGAATAAAGAAAGTAATTGTTATTTATTTTTAAATTCGAAAACATTTTTGTCTTTTAAAACTAAATTAGACATTTTAATCAATAGAATATTTTTGTTTTTCATTTTAAAAATAAATTCGAATTTATTACTAACAGACCCAATGCGCATGCGTGCTAGATATAAACGGAATCTTTCCATCATTTTTCGACGTTCATAGACTCACAGAACAAATCACACACAGATCATAAACTCACAGAACAAATACGCTTTCTGGGAGAACAGAAGTTATTTGTGAAAAAATAACGATAACTTAGTGTATATTGACGAATTTTTCTGGCAGTGTAGCTGATAACTGCTATGCTTGTTGGCTACCGTTATTTCGAAAAGTTTGACTGGCGTTATTCAATTAACGAGACATCTCCAATAAAATAAGTCGCGTTTTTCAAGTCTAAAAAAGGCAAGACTGACTTATTGAAAAAGACTGAAAAAAAATTGAGTAAAGGGTATTTTTTGCAGCTTAATGAATGGGTGCTTTTAAAAGTCACATTCACTGAGAAACATTTGGAGCAGTCAAAAATGCACTGTGAAGCAACAAAATCTGTTTTTGGAGGAAAAAAATTAGTTTTTGGTACAGAAAAATTTACTCCTGACACTAACTTCTTTTGTGCCCCTTTGACAAAATTTGCGTTTTTTCGCGATTTTTTGATGAAATTGCCATTTTTTGACGAAATTTGCCGTTTTTTCGCGATCTTTTGACAAAATCTGTTGTTTCATCACGATTTTTTTTTTTTTTTTTTTTTTTTTTTTTTTTTTTACAAAAGCTGCCTTTTTTAGTGATCTTTTTTACAATAATTGCCGTTTTTTGCGATCTTTTGGCAAAATTCGCGATTTTTTATTTAAAGAAATTTGCCGTTTTAGGGGGATTTTGTGACGACATTAGCATTTTTTTCACGAATCTTTTGACGAAATTTGTCAGAAATTTAGCGTTATTTCGCAATTGTTTACCGAAATTTGCCGGTTTCTCGCTATCCTTTGACAATTACGCGCCCCATGGGACGTGTAATGGCTATTTTTTGCATCCCGTCGCCGATTTGTTTGCGTATTTTACGCGCTATAACGCGTCCGCGGCATTAAAGGGCAAAATTAGCACTAGCCACGGGCCAGTAAATGAGAAAAAGTGGCTAGTGAAAAAATAACTATCAGCAGCCACCTTCCCAGCCACTTTTTCATGTGGTGAGAATAAAATTTTCTTGCATTTCATCAAGGTAGTGTTCATTCTAGGCCATTTTTGAGGGGTGCAGCACCCTGCCCTTTTTGAAATTTACAAAATGCACCCTGCCCTTTTTAAAAGTAGTAAAATGCACCACTGGTTTTACCCAGAGATTTTTAATAAATATTTTCTTATTTCGTAGTATTTCTAAATTTGTGTTCCCAAAAATGATAGAATTTTTCCATTTCTTTAAGAAAAAGAACATGAAACCATTCAATCATGTTTTAATTTAATTGTATTTTTAATTTTTATACCATTAAATCACTCAAAATTAATGTTACTTGATTTATCATATTTAAAAATTGTGTATTTTACCTCTTTCTTTTTTCCCCTTCTACAGGCAATAACAATTTTTTCTTGCAAAAGTGCCCTTTTCTGCTGCAGTAGTGCCCTTTTTTATAAATTGCACCATGCCCTTTTTATTTCTAGAGTGAACACTAATCAAGGATTCTACTTTTTTTGTTCGAATATATTTATATTAACATATTTATTTGGGCTATCCAGTTTTAGATTAATGCTTATAAAATTTTTATTGTGTATTATTTTTAAATAAAAAAGTGGCCAATAGTTTAAAGAAAGTGGCCACTTAAAAAACTGGTCCTACCGGCCATTGACCGCTAATGAAATTTCTCAATTTTGCCCTTTACGCGGAATCGCTGGTTCCAACTCGCCCTGAGCATGAAGTAAAGGGCAAAATTGGAAAATTTCATCAGTGGCCAACGACCAGTAGTGGCAATTTTATAAGTGGCAGGGTTGCACACCACCTAGAAAATCTGAAAAAAATGTCAAGGAATTTGGAAATTGGCAAAATATGTCATGGAATTTCAATATTTTGTGCAAAATATTGAAAAGTCAGCGATTTTGGTCAAATTTGGTTGCGATAGCTATGACGGTGTCTCTTTTCGGATACCAAAGATGAAAATCTTTCATAGTTTGGTAAATTCCATTTAAAAATATAAATTACCCCTGCGCTCACTGCTATCCCCTTCTCCCATTATTCACTATAGTAGACAGTTAACAATTTTTAAAACTCATTATTACAGATAATTTTTACCTAGCATTCCCCCCCCCCCCCCCAAGTTATAATGAATAATTATCACAAAACGCCATCTCCCCATTGAAGTGTCTGCTTCTTTTCTTGCTTTGCTTTCTGTTATAAATACAGTTTATCTGGACATTAAGGATTTTGTGATACATTTTAAGAAAATTATAACTTAGCGCACAAGTATTGCATAGCAAGTTATAATAGTTTATTGGAAACTTGTATTGATAATAAATTATTAAATTAAGTACTTCCATTTGTAGTTTTCAGAGCAATTTGTGTGTGGGGGGGAGGGGGGATAAAAATACAGCTTTTACTTATTATCGGTATTGAGGAAATTTGCGTGTTAGAGTGATGCAGTATTAGTTTTACCCGCATTGTCTCCATTATTTACTACACTGCCAGACAAGAATTTCCGTGAAATGTGTCTGGAAAAGTCAGGGAGTTTGTCTCCTGTATGACTAGCAACTCTTAATGGTCATTAAATTTTTTTTATGTTATGTTTCTGTATTGATTTTGTCAAGCTAGCAACTGCTTGTGCAATACGTTGTGCTCGTCCCAGTCAATCTGTTCAAAATTGTTCAGTTTCGTTAGATCCTTTTTATAATAGGCCGGTTGGTAAGTTATTTTTTTTTGGGGGGGGGGGGAGGGGGTGTTTTTTTTTTTAAATTATTATTTATTTTTTTTTCCCCGTCGACTCACCAGTTGGAAAATTTGCCTTCACTTTGCCGGGGCTGGACCGGTTCCGTGGAAAATTCTACTACCATTTATAACTTATGAGTTGATATTTCTTTGTCGAATATTGATTTTCAAATTATCGTAACCTTAAATGTTTTTTTACCAGAAATTTTATATTTTCTTTTCTGCCCTTTTTATAGAAGATTCAACTATTCTATTTTAATCGTAGTGAAAGAAGTTAAAACGGTGTTTTTGTTAGCTACACTGTTCTACCGTCGAAATTTTGGATTTTATCCAATACATAAAAGCAAGCAAGCATTCCAAGTTCATTTCACATGGCATAAAACTTACTGCAGTTTAGTAAACTTAAGTGCGCGTAAAAGAAATAAATGCCTGTTTATGATTTTCTTTTGAATGCAATTATTCTTAAATTAGTCAGTATATATCCATTGATCCCTAGATGCACCACTAGATTGTTGGACTAAATTTTGAAAGCAGATTCATAAAACATCAATCAATACTTCATGAATATTAAGCAGTTTTTTTTTTTTTTTTTTTGGTTTTCTCTTGTTTTTATCTCCTAAATGAGATGTTAGCACGCCGAATTAGTATGTTGTATGAGAAATCAGCATGTAGGGAAAAGAAAAAATGCCTTATGTGTATTATTATGCTGAAAATCAGGGAAGTGTGGTAGTCAAGGAAAACTTAGGGAACTTTTTCTTTAAATTTCTTTAGATACCATATATATATATATATACAAAGCGATAAGTCCGGGCTCCCAGAATTACAGAATATAAATGAAATTTTTAAAAATATTTGATAACTAATAGATTTTTTCATTTAATATATATATTTTAGAATGGCCACTAACAATACCATAAATTACATTTATATGAGAAAATAATAATAATGCAATCGAATGAAATTTGTTAAAGGCGGTACTTTTCATATTGAATTCCCGTAAAGAGTTACCAAATGAAGAAATTGCCAAAAATCACTATTTACAATTAACCTTTTTTTATTGCTTGGGCCTTATTTTTAGTATATGTTAAATTTGTATTTTATTTATATTTTTTGTTTTCTTTATAGATCGATGGATGTTTTATTTTCGTTTTGGCAATATAAGGTAAAAACGAATGCTGAGCTATATTATTTTAAGTGAAACGGATTTATCGCTCGTAATCATCTGACACAGATTTAAAAGATAACGTTTTAAAATTTCTTTAAAAACAATAAAAAATGAGTAAATAGCGGTACAGTTTTCAAACAAATTGCATTGTAAAGTACATTTTTTATTTGACTATGCAAAAACTGAACTTTGTCCATACAGACCTGCCAACCTTTGAAAATTAGATATCGTAGTACAAAAAATTTACGTTAATTTGTAGGTTAGTTTTTCTGATTTCGCGGCCATTTTTTGACATTCGTAAAAGACTGTCAACACAATAGTAAATTTTTTATATGAAAATTTTTAGCCTTTTGTTTTTCAGGTATTTTTTTTTCTTCGCATTTGCAAAAGAAACCTAACTTCATTTTTTATTTTTAGCCCAGTAGAGAAATTGTGACGAAATTTGCGATTATTTTATGATGTATATAATTTTTTCCCACAATCTTAATTCACACTTTTCTATCACAATTCTTCGTTGAAATCCGCATTCTTTATCTCGAAATTTGTATTTTTTACCGCAATCATTTGACGAATTTTGCCTTTATTATATGATCCTTTGGCGAAAATTTTGTTTTCTTTCCGCAATCTTTCGATGAATTTTTTTTTTTTTTTTTCCTGATTTTTCGATGAAATTTGCGTTTTTTCTCCGCGATACTTTGTCAAAATTTGCATTTTCTTTCACGGTATTTTGACAAAATTAACATTTTTACCCCGATCTTTAAAAGAACTTGATTTTTTTTCTTTTTTTTTTTTACGCTGTCATTTATGAAATTTGTCATAATTTATCTGGAAAGATCAGCAAATTTCGAACTTTCGCGGCCAATTATTAAAATTCTTTTCCTTCTTTCTGCGACTTTTTGACGAAATTGCAATAATTTTTCTTAGATAGGCAGTAAAGTTCGAGATTTTTTTTTCGCAATCTTTCGATGAAATTTACTATTTCTTTTTGCACTCTTAACGAAATAATGATTTTATTCAAGTTAAAGTGTTCAATTAAAGTTAATCACTATTTGGTTTTGAGATCTTGACGAAACGCCCGGTATTTTTTCACGATCGTTTGATCTCAATTTTTTTCGCAACCTATTTACGAATTGTTTTATGGAAATTTCGCAAAAGAAAAAAAAATCCGAAGACTTCCAAGAAAATTTAAAAGATACTCGCAGAAGAATCTGAACTGTGGACGAATATGCAGGGGGGAATGCTCTGCGGCATTTTTCATTACGCAGGACTTTACTTTGCGCAAATCGCGCGATTCTGCCCAATATTTCAAACACTGCCTCTCCAGAAGCTCTTTAAAATTGCGCTCCTCTTCTAAGGAAGGGAATTTCTGTATAAATATTTACAAACGCTTCATTCACTCCAATATCCATGAAGAAAGTTTTATGTTACCCATACATGGACCAATGGCCAATCTTTTTAAACTTTTGGAATCGGATACTCTAAAAATAAGAAATTTTGAAACAGAGTCACACGAGAAAAGTATGCCGCGCGGAATAAAAATCGCAATTGGGGAAAAAAGAGCAAGACCAACGTCATCACTGATGTAAAAATAAACTAATAAAAAAATGAGCTTTTGACATGAGCCAAAAACTTGCCTACTCTGATCCTATGCCCCTCACCCCCCCCCCCCCCCCCAAGAAAAAAAAATCAAGTATTAAAATTTGAAAAAAAAAAAAAAAACCTCTTTAGACTTAACATTACAGTCTTCCTTTCTTCTTGTGACTGAAGTGAACTTTTAAGCCTAAAGTATTTTTAAATTATACAATATATTAAAAATATTAATGTAAACAAAACAGATGAAATATCATTAAAGTATTTAAGATTTAGGAAATAAGACTCGTATTGTAAGTAATACATACAATTATATATAAACTTACTTTTTGCAAATTAACCATAGAAACAGATGAAACCGACCAAATAATTCAAATCACATTTTATAAGCAAAAAAAAAAAAAAAAAAAAAACATGCATAAATTGATGGTCTTCATTAGATTTTCTGACAAGGCGAGTACATTTTTAGTTTTTGAAAAAATGAAGGTGATAGAGACATTCTCAGAGACACTTTTTTAATCTAGACATTTTAACTTTCCAAATTATTACAGAGTAAATTACGGTACTAAGTTCTATCTTATATTAAGCTTACCTCTGTTGTATATATTTCTTAATGTTACAGAAAAAAAGAATTATTAAAATGCATTGTAGTAATAGTAATTTCATTTGTAATTGCATATGATTTTGTCATAATTATTTTCAACTGCATGTGTGTTGTATCTTCCAGGCTGGTGAAATAAATCTTTGGCTGGTAAGATTTTTGAAAAATTCCCCACCCCTGTATGTATATATATATGTATATATATATATATATATATATATATATATATATATCAGAGTTTCCCCCAGGTTTAAAAAGGCGCAAGGGCACTTTTTACATTCTTGAGGGCACTTTTTGATTTTTAAGGGCACTTTTATTGAGTTGAATTTAGAATCTAGCGGTTAATAAAAATCATGAAAAATCAGAAATTTTTCATGATTTTTTTTAATATCATAAAATAGAGAAAAAAAAAATAACAAAAATAGAGAAAATCCCAAAATTTCGTCAAAAAAATGAAAAAAAGAAAAAAAAGGTAAATTTTATAAAAAAAAAAAAAAGGTAAAAATTGCGAAAAAGCAGCAAATATTCTTAAAAGATCGCGAAAAAACGGCCGATTGTGTTGAAAGATCGCGAAAAACGGAAGATTTTTGTTAAAAAATCGCGAAAAAAACGGAAGATTTTGGTTAAAAAAATCGCGAAAAAACGACAAATTTTAATTAGACGATCACAAAAAATGGCAAATTTCGTCAAAAGATAGCGAAAAACCGCCAATTTTATGACGCAAAAACGTAAATTCGGAAAATAAAATTCACCTGGCATTAACTTTTCTTTGTGCCCCTTTAACGAAATTTGCATTTTTTCGCGATCTTTTGACGAAATTTTCCCTTTTTTCGGGGTATTTTGACGAATTTTGCGTATTTTCGGGAAAATTTGTCGTTTTTCGTGATTTTTTTCACAAAATTTTCAATTTTATTGCCGTTTTTGGACGAAACATGGCCTTTTTTTTTTTTTTTGGCAAATCTTTTGACAAAATCTGTCATTTTTCGTGATCTTTTTGCGAAATTTGCAGTTTTTCGCGAATCGTTTGACAAAATTTTCCGTTTTATCCTGATTTTTGGACGAAATTTGTCATTTTTTCACGATTTTTAAAGAAAATTTGTCGTTTTTTCGGGTTTTTGTGACGAAATTAGCCATTTTTTCGCGAATCTTGCCGGAAACTAGTCGTTATTTCGCGATTTTTCAATGAAATTTGTCGTTTCTTCGCGATTTTTTGACGATATTAGGCGTCCTGTGGAACGCGTAAGAGCTTTTTTTGTGTTCCGTCGCCGACTCTTTGCGTAATTTACACGTTATAGTGTGTCCGTATCATCGCTGAAGACCTGCATTTTTTCTAATGTGGAGCAAGAAGGGCGCTATTTTTTTGAATGAGCGACGAGGGGCGCTAATTTTTTGGATGAGGGGCAAGAGGGGCGCTATTTTTCAAATTAAAGGGCAGGAGGGGCGCCGCGCCCCCCTGAAACCCTCTGGGATAAACTCTGATATATATATATATATATATATATATATATATATGTGTGTGTGTGTGTGTGTGTGTGTAATAAAATAAAAAAATTTTGCGTCAATATGTTCCACAAATTTAGAATTGAAGCTAAGAGAGAACAAAATGGCACAATTTTTTTTTATTACATATGTATATATTTCTAGTTGTAATTAGTCTAGTTGAGCGATAAAAGAATATGTGTGTGTGGGGGGGGCTTGGGGGGATGAAGCCAGTTTTAAGTTAAAATTGTACTTTTTATGCATCAATTCTCCTTTTTTATTAGTTTTGGATTGTCAAAAACTGTCTTTAAAAGGTACACAAAAAACTTCAAATTTAACGAGTTAATTTATATATACTATATATGCATATTATATACAGGTACACACAGGTATATTTATATACAGGGTGAGTCATAAATATCGAAACAATAGGCTATTTCCTTAAATATTGCCTCTAGACCCATACTTCCAATTGCAAATATTCATAAAAAAGTGAAATTTCTGATAAGATAAGTTGCAACTCCATGGGGGGTCTATTTGAAAAAATACGAAAATTAAATTTTTATACGGCCCCCGTAGAGCAAAATTTCCAATAAGGAAATTATTCCTTATCCATTCCTAAATTGAGCAAAACAAATTTCATCTCCTTATCTAAAAACATGACAGAGGTATTAAAATCCAAAATTCTCCAAAATTCGTGACTTACACCACTTTACCATGCTTGTAAACGAAGAGTTTTTTTTTCTGAATTTCAAAGCGATTGAGGGATCGTCCACAAATTATCTATTATTAAATGTCGATTTAAGAAAGTGCTTCTTATTTGGACATAATAAAGCAGCGTATTAATTTAAATCAAAACTTGCTTTCTAATTATGTTGATCGTCAGCACTGGAGATCTATATGGATCGAAATATCTAGGGCCGGTCCCAAACCGATCCATAGGGGGAAAAGTTCTGCCGGCATGGAAAAATGTTAAAATCTTAACGCAGGCCGGCCTAGAAACAAGTTTTAATCATAGCCCAGCCCAGCCGTGAATTGCTACATAGATTTTTTACTTCAGTGTGGTTAAAAATTCTTTCGTATGCACAGGGCTGCCAGTTGGTCCCTATTTCCCTAAAAAGTCCCTATTTTTTAACTTGTTCCCTAAAAGTCCCTTTTTTCACTAAGAGGTCCCTAAAAGTCCCTATTTTAAATCTATTTTGTGTCTAAATTAATTTTTTTCTGAGATTTTTTACAAAATTTATCATGAAAATTTAGATTTGTTAAAAATTTAATGCCCTAGATGGCAGCACATAACTGATCATAGTAGAAGAAAAAAACAATAATAGCATATTTTGAAGATGAATTTAGGAACCAATAATATTCCTAGGTTACAACATCCTGTGGCCTGTAGGAACTTTTCTTATCTAACCAATGACCTAAGATACCTAGACACCACACCGGCAACCCTTTCTTAGATTGACATCTTTGCCTTCCGTCACGTGACGGAGGGCAGATTTAGCGTGCCAAACCAGTTTTTCTCCCGCCAAAACTCATTGTTATATTTGTCTTGAGTTGACCGCACTTCTTCTTTTCTCTTTGTGAAGTCTGAAAGATGCCAATAAAGCAATCACCACCAAAAAACGGCATCTTTTCACCAAAGATGTTAGATTCGAATCCATGCCCAGAGAACAATGGGATATGGCATCTACATATATTAGAAAGTCAATGATTTTACCAATCTGATCTGTCTCATTCTATATTAATTAGTTTTTTAATAATAGATTTAAAAAGTTAAATGAACAGATATCTGAGAAGAGAATGTACCTATCACCTTTTTCTTTTTTTACTTCTGCAAAAGATTGTCAATAGCCTGAGGAAGATTTTAGCTTTAAACAGGAAAAATTAAGTGTTCCTGCACATAGGTTTATGAAACATGTGTCAAGCGGATGCTCTGAAACCTGCGGCAAATTGGTTGTTAGAATAATAGAATTGTCTCTCTGAGTATTTCTTGAAATATATTCTATCCAGAAAAGAACAATTGACACTAAATACAAAAGAATTGTTGAATATTTGAAGGAGAAAACAATGAAATGTCAGTTACTGTTTATTGTATCTAGTGCCAAACTATTTACACAGTTAATTGCATTTTTCCAAAGGAAAGATCCTCTGATCCACTTAGTATATGATGAGATAAAATCCCTTATCATTAAAGTTGTAGGACATATTTGCAAACAGTCAGCCATTAAAGCTTTCGAGATTGATGTTAGTCAATATCCCTTTGAAAGTAAAAATTAAATATTTCCAAAGGATGTTATTTTCATTGAAGAATTGCTAAAAGTGCTATTGAAACTATCTGAAAAAGATAGATTATTTTTTAAGTGATGTGCAATGTCATTATGTAGCTTCTGATAAATATTTTTACAATAAGGATATATTGCAAAATAAAAACTTGAAATATTTCAGTTGTTTAAACCTAAAATCCAAAAATACTCCAAAAAATTTAAACAAAAATTGACTATAACAGACATGTCACTTTTCCGCAAAATCATAGAATTCCATTTTTTCGGCACTGAATTCTATCATTCTTGGAATCAAAGCAAATATGCATTCCAATATAATGAAATTTTTAGTAGAGAGGTAAGGTAAAATAAGATAACAAAAATAAGAGTATGAACTGTATCAAATTTGGAAAAATTATTCAAAGGATCATTAAAAATCGTGAAAAAAAATTCAATTTTTATCAATAGCTCACAAAAAAAAAAAAAAAAAAAAAAAAAAAAAAAATCAGTTTTCATCAAAAGATCACTAAAGGAAAATGCAATTTCCGTTAAAGCATTGTGGGAAAAATGTAATTTTCGTCAAAGGATTGCAGTGAAAAACACTCTTATCAAAGGATCGTATAACATACATGATTATCATCTGAAGATCTTGTAAAATACATGAGTTTCATCAAAGAGTTGCAAAAAAAATGTGATTTTTGTCAAATGATCTAGAAAATTACTCTATAATTTCATCAAAAAATCAAGTAAAATATGTTAATTTTGGCAAAAAAATATGTAATAAATTCATGAATTTTACAGAAAATCATGGAAAATATGCGAACTTTGACAAGAGATTGTAGAAAATGCACAAATGTCTTAAATGTAAATTTCATCAAAGAATTGCAAAAAAATGTGAATTTTATCAAGTAATTGTTAAAAATGACTCTAATTTCATCAAAAAATTGTGGGAAAAATCTCAAATTTTGTCAAAGGATTGTGAAAAAATATGTTAGGCGTCAAAACGCCACGGAAAAATAGGAATTTAATCAAAAGTCCGTTAGGCGGCAAAAGTTCAGCTTTTTCTTTGCTGGGTCTGTGCCTGCTATAAACATTGTTGTAATTGATGCCCTGTTGGATGAATGGAAAATTTGCAAACCCAATCAAGGAGAATCTGAAGTAAATAGAATAGATTCATTTTGGGCTATTTCTATCAATACAAAAGAGAAAGTGGAGGGCTAAAATATCCAAATCTCTTTTTTTTACTTACCCATCATACGTAGTATAGGGTAAGTCTTGCAATTGTTTTTAAAATCGAAAAAAAAAAAAAAATGTGACGGATTTACACGTTTTTGACACTGGAGATTTCGAAAAACATATTTTTAGAAAAAAATTTTTTGCCGTCCGTCTGTCAGTCTGTCTGTCTGTAAATGCTCTACCTCCCGAACGAATTGACATAGAGACTTGAAATTTCGTATGTACTTAGTATGTAAGAATGGGACAAAGCCTATTTAATATCAATAACCTCGATTATCTGGAACTATTTTTTTCGGACTCTCGAAAAATTCGTTCTGGTGAAAGGT
Source organism: Maratus speculifer (assembly GCA_964019185.1). Taxonomy (NCBI): domain Eukaryota; kingdom Metazoa; phylum Arthropoda; class Arachnida; order Araneae; family Salticidae; genus Maratus; species Maratus speculifer. The sequence goes on along the minus strand of OZ025293.1, from coordinate 236,887,672 downwards.
ATATAAAAATTTTCGAATTTTTTTTTATTTTAATGAGTGATCGTAAAAGGCAATAAAATAACACAAATTTTGCATAAATAATGAAGTTGATCGAATTATTAGTTGCTGAGATATCTGTAATCCTGTTTTCCACATTCTTCGATTTTTCATGACTCTGTATTTCATTCAAAGATATATTTTAATTGGAAATGAGACGCTTAATCCGACGCAATAAACTGTTAGTTAATAAGATTATTATTTTTGGAATTATAAGGATGTTTCTTTTTCGCAATTCAGTATTACTTGAGTAGTTAGGCGTGTTGTATAATTTATCGAAAGAGATTCATCAGCAACTCTTTAATATAGCATTACTATGCACAATAAAAATATACCGGGTGTCCAGTAAATGACTGACCCATTTTGAATGTAAATAACAAAAAAACTGTTAGAGATAAAAATTCGCGGCTTACTGTATTGTTATTAGAATATAAATAAATTTTAAAATATACACTTTGTTAATGTAATATAATAATATTTAAAATAATATCTCAGTCTCAAGACTGAGGAGGGGAAGTATAATGCAGATGGTTCAGTCATAAATATTATTTTAAATCACTTTCCAACCAACGCACCCTATTTCTGAAGCTGATTCGAGAGTCGATTCAACATATAGATTCAGATTCGACAACGTATAGATTCAGATTCAGCCGAAAATCTCATATTTATGAAAATTAGAGTCATGTCTCTATTCAAACAGCCTGTTACCGCCAGCGCGATATTTTCCCCCGAAATTTGAACTATATTAACAAAGTACATGTTTAAAAATTTGTTGATTTTCTAACAACAATACCGCAAACCGCGCATTATTATCTCAAACCGTTTATTTGTTATTTAAGTTCAAAATGGGTCAGTTATTTACTGGACACCCGGTAAATACATGTTTAAATTTTGTTTTGGAATTGCAATCCATTTTATAAATAGTTTTCAAATGTATTATTTTCATATATTATACATGCATATATATGATGGGTAAGTATTACGGTGGCCCCCAACGACTAGTTTAAAGAGTAGCCTTAATTTGTACCTTAGCAAAGCGGATGTAGAGCGAGGATTTTTGCTTTCATATCGAATTCTTTCTGATGACTGGGTCTCTATAAAAGAACGAATGCTTAATGCTATACTAAACATTGCAGATGCTTTAAGACATCATTATGAAAATCATGCTGCCCTAGTACCAATAACTAGAAAATGATAAAAAAAAAAGAAGCTAATTTTGCATATCAAAATTATCGAAGTTACCTAGAAAATGAAAAGAGAGAAAAAGAAAAAAAGGGGGAGGGGGGAGTACAACTTGAAGTGGAGAAAGCTACAGCAGGGGAAGAAATCGGGGGGGGGGGGAGTTGAAAAAAAATATAAGTGCAATTGTAGATCTTGAAAAAAAGTTGGAAGATTTAAACAAAAATGTGAGTGAAGAAGTAACTGTATTGGACAGATTGATCAATGAGGGCAATGAAATATTAAAAATTGCTTTAGAAAAAGGGAAACTTAACTGAAGCTAGAGTGGCACAAAATTTGATTGCATCTGGTATAACAGCTAACAAGGAACTAAAAGTAAAAAAGAATAAAGCTGATAGCAAGTTTAGTGTTATAAATAAAAGAAAAAAATATTTAATTACAAATTTTATGAGTAAGAAACATAAAAAAGGTTAATTTTAGAAATATTTAAATATTTTATTTGGTTAAAATAAAAAAAAAACAAAACAAAAATGACTTTCTTTTTTGTTAATTGTTTACTTTGTATAATTATTACGTTTATTTTTCTGGTCCCTAAAAGGTCCCTATTTAAGACTTTTGGTCCCTAAAAAGTCCCTAATTTTTAATCATTAGGTCCCTAAGTCCCTACTATTTTGTATCAAAGTTGCTGGCAGCCCTGTATGCAGGAGTTCTAACCAAAAATGCATATTATAGCTTTTCGTTTTTTACATTTATACGTTTTATTATTAAAGAAGCCCCAAAGGCTGTGATATATTTATTTTATCAATGAATCTCTGTTTATATGTAAATGTTTCACTTATATTTTAATATCGTTAATCCATATCCCGTGCGTTGGAGACTTTGAAAAATGTTATACTGTAAAACCTTTTAAGACGGAATCCCATAGGAAAGAAAAAAATACGTAGACAAATGGCCTTCCTGGGAGGGTTAAATGGCGTTTATTTTTTTCTCATGTAATATTGTATGTATTTTGTATGAATCAATACATTTTCCGTTTAAGACAGAATTTCGTCATAGGCAGTATTTTTTTTTATCTGGTTTTATTGTGTTTAATTTTCTAGCATTGGAATATACTATTCTTAAAAAAATAATAATAATAAATAAATAAATAAATAAATAAAGCTTTTTTATTTAAATATAAGCGATTTTAAAATCTGTATGGTTTTCGTAAGAATTTTGAACCAAATTTTACTTATTTTAGGCACGTATTAGGTCATTCAGAGACAATGATTTTAATACGGATTGTTCGAGACCGGGATTGAAAATTTTGTCCAACGCAGACCTAGAAAGCAGTCCCTTACGGTATGAAAAATACATTAGGCCTGGATAGGCGAGTGTTCAGAAAAAAGTAACGCATCAGTCCTGACCCTGCCTGGGCCCAGAATAAAGATTTTTAACAGCCTCTCCAGTACGATAAAATGCTTGAAGTTGTGAGAGGTAAATTCCAAAAAAGAGCTTAATCTGCAACTTAGAAAAGCATTCTTTTAAATAACTGACCGGCAGTAAAACAGCACATTTCGTTTTTCTGCACAATGAGTTTTTTCCCGACTATTTCTTGACGTTAAATTATTAAAAGTTAAGAATTGTTAAAGGAAAAAGTACAAATTTGAAACATGTCATTTTAAATTACTTTAGTTTTATTTCGGGCAAAATTGAAAAAATATTTACTTTAGAAAATATGATTTTTTTTTAAGTTATATTATTTTTTCAATAAATATTTTTAATAGTTTTAAAATTAATATTGGAAAACAAAAACCCTGAAACAAAACTAAAATCAGATTTTCATCTTTTAATTAAATGGAAAGAAACTAAAATCCGATAAATAATGTTTCGAGTTATAACTATTTTTAATTATCCAATTTAAACCAGTACTAACCATATGGAATTTTTATAAATTTTTAGGATGTGATTTTCTTAGCAAATTACATGGCTAACCATCACAAAAAAAAGAAAAAAAATCAAAATTCTAAATCAAAAGATAGATTTTTTTACACGTTTCCTAGAACTGTTAAGTAACATTGTCTTTTGAATTGCGCGCATTTCAATTTGTGTCTAATCCCTTAAAACCTGATGAATAATTCAAACCGCTATAACTCTGCGAATTTTGAAGATATGAAGATGCAACTTTTTGTCTCTTATTCAGGACTGGATAAGGAAAGTTTTCCTAATTGGAATTTTTATCCTACGGGGGCCGTATAAAAAGTTAATTTTCGTAATTTTTCAAATAGACCCCCCATGGAGTTGCAACTTATCTTATCAAAAATTTCACCTTTTTTTATGAATTTTTGCAATTAGAAGTATGGGTCTAGGGGCAATATTTAAGGAGATAGCCTATTGTTTCGATAATTATGACTCACCCTGTATATGTACACCTATCCTAAGCTCACGTTATGCACACACAGTGTTTTTATTACACGACTACTCGACACTCTGTACTCGGCCGAGTAGTCAGTAGCCGAGTACTCATTACATAAGCTCAATTGCATTCTAATTTAAATATGACTCCTAAATGATAAATAAAATTTTTTAAATTTAAACAAGATTATACTGGATTAAAATTAGATCTGGATGGAATATAACACAGAAAGAAGTAGTTATCAATGAAAGAAAAACTTGTTGAAATAAAATTATTTTCAATGAGTTTTAATACTTATTGTTATTGTAATAAAACTATTATTTTATTTTTAATTATAGAAAACAAAAGTAATGAGTTACTAAGGCAGGAAAGCATTGATTCATCAAATTATCAAGCTTAATTTAGCATAAGTCAAATTTGTAACATTAAAAATTTTTGAAATGGAATGTAAGTAATACATTGATCCAGATGGTATGCATTTTTTAAATTAGCAAGAAATAAAACTTCAAATTACAATAGTGGTTAGTCACTACTAAAAAAATTATGACTGACTAATATATAATGAGGGCTTCTTTATATACAGGGTGTCCACTCTCAACGGTGGCCAATGGCTAATTTCTAAACCGTTAGTCATAGACATATAATTCCAATTGCAAAAATGCTTTAAAAAAAGTAAAGAATTATTTTTCAAGCGATTTAGGTCAAAGAAACGTTTTATTGAAAAATTACGAAAATTAACTTTTTATACGTCCCCCGGTCCTATTAGTGATATTTAGTAAAAATTTTACATCACTCTATCAAACAATACAAAAAAGGTCTCATTCAACCAACATTAAAATTGACAGAGTTATGAAACTTTAAATTTCATGACTTAAACCACTTTTCTGTAGTTGAAAACGAATGAGTTGGACTGCGCTTTAAGGGAACGTGCACTAAGTGCTTAAAGTATTATAAAGGGCGTCCATTTCCAACGCTGTCCAATAGGTAGTTCCTAAACCATTTGTCACAGACGTTTAGTTTCAGTTACAAAAATGTTATAAACAAGATAAAGAAATATTTTTAAAGCAATTTAACTGAAGGTGCTACCATCGTATAATTTCAGGGTAGTGTTAATTTTTATTAATTAACTTCTAGATTGGTTAAAATAGTTGAAGACGTGAGTTTTAAAATTCTCTTTATCGATAAAATAAAATTTTGGGAAATCGTGATTTTATTTTAAAAAGGTGTGTTATTTTGATAAGCTTATTTTTTGCTTAAAACGTTCATATGTAAGTTTCCCTAGTTCAAAATTTCTATTCAAATTTAAACTCGCTTCCAAATATCGGATCGAGGCTCAATTTGCACACTTATTTATATCCAATGACATTGTAATATTAATAAAATTTTCGGTACGTCCATTTATTTATTTTATAGGACTACACCAAACTCTGCTATGTTAAGTAATCTAATAGAATTTTAAATATGTCATTTTGTAACAATTGTAACTGTTGCTTTTCTTAATTTATTTGTACAAACTTTTTTTTTTTTTTTTTTTTTTTTACTTATATTTTTAGTACAAATTTTACTTTAATATGTAATCGTCAACATAAATTAAAAAATAATATTGTACAAATTATTTTACTCTCAATGTTTAATGTTTAATTTTATATATTGCGTTTCTTTTTATTTCCAGTGAATTTGTGACTGACCCCTAATTTGCAGCAAAAAATATACTTCAACTTTAAACAGCTATTATTCGGTTTGTTTTAATCGCAGAGGAATGGGACTTTTTTTGTATTACTTGTTACAGTATTCGTAAAAATTTACTAACTATCACTTATAGGACCGGGGGACCGTATAAAAAGTAAATTTTCGTAATTTAATAAAAAGTTGTTTTTGACCTAAACCGCTTGGAAAACAATTCTTTACCTTTTTTAAAGCATTTTTGCAATTGGAACTATATGTCTATGACTAACGGTCAATATAATTGCTTTGCTTTCAAATGTTTCACTTCCAAAAATAAATAAATAAGTAAATAACTATTAATATTAAGCCAATCAAAACTCGGGTTTCAAAATAAATTTAAGTGAATGGAAGTTAAATGAAAAAAAAAAAAATTCAAGTTGTCTTCCATTTTTGTTATTTATTGTGGCTTGAAACTATACAATAGACATCCTATTAAATAGTTAGTGATTTTTCCCATGCATACGAGTATAATAAAATTCATATAAATAAATAATAAACTACAGCGTACATGAAAATAAGTAATCACACAGATAAAAATAACGGAAAATTATTAATTTTTATTATTACTTGATACTTGTTTAACATACTATGCAAGGTAGAAAGAAGCAATAGTTTTAAAAAAAGCCCTCTGAAACAGAGCGAGAAAAAAAGAAAGAAAGAAAACATTTTCATCACTTAAAAATTGAAATATTTCTTATTTGTATTAATTTTATTCAGATATTTTGAAATTACTGGATAAAAAAATAATCGAGAAATCCAAAAGCCTTCCATTAAAATATTTCATTTATGAAAATTTCATTCTGTGGACTCTTTAAATGAAGTGTTTGCTCATATGTTTTAAACTGAAAATAGTCAATTTTTATGAGATAAAAAGTTTAAATATTATACACAGGGTTGGGTTTTTGACGTCAAAAACTGGTTTTTGACATGACAGTGGTAAAAACCGTGTTTTTACCGGTTTATTCCGTTAAAAACCTAGCATTTTTTATTTTTCTCTGTATTATATTGTAAGTGCAGCATACAACTTATTTCTAAATCAATTTTTCCTTTTTGTTCTTGTTATTAATGTTATTTTTAATTACATTTGTCAAATTTATTTAAGGTATCCGAACACGTTCGGAGCACTTTTTTAGAAAAACATGATAAATAAACATTGTAACTATTTTTTTACAATCCATTTGAGTTCAAATTAATAATCGGCTGTCCAAATTATACATAAATCCTCAATTTTTTTTTTTTTAATGGTGAAAATGGGAAGAATTTTTAACAAATTTTGAGGAACCTTTTTTTTTTTGTTCTTATCAAAAAATATTAAACTTATTCAAAAAAATTTACTACCAAAATAATCTACGCACATTTATGCCGGCAATAACCTAAAATCTTAAAGATATATCAATAAACAAATATTTTAGAACTGATCGAGTAAATTATTAAGATATTTCGTATGTTTTTCAATATAACAATTCAGAAAAAGGACCCAAATTTCAAAAATAATTATAATATCAACATTCTTTTAGGTCATGTCCTAAAAAACAACATATAGATAACATTTACAAAATTTTATAAAAATATAATTATGCAATTTTAAGTTATCTTTATAAATGAACAAATTACACGTAAAATGCATTTGAAGTTTAAAATATTACATTTTTATGAAAATCAGGAACATACATACTTAAAATTCACCACATTTGTAAGTTAAACCCTCCTTTTTTTCAGCCTTAGCTAATTTTGCTTTTTTTGCCAACCTTTTTTTTTTTTTTTTTTTTTTTTTTTTTTTTCTGGCTATTATTATGTTTGGAAAGGAATGACGCTTTGTTTCCGTTACACGTTCATCATCAATTCTAGCAAAACCTTTCAAAGCATGAACACCAGGATGTACTCCAATACTTTTAATAATATCCAACAATTCTTCAAATCCTTTGTTAAACTGAATGACAGCCATTAATGATCCCAACTGAAGTGTTTGCAGCTCAACAAATACATCTTTCGGTACAAATTTCCAGATGACACCATTGAAACTTTCATTTGTATTTTGTGTTTTTCCATGAAAACATTTTGTCAAGAGTTTTTGATCGCAGAGCTTCATATATATTGGTTTGATAATGTTCATCCCATTTGTTGGAAGTCCTTTTGCATTATCATTATAAATTCTCCCATTCGAAGCAGCTCGTTGAAATTTGTACCAGCTTTCTTTTCCGACAGGACACTGTCTATGCATTGGTGCTTTTGCACTTAGCAGCAATGGAAAAATGCAGCAAATAATACTGCAGTTTGCACACCCTGCTAATCATTTACATTACTGCGGATTACAATGCCATAATAGTTTTGCAATTTATCAATAAAGGTATCGGTCAATTTTCCTCGACCTCTAAGATCCTTTAAATGTTGCAACTTAATATCCGGAAGTTTAATTATTTTAAATATTTTATTAAATGCTTACAAATAATTATGTTTAAAACAGCACGTTGTTTATTTCCTTTTATAACAGGTGTACAGGGTTGTTATGATTTTGCCCAGCTCAAAAAACCCAAATGGGTTTTTTCTGAAAAAACCCACTTGAAAAAACCCAAATGGGTTTTTTCAAAATTTCAACTTTAAATTACATATATAATGTATTTATATTACATATATAATATATTGTAATATATTTCTTAATATCAGTACACCACTTATAAAGTTTATAACCATCACCCCCCCCCCCCCCCCAAAGAAAAGAAATGTCCTATTTATACCATCACAATTTTTAAAAGAAATAATTTTTAGTTAATCTCTGTAGTATGTGTAAGTAACAAACAATTTGTTTCTCATTAAAAAAATACTTTGATGTGTAATCCGTTCTATGTTATACAATAGAAACTCATAACAAAATACCATATATGCTTAGAATCCTAATTTAATTATGTAGACATGTAGAATTACTTGGCTTATTCTATTATTTAGTAATAATAAAAAATACTTACTTTATAAATTATTACTAATAATCAATTTAGCTATCATAATTTTGATTACTATCATTGATTTATATATATTTGTAATAATCAATTAGCTACTTTAAATTTAGTAATAAGTACATTTTTTTCAAGCATTCTGAACCACCTCCAATAACCCCCAAAAACTTGAAAAAACCCGAAAAACCCTGAAAAAACCTCCAAAAACCCTGAAAAAACCCCCAAAACCCTGAAAAAACACAGTGGGTTGGGTTTTTTCTGAAAAAACCCGGGTATTTAACAACCCTGCAGGTGTATGGCTCTTTAAACACCCACTCCTTGTGGTTTAAAAGCTCATTTTGAGAGCTTTTTTGGTTTCGTCTGTATCTTAAAAAATGGCTGAGTTATAGTACTTAGAATTTCTAGTATTGCTCACATTTTGAAATGATCTGATTTTCGTCACGTGATTACACGCGTATTTATAGACAGATTTGGATGTAACGTGGTGAACATAGTACATACCGATGCATGGACCGAGTTCTTTGGCCAGTTCCATCCGCCATCTTGTTTCAAATGGCAGAATATTATTTTTTTTTTAAATTTTAAAATTAGGTATAAAATAGTAACAAATTGAAAAAGATTTTTTTGTGTGTTTGACCTTGATACAAGGATTCCAGAGCATTACTTTCTTCATCTATATCTTGAAAAATGGCTGAGTTATAGCATTTTTAATTTCCAGTGTGGTTGACATTTTGAAATGGTCAGAAATTTGTCATGCGATAATACGCATATTTATAAATTGATTTTTATATAACTCCGTGTATACATATTACCTACCAATGTCTTAACCGAGTTAAATTCACTGCCCAACTTCATCCGCTATCTTGTTTCAAAATGGTGGCAATTTAAGTTTGTCAAAAAAACTTTTAAATATATAATGATGTACAAACAAAAAATTAAAAATTGAAAAAAAGTTTTTTGTGAATCCGCAATACTTTTTGTCTTTACCTTAAATTAGGGATGCACAACCTATGGCCCGCGAGCCAAAAGTGGCCCGCGATGAGTTAATGTGTGGCCCGCGAACTTCGTCAATTTACAATTAGGAAAAATTGCAATTTTTATGAAAAAAGTCGCAGAAAAAAATTGTAAATTTCATCAATTTACCGCAGAAAAATATAAAATTTTGTCAGTCACTTAAGAATAGCAAATTTCTTTGATCGGGCACAGAAAAATCGCGAATTTCATTGACCAAGTGCGGAAAGATCGCACATTTCGTTCATCAGGTGTGAAAAAATCGCGAATTTTGTTCATGAAAGTCGGAAAAATGGCAAATTTAGCCGATCGGACACGGAAAAATCGAGACCTTTTGTCAATCAGGCAAGGAAAAATAGCGAATTTTGTCGATCGGACGCGAAAAATCGCACATTTCATTCATCGGACAAGAAAACGTCGTCAGATTTGTTGATGATGCATGAAAAAATTGCAATTTAAACTCATCGGTTGCGGGGAAATCGGATGTTTTTTCGGTTTATCAAATGAAAAAATGCGAATTTCCTTGATCGGGAATGAAAATTTAGCGAATTTTGTAGATGAGGGTTGATAAGACACGGCAAAATCGCGAATTTGTGGTGATGCTCGGAATAATTGAAAATTTCGTTGATCAGCTTCGAAACAATCACGAATTTTGTAAATTTATCAAGAGAAAAAAAATCACGAATTTCATCTTGCCGCGTAAAAAAATGCAATCAAAAATGCGTCAAAATAGTTTAAAATCGCGAGTTTTATTGATCGGGTTCCGAAAAATTGGGAATTTCATTGGTCAGACACGGAAATATCGTGAATTTTTTCGATTCCACGCGGAAAAATTGCAAATTTCGTCGATCAGGCTCAAATAAAATCGCGAATTTCGTCTAACCCGTGCAGAAAAAACAGGAATTTTGTCAATCAGGCAAAGAAAACGGCGAATTTCGTCGACCGACTTTGCAAAAATCTCAAATTTCGTCGATCAGGTTCGTAAAAATTGCAAATTAAGTCAATCGGCTTTATAAAAATCGCGTTTGTCGATAAGGTTTGTAAAAATAGCAAATTTTATCAATAATGCGAAAAAAAATTGCAAATTTCGTCGATCAGCTTCATAGAAATCGCGAATTTCGTCGATTGGCCTTGAAAACTCGTGAATTTGATGATCAATTTCGTATAAATCGCTAATTTTACTGATCAGGTGCCGAAATTTTGTGGGTTTTCTCAATCGGCTTGGTAAAAGTCGCGAATTTTGTCGATCAAGCTAAGGAAAATCGCAAATTTGTGAGATCAACTTTGTAAAAATCGCGAGTTTATTTATCAGTTTCGTAAAAATCGGGAATTTCATTCATAGGCTTCGTAAAAATCGCGAATTTCGTCCATTGGCTTTGTAAAAATCGCGAGTTTTGACGATCGATCACCTTCCCCCAAATCGATAATTTCGTCGATCAGGCGAAGAAAAATCGCGAATTTTATCGATCATGTGAAGAAAAATTGCGAATTTCGTCAATAGTCAGACATGCTACAGGCTCAGCAAGAAAAAAGCTGAACTTTCACGGCCTCACAGACTTTTGGAGAAATCTGCGTTTTTCTGCAATTTTTTTAACGAAATTAGCATTTTCCCGCGACTAATTGACGAAAATCGCACCTTTTCTCCTACAGCCTTTTTAATGAAATTTGCATTTCTCCAAAATCCTTTTGCGAAATTCGCGCTTTTTCGTCAAAATTTGCGTATTTTCCGCGATCTTACGTCAACATTTGCGCAGTTTCCGGTCAAAATTTGCACATTTTCCGCGATCTTCAGTCAAAATTTGCGTATTTTCCGCGATCTTTCGTCAACATGCGTATTTTCCGCGATCTTTCGTCAAAATTCGCGCATTTTCCGCGATCTTTCGTCAAAATTCGCGTATTTTCCGCGATCTTTCGTCAAAATTCGCGTATTTTCCGCGATCTTTCGTCAAAATTCGCGTATTTTCCGCGATCTTTCGTCAAAAATTGCATATTTTCCGCGATCTTTCGTCAACATTTACGTATTTTTCATGATATTTCGTCAAAATTTGTGTGTTTTCCGCGATCTTTTGTCGACATATGTGTATTTTCTGCGATCTTTCGTTAAAATTTCCGTATTTTCCGTGATTTTTCGTCAAAATTTGGGTATTTTTTGCGATCTTTCTACAAAATTGAAGCATTTTCCGCGATCTTTCGATAAAATACGATTATTTATCACGATTATTTGACAAAATTACAGTATTTTTCCGCAACCTGTACACAAAAGGCGTGTTTTCCCAGCAATATTTTGACGAAAATTGTGTCTTGTTCATGATCATTTAACAAAAATCGTGTTTTTTTTCTCGCGATCCTCTGAAGAAAATAGTATATTTTCCGTGATCGTTTGAAGATTTTATAGGTTTTTTTCGATCCTTTGGAGAAATTTGCGTTTTTTCCGCAATCCTTTGAAGAAATTTTCTTAATCTAGCGCCGTTTGACTCGCGTTTTTGTTGTATTATTTCATCGTTACCCCCCCCCCCCTACATATAAATGACATCAAATTTTAATGCATATTTGCATTGATCCCAGGGATAATAAAATTAGTCGCCGAAAAAGCGGAATTCCGCGTTTCCGCGGAAAAGTAGCATGTCTGCAATAGCCTAAATAAAAATCGCTAATTTTGTTGATTAAGCGCGAAAAAATTGTGAATTTTGTTGATCAGATCTGAAATAAATATGAAATTTCTCGATCGGCTTCGTAAAAATCATGAATTGTCGTCGATCGGCCTCGTAAAAATCACAAATTTCGTCAATCGACTTCATAAAAATCGATAATTTCGTCGATAAGCCGCAGAAAAATCGCAAATTTTATCGATCATGCGAAGAAAAATGGCGAATTTCGCCGATCAGCTTTATAGCAATAGTAAATTTAGTCAATTGGCTTCGTAAAAATCACGAATTTCGACGATCGGTTTCGTAAAAATCGCGAATTTCATCGATCGTCTTCATAAAAGTCGATAATTTTATCGATCAGCCGCAGAAAAATCGCGAATTTTATCGATTCTACGAAGAAAAATGGCGAAATTCGCCGATCAGCTTTGTAAAAATCGTGAATTCCATTGATCGGCTTCGTAAAAATTGCGAATATCTTCGATCAGTTTCGTAAAATTCGCGAATTTCATCAATCAGCGTCGTAACAATCGATACTTTCGTCGATCAACCGCATAAAAATCGCGAGTTTTATTGATCATGCGAAGAAAAATCGCAAATTTCGCCGATCAGTTTTGTAAAAGTCGCAAATTTCGTCGATCGACCTTGTAAAAATCTTGTTTATTTCGTCGATCTGCTTCGTAAAAATAGCAAATTTTCTTGATTGGTTCCGTAAGGATCGCAAATTTTTTTTGATAAGGCACGGAAAGATTGAATTTTTTCGATCAGTTTCATAAAAATTTCGAATTTTCTCGATTATTTTTGTAAATAGCCCAAATTTGGTTGATCAGGCATGAAAAGCTGCAAATTTTGCCAACTGGACGTTGAAAAAACCGGGAATTTCAGTGATGAGGCAAGAAAAAAATCTTGTTGATCGGCTCCTTCCCTCTCCTTTATCCAATAATAAGTTATATATAAAGTTCACATTTTTTTGGTGCACCAGCCATCTTTGTTTTTTTAGCAATATTAATAAAACAAAATTTACTCTCTTGAATAAAGTCAAGGAGTAGGTACTATTACATCTTAAGAATAATCCTTGCTATATCTGTTATATATACAAATGTAAAAACTGCTGGTATATCCTTAAAACTAAATTGCATATCTTCACTGGTTAAGCAAACCTAAAGGGATATCTCCCCCACTTCCCTCTAAAAACATATTTTTTATCCGATTATAGGCCACAGATCACCTTTGAAATTGAATTCTCTCCATGTTATTGATGTGGCCCTCGACTACACAGACATATTTGTAAGTGGCCCTTCTCTTGAAAAGGTTGTGCACCCCTACCTTAAATAAAGCTTGAGATATAGCAGTTTAAATTCCTAATGTGGGTGACATTTTTTTTTAAAATTAATTTGCCCGCGACAGCACTCGTGTATATTAATCGAATTCGATGCAAATGAAGATTTCGACCAAGCTCATTGGTTTGTTTTACCCATCATGTAGTTTTAAAATGGCATACACTTCATGATATCGTATAAATCGCTTAAAATAAAATCAGCTTGAATAAAATAACTAATGCAAAAAAAATTACTTAAAAATGTCAAAATGCGAAAGAGTTATTAGAAAAATGCTTCCCCATAGCAATAGCATTAGCTCGCGAGCGTTTCCTCGGCTAGGGCTAGGGACAGGGGGTATATTACCAAAGACTATGAGTAAACTCTCTCATAAGATTATATATATGCCTCTTATAAGCATTTTAGATCTCTACTGTCCTAATCTCTAGTTCATAGGCGGTGACAAATAAAATTTGGTGGTTTTCATATCCTTAATATAGTAAATAATTTCCGTAGTGGAGAGGAGACATGAATTGTTAATCAAAAAGGTTGTTGAGCTTGGACTGCTTCTTTTCAATGAGTTTGATTCTGTCACTCATGCATTGAAACATTGTCAGTTATACAATTTCGAAGTAAATGAAAATTAAAATTATATCTAGTTAATTAATGAATGTAATTATTAATTAGTTTTTAAATGTTACATTTTTTCAACACATTAAGAAGGATCGCCTTCCCCGTTAGTCAGAAAGTTAACAATGAATCTCGTCTTCTTGAAAATATTCGTTGATCTTGTAATACAAAATAGGGAAACATATCGATTTGTCGAAATATAATGAGGAAATCTTTAGAAGATAGAAAGATTAACCTGTATGCTTTCGTCTATGAGGGTGCACGAAAGCCAGTGTTGAATCCAGGAAGTGGCCCGGAAGAGGACATTCCCCACCCGGAGCAATAAGATGCCCCTTCCTGAAGATTTGAGTTTTTTTTTTTTTCAATGGTAAAGAAAAAAGAATGCAATCCCCCCCCTCCCCCCCTGGAGTAACAGAAATTCCTCCCGTAGAAAAGTACCTGAATTCAACACTGACGAATGGATACACATTTAATGAGAAGAACGAGTATTGCGCATTTACATCTTGAGCGGCAATAACCCTGTCAAATCACTTGACAAAGCTAAGATATTCGACCTGTATGTCTACATGCAATGACTTTGCCTATTGTCCCTAGATTACGAAACATATGCCATAAATAAAATCGTGGTCGGATCATTAAAAAAATAAAATAAAGAAGATGGGGGGAGTGGTAACAGCCCCTCCTCAATTCTTCTGGACAGGGAGGGTCTTCACCTTGGCTCGACGGCTCTCAAGGACGGCGGGGGTCAGGGGTCGACTAGGAATCGTGTGTGCGCGGATTGACTGCTACTTTTCCCCGAGGGGAGGCAGGTATATCGGCCCAGGTATGCAGCCTGTGGTATGACTTGCCTATGGAAAGGGAACAGAAGCACAAATTTCAACAGATATCGTTTACAGGTCCGCAATACTAAATTTCACTTGTGTGTTTGTTGCTTGGATGACATTTCAATGGAAGTGTTGTTCTAATCCCCGTATTCAAGTGTAGTGTGAAAATCACTGATATTCGTCTATGGGACAGCTTTATGTGATAAGTTTTTAATGACACTTGATATGCTGCTTAATTAAAGCCAATTTTAGCGAGAAGTTGCTGATGTAACGGTGTTTATTAACATGGCAAAATATTTATTTACATTCTTTAATGAGATTTATTAAATAAATCTTTATTGGTAGACCAGTTATACTGAAGATGGTGATTTAATTTTAATAGATTCGCAAATTAAGAAATAATAATAAAATTAAAACGAAAAAATCATATTTAAATATTTGTGTAATTTTATGCTATCAATATACACTTTTATATACTTAAGCTAACAAATATCTGATAAAATGTAGCAATGTCCAGCCTTCTTTGCTCTGTATTTCCGGGGATCTGAGTTAACCGTTTAATTGATCAATGTCTTAAAAACTTTTAAATAATGACTATATTTTTCTTGTCTTTTACAGAATTTTTAATCTTTTATCATCGGTTTTTCAAAACAGAAAATTTT
This sequence comes from Maratus speculifer, assembly GCA_964019185.1. Taxonomy (NCBI): domain Eukaryota; kingdom Metazoa; phylum Arthropoda; class Arachnida; order Araneae; family Salticidae; genus Maratus; species Maratus speculifer. The sequence continues at coordinate 236,872,298 of OZ025293.1, read as the reverse complement.
CCCTAAATGAATAAGAAAAAATGCTCGGATTAAATAATGCAAAATTTACGATAATAATTTACTGGTGAGAATAATAAATCATGATTGCCAAAAACACGTTGCCCGTATGACGTACGGATAACACGGAAGCGGTTAAGGGGGTCCGGGGCACAAAAATTCTGAAACTTTCTAAAATTGTGTTATTGCATTAAAAAAAAATTTCCTTTGTTTTAATACATAAAATGACGTTTAAATCGTATTTCTATCTTAATTAAATGAGAAATTATTATTAGTTGCGTTTTGATTTGTTTTTAAATTTTATCTTTCAAGAAATGGTTGTCATGAAGTGAATTCTTGTAAAAATGCTTTATCTTCTTGATGTGTTTTTTCGCAATTTCTCGAATTTAAATTGTTATATGTCGAGGATCGTTAAAGATAAATGCTTCAAATTTGGAACACGTCTTTTTTTACTGTTTTATTTTGATTCAGCAAATTTGAAAAAGAAAATTACTCATGAAAATATGACTTTTGTTCTTAAATAAAAGTTACTTTTTTAGTTTTCAATTTAAATATTTTTAATTTTTAATTGATATTTCTAAAAATGCTGAATCAAAACTAAAATTTAGATATTTCTGTTTATTTAAACATTAAAAAATGAAATTTTGCAGGTATTTTGAGCTATAGTGATTTTAAATTACGCCACTTTTTTAATAAATTTTTAATTTATTATTTTTTTAATGATGAGACTTTTATCATCTGATTTTGTTTACAAATAATATGGTTAACCATCACAATCAATAAAAAAAAAAAAAAAAAAATTCTGAAACTTAATTTAATTACCCATCGGAAATTATCCTTTTTCGAGATATCTGACAATTTATGTCACTTAATGCAGTTTCCCAGTTAGTGTGCATTAGCTATGTTCCGCATATTGTCGGATATCTCGAAAACGTTTCATTTTTGACGGGGGATTCCATTGAGTTTTTTAATCCTCATGATGATATCTTTCAAATGATACTACTTTCATTAAAATCGAGAATAAATTTTTTTGTGGTCCCCTGTTAAGTTTGCATTAGCTACGTGACATAAATTGTCGGATATCTCGGAAACGACTGATTTCCGACGGGTAGTTTTAGTGCGTTTTTTACTGCTCACGATGAGATCTTTCCAACGATACCACTTTCGTCAAAATGGGTGAGTTACACTTCTTGCAGTTCCCTAGTTAGAGAATATTATTAAAACTTTAATGTGCCCTTATATCTGCGGGTTGCTTTTTTTGTCTTTCAGACTTTCAGCGGACAAATAGTTTTATCTTTTTCCTCTTGCTTTTCCTTTAATAAGAGATATATAAATGAAATATATTTATTTTAAAATTGCGCGCCAGTCTGTATTATTAAGTAGTTTTGTTTTCATTTATGAAGAATAAAGCTATACTTGGGGACCCCAGTTTTCTTGTTGGTAGCATTTAAAAAGGGAATAATATAAAATTACTGTATTTATATGAACACAAAATTATTTAAATTCTTTTTATTATTAAATTTTTAAAAAATATAAAAAATTATTTCAGTTTTTTACTGCCACTATCGCACATCTGTGGTTTAACTGTTAAAAATCAACCTGATTTCTTGAATTCTTTGCAATTAAGTGATGTAAAATTTTTATGTCGAATCTGATGATGATATTTTGCTTTTTATTGCAATTGCTACATTGCTGACATTCAGTTTGAATATTTAATGTCTCTCTGATCACTTACTCGCATGTAATATTGATTCTGACATATTTATCTAGATATCCTTGATATGTATTTGCCCCTTGATATTTTTTATTTTTCATCAAACTAAAAAATAGCTCATGCATTTTTATCGTCAAATTGTTTAAATGAGAAAAAAAAATAGCCATATGATTGGAAATAGGTTTCTTCAAAATTATGCTTTAAAAATAAGCTTAAGGGAACTGTATTCATATAAAGATTGCATCAAACTCTGAAATTTCATTGCGAAGTACGGTATACGATCAGCAGATTTTGATATCTTACTTAGAATTTTCGTTGAATTTTATTTTTGAATACCAAACGAGAAGTCCTCCTTGTGTTACGGAGAAAGCTTATTGTATTAGAAGAATTTCCAAGGCCTAGCTTAGTATTTATTTATTTTTACTAAATTAGTATAATTTTCCATATTTCATTATGACATACTTTAAATAAATTCAATTTCTCTCTCTCTCTCATTTTTTTATACTTGTATTTCAACTTTTTATAGGAAAAGTTTTTTTTTTCTTTTTTCTTTTAAGATAGCGCAAAGCAAAGATTGCAAATATTTCTAGTGTTTTCATATTTTATCAATTGTTAATGTTTAAATTTTGCATCAAAATTTGCAAATTTTCATTTATTTTGTCTTTAAGTAGATCTCGGAGTGGAAAAAATGCTTATTTACATTGATATTTATTTAACCACATCTCTTTAAAATTTTAAGGCCATCATAAAGCTAGACATTCCAAAATGGTTGTTGATTTTTTTCTAGAGAAACGTACAAGAATGTTTCCACAGTATTTGCTTTCACAGCTTTGAAAAATTATTTTTTTTTTAACAATAATCAAGTATTAAGCAACATTATTGTAATGTAGATTTTTTTTTTTAATCAAAATTGTTAATAAAATAATTTTTAAAAATGAAATTTTACATCATTTTATTTGTTACTTCATAAAATCTACGGAACATTTTCTTTTGATTAATTACAAATATATATTTTGTTTAATTAAAATATTTTTGTATCATTGTAATTCTTTTCAACAACAACATCATACGAAATCGTAAAATAACAATAATAAATATAAATAAAAAATTTCATTAATTACTTTTGTTTCGTACGTAGCAATTTAGAAAGATTTTTAATTTTATATTAGTAACATATTTACCAATCTCTGGCTTTTTCTAAAACACAAAAATATACTTCGAACCTGAAGATTGATTTAATCAAATATGTCTTGAATCAAACGTGATAGTAATTTGAAATCTACTTATTTTCATTCATTGAATAAATTTCTGGTTCGAAGATGTTTTTTTATTTTTTAAAATGTCGGAAGTTGGCATACATGTAATAATACTAATCACCACCACACAGTTTTTTGTTTTTTCTTAGTCTATAGTGCAGACGTATTGAAACGTCTAACATTATTTTAAAGTTATATGATAAGACCAACAAAAGAGGTTGTGTATTCATAATAGCACAAGATGTTAAAAAAATCTGATTTCTGATGTGATACACAATTTAAATCATGGCACTGGGTCTGTATTGAATAGAAATACTTCGGTTGCCAAATTGTTCAAGAAATAAAATATTTCTGCAAAAGAATTTGCTAAAGCTTCTGGAAAAGAAACATCAAGAATTAGGATCAGATATAATTGCAGGAGGAAATAACGAGACTTATAAGTGTGATGATAATAATAATAGTAATGTCAAATCAACAAAGTATTAATGATTGAAAAACCATTAAATATTGGAACTGTGGGCCTTTGGAATCATTTATGATACATTAAAAATGAATATAAGATGAAAAATTTCACTTAAAGATAAAATAAATCTGATGAAAGAACATTCAACACACCCAGTCGAGACTTTAGACTGACAAGAAAGGTCTCCATTCTGGGCATACTCAGGATTTTTTGAAAAAATTAATAAATAAATAAACTACTTATGTAATGTATGTAATAAAAGATCAGTCAAAATTAGCGGCGGAATTACAGTGGAAAGTCTGCCAAAAATCAAGTACTTTCGAATATTTGGCGTGCAAAGACGAAAGCGTCATGCGATTTGACGAGCAGCACTTTTTCTCGCCAAAAGCAAACGATTTTTTGCAACTGAAAACTGTTGCATTTTTAGAATGCGTGTAAATGACATTTAATTAATTTAAGCATAAATAATGAGAAAATTTGGAAGTCTCTCTCCCTCCCTCTCTCTCTCTCTCTCTCTCTCTCTCTCTCTCTCTCTCTCTCTCTCTCTCTCTCTATATATATATATATATATATATATATATATATATATATATATATATATATATATATATGTGTATATATGTATTTATAAAAGTATTTATATATATATACTAGCGGCCTTCGCCCGCTACGCTGGTCGGTTTATCTAAAGAAATCTTGAAGAAGTAGTTAGATAAGGTTCAGACATACATTAAAAAAAAAAAAAAGCAAGTCGATCATTCAAAAAACGTTGGGAAATATCAAATATTTACTGTAATTTTTTAAGAAAAACAAAGTTTCGAAAAAAAAAATTAAATCGAAAAAAAAATTACACTGACATATTAATGCAAGGAAATTTTCCCAGAGAGAAAATTCGCCTTGAATACAATATTTCAAATTCTTTTAATTGCTTATAGGCGTTAATGCCAACATAGTGAAAAAAAATTCCATGCTGGGAATCGAACCCGGGCCATCAGTATGGCGCACTGACGTTCTACCGACTAAACCACATGGAACGACAGCCAGCTTGAAACTTTCTCATACTTAAGTAGACTGGCGAAAACATAACGATAGCGCGTTTTAAAATCGCACAGTGACATCTATTGGATTTTATATGTACTAAAAAACGTTATGTACTAAAAAACGTGAGCAGCGCACCTAATAGTTTCTTTTGTTTCTTTTTGTTACTTTTTTGTCTGTTGTCCGATTTTGATGAAACAAAGCCTATACACTGCCCGGGAGTGTGCATTCTTCATTAGTGAAAACCGCATAAAAATCCATTCAGTAGTTACGAAGATAACCTCGAACAAACAGACAGACAGACAGACAGACAGACAAAAAATTCAAAAAAATTTTTTTTGTGTTTCATTGGTTTTCTTTTATCGCCCTGACTCCATTTTTGTCAATTATCTTCAATGTACAGACACACCGGGTCCTACTGTTTTATTATATGTATAGATATATATATATATCAGGGATGGGAATTTTCCCCTTTTAGGCGGATTTCCGCTTTTTTGTTATTTTAAGAAATTCCGCGGATTTCCGCTTTTTTGTTATTTTAATAAGTTTCAGATTTTTCACCCCAAAAATTCCGCTTTTTTCCGTGGATTTCAGAAATATGTAACAAGGATGCCGCGGACACGCTATAGCGCGTAAAATACACAAAAAATCGGCGACAGGACGCTAAAAAGTGGAGCTTACGCGTCCTGCGGAACGCGTAATTTTCGTCAAAAAATCGCAAAAAAGGAAAATTTCGTTAAAAAATCGCGAAATAACGAATAATTTCCGGCAAATTTCGTCAAAAAAGTCGCGAAAAAATGGTAATTTTGTTACAAAACCCCCAAAAAATCGGATTTCCTCGAAAAAATGACAAGTTTTGTCCAAAAAACGTGATAAAACGGAAAATTTTGTCGAAACATTCGCGAAAAACAATAAATTTGATCAAAAAACGGTAATTTTCTTCAAAAGATTGCGAAAAAACAGAACATTTCGTCAAAAGATCGTGGAAAAACGGTATATTTCGTCAACGAATCGCAAAAAAGGAAATTTCACTAAAAAAAATCGTGAAATAACGAATAATTTCCCGCAAATTTCGTCAAAAGATTCGCGAAAAAATGGCTAATTTTGTTACAAAATCCCGAAAAAAAAGGCAGATTTCCTCAAAAAATCGCGATTTTTCGCGATTGAAACGACAAATTTCGTCCATAAATCGCGATAAAACGGCAAATTTTGTCAAAAGATTCGCGAAAAACTAAAATTTTCATCAAAAACTCGTGATAAAACGGTAACTTTCTTCAAAATATCGCGAAAAAACGGCACATTTCGTCAAAATATCGCGAAAAACCGGCACATTTCGTCAAAAGATCGCGAAAAACCATCACATTTCGTCAAAAGATCTCGAAAAAACGGCAAATTTTGTCGAAAAATCGCATTAAAACGCAATTTTCGTCAAAGGGGCAAGAAAAGAAAGTTAATGCCTGATGGATAGAATTTTTCTGTTCCAAAAACTAACTTTCCTGCTTCCAAATTATTCTTTTTGCTGCTCCAAAAACAGATTTTCCTGCTTCACAATCTTTTTTTGGTTGTTCTAAATCTTTGTCAGTGAATGTAACTTCTGAATTCTGATAACACCTATTCATTAAACAAAAAGTACCCCCTTACTTCTGGTGCATTTTTTCATTCGCGCATGTGATCAAAATGTGGTGCAATTTTTCATTCGCGCGTGTGAATACAATATGGTGCAATTTTTCGTTCACGCGTATTTTCAGTCTTTTTGATTTTTTTGCAGTTCCCATCCCTGATATATACAGTCGAGTCTCCATGCATCGAAACTCCATACATCGAATTTCTCTATATAACGAATTTTTTGTAGGAACAGTCCCCTTTTCGCATGATTACATTAAAAACAGTCTCTATATAGCGAAATATCTATCTCCATATGACGAATTTTTTCATAAATTGGTCTTAATTTATTCAGTTTTAAAAAAGCTTCGAAATCATATGGAATCAATTTTCCATCACTTATTTTTGATTTATCGTTCAGTGCGGAATTTTTTTAAATATTACTTCTCTCCTTGTTCTTTAAATCAAACGAATTCATCCCACCTCCCACACACTTTTCAACATCCTTCTTAAAACAGAGTCAATTAGATTGCTACACGTATTAGAGAGGAATCAATGAGAGGTACATAAGAGAGGCCTTCAAATGGAGGATAATGTTAACTACAATTTTTCATTCCTTCCTAAAATTTGAGCCTCTTTTTTCCGAGAGCGTAACAATTTTAAAAATCAAAACAATAAAAATTACATATTTTTCGTCTGAAATTAATGCAAGTCTTCCTTATTTGATTTTCACTAAGCTTTCAAATAAATGTCTGTTTTTTTTTTAAACTGCTTAAATAATTAAGAAATAAAATGTTAGGTTAATATTTAATTTTAAACATTTAAAATTCTTAATTAAAAACATCAAAAATAATATTTGTTCAAACTTTACACATTAAATACGATTTTTAACATCATTTTCTATACATCGAATTTCTCTATATAACGAATTTTTTACTGGAACGATGGATTTCGTTATATAGAGACTCGACTGTGTATGTATATATATATATATATATATATACTTTTATAAATATAACCAAAGTAATTCAGATATTACCATTCAATAAACCAATGAAACCAGTATTTTTACAATCATCTTATTGAAAACAGTTGAAGTTTGAAGTATATTGTTGCTGTAGTTGTTTATCACTGAAAAAAATATTTTTATGTATAAAAATTCATATTGGGAAAACTATTTTCATACAATATAAGCGTATTCAAAAATAAAAGCCAGATGTATTCATAGCAGCAAAATCGAATCGATAAGGCTCAATTGGACTTGAAACAAATTTTAGTTAATTTAAATTATGAATTTCGTTTTAAATTGCAAATTTTGTTGGTTAAATTTGAATATAAATACACATAAATAATCGATATGACAAAATTATACTTAAAACAAACTAAAACTGACAAAACTAAAGTGTGCCGTATGGAGACCTTCCTTGTGAGTAGCTGTATTTTACTACTGATGGCTTGATAATCTAGAATATAAAATTTAACTGTAACGATTACCTTTCACATTTACAAAACTACTTATTAGTTATAAATAAGTTTACCAAGCGTTCCTCAAATGGACAAAATCATAAAAAATATTTTGACAAGACGTCGACATGAGGGATATTTTTTTCCTTGTCATCCAATAATGTAAAAAGTGTATAACACATCATTGATAAATTGGAGCTGGATAAATGAAGCGTACCTTAACATACCATATATATATATATATATATATAAAATAAAGTTCGTCGAATCATGCATAGTTTGTAATTTTTTTAAAATATATAAAATGGTCATTTTAAATTTTTTCAATGTTATGTGAAATTCATTTATTTACTTGGTCTTTTGTGCTTTTTTTTCCAACTTTTAATAACAGAATTTTAATTATACATATACACACACACACCTTTTATGCGTGTATTAATGAACATATCGCTAGGTAATGCAATTTGGAATAAGCTGTCCCGTACATAACAATACACTATATTGCCATTGATTATGGGACACTTGCGATTTTAGACATTTTACTAAATATCTTGAAAAATACATGAGGAATCATCTCGAAACTCTTAGTGTATAAATATAATAGTATACGTCATACATCTCCGTGAAGATTTTTTACCGAAACGCCATAGGGGACCGTCAACAAATTAAAAAAGAATGAATATCTTTTGAATAACCCTGTCAAAACTAATGTAGCAAAAGCGCTCAAACTCTAGATTATGATTGAATGCCTTATTGTAATACACTGTGTTTATTTTTATGCAAATAGCATGCACACTCGCAGAGTAATTAAGATTTTTATAAAAATGGTCCCAAATTTTTCCAAGTTTTTCTATTATAATTTTCAGAGTTCTTAACGTAAAATAATATTTTTTTCAGAAAATATGACAAACAACATTGCACACAGCACCCTGTAATCAGAATTAAAAAATAATAAAAATTGTATGAAAAATGAGTAGGTTTACTATATAATTTTTTACTGCGCATGCGTCAAAGATATCAAAATTTCATTTGCATATTATGTCAGTTAAATGTATAGAGCAACTTTTGTAAAAGTCTCAAAATCATAGCTTGAAAATTCTGAAAGTAATCGTCTATAGAAAAAGGACAAAATCCGTTGTTTCCAAAATGAAGCAAAAAAATGAGGGATTTTATCCAAATGCAGTAGTACACCCTATATTGTGTATTCTATATTGACACTAATCAAAGAATATATGGATACAACCCCTCTTGTTTTTGCTTCATTTTGAGAATAACGGATTTTCGACTTATTCAATTGACGATTATTGTCAGAATTTTCAAGTTATGATTTTGTGACTTTCACAAAAGTTGCTCTATAAATTTAGCTAACATAATATGCAAATGAAATTTTGATATCGTTGACGCATGCGCAGTAAAAAATTATTTAGTAAACCAACTCATTTTTTATACAATTTTCATTATTTTTTAATTCTGATTACAGGGTACTGTGTGCAATGTTGTTTGTCATATTTTCTGAAAAAAATAATATTTTATATTAAGAACTCTTAAAATTACAAGGAAAAAACTTGGAAAAATTTGGGATCATTTTTATAAAAACCTTAATTACTCTGCGAGTATGCATGCTATTTGCATAAAAATGAACAAGGTTTATTACAGTAAGGCATTCAATCACAATCTAGAGTTTGAGCGCTTTTGCTACATTAGTTTTGACAGGGTTATTCAAAAGATATTCATTCTTTTTTAATTTGTTAACGGTCCCCTTTGGAGTTTCGGAAAAAAATCTCCACGGAGATGTTTGACTTATACTATTATATTTATACACTAAGAGTTTCGAGATGATTCCTCATGTATTTTTCTAGATATTTAGTAAAATGTCTAAAATTGCAAGTGTCCCATAATCAATGGCAATATAGTGTATAACATGTCCTGAAATTTGTATCGTAATTCCATAATGACAGGGGACTTTAATTATGCTTTCAGTCAGGGATGTAGTGGAGGGTATACGACGGTATACGCAGTATATTTTCTGAATTTTTTTATAGAACACCGTGTACCCCCTGTTTCGCTAAAAAGCTACAGTATAGTGATGGGCGATTCTGGAAATTTTGAGAATCGATTAAAATCGATATCGTATAAAACAACATCGATCATAATTAGAATCGATTTCTCAGTTCTAGAATCGATATTTCGATATTCAGATTCACACAGAGAAGATCCAAATTACCAATTCCAAAACTTAGACAATCAGCAGGACCGTAATTACCGCCTCCCACCTCCCCATCCCCATTTAGGGAGGCATAGAATTAAGCTATTGCAAATTTTAGAGTCGGATAATAAGAATTTTAAATTTTAAAATGATTGTCACTTATGATTATCACTTACACAAAAACTTTGACAAATTTGAGAGACATAACTCAACTAACAACAACACTGAGTAACTTGGCATTAAACCGAGGATAAAGAGTGCCAAGAGCGTGTAACTAGGATGGGGAACAAGGAGTATAGACAAAGAAACTTTCTTTTTGTGATGCCAACCAAATGTTACACGAGATAGTTTTGGAAGAACAAAAACTATGCCCCATACCCAAGGGGGCAGGTAAACCACTCTCTTGACGGTAAGGCGACCATAGCCCAAATGTATCTTTTGTCGAAGTTTCAAAATGAAGATTTACAATAAAATAAAACGAGGATCGGACATTTTAAAAATTGCATGCATACTTTGAACGGCCCATTTAGTAAAGATTGGCGAGGAAGGGGGGGGGGGGATTAAAACGGACGAACTTAGAAAAAAAAAAACATAATAAACTAATAACCCAAATAACTGAGCTTCTAAACAAAAATATAGTGTTTAACTTAGTGTTGAATTCATGGTGTGGCCCGCGGGGAACATGCACTCTTTGAAACTATAAAAAGTGCCAAGAGCATGTAACTAGGTGGAGAGAGGGGTAGTAACAGAAAAAAACGAGGAGATAAAAGCTTTATAACGATATGTTACATGAGATGGGTGGAAGAAACAAAAAAATATGTCCCCACCCAGGGGGGCAAGGTAAATCCCAAACGGACAGAAGGGCGACCCCGGCCCAAATGTATCTTTTGTTGAGGTTTCAAAATATGGACTTATAATAAAATAGAACGAGGATTAGACTTTTTTAAAATCGCAGTCATAATTTGAATGATCCTGTTAAGATTGGTGAGAAAGGGGGGGGGGGATTAGGACGGGCGAACATGAAACAAAAAAAAAAAAAAAAAAAAAAAATAGTGGCACTCTGAGGGTGCCGACAGAAGTGAAACCTTGAACAATTACGTGCGTATTTTTTGAATCGTTAGGATATATAATGTTGAATTGTCAGGAAATGCTTTTAGAAGAATAAAAAAAAAAAGATTCTATAATATTAAAAAACATATCAATATCTATTAAAAAAAAAAAAAAAAAAAAAAAAAAAAAAAAAAAAAAAAAAAAAACGCGCGATACCATACGTCCAGCTATTGTAGTTAACTCACTATAACTACTTTTTTACATTTTAAAACGCGATAAATACACCAACCAAAATTAGACCATACTGTCGATACCTTAATCCTTATCCAAATAAATCATATTGTATTAATGCCTATTACAATATCTGTAGATTATTTTTTGAATCATTCAAATCAGGCATTCCATTCAAAAGATATTACGAATTTAAAGATGACAATCTAAAGAAATAATAGCGCTGCTGAGTACTCGTTGGCCATTAAGCTTAGGGATTACGTGTGCAATCAAAAGATTGCGGGTTCGAATCCCAGTTTCGCTGATATGTATCAACTTTTTTTTTTTTTTTTTTTTTTTTTTTTGAAGAAGTTTGAAAACTTAAAACTTTGACACATTATGGGTCCGTAACGTAATTAAAAATGATGGGAGAAAATTTCTTATGCTAGATTTGTAATGTATGAAGCATAAGCTTTCAATAGACATATTGTATCAAGAAATGAGAAAACTCCCCTCTGCCCCCCCCCCCCCGAAAAAAAAGGTCTTTTAGGGAAAATCGGGAAACTGGAATAGGAAAAAAAAAAAAAAAAAAAAAAAAAAACGGCGAGAAATGGTTAGCTATACTAGAATTTGTCTCCCCACTGTAACTCCTATAGAAGCAGCAGTAGCGTTTTAAAGATTGAAATGAAGTGGAGAAATAAGCAAAATTAGGTGAGTGACCGACAGGGGGGGGGGTCCACAGCTCTAGGGGGTACCATGTAACTTAAACTTTTAAGTTAAAAATGGTAGAGAATTAAATGAACGAAATTTTAAGGTATATATTGGGGGAGGGTGCAAGCCTCCCCTCAACATTTTTTTTGTTTCTTTTCAAGAAACAAAAAAATATACCCCCCGGCGCGGCGGGGCGCTGATAAATCCCAAACGGGCGGAAGGGCGATCCTTTATTTATCTTTTGTCAAGGATTTAAAATGTGGATCTAAAATAAAACAGACCGAGAATTGGACATTTTCAAAACTGTATGCATATTTCGGACGGCCCTGTAAGTTAAAACTGACGCGGAAGGGGGGGGGGGATTAGAAGAGACGAGCGTGAAAAATAAAACATAATAAACTAATACTTCAAATAACTGGACTTCTAAACAAAAATATAACGATTTAACCTAGTGTCGAATTAATGGGGTGGCCCGCAGGGGATACCCCCCCTGCCCAAGAAGTTACGAAATTTTATGCTATGCACAAATTAAGATTCCCCCTCTCTTACAGAGCTGTAAAACATGATGCCTTTCTCCGGAGTCGCAGAAAAATACCTGCATTCAACACTGATTTAACCTTAAAAAAAAAAAAAAAAAAAAAAAAAAAAAAGATCGAAATCGAATCTAAAGATCGAATTCGAATCTAAAGACCGATCTTACGGGCAGAAACGATTTTACATTTTTACTTTCTTTTGTAACTTTACAAGAAGAGAATATTAGATTCGTGAAAAATTTCGACTTCCTGTTTTCGATGAATTTATATATTTTAGAAGGTCTTTAACACGATTTTATGGTTCTTAAAAAATATCTGTCTGTGTGCAGGGCCCTCGCGAAGACTTTTTATTGGTGGGGGAGAGAGCCTTAAATTGCCAAGTCAAAATTCAGTATTTGCCAACTCAATGAAAAGTAAACATAAATAATTCTCGGCGTTTGCCAACTAGTTGTATAACTTTACCAAGTTATCACAATTAGAAAATGCAATTTAGTTTGTGCAATTTTGTGAAATGCTTAAAATATTTCTAATTATATTGAAAATTTTCGTCAAATAATAGAAAGTGTATTATAGTTTTGAACTAATTTGTCCTTTCAGTTTGTAAATTTACCAATTGTAACAGCATGTGCATATGTTTGGGGGGGGAGGCTCCCCCTGCCCCCCCCCCTTAGCGAGGCCCCTTTTTGTGTGTGCGCCTGTCACTCTGTGAGTCTGTATATGACAAAACTTTCTGACCGTTCTATCTCAAGAACAAATGTACGGAATTCCACAAAACTTTAGATTTAGTTTGACCTTGATATAAAAACTGAATCTAATTAATTTTTGGTGTATATAGCCTAACAGGTGGCGCTGCTATGCTGCATTTTTTGCGATTTGCGCAACAGCTATATCTGAATAACAAATGCACGGATTTTCGTCAAATTTCAGATCCAGTTAATCCTTGACATGAATTGATGTTTTTTTGCATTTTGATGTATATCGCTTCTCAGATGGCGCTGCTATGCTGAATTTTTCACAATTTCCTCTCAGAGCCATGTGAAAGGGGGGGGGGAGGCGAAAGGAGGTGGTCGTTCCGAGCAAGGAAATTTAATGGGCGCTAAATTTTTACCTTTAACATCACTTCTAGCCTATCACAAGAAAAAGTTAATGGGGGGGGGGGAGGCTAAATTGGAACTTTGAACCGGGCGCAGTTCTTTTTTCGCACGGCCCTGTTTCCATTTTAGCTTAATCTCAAGAACTAATGCACCGACTTTCGTAAAAATTTAGATTCAATTAGTCCTTGATATTATTTGATGCTAATTATATTTTGGTGGAAATCGCTTAAGAGATGGCGCTGCTATACTGCATTATTCATAATTAACGCAATAGCGCTATCTCAAGAACGAATTTTCATCAAAATTCAGATTCAGTAAATCCCTGAGATAGATTAGTGTTATTTAGTTCTTGGCGTAAATTGCCCTCAGGTGGCGCTGATATGCTGCATTTTTTATGATTTCGCAATAGCTGTATCTCGCGCTTTCATGGATTTCCATCAAAATTCAGATTCATCTGGTATGAGATAAAAATTGATCTTGATCAATTTTTGGTGTACATCACTCAACAAAAAACGCTATTTTGCACGGGGGAGGGGGGGGGGTCTGAGGCTTCTTTAATTCTTCTATCTTAGAAACTAATACACTGAAATTTTGGAATTGGCACATCGGACTATTCTATCTTCAACTTTTGAAGGAAAATGAAAATTATATTACCTAATTATATTACTAATGAAAATATATTCAGAGAAATCGATTAAAATTTTTAAAGTATCGATTAAATCGAGTTGGCCGTAATATCGATTAAATCGATTAAAAAAATCGAAATCGCCCATCACTACTACAGTATATACACTCTAGGGCATACTCTCTGATTTGAGCGTATATCTTCTGATTTTTTTACAACTTCATCACTGTTTCAATATCTTAAATTTTTATTTATCATTTTTAGATGAAAGAGTAATTACAAGAACATCATAAACTGAAACTGTAATAATGAAAAAGAAATAATAAAATTGCAAGCAAATACTACTATATGGATTTTTGAAAAAGGTACTTTCTAGCATATTTATTTTCTAATAGAGTAAAGCTTGTGTATAACGAAATGGTACAATAAACTTTGAGGGGGAAAAAATGTTTCAACCCCCCCCCCCCCACTGTCTTAAAAAAAAAAAAAAAAAACATTTATTTATGCTTTGTTTAATTTAAAGAGCCTGAAAAAAAAAAAAAAAAAAAAAAAAAAAATTCTCGCTGTTCGTTTGTGTTTTCGTCTTGTTTTATTGTATCTTACATCTGGGGTAGATCCTGGCTCTGCATTGGAATTATTAATGTAGCGCCCAGACTCTTTTTACGGCGAAATTTGTATCATTTTATATCTTTTAAAGAGTTTATGTTTTTACCCGTCCGAAAGTTTTGAAATTTTTGTAAATGATGTAAATTAGGTATATTGAGTTGATTTAAAAAGATAGTTTTAAAATACGGGCGTTTAGTTACTTTTAGCGTGGAAAAATATTCTCTCCATGAGCCACGAAGTGACTTGCGTTTGACGGTGTATTTGAAAACTATTTGAAAGATTGTGTATTTAAATTCATATTTAAAAAAAAAAAACTCACCTTTTTGATTTGAAAAAAGTTTCAGCTGTATAAGCATATTTTTGGTTTGTCAGTACCTTTAAAATTGCGTTCCATAGTGACGCTGCAATAAAGGGAATTGGGGGAGGGGGGGGGATTTCGGAAAAACGACACTTTTGGAATATTTTTTTTCAAAGGGTGTAGCTGCAACTTTTAATTTTGTGCACCATTTGGGACGTAAAGAATCCGATTTTTCGGAATCTGGCTTTCAATTTTAACTGTACTGAACAGTTTGGTTCAATTTGGTTTAACACAAAACAATAAAACAGAAATAAGATCGAAAAGCTAGCTTCTAGCTCTACTAGCTTCTAATGAGCACATATTTCCTCGGGTGTACACCAAGTGCGCCTGAGGTACGAGGAGATCGTAACCTGCGCCCGCAGCTTCGACCCTACCTGTATGAACTGCGCTCGCAGGGGGTGATATAAACAATCCACCATTAAATTGAGGGTTGCCCTAAACAGTTTTGTTTTCTCCAAGATTTATTTGTGTAAATCTTGGCGACAATAATCACAATACTTATATGTATGTGGTCTGCATTAGAGATCTGCACGGGTCCGGGCCAGGTTCGGGCCGATTGCCATTGCCGGGCTCGGGCCTTTCTTCGGAAGACTTGGGCCGGGCCGGGTCGGGCCTTAATTTTTTTTCCTGACCGGGCCTAACGTATTTTTTCCGTACGAAGCCGAGACTGATTTCTTTCTTCCAAATCTTCACGGACCAAAATAATCAGTTCCTGTTGAATCTTCCCGTATGAAAATCCCTTTCTCGACGTGGCCAAGTCTGTTCATAAATCAGTAAAATTTGGCTTGGTCCAAAATTTTTTGCAAAAATGTCATATACTTCTTAAGTCGTCATTATTCTACAATTAGGGATTATAATTTATTCTTTTTAAAGAATCGTAGATTACAGACGTTTTAAAATAGAATTAAACACATAAAAATAACATGATTCTGACGGAAATTTCTTTTAAACTGAAAACTACAAAATTTCTTTTAAACTGTTCATCCATGCAAAATTAATACAACAATACGTGAGAAAAAATATATTAAACATTTACGTCTGCTGGGAACGTATTTTTTTCTTTCCAATGCGATTCCGTCTTAGAAGATTTTACTTTTACTATATTATATACCATTTTTTAGATTTTTTTTCTTTTGTCTTCATTACATGGAATATGGATTAATAATACTAATGATAACTGAAACATTTACATGCAACAAACTAAGGTTCATTAAAAGCAAGCATAATTATCGCAGCCTACGGCACTTCTGCATAAATGGAGATTATAAACATGAAAGAAAAAAAAAAAAAGACTCGGATAAGTTTTTTTGGTCTGAACTCTTCCGTAAGAGTTAAGATCAATGTTCTTTAGAAATTCATTCGAGCCGGGCGGGTTCGGGCCGAATTTTTAACTTTTTTCCGGGTTGAGCTCGGGCCAAAATTTTAACTTTCGGGCCGGGCTCGGGCCTGGAAATTTCGGCCCGTGCAGACCTCTAGTCTGCATTCCTCTAATTTTGCATTACATCGTATAAGATATTCAAATCAATAAAAACAAAGCTTTGAAATTGACTACAATTCCTCAAGTAGAGTATACATACAGTATTTACAATGAATTAGTATTATTTTTTAAATAAAGCAGAATGGAGAAACGTTCAATTTAAGATTATTTTAAAAATCATTCAGGTTGTTCTCAACTGTTCTGCTCAACAAGTGCAAAACGTTTTGATGCATTCACAAATTCATTTCTTAACGGAAAGATATAAAATTGGAAGCACTGACTATAGAAACGCACTGTGTGGTTTTTTATATATATATATATATCAATTTCAATAAATTATCTTTTGAATTATAAGCGATTTTGATCACGTCACAAACACATTTTCACCCCAATTTGAATAGCTATTCTTCTTTCGTGCGGAAATTCTGTTCAAAACTGTTTTCTGGATATTCTATTGTGCTTGGGAAAAGAAAAAGGTAAAATGAGTACGATTAGATAGTTTCTGAAAAACAACACCTGCAAGTTTAATGCATTTCCGAACAAAAGTAAATAGAAACTTATGTCAAGTTGATTTAAGAATACCCTTAATACGTTTTAAAAAAATTCATTATATAATTTTTATCATTTATGTATTTGATATTCTCTCTGAGATACCAAATAACTGATCCAATATTTCTACTTAAAAATTTGGCTTTTTATTTAAAATGTATTTTTCTTTTATAATAGGTAATTTATTATTAAAAAGGATAGATGATAAATAAAACTTTAAAAATATATTTGGAGCAGATGTGTTGATTTAATACGAAATTAGAAAATCCTGTAGTTGAATGTTTTAAAAATTTAAGGATATTGTAAGTTTTTCTCGAAATTTTCTAACTTACAAACACATTTTAAACGTAAAAGCATGTTACTTACATGGGTGCAAGATCTTCAGTCTTGAAGAAATTTTTGGCTGATAGCAATTTCTTCTTTATATGTATAAATTAATAGCAATTTTACTCTGGAGGATTTTTAATCACTTTATTTTATTGATAGATCAATTTTGAGCCATAATGCAAGGCATAGAAATCTTCTAGCCCATTTTCATTTCTTTATTTCTAATATCCAGAAAAATGTTCAGACTTGACTTGGATGGCCTTGCATCCATGGTTACTTACAGACACGATATTGAATTGACTTAAGATTTAATGACCTCCTCTCATTTTTAGATAAACTGAATTACATGTTGAATTATAATTGATTGTTATGTTTGATCAAAACTTTTATAGCACGTCTGAAAATTCAGTTTAGAGCGCTTTATTGAAATTTAGTTCAAATGCTAAATGCGTGAAAGATTGATTTTAATGAAAATCGGAAATAAATACCGTTCGATTTCACGGAAATGTATCACCTCTACTATTATGTTTACACACTTAGATTTTCAAGGTAATTCCTCATGCATTTTTCTAGATATTAAACAAAATGTCTAAAGTCGCAAGTGGCTGGTCACCTTTGGCCATATAGTGTATTTGTTATAACTCAAAAAGCGCATCTTTTTTTTTTTCTTAAAAATATGTACCTTGAGCATTATTCTGTAATTTTTTGGTTGGTGTAAATATAAAATTACCACAATAACCCTTTCGAGTCCAATATTTTTTTTCATTTAGAATTTTTTATTACATTAATAACATTAACACTATCTATCCAAATAGATTAATTAGAGTTTAACGAATATTTTATTGTCTGAAACATTTCGGATGTTGATGCTTCGCCTATTATTCAATTAATATTCATATGTCAATAGACAAAGGAAAAATTTTTGGAGATGTTTAGAAAAAATTGTTGTATTAAGTTTTAACTTATGTTACAAGTTTCTAATACTTTTTGCACTTTATTACAGATGATTCTTTCAGGAAAGTAACTTTTATTTAGAATATAAAAAAAAGCAATATGAGTTTTAATAAAAAAAGGTTACAAATTGCGCAAAGAGAATTAAGCAAATAATAATTATTATTACTACTAAATGCATAGACATATACTAACATTACTACATGTAAATAGTAGCTAAATTATTTCTTAAAACAAAATATTACTCCATTAAAAGATATGTACTATTAATAGTAACCAGACCCGAAAGGGTTAATAAATTTTTAAAATATATACTTGCTTATTTTTCTATGTTAAATGTGTATTAAAATGTTTAAAAATATATATATATATATATATATATAATCTTAACTGGTATATTTGGCGTTGGTTTCTTTCTTTCTTTTTCTTTCTTTCTTTCTTTTTTTTTTTTTTTTTTTTTTTTTTTTAACTTTTGTACTTTTTGAGAAAAACCTATTTGAAAAATATGCCGGCACGTACTTCCGCTATTATCTCAAGGACAGTTCAAGGTCAGGGGCTAAAAACACTATTGTATTCTTAAGCTGAGCTTTTTATTACTACACTTGTTACTTCTGTCCTCGCCCGTAGGGGCCATTTATCCTGCTGGACCCTTTAAAAATGCAGAAACCTGTTTCTACAGGGGAAAAAGGAAAACCTTGTCGAATTTCGGTTTCAGTTTCTGGGTATTCCCAGGTCGCGAATTGACTTGATAAGATTTGATTTTTTTTGTTGAATTCCTCGAATCCTTTATTTTCTGCTTTATAATAATTAAAAAAATATATATATATATTGAAATTTAATAAGTACAATAAATAAATAAATAACAAGTCAAAAAAATAGTTTTAAAACATTTTACGCATCTCTGAAATATGTTGTCTACTGATCATAAAAATATTTTTGATAATTTCGCAATCAATCTCAGGAAAATAATCGTTAACTTCGTTTTTTCGTTGTGGAACAAAATAAATAAATAAATGAATAAAATTAAATTTTGATTGTTAAAAAAATGGCAAATTGCGCGAATCAGACCTTTCTCCACCCCTTCTTAAAAGGGGGAGGCCCCACCAGTGGCCGAGAGCTACAGACCTCTCCACCGGTAGGGGATGACTGCAGCTAATACTGATGAATGCAGCAGTAGCGCGGGTTAATTGGTAGGGTCTTTGGACAATGGAAGCCCCCTTCTAAATTATCTCTCGCTTTGGGGTTACTGCTTCTCTGAGCACACATACAGTGATTGATTTAGGCGTTTTATCGCTCGAATGGCTAAATGAATTTATTATTAATAAAGAATATTTCTACGCGTATTTTTACGCGTTTTTCAGTGATGTCTCAGTTGAACACCAAAGGAGAAATCGTGTAAATTTTTTTGTTTAAATCTTGTAATTGCATGATATACAAATATATGCAGCAAGTAAAATATTTATTAATTATTTATTGATTATACATATGTTTATTTGCAATTGATAAAAGGGTAAAAATGAGACAAATAATTTTAAAAACTTTTCAAAAATTATTTACACTTTTGAGAAAAATACGTCAACATCTGATTTACATAAGGCATATTTATTTCGCTATACTGCAAGGGGATCGCTATAATGGATTTTACCAGTTTAAATAACATGTGAGGCAAGATTAAAGAGAGATAGTTTGTATTATGCTTGTTACGGATTTGCTTGTTACCATTTTGATGCCTAATTACATTATTTTTTAAAAAATCAAAGTGCTCCGATAAAAAACACTTAAAATGTGGAAAACAAATGAGAGTTTATCTTATAATGACATATTCTTTATTAGTGTAAGAATTTAATAAGAAATGAATAGAAATCCTGATTTTCTAAATAAAAATCGGACACACCCTTTAATAAAGTTAGATTTTGCTTTACAAATAATATTAAACTTTGATTGAATCTTGCTTTAAAATAAAGACGAAAATTTAGTTAATTTCAACCAGATATTAAAGAAGTAATATTAAATAAGTAAACTATCTTTCCACTAAATTTATCCAGTCTTGTGCAAAAAATAAATACTTCTGAAAAACAATTTTTCAAAAAAAAGGGAAGAATGGTCTCCCCCTTTTTTTTTTTTTTTTTTTTTTTTTGTGTGTGTGTGTGTGTGTGTGTGTGTGTGTGTGTGTGTGTGTGTGTGTGTGTGTGTGTGTGTGTGTGTGTGTGTGTGTGTGTGTGTGTGTGTGTTAATGGCCTAAATTACTGTCATGGGCTCATGTAGAGATCTGCTCGACCCGAGGCCCATTCCCGGCCCGATACGATTACATGAGGTAAACCTTTTAAACTGGTCAGGACAACCCGATTGACAAAACAAATGGGACGGGCCTTCAAAAAAATTAAGCAGGCCGTTTGGAACTGTCATAAAAATTTAGACAAAGCCGATGAAATACAAACTATTTTAAATGGATATGGCTTTCTGGAAAATAAATACAAATATTTTGCACAACCCGATGAGTGTTTGACGTACATCAATTAAAAAATATAAGAAGTACAGCCGTTATAAAAATGTAAACAAAGCCGATGAAGTACGAACATTTTAAGGCTACAGTGGACTCTCAAAACTAATTTTTTTAATTTTCAATGAATTTTTTTTAAATTTCTGGATGTAATCGTAATATATATATATATATCTTATTTCACATTTTTAAAAAAAAATATATTCAATAGTTTTTGAGATACAGATTTTTTTTTAAATTAACAAAAAATGGCAATATTTCAAAATGCTCCATATGAAATTCTTTATGTCCAATTTTTCTGATTTTTTGATTAAAATGCTCTCTATGTATGTGTTAACAAATGTTACTAAGCCTTTTTAGCATATTACTTCTAAAACATTTAAAAAAAATGATTTTAACTTAGTTCTTTTGTATTTTCCGTTAAAAAATCATTAAAAAATTCATATAACTGAAATTAAAAAAATTTACATGCGTCTAAAAAAATTATTACTAGTAACATTTGTTAACACATACATAAAGAGCATTTTAAACAAAAAATCAGAAGAATTGGGCATAAAGAATTTCGCATGGAACATTTTGAAATCATGAAAAAGACGAAAATATTCATTCTGAGAAAAACAGGTTTTAGTAACTACAGTGGTTATAATTGCTTAATATTTTCATACTGACACAGTTTCAGCTATTAAGGGGCATAATATCATTTCTAGCTTATATGTAAGTGCTTTATGTTTTTATGATAAATTCACATAAAATATGTAGTTTCGACAGTAATTCATGCAAACGACGTGAAACGACCTCTCTTAGGAGTTCTGAAACGTTTAATTGAAACACCCTGTATATATTTTTTTCCTGAATGAAATGATAAAAATAGCTGAATCACAAAAACTTTAGCTTATAAAAAATATTAAACTAATTTCATTTCAGAGTATTAGATCAAAAATGATAAAATATAAATTAACAAAACAAGCAAACAAACAGAAACTGGGAATGGGAGGTGGGGGGGGGGGAGTTCTAACATTTCAGAACACGAGAGTAATCTTTTAAAATTTAAAATCAACTGGATTTTAAAATATTAAGTTTATAGCAATTAGGATGTCACCGATTTTAATCAGTTGATTTAAATCGGTTGTTAAAAAAAAAAAAAAAAAAAAAAAAAAAAAAAAAAAACCCATTGATTAAAATCAAAAAACTTAAAAATGTTTAAAATGACATAAAAGTATTAAAATCTAAGATTAATTTTGGATTTTTTTTACAGATATTTTGCTTTATGACTAAATGGAATATGTATATATATATATATACAGTCGAACCTCGATTTAACGAATTGATTGGGACCCACAAATCCGTTCGTTAAATCGAAGCAATTCGTTAAATCGAATTTCAATTTTTGTACAGAGTATGGTATAAAAATATCAATACAAAATATCCTTAGATAATAGATATACAGATTAAAAAAATAATGATTATTGTTTACTACGAACTTAAAAATTATAAGTTAAGAGAACAACTTTTAAATTATCTAAATTCTTTAATGTTATTTACTTTTGAAATTTTATACATACATAATTATTGGCACTTTGGAAAGAAGTCCTTGATAGTGCTTTGTTTTTACTTTTCGAAGTTCATTGTCGATATTTTCTAACTCGGTAAGAACAACATCATTAACCTCGTGAGACAAAAAATAATTTTTTAATGTGTTCAAGCTGCAAATTAATTCTTGGAATGTCACCTTTTTTAATTGAATTTCCGTTTCTTCATCATCGTGACTACTTTGAGATTTTCTGGTCAATATCGCAGGTACTTAGCTCTACATATTTGTCTATATCTTTGTCATGTTTCTAGTTGAAAAAGGGAAAAGACTGTCTTCTGAATCCAAAAGAAATGAGAAAAAAACGTAACATTTGGATTAGGATGTCAAAGATTTAAAGTTTTATGTGCAAAAAATTCAAAATTTTAACTTTATCTGTGAAAATTTTTTCGGCGATTGTTATTCGTTAAATCAAAGCTAAAAATTCGTTAAATCACAGCATTTTAGCATCTTTTTTGTCGGGACAGAAAAAATATTCGTTAAATCGGAGAATTCGTTAAATCAAAGTACGTTAAATCGAGGTTCGACTGTATATATATATATAATTTTTTTTTTAAACAATTCCTGATAATCGTAAAGCATTAAGATTAGCAAGTTTGTAAAGGCATAAAAAGCATTTTATTCAAACATTTAATTTTAATTTAATATAATATGTGATTTCATAATTTCCTTTAATCAAGATGAACCAGTTCATCTTTGACCTTGTGCCCTTGCGGGCACGTGTCTACCTCAGCTGATGACAAGTTGTATTTTTTTTTTAGCTCGAAGTGTGTCTGCTTTGTTTTTTATTTTATGGTGATTTACAAAGCCTAATGTTTAATTATTAATTATCGCTAGTGTATTCGGTGTTTTTTCGCTCTTAAAGGCATAAGAACTTTAAGAAGATACAATTTAAAATTGGCTTTTAAATCGAATTTTCCGATGCGATAGCACAGGAAAAAAGGAAAAAACGATCTTCTCGTGCCAAAAACCGCTAATAACTCAAAAATTAATTTAATTATTTTAAAAAAAAGTAAATGTTATTTGTTTCTAAATAATTTCAATGACATAAATGTACTTTCAATTAAAAATGCGTTAGAAAAATTTTCAGAAAGTTTTCCATTGTTGTGTAGGGAATTTGAAAATCAGTGTAAGATAATTCCAATGATTCCATTATGGTTGTTACTATGTTTACAAAGCCTATTGTTTCTCTGAACCATCATGAAAATAACTCCGACTCGATTATGCAGGAAAAAATAAAAAGTGTAAGTCAAGTCCAGGCTCGGCCTGAGTCTGCTGCAAAAAATTAAACTTGGACTAAAACACAATGTAATCGACCGATGCCAATATCTATTATATATATCCACATTGATTTTTTTTTTTTTTTTTTTTTTTTTGTATTGATGTCAAATTAACTTATTCTCTTGAGGCACATTTATACTTAAATCGGTTTTCAAGTATACTGTTAAATAAACGCAAAATTTCCGACACATTTATTAACTCAGTTTTGAATGTAAAGGAAGAAAATTGTGAAAGCTGGCAATGGAAGAGATATCTGATCGAAACGAGTCTTCCATTTTTTATTAAATAAATTGACTTATATATATTATTGACTTATAAACAACTTTGATCGTGTAGCAACAAATTTTTCTTCTCTCTCTGGGTAGTTTTCTTTCCTTGAGTACAGAAATTCGGTTCAAAATGCCAACTTTGAATGTATTTTCTGAAAGATCATTTATGTTTGCCAAAAAATGGAAAACTTCTGTCAATTAACCCTTTCTTAACCGATGGTACTTATAAGTACCATTAAAATAAGTTATTATAAAATTCTTTTAATACGTAAGTTAGTTGTAATACTATTTAGAATGAGTTATATATACATTACTTTATCTTGTTCCAAAAGCATTATTGGTTACGCGAAACAAAAATATTTTTAAATAATGATTTATTTTGTCTTTGCATCTTTTCAGCTTTCTTGGCGCTGAGGGAGTGGATGGGGATTTTTCAATGCGGAAATATTTCGATATTTATATTATAAGAACATAATATTTGTACATTTTATAATTTTACAAAATACCAAGAAAATAATTAAAAATAAAGATTTGAGTGGGGTTATAAAAAATGCACAAAATCCCTGTAAATTCCAATTTAGTTAATCCTTCTAAATCCTAAAATCCTTCAAATATTTATTAAATGATTATATAAATCTCTTAATTTAGTTTAAACAATTTGCATAAAATGCTTTTGAATGTAAAATTTTCTTGGATTCATAATGCGTAGATAAAGGGTTAAAAATATTTTTGAATAACATCTGCTTATTTTCATATGTTTCCGAACAAAAATGAATTTAAACTTGTGTTGTAATGATAGTTGCCCTTTTGGACTTGAGAAAATTTTGTAAAATCGTATCCATTGAAAATTATTCATAGGTTATCAGCTTCGTTTAAAATTTTATATCGGATTAGTATTTAAAACTCTGTTCTACAGTTTTGTTGCGAAAGTTGGCGAAAATTGTTCATCCTTCGCCAAAAAATGTGGTTTTAAGTAACAGGAGAAAACGCATATTTCCCCATATCTCTAGATCTCCTCCGCTATTGACCTTTGGGAGGATACGGTAAATTATAGCGAGCTGGACGCAAGGTCACCAAGGGCACTCTCCCTCTGGTCCTATATCCCTAGCGCAGATAATCGGACGACAAAAATAAAACCAAACCAAATCTTAAAAGGGGGAAAAAAACAAAACACTAATACTAATTTAGGAAAAAAAAGAACTATTTGCATTAAGTCGCAAAAGTTTTCACAAAATTGATCTATCACAGATATTTTGCTGTATAAAAGCTGAAAAAAATTGCAATTCCCAATTTTTAAATGTATTACAAAGTATTATTTAAAAATTAAATTATTTAATCTTTATTTCAATTATGTTTGTAAGGATAAATGCAAATTATGTAAGGAGTAGGAGTTCTGAGAATATTTAATAAAAACTAGATATGTAACGAACAGTGATTTGGCCGAATACCGAACATTCGGTCAAGTTTTAGGCCGAATACTGACTTTAAAAACTATTTTAATTTTTTTTTTTTTTTTTTTTGTTTTTTTTTTTTTTTTTTTTTCAATTTTAAAATCAAACTAAATTAAGGCTTTATTGAAATTAATTTTTTGTTTGCGTTCATGAATCAACAGCTAAATGTTTTTTTTTTTTTTTTTTTTTTTTTTTTTTGTAATATTTTAAATAATTTTATGCCAATAACAACCATACGAGTTTCAAAAATGCAAATAATAACTTAACTCGTAATTTTTTATTTAATTCATAACTAAACCTAAAATCTATAAAAATGATTTAATTTGTGAAAGATTACGCATTTTTAAAAGACACTTAAATATTTGTTTTTAATATTTATAATTTTCATTTTTTAAAACATTATATCTCTTTTAAAATCTGATTTAAAACGATAACAAAGTCAATATTTTTAAATTCACTTTGCATTTTAATGTTTCAATACTTACTTAAATTCACATGATGCCTAGATATGCAGCAAAAGAATTTTTATTTGTGTAATATTATTATATACAGTTATTTATAAGTTGCCATAGAGCTTTAAAATTGAGAAAGTATTAGGATTTCCTTTCTTATAATAATTAATGTATTTAGATATAATTTTTGTTGAAAATATTTAAAATAGCATTTTGATTTGATTTTTTGGAACTTATTTAACCAAATATGCAACTATTCGGCAAAATATCTAATTATATTAGGCTACAGGTATTCAACCGACTGTCTGTTCAGTATTCGTTACATCCTTAATTAAAATTAATTAAAAGTATAGTTTTTAATTTAAAAAAAATAAAAAATAAATAAAATATCGTGCGACTGCCTATTTAGGCAGTCAATATTTATTGACTCCCGAAATCTATTTTATTCCTTATTAGTCTGTACGATATGTATATGTGTAATCTATTTTTTTACCCACGCTTAAAATAGTTTTTCAGCTTACTCCAATTTTTTATTCTATTTATCAGCTCGTGTGCTTCATGCAAATTCACTATTCTTCCCTTTTGTAATATGGCAACCCTTGCAGAGTCTTGAATACCGGCGCTCATCCATAAAGTGATCTAAAGCCAGTTTGATTAAAAAAAAAAAAAAATCCTTAGGAAAAAGTAATTGCAGACAGTAGCTAAAACAGAGGAGAGAAAGTTTATTACTTTTTCTCTTTGCACTTGGGTAGTTCTGTCCTTGAGACGACCGCGCATTTTCGGTCAAGCTCAGCAACCTCTACTTATATTTTTAATGTCATCTGTACTCTATGACACGAATTTAAAATTTTGTGTGGTTGGGGGCTTTGAAAATGAGTTAATCTTACAACAAAAAGAGTTGAAAATGTCAACAAAGTTCTTTTTTTTAATACCTTATTTTCTCGCTAATGTATGCATCTTTTAATTTTGAAAGAAAAATGCCGTAGAAAAGAAACATTCGCATGCATGATATGCGTTAGTGATACAATATTTCAGTTAGGATATTTGATGGAAAATATCTGTTCTTGTAAGTCTTTTTCTTTTTCCAGCTGCATTGTGTACTGTAGTATTCTGAATAGAGTTCAATCAAATTTTCGTTTTCAGTAAAAAATCTGAGTTTCAGGGAAAATGCTGTCAAGTGTTCGCCTGCGACCGAAACTATTTATGTTCCTAAAATATCGTTTTTTCCTTCGGTAATTTTTAACATTATTCATCGATTTGAGCTGTATTAGCTATTTTAAAACTTTGTTTGTTTATTGCTATATACATCACTTTTTATAGTTATCAATTATCACTGACGCAATATGCGAGTTCAAATTATATGCAATGCATATATGATTAAACTTTAAAAGTGCTTCCCACGTGCTCATTAAAATCTACAGACTTCAGTTTGAATAATGCCGAAGTGTTCCGAACGTGTTTTAGAAAAAGTATAGAATAAAAAGAAAGATTGCAACAGATGATGATCATTTACAAAATTCATAATAAAAGGGGATAAGATATCCATTCAAAGCCGTCATTTATTTATTTATTTATTTTTTGGGGGGGGGGGGGTCATTTTTTGGGATGGTATGAAATAGCATTTATTTTGTTCTTAAAGTGCATATCAGGAGGGAAAAAACCGATACGATTTTATTCTTATAACTATTACGCTCTCATAAAGGGCAAAATTAGCACTAGCCACTGGCCACAGGGCCAGTAAATGTGGAAAAGTGGCCAGTGAAAAATTGTCTATTAGCGGCCACCCCCTGGCCACTTTTTCTTGTGGAGAGAATAAAATTTTCTAGTATTTCATCAAAAATTCTATTTTTTTTTCGTTCCAATATATTTATATTAACATATTTATTTGGGCTATTTCGTTTTAGATTAATACTTATAAAATTTTTACTGTTTAGTATTTTTAAATAAAAAAGTGGCCACTAGTTTAAAGAAAGTGGCCACCTAAAAACTAGTCCTACCGGCCAGTGGCCACTAATGAAATTTCCCAATTTTGCCCTATACGCTCTCAGATGTTATAAATCAATTATTTCTTTTTCTTCGGGGGGGGGGGGGGTGAGCGATAAAAACATAGTCAATGTTACTTTTATTTAACCCTTTCAGACCCGCATTTTATACTCTGAGTAAAAAAATAAAATACCATTATAAAATATTACAATAGAACTCTGATAAACATGTTAAAAAAAAAAAAGGGAAATGTATTTATTTAAAAAATAGGAAAATGTCCATTGGAATGAACAACCGGTCTATGGGGTTGCAAATGTCAAATGTTTGGAGCTTGAACTTCTCTTGTGATTTTTCTTATAAATATCAAAGAGATGCTATAGCACTAAAAAAGTTTCAAAAACATAACATTTTAGTAATTTTTATTATATAGATAAGCACAGCAATACTACACATTTGAAATTAATTTGAAACGATTTTTTCAATAGGCCGTAATATAACGGATTGAAACTTTTGACTGTCCCTGTAAATAAACTAATCATACTGGAAATTTCATTTGAAATAAGGTTCGTGCCAGGATAAATGTTAATAAGTTCTAAAATTTTCAGGGCAATCCAAGTAGATTTACGAGAATTAGAGGAAAGACAGGCAGACAGACACAAAAACAAAATCGTAAACACTTTCCAACAAAGTTGGAAAGTGTTAAAAATGAATAATTAATGTTCCTGATAACTTTTTGTTGTTTTAAAAACAATTCAAATGTCTAAAATAAATTCGATTATAAAAGCATTATAATTCAACTATCGTAAGAATCGCAACCACCTGTACCATATGCCCATTGTAATTGACATGTAATTAAGCTTACATATTGTCTAAACTACATTATAAACAGTAATCAAATAAAACTATTTGAAATGCTAAGATTAACTTATAAACATTATATTAAAAATCATTGACGCTTTAGAAGGAATTATTCATAAAAATGAAAACAAAAATAATACTCCCGTTTTTGCATACCAAAGCCTGACGCCATTTTCAAACAAAGCAAGCTGTATACTACTGTTGCCAATCTAAAAAACGCAAAGATGTCAAATAGATTAGTTAATCGTTTCTTCATGAAGCAAGTTTTAACTCTCCGCAATGAGAGAATTAAATGAGACAAGGTTTTAAACTGTATGTCCATTGTAATGGACACCGGCTCTCAAAGGGTAAAAAAAAAAAAAAAGAGAGAATTTATTTCAATTAATTTGAAGGCAAATTTCCGGCATTCAGAGATTCAACAACTTAAAAAAGTTCGGCATCAAATCTACCCCCCCCCCCCATATTCTCCCTTTTATTTTCACTTCCAACTTTCGGATGAAGTAAAAACAGCAATTATATATATAAAATCCCTCCGTGTATAACAATTCCGGGTTCAACCCATCCACGAGAAAAGAAACTTATTGCGACCAATGACAAATTCCATTCTGAAAAGTTACCTCCGATTTAAAAGGCTATCAATTTTCTGACCAATGAAAGCGTTCCATAGTCGTAATGGAGCGTTCTCATTGGTCAGATTTACAGTTGGAGCTCTTAAATGACGTCATTACATTTTACTGCGCTTTGAAATCGTTTCACGATTTCAAACAATTTTCACTGTTAAAAGTTTGACCCTTTTGCTGCATCGTCACTCCCGAGCTTTTATAGAATATCCCTATTTTGACCTATGAGAATGCTCAATAATACGGTGAAGTAATTATTTTCTATAAAAACTGTGGAATGACGACGCAGCAAAACGGTCAAATTTTTAACAGTGTTTAATTAAATTTTTTTATTTAAGGAAAGCGAAGGTGCATTTTAAATACAATATTGTTAGAAGTTTTATATTCGGGTTGCAATTTTTTTTTTTTTTTTTTTTTTTTTTTCAGCCGTGAATGACTCTATTGTCACATCACGAACTGGCTACTGTTGACATTTATTTTCGATCTTATAAAGTGTTTTCTTTTAAGTATTAGCTAATGGAGTAAAATAGTTAATTCACAAATGATTTAAAATAGCATTATTAGTGCATGTTTAATTTGCATGGTTTTTTTTGTGAAATAGTTACTCTAACTTTGTGAGTGAAATTCATTAGCTGCATAACGCCATTATTTTACCCGTTCAATTAATAATTTGGATACCCTTGCATATTCGTCTGGAAATGGCCAAAATGGGAAAAAAATTTATACATTTTGATATTTTTAATATATTTTCTCAGCATTTTTATATATTTTTTGGCTGTAATTTCACAATATATTCTTTTATAATTGATTTTTTGATCTCAGTTTCTTATGAATTAGAAACTGAGATCAAAAACGGTGCATTAGCCGACAGCAAGATAGCTAATACTGTGCTAAATAAAAGACTCGAGACGTAGACCATTGGAAAATCTCAAAATACATATTTTTTATTTTTTCTGTTCGTAATACTAAAAGTAATCATGTCGCAGTATTCTATATTTGGAAAAGACAACTGATGTGAACTGATGTGAAAAACATACAACTTAAAGACACCATTATACGTTTGCACAGCTATGTAAAACGTTAACATTAATTTATATTGGTGCAATAAAAATTTAAACAGCGATTAATGATCGGTTAGTATGAAAATGTTTAACCCTTTATCTACCGACAGTACTTATAATTACCATTAAAATGACTTATAAAATTCTTTTAATACGTCAGTTAGTTGTAATACTGTTTAGAATGAGTTACAGATACATTATTTTATCTTGTTCCAAAAGCATTATTGGTTACACAAAACAAAAATGTTTTTAAAATGGTGATTTCTTTCGCCATTGCATCTTTTCAGCTTTCTTGGCGCTGAGGAGGGGGATGGGGATTTTTCAATGTGGAAATATTTCGATATTTATATTGTAAGAACATCATATTTGAACATTTTATACTTCTACAAAATACTAAGAAAATAATTAAAAGTAAAAGATTTGAGTAAGAGCTTGTAGGTAAAACTGTTTGAGTTGCTCTTTCATTTTATGTACTAATTATAATTTTAAGTTTTATGTAATTAATATTACCAAACGTCAAAACTCCGATATTCGTTTAGAAACACCCCGTACTACCCCCCCTCCCCCCCCCCAAAAAAAAAGTTTATTCTATAAAATAATAGCATGTCTACGTAAAATTTGTTATGAAACACATCTTTCTATCTGAGATTCTGTTTTGAAAATATATAGAAATAATTCTATATGAAAAATTCTGTAAAGCAATTCCCACTTATAGAAGTGCTTTTTTATAATTGATTTCTCGTTAATTTCATGAGAGAGTAGCTCTACCATTTAAGCAAGCGTCTTTTTTTTTTGGGGGGGGGGGGGGGGTATGCCGTCACGCTTCTTTTTGACAGACTTCGTCCCAATTTAGACTGCCAGAAAGATCCGAAAACTTCATTACGTGAAGCTGTCTAAAAAAAGTCTCCTTACACACATACAGAGAGAAGAATTATCTATGTTTAGAATCGTGTTTGCGGTTATTCTTGCGAGAGATATATCTTCAAACCTATCTTTTTAAACAACAAAATATGTGTATTACCTGCATTTTAGGCTTAAATTGGTACAATGTTGTTTTTCAATAGTTTATTATTATTTGGTGCGTTCGTAATTATGTAAATACGTAGCATCTATTAGAGGTCTTCACGGGCAGAAATTTTCAGGCTCGGGCCTGATCCAAAAATTAAAACTTTAGACAAAAAAATATTGTCCCAGCCCTGTAAAGAAGTTACATGTTCGGCCAAGTCCGAATTTTTTTTAAAATCTCGGCCCAAGGGAACTTCTACCAAAAAAAAAAGAAGAATATTTTTAAATCTGTTTGAAATTTGCCTCGCGGAGATATGACCAAAAATATTTCTCTTTTTTTTTTTTTTTTTTTTTTTTTTTTTTTCCTTGTTTATAATCTTTATTGTTATTAGAAGTGCCGTATGTTGCAATATTAATTTTTTTAATGAAAATCTACTTTTTGTGTGTAAATGTTTCAGTTATCATTAATAAAGTTAATCCATTTTCCATGTATATAAATGTTATAAATTTGGGGGGGGGGGGGAATGCTACACATCAAAATTTACCAAGACGGAATTGCAAAGAAGAGAGTGGAAAATGTTATATTGTAGTATATTGAGATATGCTACTTTTCCGCGGAATTCCGCTTTTTCGGTGATGAATTTTATTATCTCTGGCATCAATGCAAATATGCATTAAAATTTGTTGACTTTTTTATATGGGGAGGAGGTTGCGGGAAAATACTCCAATTTTGTCAAAGAATCGTGAAAGATACTCGAATTTTGTAGAAAAATCAGGCGAAAATACATACATAGATCTCGAGAATTGTGATGGTCTTGACCACAGGTCATTCAAGGGATAATTAACAAATTAAACTAAATGTTCCTCTAATTTTAACCTTCGACCTCTGATGGAAAATATTATAATTCCTAACAAATTTGCAAAAACACATACGAAAAAAAAAAAAAATAGATTTCGCCCATACGAGATGCCTACACAACTTACGACCATGCAGGTCTCGAAATTGGCGTTAATTCACTAAATTGGGAGCTTTATCGATAATTTCGGCTACCGATAATGATTTTTCTTGAAATCATAAACGATTTATACATATATTTTGTGCATGTAAATGATATTATATTTTGCTAATAATAACTATTAAAATCGCAGAAAAATAAACAATATAAAAACGTATATGCGTTAATATAAAATGCACAAATTAAAGGAAATAAATAAAAGTATGATGATTAAAAATCCACACATATTTATTTTTAAGAAGAATTTTGAACTTTGGAGAATTAAAGAAAAAAAAAAATCTGGAAGAGAAAAATTTATGAAGAACTAACACTTGTTACCTAAAAATGCCAATTTTTTTTTCAAACATATTATTTTTCGTTCAGAAATATAATTTTGAAAAACATGACGTAGGATAATTATATATGGAAACAAATATTTTTGTCAAGTTTAAACTAATTTCTCATTGACTGTACCTTAAAATGTTTCATTCTAAGGTACATCATGAACCCCAAACTTATCCAATATTAACATTTATATACAGATATTTCGCATTTCGTTATCGTTACTATGCTAGAAATATTTTTCACCTAAAAATTATTTTTTGTAGTATATATATATATATATATATACCGGGTGTCCTAAAAATGACTGATGGATTTTAAAATTCAATAACTTCCAAACAGTGACAGCTGTTTAAAAAAATTTTGCAGGAGGGTTATGTATAATGTCAGTTTTTTTTTACCGTAATTTTTTATTTTAGTTCGAATTTCAAACAATAGGTGGCGCTGACGGCGATTGAAGTCCAGGTGATCAGTGCTGGGTGAAGCGTCGACCTGGCCTTCAATCGCCGTCAGCGCCACCAGAGCCCGATCAAGCTGAAGTTGGGCCCAGGGCCTGTTAAAAAATTGGGCCCCCCTACCTACCCATTTTCGGCGATACTTTCACATAAAAAAGATTTATTTGATGAGTTGACAAAGTTGTTTGGGTTAAAAGTGCCTAGGATAAAAACTTCTAAAAATTTTATTGAATCATTCAGACTGTTTAAATTTTACGTTTCATATTTTATAAAACAATATTATTCGAAAAGTATTTGATTAAGGGAAAAAAATCAGCCACATAATTTCTGGGCCCCCGAAATTGGTAGGCCCAGGGCCGAGGCCCCGGAGGCCCGTGCATTAATCAGGCCCTGAGCGCCACCTATTGTTTGAAATTCGAACTAAAATAAAAAATTACTGGTAAAAAACTCCTGACATTATACATAACCCTCCTGCAAAAAAATTTTAAAAAGCTGTCACCGTTTGCAAGTTATTGAATTTTAAAATCCATCAGTCATTTTTGGGACACCCTGTATATATGGGTCATTTAAAAAAAACTTGTACATTCTATGTCCCCCAACTTTAAGAATTTTTATTAACTAAAATAAAGTTTAAAAAATAAAATTTAAGCATTTATATTACTTGTCTGACTGTTTAGAGTAAATGTGTGCTAAATATTATCAGAAATTAAAAATAATATTAGTGTAGTTATGGTTTCAATGTGTCAGCTATAGCTTAAATGCTATGTCCCCTCTTCCCTTTTTACTTTTTCAACTGTTATTAAATTATAAATCAGTTGTCAAAAATATTAAATTTTTCAGTTGTGACAATTGTTGTAAGTCTTATCTGTAGCATAGACCATATATTTTTTAAAACTTGTTTTTTTATAAAAATAGAACAATTTATTGTTGTCCCCAGATTTTTTCCCCTCTGTTACTTCCACTCTGTTACCTTATTTATTGTAATAAATTATTACTACTAAGTGTTCAACACAAGGTTCTGCAGTTCTTCGAACAGTATGTGTTTAGATGAGGCCACCATTTTTTTAATTATTAAGTTATTTTCACCATGGTGTTGAAGTAAAGCATTTACAAGATAAGGATGTTTTATTCAGTTTCCCCTCTGTTACCAGCTTATTTATGAGAATTTTTTTTTTATACTTTTATAAAATTTTAACCATAAGATCAAATGGTGCTTCTTAAATAAATAGGATTAGTTTTTCTTGTTTTGAATTCACTTTGTGCTGCTAAAATTATTTGTAGTTTTTTCCCCTCTGTTACTATGCTTATGGTAACAGAGTGGAACAAAATGTAACAGAGTAAGAAAGTACTAAAAAAACAAGTTTATTTGAACATTGTTCTTGAAGGCTGCACATTCTCGTTTCATGTTCTTAGAACAGAATTAAAAATATGAATTTTTCTTTTTAAATATAAAATAGTAGTTTTTGTGGTGAGCTAGTTGCCATAAACATTAGGTTTTAATTTTCTCAAACAAAATGCTTCTTTAATTTTAGTCATTTATATTTATGAATCAATGCTACTTATTTATGAAAAAATGATGCAGCGTGAAATACCACTATTTTCGAATATTACTTTTTGTAAAAGCCTTTAATTCTTGCTTGGTCTGTTTCACAATTTTGGGATATCTTATAACACATGATAAAAATGTATTAAACTAGAAAAGATCATTATTTAAGTAGAAAAGAATTTATAAAAAAGATACGCTTCAAATACTACTATATTATCAAATAGTAATTTCTGTAAAAATCGTTATTTTTGGGTTAAAGCGTCATCCAATTGGCATGTGAATTTATTAAAATTTGAAAATCTACGGCGAGCTGTTTGAAATTGAAACACAAATTATAACATATGATAAAAAATTTATAAAAACAATGCCACGTGAAATACCAGTATTTTCAATTAGTATTTTTTTGCAAACATCTTAAATTCTGCCTTGATCTGTTTGAAACATTGAACCTTCGTGATAGCTTATAACACATAGTAAAAA
Source organism: Maratus speculifer (assembly GCA_964019185.1). Classification (NCBI taxonomy): domain Eukaryota; kingdom Metazoa; phylum Arthropoda; class Arachnida; order Araneae; family Salticidae; genus Maratus; species Maratus speculifer. Next base: position 236,837,181 of record OZ025293.1, on the reverse strand, counting down.
GTTATATAAAAAATTGCCTGGTCTAATCCCACTATTTCTGAATAGTATTTTTTGCAAAAATCTTAAATTCTTGCTTTAAAGCACCACTACCTTGACTAATATAAGATGAGATTTTTTTTTTAACTAAGCAGTGCGTTTGTCATAGTACATGATATAAATTTACAAAAGAGAATGCCCGCCAAATACCACTATTTTCCAATAGTAATTTTTGTAAAAATCTTAAATTCTTGCTGGATATGTTTGAAACATTAAGATTGTATACACTACATGATATAAGCCTATAAAAAAGTATGCCACACCAAATATCACTCCACTATCAATCAGCGTTCCCTTCGGTTACTTTTTTTTCCCACTCTGTTACCATCAATTTAAGCTGGTTTATTTGACTAAAAAAATTATCAATCATCATTTAGAATAATTAATTGTGTAACTTTGACTAATATTTTATTTATGTAATATTGTTTTATAATTTAACTGAAAAAATGTGAATGCACATTTAATTGAAACTTATGATTTTTCCAAAAAAGTAACAGAGAGGAAATCCTTTGTATTTTACAAAAATAAAAATAATCATAACAAAACAATAGTTAGGATTTTCTGAAAGTAGCAATCATGTAATTAAAGAAAATGTGATATTTATTGCTTTAGGTATTTTATTTTTTTAAATAAAAATTTTTGACTGTTGGTAACAGAGGGGAACATCTTACTGTTGCAAGTTCATACTTTATTTTTTATTTGACGTCCCAAATCAAAAAGTGAACTGCTGTTTTCAGTTTTATATACAAGAAATGTTTTAGTATCATCTAATATTTTTATAAGTTGCATTTAAAAAAATTTTTTTCTTTGTGAAAAATTTCCCAAATGTACAAATTTTTTGAAAATGACTCATATATAAAAGATGCTGGGGAAAAAAGAAGAACGTTCTAAATATAAAAACATTCTAACTGCTGAAATATTCCAATAATCGATAATTAGTACTTCTTTTATTGCTCTTAATATTATTATTATTAACTTCTTTGGAATTATGGTATTTAAATATTTTCATACTTAACAAATTCCCTGCTTACAATACAATATGTTATGACTCAAAACTTAAAGGAATGAAATTAACAGGTATATTGAAGCGATTTTTAATTAGAGTTTCCCATTTTCAGATAATTAAATTACTTATAAGCCATTATTGTTACATGATTACCATTATTGTTAAGTTTTTCTTCATTCTCGCACTACTGTATCGTGAATTTTGTTCAAAACTCCAATTTCTGTAAAATCATATCAAATAGAAAAGTCATTCGATTACTTTCTGAATAAGAATATCTTCTAATTTAGTGTGTTTTCGAGCAAAAATGAATTCAGAAATGCATCAGAATATAGCTTCTTTAAAATTGAGAGCACTCTTGACTGTTTTCATATCTAAACTGGTTACATTCCAGAATTCATTACTCGTTTGATCTTGCATGAGAGTGATAGATGCTGTTATTTAAAAGCTGTGAAATCGAACAGTATTTCCAACTGCCATTAAAGGCAATCTTTCACAAAATGCTGTTAAAAGCATTTAGCATTTGAACTAAATTTCCATAAAACTCTCTAAATTGAATTTTCAGATGAGATAGTTTTAATCAAACAACAATTGCTTATAATTCAACATGTAATTCAGTTATTTAAAAATGAAAAATTAGTAAATTTCGAATCAGTTCATTAGTTATGTCTGTAAGTAACATAGCTTTACGTCTAAAAATGAGTTTTTAATTTAGAAAATTTCAAGGAAAACTCTTACAACACTCTTAAAAAATATGATTTTCTAATTTCATATTTAAAAAATGCATCTGCTCCAAATATAGTTTTAAGGGTTTTTTAATACCTTTTTAAATAATAGATGATCTCCCACGAAAGAAAAATGCACTTTAAATAATAGATTATAATTGATTTTATGATTTTCATCCTCAAAATGTTTTTTTATTAAATTTTTAAATAAGAAGCCAAATTTTTAAGAACAAATAATGAATCAGCTATTTGGTATCTGAAAAAGAATATCAAATGCATGGATGGATGAAAATTATGTTGTGAAAGAAAATTTTAATGTATTAAGGCTGTTCTTAAATCAAAAAGGGCAATTTTATGTCATAGGTTTTATTTAGTTTTCTTCGGAAATACATGAAACTAGCAGGTGTTGTTGTTCAGAAACTATCTAATCGCACTCATTTTCCCGTTTTGTTTCAAACACAATAGAATGTTCTGAAATTGGTGTCAAATTGGGCGTTTTGAACTGAATTTCCACGCGAAAGCAGAATAACTACTCAAGTTTGGGTGAAAAACGTGTTTGTCACGTGATCGAAATTCCCTATAACTAAATAGGTAATTTATGGATAAAAAAATGGAAAACAGTTCGATTCCAATTCGCTTCCATAGCTTTCCAACTTTATATCTTTCCGTTAATAAATGAATTTGTAAATGCATCAAAATGTTTTACGCTTGCTGAACAGAGCGGTTGAGAACAGCCTTAATAATTTTTTAAATAATCTTAATCAATCCCTCTTTTTGCTTCATTTAAAAAATAATACTACTAATAATAATAGTAATACTATAAGTTATATTAATAATTTGGCATTATTTAAGGGGGAAATTTTGTAAAAATCAATGCACTTTTGTTTATAAAACTTTAAAAATCATGACAAATAGTATGTAAGAGTGTCAGCTCTAAATCTTCCCCCATGACTAATATCCTAAACCATTAGCTCTAGTAGCAAATATGCTTTAAAGTTGCTCTTCATCCTATTAAGTGCGTTATATATATATATTTATTTATATATAACATAATGTTATTTTTTAAAGTTACAGAAATTTGATTTTTTTATGAGATTGAAGTACTATATATTTCGTAAAATTTTTTTCGTGTACTCATAAATAAAACATTTAGCTCTAGAAGTATAGTTTTAGTAGCAAATATGCTTTAAAGTTGTTCTTCATCCTATTAAGTCCGTTATAGATATATTTATTTATATATAACATAATGTTATTTTTAAAAGTTACAGAAATTTGATTTTTTTATGAGATCGAAGTACTATATATTTCGTAAAACTTTTTTTGTGTACTCATAAATAAAACAATTTTTTACATTTAAAACTTATTGAGTTATAATAACTTGAATTTTCCGTTTTTTTTTTTTTTTTTTTTGTCATTAAAAATGGAAAAACGCTTTTTATCTAAACGTTTTAAGTCAAAATAAAAATTTTCTTAACAATGATGCGTTTTTTTAAATATTATCATTAGATATTCATTGGAGCATTTTGATTGAGCTAACAAAATTTGGGGCGGCAGTTTGCACCGGACCCATTTAAATCGGATCTTCAAGTTTGCGTTGTAAATACCTTAATTATCCTCTACTTGAGGAATTATAGTTCATTTTAATATTTTATTTGTATTTATTACGTTGAATATCTTATAAGATGAAATAACAATGCTAGAGGAATGCAGACCATGTACTCGTGTATTGTGATTTTAGTCGCCAAGATTTGCCATGAATGGATTTGCATCAAAAAGACTTCTATGGAAAAAAAAAATCTCTTTAAGGCAACCTAGTGATGGGCGATTCTCGAAAATTTCCTATTCGATAAAAATCGTAATCGTAAAAAAGCACATTCGATAAAGTCATCGATTAATTTCGAGAATCTACAATCGAGATGTTTTTACAATCGATTATTAAAATCTTTGTTATTACATGTTTAAAAAGCATAATTTAATAAATACATGGAAACTGAAAACAAATAAACTTAAAAAACAACAACAAATCAAAAGGATGTTATAATGGAGCCGCAATAGTAGAAAAGTCATGTAACGGCGTTCCTTGGTTTCAAAAAGTTGTAAAGTCGCGAGTAGCAAAATGGCCAAAGAAAAAATAATCAAAAGCACTCCTAGTGAAAGAACATGAACTAAAAGGATATTAAAAGTGATCAAAATCTTTTATTGATTTTTGTAGATATATTGAGATACGATCTACAATTCTCCCATTATTAGAAGACTCTCTATTGAAATTCATTAAACGGACCACTCGGGAGGGGGGGGGGGGGGCAAAGTAGTGTAGGAGCAATGAAAATGCATAATATGAGTAAATGGTCATTAGGCTTTCCAACAATACTTCGCATGATGAGTGTCGGTTAAATTTATTAAAGAGTTTCCCGCGGGGGCAAAGTGAGGCGGGATGAGCGCGGGTGGTATATAAATTTAAATGGTAATTACAGAGCTTTCTAATGATATATCACGAAAGAGGAGTCAACAAAAGATATAAAAACACTACACTTCGAATTCCAAATATTGCAACACCCGGAATACAGCCTGTCCTCAAATTTTGTAAATTTTTCATACATTATAAATTATATATTGGAAGTCTCTATAAAAAAAAATCAGATCTGAATTCACAAAAACGAAATGATTTCAAAAAAGTTTGAAAAGCGCTTCTGTAAGGAGGTCAAATTGAGGAAAAGAGAAGAAAGATTCATAATATGAAAGAGTGGTTTGAAAACTTCCGTTGATTTATCATATGACGGGTCCATAAAAAGCTTCATATATACTCCTCACTATTCCACTATTTTTTTTCCCTGAATACACCCGGAAATCACGCAGCCTCGCTTTTAAATGTTTATATTTAATAAAGTATTTTTACCAAAGGGCTCCATCAAAAAATCACATTTAAAATGAAATTTATTCTCAAAATAGCTACGATTTAAAAAATTCACCCCTCATCGCTCCCCTCCCTCCTGGGGAAATTCAACCCCAGGAGGAGAAACGTTCATAACGTGAAAGAGTGATTCGAAAAACATTCCAATAATCAATCACATGAAGGATCCAAAAAAGTTTGGAATTTACTCCTCAACCGCAGGTTTAATTTTTCTTAACAGAATACACTCGGAAATCACGCATCCCCCACTTTAAAATGTTTATAATTAGTAATTTTTATTAGAAGGTTCCATCAAGAAACCACTTCTAAAATTATAGTTATTCTCGAAATAGCTACGATTAAAAAAATTCCCTCCCAGTCGCTCCCCCCCGTCCTGAAATTAAACTGCAGGAAGAGAAAGGTCCATAATATGAAAGAGTATTCCGAAACCTTTCCTATGACATATCACATAACGGATCCAAAAAAGTTTGAAATTTACTCTTCACCCGTGGCCGTAATGTTACTTTTTCTTCCCAGAATGCACCAGAAAATCACGCAGTCCCCATTTTAAACTTTTGTATTTATGAAATAATATTTACCGGAGCGCTCCTCTGAAAACCACACTAAAATGATTTTCATTGTCAAAAAAGCTAAATGGATGGATGGATGGATGGATGCATGCATGCATACATACATACATTCCGATGATGTACATATAACATGACGGGTAAAAAAAAAAAAAAAAAAAAGGTTTGAAATTTACATGTCACCCGTGGGTTCACTTATTTTTCCTAGACTACACCTAAAAATGATGCAGCCCGCACTTTAAAATCTTTATATTTAATAAATAATATTTACCGGAGAGTTCCATAAAAAAAATCCACACCAAAAATAACATTTATTTTCGAAATAGCTAAGATTTGAAAAATTCGCCCCCTCATCGCTCCCCCCTCCCCTTCCCTCCTCCCGCCCTTTAAAATTCAACTCCAAAAGTAGAAAGATTCATAATATGAAAGAATGATTAAAAGAGCTTTCGTATATGCCTCTCATTTCAGAAAATTTCGATAAAGTCAGGCATAACGAGAAAATCATTTCATCGCGATGAAAACTAACCTCGATTGAAATAGGTTTATCGAAGAACATGTAACTTCCAGACTTCCAGATGAAATTTAACCTTGATAAAAGCGGCACTCCGAGAATCTTGTGGTTTGCCGATGGAATGCCTTTTTCGATAAGGATGATTTTCGTTCTCGCTGAGACTAAAGATGACGAGCTTTATCGAGGCGTTTTGTTGATGAAGCTTTGTGAAATGAAAGTTTTATCGAAAAACGAAGTACAGAAAGGAGCATGAGAATATGGCAATAACTTGTGAAATGAAGACCTAATTTTCAAAGTTTCTGGTATTTTAGTCTTACCATGCTGTCACGTACGTGGTACCCCCAAATAAATATTATTTATTTAAAAAAAAAAAAAAAAATTCAGAGAGGGGGTTGGAGAGGGAACGAACATATGTTTAAAACTGTAGCGATTTCTACAATACCTGTATCAATTTAAGTATGGTTTTTTTTTTTCATCGAATCATTCGGTAAATATTATTTATCAAATGTAAAAAAATTTAAATGTCTGCTGCAGGAAATTGGGGGCGAAAGGGTTGGACTGGCGGGAGGCAGGGGAGGGGGACAATTTTCACTTTTTAAACCCGTCATATTGTATATCATCTTGAAGATATCGAATTACTCTTTCATACTATGATGCTTTCTTAACCCCCCCCCTTTCCGAATTTGGTTCCCACGGCGGGAGGGGGGGGAGGGTTGGCATTTTTCGAAGCTTTTTGTGTTTTTATCATTTTAGATAGAATTTTTTAATTGAAAACGTCCTTAGGCGTATTGGAAATTTTTTGAGATGGAAAAAAACCATTGAACTAGCCACATTGTTACTGTAACCTAGGCACATTGTTTAAAAGTTCCCTCTTTGAGGACCTCTTCCAAAGGTGAGGGGCTTGACCCCCCCCCCCAAAAAAAAAAAAAAACATACACTTTAAAATATTGCTCATTTTTTCCTCTACCAATTTTAACTTAAAAGTTTAAGCTATATGGCACAAGCGGGGCTATTGACTCGCCCCCCCCCTGTTGGTTATTCACCAACATAATTTTGCTCATTTCTTCACTTCATTTCAATTTTTAAAAGGCTATAACTTTGCTTGTATGGGAGCTACAGCGGCGAGAAAAATTATAGCATAGCTAACTTTTCGTCGCCGCTCTTTTTGCAGTTTTACGGTTTTCCCCAGCACCAGGTTTTTTTGGGGGGGAGGGGGCCAGGGGGGGCATTTTTCATTTTTGATGTAATATGTTCATTGAAAGCTTATGCTTCATACATTACCAATTTAGCATAGAAAAGTTTCTCCCGTCATTCTGGGTCACGTTACGGACCCATAATGGGTTGAAATTTAAATTTCTCAAACTTCGAAGTTTTTGCTAAATCGGCATCTGGAAAACATCGTGCCAATGTGGTGCGTGTATGACATCTGTATCATATAAATATTGTTCACCACTGCTGGGATTCTGGCCTCCTCTCGCGTATAGGCGTTAATTTACCGCGGTTACTTGGTCCTTGTATTTCCTGCACAATAAAATATTTCCTGACGATTAAAAAAATACACACGTAATTGTTCAAGTTTTGACTTCTGTCGGCAGTTCCAAAATGTTTTTTTTTTTTTTTTTTTACGTATTTTGCAATAAATAATATTTATAATATACATGGAATTTAGAAAAGCAGGAAGTGTTTGTTTGGCATGTGACCACTTATTGATCTTATGCACCTCGATTTTATATATTCCCTCCCCCCCCCCCACTCCGTTACCTTGGGGGGGGGGGTTCAAAATTTAACGTTCAGTTCGAGATTACGTTCGATTGTTCGTTCAATTCGAGATTTTTTTTGTTGTTGTTGTTTACAAGATTTTGCTGTGCGTGCACACTGCGTTTGGTATATGATGCCTTATACAGCGAGGACCCAGTTCGAGATTTCATATTACAAGATTACGTATAAGTTAGAGACACCAATGAAAGGAGGGGCTCACTAGCAAGTGAATCTGTCGTGTCTTTATTAACACCGACTCATTCACCTGTAGTAGACTCTTGATAAAATTGATGGTATATGGTTGTATGGTATAAAAGCAAGTGCAAACTGGAGTCATCGAGAAAAATTTTACACAATCGAAAGTTATCGAGATGTTCATACAATCGAGAAAATCGAGAAAAACTTCTCGTTATCGCCCATCACTAAGGCAACCTTCAATATAATGATGGATTGCTCTTCGCACCCCTTCGAGTGCAGTTCATACAGGTATTGTCGAAGCTGTTTGCGCAGTTTATGATCTCTTTCTACTGTAGGCGCAGTTGATGTACTCCACTGCAGTTGTTGACGACAGTTGTTGAATGTCTGGCACCGTTGCAAAACGTCGCCCTTTCAGTTTCCTTTTCAATTTTGAGAATAATGTAAAATCACATAGAGCTTATACATATATATAATTTATTACTCGAAAAGTCTTACTTGTAATACCTCGATAATATTTCATTTAATTTTAGATTATATTTTCTGAGAAATTTTTACTAATGTACTGCAAAATTTTGTTCTCGCTTCCCTTCCCTTCCCCCAAGTCTATTTCCCAATTTACTATAACTAAAATTATGAAAAAAAAAAAAAATAGGGGTAGTAGTAATTTTATCTTATTTTCCAGGAAAATTATAGTGATTATCCAGGGTTAATTTTAGAGAATATCTTATTTTTCCGTTGCACACAAACTTTAATTTACGTGGGCCTAAGATATTTATCGACGTGGAGTCATCCAATGATTGTTTATAATGATTTTTGAAAATATTTGCTGGTAATTAACAGATATACTTGTTAAAAAGCTATCTTGGAGACAACGGTACGGACGAAAGCTTTTCAACTTTGCGAATTTCTTTCGAAGCGCGCTTAGCACAAAAGTTCGAACAAGAGTTTTGTTTTTGGTACACTGTAAAAAGAAAAAGTTATTACTATGCTGAATTTGGGTTTACGAAACATCCCCTACTTTTATTGTCAACAGTGTAATTTTTATTGTATGACACCCTATTGCACCGATATTTTTGTGTAAGAGTAGAGGTTGCAATTGAGCTCGGAATGAAGCCAGTCTGGTTGGCAAACACTGTGCTTTTTTTAATTAGCATAAAAATATCAGACTGGCTGTTCTATTAACCTGAAGAATATAAGGCCTGGCTCTTTCCCATAAAGATTGAAAATATGCAATGAGCCGTCTTTCGCAAATTAGCCTGTATTTGGTTTCGAAAAATTCTCTATTCATTGTATTTTTAATAATACCCTTAACTTGTCTGAAATAAATACTCTCCTAAATCGAATTGTATGTATTTATCAGATTTGCAAGTAATGTTATCTTTATTTCTTATTCAAGGGCCCCTTCGAGTCATTTAAGGGAGGGAGAGATTTCTGAGGTGGTTCATTAAGGACTTCAACTCCGTTTGCTTTTGTAGTACTTTATAAAAATGTAAAACAAAAGTTTAAAATAGCTTAAATCATCAGCTTGATTCATATTTATAGAACTGTGAGTGAGGGAAAGTACGGGCTCCCTTCTGTTCCCGCTATGTCTCGATTTGCAAATCAGCAGAATCAAAATTGAAAAGAATGATTTTCTGATATGCTTATGACTGCGTTAATGATATTATTGATCGGGAACTACTTTATACTTGGTAAACTCTAATTTTAGATTCTACTTGGAATTATGAAAGTTAATTTCTGCATATAGGACTGTACACTTTATTGTATTGCTTTTCAAATTATGACGAAAGATATTGTGCATTTTCATTGTGATGTCTTCATGCCATTCTCCGAATCTATGATTGTGTTTCGATGCCGTAATAGAATAATTTTCGAAAAATAGTTTTAACAGCATGCTTCTTTTCTATGAGTGAACAGCAACAGCTTAATATATAATATGTATACACGTGTGTTATGGTGTATGTATTTTGCACGTTTTCTTCTAGTGCATCTATTGATTGGTACTATAAGTTTCACTTCACTGCTTTCCCTCCTTCTCAAAATCCTTTTCTTTGGGGAGGTAAAAAAAGACCGTTAGATACAAATGTATAGCCTTTCAAAGTAGTTATTGCTTTGCTTATATCGCCTTCTGATAAAATTGAAACTTAATTTTTAAGGCTTTTGTAAATTTCTGCGTTAAAAGTATAATGTATGGGGAAGGCTTAATTTTTAAGGCTTTTGTAAGTTTCTGCGTTAAAAGTATAATGTATGGGGGGGGGGGGGAGGAGAGTAATTAGCTAGTTCCAGACTTATTATAGAATTTAGAGGGGGGCGGGGGGTAAATGAACACGTATTTATTGAATGTATAGTTATTAGTTATTATCACATGATAGTAGCACGATGAACGAAATACTGATAAATAGCATAATACCAGGAATAAATATGGAATTAAGATGAGGCAGTCGAATAAAATATATTCGTTATTACACTTACAAATGTTTAACAGTTTTTTTAATAAGCATAGGAATACAAACATTTGGTACTTAAATCTTGATTATAATAATATATACAAATCATAATATAAAGTATTTGTTAAAATTCGGATCTCCACGAATCCTATTACAGTAAATAAAGGGACAACACCTAAATCATATAAAAGAGCTGTCTATAGAGACGCTTTTAAGAGGTCTGCACGGGCCAAAATTTCGAGGCCCGGCCCGAAAAAAAAATTGACTCGGCCCGGCCCGATATGATAGCTGAAAAACGACCCGAGTGAATTTCTGTAGAACATTGATTTTTACTCTTACGGAAGAGTTATGACTAAAAAGACTTATTTAATCTTTTTTTTTTTTTTTTTTTTTTTTTTTTTTTCCATGTTTATAATCTTCATCTATGTAGAAGTGCCATAGGCTACGATATTTATGTTTTTAATGAACCTCTGTTTGTTCTATATAAATGTTTCAGTTATCATTAATATTATTAATCCATATTCTATGTAATTGAGACATAAAAATCTAAAACATGGTATATAGTAAAAGTAAAATCTTCTAAGGCGGAATTGCATTGGAAAGAAAAAAATACGTTATAGACAAGTTCCCTTCTTAGCAGCTGTGATTTTATATTTTTTTTCTTGCGTAATATTTTAAAAGACGTTTAAAAGAAATTTCTAGCTTTCAGTTTAAAAAAAGATTCCGTCACACGCAGATTCTTCTTTCATGCGTTTAATTCTATTTTAATTAGCCTAGTAATCTATGATTCTTGAAAAAGAATGAATTTTAATGTTTAACTGTAGAATAATGGAGATTTAAAAGTATATGCCTTTTTTGGAAAAACTTTTGGACCTAGCCAAATTTTACTGATTTTTGCACAGACTTGGCCACACCGAGAAAATCATTTTCATACGGGATGATTCAACTGGGACTGGATATTTTGGTCCGTGAAGACTAGAAAGAATAAAATGAATCCCGGCTTCGTACGGAAAAAATAAGTTAGGCTTTACCCGGCCTGGTCCTTCAGGGAAGAAGTAAGGTCCGGCCCGGAAAGAATAGTGATTAGACCCTGCCGGCCCGAATCTTCAGAAAAAATTAAAGCCTGGCCCGGCCAGAATGCCGTTTATAAAAATCGGCCCGAACGCCCGACCCGGCCCGTGCAGATCTCTAACGTTCACTCCGCCACTGGAGATTAAAAGCAAAGTTGCGGTGTCGGAGTCGCTAAAAAGCCGACTGCGACTCCGGCTGTTTGAAATGAAAGCATTTAATTAGGCAGTTTGAAATGAAATTTAATCAATTATATGTAATTTTAAATCCGTAAAAGGAGTTATATATATATTTGTCGATTGCCAATATCCCAATTTGCCGAGTACTCGGTATTCGGCCAAATTTTGGACGAGTACTCGGCCAATACCGAGTAGTTGTAAGAATTTCATTTTTTAAGCATATGAATTTATAAATGATCTGTAAAAAGTTATTCTAATATCAATGTATAATATATGTAGTCATTCATAAAACTATTTACTCTGTATTTAACAATACATCTGAAAAATATAGAAAAAGTAAAGAATAAAAACCCTCATAAAATTTTACATTTATATAAATAAAAATACTTTTTTAATATATAGGAAAACTGAAAAGACTATTATTTTGGATAACGAAACTGAAAATGCAATAAATGCAATAAAAAATTAATAATTAAATTTATTATATTTCAAAATTATGGTGCAAAAACACCAAACTTTCTACATTATCAGAAGACAAGGCATTTCTTTTACTATTATAAATTTGGCCTGCCTCTGAAAATATATGTTCAAAATAAACAGTTGTTCAAGGTTTCACATAAGAGTTTTTTGAAAAGTTGCACATACTCAGAAAAGTTTTTTTTTTTCTCCACCATGAAAATAAAGTGTCAATTTTACATAAGTGTTCTGTTAAGAAAGCCTGTTTCTCTTTTTGTACCAAGATAAATTTTTAAAAAATGCCGATAGAGGGCGCTTTAGACTTTGGAGTAACGAACAACTATTTTTTACCTTTTTTTTTTTTTTTTTTTTTTTTTTTTTTTTTTGTATCGCATTAAGTTTTTTTAGAAGCTTAGACACAAACTTAAATTTTGAGCTCAAAATCTAAATCGTTGGGAGTGGTTAAGTAGCGCAAACTGAACTGTGGGGGGAGGTTCAAATTTCAAATGATTATAAAAATCGGAAAAATTGGTCAATTGATTTCAGAGATGGGCAGTATCGAAAATACATGTATTTGAAATACATTTTCAAAATACATTTGTATTTTGTATTTTAACCTCACTAAATGAAAGTATTTTGGTAATGTATTTTGAATTGATTTTTTCAAGTATTTTGTATTTTGAAAATACATTTCATATTCAAAATACATTTCTGTAGGTTTCCAGTTGCTTCGTTGAAACCGCAGATGTAAAATTCATAGAAGAATAATACGAGTCTGTCTGTTTTGTTTTGTTTTATAGGGTTCGTTTCTGAAAGTTAATGCAAACATACTTTACAACTACTGATACGATAAGGATTAGAATCAATGCTTCCGTTTTACTTAGGCATTTTTGCTGAACTGTTACAATTCTAAAGTTCTAGGTTTTATAATTATAACGTTTTCTTAGCGAACGATAAAAACTATTGTTTGATAAACAGGAAGAATTATTTAGATTTTTGCTGTGTCTAGTGCTTTTTAAAGAACCATAGAAAAAAAAGTAATGTAATGGTAGAATAGAAATGTAATTTAATGTTTGTTTTGAGAAAGAATGCTTGATATTTTTCCAGCTTCAAATGATAATGTATCAAAAGAATTACTGAACTGCGAAAGAACACGTTGCGCTATACTATATGGAATTTTTTTTTTAAATAATTTCTGTTGATAATAAGGGCCGTTGTTAAAGTAGCATGACAAATGTGTAAAATAAAATCTATCATTATAAGTGGAACTTTTGAAGCAACAATCAACTTTAAAACACATCTAATGGTAAGATTTTTAATTTTATACCGTTATACATAGATCGAAACATTATTTTTCAAGTCCTTTTGTATCTATTTTATCAAAGTTTGGGTAAATTTTAAGTTACTCGTGTTAAGTTCTATTTATTGATATACAATTCGGATTTTCATTAATTGTATTTACTATTGATTATATCAAATATTGGATTTTTGATTATAGACTTGTCCTTACTGGAGATACATGTTTATCTAGCGTGATTTCGCACGTATTTTTTTTTTTTTTGACTCATTTTATGTTTTATTTTATACTGTTTAAAATAAAATAACACAATGAAAATATAATATAGTATCGGACCAAAACGAAAATTGCTGTACGAAACCAAAGTTTTTTTTTTTTTTTGAGTTTCGATTGTAAACGGAAGTTTTACAGATGAATGTTTTTAATATCAATGAGAATGTTAATTTGTTTAATTACAAAATTACCCCCCCCCCCTTTAGAAGAATATTTGTGATTTTCAATATGCGGGCATGTGCATATATTTGTACTGTACGGTCTATATATTATATGGTATATATGGTCTAACGACTAAAATTTACAAAAGATTAACGAAACATTATTTTGTATTTTGTACAGATTTATAAGCATAGAAATTTATACATTACTAATTGTGAAGTTATTTATGTATCCTGCGTATCCCGAGTGATTATGTATCAACCGAAATCAACGTTTATTGTTCAGAGATTTTCAAAATGTTTAACATTTAACTTGCAAATTAATAAAAAAAATATCAATAAATGATTCTTTCAGAAAAAGCAGTGTATTCATATTTAAATAGCAATAGAAATTTTTAATTTGCAATCATTATTCAAATATAGCATGCTTATGTTTAAATAAATCTTTACAATAAAACTGACGGGAAATTACGTTATGAGTATTTAAAGTATTTTTAACAGCGCCGTGAGAAATGGGGAGATGAAGAAAGGGGCTGTCGCCCCCGCCGCAGAAATTGAGGGGACGCCAAATTTATAGTACCAACGTTATTTTTGGCCTATAACAAGGAGAAGTTGGGTAGGAGACGGTGCGCCAAATTTAAACTTTGCCTCAGGCCCAGTTTTTTCTTCGCACGCCCCTAATTTTTAATGTAATGACTCATTCAAGATTGGAGGGTTTTTAACACAGACCATGACGAAGAATGATGCATTGATAGAAGACATTTATTAAATACAAAAAACATGACTTTAAAAAAATTAATTTAATAAATTTATTTGGTATCATGATACCCCAAACGTTGTATTTCTACACATTATGATATTCCCAAGATTTAAATGAAAATATTTAGCATGTTTATTTAATATTCCTTTCTAAATTATTTCTTATTTTTATTCATGAGAAGTATACTTGTATTTGTGTAGTAGTATTTGAGGCATTAACGAATTATATTTTTAACAAACCGAATTATATATTTATTATTACATATTTAACCTACGAATCAAGCTGTACAATTCTTTTACATATATGTGTTTATGTATACGTCCAAGAATAAATATTGAACTGCCGTTTTGAATTTTATTCACTCGCACTTTTTTTACTTTACTGTATCTTTACAACAAAAAAGTATTGGATTCGTGAAAAAAATCGACTTCAGATTGTCGACGGATTTATATTTTTGAAGGTCCTGAACACTGACAGTTTTTAGGAAATGTCTATTTGTGAGTTTATGAGTGAATGATACAAATTTTGTGGGCCTTCTATCTTAAGAATTAATGCACAGAATTTAATAAAATTTTAGATTCAGTTAGACATTTACATAAGTTGTTTTAGATATTAGATAATGGTGTAACTCTTCCAAAATGTGGTGCTGATATGCTTTGTCTTTAACAATTTTTGTCGTCAAAAACTGTAGCTCAAGAACTTGTGCACGGATTTTCATCAAATTTCTGATTCAGTTAGACGTTGACATAAGTTGTTGCCGATTAAGTTTTAGTGTGAATTGCTCAGCAGATGGATGACGCTGCTATGCTACATTTTTCACGATTTCTGCACTAGCTCTATCTCAAATAGTAATGCATGGATTCTCAACAAATTTCAGATTTAGTTTGATCTTAATATAAATCGTCCTAATTAAGTGTTCGTACAAATCGTCCACTAGGTGGCGCTATTATGCTGCATTTTTCAGGATTTACAGGATTTTAACAAGAACCAATGCACTAAATGTCACCAAACTTCATATTCTGTTATGTATTATTATTAACTATTTTACTACCAATCACCGAAATTCAGTTTCGGCCTTAAAAACCTGCTTAATTATAAATTCTCCAAAAAGATATTTATTAAGTAATTTTCAATTTGAGAATTCTTTTTCTCTTGAAGGCCAATTGCAATTTCCAAACATAATTTTGATTTATAGATTGTTTTGACAACACTTTACTCCTATGCTTAAAATGAAGCTGAATTATACCCAAGAAAGATTTTATATTTTTGTATACATTTTAACATTTTATCTGTGAGTATTCTTCGTTTATTTTATAAAGAATATTTTCAAATGTTTTCTTTATCTATCTTTTCTTTTGCTTCTTTACTTTGATAATTTATAATTTCAAAGAATTTAATCGGTTTACAAAAACGCCTTACAGCTGTGTTGTGCAAACACAAATAACAGGTCTACACAGGCTGAAATTATTATATCTGGTTTAAACGAACAAAGACCTTTTTTGTTCCACCCATTCCGACACAAAACAAAAATTATTGGCCCAAACCAGTATAAAGTTTCGATCCGTAGAAAAGAAATATTAACACAGTCCGATACAAAAAGTAAAATCCCGGAATTAGTCCGGCTCGATATAAAAGCTAAAAGCTCGTTCAGGCCCTGCTCGTACAAAAACTTGATTAGCCCGAACCAATTAAATTTCTAGAAAACATAAATTTCCGTGTCGATGTGATTAAAAATCATTTTGTACGAGGAATTTTAATCAAAAATACTTATTTTTTTTCCCATGTTTTTTAAAGAAAGTCTATGGAATTTCTTTTAAAAAAGCCCTTTGGACTGCGATATTTAATTTTATAAAAAATACCTATTTTTTATGTAAATGTTTTTGTTATAATTAAAGTTGTTCTTAGTCAAAAAGGGCAACTTTATGACACATGTTTTAATTTATTTTTGTTTGGAAATGCATGAAGCTAGCAGGTGTAGAAATTATTTAATCGCCACTCATTTTCACATAATTTGCAAATACAATAGATTTTTCAAAAAATAGTGTCAAAGTGGGCGTTTTGAATCTAATTTCCTCGGAAAAGAAGAACAACCACTGAAAGTCTGGTGAAATCGCGCTTGTCATGTGATCGAAATCATTATAACTCAACAGATAATTTATTGATACAAAAATGGAAAATTCAATTCGATTCCAAATCGCTTCCATAGTCAGGCCTTCTAAATTTTTTAACTTTCCGTTAAAAATGGATTTGTAAATGTGTCAAAACATTTTGCACTTGTTGAGCAGAACAGATGAGAGCAGCCTTAATGATACTAGGATTCGTACAGGATAGGAGAAAAAATAGATTATAGACAAATTTATTTCTTAGCAGGAACGAGGAACATAGCATGTTCTAAATGTATCGTAATCTTCTTTCTTGTTATTAAATATATTTTGCATGAATCAATACATTTCTTGTTTCAATAAATTTCCACAGTACCCTTTGCTGTGCTTTAATTTTATTATCCAGAAATATACTTACTAGTCATAAAGAAGAAGAAGAATTTTAATGGTAAAATTATAGAAATTCAAAAATACGTACATTTAAAAAATAGTGTTGTGTCGGGCCAGATTTTACTGATTTTTCCCATAGGCTGACCGAGACGTAATGAGCCAATGATATTCATATGGGCTGGATCGGGATCTATACTAATATTTTTGACTACCGCAATTAGTGCTCTAGGAAGAATGAAACCCAATCCCAAACAGATCTGGCAGGAATTAGTTTGGCCCGGCCCGAATCTGCAGAAAAAAGTAAAGCCCGGGCCCCGAAAGAGTGATGACGAGGCCCATCTGAGTCTATCTTTCTGAAAAAATAAACTCGATACCCGACCCGGACTGGTCCGGTACGACTAAAAAACAGGTCCCGTCAGGCCCGACCCGAGTGTCGGGATTAGAATTGGCCAACTAACTTTGTCAGACACGGCCCGTGCAAACATCTAATCTCAGACATTTTTTTTTTAATTTTCAAATGTATTTTGTATTTTGAATGTATTTTCAAAATACATGTATTTTGTATTTTGAACTTTTTCAATTTGAAAAGTATTTTGTATTTTAGATTCTAAAACTAATGTATTTTGTATTTTGTATCGAAAATGATTTTTCGATGTATTTTGCCCAACTCTGATTGATTTGCGATTTTCACTAAAATTATTCTTTATGTTAGTATTATCTTGAAAATAAATTATAAAGATAAAATTCAAAAAATGTCGATAGAGGGCGCTTTAAACTTTGGAGTAACGTATAACTAATTTTACCGATATTCTTCGCATCTCATAAAATTTTTTAGCAGCTTAGACATGAACTTAAATTTTGAGATGAAAATCTGAATCGTTGGGAGTGGTTAAGTAGCGCAAACTGAACTGTGTTCAATGGGAGAGGTGCGGTTCAAATTTCAAATGATTATGAAAAACGGAAAAATTGGTCGTTTTTCTCTAAAACTATTTTTTATGTCAATATTTCGTTGAAAATTAATTTTAAAGATAAATTTCAAAAAATTCCGTTAGAGGGCGCCTTCAACTTTAGAGTAACCAACAAATATTTTTAACCGTTATTTTTTGTATCTAATTAAACGCTTGCAAAAGCTTAGACTTAAATTTTGAGCTCAAATTCTAAATAGATGGGAAGGGTTAGGAAGCGCAAACTGAACTGTGTTTAGAAGTTGAAATGTTACCCTCCCCACCCCTCGAACACAGTTCAATTTTCTGTTACTTAATTACTCACAACGATGCAGATTTTGAGCTCAAAATTTAAGCATCATTCAATTGACCAATTATTCTGTTTTTTATAATTATTTGAAATTTGAACCTACCCACTCTCACTGAACACAGTTCAGTTCGCACTACTTAACCACAGATTTTGAGGTCAAAATTTAAGTTTGTGTCTAAGCTTCTAAAAAAATTTAATGAGATGCAAAAAATAACGGTAAAATATAGTTGTTCGTTACTCCAAAGTCTAAAGCGTGATCTATCGGCATTTTTTGAAATTTATCTTTATAATTTATTTTCAAGACAATACTGACATAAAGAATAGTTTTAGTGAAAACCGCAAATGAATCGACCAATTTTTCTGTTTTTTATAATCATTTGAATTTTTGGACCTTAAACTTTAATGGCGCCTGTCTTTTTCGGAAGACGTTTGGGGCCCTTAGTTTCCTATTTATATATCCAAAGATTAAGCTAATATAAGTTCTTTATCGCTGTTCATAATTTTACAAATTATGTTGTCTGCCCTACAGATCTTGAGAACAATTCAGTCTTCTTTCGGTCCGGCAAGTCTATATGTAGAAAAATAATGCCTTGATCTCCAATTTTGATCTTGGCCCTGCACGAGTCAGTTTTAAAAATATTAAAACTGGTTACACACAATGTAACTGTCCGATGCCGATCTCTACACTGCACAAGTTACATTTTTATATTGACGCTGTCAAACTAGTATGGCTCGTGACGCACATTTATACTTATTCTCGTTAAAATCATTTTCGTTGAAAATAGGTTTATATTTTATCGTTTATGTTTAAATCTTCAAAACGGGCCGGCAGTCCCGAAAATTTTTATATCGGCCCGGCCCGGCCCGGCCCGGCCCGTACGGCCCGTTCAATTTTTTTGCCGGCCCGGGTACGGGCCAAGCCCGGGCCCGTGCAGACCTCTGGTAGAGATCTTGGCTCAGTTGAATTATCACTTCACGGCTAGAAGTTTAGTTTTGAACGCGTCTCAAATATAATTTATTCGATCTTATTGTAAACAAGCTCTTCTTTTTATCACTAAGTTATTATTTGTCTCTTTCAGTGTTATTAATAATTCAAAAATATTGTTTTTTTTTTTTTTTTTTTACGAAGTTGTCGTATTACACATAATAGAAGATAAACTCAATGATCGGAGGCTAAAAGTCTTTCTTAAAAATAGAAATCACTCATGTGATACGGTGATTCATCACAATTTGAATAGACAAATTTAAAAGCAACTAATTAAAAATTCAAGAATTTTTCTGAAGAAATATTCAAGTTATTTACCGTCAAATCTTGACGGGCATTATCTAGTGTGTGTGTGTGTATAAATATATATATATATATATATATATATAATATAGTGTCAATGAATTTTTGTTTTGGTAAAATCCGAGTTACTTTGGATCAGGGTTGGCAAGTTTTTGACGCCTGACGGTTTTTACCAGATTTAACCATGGTTTTTACCGTCATGTCAAAAACCTATTGTTTTTAAGTTATAACAATAATTATCTTTTCAATATATCTTTAGCATTATTTCATTTTACGTGAAATATTCAGTATCAAAAAGATTCTTAAGTATATTTATTCATAAAAACAAAATCCGCATTAAAAAAAAAAAAAAAAAAAAAAAAAAAAAACATTTAAGAATCTTTGTAAATGTAATAATAATTTAAGAATAATTTCATACAGTCATATACATGTTAAAAAAATATGCAATGTGTTATTTCTTTTAATTCATTTTAAATAATACCCAAATAATTTTTTTAAATAAAATGTAAGAGAGACATAAATAGTCTGACTTTATGGTACGTTTAGTAAATGTCAATTAAAACAATATTTCATGACTATTCAGGTAAAAATTTATATATAAAAATATAGGTGCTGGAATGGTCTATAAGACTCGTACATATTAGCACTAAAGTTAAAAAACAAAAACTAGAATATATAAATTATTATATTACGATTTTTCTTAAATATTGTTTTGCTATTCGTTAAATTTTAAATCCAAAAGCTTTCAATTGAAATTGAATCTTAGAGGTTTGCATCAAAATTTTATTAATATAAAAATTTTAAGATTTTGCTTATTGAACTGAAAATAAAAATCACCGTTTAGTTGAATTTATGAAGTGCATAAGATAAGCATTTTGAAATATATTATATAATAATTATATAATAATTATTATATAATATATTATATATATTATATAATTATATTATATATATATTATATATTATATATATTATATAATAATTTATAATATATATAATAATATTCAAATTTATTCATTGACCAGCTCTTGCCATTTATTTTCATACTATATAACAACATTTTTGCATCCCTAAAATGATTTAATTATTCTATTAAATTTTATTTAATAACTATAATAACCTTTTATTATCATTTAATATTAATGTTTATGGCAGTTAGTAGAATCTATATTAATGGAGATTATGACAAATACTGTTCTTTCCTTTTACTCTTGTATTTTTATATTTTTCCCATTTAGGAAATCCTTTTTTTAAATAAATTTAACAAATGTAATTGAAAATAACAATACTAACAAGAAAAACAAGGAAAAATTAATTTAGAAATGAAATGCATGCTGCACTTGCATTATAAATCGGACGAAAACTGAAAATGGTGGATTTTTGACGGAATAAACCGGTAAAAACACGGCTTTTGCCACTGTCATGTCGAAAACCAGTTTTTGACGTCAAAAACCCAACCTTGCTTTAGATTTATTTATAAAAGTATTATATATATTTTACTGTATCGGGCTACCCCTGTTAAACATTCCCAATATACTGCTCAGCGTACCCAATAGATATGAAAACCATTTTTAATTAAAAACTTTAGTAGATTCCGAATTATTTCCGAACTAGTAACATTTTCATCTTTATTATTATTATTTTCATTTCCAACGAAATGTTTCTACTCTGAAGGGCACACATTAAAATTAAAATTGTAAAAAAAAAAAATCCTTTTTAGAAGTCTACAGATCTGAAATATTAAAATTTCCGTTGTGTTTTCTTCTTTAGATTTCTGTAGTTGGATTTTTCGTGTTTGTGGGTTGCAGAATTCAAAAATTAGTAAAACGGAATATTTTCTTTCAAAACTCTAATAACTCAATTAATACCGAAAGAGTGCAATTTTCATTTTATTTTTCTTGCCTTCTCTCATTATTTTAACCATCAGTAACAATAATTATTAGCCAGTCCGGCTTTGCAGTCGTTAAAATTTCTATATTCGGCCTTTTTTCCTACGCGATTCCGCAGCTCTACTAAAAAAAGCATCTGCCGTGCTCGGATTAGAGGTCTGTTTGGACCCGCTGCGAGCCGGCGGAATGGTTTCGGATTTTCTAACGAGCCGCCAAAAAAAAATTGAACGGCCCATACGAGCCGGGCCGCTGAAAATATTTAGTGGGCAAACCGGCCCGTTGTAAAGATTTAAGCAAAAACGATAAAATATGAGCTATTTTCAATGAATATGGCTTTAACGACAATAAGTATAAATGCGCTTCACGATTCGATACTAATTTGACAACATCAATACAGAAATGTAATTTGTACAGTATATTGATCGGCATCGGACAATTACATTATGTGTAACTTTTGCTTAATATTTTTTTAGTAGACTCGTGCCTGTCTCATATAAGTCTTGCATTGTTTTTCTACATATAGACGAGCCGGGCCGGAACTAGACTTAATTGTTCTCAAGATGTGTAGGGCAAACATGATATGTAGAATTATTAATAGTGATAAAGAACTTATATTATATAATTCTTGGCATTCCCGGGTACTTCCGGGATTTATCAAACACTAAAAATGATTGACCAAATCTGATCAAACGATTTTACACATAAAGACACAATTTTTCTTCCAAAATTCCGTCAGGTGGGGGATAACTTTTAAGGTTTACTACTTGAAATGTCGACTTTTTGGATAATTTCTCTGTTTGATCAAATGCTGGAAACCGTTGAACAAATCTGATCAACGAATGATTGGACGAGTGATTTCTGATAAGGATAGAAAGCCTTTTTCCAAATGTGCGCATTTTTAAGTTTTTTTATGTTAAACCCTTGGTTATTTTTAATTATAACTCATTAAATGTAGTTGATCAAACTATGAAAATTATTGATCAAATCTGATCACAGACGATAATCAAGCAAAATGCTGATATCATTTACTCATTTTCTGTTAAGGGAAGGTAACTTTTACGTCTTGCACATCATATATCAGGGGGACGACAAATCACGTCTACATTCTCCCATTGTAAAACTGTTTTAAACTTTCTTTAAAAAAAATCTCCTAGATTTGATTTTTGGAAATTTTCGCAAGAAATTTCTCGTGGTTTGAATTCAAATAATATTTCAAATTTTAATTGTTTGAAAGTTGCACAGTCCAATTTAGGAAATGAATCCCTCAAATTCTTGAGCGACTTTAAATAGTATTGTTTCAGAATTGCTGTACAGATGTGTCATCAAATCAAAGGCAAGCTTTTATAATAAGCATCTGAAAGTCATGTAAATGAAGTTCTTTATAGAAATAATATTTATTTTGAAAAATAGTCAACCTTTGCAATGCTGGTCTGGTCTATTACTTGTGATACAAAGCATTATTTTTCAGTTGCACATTTATTGCGTGCTAACTTTGCTTAAGAATTGTTAGATTTGATTGCATAAAAAACTAATATATTTCAATTTCTTTTGTTGCAGGATTTGGAAGAAGCTCTCGTCGATGACGAAAGTGTTGCTCTTGCTGATGTTGTTGCACGAATTTTAAGATATTTGACGGGAAACACGGATATTCTGTACGTTTTTTCCCTATTGTTTTTATTATATTTAGATCACCTTTTTTCATTTTATCGTATAAATAATTATTAATGTTACTTAGGTTTTGAATATGTTTTTGTTTGAAATGTCTTTAAAAAATTATCAACAGCGCTACCCTCCGATGCATCATCAAATCTTAGGTACTATGAGTTCGAAAACAAAATAAAAGATTTTAATGCTTTATTTCGGAAATGGATAACTTTTCAAAATATAGCAAAAGGCTTTTCTTGAGGAGGGGGAAAATGCCGGAGAAAAGGCCTAGACTGAGCGGGCCTAGTCACTAATCTTTCCGTCCCGGGCCTAACTTGTTTTTTTCCGGACCAAGCCGGACCTGGTTTCATTCTTCCCAGTTTTCACTGACCAAAATATTCCATTCCGGTTGAGTCATGCCGGATGAAACTCATTTTCTCGATGTGGCCAAGTGTGTCCAAAGATCAGTAAAATTTAAATTTGGGCTAACCCAAAAATTTTTGCAGAAAAAGCATATATTAGGTAGATTTCTTATGAAATACTACCTATTGCATTCTCTCCCATGTTGGAATTTCTGAAAAATTTTTGCGGATCTACACGAATCATGACTCTTAGACCCCAAAACTACCATCAGTAAAAAAGGTTATGTATCTATCTATCTATCTATCTATCGGTGTATATCACTTTCTTCTAGACACGATAACTTCCATAGTTATGCTCAGATCTTCTTCAAACTTTTACATAAAATCAAGGAGCTTAAAATCTCGGTCGAGTTCGTTAATGGGCAAAATCGGACCAAGGGGATGGAAATAGGGAGGGTTTTTGTGAAAATCGAAAAAAACGCGATAACTTCTTAATTAAAATAGATATCGAATCAGTTTAAAGTTTATATTACTTCTAAGAAATGGGCAAAAAGTTTATACATGACAGATTTTTGATAAAGTTAAAAATGGGCTCAAGGGACGAAAAAAACATGGTTTTTGGGAGAAAAAAATTCATAACTTCGTCAATTCTCAAGATATCAAATCCAACTAAATTTTATATAAATGTACTCAATATTATCTAAAACTTTTCTATTTACAAGTTTTTGATAGGACCAACTTTTACTGAAGAAAAAAATTAAAAACGAAAAGAAAAAGGGGGATTAAAAAGAAAAAAATCCATAACTTACTCAATTCTTAAGTAATCAAATCTAACTAAATTTATTTTACATCTTCATAATAATACCTACAACTTTTATATTAATAAGTTTTTCATAGAACCAATTTTTTAAGCAAAAATAAATTAAACAAAAATAGGAGTTGGAGAAAAAACCTCAAATCCAAACTGCTTATATTCTGACTCATTTTTAAATTCATTTTTGATTTTAAACGCATCCAAATGACAGATCCTCTTATTTAGGAACTATATAACTTGACGTATTGGCCAGTTTTTTGATAAAGGCAGAATATATTTTTAAAAAGGCTGCCAAAAAGGGCATTTTGAACAGATTTCCCGAAGTTATCGTCATTAGAAAATTGATTAAGTATAACAAATTGCGTTTTTTCTGAGTCATTTTAGGTAGTTTCGTAAGAAATACTACCTATTGCAATCGCACCAGTTTATATATCTATCTATCTATCTATATATATATATATATACAGGGTTGTTATAATTAAAGTTCGCCTATTCAGAAGGTTCTGGAGCAGGTTCTATTGCTCCAAACGAAACAAAATTTCACTAGTACATAGTTGAAGAGATGCGCTCTGCGAAAATCGAAAAAAAAAATTAGTCAAATTTTTTGTCACTAGGTGGCGTTGCGCCAATACTTAAAGTGGGGTTTGCAGATTCATTATATCAATATCAGTCAATCCAGACGAAACACACAAATTTAAAAGTTTCAACAAACTTTGACGAACTGCGAATTGTTATAATTAAGTTCAACTAATCAGACAGCTCTAGAGCCTGACCTATAACTCCAAACAATACAGAAAAATGAATATCATTTCATGTGATGTAAACTGCATCGACAAAAATAAAACATGTCGCTCGGCAGTGAGGTAATAACAAAAAATAACATGGTGCATGCTCAATGAATCTTCTGCCATTTTTAATAATGCATTCTATTCTCAGAATTGTGCTTTGCATTGCGTAAACTGTCCTGTAAGATTGAGTGAATGCGAAGTCTAATACTGTCTTTCAGATCAGAGATTGTTTGACATCTGTCTTTAGATACAGAATCTTTCAAAAATCCCCAGAAAATAAAGGAATCCGCAAATATTGGCTTAAATATTGGCGCAGCGCCACCTACTGACAAAAATTCTAACTAATTTTTTTTTTCATTTTCGCAGAGCGCATGTCTTCAACTAAGTACTAGTGAAATTCTGATTTGTTTGGAGCCATAGAACCGGCTCTAGAGCCTTCTGAATAGGCGAACTTTAATTATAACAACCCTGTATATATATATATATCTCACTTTTTTATGGACACGATAACTTCTGTAATTCTTCACCAATCTCCACCAAACTTGTACATAAAATCAAAGGGGATAAAAATCTTGGCTAAGTTCGTTAATGGGCAAAATCGGACCAAGGGGGTCGGAATAGGGGGCGTTTTTGGGAAACCGAAAAAACGCCATAACTTCTTAATTAAAGTAGATATCGAATCGGTTTAAAGTTTATATTACTTCTTAAAAATGAGCCAAAAGTATATGCATGACAGATTTTTGATAAATTTAGAAGTGGGCTCAAGGGGCGAAAAAAAACAGGGATTTTGAGAGAAAAAAATTCATAACTTCGTCAATTTTCAAGATATCAAGTCCAACTAAATTTTTTGTAAATGTTCTTAAAATTATCTAAAACTTTTGTATTTACAAGTTTTTGATAGGACCAACTTTTACCGATGAAAAAAATTAAAAATGAAAAGAAAAAGGGCGCTGAAAAAGAGAAAAATCCATAACTCCGTCAATTTTTAAGATGTCAAATCTGATTAAATTTATTTTACATCTTCTCAAAAATATCTACAACTTTTATATTGACAAGTTTTTCATAGGACCAATTCGTATAGCAAAAACAAATTAAACAAAAATAGGAGTTGGAGAAAAAACCTCAAATCCAAACTGCTTATATTCTGACTCATTTTTAAATTCATTTTTGATTTTAAACGCATCCAAATGGTAGATCCTCTTATTTAGAAACTGTATAAAGTGATGCATTGGTCAATTTTCTGATAAAGACAGAATATATTTCAAAAAAGGCTACCAAAAAGGGTATTTTGAACAGAATTTCCGAAAGTCATCGGTACTGAAAATTGAAGGGAGTATTCAAATAAGAAATTGCGTTTTTTTCTGAATCGTTTTTAAATCCATTTTTGTTCTCAAACGCATCCAATTTACAGATCCTCTTATTTAGGAACTATATAATGTGATGCATTGGTAGGTTTTTGATAAAGACGGAATATATTTCAAAAAAGGCTACCAAAAAGAGTATTTTGAACAGAATTTTCTGAAATCATCGTGACAGAAAATTTAAGGAAGTGTTCAAATAAGAAATTGCGTTTTTTTCTGACTCGTTTTTAAATCCATTTTTGCTCTCAAATGCATCCAATTTACAGATCCTCTTATTTAGGAACTATATAATGTGATGCATTGATCGGTTTTTTGATAAAGACAGAATATGTTTTGAAAAAGGCTACCAAAAAGGGTATTTTGAACAGAATTTCCCGAAGTCTTTGTGATTTGAAAATTTAAGGAAGTTTTCACATAGCAAATTGCGTTTTTTATGACTCGTTTTAAAATCCATTTTCGCTCTTAAACGCATCCAATTTACAGATCCTCTTATTTAGGAACTATATACTGTGACGCATTGACCAGTTTCTTGATAAAGATAGAATATTTTTTTAAAAATGCTGTCAAAGTGAGTATTTCGCACAAAATTTTCCGAAGCAATCATGATTAAAGAATTAAGGATGTATTCAAACAACAAATCGGTTATTTTATGACTTATTTTTAAATTCAATTTTTTTCTCAAATGCATTCAACTGACAGTTTTTTGTTATTTAGGAACTGTATAATGTACTGTTTTGGTCGATTTTTTAATAAATTTAGAATCTATTTCAAAATATGTTGTAAAAATGGGCATTTGAGCTGAATTTTTCTTAAGATGATTCTGATAAAACCAGTTTTTTTAGAAAAATGAAATTAAAAATTTTTCATAAACAGCCAAATGAAGTTATTAAACTGGGTTTATCCCTAATCATATATATATATATATATATATATATTTTTTCGTTGAAATGAGCACTCTTCGAAATCTACCTCCGCCTATAGGCCCAGCCGACAGGGATTTTTTAAATCCATTTTTGTTCTCAAATCCATCGAATTTACAGGTCCTCTTATTTAGGAACTATATATTGGGACGGATTGGCCAGTTTTTTGATAAAGGCAGAATATATTTTTAAAAAGTCTGCCAAGAAGGGTATTTTGAACAGAATTTCCCGAAGTTATCGTCTGAAAAATTAAGGAAGTATAAGAAATTGCGTTTTTTCTGAGTCATTTTTAAATTCATTTTTGTTCTCAAACCCTTCCAATTTACAGGTCCTCTTATTTAGGAATTATGTAATGTGACGGATTGGCCAGTTTTTTGATAAAGGCAGAATATATTTCAAAATAGGCTGCCAAAATGGGCACTTTGCACAAAATTTCCCAAAGCGATCTTGATTAATGAAGTGTGGGTTTTCAAATAACAAATTGGTTATTTTATGACTCATATTTAAATCCAATTTTGCTCTGAAGCGCATTCAATTGACAGTTTTTTGTTACTTAGGAACTATATAATGTGCGTATTCGTCAATTTTTGATAAAGGTTGAATATATATTTTTTTAAAGCTGTCAAAGCAAGCACTTCGCAAAAAAATTTCCCAAGGCGATCATGATAAAAGAATTGAGGTTGTATTCAAATAACAAATTGTTTATTTTATGACTCATTTTTAAATTCAATTTTGCTCTCAAACGCATTCAATTGACAGTTATTTGTTATTTAGGAACTGTGTAACATGCCGTATTGGTCAGATTTTTGATAAAGGCTAAATATATATTTAAAAAAAGCTGTCAAAGTGGGCACTTCGCTCAAAATTTCCCAAATCGATTTTGATGAAAGAATTGTGGATGTATTAAAATAATAAATTGGTTATTTTATGACTCATTTTTAAATTTAATTTTGCTGTCAAACGAATTTAATTAACAATTTTTTGTTGTTTAGGAACTATATAATGAGCATATTGGTCAATTTTTTAAATAAAGTAAGAATATAATTCAAAATATGTTGCCAAAATGGGCATTTGAGTAGAATTTTGTTTAAGATGATTTTGATAAAGCCAGTTCTTACAGAAAAATGAAATTAAAAATTTTTTAAAAGCGGCTGAATAACGTAGTTAAACTGCGTTTATCGCTAATACTTTTTTTTTCTTGAGATGAAAATTTTTCGAAATCTACCTCCGCCTATAGGCCATGCCGACAGGGATTTTTTTTTTAAATCGCCATTATTCTACAGCTAAGCATTAACATTAATTCTTTTTAAAGAATCGTAAATTTCTAGGCCTATTAAAATATTGTTAAATTAAAAAATAGTTCTATGAAAAAGAAGCTGCATCATTTTTTAGATTTTTATATCACCATTACATGGAATATTGATTAATAGTATTAATTAATGATAACTGAAACATTTACATACAACAAACAGGGGTTCAGTAAAACCTATCGCAACCTACGGTATTTTCGTATAAATAAATAAAGATTCTAAACATGAAGAAGAAAAAAAAAGATAAGTTTTATTTTTATTAACCCCCCCCCCCCCCCCTCCTCCAGTAAAAATCAATGTTCAGTCCCAGGGTCGAAATTTTAAGTTTTCTGTAGCTGACAGCCTCCACTGCACCACCTGCAAACTTTGCCCCTTTGGCCTTCTGCCTGTTGCTAAAAAATATCTCATTACTTAATAGACATCTTCTGCCTGTTGCGAAAAAATGTCTCATTACTTAATAGACATACCCTGTGTACTTAAGTTCGTCTTAAATGCCATTGTCAGTTCGAAAAAATATCGTTTTTAATTCTTTGATTTTTTCTTTTCTCCCCTCCCCTCAAAATGGGTCGCTTTTGCAATTCTTTTTTTTTAATACGTATGTAAAACTGTAAGATTTTCTTTGCATCGTTTCTTCGACGATGCAATCAGTTTTCAAATATGCTAATTTCAACCCTTTAAAAAAAAATTAGCAACTGCCAATCACTTTGCGCTTTACGGAGATGACCTTTTTGTTACGTTAAAAGTGACTAAACGTCCGTATTTTGACAGAAATTTTGATCTGTTTTTTGACAGAAACAGAGACTTTTAGAACATCTCTGCAGACCGGAATTTACATTACCTACAAAAATATAGAAACAATCGGCCAAGTAGAAGTATTTTAACAAAATAATGTTTGGAAATTTCGACAAAAACACTAAAAACTCCGCGCGGTTTTGCTCACCTTCGGCTTACGTTTTCACTCAGTGGCGGATCCAAGGGGGGGGGTCATGACCCCCCCCCCCCTGAAGCTCTTCAAAGAGGAATGTAAGTGTAAGTAAAAAGTGCTAAAACAGGAACGCAAAATAACGTCTAATCAAAAGAATTTGCGCTTTTTTCAAAACTGATCGTGAAAATTCGCGAATTTGCCGTGCCTGATATACATAATTCACAATTTTTCCGCACCCGATCAGTGAAATTCGCGATTTTTGCGAAGCGGATCCACAAAATTCACAATTTTCCATGCCTAATCGGCGAAATTCACGATTTTTTTTTGGGTGTGATCGACGAAATTTGAGATTTTTCCACGAATGGTCTGCGAAATTTGCGATTTTACTTCACTTGATTAACAAAATTCACGATTTTTCCGTGTTCAATCCACGAAATTAGCACATTTTTTTCCGTTCTTGTTCGATCAAATACGAATTTTTCTGCACACGAACTATAAAACTGACGAAAACCGACTGACGAAATCTGCATTTTTTTCCAGCCATAAATTAATGAAATCCGTGATTTTTTTTTCTCGCGATAAACTGACGAAACTCACGATTGTTCTGCAGCCGCTCAAAGATTTTTTTAATTTTTCCACGCATCATCAACAAAATTAGCGATTTTTCGTTCCGAATCGACAAAATTCGCGAGTTTTTTTGTACTCGATCGCCCGAATTCGTGCTTTTTACGAAGCCGAGCGACTATATTCGCGATAATTTCTTTCGATGGAATTGTCAATTTTTGTTCACCATATCAACGTAATTCGCGATTTTTTTTCAATCCCAATCGACTGTATTTTCGCTTTTTACGAAACTGATCGACCATATTTGCGACTTTTTCGTTCCCGATCGACAAAATTCGCAGTTATTACCAAAGCGATCGACCGTATTCGGGATTTTTCCGGGCCCAATCGACGAGATTCGCAATTCGCACCTTTTTCCGTTCTTGTCCATGAAATACGCATTTTTCCGCACCGAACAATAAAATTCGCGATTCTTAACTGACTGATGAAATCTGCATTTTTTCCCCGCCGTAAATTGATGAAATCTGTGATTTTTTTATTGCGATAAACTGGTAAAACTCGCTATTGTTCTGCAGCCGCTCAAAAAGATTTTCGATTTTTCCGCGCATCATCGACAAAATCTTCGATTTTTCCTTGCCCTATCAACGAAATTAGCATTTTTTCCGTTCCGAATCTACAAAATTCGCGAGTTTTTCGTACCGAATCGCCCTTTTTACGAAGACAATCGACTACATTCGCGATAATTTCTTTCCCGATTCACGAAATTGGCAATTTTTGCGTTCCATATCAACTCGAAATTCGCGATTTTTTTATTCTCAATCAACAAAATTCGTTTTTTTCCGTTCCCTATCGAATAAATTCACGCTTTTTACGAAGCGATCGAAAAAATTGGGGGTTTTCCGTGTCCTATTAGCGAAATTTGCGATTTTTTCGTTCCAGATCGACAAAATTCGCGATTTTTTGTGCTCAATCGACAAAATTTGCGATTTTTCTGAAATATACAGACAAAATTAGAGATTTTTCGATAGCCGATAGACAAAACTCGCGATTTTCCAATGTCCAGTTGATGATATTTTCGATTTTTCGGTGAACAGTCAACGAAATTCGCGTTTTTTTTTCGCGCGGTAAACAGACAAAACAGGCGACTTTTCCGCAAGTATTTTTTCAAGTATTATAAAAAAATTTAGATTTTTTTTTTTCCTTGGCCGATAAACGAAATCTGACATTTTTTGCGTCCGATCGACAAAATTCTTGATTTTTCCGTGCTTAATCGACAAAATTCGCGATTTTTTTTCATGCCCGATTTGCGAAATTTGCTACTTTTTATCGTAATTCCCTTTTCACAAGATTTACTGTATTTTAAAATTGTTTCATTAAATCATCTGTCAAAAGTTGTGACCCCCCCCCCCCCCCTGGAGGTTGGCCTGGGTCCGCCCTTGTTTTCACTACTGTGCATGTGTATATGTATAATTTTTTTCCCCCACGAAATAAGAAAGATGGTTCGGATATAGTTATGTTTATAGTCTATTAAAATTTCATAATGTTCGGTTGATAAGTTTTTTAAGTTAAGGGAAACGGTATGTAAATAGAAGGAAAAGCAAGATAACATATTTCTTTTTCAGCTGATTTTTCTCACTAATTTTCGTCACAAGGTGTATAATTGTCATATATTTAATTATTATTAATTAATTATTAATAATTAATACTTAATCAACTTACGTCTTTAGAACACATGGGTGCTGATTTGTTTTTGATGCATGTGGCTCAACAAGTAGCATTCCTATTTTCCTTTTTCACAATTTACATGATAATTTTACCTTACCATTATAAGGGAGAGATTTCATCAAACTTCACATTCATTTAATCCTTGACAAAAATTGATACTGATTAGATTTTAGGTCATTTCGTTACTGATTATTGGGTCGCAATTTTAATGATTTCTGTGTAACCAGGTGCAGTCGACTCTCGTTAATTCGAAATCGGATAATTCGAATCTTCGCTTAATTCGAACTAAACATGAAGTCCCGAAATTTTCAATGGCAAAATAACGTTAAAAATTTTCATTAATTCGAACTCATTTTCTTTCGACTTCGTTTAATTCGAACTATCGAGAATTCCGATTTTTCTTTTTTCTTTTTTTTTTCTCCAATTTGAGATCATTTGAATAACTTTCTTTCTTTGATTTTTGTGAAAACTGTTTCGAACGAGTATATATTCAATGAAATGCATTTGATATCCACATTCTTAGTGCTCCGTCTATCCTTCACTGACACTTTAAATTTTTCTTTCATTGTACTTGTTTTTAATCTTTTAATTAGTTTATGTATTTGTACATTCTAATTTAATATTACGTCATATTCTAATGATAACAAACGAAATAAATTTAAAAAACAACGTAACATTAATTTCTTTGTAATAGTATCATATTAAACATGTTTTCATTTCATATTTTCCATAATTCGAACTTCGGATAATTCGAACATTTCTTGTGGCCCCGACGAGTTCGAATTAACGAGAGCCGACTGTATTTGCAAGTTTGGAATTGAATTTTCCCAGATTTGATATGAGAGATGTTTATGAATAACTGATGATTCAATACTGGTTTTGA
This sequence comes from Maratus speculifer, assembly GCA_964019185.1. Taxonomy (NCBI): domain Eukaryota; kingdom Metazoa; phylum Arthropoda; class Arachnida; order Araneae; family Salticidae; genus Maratus; species Maratus speculifer. Next base: position 236,804,613 of record OZ025293.1, on the reverse strand, counting down.
TCATTCCCCAGGAAACACTGTCATACTATGCTATCCTAGCTCCTATTGTATAGAAATAAACTAAATTTTATGTTTGGAGTTAATAATTAACAATATATATATATATATAACATATATTAATCTAATTTTAATTTTCAACGGGTATCGCTATTATGCTGTACTTTTTTCTAATTCACTGATCACTGTTATTCTTTAAGAGGCCCACTCTAATCGCAGGGCTGCCAGTTGGTCCCTATTTCCCTAAAAGGTCCCTATTTTTTAACTTGGTCCCTAAAAGTCCCTATTTTCACTAAGAGGTCCCTAAAAGTCCCTTTTTTTATCTATACTGTGTCTAAGTTAATTTTTTCCTTACATTTTACCAAAATTTATCAAGAAAATTTACTTTTTTTTTAAAATTTAATATTGTAGATGATAGCACATAACTGATCATAGTGGAAGAAATGAAAAAATTTTAGTGAAAAAACCTTGCAATTTTGGTCAAATAGTCCTGAAAAACCCCGCAATTTTGTTCAGAAAATCTCGAAAAAACGCCTTTATCGGAAAAATGAGATTTTTATCAAAAGATCGCTAGAAAAACGCAATTTTTGCTTAAGATTGCGAGAAAAACATGATTTTCGTCTAGGGATCGTGAATAAATGCTATTTTCATAAGGAAATTTTTGCCGAGATTTTTGCCAAATGACTGTGAAAAACTGCAATTTTTGTCTTAAGATTAAAAAGAAATGGGATTTTTATCAAAAGATTGCGAGAAAAACTCGATTCTTGTCGAAAGATCGTGAGAAAAACGTGGTTTTCGTCCAAAGATTGCAAAAAAAGCACAATTTTCGTCTAAAGATTGTGAGAAAAATGCATTTTTCAACAAAAAGTTGTGAAAAAAAAAAACAATTTTATTTTTTAAAAAATCTTAAGAAAACATGTTTATTGTCAAAAGATTGCGAGAAAAATGCGATTTTTATCAAAAGATCATTAGAAAAATGCTATTTTTGTCTTAAGATCGCAAGGAAACGTGATTTTCGCCAAAAAATTGCGAGGAAAATGAGACTTTCGCCAAAAGATCATGAGGTAAATGCAATTTTCGTCAAAAGATCGCCAGGAAAAGGCGATTTCGTCAAAAGATCGCGAGAAAAATAGGATTTTTGTCTAAAGATCGTGAAAAAAAAGCAATTTTTGTTTAAAGATTGTGAAAAGAACCCAATTTTTATCTAAAGATAGCGAAAAAAACCGCGATTTTTGTCTAAAGATTGCGGAAAAAATTCAAATTTTACCAAGGAATTTAAAATAAAAAGTTTTTAAAAACTTTTACGTTAAAAGATCATGAGAAAGGTGGTATTTTACCCTAAGTATCAAAGGAAAAATGCAAATTCTATCAAAACATTACCAAAAAAAAAAAAAAAAAAAAAAAAAAAAAAACCCTGGGAATGCCGTTGAAAAAATGTATAATTAATGTAGGGAAGGATTTCCTCTCTCCCTCTTTGCTGTAACTTTTCATAAAATTTGCTGTGAATTTCAGGGTTTTTTAGAACTTTGAATTTCTTTTGCTACAGAAACTCATTTCATTTAAATTTATTACAAAAAAATCATTTATAACCTTTATTTCAATTATGTTCGTGTTCGTAAATGCAAATTATATAAGTGATGATGATTCAGAAAATAATTGTAATAAGTGTTAAATATTGCTGGAAAAACAAAAAAACGTACTATTCCTGAAACCAGTATTTTAATCCTAAAGTGTGCTAAAAATTTCTGAAATAGTCAGGAATGAACTTTAAATAGTTTATTTATGTTATAGTTTTTACAATGTTGATGTCTGTTGATACATATGTTAATGTATTAAAACATGTGTCAATATTTTTACATATAAATGAAACTTCTTATAAAATTCCTATATTTTCTTCAAAAAAAAATTCCTATATTTCCTATAATATTTTTGAAAAAAGTCACTTCTAGGCCTGATGGATGTGATGCGTCTGATTTTATTATTTTAGTATATAACTATTTTAATGACTGGCCATCCAGGTGGTAAGATTTTAGTTTTATACAGGAAAAACTAAGTGTTCCTGCACATAGATTTATGAAACATGTGCCAAGCAGATGGTTAACTCTGGAACCTGCAGCAAATTGGTTGTTAGAACAATGGAATTGTCTCCATGAGTATTTCTTAAAATATATTCCATCTAGAAAAGAACAAAGGACACTACAGTCAGCTACAAAATTTTTTTTGAATATTTGAAGGAGAAAACAATGAAATGTCAGTTACTGTTTATTGTATCTAGTGCCAAACTATTTACCCAGTTTACTACATTTTTCCAAAGGGAAGATCCTCTGATCCACTTAGTGTATGATGAAATAAAATGCCTTATCATTAAAGTCGCAGTGCGTATTTGCAAACAGTCAGCCATTAAATCTTTCAAGAATGATGTCAGTCAAGATCCCTTTGAGAGTAAAAATTCAATCTCTCCAAGAGATATTGTTTTTAATGAAGAATTACAAAAAGAGTTTTTGCAATTATCTGAAAAAGATAAAGGTTGTGTTTTAAGTGATGTGCAACGTCATTATATAGCTTCTGGTAAATATCTTTACAATAAGGATATATTGCAAAATTAAAACTTGAAATATCTCAGTTGCTTAAACCCAGAATTCAAAAGTATTCTGAAAAGTTTAAAAAATATTGCTAAACTTGCACAAAAATTGCCTATAAACATTGAAATTGATGCCCTCTTGGATGAATGGAAAATTTGCAAGCTCAGTCAAGAAGAATCTGAAGTAAATAGGATTGATTCATTTTGGGCTACTTCTATTAACGCAAAAGAGGAAAAGGGAGGATTAAAATATCCAAATCTCTCTCTTTATTTTGAAGAGTAGCTTTAGTTTGTACCATGGCAGTGCAGATGTAGAACGAGGATTTTCGCTTTCACATCAAATTCTTTCCGAAGACCGGGCCTCTATGAAAGAACAGATGCTAAATGCTAGGCTAAACTTAGCAGATGCTTTAAGGAATCATTATGAAAACCATGCAGTTCTAGTACCAGTAACTAGTAAAATGATAAAAAAAGGCTAATATTGCATATCAAAATTATCAAAGTTACCTAAAAAATAAAAAGAGAGAAAAAGAAAAAAAGGAAAGTACAACTTGAAGTGGAAAAAGCTACAGAAGAGGAAGAAATCAGAAAAAAAAGAAGCTGAAAAAGATAAAAGTACAATGGTAGTTCTTGACAAAATTTTGGAAGATTTAAACAAAAATGTGAATGAAAAAGTAACTGTATTGGACAGATTGATCGATGAAGGCAATGAAAGGTTAAAAATTGCTTTAGAAAAAGGAAATTTAACTGAAGCTAAAGTGGTTAAAATTTGATTGCAGCTGGTATAGCAGCTAACAAGGAACTAAAAGTAAAAAGGATAAAGCTGATAGCTTGTCTAGTGTTATAAATTAGAAAAAATAATCTAATTACAAATTTTATGAGTAACAAACCTAAAGAAGGTTAATTTAAGAAATTTGTAAATATTATATTTGATTAAATAAAAGTTTAAAAAAAAATGGCTTTTATTTGTTAAAAATTGTATTTGATTTGTATAAATATTATGTTTATTTTTCAGGTCCCTAAAAGGTCCCTATTTCAGACTTTTGGTCCCTAAAAAGTCCCTAATTTTTAATCATTAGGTCCCTAAGTCCCTACTATTTTGTACCAAAGTTGCTGGTAGCCCTGTAATCGCTGAGAAAGACCCGGATGATAATGTTAAGTCTATCGGGACGTTATTTTCAAATATCTTTCTCAAATTTTACATTTTCACATTTTTTTTTTTTTTTTTTTTTTTTAAGGATAGCTGAGGACGATCTACAACCGGGCTAGTTTTTACTTTTTCGATTTTGTTTTCTGATTTAAAATAGAAAAAAAAAAAAAAAAAAAAAAAAAAAAACTTTGGAACCAGCTGAAACTGGTTCTGAAATTGTAACTATTATAATATTGAAATATAACCAAAATCGATAAAGTAAAAACTAGCTGGTTGTAGATGATCCTCAGCTTTCCCCTGCCCCCCCCCCCCCCAAAAAAAAAAAAAAAAAAAAACATGTATAAATATTAAAACTTGAGCGAGATATTTGAAAATAACGATTTCATAGACTTAACATTATCATACGGGTCTTTTTCAGCGAATCGAGTAGCCTCTTAACCCTTTCGCGACGGGAATCTTTTACGAAATTTTTAATGTTTTGTCACCGGTTTTACAACACAGAAATTAGTGCCTTGTTGAATCGAGAAAATGCTTCGCTTAACTATGGCAAATTTTTCAGTATAATTTTACTGGTGGGTATAAAGAAGGATTCTTAAGCCTGTTTGCGGCACATATTACGTGTCGCTCGCCCCCAAGGAGTTAAGGAGAATTATTAAGCTGAATGTCGAAATATTGAATATTTTCTATAGTCTTACAGTAGGATATTTAAATGCATTTGAATAACATTGTGTATGTTGTTTAATGATATCTTATAAAGATAATCATCTAACATATATTCTGGGGTAATTTTAAAGATTTACGTGCATATTTAGGAAAATTTCGTTATGTTATTTCACTCAAGATCCTTTCTGTTTTTAATGGTTTCCCGAAGTCTCTTCTTTTAAATATGGTCTCCCAAAGTCCCCTTTTTAAATAAAAATGTTTCTCCCCCCCCCCTTTTTTTTTTTGAGGACTCAAATGTGTTGGGAGCACTGGGACCTGCATTGGCCCGTGCAGAAATCTAGCATCAATTCGCACAACATATTTATACTTAACCTCACCCTCTCCATTGAAAACGATTAAAATTTTATTGGCTTAGTTTAATGCTTATGCATTTTTATACCGGGTCGAATTTTTTTTATCTACTCCGCCCAGCCTGTTAAAAAAAAAATTATCTTTTATCCGCCGACCCGGCCCGTTGGAAAATTTTCCTGCATTTTGCGGACCCGACGAGCGGACAGGGTATAGGCCGCCGGCTAAATCCGGGCCCTGCAGGCTTCTACAATAAAGAGCCTTTTTTCTTTTACGATAAAAGACCCTACGTTAAAAGACAAGAAAATGTCATCTTATGAGTTCTTTTACCACTAAAAAAGTCCATATTTCACCCATGATTTTTTTTTTCCAATTAAAAATATAAATTCAGACAAAATCGAATTAAATGTATAAAATAATACTAATTTGAAGTTCATTTAAGATTGTTATCACGGGTTTGAACAGGTCAGCTATTTTATACTAATAAAAGAAAGTTTAGCTTTGTCTGTGTGTCGGCAAAGGCTAGCGAAATCTAGCGTAAGCAGAAGTCTGAAAATTTGGGTTTTCGTTCCGATTTTTCGCAGAATCCCGAAATTTTAAGGCATTTGGTTCTGAAAATTAAAAAAAGTCTGTAATCAGGCTGAAAATTTTGACATAGCGAATTGCAACAAATGGTCGCAGAATAATAATAATATAATAATAGTATAATAATACAATTTTGTCCATTTTTCGCAGATGAAATCGCCATTTTCGTCAAAGGATCGCAGAAAAAAATGCGAATTTCGTCAAAGAATCGTGAAAAAAGCAAATTTTATATAAAAAAAAATAAATAAATAAATAAAAAAAAAAACGTTAAAAACGCCAATATCGCCAAGGGTTCGCGGAACAAACTTATTTTGTCAGAGAATCGCGAAAAAACGCATATCGCCAAAGAATCGCGGAAAAATGCAAAATTCATCAAGGGATTGCACAAAAAAGAGCCTCGCAAATTTTGTCAAAGAGCTTAGAAAAAACGCGAGTTTCGTCATAGGGCTGCGGAAAAAATGCTTAGTTAGAGAAGACGCACCATCCTCCGTAAAAAAGCTATTGAGTTGGTTTTGCTGTCAATGGCCAATGTGTCTAGCTAAATAAATTTGAGTTCCATGAAAGAATTCATATTGGAAAAAATATTTGAATGACTTAAATAATATGCAGATGACCTGCAATAAAAAAATATATGATTAGCTGAGGTAACTGGCCCATATGTTGTTCTATTTAAAAAAAAAAAAAAAAAAAAAAAAAAAAAAAAAAAAGTTGTCTTTTAAGTTTTAGCTTTTGTGAGCAATGCCTCCTTATCTCTACTTCTTAAAACAACATGTATCAAATCAATCGTAATACTGCCTTTGGTGTGATAGATGATCGAAAATTTCTGTTTCTTTTTTAAAAAACAACGTCAGTTTCGTTGAACTTCATCGGCTCTTTATTAAATTACTATAGGTACTTTTATTAAGAAATCAGTTAAAAAAAAAAAAAAAAAAAAAAAGCATTAGACAAATAACTGCATTAGTAATATTAGGAGATATCTTTACATGTTTATTTCATGTTTCAAATGTAAGGCCGGTGTTCCAGTTATCCCATCAGTTTTTCAAGAACTAGGACTGGGACATGTATCAAGAGTAACTCGATCATATTGGGTCCAATAAAGAAAATTATATTAAAATTACTTAATAAAAATTTTAAAAAAAAGTATATTGTTGATATCAAACCAAATTTCTAAGTAAGATAGCCAAACTTTGAAATTTTACGATACAAATAAAGAGGTGTATATATGACAAAGTAACATTATTAGAAAATTACCGAAACCAATAAAAAAATAGTTCTGTTTGATTTAAAAGCATGGTTACATTTGCCACAGATTTATTGGACATATTGCACTTCATTTGGAGTAATAAAAAAGAGAATGAGGTATTTACGTAGACGTTTGTACATAGATTTATCTAATTCTTTTTAATAAAATGTCCATGTAACTTTAGCACTTATTACCAAAACTAAAGTACAGAGGTACTCATTTAATTCCTATGCTTTTGGTATAAATAAATCAAATAATTTCACATTTAGTGCTTTTTTTTAAACACCTTAATAACAAAACTTTCCTTAAAACGCTCTTTAGTTGATGTATAATTTACATGATCTGCCTAATTTATTTTTAAAAAAGTTTTTTATGCTTTTTGAAACAGGATCTAATACACCATATTAAAACACGTGTGTGGATCACACCTCCTGGTCCATTTGCAACTTTATTATGGGGCAACTGGATTCACAAAAAAAGAAAAGTTAAACACATGTATTTTTTATTTTCAGGCATTAAAATTCAATTTTTAAAATTTCTGTCTGATTGGCTGAAGCTAACTGAACACATTTACCGAGGTTCAAACTTTACTTCAAATGAACAGTAGCTTTTGGAAGCTGAATTGCCAGAATCTCCATAGCTGCGTTGTAAAATCATGGCCCCATTTCTCCACGTACCCTATATGAATAAACGATAAAATCTGTCTCTTGTTATTAAATATTTGTAAGAAATGTATGGATTAAAATGATTTAGTTGCAGCTTGTGAAACAGCTTAAATTGAAACCACGAAAGCCTAATTGCTGTAAAGAGAAAAAAATTAATATATCTGACAGAGTTAGATAATGCTTATGAATACAGCTTGCAATTTTTTTTCCCCGAATTTTCGAGAACCAAATATAATAATTTATTTTCCCTTTTCATTTAATTGTATGAATTCGTAGTACTTCTAATTGCTATATAAACGTAAAATCAAAATTTTTCTAAGATAATAAGAATTTATTTATTGGTATTCTGCACGAGAAGGTTATATTACAAATTGTGTAATTCTCAATTAATCGCAAGTTAAAAAGTTATTTTTTTCTATCAATGAATTTTTTGTATTTTTAACAAATGTAGATATTAATTTTGTATATTATGCTGGGTGTCCACTCTTAACAGTGGCCAATGGCTAATTCTTAAACCATTAGTCATCAGGCATGAAAGAGTTCCTCCTAAAGGAGGAATTCCACCTTTTTTAAAGCAGTTTTGGTCATTCTCTGGATTGGTGCAAAAAAGCAAAGAAAGATTTGGAAAGATAATTGGGGGGGGGGGGGTGTAAAAATTTAATAATTGGACATTTTGTCTACTCAAACCCTTAGAGTTTGTTCATGAATTGTTTCACAAAATAGACATAAACAAAAAAGTGAGCTTCTACATATAAGCATCTGAAATTTTTGTAAATGAAGTTGTTCTGAATGTCTTTCAAGAAGGAAATCTTTTTTAGACTTTAAAAATTCAAAGTGAAAGGATTTTTTTTTAATAGAGTATTTTATGCTTTTTATACAACTCTTTTGGGTAATGTAATTTGTGATCCTTTTTTTTAGTTGTATTTCTGAAGCAAAGATTAATTTACCAGAGAGATTTTTAAGGGGGGATGATTTAACAGCAGAATTACTCAGAATAATATTTGTTTTGGAAAATTAATGATTGTACTTGACTTAAGTAGATCGGATATATTTGGTTTTACTCCTTTATTAATTTTTTTTTCTTTTTTTTTTTTTTAAAGGAAAATTCATATGTGCAGTTACATTTAATTTTATTCTCTGTTAAAATGACACTTAAATTATAAAAGTTTAGTGTCGTCGTATGGATGGAAAAAAATTTCCACCTTTTTTCTCATTTCCCACTTTCATGCCTGAGTCATAGACATATTGTTCCAGTTACAAAAATGCTTTAAATGAAGTAAAGAAATATTTAAAAAGCGGTTTGGGTCAGTAAAAGCATTTCTTTAAAAAATACGAAATTTAGATTTTTATACCGTCCCTCGGTTCTATAAGTTATACATAGTAAAAATTTCATGTTACATTGACAAGTAAGACAAAGAAAAAATATATATATATCCCGTTATTCTATGATAAAAATTGACCGAGTAATAGCTGTTTAAAATTGGAGCATATTTAGAGGTCCGTCTCAAACTTTGTAGAAATATAATTTCATCAGATATATTTAAAAATTGTTGAGCGTGAAATTGACATTGAAATGTAAATTTGAAATCTTTAATCGTTCTGGCACATGAATTCAAAGTAAGCACGTGTAAAAACTATAAGGACAGCAAAAAATATAAACTTTTTTCATAAATTTCAAAACAAATAATGAAACTTTTTTGATATAACTATAACATGTATCATCAAGCTAAAAAGTTAATAAAAAAGTCAACAAAATTCAACTGTCAGTATTTTATTATGAAAATAAAGTATTTTTGCTTATGTAAAAACTATAAGGACACCAAAGAAAATTCAATATAGTAACCAAAGAAACAAATATTTAATGTGTTATGCACTCATCTATGAGTTTAATGATTGCAAATATTCCATCAGTCCTCGACATCATTAATTTTTAGTACAGTTCGGGATTGTTTTTGTGCTATTAATCTTCAATTGTTGATCTGAATTTCAATTCTGAAGAAAAATGGCTTCCATTTTTATAAACTCATCTTACTAGATATCCCTATAAGGTATTGATAGGATTTAAATTAGGATTTATGAGCGACCATTGCAAAGCTTCAATATTTTTCTAATAGAACTCTTTCTCTCGATTTGTGTAGATAAGCGCATTAGCTCGCTGTTATATCAGTTTTTTTTCTTGCCAGAAGTGTTGCAACAGATGAAAGATGATCAAAAAAAGTTTGTATATGTGTCTTTGAATAAAATTTTCCTGAAAGATATATATATATATAAGTGACACCACGTCGTTGAATGAACAGTAGCCCCATGTTGCAACGGATCAGCCACCTAACTGGTATTTTAATAAAATCTCTTTTTCTTTTCTTAAATCATCCCAATGATATTTTTAGTCATCAGGGCCATTTAACTTTCACTTCTTTACATCAGAGAAAATTAATTGAGAAAAATGTAAGTGGGATTGCCGATCGCACAGAGGGTTTCGTTTAGTATTTCTTTCAAACAACTTATCCTTTAATTAATACATCCAAATTGTTAATTTATAATTTTTAAATTCTTACATAGATAATAGCACCAATAAATTTAAATTAATTATAAAAAGAAGTGATTTATTTTAATCAAATTATTTAAACTAAATCCAAAATTCTATGTTTTTTTTTTTTTTTTAAATCCAAATTTTGAAGGAAAAAAAATACCGTATATATAAATAAAATTCTAAATTTCTAAAAAAAAAAAAAAAAAAAAAAAAAAAAAAAAAAAGTTTAAAACAAATTTAAATTGCTGAGTCATTAGGAAATCGCAAAAGTTTTTAAAATAGAAAGAAAATTGAATTCCAGAAAACAATATGAATGTCGGATGAACGAAACTCTAAATCCTTAAATTGGCCAAAAATACGAAATTTCTTCTTGTTAAATCCATATGAAAATTTCAAGTTCCAGCTTTGTGGTTGGAACAAAGAGCATTCTGTTTACTAGCGAGACGCTTTACTTTCAAGCTATGATATCTACACGATAAACGTTCAAATTAAGATTCTGTTTTAAAATTTAAATCGCAAAAATGAACGGAGGAAATTGAAAAAATTAATGTAATTAAAGTAATAGATTTTTTTTCAGGTTTTTTAATTATTTCTCGTATTCATCTCTAAGTACATAAAATTTTAAGTCTCTGACTTATACAGTTTTTGTATACAGACTCTGTGATGGACAGATGATAGCGACGAATAGGTTTTCGTCAAATGAACAAAAACCTAATGACTAAAGTGTATAGTTTATAGCTATTTTTTAATAGTAAATATAAATGTTTTCATAATGTATTATGTATATTTTCAGTTGAGCTATATTTAATATTTCAATTATACTTATACTCAGGGACGTAGCTTTAGGGGGGGGGATTCTCCCCTCCCAATTAGTTCATATAGTAGGGCGCCAAAGAAGGTTTAAGGGCGCCGTTAGGCGCCCGAAAAAAAGACTTTGTTAGTAGTAACAAGTAATTATAAAAAAACTTAATTTTAAATGTAAAATTACAAAGTGAGTTATTATTCACTTACAAAACATGAAAAAGGCACTTAATTTTAGACTTGTTACTACCTCTATTCTCCCACTCCTATCCCAAAGAAAATTTATGTATCGGAAATAAAAAATTTCAAAAACAGACTTGTAATGAATTTCAGGATAGATGTACAGTTATTTCCTTCTTATAGTAGTTGTTGGTCACCCTTAGAAATAGATAGAAAGGGAAAAGAAGTGTGGAAACGACTGTAGTGCGTTTGAATGGTTCTATAATATGTTTTAGTAGTAGGGCGCCACAGAAGGTTTAGAGGCGCAACCAGGCACCTAAAAAAGAGGGTTTCAAAAAGGGCGCCATGGAACGTTTAAAGGCGCTGTTAGGCACCTAAAGCTTTTATTATTAATGTGGCATTCTTAGATTATTTTTTACGCACAAAAAAAAGGAAAAATAATGAAATAACAATAACATGATTTGGAATTAATATTATTAAAAATTTAGAAGAAAATAAATTATGGTTTCAAAAAAATATTGCAGATCCATTACATTTGAGACATTTTAAGATTACTACCAGGCGCTATCCCCAGTGTGAAAACAAGAACACATTCCGGAAATCGACATTGTTCGAACCCTATGTGTAATTTGATCTTTCGGAGAAAAGCTCTCCCCTTATTCCAATCCAAGGTTGATGATCTTCGACAGGGTCATCTGACCTTAACTATTTTAACTCCCCTCTTATGTCCTTCGTTGCGTAGGGTTAGATAATTTCTGGGCGTCACCTACATACATCTTTGTTGCCCAGTGTCTAGTGTTTTCAGATTTTACTGAAGCTAATAACGCGACTTTTCAAAACTAGCGATTTTTTTCGTTCAATTTTTAAAATAAAAGTAAAAAGCTGTCATTCGTAGTCGTCCAGAGAGAAGAAATTTAGTCATGAGTGATGACTGAAATAAAACATAAAACCAAAAACCAGGATCTTACTAAAGAGAACAAAACAGAAAAAGAAGTTATGAAGTGGAGAAATGATGCAAATTTATGAAAAAGTGGATGAAAAACATTGATGCAGTCGAAGGTAAAAAATGTACATATTCTCCTTTAGTTAAGCATGTTCTTAAAGTACAATGTTTATCTTTCTGACGCAGTTGTGAGTTCATTTTTATCACTGCTATTATTAATGGAAAAAAATCGATTAGCATTCTCAGTTTTCCGGTAAATTTAAGTTTTAATGGTTTTTATTTATTTCCTAAACAGATAGCTATTTTTTGATTAATGGTGATTTCTGAAACTTTTACATTATTAATAATCGATCTAGTTTTGACCCAGGAATGGGCAGGAATGAAGCTTTCCCCCAAAATTAAAAGAAATATATGTTTAAGGGTGTTCTCGAAAACATGCTTTTCCAACCTTCAACATCTCGAATTTTTCTGATAGAATTTCAGACTCATTTTTAAAAATAGAAACATGAAACTTGCTGGAGTGATTTTCGAAGAGATGCACAAGGTGCCGTATGATCGCTCCATTTATTAGAATTTGATTGATAAACAATCATTGCTTCAGCATGGTGCTTTTTTTTCGTCTGCAGCTCTTCCGCTTCAGAAAATTCGGCTCACAACACCCACTTTGACAGCATTTTCAGCCTTTATCAAAATATCGAGCTTTACGGCACCTTGTATAGTTTCTGAATAAGAGAATCTGTCAGTCTGATGCATTTGAGAGCAAAAATGAAATCAAAATTAAATGCGGAAATAAGCAGTTTGGATCGGGATACACCCTTACTTACAAATGTTTATCGAAAAGCAATCAAACATAGTAAGATGCAATCGAATGGAACCAAACAAATATTCAGTTTTACATGATTTTTTTTTTTAATTTAGGTTTTTGGTATCCACATATTGCATTTTTACAGATTTTATTGTATAAAACACTGTATTTAATATACAACATATAATATGTATGTAATATGTATGTAATAAACACTGTATTTATTATTAAAAATGCATTGTTACTGATCAAGTGGCGCTGATTCCATTCTTGCAAGGGTTACTGATCAAATGGTAAAAAAAAATGTTTTTCAAAAAGGTTTTCAACTGAGCAATAGATTTTTTTGGGGGCTCTATTTTTGTTTTATAATATAATTCCTAAATATAATTTTGTTATATTTTATCAATTGTACATATACAAGTTATTGTCACTCGTCTGCTGGGTCTTTTTTTCTGCCTTGCGGTGGACATTACAGCTTAAATTTGATTTATCTGAAAAATAACAGTTTTCATTCAACTCCATAAACATCAGTATGTACCGATGTGCAAAGTGAACTCTTCTATCTGAAATTCCAAAATATATGTGTACATGTCTTTATTTTAAATCAAGATTGAAATGTTCTATACATCTGAGTTTTTTGCGTCGCTAATTGCTATTGTGATAAATTACTTTCGACGAAATTTAATGATATCCGTTATTCAGTATACTATTGCTAAATTGAACATGTTGCTTAAGGGGTTAAATAAGTTTTTATTCTAGTGATTGGATAAAGGGATTTGTAAATAATTGATTTTTGCTTTTAAAGTAGCCATTGTCAAAAGAGAAAATTAAATTTACTTTGAACGACTGTCTTTTAATATTAAAAAGTGACAATAAAAAAAAAGGATTCGTTAATGTACTGTATAATTAATAGAATAATCGTTCGATCGATTTAAAAAAAATGCACACCAGAAAAAAATAACTACTTTAAAGTTTTGTGTTATAATTGCAGCCTTTTTTACTTATATGTATTTACTGGGGAACTAAGATAATAAAAGGAAAAATATATTATTCCATTTTACAGAAACTGGAATAAGGAAAGTACATGTTTACAAACAAACGCTTCCTTCAACCAGTCTATCAATTACATTTTTGCTTTAGCGATCATTACAGGAATCAACATGGCGACGTTGACCAATCATACAACAGAGCTTTAAGGGTGCATTTCGATTCAAACTGCTTGTTTTCCGTTTTATTTTTTAATTCACTTTTACTCTCAAACACATAAAACTCGCAGATTATCTTATTTAGAAAGTGCACAAAGTGCCGTGAAGGTCAATTCTTTGATAAGTGCACAAAATATTGCAAAAAAAGCAATCAAAAACGGCAATTTGAACCGATTTTTCCGACGTGAGAGATCTGGGAACGGAAAAAAAGGTCATCCTGAGAAGTTAATTGCAAATCAAATTCTAATGAATTGAGCGTAAAAAGACTTCACACGGCACCTCATACGTCCCTTCAAAAAACCCCTCAGCAAATTTCATGTTTCTACTTTTAAAAATATGTCTGAAATTGTATCGGAAAATTTTGAGCTGCTGAAGGTGGAAATGCGTTTTTTCGAATACACCTTTAAATCGCGACATTAGACCAATCGTAGACCAATCAGATCGCCTTGTCTTCTTGTGTACAGTAGGAGTCTTAAAAATGGACAGGAAATTACTGTGGATCCACAGTAATTTTGCCCACAGTGACGTCAGCTGCCTTTTTCTTATATTCAGTATGTAGACCACCGTTACTTCCTTGAAAAGGGGTCGAATGTTCATCGAGAGATTTAACATTCCTTTTTTACATTGGTGGGAGTGATAGTAGTGGGCCCGATCTCGGAGGATCTCACCAGAAAAAATTGAAGGCTAAATTCAATTATATTGACCCGCAAGTTTCGGGCGGGAGCTGCGGCTTTGAAACCACTATAACTCTACTGTAATTAACTTTGCATTCTATATTTTTATTTTTTTTTTTCCAAATAGAATTGTTCTTATCATATCAGGAAAATGAATTTAAGGATCCAGGATTCAGATTCTCTTCAAATATTCTACATTGCCTTTTTAGACCTTGAAAAAACAAGAGCTGGGAGAGATATTTTATCAGCACATGTGCAGGCACGCTTAAAACGGAAATTTAACCATGGCTGCATCACTTATATCACCTAAATAGATGCCATTGCCATGAATAAATAATTAAAGATAAAAGGGAGCATAACTACCCCCCCTCTCCTAAAAAATGTGCAAATAATTCAAGGGCGGCAAAACATTAAAAGGCGCCAAATTTTGTTCTCCCCCCCCCCCCAATAAAAATTTCAAGCTTATATTCGCCCCTGCTTATACTTATATGTAGTGTGTCTAAATTAAATGTTTTCTTATTCAGACAAGTACAGATGACAAATGCCTCCTTTATCATTTTCTTATTTTCGTTAGGTATCATAAATTGTACCCTTCAATAATAAGAAAAGAGTATTTTTGGATGTAAAACAAAATGCATTTATTTCACAAATTGTATTCCTTCATTCAAACCTGTAAAATATGAATACATTTATCTTACATGTACAACAAAATCATAGAAAATAAACCGTATTAAAAATAAATGGCACCAGAAATTTTTTCAAGAAATGAAATTAAATATGTTCCATGTAGCAATTCGAATTAAATAAACAAACATTCGAAAAATAAGTTTTCTGGTTCGAAACGAAGATAATCTGGGTTAAATTAATCCAGATATTACGCAAAACTATTGAAAGGTTGACAGCTATGCCAATAAAACCCACTTTTACTTTTTTTAATGGGTTAAAACGGTATTTTGGGGGGCAAGTAGGTGGATAGACAGCCCTGGACTATTTATAGCCTATGAATTTTCTCATTTTGCGCCTTATTTGTGTATTTTAGTGTATTATCTGTAATTTTTGCCATAATTTTTGCTATTAAATTTACAACTTGTGGGTGGGCCCATTTTCTATTTTCGAAAGGTTGTGTTTGCTCTTTACCTGCCTCATAGGCCTCGTTACTTTCTCTCGCTCTTTTCCATATCCCCCACCCCCACAAATATTCAAGGCCCGCCTATGCCGAGTCATTGGTTATTTCTATTGTATGGGTTGTTCTTTCTTAAAGTAAAAAGGGATAAAACTCTTAAATACAGTTGAAGGTGGTAGACACTCGATTGCGCTTCATTTTTGTCATATACCGTATGATGAAATAGGTTGATCAAAAATACTATAGAATTTCCAATTCCAAACAAATACAAAACCTGCTACAGGCGCGGATCTAAGGGGGGGGGGTGTCGGACTGATTCTCCCCCGCCCCTATAGAATTCTGTTAAAATAGAGACTGGATTCACTCAGGATAAATTTTGCTCAAAAATCTAACAAAGCCGAAACTGTGAAAGAAAGTGATGTTATTTCTCTGTAACAAGAAATAAGAGACTTCATTTCATGCTGTAGTATGCAAACTTTTCTTTTGTGTGTGTGAGCTTTATGTTCTTTTACTCTTTTTTCGAGTTTTCTATTGGCCATTAAAATAAAAAAGAACTTAAAGCAGACATAACATTTTGTTGTCAATTCACAGCTCTCTCTCGCTTAACCTCTTCAGTCCCTGAGTACCCAAATGGGTACATCAGTTTTGTCCCATTTTATTAATGATACTCAAATACAAATGAAATTTCGATATAAGAATAATATGTTTCGAATTCTAAGATTCGAGCTAATGAAAATAAAACAAAAATCTCGCTCTGAAGTCAAACGAGAGAAGAAATAATTCAGTAATAATTAAAAATACTGTAATAATCGCCAGTAGCGAAGAGGTTAAGTTTCAATCCGAATATCACAATAGATTTTGATTATGCAAATCGTATTTCCAACATCCAATTATTATCCATTCGTTCTTAAAGAGTCCATACTAATCCTGCGTAAAAACAATCAAATATGTAACTACGCCCTATCGTACAATGTACCTAGTTAAAGGTTCAATATCCTGAAAACTTGAGCAAAGTGACATAGTAAAATTTATGGTACAGCAGTTCATTTTTTTTCCTACCCAATTTTAATCTTGAATACTGCTATTTCAACCTTCAAACTACGTTTTTAAAATAAAAAGTGACGAATAAGAACACAGTGAAATAAAAAGTAAATGAAATTGAAATTAATATATATTTTCTTATAAGTTTAATCCAAGAAATCATTACTCCTACTTTCAATTGTAAAATTATTGGCTCTTTTATTTTCAAAACGAAATCATGTATATGTATATATATAAATAAACAACCATTAGTTATTAAAATATTCTATGATGAAGAGCCTGAATAATGCTTGGAAGTACTAAGATAGTTTAAATAAAATGTATTTTTAATTAGTAACATCGCATCGTCTTAAGTTCATATTATATATTTTTTATGTTTAAATCAAACCCGTTGCATTTCGTCACATAATCTTATTTACAAAATGTTATCGTTTGTCCGTAACATTTCGTTTCGTTACGATAAGCATAACTTTCATTGACGTTTAGGGTCAAAAAGCATATGGCGTGTAATTTTTTAAAGAATGTTACCGTAGTGGTATAAAAACAAGGTAAAATAAATTATTTTAATTTGAGAAATTCGTCAATATACAAGGTGGTCATTATTATTAGTTATGTTATCAGGTTTATTGCCGCTACGCGGCGATCAGCCCCGATACCAGGTATCTAACCCGTTAAGCTGAGGTAACTCGGCAGGTAGGGGCCTGGTCATTAGCTAGAAAGAAAAAAAGTTGGCATAATTAAACTGGCGGTACTTGGAGTGTTCTGTAGCGCGATCTAATTGCGAGAATTGCGCCAAATTTTGTAGGGCGATTAAACAAGATGGGAGACGAAGGATTCCGCGAAAAAACAATTTAGCTCCAAAAGTCACCGCCAGAGGAATATGTAGCACTATGTATTCGAAAAAGAGTTTCAAAAAAGAAGAATCAATACTGAAATAAAATTACCGTTTATTTAGCAATCCTACTCAGGTTCGATGTGGCCGCCGTTTTTGTGGGCTACATAACATTCTGTGCACAGAATTTACAACAGCAGAGAATAATATGTCTACAGGAATCTCCCATACAGTTCGCGATATGTTATCCTTCAACGTAGCCATGTCCTGGACACCTCTGTGATAGACCTTGGACTTTAGGTAACCCCATAGCCAAAAGTGTAAGATCAGGGTGTAAGATCAGGGGACCGAGATGGCCTTGCAGTTGGGAAACAGCGGCTAATGACTCTTTCTGTTGTGAATTTCTGTCGTAGCAGCTGCTGTATCCGCAAAGCAACATGTGGAGGGGCTCCATTTTGCATGAAAAGGATTTTCTCCGAGAACTGTCTTTGTTGAAGTGCCGAAATAACAAAGTTGTTTTGCATTTGACGATATTTGTCTCTGGTAACAGAACAAGTTACAGGTCCTGTCGGAGTAATGTTCTCATAGAAGAATGGACCTATGGTCATATCATATCTGCTTTGAAATCGCACCATTTATCTGTGGTGAATGCAAAAGATTTTTTTGGAATGCTCTTGGTGACTTGTTATCCCTAATTCGGCAGTTCTGGGTATTTAAAGTTCCATTCAGGTAAAAGTGGGCCTTAGCTCCCGATAAGATTTTCCTTGGCCTAGCATCATCAAACTCCATTGTGGCAAGGAAAGCGAGAGCAAAAGTCAATCGCTTATCATGGTCGGTGTGACATAACTCTTGTACATAACTGATCTTGTACGGATAGAAGTGGATAATCTTTCATAGGATTTTCCAATACCGTAAAATAAGGCATATCCAGATTCCGAGCTATCATTGTCTGGTATTCTGTCGACAATCCAGGGACCGATTTAAAAATTTGGGGGCCCTGGGCACAGATGCTTACGGGGATCCCCTTGCACCGGTACTTATTGGGCATTGACTAAAGAAAATTTAAAAAGATAGTTACTAAAGTAACCAGTATTGACTTTAAAGTATCCATTAAAAAATTCGGATAATCAACAACTTATTATTAAAGAATTTTATCACTATTATGAAATTTAAATGAACAGACTTTTTATAATAAACTGTGTAGTGCTAATTATCTTTTTCGATGGAAGTCTTTTTCGATCTGCAATAATAAAGTATGCAATAACTAATAATACATTTCTTACAACACCAAGCAACAATTACTTCAAATATTAGGGGGCTCTACAGCCTGCAAGCTACGCTCACCAACACTCAAATAATCTGACAATAACAGGAAAAGAATTAAACAAGAATTTAAAATACAATATATTTCTAAAGTGGTAAAGATTTAAAAAAAAAAAAAAAAAAAAAAATCACTTTTTATAAATTCATAAATGGATCTTTCAGGCAAAATGTACAACGTTATAAAAATACAATATGAACATGAACTTAATAGAATGTAGAATGAAATGTGAAATTTCATTGGATATTAAAACTACATCAGATTTTGGACAATAATTGAGAAACTTTCAGCAGCATTTGAGGGGCCCCTAAAAATCAGGGGCCCTGGGCCCGTGCCCTGAATGCCCTGCTGTAAATCTGGCACTGCGACTATCGCCGTTGCCACTTCTTCGATTATATCCTGTGATGCGGGTTTTCGTCCTCTGCCTAACTGAACATTTAGAGAACTTGTTTTCTCAAACTTCTCAACCATTGCTTTTAAACAATTAATTGACAAAGGACCGCTACCTTTACGCATTTTTTATGGTTTCTAAAAACACGAAGCGCGGCAGGCGCATTGCACTAGTTTAGGTAAAAGAATTTGACTAGTATATCTCGCTCGACTAAAGGAGACATTTTGAAAGATAACTTTCAATGAAATTGCTTCTAGCAGTAGCACATTGCCTTTTAAAGCCGAAAAAGCTGACACTGGCCCTAAAGCTGTAACGTGAAATTGGAATAAAGAATTTCATCTCCTGTTGTTTCTTTCTTTCGAGCTATGTAAGTGAAATTGAAGATAAAGAAACTTTAGCAGTATTTATGTAATTTTTTAGCTTTTTATAAACTGTTACCATTTTGAGCCTAGATTAAATTGCTACATTCGTTAAATAAACGGTAATTTTATTTCGATTTTGATTCTTCACTTTTTGAAACTCTTTTTCGAATACACGGTGCCACACATTCCACTGGCGCACTGGCGGTGACTTTTGGAACTAAATTTATTTTCGCGGAATCCTTCATTCCCCGCTTTTTTAAATCTTCCTACAAAATTTGGTGCCGTCCTCGCAATTGGATCGCGCTACAGAACACTCTGAGTACCGCCAGTTTAATTATGGACACTTTGTATATAAAATTATGATCAAGTGCTCATACAACTATAGTTCCCAAAATTTTAGCACAGATGCTGTGAAAAGTGTAGTAGAGTTTTACTTTCACGGGTGTTTTCCTCTTTTTTGGTTATTTTCTGAGTGGCATTCCTTTACAGGGATTTTTACTTTTTTGCCAAATGGCGGATTTCCGCTTTTTTTTACTTTTAAGAATCTGCGAGTTTTGTCAAATCGTCGCAAGAAAAACTTCTGTTATCCTCAATTTATCGCGGGAAAAACTATTATTTTCGTCAAATTATCCTGAAATAAAATCGCGATTTTCATCTTATGATCGTAAAATCAAACCGCGATTTTCATCTTATGATCGTAAAGTCAAACCGCGATTTTCATCTTATGATCGTAAAATCAAACCACAATTTTCATCATATGATCGTAAAATCAAATCGCGATTTTCATCAAATGACCGTAAAATCAAATGGCGATTTTCATCACGTTTTAAAATCAAACAGCGATTTTTGTCTGACGATCGCGAAATAAAGCAGCGATTTTCGTCTGACGATCGTGAAATAAAGCAGCGGTTTTCGTCAAACGATCGCGAAATAAGACAACGATCTTCATCAAACGATCCTGAAATAAAAATCCTATTTTCGTTAAATCATCGTAAAATCGGAGATTTTTGTCAAACGATCGTACAGTAAAAGTGCCGATTTCTGCTAACGATCACGAAATAAAATTGCAATTTTCATCAAATGATCTTGAAACAAATTCGCATTTTTTGTCAAACGATCGCGAAAAAGCTTTTAAATTTTCGCTATTTCTTCGTGGAATAAAACAATAAAATTCATCAATCCTTAATCCCCCCCCCCCAAAAAAAAATGCAAATTTTATCAATCTTTTTGTAGAAAGAAAATCATCGTCCATTGGTCACAGAACATGAAATTTGGTCAATCGATTTTGGGGAGAAAATATCGTCAACCGGTGCCAAAATTTACAAATTATTTTCTTTATAGGAATAAAAAAGAAAAAAAAAATCCTTAATGATTTTGTACCAACAAAAGTTATAACAAGTTTGATTATTCTCCGTCCACAATATAAACGTCAGAAATTGTTAAATTTAATTTAATGGTTCCTTTGCGTCAAATTATCCATTTCCGTGTGCTTCACTTAACCCATTTTCGGCCAAAGGTTCGTATACGAAACATTACGATAAATATTTTTTTTTAACACTCTGACACATTTTTTTCAAGAATTTTATTTTTCTTCTATTTTTTAAGGCTTTTGAAGACATCCATAAAATATTAGTAATTCAATTGGAGTAAACACTTTCTCTTAAAAAAATTTCAAAATACGCTAGAGTTTTAATTTGAAACGCCTTTGACAAATTCGACTTTTTAAAAATATATTATTATTCCAATTGAAATGAATTATATGCTTTTAAAATAGATTAAAGTTGCAAATTCTGTATATGAAATAAGAATAAAACAAAAGTCATAAAAATATTATTCATATTCATATTATTCATTATAAAAAATAATATTTTATATTATTATATAAAATATTATTTTTTATATAAAATTTTATTTTTCATGCACGAATCTTTTTTTGTGTCTTAATGTATGTAATTTAAGCATATTTCAATAAAAATAATGCTACATTTTATAAAATTTCTGTGTTTGGCCTAAAATGGGTTAATTTGGATAATTTGATGCAAAAAAAAAACCATTTATATAAATATTATATACAATTTTCAATAATGCGACACAAAAGATAAATCGATTTGTTGAAATAAATACATTTCAATGCATAGTTGCATAGTATAGATTCAATTAAAATTATATTTAGCAATGAATTGGAAAATTTAAAGTATTTTTATATGTGTAAATATATTTTACCAAATAAAAAAATAATTTGAATTTTAAAACAAACCTTTTAAAGTCACATAAAGACATCACTTAAATTTTATATCATATATTTTTTAATTTATATTTTGAATTTATGAGAGGCGTCTGGTGAAAAAGAATCGGTGAATAAAGTTTTATACATCTTTCATGTTTAAGATAACTTTTGCACATGCTATTATAAATAGAACAAAAATAAAGTGATGAAATAAATAATACAAAAATGCATTTTTTAGTTAATAGCATGGCGTCACTCGAAATTTGATATCATTATTTTTAAAATTCATATTTAAAATTCTTAGAGCCATAAGTTAACACTAGAATTACAGCGAGGGGTCATTTTGACCCCTATGTAATAAATGTGCTATTTCATTTTGTAATATTTTATGCTTGTAAAAATTAGTTTAAAATAAACTTTGTTGTAACAATTTTCATTTATTTTAAAGAATATACCACTTAATACCATATATAAAAGAATTGTATATAATTGATTATGTATAAGATTTTTTCTTTTAATTTTGTCTCAATTTAGTTACATCTCAGAAATACAAATCACAAAAATTACAAAATTTTACATACATCTAACAAATAAAACAACTGTTTAAAGCCAATTAATACAAACATTTTAGTTTAATTCTTTTATACAATGAACAAAGTAATATCTTACTTATAGGAGGATCATTCTTCTGCATAGCAAATAACACTCAACCTTATCATTCTTATTTTCCATGTATGGTATCCGCATATAGCTTTATTGCAGGTGTAGCAAATATTAAAAGTTTTATTGCCTTTGCATTAATTTGCATTTCATTATTTGGCATTTCTTCAGTTTCTTTGATTCTGAGAAATTTGTTGCATGCAACTAATTGGAGGAACTACAAGCTTATTTTTTCTTCTCTAAGTTATTCCGCCAAGTACAATCAGAAATCTTTTACTAATGTTTTATTTTGTTATTTTCTTGAACAACACCCATGCATTTATTCCAGTAAAATCTAAAATATTGTAAAAAACATGCATTGACCAGCGGCGTGATGGTGCTTTTACAGAGTATTTTCTCGCCATCTGATCCAACACATCTACTCCATACTTTGATGAAATGTAAAACTGGATTACATCTGGACTTTTCTTTTCATTTGATTTGAATTTTATTCATGAATGAAGAATGCTCAGCAAAATTACATTCTTATTTTTTTTCCCTTGATATGATGCGAGAGCTATATTATTGTACTTTATTACATCAGAAGAAAAAAGTTCGTTTTTTGAATTTTTGAAACGAGACGAAATTTAACTTTTTGCACAGTTTATTGTTTCAGCATAGCTCAATCAAGTCTTTCTGAGGCTTTCTGCAAGCTTCAGCGACGTCAAGAAAGTGTCTGTAGTGATAGTCCAGCCAGTATTTTTGTAAAGCTCAAGTAAACGCTATACCACATTCTCTTCTAAACTCTGATTATTTGGTCTCATTTCGTCTTTTCCTAAATAGGGAAATAGCTGTTTTGTGTCTACATACACAGCGAGCCAAAATTGTATTCCGAATTTACCGGGTTTGCTTGGTATATATTGCAAAAAGCGACATCTTGTTTTTGTAGGAAACAACTATTCGTCAATCATAATATTTTTATTTGGTTTGTAGCAAAGCATATTGTTCTCAATAAAAGTAGTCCATACTTTGGATATGAGAGCAAATTTATCATTCTTATGCCGATTTCATCTACGTTAGCTCTTTTTTAAAAAACCATTAGAATGATAAAAATATTGTAAAAAACTTATAAAGATATTGCGTATTACAGTACTGAAAAATGAAATAAAAGGAATAACGAAATAAAACCTACACATATGTATACACCTGAACCTATGTATATACCTATAGCTATGTATTACAATCACAAATATGATTTCACAAAATAAGCGTATTCCAAATATTCTGAAACAAGTGACTAGCAGGTGTTTGCTTACCAAAGCACTCGCTTCCCACCATTTTCTATTATTTTTATTTCATTACTATCTGTCAAACATGTGCATATGAAAAATCTTTGCATAAAAAACAACGCAAAACAAATGTGATAAAAACACTTACTAGGGGACCACCAAACATGATGCTCACAGATTTTGATGAATTCAAAGTATATTGTAGGGATCATACCATTAATTATTCGGCTGAAAGGGTTCTTTCAAATGGACCTTAGTTTTTGAGAAATTGGGGGTCAAAGTTCATTGTATATTTTAAATAGTTATTAGTAAAGCTGTTTGTCAACAGCTGCGTGGCTCCGCGGTAACGTGCGAGATTCCAGACCCGGGCGTGGCAGGTTCAACTCCAAGTTGGAGCTTTTTTTTTTCTTCGTTATATATGGTATGTATAAAGAACGTATATGTTAATTTTTTTAAGCAGAATTGGAAATTCTACAGCTTTCAACTTATTAATATTTTCTTATGGGAATAGTTTACTTTTTTCGTTTTTTTTTTTTTTTTTTCTTTCTTATTTAAAAAAGTATGGTTCAAATGATAAACTAATTGCACTTCAAAAATCATAAAATAAATAAAAGTAAATAAAAAATGCATACATAATTAAAGTTTCAAAAGTATAAAAATTTTGAATATTTTAAAATTCCTTCTACTTTAAATATTAATAATTTTGCTCAATTACATTTATATATATTGCTAAGTTAAAAAAAAAAATCCAAGTTGGGGCTTTTTTTTTCTTTCTTTATGTACCTTTTACATGTTACATATTTTAAGCACAATTGGGAATTCTACAGCATTGAATTTTTTGATATTTTCTTAATAAAGTAAATTTATATTTTCGAATGTATTTCATGAAAATTTCTTTTTATCTGCAATTTTTAAACTAATATTTTTATTGACAAAACTGCATAACGAATTTATGCCTTTAACCTTTTTTTTATTAATTATTATGTAATTTCTTTTCTAAGCACAATTCTGAAATAATTTTTCTTTTTTCTATTGCCCTTTTTTTTTTTTTTTTTTTTTTTGGTGGAATATTTTAAATGAAAATTTATCCTTTTTTCTATAAATTATACAAAATAATTTTCAGGTGCAATTTCTCAAACATTTATGAGGTTAGTTAATTCAAAAAATGCATACCTTTGAAAGTGTAATAAAATGCAGTAGTGCTAAAATATTATCCAAATTTTTACTGATCTTTAAATACATTTATTTGTAATGTTCAATCTCAACATTATTTATCGTTTGCACAAATAAGAAATGACAAATTATATATACAGTAGACTCCCTCAAATCTGCACTCTTAAAATCTGCAACTCTCTAAAATCCACACATATTTTACGGAAGTAAACAATGAAACATTCAGTTCAAATCTAGGTGCAAAAATTGATTTTTTCAATTTTATATCTATTCCATACATTTTTTTAATTTATAATTTTTGTTTAGGTTATTGAATTCATGTTTTTTCATGAAGAAAGAATAATTTATTTCTGAAAAAAATAAAGATATTGTTATATCATTGGTAATCACAATCTTACCAAATATATTTATGTATTAATCAAGCTTTTTTGGTTATTAAGTCGGGCTAAACTGGAAATAAAATTTCATTATTTTATGATCCTGATGTGAATTAGATATGTTCCTTTATGAGGCAAGTTTCATTGAATAGTTTAGGAAAAACACATTTCCTCTTTTATAATGAATATTTAATTGTACATTATTGATTATTAACTTAATTTTTTCTTTTAGTATTTTAATCATTTTTAAAAATATCTAAATTTTTATTATTTTAGTTTATTATTTATTTTAATATTTTAGTATATTGTATGCATTCATTATACTTTTGATTTCATTATTAATTACATTCAAATTATTTTTTATAAAATGTAAACAAAGCAATGACCAGAAATCCGCAAAATTCTAAAATCCGCAAAACCTCTGGTCCCAAGTTGTGCGGATTTAAGGGAGTCTACTGTATATATATATATATATATATATGTATATATATATATAACAAATTCACTATTTATAAAAAAAATCAACTAGCTTGGAAAAGTCGTCTGCTAATGAAATTAGAATATGCGATACATAAAATGATATATATTTATTTTATTCGTCTGCTTTTATTTTCTCGCTAAAATCAAGCAAAAATAGAAATTGTTTTTGCTGTTGTCATTTTGTTTCTTTTGCAGACAAATAAAAGATTTGAAATATTGGTATGTATATGTATAGCTAAAATTATGGTATGAAAATTGAGCGAAGGTAGATTTGTGTCGAACGAAGGTTGAATGCTAAAAATACTGTAATGGAAGGAAGCAGCACTAGTACAGAAAGTTTTCGTTTGGAAAAGGAACAAAAAGGCGACATTACGAATGCATTAAAATATTGCAAGATGTTGTTACAAAATGATAATCTGCTTACAAATTCCCAACCAGATTTCCTTTTCGTCTATTGCTATAGCTGAAGAATTTCATAATTCAATATTACAAATATGAGATAATCGACAATTTATTGAGTAGATGAGCAGATATTGAATGAAGAATGTGAATTTAATGAATTTACAAAAGTATTTTTTTTTACTTAGCAATATATATAAATGTAATTGAGCAAAATTATTAATATTTAAAGTAGAAGAAATTTTAAAATATTCAAAATTTTTATACGTTTGAAAATTTTAATTATATATGCATTTTTTATTTATTTTATGAATTTTGAAGTGCAATTAGTTTATCATTTGAACCATACTTTTTTAAATAAGAAAAAAATGAAAAAAGTAAACTATCCCCATAAGAAAATATTAATAAATTGAAAGCTGTAGAATTTCCAATTCTGCTTAAAAAATTTAACATATACGAAGCATATAAAGAAGAAAAAAAAAAGCTCCAACTTGGAGTTGAACCCGCCATGTCCGGGTCTGGAATCTCGCACGTTACCGCGGAGCCACGTAGCTGTTGACAATCAGCTTTACTAA
This sequence comes from Maratus speculifer, assembly GCA_964019185.1. Classification (NCBI taxonomy): domain Eukaryota; kingdom Metazoa; phylum Arthropoda; class Arachnida; order Araneae; family Salticidae; genus Maratus; species Maratus speculifer. The sequence goes on along the minus strand of OZ025293.1, from coordinate 236,778,014 downwards.
TAACTATTTAAAATATATGCTGAACTTTGACCCCCAATTTCTCAAAAACTAAGGCCCATTTGAAAAAACCCTTTCAGCCGAATAATTAATGGTATGACCCCTACAATATACTTTGAATTCATCAAAATCTGTGAGCACCATGTTTGGTGGTCCCCTTGTTAGATTTCAGTTTTCTCGGGAGGGGTCAAAATGACACCTCGCCGTAATTCTAGGTATACTCCTTTGTTACGGATAAAAAAAAAGTAATCAATTTTGATAAACTTTTATATACATGTAAAACAAGTTGATTTAGGAAAAGTCAAAAAAGGATAAAATTATTTGTTAAAAATAAGAAAAGTTATTGAAGAAAAAACTTTGTTGGGGATCAAAATGACACCTTCCATAATTCTAGTGTTAAACAGCTGTGTCAAATCTTTTAACCTTTTAAGGGTTTTTGTATTGATAAATTTACACTTCAGGGACATGTAATGTATTTCTGAAGTTCAGTTTTAATGTATTTTTCTTTCAAAACATGTTTATATCATGATACATATGTTCAGATTTTCCACTAACTAAGTAGAATTCTACATGTAATTCAGAATTAACAATTCCGATACATAAGTACAAAAGTTTTACCATTTTTGTTATTTGACTTCTAATTTTTATTTTTACAAAAATAAAATTCTGTAAACTCTTGCCTTAACTCCCTGTTCATTTCCTACGGATCCCCAGACAGAAGTAAATGTTTAAAGTGTTCACTCTAGAAATAAAAAGGGCATGGTGCTATTTACTAAAAAGGGCACTACTGCAGCAGAAAAGGGCACTTTTGTAAGAAAAAATTGCTATTGCCTTTAGCAGGGGAATAAAGCGGAAAAATACATAATTTTTAAATATAATAAATCAAGTAACATTAATTTCAAATGATTTTATGATATAAAAATTAAAAATTCAATTAAATTAAAACATGATTGAATAGTTTCATGTTCTTTTTCTTAAAGAAATGAAAAAATTCTATATTTTTTGGGCACACAAATTTAGAAATCCTACGAAATAAAAAAATATTTATTAAAAATCTCTGAGTAAAACCAGCGGTACATTTTAGTACTTTTAAAAAGGGCAGGGTGCATTCTGTAAATCTGAAAAAGGGCAGGGTGCTGCACCCTTCAAAAATGGCCTAGAATGAACACTATGTTTATATTATTCTATTTGAGCCATAATTAATTTCATGATGACCCTTTTTTCAATAATATCTTCATTATATTGTTTAATTTGGGCAGCCATATTCTGAACTTTAGATAGAAAATCACATCTTATTATCATCAAACTGAAATTTCAGAAACTATTGTAACAAGTAAATACTTACTTTTAATTTTCTTTCATAACTTCTATGCAATTTAACCCACATTTACTTTGTTATGACGCAAAAAATTATTTGCAATGTTGGTCCAACTTTCATATCTGAAACTAAAATTTCTTGGGTCTTTGCATCCTTGACTTTAGAAGTGATCATGACAGTGTCTGTTGCTTCTAGTTTCACTTTTTATACCCATTATCATATCTCATGTAGTTCCTTAGCTATAAGCATAAACCTGGAATTTCCAGCTATTTTAATTTTTCTAATGCTTATTGTTTTTGTTTTTCAGAATTTCCAATTTTGAGTCTTTTTTGAAAAATTTTTTGATAAAAGAAAAAGCAGAGGTTCCTCGTTTCCTCGAGAGTTGTATTTCTTGGAAAGAGCTAACTCCTGAAGAAAAGGTAATGTGCACTTTTCTCATTTATTATTATCTAGTTTTATGTTTTTTTCACATTTTTTCTTTGAAGTTTGATTAGAATTTTTTATATACCTCTATTATTTTAAAAGATTTTCCAATAAAAGCAAAAATACAGTCAGCTCTCTCAGCTCTATATTTTGTAATGTGTACTATAAATGTAAATAATTAGTCCCCCCCCCCCCCCCAAAAAAAAAAAAAAAAAAAGAGAGAGAGAGAGAGAGAGAAAACACATCAAAATATTACATATCAAAACTTGCATACAATCTAACATCATAAAATTTAGAAATATGCAAAATATCTTTCAAACAACTTAGTTTTTCTTCAAGGTGCAACGAATGTGTACTATCGCTTTGAAAGCAAGAGAAAGAATGAAATGAAAGGAAATGGAAGAGAAAATAAAAGGAGAGAAAAAAAGTTTTTAAAGGGATAAGACAACAAGAAACTAGTATTCATCTGTGCAGAGAGCATTATCCAATCAGAAGAAGGAAGAATAGAATGAGAGATAAAAAGCAAACTGAATAAAAACATTGTTAAAAATATATGTATATTATAAGGAAAAAATACATATTAAACAAAAGAAAAGATAAAAAAATATTCAATTTGTTTCATATTTATCATTTTGCTCTATCATCTTCTGATTGACTAATGCTCTTCTTTATCATTAGCTGAAGAGTTCTATCAACAGTTTTATTGAAAGGACCAGGGTTGTTATGATTTTGCCCAGCCCAAAAAACCCGGGTGGGTTTTTTCAAAATTTCAACTTTAAATTACATATATAATGTATTTATATTACATATATAATGTATTGTAATATATTTCTTACTATCAGTACACAACTCATAAAATTTATAACCATCACCCCCCACCCCAAAGAAAAGAAATGTCCTAATTATACCATCACAATTTTTAAAAGAAATAATTGTTAGTTAATCTCTGCAGCATGTGTAAGAAACACAAACAATTTTTTCCCATTAAAAAAATACTTTCAGAGTTTCCCCCAGGTTTAAAAAAGGGCAGGGCGCTACTGTTCTGAAAAAGGCACTTTTTACATTTTTCAGGGCATTTTTTCCTTTTTAAGGACATTTTTATAGAGTTAAATCTAGAATTTGGCGGTTCAAAAAGTCGTGAAAAAACAGACATTTCATCAAAATATTGGAAAAAAAAGGGTAAATTTTGTTAAAAAATCGCGAAAAATCGGCAAATTTTATTAAAAGATTGCATAAACAGCAGTTTTTGCTAAAAGATCGCAAAAAACGACATATTTTGCTAGAAAATCGCAAAAATACGACAAATCTCGTGAAAATATCGCGTAAAAACGGAACTTTTCACAGAATTTTCCGTTTTATTTCAATTTTTGGACGATATTTGCCGTTTTTTCGCAAATTTTTTGACGAAATCTGCCGTTTTATCGCTATTTTTTGCTACTCATTTGACAAAATTTTCCGTTTTATTGTGATTTTCGGAAGAAATGTGTCGTTTTTCCACAATCTTTTGAGAAAATCTGCCGTTTTGTGAAATTTTGTGACGAAATTAGCCATTTTTTGCGTATCTTGCCGATAATTAGTCGGCGTATGAGGCTATTTTTTGCGTTCCGTTGCCGATTTTTTCGGATCATCGCTGGAGGGCTGCTTTTTTTCAAATGTGGGCAAGAAGGGCGCTATTTTTTTAATGAATGACAAGAGAGGCGCTATTTTTTAAACTAAAGGGCAGGAGGGGCGGAGCGTCCCCCTGAAACCCTCTGGGGGAAACTCTGAAAAAATACTTTGATGTGTAATGTGTTCTATGTTATACAATAGAAACTCATAACAAAATACCATATATGCTTAGAATCCTAATTGAATTATGTAAACATGTAGAATTACTTGGCTTATTCTATTATTTAGTAATAACAAAATATACTTTATAAATTATTACTAATAATCAATTTATCTAAAAGCAAAGCATTATTTTGATTACTGTCATTGATTTATATACAGTGGCGCCGACTTCCGGGTCTGCGGGTCTGCCGCGCAGACCCAGAAAAATATCTGCAGACCTTGCAATATCTTGGCAGACCCTGCAAAATGCAGGCATGATACTCGCGATTTTCCAGGGGTTTTTTTTTCACTTTCCGATTTTTTGCTGTTTCGCACAGGAGTGATTTGTTCCGGAATTTTAAAAAATCGGTCATCAATCCGAAAATTTGTAGATAAGATCGAGAAAAAAACTCAAATTTTGTCAAAAGATCATGTAATAAACGGGAATCAAAGAATAGCTGGGGAGGGGGGATGACAATTTCGTCGAAAGATCGTGGAGAAAAACGTTAGTTTCATCAAAGAATCGCGAATAAACGTCAATTTTGTGAAAAGATAGTGGAAAAAACCTGAAAATCGTAAAAAGATCGCGAAAAGTTTCGTCAAAAAATAGCATGAAAAACGCGCATTATTCTATCCAAGAATAACAGAAAAAATGCAAATTTCATTCTAAGATAGTGGAGGAAAATGCAAATTCTGACAAAGAATCGACAGAAATACATGGATTTTTGCAAAAGATCGCAGAAAAATACGAATTTCGCAAATAATAGCGAGAACAAAATTAAATCTTTCAAAAAAATCGCAGAGAAAACGCAAATTCTGTTGAAAAAGTATGAATATTGACTAAAGACGCGAATTTCGTCAAACAATAGTGAAGAAAATGCAAATAATCGCTGAAAAAACTCTTAATTTCGTTCAAAGATAGCAGAGAAAAAGCAAATTCTGCCAAAGAATCGTGGGGGGAAAACGCGAATTTCGGCAAACGATGGCAGGGAAAACGCGAATTTCGGTAAAAAATGGCAGGAAAAACGCAAATTTCGGTAAAAGACTGCGATGGAAAATGCAAATTTTGACAAAAAATCTCAGAAAAAACACGAACTTTGGCAAAAAATCTAAAAAAAAAAGAAAAAAATGCGAATTTCGGCAAAAAACGCGAAAACATTTCAGGCAAAACGCAAAGAATAGCAAAAAAACTAGAATTCTGTTCAAAAACAGAAGAGAAAAAGCAATTTTTCTGTCAAAGAATCGTGGAGAAAATCGGAATTTAGGCAAGAAATCGGCGGAAAACGCAAATTTCGGGAAAAGATCGCGATAAAAACACAAACTTCGTCTAAAGTTCGCGAGAAAAAGCAAATTTCGGCGAAAGATCGGGGAACATTTCGTATTTTAGCAAAAAATCACAGAAGAAGACGCGAATTTCATCAAAAAATAGCAAATAAAAGCAATGAATCGCGGAAAAAACTCAAATTTCGTTAAAAGATAGCAGGGAAAAAACAAATTTAATTGAAAGGACCGTGGAAAAAACGCTAATTTCAGGTAAACATCGCGGGAAAACGTTAATTTGGGCAAAAGATCGCGGGAAAACGCTAATTTCGGCTAAAGATCGCGGGAAAAATGCTAATTTCGGCAAAAGACCGCGGGGGGGGGGGGGAAACGCAAAGTTCGGCAAAAGATTGCGAAAAAATTGCTAATTTCGGTGAAAGATCGCGAATAAAATGCATATTTCGGCGAAAAATCGCGAGAAAAATACAAATTTTGGCAAAAAATCGCGAGAAAAATACGTGTTTATCTAGCCATATTTATTAACTGATGTTTTGAGTAAAGGATATGAACATGTGAACCCAGATGCAGAATCGGCGCAACGCTGCGACACTTGTCGCAGACTCTTGGGAAGTTTCTGCACAGTCTATTTTGCAACTGTTAAAAATTTAACAAAAATTAAAAAATTTCGGTCTTTATTCCAAAAATTCGGTCACAAAATGTATCGCAAATTTCAACAGTCTTCGAAAAGAAATCAATTTCGTCATGGATCGCGGGAAACACGTGAATTTTGTCAAAAGAAACGCCGAAAAAACGGAAAAATTCTTCAAAAGATAACGAAAAAAAATTACAGTTTTCGTCAATAAATCAGGAAAAAACGGTAAATTTCCTCAAAAAATTGCGAAAAAACGGCAAACTTCTTCAAAAAAAAAAAAAAAAGCAAAGGCATATTTCTTCAAAAAATCACAGAAACGACAAATTTTCACAAAAAACTGCGAAAAAAGGGCAAATTTCCTCAAAAAGTTCCGAAAAAGCGGCAAATGTTCTCAAAAAGTTTGAAAAAACGGTAAATTTCCTCAAAAAATTGCGAAGAAACGACAAATTCCCCCCCCCCCCAAAAAAAAAAATTGCGAAAAAAGGCAAATTTCTTCAAAAAAATCGCGAAAAAAGGCAAATTTCTTCAAAAAAATCGCGAAAAACGGCAAATTTCTTCGAAAAATCGTGAAAAAACGGAACATTTCTTCAAAAAATCGTGAATAAACGACAAATTTCGTTAAAAAATCGCGAAAAAACGACAGTTTTCGTTAAAAAATCACGAAAAAACGGTAAATTTCTTTTAAAAAATGCGAAAAAACGGTAAATTTCATTAAAAGATCGCGACAAATTTCTTCAAGAGATCGTGACAAAACTACAATTTTCGTATAAGGATCGCGACAAAACGGCAGTTTTCGTCAGAAAAAGCGAAATATCGGCAGTTTTCATCAAAAGATCGAAAAAAACTTCAAATTTCGTCAAAAAAGCGCGATAAAATGTAAATTTCGTCAAAAGATTGCGAAAAACCCGCAAATTTTCTCAAAGGAAAGCTCCCCCCTTTCGAACAATGCATGAGGTGTTAAAAAATTTGAGAACAAAGGCAACTTATCTTTAAAAGTACTTTCCTTTTATGTCTATTATCACAAATACTTGGGAGGTTTGAGTGCATATTATGTAATGCGAGGGTTTGGCCTGCAGACTGTTTTAAGTTTTTATTTGTGTTGCAGACTGCAGAAAAAAATTCTGCTGCTGGGCATGTGAATTGGACAACTAGCAAAGATTGCTGTGTTTAAAACATTGAATCATAATTATTAATTAATCAATTTAAAATTACTTATAGTATTTACATAAATTATTGATTTCTCCCACCCTCCCCCTTGAAATAAAACAGCATTTGAAAAGTACAATTTCTTTTCTTTTTAATAAAATAATCTTATTTAATATAACATGTTTAAACACAAGCTATTTTAAGTAATTTCTCATTTTCCAGTTTCACGTGCTTTTCCTCTTTTTTGCCTTTTTGCAAACGCATGCCTGAAAATGTGTTTAAAATATCACTAAAATCTGTGCCACTGTCCTTTTTTTTTATTATTATTCGCGTAGACCAGGAGCCAGGCATCGATTTTCCTATGTGTAAGATACAAGCGAAATTTTGCCGGCAAAAGAAAGCCCTAACAAAGGCCTACAGGGTTGCCTTTTTTAATTATCAATTCCTGCCGGGTCAGGGATTTTATGTGTCACTTCTGGTGTCAATTTTGAGTGTTTAACTATGTATCGACTATCGAGTACAAGGACCGGACATAAAATCCGTGACCCGGCAGGAATTGATAATTAAAAAAGGTGGCTCCTTGTAGGTCTTTGTTAGGGCTTTCTTATGCCCGCAAAATTTCATTTGTATCTTATACATAGGAAAATCGACGGCCGACTCCTGGTCTACGACAATCAAATCAGTTGACCGTCACATATATATATATATATATATATATATATATATATATTGTGATCATGGGTGCAAGTTTTCCGTCCACAGGACTGAATTTTGACTTTTGAAAATTAATTCCCGAGGGCGAAAACAGAATGAGAACCCCCTCCCCCTCAAACAACTGCCCTTGTGGCAGACCCAGCTTTGGGACCAAAGTTGGCTCCTATGTTTATATATATTTGTAATCAATCAGCTACTTTAAATTTAGTAATAAGTACATTTTTTTTCGAGCTTTCTGAACCACCTCCCATAACCCCCAAAAACCTTGAAAAACCCTGAAAAAACCCAAAAAATCCTGATAAAACCCCCAAAACCCTGAAAAAACCCAGTGGTTTGGGTTTTTTCTGAAAAAACCTGGGTATTTAACAACCCTGGTAAGGACTATCGTATACTGTATATAAAACAGTTGTTGAGTAAACTAATAAAGTTTTAGTGAGTTTTTGAATTTATATTTTTGTTTTTGTTTAATTTAATTTCTAACAGCAATTTTTGGAGAGAAAAAAATATTTTTAATGGGTTAAGCGGAATTATATATTGTAAAATTTGTTACAAAAAAAATATATATATACAGGGTGTCCAGCAAATAACACCCTGATTTCAAAATTAAATTTCTCAAAAACAAAGATCGATAGTAATATGCGGTAAACGTTTTTTTTCATTAGGAAGCTGTAAAAATCTTATACAAAAGTTTTGAACTGTAAATATTTTGAAAAGATTGTGTTCTGATTGCAAAGAATGCTTTGATTTGACATTTTTTTTTTTTTTTTTTTTTTTTGTTTTTGATTGCTGCCAGAGAATGTGTTTTTTGGCTTAAAGTGTCATATTTCAAAGTTTTTTTTAATTAAATTTTTGCAATTTCGAAATTCTAAAAATTTACTTCGAAAAATCTTTAAAATATTGCACTGTAAGCTGAAAAATTATTTCTCTGCAGGCAATCTAAAACAAGAAAAATGTCAAATCAAAGCATTCTATGCAATCAGAACGCAATTTTTTCAAAATATTCTCTGTTTGAAATTTCTGTATAAGATTTTTACAGCTTACCTAATGAAAAAACCGTTTACCGCATATTACTATCGATCTTTGTTTTCGAGAAATTCAATTTTGAAATCAGAGTGTTATTTGCTGGACACCCTGTAGTATGTTAAAAACTACAAACAATGTTTTAACAGACAAATTGCATACAAACAAAGCCCTCCAAAAATCACATATGGTCGTTTCAAGGATATTCAATTCTGATCCCCTTCCTCAGTCCAAAAGAAAAAAAAAGTGAAATGGGTTCAAAGAACTCCTCGGTTATAGTCCTGAATACTGGCTAATGAATGATTGAACATGTGAAACAGAGTTTAAATATCTTAAAGAAATGATGTAACTGACTGGAAATAGCTCAAAAGAAGTCATTGTGCATGTGACACACAGTAACTCCTTCTTTTCAACTATTCAAAGATCTGCAAATATCAACTTTTTTGTAATTTTGAACCCCCTTTCCGATATCATACGTTATCAACCCATATCGGCATCGGACAGTTACATTGTGTGTAATCCATTTTAATATTTTTTTAGCTGACTCGTGTCGGCCCGAAATCAAGCTTGCATTGTTTTTCTACATGTAGACTAGCCGGACCGGAACTAGACTTAATTGTCCTCAAGATCTGTAGGGCAGACAACATGATTTGTAAAATTATTAACAGCGATAAAGAACTTATGTTAGCTTAATCTTTGGATATCTTCTTGATAGTTTTTAAATTAATTTCTCAATAATGCGAAAGTTAGACATATTTTCTGATTAATTTTAAATTGTAAAAGTATAAAAGTGATAAGCCTGACTATTGAAGGGATTTGGAATCGAATAGAGTTTTTCATTTTTGATAAATAAAATACTTGTGTAACCTTGTTGAGATATATAATAGTTCCTCAAATGATTGCAGATTTTTCTCCCTTTCCATGCTATCACTTCTGGAAATTCTATTCAAAACGCTAACTATGACAGTATTTTATTTGCTTGCAGTATTCATAAATTGCTTGTATCAAAAAATGGATAACCTCATTCTATTATATAGTTTCTGAATAAAGATACCTGCTAAACTTATGCGTTTTTGAGAAAAAAAATGAATTTAAAAATATATCAGAAAGGAGCTTCTTTGAATTTAAGAATGAATTTGTATTTAAAATCTTTAATAAAATGATATAGAAATATTTTTATAAATCTTCTTTTATTAAACAGCATCAAAAGTTATGGTGTTTTTAACTTTCTTTCTTTTAGGTAGCTTTCATTACAAAAAGTAAAAAGCTACCTATTGCAGCCGTCCGTAGGAAAGCACTTCCGGAAAATTTTGGTATATTTTCACCGATCATGACCCCCAGACCTCAAAACCACCCTCCGTTCAAATGTTGACATATATATATATATATGTATATATAACCATATATATATATATATATATCTGATTTTTGTCATGCGATAACTAACGTATTTATGTACCGATTTGAATGAAACTTGGTATGTACATAGTACATACAAATGTCTCGACCGAGTTCGTTGGCCAGCATCATTCGCCATTTTGTTTCAAAATGGCGGCCATTTTAAATTTTTTTAAAAATTTAAAATTTAAAATTAAATGCGAAAAAATTAAAAGTTGAAAAATATTTTTCTTTTACGTGTTAGAACTTAAAACAAAGATTCCAGAACACTTTTTATTTTGTCTATATCTTACAAAATGATTGAGTTATAGCACTTTGAATTTTTCTTATGGCTGACATTTTGAAACAATCTGATTTTTGTTACGTAATAACACGCGCATTTATGAACCGATTTCAATAAAACTTGGTATGTACATTAGGGTGGATCGAAAAGTATAGGAAAATTTTTTTTTTTAGAAATCACTATCGGCGCGGGGTGCAAAAGTTGCCTTTTATGCATACTAGTTTACAGGGTTTTTTTTATTAAAATCCATTAATATCTTCCGGTGCCCCAAGCGCCCCAAAAATAATTAAAAATTGAGTTTTTCATGTTTTTTTATATTTGTTTTGCTTATTTATTTTTTCTTAATTACTTTTTGGCACGGGGTGCAAAAGCTATCTTTTATCTATCTTAGCTTACATATTTTTTTAAAATAAAATTCATCCATATCTTCCGGTGCCCCAAGCGCCCCAAAAATAGTTTAAATTTGAAATTTTCTTGAAAAAAAAATATTTTTTGTTTTATTTTATTTTACTTTTTGAAATTCATTTGGCACTGGCTTGGAAAGTTGTTATTACAATACTAGATAACTCTGTAGTTCCCATATATTTTTTTAATCAAAATCCATTCACATCTTTGATGAACCAATTATAATTAAAAACTGCAATTTTTACAAAAATGTATTAAGAATTATAATTTACGAAAAATACTTACAAATTTTTAAAACAGTTTAATTAATAACGTATAAGGTTATAAATAACATTAATTTTGCAATAATAAGTGACATATAAATTTAAAAATCAAAGCATTAAATCATAAAAATTAAAAAATCGAACATACGTAGAGAAAGTTTTACATTCTTCAATTTGGAAATTTACATATTTTTAAAGTTTGTAATCTTTTTTGGTATCAAAGTGTTTTCTATGGCTTCTTGATTTTATTCTATTCCATATAAAACCGTGTCTCTTTTCTTGCCCAGATACAGTTTCTGATGCCTCAGACACTAGTCAAACGCATCTTTCAACCGCTTGGGTATGGCATGGATATTTTGAACATTCATTCGTTTTTACAACTTTTATCATATTCCCAATTTATTTGCAAGGCACATTCATCAAAAGAGGTGGTTCAAAACGTCCAACTGGTTGCCAGTAAATAAGTTCAAAATAATCCTTCCCTTTGAAGTATATTTGGGGTACTTTGAAAATTCTCACTTCTGGTGATTTTTTCTTTTTATTTTTAGCATAAATTAGCTTTCACATTGCTAAAGATCTGATATGCTCTCTGTTATCTGTGAGCATTGACAATAGCAAATTTTCAGGGTGGAAAAAAAAAAAAAAAAACTATTTCGTTGAATAACAGCATCTACGATCTTTCTTAAATTGGGTTCAAAATATCTAGAATATGTGATAAGTTTCCAAATATGACGCGCTCCTTCAGTTATGGATGGCTTTGTTTTGACATGAAACCTACAGGTGCATATACCTTCATAATATATGTTGTAAGAGTAATGAGATTATCAGAAGGATTTTCTATAGCCACTTATAACCTTAAAATTCTACACGTAGTTGTTAGCCATCTTGAGTGATAAACTGGACCAGGTTTCATTAATGCCAGATCGGAACCCCATTCACCACGTGATATTGCTATGTAAATATCATGTAAATATTGCTGGTCATTGCTGAGAACTCTTCTATCTATGTTGTCTTCCAAATAATAAAGTATAAAAAGTTTATTTTATACAATTAATAAAATACGACAAACGATTTCTCATCCTCTCTATCTTACCTTTTACGTTAGATAAATTATTCTTTAACTGTTAAATTTACTTGTATTTTTTAGCTCAAAATTTGCATGAAACTCTATTTTCGGCAAATAATTAAAAGTTTTGGGGCATTGGAAGAAATTTATCAAAGTCGAAAATTATTTGGTTGCATGCTAATATACTATAAAATGCATCTTTTTTATACCGCTGATAAAATAATTTAAAAGAAATTAAAAAAACAAAAATTATAAATTTTTATAAAAATTTCAATTTTTTTACCATTTTGGAGGCGCTTGGGGGCACTGGAAGATATGGATGGATTTATATATAAAAAAAAGATTGAACTAATATATACATAAGGCAACTTTCGCCACCCGCGCCAAAAATAAATTTACAAATATTAAGGAGCAAAAAAAATATATAAAATTTATAAAAATTTCAATTTTTAACTATTTTTGAGGCGTTTGGGGCACCGGAAGATATAAATGGATTTCAATAAAAAAACATATGTGAATTAGTATGCATAAAAGGCAACTTTTGCACCCCGCGCCGATTCGATTATCCGAATTTCGATTTTTCGATCCACCCTAATGTACATAGTACATACAAATGTCTCGACCGAGTTCGTTGGCCAGCATCATCCGCCATTTTGTTTCAAAATGGTGGCCATTTTAAATTTTTTAAAAAATTTAAAATTTGAAACTAAATGCAAAAAAATCAAAATTTGAAAAATATTTTTCTTTTACGTGTTAGAACTTAAAACAACGATTCCAGAACACTTTTTATTTTGTTTATATCTTACAAAATGATTGAGTTATAGCACTTTGAATTTTTCATATGGCTGACATTTTGAAACGATCTGATTTTGTCACGTAATAACACGCGCATTTATGAACCGATTTCAATGGAACTTGGTATGTACATAGTACATACAAATGTCTCGACCGAGTTCGTTGGCCAGCATCATCCGCCATTTTGTTTCAAAATGGTGGCCATTTTAAATTTTTTAAAAAATTTAAAATTTAAAACTAAATGCAAAAAAATCAAAATTTGAAAAATATTTTTCTTTTACGTGTTAGAACTTAAAACAACGATTCCAGAACACTTTTTATTTTGTCTATATCTTACAAAATGTTTGAGTTATAGCACTTTGAATTTTTCATATGGCTGACATTTTGAAACGATCTGATTTTGTCACGTAATAACACGCGCATTTATGAACCGATTTCAATGAAATTTGGTATGTAGATAGTACATACAAATGTGTCGACCGAGTTCGTTGGCCAACATCATCCACCATTTTGTTTCAAAATGGTAGCCATTTTAAATTTTTAAAAATTTTTAAAGTTTAAAATTAAATGCGAAAAAATTAAAAGCTGAAAAATATTTTTCTTTTACGTATTAAAACTTAAAACAATGATTCCAGAACACTTTTTGTTTTGTCTATATCTTAATAAAATGATTGAGTTATAGCACTTTGATTTTTGCTTATGGCCATAGGCGTAGAATTATATGGGCCCATGGGGCTCGGGCCCCTCCAATACTTTCTTCAGATGGGCTATATTTTTTTACGCTAACCGATACAGAAAAAAAAATGGAATTTATAATAATTTATAGAATTTTTCAGAATATATTATTTTTCAGGAAAAATTTTCTTTTTCTAAATTCGTTCTTTACTTTTATTCTTTATAAACTGCTAAAGTAACCTAAGAAAACTTTCACCATAATGTATGGGCACTCTCCACGGATTTTTTCTTTTTTTCTTTCTTTCTTCTTTGGACATTAAACATAGTTTCTAGGAAGAATAACCTTTTCTGATTCTGAAGTCCTGCACTGGGGCAATAAATTAACACTTCAACGTAGACCAAGGTTACTGTATCGTACCACGTGTCCGATGCGATCAAATTACAAAACCTTAGATAAGATAGTTTGCCTTTTCCAAAACATATAAAGAAAGGGGTCTTCCGGCCTTGGACTCCTTCAAAAAACTCGGGAAATGGTGGGAAGTTTGGGGGGGGTATAGAGGAGTTTGAAGCTGCGAATGACCAATGAAAACAATCAGTAGTGTTTGTAAGGGGAAAAAAATATAGACGGGAAGTTTTCTTTATACCTATGTCAGGCATAAAATATAAAATTGCATCTGGACAAATATCTATTAATGTCTAAAGGTACCAAGTCGTTTCTAGCAGTAATAGTTCCGATAAACAGTAAGTTTTCAAATGTTCCTCCTTATTATCTTGGATTGTTATGTTGAATTCATACGTGAATATATATATATATATAGATAGATATATATATATATTTAAGAGTTTCAAAATAAGAAAAAATAGTTTCACAAAGGAATGTCACTTGTAGAATCATATAAGTGAAAAAATATCGAATTTTTATTTTATTTTTATTTATTTTGTTGAAATTGAATCGTTTTTCATTTCGTTGTTTTTTTTTTATAAGGACAACTGAGTAATTTCCAAAACTAAACAGATAGGGCTCAACTTTTAGTTTTTATTCCTGGTAGAATCTTAGAACAGATATTAATAATTTTATAGAGATGTAATTGATGTCAGTTTTGCCGGATACTGGACAACGGATATCCGGCATAATTTACCGCTGGATGGCCACCCACAATATGTTTTAATCTCTCATTTTGTAATTTTTATTTACTTTTAAAGAAATTAAGCATGGATTTACATACTATTAATAGTTTATTTTCTTAATTTTCTATTAACTATTAATTCCCCTTTTTATAATTAAGTTTTAATCCTAATACTATAACTGCATTATTTATAAATCATTAGTTATAATAATATCAGCTAAAAAATTATGAAATGATAAAACAATTTTATGAAAACGACAAACTTACAACTGATTAGTTTCAATAAGAATATGTAATACTTTCAGGACTGAGCTCGGCCCTGGTCGAAATATATATTCTTTGGCGGAATCAAAGAAAAAAGCGCACCGGAAAAAAAAGCGTCCCCGAAAGAAAAAAAACCGCACCTTTACTAGAAAAGATATTTAAATATGTACTTTTCTGACACATTTCCGAAGTAAAGCAAATATATGCGAGAAAATTTTTCTTTGACGCCCTTAAGTATAAGAGGGGGGTGAGGATTCAGAAACTTTATTTCAAATAAATGAGAAATGATCAAAATTATCGCAAAGCTTCATTAAGATGAAATGACTTAAAAAATTAAAATTTACTTTATTAACTGAAAGTAAATTGATAAAAATAATTGTAAAAATATTTCAAGGTTTCCAATATAGAATTTGCATCACATGGAACAACATCAACTTCTTAAGAAAATTGATTTTAAAACTTATTTATGTGAAGAGATGGTGATACACGTGGAAAAGTAATTTCTCCAGCATTTAGCTAATGTTCTTCCTTTAGCTCTCTTACTGAAATTTGAGCATTGCAAAGACCATAGATTATTTTTTCGATAATTTTTTCTCTTTAAAATTGAATCATATATACAGTCAAGGATCGATAATCCGCGCACCCATAATCTGCAATTTTCTATAATTCGCGTTACTTTATGAATTTTAACAGTGTAATAAACAGTTAAGAAAATGTACAAATTCGTGATCCAAAAATGATTTTTTAAAACAAATATTACAAAAAATTGAAAAAAAAAATCATAATAAAGCACTTTCTTTTTTTAAAATGTAACTCTTTTATTTTATGAATAGTAAAAAACAAACTGTATTAGGGTACATATGTAATATGTATATGTAATTATTTTTATTTAAATGCAAATATATATCAATTTTTTAATAATAAAAACTTTAAAAAGGCTTTTTTGAGATAGCATATTAAATTAGTTATTATATTTCATATTTATCTTTTCATATTATACTAATAATAGAATTAAAATACTGTCTAGGAATAAGAAAATGATGTACAATCCATAATACTCTATAATTCACGATATTCCATAATCAGCACAACCTTTGGCCCCAACTAGTGCAAATTATACTGTATTTTTTTTTTTTTTTTTTTTTTTTTAAGCATGGCCAAATTTTATGCTAGAACGTAGCACTACTTATTATTAATGCTAAATTCTGTCAAAATTTTGTCTCAGATATACAGTAGAATAAAGAGCTGCAAGCTTTTCATTTCTTTTGCCAAAAAAGCTGTCTTTGTTCGATTGTTATTTGAAGCCTCAGAAACTTCTACTAATGCATCATAAACATCTCCCATTTGACAGCAAATAGCCTTAATGGTTTTAGCTTATCATTCCGATCTCGAATCAGACAGCGATTTAAATATTAATTTTGTACATTTTTAATTAAATATGCACAATTTTTAAGTTACAGAAGAAAAAAAAAATAACGTACACCTGTTGAACATTTCGACCAATGATTGTGAAATTATAGAGTATTTAATACTTAATTCAAGCTTTGACATCCTCATGGAGCGAATGATGCTTTTGGATTTATTTTTAATATTCTAGATTGAGATGCCTTCTGACAGCTACGCATATTTGCCCCGTTATCGTAGCTCTGTCCACAGCAATCTTCAATTGGCTGATTTAAGTTAGATTACTTAGTAAAAAAAACTTTTGTTTAAACCTGTACACCTGTATCATTTACAGTCAAAAACTTTTGAAACCTTTTTTTCTTTATGAAGAAGAACATTTATGACTACATACGAAGATAATATATACATTTAAAATAATCTAAAATAAGTATCTAATTTTTTATTATCTTCCTCTTTTAAGCATATTTAATGTTGAGAATTGTCAAAATAGTGCACTTAAAAGTGTTACAGTATTAAAAACTATGCACAGTAAATAAACTCTCTTCTCTTTTATTTATTTATTTGTAAAGACATGTTGGACTAGATTGCGGTGTGTGTCTGTGCATATATAAAATTATCAATTTTAGGAGGGAGGATGGGGGAGGGGGGACTGGAAAATGAAATCGAAAGAAACCTCTAAGGGAAGGGAAGAGTGGCCTTTTGTTATTATTTTTGATCCCCCAAAATTTTCTCTTTTTATTTCTAAGTTGTTCTTTACATACATCAACATAGTCTGTTATCTATTTTCATAGAAAAAATCGTCTTTAAAATTATTAAATTATTATAAAATTATTTAATTCCAAAATATGGTTTACCATAAGATTTGACATTCCTATTCTTATGCCATACATATAATTACTGTTCGAGAAACCAACTGCGAAGTGAACTTGAAATGATACTTGTTGTGTTTATTAGTAAAAAGACGAAAAAGAATGTTTTTTACCTGTTCAGTAAAAAGAGTTCTGTCTGTTCGATTATCTCCACCCCTGTGGGGGCAAGTGAAAAGACATAATAAATTTTGGTTGCATAACCAACAGCTATGAATAGATATCTTAAAATAGTAACTATTTCTTTTAAGTGTCATTTAATAAAAAGTTATTTCATATACAGATTGGCATTTTATAGACTTGAATTTATTTTAATCAATAAAGTATGTAATTAATAAGTGTATAGCTATTTCTGTACACCATTCTAAACAAACAAACAAACAAACAAACAAAAAAAAAAAAAAAAAAAAAAAAAAAAAAAAAAAAAAAAAAAAATGAAAATTTCATTTTTAGGCATTAAATACAACATTATTATGGATTGGGGGGGGGGGGGTTCGAGAAATAATAATGTATGATATCGTAAGAGAGGGACGGGGGAGTCAAATTACCAAAAATTTGGAATATTATATAAGTATAGCCCTGCTGCAGGATCCAAGCATTTTTTTTATTTGTCTGTTTTGTAAGTTTTTTTTTTTAATTTGCATCATTTGTATAGAGAATTATTTCATATTTCGAAAATTTCTTTTTTTATTTAAAGCCAGTTTTAAAAAAAAGCGCAAATAATATTTGCCAAAAGGAAGGCGGTAACTGTGTAAAATAGAATTCTTTCTAATTCCTTGCAATTTCATCTTATAAATCATAACTGTTTCTGTATCCATGGTGAATTAGTAAATTCCTGTTCCAAGGGGGTTCAGACTTTCCTTCTCTTAACCCAATCCCCCCTCCCCCCCCCCCCCCCCCCACTGGCTATGCTGCTGACTGAGCCCCTCCAATAATTTTGAAAACTCTACGCCTATGCTTATGGCTGACATTTTGAAACGGTCTGATCTGAACGATCCATCATGTTGCTTTAAAATGGTTTACACTTTATGATATCGTGGAATTTGGTGACTTTCTAAATCGCTTAAAATAAAACCAGGTTGAATAAAAGGTGACTAATTTCTAAAAATTCCTATTAATATTCAGTCTTGACAAAAACTAGCATTCACGACGACTTATAAAATCACTAATTTTATAAGATTATTTCCACTAATTTGAGTTTAGTATTTTTGAACAATGTAACTTACTTTAAAATAAATAAATAAATGTATAAGTATATGAAAGCTATCTCTTCCTCCCGGCATTGCCGGAAGGACTTTTTTCTTTTATTCCAAGCCATATTAATTTTTTAATGAATCTTTATTCGAAAGTTGAAAGCCTAAATACCTAAGTAATCATTAATGCTGTTAATGTGTATTTCCAGTAATATATACTGTAAAATCATTCCATATGTATGTATGCAGTATTCTTTTAAAGAATCTTAATTATATGATAAAAATCTGAATTTTTTAGAAATCTTAGAAATAGTAACGGGCCGGGCCCGGGCCGAACTTTTGAGTTTAACAACGGGCCGGGTCAAAATAATTTTCCTACGGCCCGGGCCTGGAAATTCCGGCCCATGCAGACCTCTAACGTAATTTGCTATTTTTCGTGATCTTTTAACGAAATTTACCGTTTTTTCGTGACTTATTGGCGAAATCTGCCTTTTTTCGCGATTTTTTGGTGGAATCTATTGTTTTTCGCAATCTTTTGACGAAATCTGTCTTTTTTACACGATCTTTTGACAAAATCTGTCTTATTTTAAAGAATAGTAGATTTCTAGGCAATAAAATTAAAATAATAAAATCTATTAAAGATTCCATCATATCCAATATCGATAAATATAAATAAAATAAAGGACTGTTATGTCTTGAAATTAACATGCATATATAAAAAAATTTATTAAAAATTTATAATACACACAACTGGTAAAAACTTTCAAAACATTAAATAAAATTTTAAAAGTCTAAAACTGACAAGTTTCGGCCACTCTGTGGCCTTCATCAGGGTTTTACAGCATTATAAGATAAACAAAAACTTATTAGTCCATGAAAGTCAAAAGTAAACACACTCTGTTGAATACATCTCTATAACAGCACTATCTGTATAATTGCAGTCCATCCCCAAAAATAAGAACTTGAAGAAACCAGATTATTAATGTTGAAAACTATGCCAGATCTCTTTAACTCTAAGTCAAATTCTGTTTCAAAACACAGAAACAGTTTTTTGAAATGTTTTTGAGAATGATGGTTGGACTGCTAATGTACAGATGGCAAGATAACATTATTTTTACATAATTTAATCGTGTTTACTTTTGACTTTTACGAATTATAAATTTTTGTCTAAATTTTTTTCTTAAAATGTTGTAAGATCCTGATAAAGACCACAAAGTAGCTGAAACTTGTCAGTTTTAGACTTTTAAAATGTTATTTAATGTTTTAAAAGATTTTACCTGTTCTATATATAATTCATCTTTTAGATAAGAAATCTTATCTATGTGTTAATTTCAAGATGTAATAGTGCATTTATTTATTTAAATCTATTACATTTTATTTTTATAATATTTTCCATGTTGATATTAAAATCATAAAATATGATTTGCATCCGAGTCTTAGTCATTAGTCTCAGTTATCTCATTCACTCCTGAAATACTTAAAAAAGAAAGAAAAAAAACTTGAAATTATTCTATATAGAAACTGATATATTTGCATAATATTTATATTTTTTTTATTTGCACAATATGTATGTATGTTATAAAGTAACATATATATAATCACTTTAAAACAAAACTTTGATTATTAAAAGATGTTCTAATGTAAAATTTTCATGGTGAAATACCTTCTTTTCCTCTTTTTGAATATGTGTTTTATTATAATAGACATACATGTGCTTCTGTATTATTAATAATAAGAAAAAAAATCTTTTCCAAAGTCTCTGATTTATCATAAAAGCAATGAATAAAATAATGCAAAATTATAAGTACATTTTGGGCTGCACAGGATTCAAACCCATAGTCCCTGGTTTAGAGTTCAATGATTGATCCATTGAGTCATCTAGCTCATCTTTTGTTTGCTACAGATTATCATTCTAATTAGCACCATAATTAGTCAAAAACATGATCTGTCCCTGAATGCACTAAACGTTTTCCATGATAATCATGATTCCATTCACGATAAAGACCCTCTCCATGTTCCTGTCTCCTGAATGCATGTGTGTCCAACTTGAACAGACACTCTGTTCTGTATGCTAATGAATGATTGGCTATGAGTTTTCTTTGCTTTATGGACTATTAGGTTTAGTAATCCCTTTGTTATTTTACATTCCTACATTGGGATTAGGGCTTTTGCTTTGTGATTTTATTCTGTAACCAGCAGGGTTAGCACGTTTTAAACATATTGCTGAACCAAAAAGATTTTTTTTTTTTTTTTGAACATATCTAATTCAGTATTTTCTCATATTTGTAATTTAAGTATTTAAAGTTATTGGATGTTAATTTCTACTTAAAAGTCTTATCTCAATAGTCATCCTAAGACATAGTGAGTCTAGGGTTTAGGTCTTGTTTGTATGCATGTAGAATGCAAATTGCATGTGTAGATGAACAAATCTGAAATTCTAAAGAGAAGAATTAAAACATGTGAAATTTAGCAAAAATAAAGTAAATAATTTTTTTTTTTTTAATATTTAAAATAAAATATTTTCCTTTTTGAGAAAACATAGATTTACTATTAACATAAAATGATCTTTTAAGATTTCAATCAAGCTGAAAAAGAAAATTTTCTTGATTAGGGAGATTATCTTTAAGAATAAAAAAGAAACTCAAAATATGAAGTCAAATAAGAAGACATTGAAAAATTGGGTGTTAGTAAAGCACTTATTTAATTCTAACTGAAATATGTAAAATCATATATTTGAATCTCCTATTGCATAATTAAACATATTATTTAGATCTGACAAGAAAATGCGGGGAGTAATCAAGGTAAGGTTCACTGGAGACTTAACAGAAAAAAAGGCCTCATAAAAATGCTTAAAAAGGTATACAGTTAAACCTCGTTAACATGAATCTCAAGGGAAATCAAGTTTTTGTTCTCGTTAGCCTTAGTTCATGCTATATCATTAACAAAAAAAAAAAAAAAAATATCCATATAAAAATAGTGAGAAAACATACTTACAAGGGGACCACCAAACATGGTGCTCACAGATTTTGATGATTACAAAGTATGTTGTAGGGGTCATGCCACTAATTATTCATCTGGAAGGGTTCCTTCAAATGGGCCTTAGTTTTTGGGAAATTGGGGGTCAAATTTAGCACTCATTTCAAATAGCTGTTAGTATTGCAAAAAGATTGTGGCTCGGTGGCGCTGCGGTAACGAGCGAGACTCCGGGCTCGGAGTTAGCGGGTTCAACTCCAAGTTAGAACTTTTTTTTTTTTTTCTTTATATACTTTTTACACGTTGCATATTTTAAGCAGAATTGGGAATTCTACAGCTTTGAACTTTTTGGGATAGTTTCTTCTTATGGGTTTTTACTTTTTCGATTTATTCGGAGTGAAATATAACATATAAATACATCTATATATATATATATTGCTAAGTAAAAAAAATTAATACCTTTGTAAGTTCCTATTCATATTCTTCATTCAATATCATTTCATCTGCCTCAATAATTTCTCGATCATCTAATATTTTTAATATTGAATTTGGAAATTCTTCAGCCATAGCAATAGAAGCACAGAAAATATCATCCGGTGGAGAATTTGTAAGCAGATTATCATTTTGTAACAATGTTTTGCAATATTTTAATGCATTCGTAATTTCGCCTTTTTGTTCCTTTTCCAAACGAGAACTTTCTATACTGGTGCTGATTCCTTTCATTACAGTATTTTTAGCATTTTAGTCCTACATATACATACCAATATTGCAAGTCTTTTATTTGTCTGCAAAAGAAGCTAAATGACATTAGTGAAAAGAATTTCTATTTTTGCGTGATTTTACCGAGAAAATAAAAGCAGATGAATAAAATAAATACATATATATATTCTGTGTATCTTAAATTTATCTCGTTGAAATCATTAGCAGACGACTTTTCTGATCTAGTTTATTTTTTTATTAATAGTGTTTTAATTTGTTAAAATAAAAATGTATATATAATTTTTTTAATGTAATCTGTCATTTCTTATTTGTGCAAACGATAAATAATGCTTAGGTTGAACTTTAAAGATGAATGTATTTAAAGATTAGTAAAAATTTGGATAATATTTTAGCACTACTGCATTAATATTTATCACACTTTCGAAGATATGCATTATTTGAATTAACTAATCCTATAAGTGTTTGAGAAATTGCACCTGAAAATTATTTTATATAATTTATACAAAAAAGGATAAATTTTCATTAAAAAAATTCCACAAAAAAAGGCGATAGAAAAAGGAAAAATTATTATTTCAGAATTGTGCTTAATAAAAAAAGAAATTACATAATAATTAATAAAAAAGAGTTCTAGGCATAAATTAGTTTTGCAGTTTTGTCAATAAAAATATTAGTTTAAAAATTGCACAAAAAATAAATTTTCATGAAATAAATTCGAAAATATAAATTTAATTTATTAAGAAAATATCAAAAAGTTCAAAGCTATAGAATTCAAAATTCTGCTTAAAATATGCAACATGTAAAAAATATATAAAGAAAAAAAAAAGTTCTAGCTTGGAGTAGAACCCGCCAAGTCAGAGTCCAGAGTCTCGCTCGTTACCACAGCGCCACCGAGCCACAATCTGTTTGCAATGCTAACGGCTATCTGAAATGAGCGCTAAACTTTGACCCCCAATGTCTCAAAAACTAAGGCCCATTTGAAGGAACCCTTCCAGCTGAATAATTACTGGTATGACCCCTACAACATACTTTGAAATCATCAAAATCTGTGAGCACCATGTTTGGTGGTCCCCTTGTTAGTGAACATTGAGCACTAATGGGACATGAGAGCAAATGGAACAACAGGGTTTAATAACAGGGTTTAATTTGGTAACAAGGGAAAATATAACAATAAAAATTTATCATTAAATATCATTTCCAGTATTACACAAGAACTTGCTGTGAAAGTGATATTTTTTCATTAACTATTTTCAGAGCAAAAAGCAAGATTATTTAAGCATCAAGATGAGTTTTTATATTTAATAAATATTTGTTTTGATCGACTATTAAATAAGCATATGTGAAAAAGTGAGCTTTTTCTAGCAAAATTGCACTAGTAGTGGGGAAATTTAGGCTTTTTGCTTCATTCATCCATTTGATTAATGCTGTTTTGACTTTATTGTTGGCAATTCAAATTCTCTTTTGACTTTGTTCTAACTTATTTAGCACACAGGTTGTTTCAATTTTTTCTCTTCCTTTTAAAATCATTGATACTGTCCTTTTAGTATTCCATATTTCTTAGCAACATCAGATTTTTTTTTTCCCTTTAATTCTCGAACATACTTCACTTAATAATATCTAACATTTTTGCAAACTTAAGAATAGCTGAAATTTGTGACTTATTTTGAGCAACTATACTGTACATCTAAATGCCCTTATAAATTCCTATGGGTAAATAAAATAATAATAATAATGAATTTCTGAACGCATGGTTACCTTTTAATATGAATGTGAAAGTTTAGTATTTAAACTTTTAATTTTACAAGTGTGAAAAAAAATAAAATCAAAATATTCCCTTTAGATAGCAATCTTTTCTAATCCTGGTGACATGCAGTTGGTGACACATAGACATATTGTAATGTCTAAAAGTAAGAACATTTTAATAGCCATAGTACTCGTTTTCTGTTCCCTAGGAAAAAGGAAACTTCACACTTTTCTAGGAATTTTCATTCACGCATCAAAATCTCTCATGGGGACATCAAGATTTGTTCATATTAAGTGAAATTTCACCTTAAATGTGTTCATCTTAAAGGGAGAAAAAAATACTAGAATCTGTATTCATTTTGATGGAGCCAGTGGGAAGTAATTCACATTTGCGAGGTTTGACTGTATTGTTAATTTTTAGTTTAGACATTTAAAAGTAATACTTCTTATAACATTGATTTGAAAAAAAGCCTGTTTATTAAGTCTGATGGCTATTTAAAGGTTTTAGTGGATGACAATTTTTTAAAAATTACTTTCCATTTTAGTTTTATGCTATCAGTAACAAAAAAAATATTTTAAAAACATTCATTCATATTTAATAAATATTTGTTTTGATCAGGGTTGGCATTTTTGCCAGCAAAAAGGTATTTTTACCAGGACAGTGGCAAAAACTGGAAAAAACCAGGGGAAAAATGAAAAAAAAAAAACCCGGCAAAAATGACCTCTTTTTTGTCTCAAATGTGTAATAAAATAACAGGGGTGATTCTGGTCCGAAAATTCCGAAATTTCCGAAAATTTAAGCCATCCTTTTCCGAAAATTTGAAATTGGGTTGTCAGTTCCGCATAGTTGCCGACATGTACGGTTTTGCGCGCGGAAAAAACAGTCGCGTAGAAATGCAAATTTCGTGATAGGATCGCCGAAAAAGCACACGTTTCGTCAATATTTCGTGGGAAAACGACGATTTCGTCGATGTTTTTGTCAACGAACTTAGTCAAAAGATCGATGAAAAATGCGAATTTCCTGTGCGGATCGCAGAAAAAACGGCAATTTCGCCAAATATCGCAGATAAAACGCTGATTTCTTCTGAAGACGGCGGGAAAACGCCGATTTCGTCTAAAGATTGCGGATATAACGCCGATTTCGTTAAAAGATCGCGGGAAAGAACGCCGTTTTCAATAAAAGATCGCTTAAAAATATTTTGTCAAAAGAATATTTGAAAAAATACTCCGATTTCATCAAAAGATCACGGAAAAAACGCCGATTTTGTCAAAAGATCGCGGGAATAAAATGCCGTTTTCGAGAAAAAATCGCGTAAAAAAGCAAATTTTGTCTAAAGATCGTCGATAAAACGCCGATTTCACTTTAAAAAACATGGGGAACCGCAGATTTCGTCAAAAGATCGCAATAAATCGCCGATTTTGCTAAAATATTGTTGATTTCGTCTGAAGATAGCGGGAAAACGCCGATTTTGTCCGAAGATCGCTGTAGAGGGGGGGGGGACTCACGACACCCCCCCCCCCCCCCCGACGATTTCCGAAAATGCGATGCGAATTTTCGAAAAAAAATGTTCAACCAGGATCACACCTGTAAAATAAATAAGGATAATAATGGTATAAACAATTGAATTTAATAGCATGTCATATAATGTTTTTATTTAATTTGATAATTAATAAATGTAATTAAATAATTTTACAAATTTTAAATCTTACAAAATAAGTGGGATTCAGTCCAATACTAAGGAATTTAAGAACCAAAATAAAAATCTGATGTCTATTTTTTTTTTCTTAAGTAAATTATTTTGTCAGACATTAATATATATTTTTTAGTTATCAAAAGGTTTTATATAACTTTGCTACTTTTGTCTTATGTAATGAATATAAATATTTAAGTCTTTGATACTAATTTATAATTATTTATCTGATGAAACTTGTCTACTACAGATTAAAAATATATTTAAATTAAATGGAAAATTACATATTGAAAAAATTCTTTGTTAGTCTGAAAGTCTTTGGTACTAATTTATAATTATTTATCTGATGAAACTAGTCTGTTACAGATTAAAAATATGATTAAATTAAATGGAAAATTATATATTGAAAAAATTCTCTGTTATGTCTTGTTCAGAAATTAGATTTTTTCTCCCTCCCTCTTACACACCAAGAATAGATTCATTATTAGGGATGCACCGAATAGTGATTTTGGCCGAATACCGAATGCCGAATATTCGGCTGACAGGTGAACCGAATACTGAATATTCGGCTGGCCGAATAGTAATCGTTGGGCCGAATACCGAATATTCGGCCAATTGAATAGTTAACTATTCGGCCGAATACCGAATATTCGGCTTTCCAAATACTTTTTATATTTCAAAGTTTAAAGGTATAAAATATTACTTTTTAAAACAATTTTACATAATATTTAATAAAAGAAACTTACATTTTGATAAACAAGGGTGTTTTATAAGAAAATTTAGTATTGAAAAAAAATCTGCCTTTAGTTATTTAAGAAGCACAATTATGAGACTTTTTGAATTAATAAAATTTTTAAATTTCATGGTTTCTTCCACGAATTAAAACAAATATTTTAAAATCAAAGAGAAATAATGAAAACATGGATGAAGTAAAACTTTACAGTCTCTTAATTGTGATTTTTCAATAACTCAAGGCAGATTTTTTTCAATATAAAGTACAAATACTTTCAACTTGATTCTGAATAAAGGAATATCTAGCTCAGTTCTTTTCATATGAATGATGGCATTTTCCACTCTTCCCATCATATCATATTTTACAGAAATCAAAGCATGCAAGTTGAAAATACAGTACGGTATCTTATTTATTGTTAATGCAACAAACGAAAACATAAGTTTGATCTAAAGTGAGATAAAATACAATGTATTTATGTGTCAATAAGTTGATTATGGTTTCATGAACAAAAATTGCCTTGAAGGTCTTTTATTTGGGAAAAGCAAGAAACAGAATATTTACTAAACAAAATTTAGGAACTTGCATTTGCACATCATTTATTCTTAAGGAGAATCCTAATAAATCACCATTTTAATCCTTCTCATGGTTAATTTTCTTAAGTTATACTTTATAAACAACAAATAAATAATGTAAAAACATTCTATTTTATTTAAATATGACTTTCTTTTTAATTATTTTAAATATATTTATAAATTGACAGTTAAAAGCTGAAATTGTGAAAAGTTTTTAAAAATGTGTTTTAAAAGGTTTCATTGAATATATAAGATTTGGCCGAATACTTTGATATTCGGCTAAACCGAATATTCAGCAGGCCGAATAGTTTGATATTCGGCTGAACCGAATAGTTTGATATTCGGCCTAACCGAATATTTGGTAACATGGCCGAATACCGAATAGATACCGAATATTCGGTGCATCCCTATTCATTATATTTTATAAAATGCATGATTATACTTATTTTACATAGGGGTTCAAAAATAAATTTAGAATATTGATTTTTAAACTAAGTATTAAGGTTTTTCTTTTCTTTCTTTTTTGGGAGAAAAATTTAAATGGACAGACTATTTTTGCCACCACTTTGGTGAAAACTTATTTTTGCCAGGACAGTTTTAGCCAGTTTTTTCCCTCCTATGACAAAAATATACCTATGCTTTTTTTTTTTTTTTTTTTTTTGTGATAAATTAAACAACTTGAGCAACTAGCAATATACGGGGTGATTATAAAAAAAAAACTATCCCGACATTTGGGCTACTAACTATTATACCATTCACAGAAACTGAATGAAATTTTGGAAAAAGATATTTTGAGGTAAGTGCTCAAGAATGATATGGAAAACAACAGTGTCACTCAAACAGTTACGGTTACAGAAAGAAAATTTCGAAAAAATCAAATGGCAACACCCAGTTTTTTGTATTGGAATGTGATCTCCATTGTGAAAACCCCCATATACAAGGATGAGATTGACCAAAAAGCAAAAAAGCTGAAAACTGCGTGAACGACATTTGAGCAATGACAGGAATGTCAATCGCAACAAATATAATTGTATTAATATAAATAACATACAATTTAGCTTTTGGTAAATTAAATTAAAAGAAAATTATTAACGTGAATTGCAGAAATTATTTATATTTACTCTAATGAAAATTTAGTTTATAAAGATACAGTACATTAATAAAACCCTGTTATTGGCATGAATATTTTTTTTATTGAAATTTTCTAACAGTAAGACACTTTTGGTTAAGTATTAGGGGGGAAAAAAAATAGAAATTTTCTTTGTTTTTTAGCTTTGCTCTTGCATAAGGTAAATTTCTTTCTCCTGCTTTTTTCTTGGATATTACACATTAAAGATATCTAGTGATGTCGCTGGACTTTAAAAATCCTAGGTCTCCAGGACCCAGAACTTAAATTCTGGGTGTCTTTTTTACAAAAGTGGGTCCTCACTGATAAGTCATTTTTAGATGCAAAACTTGAACTTGTTCATTTGGAAAAGAAGACTGAAATGCAATATTTTTTGTTTTAACAATAATTAATGAATAATTAAAATCAATATTATTTTTTAAAACTATTGAGAAAAATTTCATTTATTTTTAAAAAAATAAATGTGCAAGATACAAATTTAATTATAAATTAATGCTTATTTGAGTATAAATGATAACATGTATCACTATTGTTTGCATTTCTTTTTAAAAAGGGCAAGACTGATTTATTGAAAAAAACATTTTTGTTGAAAAAAAAAGGATACTTTTGTTGAATATAAGAGTACTTTTTGTTCAATGAATGGGTGTTTTCAGAAGTCACATTCATTCAGAAAGATTTAGAGGTGTCAAAAATGGATTTTGGAGCAGGAAAGTCTGAATTTGGAGTGGCAAAAAAATAATTTTGAAAATTAATTTTTTGGTTAGTTTTTTTCAGAGTTCCTATGATGAAATTTTTAGTTTTAATACTATCTCTTCATGAAATCTGTCATTTGTTGGAATCTTTTGGCAAAATTTAAAGGTTTCTTTCTTTTTTTTTTTTCAAAAATTTGCCATTTTTGGCGAACATTTTGACGAAGTCTGCCGTTTTTTCGCGATCGTTTGACGAAATAAACCGGTTTATTGCGATCGTTTGACGATATCTACCAATTTATCCAGATTTTTTGACAAAAGTTGTGATTTTTCGCAAAACATTTGGCGAAATTCGCCGTTTTATCGCGATTTTTGGACGAAAATTGTCTTTTTATCGCGATTTTTGGCAAAATCTGCCGTTTTTTCGGTATTTTGTGACGAAATTCACCATCCTTTCGCGAATCTTTTGACAAAATTGGCCATAAATTAATCTTTTTTTGGCGATCTTTTAAGGAAATTTGCCGTTTTTTCGCGATTTTTTGACGAAATTACGCGTTCTGTATTTTTTGGTAAATCAGAAAATTTGAAATTTAAAAATAACAAAAAAGCTGAAAACCGCGGATCCGCGGAAGAATCTCATCCCTGCATATAGCGTTGGAACGACAACTGGCAGCATAAAAATCAGATTGGCTAAAAGTGTGGACAATCGATAAGGACAGAGAAGCAGCAAAAAATAAAGCATTTTATTGTGTTTCACAAATTTTCCACATGACCTCCTTCACACACGATGAGACTTTGCATGCGGCAGATGGTGCATAGCACTACAGTACGTACCATGACAATAGGAATCTCTTGAACCGCAGTTCTAATGGCATCTTTCAAATCAGATGCAGTTTGAGGACGAAACTGATAAATTTTGGATTTCAGATATCCCCACAGCCAGAAATCCATTGGTGTCAGATCAGAAGAACTTGGTGGCCACGGAAATGGGAAATGATGGGAGATAACTCTGTCACCAAACTGTTGACTTAAGACACATATGACAGAAGACTCGACATGTGGAGGAGAGCACCCTCTTGCATCCACACAACTTCAGATATAGCATTTTGCTGTTGCAATGCGGGAATGGCATAACGAGTTAACATGTCCAGATACCGATCACTCATTACTGTACACGTTTGTAGATTACCGTCAATAACCTCTTCAAGAAAGTAAGGGCTGGGAAAGAATGTACTCGTTATACCTAACCACACGGTTACTTTTTCCTTGTGTAATGGACAGGCAAGCACATGATGTGAACTATTCTCTGCCCAGTGCACACAATTTCTGGAATTCATGTTACCAGTTAACAAAAAATGGGCCTCATCTGTCCACAGAATGCTTAAAGGCCAGCTGCTATCTTCTTCATACCGGATAAGGAATTGATTTGCAATATCCAGCCGTAATTGATAGTCTTCTACTTCCAACATCTGGACACGCTGCAATCGATACGGAAACATGTTTAGAACAGGGCTCAGAATCTTGCGTACAGTTGAATTCGGCATATTCAGAACACGCAAAACACCACTTTCGTGCACCACAGTTGCGGGACGAACTGTGCTTATCATTTGATGAACTTCTGCAACAGCTTCCACAGGAACGGAAGGTCGTCCAGACCAAGGTCGATCGCATTTGCAACCAGTTTCTTCAAATTTATGAATCAAATCCTGTATATACAGCTTTGACAGTGCATGGGCCTCGCCGTAATCCATTGTTGCGGTGGTAAACACGCAATGTCTCTGCAGCATTTTGTCCATTCAGGTAATAAATCTTTACGATTTCCTCACGTTCTTTCTCTGAAAGTGGCATCTTGTTTGGAATGGCAGAAGGCAACATACGAGGATCGCATTTCGCAGTGCCCTTTTCTTTCACTTAGCGTAATGACGTCAATCATGACTGTGTCTTACATTACCTTGAAATTTGCGTTACTTGGTTTCTTCTTCTAGTTTAGTGGAAAAATAAATCAGACTGGGATATCAGCCAAAGAAACGGTGTGACGTAAAAGAAATGAACATTAACGTTCTGGTGCAGGGCAAAGTCTTTTTTTTTAATTTTCCCTTGCCTATTTCTGGTGATTTTCATGCTACAGTTGCTATTCCAACGCTATTTAGGGTTTTTCACAATGGAGATCACATTCCAATACAAAAAACTGGGTGTTGCCATTTGATTTTTTTGAAATTTTCTCACTGTAACCGTAACTGTTTGAGTGACACTGATGTTTTCCATATCATTCTTAAGCGCATACCTAAAAATACCATTAGCCAAAA
Organism: Maratus speculifer; assembly: GCA_964019185.1. Lineage (NCBI taxonomy): Eukaryota > Metazoa > Arthropoda > Arachnida > Araneae > Salticidae > Maratus > Maratus speculifer. The sequence goes on along the minus strand of OZ025293.1, from coordinate 236,747,386 downwards.
TTTCAGTCAGTTTCTGTCAATGGTATAATAGTTAGGGGCACAAATGTCGGGATAGTTTTTTTTATAATCATCCTGTATATATTTAATACAATATATGAATTGAAATCTCTCATTGTTTAAGTTTAAATTCACTAAAATTATTTACACACATTATAAAACTTCATTAACAAACAATTTTCAGTTACATTAAAAATCATTTGTCTTTGATGAAGAAAAGTACCACTGCTAAATCTTTGATGCATTCATTTTTCCATGCCAAATATTCAAAAATATTTAATTTTTTCTACTGTAATTCTGCTGCTAAATTCCACTGATTCTTTATTACAAACATAAGTTGTTAGAACTTTTTTTTTTTTTTTCACAATATTCCAAGTACGTCCAGTATGGAAACCTTCCTTGTAAGTATATGGAGCATGGTGGTCACAAAAGAAATTTTGCATTTCAGTGTTTTGTATTGTTTGTGGAGATATATCTTCATTTAGAAGATTTAACCAATGACCAGAGTATCCATATGTTATAAGTTTATCAGTGTCTCTTAGTTCTTGATTCATGCAATTAAAATAAAATCTTTAAAACCCTGTTTTGAAATACCAATTTTTGCCAGTGGCAAAAATTATGGCAAAAAGTATTTTTGTTGGGGTGGTTTTTTCCATGGTTTTTACCGTGATTTTTTTTTCCACTTCGGCAAAAACTTGCCACCGTGGTTTTGATTAACAATCAAATCAGTTTTTAATAATTATAACATTTATTATGAAACCTATATATGATGATTTCATACCAAACAGCTAATTTACAATAAGCTTAAATGCAGTAATAAAGGATTCAGATATAAATGTGCATTTCACATAGTCTAATGAAAGAAAAAATGGTTTTAGAATTGACACTTATATCTATTTTAATAATTAAACTAATAGTTATATTTTTTTATCCATTAATAGAAAACTGTTAGAAGTAATTATTATAAATAAAACATTAATGTTATAAATTGTATTTTTTACAGCGTGCATTGTAAAATATGTCCTATTAGCCCCAATAGATATGCATCAAATAATAAATCATACATTTGTAACTAAATTATGAGAAAATAATTCCATTTATACTCACAAGGAAGGTCTCCATACTGGGTATACCCAGAATTTTATGACAAAAATACTAATTAAAGTACTTATGTATGTAATAAAGGATCAGTCAAAATTAGCGGCGGAATCACATTAGATATTGTGTAAAAAAATAAAATATTTTCGAATATTTGGTGTGAAAAGATTAAAGAATCACTGGATTTGGCGAGCAGCCCTTTTCTTCGTCAAAAGCAAACAATTATAATGAAACTCAAAACTGTTGTATATTTAGTTTGCGTGTAAATGGTATTTAATGAATTTAAACATAAACAATGAGAGAATTTAATATATTATATACATCTATGTACACATTGTATTACATATGTATATATTACTCGTTGAAGTAGTTATTTAATAATCGCAGGAAAAAATGTTTTCATAGCTAAAAAAAATCATATTGAGAAAAATTATCTTCATACATTTAAGCATATTCAAAAATAAACGTCATGTTTCCATAGCAACAAAATCTAATCGACAATTCTCAATTGGACTTTGAGCTTGAAACAAATTTAATTAAATTTAAATTATGAATATCGTTTTAAATCTCAAATTTTGATGATTAAATTTGAATATAAATACATATAAATTTTGATATCACAAAATTATATTTAAAACAAACTAAAACTTACAAAACTAAAGTTATTTAAATTAAACTTATCAAAACAAGTTCAACATGAAACTTTTTTTCTTGAAGTGTATTTGACATAAAGTATTTTTTTGAAATTACATTCCATTGCCAACCGGCGATAAATCGCCAAATAACGAAATTTTCATTATTTTTTTATGGTTACTTAATGGAGGTTCCGCTGAAATTTTTTTATAAACATATATATCTACACGAGAAGAACATTCTGTAATTTTTTCAGATTTTTTGGGGTATGCCCGTATGGAGACCTTCCTTGTCAGAAGACTAAATAATAAAAAAATAATAATTAGATCCTTGCCTTATTTATTTATAGCTTATAATCCATGCCTTTTTGTACGTCACTGGTAATTTTTTTACACCTTTAAAACAGCAAGATTTTGCAGCCTTTCCAATGACCATCAATGGTAATTTTTCCGTTCCAGTCATGTTGCAAGCAATTAAAAGAGTTCCTTCTTTGCTGAACTTTTCGCCTGAACATTTAGTATTCTTTATCATTAAAGTTTGTGAAGAATGTGCTTTCCAGAACAAAGAAGTTTCGTTGACATTAAAAATATCTCCTTCTGCATATTTACTTAAAATTGATTGCAATTTATTCATTATGAAATCATCCACTATTTCATCTTTACTGCAGCCGCTTCACCACAAATTCTCTTGCAAACTATTCTGTGTCTATCCTTAAATCATTGAACCCATCCTGATGAGCCTAAAAAAATCTCTTACACCTAAAGCATTGACAAAAATGTGAGCCTTTTCTAGCACAATTGCTTCAGTAATGGAGAGTAATGGAGGCTTTTTGCTTCATTCATCCATTTGATTAATGCTGTTTCAACTTCTTCATTATTGCCGACTCTCATTTTTTTTTTTTTTTTTCACCTTGATTCAAACTTGTTTAGTACATAAACTGTTTCAATTTTGTCTCTGCCTTTTAAAATCATTGATACTGTACTCTTAGCTATTCCACATTTCTTAGCAATCTCAGATAATTTTTCAAATGTATGTCATGTAATATATCGAGCTTATTTTGCAAATTTAAGGATTGCTGAACTTTGCAACTCATTTTGAAAAACAAAGACTAAATGCATGACATCCCATATGAAAGTTGCAATATCAAACTGTAAATTTTCTATGTTTGAAAACAGAAAGAATGCATAAAAATACTCTTTAAACAAGAACCATCCTTAGTCCTGGTAGCATGTAGCTAACGACAGGTATTCTATTGTCCGAAAGTGGGAATATTCCTATGACAATAGCAAATTTTCATGAAGTTCTAAAGAATAACTCATTGTTCCCAATGAAAAAAAGCCTTCATACTTTTCTTAGAATTTTGTTCATGTTAACTGTCAAAATATCTCATGGGACATCTAGAATTGTTCATATTAATTGAATTTTCAATCAGGCCCGTAACCAGACGGGGGGCAGGTGGGGCTGAGCCCCCTCTAGCGTCCTTTAGAGCCCCCTCTAACGATTTCTTTAATTTCTAATTTTTTAACAAAATCCATATTTTAACTTTTCTCAAAAAAAAAAAAAAAAAAAAAAAAAAAGTGAGAAAATTTTTTAGATCTCTTAATTGCTTTGAATAAAATGGACATACGCCAAAAATTTTGTATTCAGAACCCTATTGGATTAGTTGTTTTCAGTTATCTTGCTAGCATTTTCGAGATGCATTTCTCGAAACACATTTTAAAGGAACATTTCTTTCTCCTGAAAAAAATTAAGTCCAGATGCACTAACTGGTCACCACATGTGTTAGTACATCATTATATTTTCAAAGTAACAATCTTACGCAGGATGAATGGAAATGGTCACATGGTGTTCAAGTTGACCAATAATTAGTCAAGCAATGGTCAAAATCTTGACTAAGACAGTCATTAAAAACCCATGTTTCTAAATTTTAATGGTTTGCCTGCTGACAATACGTACTTATCAGTAGATTTAGTTCACGATGCAATATCACTTGGAAACTAGAATGTTTGAAAATTAAAAAGATAAAAAATGTCAATTTATACACGTGGAATAAAAAAAAGCTAGTAATTGTTTCATGTTATGGGTTACATGAGTGTATACAGTAAACTCCCTCAAATCCGCACAGCTTGGGACCAGAGGTTTTGCGGATTTTTGAATTTTGCGGATTTTAGAATTTTGCGGATTTTTGGTCATTGCTTTGTTTAAATTTATAAAAAATAATTAGAATGTAATTAATAATGAAATCATAAGTATAATGAGTGCTTACAATATGTTAAAATATTAAAATAAGTGATAAACTAAAATAATAAAAAATTAGATAGTTTTTAAAATGATACTAAAAGCAAACGTCAAATTAATAACCAATAATGTACAATTAAATATTCATTATAAAGATGAAATGTGTTTTTCCTAAATTATTCAATGAAACTTGCCTCATAAAGGCACATTACTAATTCACATCAAGATCATAAAATAATGAAGCTTTATTTCAGCTTTAGCCAGACTTAATAACCAAAAAAGCTTGATTAATATATAAATATATTTGGTAAGATTGTGATTGCGAATAATATCAGCAATATCTTTATTTTTTTCAGAAATAAATTATTCTTTCTTCATGAAAAAACATGAATTCAATAACCTTAAAAAAAATTACAAATTAAAAAATATATGGAATAGATGTAAAACTAAAAAAGTCAAATTTTGCACCTACATCTGAACTGAAAATTTCATTGTTTACATCCGTAAAATATGCACGGATTTTAGAGAGTTGCAGATTTTAGGAGTGTGGATTTGAGGGAGTCTATTGTATTAGAAAAAAAAAAAGTTTATTTTATTTTATTTTTATTTATTTATTTTATTTATTATTATTATTATTATTTTGTTTGTGTGTTAAATGAAAACATTTTTTTTTCAGTTTGTCATATAACAATAAAAAAATTAAGCAAAAAAAAAAAAATGATTAAGGTTAAGTTTATTATAAGATTACGGCAAAAATATCTGCAATTATTTAATGTATGGTGCATTAAATTTATTTTCAAGCGCTACATTCTAACATATTTGCAGAATAATTTTTATAAAGAAAAACAAAATTTGTAGACATGGTTATTCAGTCTCAAAGAATAAAACTGTGTAATTGTGTTTTATAATGTTATTTTTCAATTTAAAAAAGCTGCTTTTTGACATATTCGCGAAATAATTTTATTTATAAAAATATTTGCAGGTATATGGACTATAAGAAATCAAACAGCATTTTATGTTTTTCTGTACCAGAAAAATAATCTGACAAAAAATGATAGCAGATTTAACGTTATTGGTTGATTTTCATAGTATTTAAGAACAAAATACTAGTCGTCGAGTAGCAAATTATTATAACTCTTGATACATGGTATTTATTTAAAAAAAAAAAAAGGCAAACAGTATTCAATTCTTATTCGTCTGAAGAGAGAAGATGACATTTTTAAACAAATGGAAAGTAAATCACTTCTTGAATGCATCATGAAAATTTCTTGTTATTGAGTGAAAGAAATTTTTTTTTTACGATTAATTAAAACGAGAAAACACCTAATAATAAACAGTCGCTTTATACATTTAATGAAAATTATTCACATATTTTGAAAATGGGTGTTCGTGTCCTTGTGCTCTTTTTTTTTTTTTTTTTTTTTTTTTTTTATGACATTGGACAAATTTTCAGAAACACGTGTACAACATATGCAAAAGAAAAGCAGTATTGAAAAACACAAAATTAAAATCCTTTTTTTTTTTTTTTTTTAAAACAAAAGCACTATTAATCCCTTGGGGACAAGCGAACCATGTATGTGCCGCAAAAAGTGCTCAGAATCTTTGTTTATCCTCAGCAGTAAAATTTTATTGCTTAATTTGCCTTATTTAAACGGAGCATTTTCTCGATTTAATAAGACACAAATTTTTGTTTTTAAAAACCGATGATAAAACATTAAAAATTTCATAAAAGGCTTCCATCCCGATGGGGTTAAGTCCAGATACATTTCAAAAATATGAAATTAATATACATTAAAAAAATGATTAATGTTTGAAGTTACATAATTATATGCAGAAATTTAAATTTAATTATTATTGTGAAGAATTTATTAGTTTATTTTATACAACCTATTTTTAATAAAATAAGATCAGGCAAAATTAGATTAAAAGAGAAACTCATATCATCATTAAATTAAATCATACTTAGAAAAGCCGTGACTTTAAAATGATCTAATAATTCAGCAGAAAATGAAATATTAATAAAATTTAATAAATTATGATTTGCTGCTAGTTAAAGATATTAAAAGTAGGAAATTAAAATAAGAATAATAAATTAAGTTTCATTAATTATGTATTTTCTACCATAACATATGCAAAAAAACTGTTAATTTTCAACTAAAAAATAAACTTTTTTTTATCAAAAATAAAACAGATTTCAAAAACTATTGCAAAGTATTTTTTTTTTCATAATAATTAATAAGACATTGAATTAAGAGCATTGTATTTACCATGCATATTATATGATATTTATGTACATTAATTTGATTTTTTGGAGTCAGCGCCAATCTCAACAAAATCAAAAATAATTATCCTTTAAAAATTATAACAAAATTCAGCAAAAACATTGCGAAAATAAATTTAATTTTAAATCAATCAACTCTAACTTAGAATCCCATATTTTAAAATCTGTGTGTTTGGTTGCCCCCCCCCCCCCCCCAATAATGGCCAGTATAAACGCATTATTTTATACTAACCATAGTTATAGTTACTTACTTGGAGTTACTTATTTATCTTACTTGAAAATATACATTTAAACACGTGAGATAAAATGTTACAAAAATGGTAAGATTAAATTTTTTTTAAACTAAATATTAAATCAGAAAAAAATTCATAGATAATTGGATATGTATCTATTGGACACTTATATTGAACTTGGCTGGACTTGCATAGACAACAAAAAGTCAAATTAATGTACATAAAAATAAATATAACAATACGCATGGTAAATACGCATGCTCTTAATTTAATTTCTTATTAAATATATTGTGTAAAAATAATATTTTAAATCTTGCAGTAGTTTTTCAAAAAGGTTTTATTTTTGGTTAAAAAAAGTATTTTCCGATGATCATGAAGTGTTTTGCATTTATTAATTTCCTTTTAGAAAAAATCCGTTATAGAGAGGTTTTACACTCTATACACTGTAGAGACTATAGGCAGGCCCATTTTATCAGTTTTTGGTATATTTAGTTTGCTTAAAATATGGATTGTTAAAAAATGTTAGCCCCCCAGAAAATTTTCAGAGCCCCCCCTGGCATGTCTCGCTGGTTACGGCCCTGATTTTCATGTTGAACATGTTCATCTTAAAAGGAGAAAAAACACTAGATTCTCTGTTCAATTTGATGGGAACAGTGGGAACTGTTCATGCTAAAAGTAATTCATGTTAAGTATGTTCACGTTAACAAGGTTCAACTGTAACCTCGTTAATGTAACTGTAACCTCGTAATCTGAAGACTGTTTATTAATGATTTTCAAGGTATATTAATGTTTTACTATGCAGAGCATTTTATTCATGGAATATAAGACATAACTTTTACTAAAAATGTTTAAATTTTAAATGATTAATTTTCTACTTAACTACTTAGTTTTTATTAATTAATTTATTTTTAAATGAAGTTATATTACTTATATATCCAACAATGTTAATTTTTATAGATAAATATGCATGCACACTATTATATGGCCATTAATGACCAGACACTTTCAATTTTAGACATTTCATTGAAAATTTAAAAATATGCTTGTGGGATTCATCTGGAAATTCAGAATTATGAGGATTGTTTGATCTCATATTTATCAACATTCAATTAATAAAAAGGACAATTAGGGGACTGACAAAAAAAAAAAAAAAAAAAATCAAAGAAAAATAATATTTGTACATTAAAATGCATGAAGTGACATTTTTAAACATTAATTTCAGTGTAATTATGCAATCAAAATTATAATGTATTCTTGCAATATAATATAATAAAATATTAAATAAATTAATCTATACTAATATTATAAATAGGAAAGATTTGATTGTTTGTTTGTTTGAATTGAATAGGCTCCGAAACTACTTGATGGATTTGAAAATTTCTTTCATTGTTGGAAAGTTACACTATTTCCGGTGAACATAGGCTATAGTCACCACTTAAAAGGATCAAAATAAAATGCTGGATAAACGGATCAAAAGCAATTTATGAAATTAAGTTACCTGACACCCTAGACACATGACAATCACTGAAACACATATAAAAAACGTAACTATTAAAAAAAAATAATAAAAAAAAATAAATAAATAAATAAACTTTTTAGTTTGACTTGATATAAAAGCATGTGTTTCAATTTTTAAAACTATTTAGCAATTATTAAAAAAGGAAAAGAAATGCTGAAACGCGAATTAATTAAAATTAAAAAAAAAAATTACAAAACAATTGTTTTGGAGTTTTTAAAAAAGTTATAACAGATAGTAAATATTTTAAAGAGTAGTGGTCAAATATGGGGTGGGGGGATTTTTTTAGGGGGAGCGGTCAAATATTTAAAATTGTAATGTTTTCTAACATTTTAAATGCAGACTTTTCACTAAACCCAGGGATAAATATTACTTATTTAATATAAAACTTTCAGATAGATTATAACACTAATATAGATTTTAAAGAGTAGAGAACGTCCAATTATGGGTAGGGGAGGCAATAATTATTTTTTGAAGAACGTGATCAAATATTTAAAACCGTATCGTTTTAGATGCGGATTTTTCAGACCCCAGAGACAAATGCTTATCTATACTAATATTGTAAAGGGGAAAGATTTGTTTGTTTGGTTGTTTGTTTGAATTGAATAGGCTCAGAAACTACTTGACAGATTTGAAAAATTCTTTCACCGTTTGAAATCTACACTATTTCCAGTGAACATAAACTATAGTTGCTGCTTAAACGGATCAAAATAAAACACAAGATAAATGGATCAAAAGCAATTTGAGAAATTAAAAGTTACCTACCCTAGACGCAGGACAATCACTGAAATACATATGAAAATCATAACTATGCAACCAAAAAAAAATTAGTTTTAAACTTTTTAGTCCGACTTAATATAAAAGCGTGTGTTTTAATTTTTAAAACTATTTAGCAATTATTAAAAAAGGAAAAGAAATGCTGAAACGCAAATTAATTAAAATTTATAAAAAAAAATCACAAAACGATTGTTTTGTAGTTTTGAAAAAAGTTATAACATATAGTAAATATTTTAAAAAGTAGTGAGCATCAAATATGGAATGAGGGAATTTTTTTTAGGGGGAGCAGTAAAATATTTAAAATTGTAACGTTTTCTACCATTTTAAATGCAGACTTTTCACTAAGCCCAGAGATAAATATTACTTATTTAATATAAAACTTTCAAATAGATTATATCACTAATATAGATTTTAAAGAGTAGGGAATGTCCAATTATGGGTAGGGGAGGCAATAATTATTTTTGGATGAACGTGATCAAATATTTAAAACAGTACGTGGAGTTTTCAGACCCCAGAGACAGATACTTATTTAATATAAAATTTTAAAAGTACTTACCCCTATTTTCGAATAATAATTTCATTGTTGATTTCACCCCCTGGTGGTAAAATGTCCTGGTGGTGAAATGTTCCAGAACCCCCCACCCTTTTTTTTTTCTTGTCGTGCATGCACAGCACTTCTGCTAAACAGTACCGTAGGCAGCGGGGATTCAGTACGAGATTGTCTTTTTATGACATTTTGCAATACAAATTTCAGATTTGTTTTAGAATATAATTATGGGCCCGGGCAATGCCGGGCGGCTCAGCTAGTTAAAATAATAAGCTAATAAAAGTTAAGATAATTTTTAAAATGGTGATATTATTAAATGTTAATTAAACAGTTAACAATGTCCATATATGTCTAAATATATGTCCCATATATGTCCCAATGTCTAAATATCCATACAAAAGGATCAGATACATTTATCTTGAATTTTTCATTGAAACTTGCCTTATAAAAGACTTTTCTAATTCACATCACAGTCACAAAATAAGTAAATTTTATTTCAGATTTATCCAGACTTAATTATCAGAAAAGCTTGATTAATGCATAAATATATTGAGTAAAAAGATTGTGATTACCATTGAAATCAGCAATATCTTGAAAATTTTTAGCAATTAATTTATATTTAACTCATGAATTCAGGCATATTAACAAGAATTAATTATTAAAATATTTTACCCACTATAATATTTTTTACCTACAAAAGTATATAGAAAAAAGTCTGTAATTTTGTCATTACATCTAAACTGAAAATTCCATAGTTTGTATCAGTAATTACTTGCAAAATTTAGGGTTGTGGATTTGAGAGAGTGTAGTGTGTAGAGATTTTAGTTCAAAAAATTCTTGCATGTTTTTAGTTTGTATCATGCAGGGTTTTCAATCAAGATTAATGCCTGTTTCAGATAAATTAACAAAATGTAGTAGAGACAATGTAGTGTAAATGGAATTTAAACACAGTACATCCCCTCTAATTTCCATTTTGTCAGGACGAAGAGTTTTGTGGATTATAGGCCATTTTTTTGTTTTCAGTCTAATCTTTAGAATTAATTACCAAATATATGGTATTGGGAAGGGAACAATGTTTAGGGTGCATTTTAATTATATTAATCTTCTTCAAATTGATATATGTTGCTAAAATTTACTATAAGTTACTTCCTGTATAATAGAAATTGGATAGTATTTACAGGGATGCACAAAAGATTTTGGCTTTTATACAGCATACTATTGCATAAAAATCTGAATATTTTAAAAATTTTGTCATAGTAAGAACCAGGGCCATCGCTAAGACTTTTTATTGGTGGGGGAGAAGACCTTAAATTGCCAAGTCAAATTTTCATATTTGCCAACTCGTTTTATAATTTTGCCAAGTTACCACACTTAGAAAATGTAATACAGTTCTTATTTGTAAAAAGTTTAATAATATTTCCAATTAGAGTTGTAACTTTTGCAAATTCTATCAAAAATAGAAAATGTACTACAATTTTTATTAAAATTTTCATTAAATTTGCCAAGTGTAACAACATTTGCGAATGTTTGGGGGGGAGGCTCCCCCCTGTCCCCCCCCCCCCCCTTAGCGAGGCCCCTGGTAAGAACGTCTCATTTGTTACACTTGACATGCAATTTCCAACTTGTTCATTTTAGAGTAATTTGTATGCATGTGTGGGGTAGATAGATCTCTTGACTAATTCTCGAGGCTTTCATTTCACCTGACTATATAGTCCTCTATTTCAATGTATCAATCACACACTAGTAATTCACAGTGACCATATAAAACTACGCTGAGCGACACTGAGGATAGTCATCAGAAACAGAAATATAAAGAACACATTCTGTTTATAAAACAAACCCCATATAATAAGTTTTTTTTATATGGGGTTTTATATGTTCTGATGAGTGGAAAAATTGGAATCAAGTAGCCATAGAGTATTTACTTTAAAGTGAAATAAAAAAATCTACTATCCGGTTGAAATATCTATGTCTGGTCCTGAACTGATCCATAGGGAAAAAAGTTCGGCCTGGCCTGGAAAGATGTTAAAAACATAATCCAGCTTGTCTTGGAAAAAAGTTTAAATCATAGCCCAGATCAGCCGTGAAATTCTACATAGTTTTTACTTCTTACTTTTAAAAATTATTTCATATGGAGGAGTTCTGACCAAAAATGTATATATAGCTTTTCGTTTTACATATTTATGCTTTTTATTATTAACCTCTTCAGTCCTGGAGTACCCATTTGTGTACATTTAAAACAAAAGCCAAAATTACACCCAAAATTTTTTTATAAATTCATGGATTTCTACTAGCACTATTCAGATACATCACAGTGTCCTATATTACCAATAAATGTGCTATATGTTTAAAGATGGAGGAACCATGTGACTTTGAAAATGGAACATTTTTTATATGCTTTTTTAGCAGCCTCGTGCTGGGCCGTGATCTGGCTTGCATTGTTTTTCTAGATATAGTCGAGATGGGCCAGAACTAGGCTTGGTTGTTCTTAGGATGTTTAGGACAGACAACATGATTTGTAAAAGTATTAATAGCGATAAAGAACTTATGTTAATGTAATTTTTTGAAACATACTTCTTGGTGGTTCTTAAATTCATTTCCCAGCAATGTGAAAGTTTGACACATTTTCTGACTAATTTTTAATTGTAAAGGTAAAAAATTGACAAGCCTGACAATTGAAGGGATTTGGGATTGAATAGCACTTTCCATTTTTGCTAAATAAGATACTAGGTATGTACTTGTTGAGATATGAGATTCTTATCACGTGGTTGCAGATTTTTCTCCCTTTTTATTTGTCACTTCCAGAAACTTGATTCAAAATGCTAAATTTGACAGTATTTTCTTAAATTGCTTGTATTGAAAAATGGATAATGCAATTCGATTACATAGTTTCTGCATAAAAACATTTGCTCATCATATGTGATTCTGAAAAGAAATGAATTTACAAATGTATCAGACAGAAGCTCCTTTGGATTTGAGAAAATCTTTACGAAAATGTTATAGAAACATTTTCAAAAAGCCACTTTTTATTATACAGCTTCAAAAGTTATATTTTTAACTTTCTTCTATCTTAACAAGAAGAAAGTTTTGGATTTGTGAAAATTTTTGAAATCCGGTTTTTAATGGATTTACAGATTTTAGTGGTCAGAGAACCCAAAAAACAAGTTTTTACAAAATGTCTGTCTGTATGTGACAAACATTTTGTAGGTGCTCTATCTCAAAAATTACTGCATGGAATTCCACAAAATTTTCTATTCTGTTAGACCTTGATGTAAATCAGGTGTATGTCACTCAACAGGTGGCGCTGCTATGCTGCATTATTCACAATTTCCACAATAGCCATATCTCAAGAACTAGTGCATGGATTTTCATAAAACTTTATATTTAGTTAGTACTTGATATAATATGGTTCTGATTACGTTTTGGTGCAAATTGCTCACCTAGTGGCATTGTCATGGTGCGTTATTTCTGATTATTGCAATAACTCTATCTCACAACTAATGCACGAAATTTTCTAAAACATCAGATTCAGTTAGTCCCTGATATAAATTAATGTTGTTTAGTTTTTGGTGTAAATCGCCCTACAGAGGTTATGTTATGCTGATTTTTTTTACGATTTTGCTAAATGTATCTCAAGAACTAATGCATGGATTTTCATCATATCAGTTATCACCGGATAATTAACTGATTCTTATTATTTTTTTATGTACATCACACAATATGGGGTGCTGTTATGCAGTTTTATTATTTTTTAATTTTTCAATAACTCTATCTAAAAAACTAGTGCACTGATTTTCATCAAAAGATAAGTTGACATAAATTGTTGCCAACTAGATTTTGATTTAAACCACCTAACCACTACACTGCTATGCTGCATTTTTCAGGAAGTATTAACATGCATAAGAAAAGAGAAATTTTGGGGTTTCAAAATCTGACTAGTTTTTCTTTTATTCTAAACCATATTACTTTTTTAATGAATCTTTATTTGAATGTTGAAAGTCTAATAATCTAAGTAATCATAAATGTTGCTATTGTTTATTTTCTGTAAAATATTCTGTAAACTCATCCTGTAAGTATGTATGCAGTATTCTTTTAAGGAATCTTCATTTTATAATGAAAATCTGAATTTTTTCAAAATAGGTAGTAGAAATTTGTATTATAGCCTGGAAATTCCAGCCCATGCCACATGCCAAACCTATTTGATGGATATATTTTGCATTTATAGATTATTTTTTAGATGAATAGTTCAGCTTTCTCCTGAAACATTTATTTTTATCTGTACATCAAAGCCATTCTGTATCATGTGTACTAAGATGATAACTTTCTGGGAACATTGTATTTCTCTTGGCTCCATGTAATTTCAGCAAAACCTATAAGTAAAATCTGTGGTGTAGAGAGTCTTCTCGCTAAAAATAGGGTACCAAATTAGAAAATTTTCTCTTTATGCATTTTAGGATAAATTTTGTGGGGCATAACCTTTTAGCAATATATTAGCCTCTCATCTTAGTGGTGCCTGGTCTATTGTAAGATGTACCCCATGCATATTTGTAATACCTACTCAATTCCTATTCAATGCTAGTATTTGTTAGTGCATTTTTCTGATATGAAAGTTTGAGTATTTTGAATCAATTATGCAAGCTCTCTCATAGAAGCAGGGAATTATTATTTAAATGGTTTTGGGTCTAGTCATTCTGGACTGGGTCTAGCATCCGATTAAGTGAACATTTTTCATTCAATATTTTCTTTTGTTTTAACATTTAGATTTGTATTATTTCAATCTAGTAATGATAGTATTATATTCTAATAATATTATAAATGTGAAAATCTGAGAATGTTTTGCTTAATTTAATGTCAAAACAGTTTATTAAAAGCCTTTATATTCATTATGTGCTCCATATATACATATATATATATATATATAATTTTTTTTTACGTAATAAAATTTATAGATTTTATTTATATTTAATACATAAAAGTTCTAAAATGTAAAACCTACTTTCAATAAAATGTAACAATGGAATATTCTTTTGCTTTTCATATTTATTTGACATTGTAGTAATAATAGGTACAGCAATGTCACCTTACTAAAAATATATCTGATTTAAAAAATCAGCATGAATGTGTTTTCAGATATCCTATAACTGCTATTTCATCCTGATAATAATATTCTTCTTATAAATTTTAAGATTAGAAAAGTGACTACATATTTGGAAATATCAATTATAAAAATCCAGAAACGCAATTATTTTAAAAATGAATATAAGTTACAGTCAAAGCCCGTTAATACGTGCCCTGCTTAATACGCGAATGTTCTTTGGTCCCTTGAAATAGTCCTATCTTACACATATAAAAACCCCCTTTTAATACGCAAACCCGTTTAATATGCGAACCCATTTAATATGCAAAATTTTATCAGTCCCTAGAAAGAAAAACCTACGTTTAATATGCGAATGAACTTAGTCCTAAACATATGAATTTTTAGATGAAGTATTTTCCCAAGCATTTAATACAGCAATTACTTGACTTATTTTTTATACAACAATTATTTAAACCCCATTAAATTGAGCATTTTTTCCCCACAAAACCACACGCTGACTAGATTTGGGCCCCGATCCGAGGCTAGCACAAGACTACCCAATCAAAACTCTCCCAATGAAATCTCCTAAGCGAGACGAGGCTTTCTGTGCAAAAGTTAAAAACATTATGTCTGCGTTGAAAACAGGGTTGCTGGCTTTTAGCCGGGCCAAAAAAAGCCAGCCGGTTTTTTTTGGTTTTATCCACTTAAAAAAAGCCGGCTAAAATTGAAAAAAGCCGGCTTTTATTTTTAAAGTGTTAATTTGTATCAAATCCGCATTAAATTTGGATTGACTTATTTTTAATTATTCACTACTAAAAAAATTATAAATTTCTATTTAATTTTTCAAATAAATAAGTCTTTATAATTGCTAGCAGTCAACTGTGAAGGCATTATGACTGAAAAATATAAATCTTGGGGAAAAAAAAAAAAAAAAAAAAAAAAACTCAAAAATATGTGTTTTAAACTTCTATATTTCATAGTTCTACTTATATTACATATTCTTAAGAATTATATTTAATTGAATTATGACAAAATGTAATACATCAAAGCATTCATAGAAATATTCTATTCTTACATTCAATATGTAAAGATTAAGTCTTAAAATGAACAATATTGAAAGAGAAATTAGGAAGGATTTGGTATTTGAGGAGAGTTTAATACATAATTATATAATATTAAACAACAACAAAAAATGTTCTAATAAAATTTGTTGAATTAAAATTTTGAATAGCTCTTTGTTATTTAAAAGTGCATAAATGCCCACTTGCATGAATGAATATATTCATGCATAATGCTAATTGAGAATACTGGAATAAATTGCAAAATATAATATATTATGAAATATGCATAATTTGAAATACTATTTACAATAGTGAGAAATGATGTTTCTTTTTATGTATGATTTTAAATGTTTATAGGGAATGAAACATGACACTTTAATAACTCTTAAAATTACTTAAGTAGTAAAACATGTAACTAAGTAACCTCTTTAATTTTATATTAAAGCAGTAAAAATGGAAAAACAAAAGTAGGATTAAAGGTCAATGTAAATCAGTCAGAAAAACCACTGGGTATGGCTATTTTATAATTTAGCTGACATTGCAATTCTGACTATAAACCACTAGTAACTCCATTAATGTGCTATTCTAGTATTAATGCCTTCATTATTGAAAAATTGGGATATAACCCAATTTCTCATGATGAATCATAATTAAAATCCCAATTTTTCATTTTAATAAATAAATTTATTTAACTCAAAGTAAATTAAACATCATTAAAATTAGTTAAAAGACACTTAAAAATGTGTAGCTTTAATAATTAAAATGCTTCCCTGTATAAAAGCCAATTATGGCCAAAAAAGGCCAATTTTGGCCAAAAAAAACCGGCTAAAATCAATAAAAGCCAACCGGCCTGGCTTTTTTTAATTTTAGCCGGCTTTTTTGCAACCCTGGTTGAAAAACACCTGTTTTCATTTGATGAGTATATAAAACCACAATGTAAAATTTTAATGGAAATTCTAATTTTTAAAAAATAGAGCATTTAGAGATTTTTAGTTTATGCATTTCGGCCTATCATGAGATACTAATTAAGAATATGTAAATTATAAAATAATTGATACAAAACTTTTTGAAATCAGAAAAAATCTGAGAGTTTTGCCGTGGTTTCGCTCGCTTTCTGTACGCATAGGCTCAAAAAACTACACAAAGCAGAACTTACCTTCAGTTCAATACTTTCTTGCAATTTTTATCATTTAAAAATATAAATGTAGACAAAAGGGGAATTAAATTTATAAAATCATACAAATTTGAAGTTCATGTAAGGCTCATTGCTGTGCGAGTCAGCTAATTCTTTTAAAAAGCAAAAATGAAAAGAACTTTTCCCCATAATTAAGAAATGATGTGCCCCCTCCCCCCCTAAATTAGAGCGGTAGAACCGATAGATAGACCATGCGCTACAATCGCAGATTAATCACTTGAGTCTTTCCAATCGCTGTTTCATCAGTGCTGTGTTACTTTTAAAAGAAGAGAGTCGCTTGTCGCTCCCAGTATTTTCTAGTCTACAATATTCATCTATGCTTTTATAATCTAATCTAAACTATGGTGGAAAGAGCAAAACATAGTAAACGAAAGGCTCTCTGCATCACTGAAAAGTTACAAATTATAAATAAATACAGTGCCCAAGCTGTCTCAAATAAGTCTGCATTCTCCAAAGTTAAAGTATAGGAATGCCATCGTTAACCAAACTGTGGTTGGAGTAACAAAGTACAAGAAAATAAAAACTGCCAAGTTTGAGGACATTGTAAAGGCCCTTCACGAGTGGTTTGCTCAAGTGCACTCTACGACTATCCTTATAAGCGGCTTGTTAATACTAGAAAAAGCTTTTGAAATTGCAGCAAAAATGAGATTGATAGATTTCAATGCCTCAAATGATTGCTGGATTGATTTAAAACTCGGTGCGGCATAAAATTCAAGCAAGTGTGCGGTGAGTCGGCTACAGTCAACATTGGAGGTGTTCACTGTTGGAAAATTAATGTGCTTCCGCAGCTTGTAAAAAAACTACTCAAGTCGGAATATTTACAACATGGAAGAATTTGGGCTTTTTTACAAACCGACACCCAATAAAACAATGTCCATGAAAGACAAATTGAGCAAAGAGTGTCTATCTATTCTGTTCGGTGCCAACTCTGATGGATCAGATAAATTAAAGCTGCTGGTCATACATAAATTACGCAACTTGTGATGCTTTAAAAATGTCAAAAATTTCCTCTGCCTCTACAAAAGCCAGTCTAGAGCATGGGTGACGGGCAACATTCTTACAACATGGCTTCGTAATTTTGATTGGCGTATGAGAAATGAACCACGCTATGTGTTATT
Organism: Maratus speculifer; assembly: GCA_964019185.1. Taxonomy (NCBI): domain Eukaryota; kingdom Metazoa; phylum Arthropoda; class Arachnida; order Araneae; family Salticidae; genus Maratus; species Maratus speculifer. The sequence goes on along the minus strand of OZ025293.1, from coordinate 236,729,615 downwards.
GCTTTTGGACAACTGCCATGTGCATTCAAAAGATAACGAAGACCTGAATAATGTCTAAGTAGAATTTCTACCTCCAAATTTGACTAGTGTCACCCAGCCAATGGACCAAGGAATAATTAACAGCGCCAAAGTAAATTACAAGACACGTGTCGTACGGCGATACCTTCAACAAATGGAAAACGGCAGCAATCCTGCTTGCTACAAGTGTCATCCAATTACAGTTCTTTGACACTATGCACATGCTTACTGCAGCATAGGAGAGTGTCACAGCAACAACAATTGCAAATTGCTCTCACAAAATGGGTTTCGAAAGTAGCGAGGGCATCATTTACGCAGAGCCAACCTCGCACCCTAATGTTGAAGAAAATTGGCTGACCGCACAAGAAACTGTAAGGGAAAATTTTGTCGATTTAGAAATGTTCAATAATATCGTCAAAGATTAAGTTATCTCCAAGAAGTCTATCTTAGAAGTCTGGATGATATCATCGCCGATGTAACTGCGACTGACAAACCGGATGAGAAGGAAGAAGATGATGAACCTATGCTTCCAGATCCATGTCTAATCTCCAATGATACAAATACCAATGTTCAATTTTCTAAGGCAACATGCGTCGTCACTGGACTAAGGACCCTCAACAAGCGAACTTTACCACTACCTAAATAAGGCAAAAAGCATCAAGGTGATGTCGAGACCGCATATTGAATAGGCCAAAAATGACAGTTACGTTTCCAAAAAAGTAATTTTTATCACACCATTGACTTCAGTAAGTTTTTTTTTTTTTGACTTTTTATTATTATCAGCACTGTTTATTATCACATCTATTTGTTCTGTATAGCTAACAAAGATTTTAATTTTGTTAACATATGGTTAGCAGAAATTTTTGTGTTTGTCTTATTCAATTTTATGTGTTATACATAATAAATCTAAATTTGAAAAAACATAGGGTTTTTACTAGAAAAAATAATGATTATTTGAATTTTCATTTTTCAAATGTTCCTAAATAAGCACATAATGATTAAAATAAATAAAATGTCATTTTATGTCTTAAAAACGCTAAAAATTGACAAAAAATGTGATTTTTCGGCATAGATTGTTTAGACCACTCGATGAAAATTTGCGAGCTTTGGTTAATACGTGAATTTTGATCAGACCCCTGATTCGCGTATTAACGAGGTTCGACTGTATGTTGTTTATATAATGCCATTCGTCGCTAACAATTTTGCCAGTTTAGCAAAATTTTTAATTCAAAGTAACAACCTGACTGTTTAAGTGGTAATTTTCATTTTATTTCATCTGTGAAAATCTCTCATTAAATAAAGTGAAAATCATTATTAAAATATACTGGTATATATTTTTAATACAAAAATATCCGTAATATGCAACACAGCAACATTGATTGCTATTGCACACATGTAAACAAAAAAAATAAACTTTTCTACCAAAAATTGAACAGACTTCAAATACTACTGCAAAGTGAAAAATAATTTTTTTACATAATAGTAATAAGAAATTAAATTTAAGAGCGTAGTATTTACCATGCGTATTATTATATTTATGTACATTAATTTGATTTTTTGGAGTCGGTGCCAGCCATGCCAAGTTACATATAATTTTCCAATAGACACACATCCAAGTATCTACGAGTTTTTTTACGATTTAATATTTAGTTTAAAAATTTAACTTTATTCATTTAAAATTTTCATTGGATTATCAATATTTAAACTTGGCTTGGCTGGCACAGACTCCAAAAAATCAAATTAATGTACATAAATATAATAATATGCATGGTAAATACTACACACTTAATTTAATTTCTTATTACTATTATATAAAAAAATTATTTTTCACTTTGCAGTAGTATTTGAAGTCGGTTCAATTTTTGGTAGAAAAGTTCTTCTCCTTTTAGTGAAAAGTTAATGATTTTTTGAAGTCAGTTAATAAAAATTATAACATGGAAAAAATTACAGTAAATTATTTACACATGTCAGGAGTGGGGTTCGAACCCACACTCTCTTTCAAGAACCAAAGTTTAAGTCTGGCGTCTTAGACCGCTCGGCCATCCTGATGCACTCCATTCAACGAGCTTATTCAACATCCATGCTACTTTTAATTTGCGAGAAATCACTCATTTTATTAGTTTTTGCCTAGTTACTAAAACATTACTGAACCAATTTCAATGAAATGCAAGTGGTACCATTTTGAGAGTAACTTCTTTCATTTAACACAAAAACCAAATGAATCAGTTGGATAGTTTGGGAGTATTCGGTGAACATGCATAAAAAAAAAATAATAATAATTGCGCGTCAATTTGATAACCTTCTCCTCCTTTTTTGAAGTCGGTTAAAAGTTATAAGATGGAAAAGATTATTGTACACATGTATGTCAGGAGTGTGGTTCGAACCAACACTTTCTTTTGAGAATCAGTGTTTAAATCAGGTGCTTTAGACCGCTTGGCCATACTGAGTGCATTCCGTTTGGTGAACTTATTCAATGTCCATGTTACTTTTAATTTGCGAGAAATCACTAATTTTATTAGTTTTTGCCTAATTACTAAAAAAGTACTTAACCAATTTCGATGAAATGGAAGTAGTACCAATTTGAATGTAGCCTCTTTCATATAACACAAATACTAGTTTAATCGGTTGGATAGTTTCGGTGTAATCGGTGAACATACATAAAAAAAATAGATACGCGTCGAATTGATGATAACATCCTCTCCTTTGTTAGGTTAAAAAAAAATTATAATACAGAAAAAAATACTTTATATTATACTCGTATGTCAGGAGTGGGGTTTGAACCCATGCTCTCTTTCGAGAACCAGAGCTTAAATCAGGTGCCTTAGACTGCTAGGCTATCCTGACTTCAATCTATTCGGCTAACTTATTCAATGTCATGTTACTTTTCGCAAGTCTATTATTTTTGTACTCTTTCACTGATAAAGTATTGAGTTGATAAAAGATCTCTGATACTCTGTGCTGACGGTTAAATAAAAAATATTCTTAATTGCATAATTAGTATTTAATTTGTAAAATTTATACAGTAGACTCCCTCAAATCCACACTCCTAAAATCCGCAACTCTCTAAAATCCACACATATTTTACAGATGTAAACAATGAAACATTCAATTCAGATGTATGTGTGCAAAAATTGATTTTTTCAGTTTTAAATTGATTCCGTACATTTTTTAATTTATAATTTTTGTTAAGGTTATTGAATTCATGTTTTTTCCTGAAGAAAGAATAATTTATTTCTGAAAAAAATAAAGATATTGCTAATATCATTGGTAATCACAATCTTACCAAATATATTTATGTATTAATCAAACTATTTTGGTTATTAAGTCTGGCTAAACCGGAAATAAAGTTTCATTATTTTATGATCCTGATGTGAATTAGATATGTACCTTTATGAGGCAAGTTTCATTGAATAATTTAGGAAAAACACATTTCCTCTTTTATAATGAATATTTAATTGTACATTATTCATTATAAACTTGATCTTTACTTTTAGTATTTTAATCATTTTTAAAATATCTAAATTTTTATTATTTTAGTTTATTACTCTTTTTAATATTTTAGTATATTGTATGCATTCATTATACTTTTGATTTCATTATTAATTACATTCAAATTATTTTTAAAAAAATATAAACAAAACAATGACCAGAAATCCGCAAAATTCTAAAATCTGCAAAACCTCTGGTCCCAAGCTGTGTGGATTTAAGGGAGTCTACTGTATGTAAAAATTATAATACAAAAAAAGTTATTGTATACATCTATGCCAGAAGTGGGGTTCGAACCCACTCTCGCTTTCGAGAATCAAAGCTTAAATCAGGTGCTTTAGACCACTCGGCCATGCTGACTGCAATCCCGTCTGCAAACTCATTCAACTTTTTTACGTAGCAAAAAATCACTAATTTTATTAGTTTTTGCCTAATTACTAAAAAAGTACTGAACCAATTTCTATAAAATGGAAGTGGTACCAATTTGAGAAGAAGCTCTTTCATTTAACACCAAAACCAAATTAATCGGTTGGATAGTTTCAGAATAATTGGTAAACATACATAAAAAAAATTAATAATAAATTTTTAAAAATTATGCGTTCAATTGAAAACCTCCTCTCCTTTTTTGAAGTCGGTTAAAAATACAAATACAGTAGACTCCCTCAAATCCGCAAACCAGAAATCCGCAACTCTCTAAAATCCGCACATACTTTATGGATGTAAACAATGAAACTTTCAGATTGGATATTTGGACAAAATGTGATTTTTTTAAATTTTGTATCAATTCCATATATTTTTTAATTTTCTCAATAATACTCTATTCATGGTTTTTTTTTTTTTTTCCATGAAGGAAGAAAAATTAAAAAAAAAATAAAAAATCAAGATATTGCTGATATCACTGGTAATCACAATTTTCTTACCAAATATATTTATGCATTAATCAAGATTTTTTGGTTACTAAGCCTGGCTAAACTTTAAAAAAAAATCCTTATTTTATGATTTTGATGTGAATTAGTAATGTACTTTTATGAGGCAAGTTTTGTTGAATAATTTTGGAAAAATATATTTAATTTTTATAATGAATATTTAATCATACACTATTGATCATTAACTTGATCTTTGCTTTTAATATTTTAATCATTTTGAAAATTATCTAAATTTTTATTATTTTAATTTATTACTTATTTTAACATTTTATTATATTGTAAGTATTCATTATAGTCCTGAATGCACTATTAATATCACTCAAATTACTGTTTAAAAAACATAAACAAAGCAATGACCAGAAATCCGCAAAATTCTAAAATCCGCACAACCTCTGGTCCCAAGCTGTGCGGATTTGAGGGAGTCTACTGTATATGTAAAATCACATTGTATATAATTTTAATGAAATGTTGTTATTGCCAAAAGATTGCTGTACATTGAAAGTGTCTCTAGAGTCAATATCTCAAAAATATTTCTTTGATGTTTGAACTATTAGTACTGAAATTGTAAAATATTTGTTACCAATAGACAATTTTCAGTTTGCACAATATTGGGAAAAAGTATTTCGTATAAATGTGTAAAGACAATCGCTCCTTTGTTTTTGCTTCATGTACACATCTTTAGTGAGATTAATATTAATGTACCTATTATTACTGCAATGTCAAATGAATTTTCACAATTTTTATTTATTTGAAATGTACATAGAATGCATAGAATATTGCATTGTTACATTTGATTGAAAGTAGGGTTTTTTTTACTAATTTTATTTTATGTATTACAAAATATATATATGTGTGTGTACATTTAATTAACTTAAGTGAAAGTTTTTCACATTAGATTGAATTAATAAAAAAAAAAAAACATACATATAATGATTAACGATTGTTAAGACATTTGATCACCGTTTTGGTGTTTACTTCTGCCAAACATTTTCAGACTTTTACTTTTGTAATAATAAGAGGCTGAGGATTCTATCGTATGGGTATAATAATAAATAAAATTATTAAAACAAAATAACACTTAATAAAAAGATATAGACTTTTAATAGGAGGCTAGTGCTAGACTCTCCAATATGTTAAATAATAGTTAAATACCTCTTGTTTCTATGATCCTATGACCAGTGATAGAAATTGGGCGATGAAAAGCAGGCGTCAAATGACGACTACTGTAAAAATCTTAGGCGCCAAATTAAGATTTTTAGTTGCAGTTTCTAAAATTCATATTAATATTACTGTAATACTGTATATAATTTAGGAATAATTCTGACTAAAAAATTTTTTTGAAATTCGCATAGAATTTTCTGAAAGGTTACAACAGAGATGGGAGAGAAATCTACTCCCAATGCTTTTTTTTTTTCGCGCTCCTTTTACAAATGTTGTGTTTTTTGGTATCTTTCGACGAAACTTGCCGTTTTTTTTTTTTTTTTCGCGATACTTGTCGATTTTTTCGCGATCTTTTGAAGAAAATTGCCGTTTTTTCATGATTTTTTGAAGAAACTTACTGTTTTTTTCGCAATCTTTTGACGGTACTTGCCGGTTTTTCGCAATCCTTTGACAAAATTCCTACTGTTTTCACGATCTTATGAAGAAACTTGCCATTTTTTCGTGATTTCTTTAAGAATCTTACCGTTTTTCACAATCTTTTGACGAAAGTTGCCGGTTTTTCGTGATCTTTTGACAAAATTTGCCGTTTTTTTCGCAATCTTTTGACAAAACTGCCGTTTTCTCGATCTTTTGACAAGCTTTGCCATTTTTTGCGATCTGAGGATGAAATTGGTCTTGTCTTTTCGCAATTCTTTGGCGATACTAGCCCTTTTTTTGTGATCTTTTATGGAAACTTGCCGGCTTTTTCGATCGTTTGGCAAGCTTTGCCGTTTTTTCGCGATCTGTTGACGAAACTTGATGTTTTTTTTCGCGATCTTTTGGCGATACTTGCCGGTTTTTTTTCACTATCTTTTGTATAAACTTTCCGGTTTTTTGGCGATCTTTTGATGAAACTTGCCTGTTTATTCGCGATTTTTTGACGAAACTTGCCGTTTTTTCGCAATTTTTTGATGAAACTTGCCGGTTTTTTCGATCTTTTGACAAGCTTTGCCGTGTTTTTTCGCAATCTGTTGACGAAATTGGCCGTGGATTTTTGCAATCTTTTGACGAAATGTGTCATTTTTCGCGATTTGTTGACAAAATTTACCTTTTTACCACTGTTTTTGCGATTTTTGTCGAATTTCAGATTTTTTCCTCGATCCCTTGAAAAAATCGGCAATTTTTCTTGGCACGATTGACTAATTGATTTTTTTTTCCGCCGACCAATTCTCGAAATTTCCAGTATATTTTATGTCCGAATTTTCCGATTTATGACAGGTTTTTTGTAATTTTCGGAAATGATTACCTTAATTTATCAGAAAATGTAGACATAATCATCATTGACGCTACTTTTTAGAAAAGCACAAATACTTATTTTTATTTAAAATTATAGAAATGAATTTCTAAGATTATAATAATTGAAGCAACTGTAAAACTGATGTAAAGCTTTTCTAATTATTGCTATATTTAGAAAGTAATAGAAAAATGCACTTAATCTGTAAAAGAAAATTTCAATTTGGCAACTTTTTTAGTATTGGTAATTAGAGTTGAATTTAGTAAAATAATAATAACACAATGCAACTACATTTGAATCAAGAGGTAATTCTGAATTAAAAAAAAAGAAAAAAATTCTTAAATTTACAGATTTTATGAAAGGGTATTTCCTTTTTAATTATGCGTTTTTTCGCAGTTGAAAATTTGCCGAAAATTGTGGGGATTTTTGTGATTTCTTAAAGAAAGTTGCGTTTTTTGCGACCTTTGATGGAAATAACAAATTTTATTGTGATCCTATGACAAGGTTCTCATTTTTCTGTAATTTTTTGACAAAATTAGAGTTTTTAGGATTCTGTGACGAAATTAAGATTTGTTTTCGCAATCCTTTGTAGAAATTTTCGGGGTTTTTTTGTGATACTATGACGAAGCTCACGTTTCTCCAGGGATTTTTTGATGAAATTAGAATTTCTTTTCGTGATTCTTTAATGGAATTCATGTTTTTGCAGAGATTCTTTGACGAAATTTGCATTTCTGTTGGCAATCTTTTGTAAAGAATTTGCATATTTTTCCCGTTATCATATTAAAAATTTTTTTGCTTTTTTGCTATAAAAAAAAAAAAAAGCCCTTTTTTGCGATCTTTTTCCTAATTCGGTGATTTTTTATGTAAACAATTGACAAAATTTTTTTTGTAGCCATCAAATTCAATTCTTTAGTTGCATTTGACGACTAACGACCGCTGATTTCTAACACTGCCTATGAGATTACAATCACCATTATAAGTGTTTCAGAAAATTTAAAATTTTATACCAGAAAAATATACTGAGATATACTGATGCAAATCTGAACCAAGAGAGATATTGTGAATATGCATGCAAGCACTTTCTGAACATGGCCTACCAGTTAAAATCAGCTTAAAGGCAATAGTTACAACAACATATAGTTTTTGAGCATATTAATTATTAAATATAAAATCTGTTATCATGGAATATTCATAAAGGTCCATTTAGTTTGCTTTGAAAATAACAATATAATGGATAGTCTAAATTTTCCTTAGTTTTGAAAATTACTTATCTTTCTCAGTCCTGATGTTGCCGGTAGGAGAGTTATAAAACAACTTTTAAATCAATTAAAATGCTTCTAGATGTTTTTAGAATTACTCTTAGGCACTCCTAGATAAATGTGTGCGTATCATAAGCATCAATATATAGACTAATACATCTTTGAAAGTGTTTTATGGTAATTTTAAATTAGTTTTTGTCATCTCACTTAATAATTGTCTATGACTGAGTAGGTTATTAGAAGTTCAAGCTGTTTGTGATTTTAGATTGTCTTTCAGAAAAACAGATTTCTTGTTGCATTGGCTTAGCTTATTATTGTATGTAAAAGAAAATGTGTGTTGAAATAAGAATCAATTTTAAAAAGTTTCATGGCTGTTATTTTTAAAAATTAGTTTTAAATCAAAATTTAAACTTTGTTTTCTTTTCTCTTAGTTGGGAACTCTGAAGTGGTTGATTGACCATGTTCATCAAGAAAAGGAAGAAGACATTGCTGATTATTTGGATGAAAATTATACACCAGATGATTTGGTTTGTACCTTTTTTAATTTTGTTTGCACCTATTTTCATGAATATTTTATTTTTTAAAAATATGAATGATACTGTTTTCACTTTTAAGAATTGAGTTGTGGGAGCATTACCTTTTTAAATAAATAGTTAAAAGGTAATCAACATTTTCTGATAATTTTTCTTTGTTCAAAAGACAATCAAGTCTCATGATCAAACTGACAAATGATGCAATATTTAGAGTGATTGATCATCATATTTCACAGTTTCTTCTTATGACAGATTGACAAAATTCACAACAGTTTTTCTGCATCTAACTGAAAAAATTCGGGATTTTTCTCTGCAATTGATTGAAAAGTTGTGTTTTTCTTGCAATGCAACACAGTGACAAAATATCAATATATCCCTGAGACAAATCAAAAAATTTACACATAAATCATATATTGACAAAATTTACAAATTTTTTTTCCTAGTGTCCAGCTGAAAAATTTTACAATTATCATTTGGAAATGACTGATGAATTTCACGTTATTTTCCCATGACCAATTGCACAATTCCAGAAAATACACAAGTTTTTTTTTCCTAATAATTAAAAGAAGGAATTTAAATTATTTCATGACAACTAGTTTGTAATGAATTTAAGCAGTTACAGACTTTATCATAGGACAAGGTTTTGTTTGCACATTTCATTATTTCTAAAACGATATATTGAATAGACATCATACTATGATGAACTGTTGTAAAAACATTTTTTCTTTCTTTTTATACAGCTAAAAATATTTTTAACCCTGTTCTGACAACTTTTTAAACGATATTCGTTGTTACATCTTTACAGCCAATTAATAAACTAGGAGTAAGTTGGGTTTTTAAAAATTTGTTATGTTGTTCATATTTGCTATATATTTCAGAGCTTTAGTTTTTTGAAGAAATAATTTAATGTATTTTAACAAAAAATCTAATAAGAAGTTAAGGATTTTTTTCAAATCTAGAAAAAAAAAATCTTTCCTGAAAGTAGAATGCATGTATACATTTTCTTTAAAATATTCTTAAATTAAAATTAGATAAAATCATTACCCTTTTGACAACTTTTTAATCAATATTCTTTACTAAACCTTTAAACACAGTTAAGGGTACATTTAAATTACATATTTTCTGATTCAGTTTTAAATTCATTTTTATGCAAATTGGCAGATTCTCTTATTCAAAAACTGTACAATGTGCAGTGCTTGTCAGTTTTTCGATAAAGGCAAAATATATTGCAAAAAACACCCTCAAAGTTGGTGTTTTGAACCAATTTTCCAAAGCAAAGATCTGGGAGCAAAAAGAAATGGTCATACTGAGAAAATAATTGTTTATAAATCAAATGAATTGAGTGAAAAATAAAAACATACATCATCTTATAATTCTCTTTCAAAATCACTTCAAGTTTCATGTTTTCACTTTTAAAATTGAGTCTGAAAATGTAACCAAAAATTTTGAGCAGTTGAGGGTGAAAAAATATTATTTAATACACCTTCAACTTTGTGAATATACATAAAGGTGGCTTTTTACTACTATTAATAATTTCTCATAATGATTGTTTTATATTTTTGATATATAATAAAAAATTATGCTATTGATCTAGGGGGGGGGGGAGACCTTCCTGAAAGAAGAATGCATTTTTAAAAAATCATCAAAATTAAAATAAGTAATTATTAACTTTATTTATATACCTTAAAGTACTTCTGACTTCTTAAAGTACTTTGAGTGTTTGGGACTAAGTAGAGAAATTTGATGCTATTTGCACTCTGCCCAAGAAAGTAGGACTGTTTGGGACATAGGTAGAGAATTCTGATGCTATTTGTGGTCGCTTGTCAGCTACAGCGCTGTCACGCAAGAGTCTTGCTGTTTGGGATGTATGTAGGGGTTGCCAACAAAAATGGGCTGCTTATCGCAGCAGTTGTTACATCATACTGCATTGAGATATTGTTGGGATATAGTAACAAAGTCAAGGTTTTAGATATTGTTATCGCGATATTTTGAATATATCAATATTTGACTGATATATTGATAAATAATCTGGCCCTACCTGAGATAGAATTTATCTATTCAAAATAAATTGATTTCACTGTATTTATTTATTTATTTTGCTTTTATTCTAATTATAATAGCTTGATCAGGGTCTACCCTTAGAAAAAATATTATGCTAAAATTATGTAGCTTTTATTTCTTGTGTGATGTATTTAAGTTTAATGCAAATTGACTTAAACAAATTTATTAATAATAAGTTATGAGCTGTTTTCACCCATTTTTCTCTGTCTAATTTTGCAAGAAGGCACAAGTTTGGTTAACTGAATTTTAATTCAGAAAGGGACAGAAAAATTAAGCCATACTTACATATGTACAGTAGAATAAACCTATTAAAAATACTAGCTCATCTAATCCATTGTTGATCTCAGTAATATTACTTTAAACATGTGTAGGTTTCTTTTAGTGATAATAATAATATTGAAGCAGTGGCGGATCCAGAGACTAGTTTTTTTTTTTTTTGGGGGGGGGGGGGGGCGATCTCATGTGACATGTAATCAATACATTTATAGTTTCAATTAGTTACGTTGTTATTTGCAGTTAATTATTAAATGGATATGGATTAATTAATGCAAATAAAATACTACAGAGTAAGATGAAGATAATTTTCCATCTGAAAAATGCACCGTTCGCTGCTAGAGTGGTAGTAATAAAGAAAGTTTACGAACAAACATTTCTGTCATTCAATCTACCATAACATTTCTGTCATAGGAATCATTGCAGGTATCGACTTGGCAACGCAGGTTAATCATATCAGATACTTGTTAATCATAGACCAATCAAATTACCGGACTCATGTACAATAGAAATCATAAAGAATGAATAAGTCTTTCTTGTTGACCCACAGTATCGTTGGCTGCCCTTTCTATATATGGAAATTGAATGTACCAAAATATGACCTGTTACAAAATGCATCTTATTCCCTTGATTTGGCTAATTGTGATCTCCACTTATCCCAACGGCTAAAAAAATTTTGGCTAAAAAATTTTACGACTGAAAAAGTTTTGCATGAAATTACACTGTTAAAAATATTGGGAAAAATTGACTCCATTTTTAAAGATTATCTATTTTCTGACCAATGTGAATGCTCCACATCGTTTTAAGATTGTCCTCATTGACCAGAAAATAGGTAGCCTTTAAAAATAGCGATAATATTTTACGATATTCTAAACAGTGTAGAAGTGAAATTAGCTGTCATCGACTATTTTGGATGACTTCAAAAATCTAACTTTCGTGATGGCGAATGACTTTACAACATTGTTGGATGAAGTGAATAGAACTTCAAAGAAATTATTCAAAAAAATAAAACCTATTTAAAAAAAAAAAATCTCATTTTCCCTTTCATTTCGAGAAATTTTCAAATCAAACTTGGAAATTTGGGGGGGGGGGCGATCGCCCCATCCCCCCTAACCCCCGCTGGATTCGCGCCTGTATTGAAGAAGCACATTAGTTTGAAACTTTAAAAATATATTTATCTTACCATATTTTCATATCAGATGGGTTTTTCTTTGCTTCCTATATATAACTCAAAATATTAGTTTAACTCTGAATCAACTAAGCTTTTCAATGCCAAACAACTTTGTTATTAAGCCCTCATAAATTTGACTTGCCAAGTTTCTAATTTTTTAATTATAATTTATTTTACATCTTTAAGAATTATTTCAATGATCTTTTATCAAAATATTTATGATCTCTAAGCAATAAAGGGAGTAGAATTTGTTTGTGAAAATTGCCATTAATCTTTATATCCCATCATAAATATTTTGAAGGGTTAGGGATTTAGGGTTAAATAATTAAAGTTGTTGTTTGGTACTAGTATTGGTATTAACAGTACAACTTTAATTACAAATTAATAAGTTTTTCTCAATATCTATATAATTTTACTTCCGACGAGGAGGGGGGGGGGAATTAGAAAATCCCTTAACAGATTTAATAATGTCTCTCTCTTATTTAACCTTCCCACTGCCGCAATTGGATATATCCGTTCATTAGGCTGCAGGTTTCACTGCAGTTGAAGCTTTATTTAAATTAATGATTCTACAAATATAATCCAGCTTTAAGAAATTAAGTTGTGATTGATACTTTGAAGTCTTAAAGCATATGCGTTACAAAAAAATTATACCATGATAGGAAACCCTCTTTTATTAACATTTAAAATAAATTGCAGAGAAAAAAAATTACAATTTTGCCTTTTTTGCTCAGCAGTCAGGGGGTTAAACTTTAACATCTTTTTAATTTTTTATATGTAATTTTCAATAAGAAGAATTTAGAATTATATGTAGCTTAAATTCTGTATTCTATAAATTACTTGACCTAATTATGTGATCTATAGATTGCTGCACTGTATTAGCTGCACTGACAAAAGTTTTCTTATATCCTGAAATTTTTACTAAATCACGTAATTGAGAATTTTATTTCTTATTAGAGATTTAGTAGTTACAGCCTCTTTAATTTGCAGGATGTTCTACCTAAATTGTGTTCCACTATCTTCTCACGGCAAAGAAAATGCCTATCTGGATTAGAAGTCCATGACGTGTCTAACTTCTGCAGTTTTTCTACTTAAATTGAAATATACCAGCAGATTTTGTCAATGCAGCTTACACAATGCTTTGACCTATAGACCATAACTGATGGTATGTATTTAAAAATGTCAAACGCCTTTTACAAAATATTTTTTAAAACACCATTGCTTAAATTATTTCATTTAAAAAAGGATAATGCTATGTAGCTATGTTTTAATTTTATTTTTCAAATTATTCTTTCTTAAAATAAAACTGCTAAAAATGAGAGATTGGCCGGTTTAGAATAGAATGGGAGAAATTAATTTTATTAACATCTTAAAATTTATATTTCTACAGAATAATGCATGATCTCTTCCTGCCTGTAGTTTATTTTTGCATATAAATTTTATGAGGAACAATAAATGTGTAAAATTAATAATTTCTATTAAACTATATATAAAACCAAATTTTTTTTATTTTTTAAATTTTTTTTTTCTTTTTTTTTTTTTTTTATTACCATGCTTGCCGACCTTTTCTCAAAGCCAATTAAAAATGTTTGAACTAGCAATTTTATTTAATCAAGTACTTACTACATAAAAACAAACATTTTATTGGATGAATTTTCTGGAGTGGAATGTGTCTATTTCACATCAGTTAACTAATGCAGTTTTACAGGAGGTTAACAAGTATGCATTTAGCCTTCCCTCCTTTTCTTAACCCTTTGAGGAATGGTGGTATATATTATGTCTTGCCTAATATAAACAAGATTAGCACAAGAAATAATTAACTAAATATTTTATTTTTAAGATTGGGGAGAAAATGTTGAAAAATTCTTCTTCCTTATTTTGAGGTTAATTTTTTCGATTATTCGGGTGAAAATTCATTATTAAAGAAAGATTATTGCTTTCCCCTCAAAGGGTTAATCATTATTACAGCAATATTTAAATTTTTATTTTAAAGTAAATGATCTTTTCATTTTCTTCTTCTTTTTTTTTTTTTTTTTTTTTTTTCGATTGGAATTAGAGTTAATTTTATCTTTATTTATTCAGTCTTTTTCTTTATTTTTCTGTGTCATCTAAAATAAGTGAAATTGTGCTGTTTTTATAGTCTGTACTTAACACTACATTTAAGATGTAATGCATTCTGTAAGTATTTCTGAAGAATATTGAAACCATGAAATTTTAGCACATTTATAAAAAACTGACTTATTGACATTACTATTATAATCAGTGGTGCCAACTTTTGAAAAATATTGGGTGTGCTCAAAAAAATTTTCAACAAATACAAAATTATTGGCTGAGCTCAATTAATAATGAATGGATGGAGATATCAAATTATTGGATGGGCTCGCATCCCATGGGCCTATGTAAGTTGGCGCCACTGATTATAATCATCAGAATTAAAAACTCTGAACAGTATGATTTTGTTCAAAGCTATATAACAATCATTTTTTAATTCACTTCAAAATCAATATTTAAAATGTAATATGGATGAAATTTTAGCATGATGAGAAATAAATTGATTGTAACACCAACAACTATTATTGAATGGTAGTATAGTCCTTTGATTTCTACAGAAATTTAAACAAATGATATATTTACTGAGATAATTCTTAATTATCTTTTAACATTATTGAATAAGTGAAAATAATGTTGTTGAAAGGGTTACTGTTCCATTTCGTTGTCATTAATTTTTGACAGTATAGTTTTAAAAAATGTTTTGCAGATTTTGCATTTAAAAAATACATTTGATGGATACTGATTATTTGTGAATATTACTTTGATTTCTTGAGAATTCAAGCTGTTGAAATTAGTTCATACACATATGTATACAGGATATTTTGAAAGTCATACAATCATATTTCTTTCATCCATTCTTTCTCTATTAAATGCCAAAAGAAATTCTTCAAAAGTGCCAGTGTAAACATTGGTGTTCACAGTGTTTTGAAGAAAATGGGGCTGATTGATCTACTCCATGAAATTACATACCAAACACTAATTTTTACAGCATGCAATGGCTCTTCAGGCAGTACCTGTTTTTCTAAACTAGAGATGCACAACCAGTCACCCGTGAGTCACCAAGATACCACTATTATCATACAGAATAGTTTTTCTTATTAAATAATTGAATCTTTGCAATTAAATAAGTCAAAAATTATCGCTCAAATATTGTGATGGCAAACAAATTTCTGGCGAAAAGGTTGAGCATCACTACCCTAAACAAAATATCATTAATAATTTTAGCATATTCCATGATTCAAAATGTTTGCAAAACATTGAAAAAATATTTTTGCAAGAATTATTTTTCACATAAGACTACAATTGACAGTTAGTTTTGACATGCTCTGGAATGATGAGCACCATTTTGAATCTACAGTACAGAACCATTTATCCAGAATGGTTGGGGTCAGATGTATGCCGGATAACTGGTTTCTCTACTTAACTGGTTGGGCATTAAAGCAGCATCCATCTAATAATTTTTATGGAATATATGTGGTTGTGGTATTACTTCTAATTTTAAATTAAATTTTAGATTACTTGAACTAAGAATCAGATGTAAGTAAAGTCAAATGTTAGAGTTTGAAAGAAGGTAATTTATGGGAATTCCTTGGGAAAAAAAATTCTTCTGTTTTCTCTGCATAAAAATGAAAACAACTATAATATAACTATAATATGCTTATTTCAAATACTAGATGTTGTTATCAAATTATACAACTGTTTCAAGCAATGTATATGTCAAACTGGCAGTGTATGGCACTTTTTTCTACAAAGATTTTAACATCAGTCTATTAGAAATATCATTCTGGATAGCTGGTTTTCCGGTTAACTGGTTTCCGTATAAATGGTTCCATACTGTATATGAACTGATGCTATGTTGGGGACGCTACTTATTATGTATCATATGATGATGTATAACTTAAATACATCAGTTTTTTCCATGGTTCTGTAAGGAGATTTGTGATTCCCCCCCCCCCTCCCGAAGAATTACCAAAATTTGCAACTTTTTTTCCCACCAATCGTTTCATGGAATTCACAATTACATGCTAATTCTGTGAAATGTTAATGTGAAATTTACACAATCCTTTGTCAAATTAAAAAAAAAATTTTGTGACCAATTGATGAAAATTATCTTTTCCCCACCACTTGTAATTTCTGATACATACTTAATCTTACTTATAATTGGCCACAGATCATTTCCCCGAAATAGAATTTTCTCTGTGTTATTGATGTGGCCCCTGACTCTCCAGAAATTTTTGTTAAGTGACCCTTTCCTTAAGAATGTTGTGCACTAGGGTGGAGCAATTTTTTTTTTTTTTTTTTTAAATCAAAAACGAGTAGGTGCCAAAAGTTGCCTTTATACTAGTACATCAACTGCGTGAAATTTTACCACTGAAAAAAAAAATGGCTTGAGTCTGCGCTTTTGCTCCAAAAATCGAAATTTTGTTAAAATTTGTCATTTTTTGACATTTTTTCAAAAAAATTAAAAAATTTCTACAGAGCTGGTTAGTATTTAAAAGTGTTGCTTAGACCTTTATATTTATCTGCTTAACATATTTAAACTATAAAACAATATGTTTATTCCCTATAGCTGGAGCAAAACAGACAACTTTTAGTAAGAAAACAGCATTACCACTCTACTGGGTCATATAACGAATTGTTGTTTTTAATACAGCTCTTGTTTTCAAACCTACCTTGGACATGCATCGTGGAGGTGGCTATATTACCTATACCATCCGGCCCAACTATTCGATCATCTTAGTACAGTGTTTTATTTATACATTGATTTGTGATTTTTTTATAAAAATTTGGCATGTTTTCGATGCTTCCATTTTGTTCATCAGTTCTTTGCATCCACATGCTGCTGTAACTATCTTCATGTATATTTTTACAGTTTATACAAAAAAAAAAAAAGACAAGCAGAGTAATACACGGGAATATTATTAAAGGGATCTATTCAGCCATCTATTATATTTATCAAACTTACATTCAGTTGATGAATAATGATTGGAAGTTCTGTTACCACAACATTTTTTCAATCAATTGTATTTTTTTTACTTAATGATTTGCTTCAAAGATGATTTCAGATATTTCAACTATAAGTATGCCATCATTTATTCTACTTTTGCATTTTTTATATGTTGAGAAGCAAGCTGTTTAATGTGATGGTGATCGTCAGCGAAAATTGCAATGAAAATTTGTTCTCCATGTGTAAAGCAACCGCTGTTGTAAATGACTTTTTTTGGCATTAGTTTTATGCCGTTTTCTAAGTGTTTTCATATCCAGTTAATTTCCTATTAACTTTTAGATCCCCTTTTTATGAGTGGACAACATTTGATGGTGAAATGTCCTGGGCATAAACTTATAATGCATTGTGCTTTATGAGGCAATGGACGGATATCGACTATAAGTGCTCATTTAAAATTAGGAGAATTTTATTTGTCACTGTGAACCATTTTGCATGGGGTAAGCTTAGAATTGTCTATATGATATTGAATCATTCGCTACTTCAACTCCAGTGAATTTCTTCTGCGTCAATTATTAGAGAAGTCGATATAAAACGTTCTAAGCTACATGGATTCACTGGATCAATAAGGAAAATCTTTGCCTATGTAATATTCACTTCCTATTGCAATTTTTTTTATAAAATAGAGAAATTATTTTCTCAAATTGAGAAAAAGATACTCAGAACAGACTAGAAATTTCTGTCGGAGATTGCAAAGCTAATTCATAAGGAAAGCTATTTCTCAAAGAATGGGGAATAGAAATTTAGAAAACATCCCACAGAAAAGACAGCTCATAAAGTTAATAAAATTTTCCGCTTTATATAAGCACAGATTGGCAATCAGCGTCTATATGTTCACTCACCAAATCTATAATCCAAGTTTATACCGCAGGATGTTTTATACAAATGTACTACACACCTAAATAATAGATCTAAAATCTTATTAGAAATTACTAGACTACAGAACAACACAGGAAACGACATAAAGCATACTAAAACTTCTTTAGAAATATTGTTGTTTTACATGCAAATTTTGTTTGCAATCCTCTGTGACGATCGTCATAATATTAAACAGCTAACTTCTTAGCATATATTCAATGTAATAGATTCAATAAATGATGGCATACTAGAAACTGAATTCATACAATCATTTTTTAGGCAAATCATTGCATATAAAATGTAATTGATTGAAAGAATGCTGTGATTACAGAACTTCCAATCATAATGTACTAATTGCATGAAATTTTAATGAAGATAATAGACTGCTGACTAGGTTCAATTAAGAACATACCCAATACATTCTGTTATACATGGTATAAAAATATATGTGCAGCAGGTCACACCAGCATGATTCAAATCATGCAAAGTCTATGAATACAAAGAAGAGATAAATTACTTTGTTATATAGAAAACTTATACTCCCCTTCGGGGAAAAAAATAACAATTCAATACATAAATAAAACACTGGGCCTAGATGATTGGGTGGTTGAGACGTGTGGGATAATGCAACCACCTCTATGAGTTATGTACACAGTAGTTTTGAAAGCAGCTAGGTAAGAAATGCATTCAAAAGAACATTTTGTTGTATGCTCCAATAGAGAGGTTAACGCTGATTTTTTACAAAAAGTTGTCAGAATTGCTCCAATTATACAGACTACAGATATTGTTTTATAGTTTAAATATGTTAAGCAGATAAATATAAAGGTCTAAGCAACACTTTTAAATACTAACCAGCTCTGTAGGAAATTTTTAATTTTTTTTGAAAACATGTCAAAAAATGACAAATTTTACCCAAAATTTCGATTTTTGGAGCAAAAGCGCAGACTCAAGCCATTTTTTTTCAGTGGTAAAATTTCACACAGTTGATGTACTAGTATAAAGGCAACTTTTGGCACCTACCCGTTTTTGATTTTCAAAAAAAAAATTTTTTTGCTCCACCCTATTGTGCACCTTTACTGTAAGAACTAGACAATAATAGCAGGGCTCCCAAATGGTCCCCTTTTTTATATTTTAGCCCCCCAAGTTCCCTTTTCTGTGTTTAAAAAAAAAAAAAAAAAAAAAAAAAAAAAACTTTGAAAATCACTAAAAGTTTAAAAATCCAAGAAGACAAAATTTATTAAAGTGGGCGTAAAAAAGGCATTATAATGGGTATAAAAAAGCATTGTAACTGAAATTCTTTCATGAATCTAAATGTTAAAAAATCACCTCAGAATACAGGCAAATTTTGAAAATCTCATTAAAATTCTTAAAAATTAAAAAAATTGCAGAATGCGAAATTTACTATATTAAGCTACTGCTTGACCAGTCTTCAATAACGGCCCTTGGCAAGCAGTATGCCCAATGACTTAGCATCAAAAGACATGATTCCAGATGTGTTATTCTTACAATTAAGCATGGTGGAAGGTACGTTACATTATGAGGAGCATTTTATGAAAAAGATGCTAATCCGTCTGTTAAAATCTGAGGCAAGAATAATGATGCTATATGTAACGATATTTTGCAAGATAATTTGCTGCCTTATTGGATCCAAAATTTTGGTCACAACTGTTAGTTTCAGTATAATAAGAAACCAAAGCATACATGAAAGCTTGTCAAGCAATGGCTTTCGCACAAAAATATTTCACTTTTTAAATGGCTAGCCCAAGCACCCAATCTAAATACTATTGAAAATCTTTGGAATGAACTTTAGAAACATGTTTGAAATTAATAAAACTCCAATTCAGCATGGCCGGAATTTTCCCCATAAATTTGAAGATGAGTGGGAAAACATACCACAGATGATTTTCAACTGTTCATTGAATTAATGCCAAGTCGCTGCACCTTCATACATTTTGCTAAAGGTATGCCAACATACTAATTGTAAATCTAATTGATCAGTGATTTTCTATTATAACACAATTTTTTTCCAAGCTTTCCAAGATGGCCGATAACTTTTGAAAGCATGCGTTCAATTAATTTTGTCATTTGTATTTATTGATATTCATTTGTTGTTCCATAAATAAGTTCCTAACTATTATGTCAATAAAATATATGAGTATCACTTGAGATTCCTCTTTATATGGGTATACTTTCAAAATAACGAAAAATTTTATACTGGCTGGAAACTTTTGACCGTCACTATAAATTGGTGTTGATTAGTTTTTGGTGTAAATCGCTCGTCATGTGGCGCTTCTATGCAGCATTTTTCATGAATTCTGCAATAGTTCAATCTCCAGAGCCAATGCACAGATTTCTATCAAACTTCAGAATCAGTTAGTCCTTGACATGAATTGACATTTTTTATATTTTGGTATAAATCGCTCAACAAGTGGCATTGTTAATCTGCATTTGTTGCGATTTCTGCAATAGTTCTATATCCAGAATTAATGCACGGAATTCCATCAAACTTTAGATTCAGTTAGTCTTTAAGATGAATTGACATTTTTTACATTTTGATATAAATTCATTAAAAGGTAGTGCTGCTATGATGCATTTTTTTTTTCTGCAGATTTATCTGATTTAATGCACAAATTTTTGCTTAACTTAGGATTGAGTTAGACATTGACACAAGTTGCTACTGATTAGGTTTTTATGTTAATCTTTCAATAGATGGTGCTCCTAAACTGCATTTTGTGGGATTTGCATAAGTTTAGCGATAGTCATATTTGAAGAACTAATATAGAAAATTTCATATCTTTAGAATTCTCATGATGGGCATAAGTTGCAATTTAATTTTGGGACTGTAATAGCAAATTTTGAAGTATTAACATGTATGAGGTAGAAGAAAGTTTCGGGATTGCCACATCCAATTAGTTTGAATAGGACTGTTCCTGGGGGGGTAGATAATATTTACATGTACTTCATTTATAGATTTTAAAGTTGTGCATGTATGCATATTTTTTTACACTAATTCTGAATGTGTAATTTTCATAAAAATTGATTAAGATTTTATTTTATTCAAATATCACTTTTTAAAAAGACAAAGAAATGCTTTTATATGACATGTTATTTAAATCTAAGCGTTTCTCCACTAATTATCATTATTTTATGTCTGATGTGTTATTATAGGCTATATAAAATGAACTTATTGGCCCCTTTTATTTATGAATTGTAGTAGTTAGCACTAATCCAAAAATTAATTTTAGCCAAAAGGAAAAAAAAAAAACGAAATTAAGAAAAGTAATTAAGTTATCGAGTTTAAAATATCTGATATTTTTTTATAACATACAAAAAATTTTAAGTAGTGTGTGTGGAGGCAGTGGGATCAAATTTCCAAGTTTCTTTTTTACTTCTCCAGGCTCTAATTTAAGTATTTTAAGCATTTTTCTAACTCAACCCCTAATTAAACTACAGTGAGATTCAATCTCATTTGAAGGTTGGCTGAAGGAGGTATCTCATCAAGTCCAACATCTTGCTAGGGTCTATTTTGACCCTAGACAATTAGGGGCATTTCTTCATGTGCATGTGTGTGTGGGGTGGGGAATCAGAATTTTTTTTTTTCACACATCCTTTTAAAACTCTTGGCCTAAGCACCCATTTCCCATCATCTTAACTCATTTTTTCACCTCTAGCAGATGTTTTAATGTTTGTGTTCATTACCACTCCATAAATTTTCTAAAAAATTAAGAAAAAAAAATCTGCTCAACATATCCCAATGGTTAGCATCTTTTCATCCCTTTCTGTTGCCAGGGGATGCTGTTGAAAAAAATTCTCAAAAACTTTAATCTACAATATGTCATGTAATATCTTAAATGAAAAGCCAGGTTATGAATAATGTTAATCTCCACTCTCTCTCTACCTCCATTCTCACTGCTTTGTGTCATCCCCATCTATGTAAGGATTTAATCATTATAAACAATAATCGATTTTTAACAAATTTAATTACA
Source organism: Maratus speculifer (assembly GCA_964019185.1). Classification (NCBI taxonomy): domain Eukaryota; kingdom Metazoa; phylum Arthropoda; class Arachnida; order Araneae; family Salticidae; genus Maratus; species Maratus speculifer. The sequence continues at coordinate 236,707,554 of OZ025293.1, read as the reverse complement.
TAGGTTGATTCAAAAAAAAGTTTACAAGAGTTTACATTTGAAAACAATTTTGAATTTGTTTACAAAAGTTTACATTTGAAACGTAATAATTGTGGAGCGAAATTTCCATCCAGGATGGTTGACAGATGGCGCTAGTTGTCCTACAGCAGTTCTACAATTAAGTAGCATCAGTACACAGCAGTGGTGTAGTCCTGGAAAAAAAAGTGGGGGGACGCTCATAGTCTCGAACAGTAGGATCTCTGTCACCCATACAGCTAATTTTATTGTGAACTCCAGGGATAAATAATTAAAAAAGGAAATTTAAATTTCATTTACATTTAAAAACTAATTAAAATTTTAAATTTAATTTTATTTAATTAAAAAATTAATTAAAAATTTAATTTAATTACATTAAATTTACATGTAAAAATTTAATTAAAATTAAAAAACTTTCATTTAATTTAAATTGCTTACATAAATAATTTATTTATTTTGTACTTAGTTATTCAAAATGTAAAAGAAATTCATTCAACGTAGTTTATTTTATGTTACAACAATTTTAACAATTTTTTTACTTCAAACACAAATTTAAATACAGGGTGATTCTAAATTCATGTTTAAAACTTTAAGTTTTAAACATGAAATTTAGCCTTTAGCACTAAATTTTTCCTTCATACCAGAAAATTCATATACTATATATATATATATTTTTTTTTTTTTTTTTTTTTTTTTTTTTTAAAGATGGATATTTCAAGATTATAAAAATAGAAAAAAATATCTTTGAAATTTCCTGGTATGCAATCGAAAGTTTTGAATAAAAAAAAAAGAAAAGAAAAAAAAGAAAGAAAAACTAGCAAATTTGTCAAAAATAGAAAATTCGTGGGGGGGAAAAAAAAAAAAAAGTAGAAATGGGGTTATTTAATTGAGAAATTTTGATTTAATGCCAGAAATTTTCAAAGAATTTTTTCTTTAAGTTAAATGTCTCTCTTAAATAAGAAAAATAACAATATAGGAATTTTCTGATGTGAATGAGAAAACTTGAAATAATAAAAAGAGACAAATTGAGTCCCTGATGTTTGTACCCCAACACGTCACTTGCGCCCATACTTTCCTATACAATAAATTATTGTATAGGAAGTGTCCACAACCTGAACCAATCATTACACCCCTTGTAGAAGTCTGTACGGGCCGAAATTTCTAGGCCCGGTCCATAGAAAAAAATTCGGTCCAGCCCGCTATTAAAGTTAAAATTTCAGACCGAGTCCGATCCGGCCCGTAGAGAAAAAATTAGCGGCCCGACCCGGCGGGATATAATAGCTAAAAACAAGGCCCGAGCTCGGCCCGTACCGGAAAAATAGTTGAAATTTCGGTCCTGCCCGAGTGAATTTTTACAGAACATTGATATTTACTCTTGCAGAAGAGTTCTGACCAAAAAAACTTTTTTTTTTTTAATGTTTATAACCTTTATTTATGCAGAAGTGCCGTAGGCTGCGATATTTATGTTTTTGATGAACCTTTGAAGATAAACAACTTCTTTAAAACACCATAAAATAAATTAAATTGCGTAAGGCCTTTCGAAAGAACTCTTAGTCTTTCTTCGTCAGGTGCGAAAAGACGTGTGTCTACTATGAACGTAGCGGCACGACTGAAGTAAAAAGGTGGGAAAGGTAGCAAGCTGAAGAAACAGCCAATAGGAAAGTAGAAGACATGACTATGGATTTATTATATTGATGAACCATTGTTTTATTTAAATGTTTCAGTTAGCAGTAGTATTATTAATCCATATTCCATGTAATGGACACATAAAAATCTAAAAAATGGTATATTGTAAAAGTAAAATCTTCTAAAACGGAATAGCATTGGAAAGAAAAGATACGTTCCCGTCTTAGCAGGTGTAAGTGTTTAATATATTTCTTCTCACGTATTATTGTATTCATTTTACATGGATGAACAATTCAAAAGAAGTTTAAAAGAAATTTCCAGTTTTCAGTTTAAAAGAAAATCCCTCCATAGGCAAGTTTTTTTTAATGCGTTTTACTCTATTTTAATAAGTCTAGAAATCTACGATTCTGTAAAAAGAATAAATTCTAATGTTTAATTGTAGAATAATGACGACTTAGAAGCATATGCCTTTTTTGTAAAAAATTTTAGACCAAGCCAAATTTTACTTATTTGTGAACAGACTTGACCATATGGAGAAAGTGATTTACATATGGGATGATTCAATTGGAACTGATTATTTTGGTCCGTAAAGATTAGGGAGAATGAAATCAGTCCTGGCTTCGTAAGGAAAAAATAAGTTAGAACCGACTTGGCTGGATACTCCAGGAAAAAAGTACGGCCCGAGCCCGAGCCCGGTCCATTTTCAATTAACGGCATTCGGGCGGGGCTCGGACTTCGGGCCGATGACTGGTCTGTAAAGATCTCCTGTTCCCTGTACCAATCCTGAAAGCTTGATTTCCACAATTTCCCACTTTTTCGATTTTGTTCAGTCTTTTTTTAATGAGGATATTTTGACTTTCGAAACCGGTACCAAAAATGAAATTATCCAAAAAAAATAAAAAAGTGCAAACATAATGGAAAAAGTAAAAAACGGCCATTGTAGCAATCGGCCTCAGATGTCAACGCAAAAATACTTTAAAAACATTTAAATGCAAACAAGATATATATATATATATAAACTTTTACAAGATTAACTTCAGAAAGCAGGTGTTTTCGCGCGTGTGAAGTAAGTAGTCTCTTAACGCGCAAATTCTTTAGTATATAATATTTGTATTTTTTACATACCACATAGTAAAACTAATGGTGTAATTAAATGAAAAAGGTGTAAAACAATTAAGAAAATGTATTTTTGGCAATTAAAGTTCGTTGCAGTCCTATATATGAATTTATTTGTATTATATTTTCACAATAAAACTTATTCATACTAAAAAAAAAAAAAAAAAAAAAAGATAATATTCTTGAATTTAAGAATGAAAATGCGTATCCTGCAATATTGTTCATACATGATTAAAGAAATTTGATATGATACATTCCTTATGTTTTCAGTGGGTGACGTTAACCCCCTACTCAATAACGTATATCAATTTCACAATGCGCCTTTCGAACAGTTATTATACATTGAGAGTAGTGCAATGTAATTTCTTTGTACATCCCTGTAAATGGACGATAGAAGCTACTCAATCCCTTTTCCAAATTAGGCGTATTGTTATGCATTTCAGTAATATATATCTATTTCATCGTGCTTTAAGTCGTGTAACGTCATTTACATAGAATGTAAAGAGTTTACTTTCCGTAACTTGTAAACGAACTACAAGTACTTAATTTGCATTAATGAATCTCTATAGTAAATAGTAAATCATAATAATATATATATACAGTGTGACAATCTAAGCTTAAAGCGTTGTATTTTATTTTTATTTATTTTTTTTTTTCTTTTACAGTGCTGCAAACTTTATTTTTAAACAATATTGCAGTAATTCAATAAAATATGTATTTAGAAATATAACAAATAAGATGTATAATAAAAACCCCCAAATTAAATCTCTATCAGCTTTTTTACAAAATAAAATAATGAAACATTTTTTTTCTTTTTCTGAACACTTGATATATTTTAATCTCGGGTTTACAAATAAATAAATAAATAAATCGCAAATGTGAAAGAGGAACAGAATTAAAAATAGTCTTTACGGGGGCTTCAGGGGGACAATACTTCTCCCTAATACATAATCCTTGCTTATCCTTTCTTTTACTGTTCAGTTACTTTAAATCCTTTGATAAAAACAAGCTGTATTATTTTTTGAAAATTTTGAGAGAGAAAGAAAATTCAGTTACTTAAAATTGAAAATTTAGAGGGTCAATTCTGCTCAACCATATTTGATGACGCATATGTTTTTTTTCCGCTCCCCCACCCCCTTTTTTGCATCTCGTTCAATAAAAAACATAGTTTTATAACTAAAACCTGTTGATGTTTGGCAAATATATTACCCTTATCAAAAATTCAAAATATAGGATGTAATTAAAAATATTATTTGCTCTATACTTTCAACTAAATCAGCATAATTGCGAGTGGAAGTCTTTAAAAAAATGTAATGTGGAAGACTTGATTGAAGACAAAGCAGATTCAGCAAACTTTAGTTTATTCCAAAACAGTCATGATGATTATATACAGATGAGGAAAAAAATAAGCATAGCTTATGCTTAAAAATAAAATAAACTTAAAACATTTCAATTACTCCTTTAAGCCATTAATGAACAAAACTGCAGCAGCTGCTAAACCAACAATAATGGCTAGCAAGATGAAGGCGAAAATACATCGAACACAGCTGTCTTTATATACAAACAGAACTCTACTTCACAGATGTTGCCATTCACAATTCAAAGAGAAAAACCAACGTAGAATCGCCATTGGTTGATCCGACGAAACCCCTTTCCGAACGCACCGCCGATCGAGTTTCCTGAACGGACGTGAACAGTTCAATCACCGGTGATTCAATAAATCACGGCACTGGAACACTCAAAATTCACGTATTATTGTCTCGGCATGCCGGCAGTTTGGCTGAAATGCAATGGCGATTCGACGAAGTTTTTATTACACTGGAGAGGGTAAAACTAAAGTATGTCATGTTCTGTTTATTTTGACTTAACTTTAAACTTATTTTTAACCAACATGACAACATTATTGATCAAAACTCAAAAGATACTTACAATTCTGTTGGATCGGAGTTTTGATTTGTAATTGTGGTCCGTGATTTCGCATCTGTTTTTGTACGGCAACGATTGGAAAAAATTGCAAAACTTTTCAGTTTTGGCTGACTGTATCGTTTTATTGTTATTTTTCTTTCAAAAATTAAAATTATGATATAAAATATTTATGGCTAGAAAAAAAGAGGGTATTCAGAGATACTCGCTCCACTTTAAACTAGTCCAATGCTTATATCTAATCAAAAAATAATTATCAATGTGAACAAGAGAAGGGAATGATTCTGGGGGTTCTTTCACTGAACAGTATCATAAGTTATCAGTCTTCATTGATGTCATTTTATTGACCCTTCAACTGCAGACAACATATACTGGCCAATTGATGACCCCTACTTGACATCTATAACAGTTACCCTGAATGTCTCTAAAAACTTTATTTACTGATTAAATGGAAGCATGCTGTTGTTAATTGTCGTGTGAGTATAAAAAATGACCAAGCTTTCAATACTGGAACATCTGGATGCATTTTAAACTAAGACTGCGGAGTGTCTAAAAGCCCAAACACATCTGACCACTTCTTGAAGTTCGGTGTCGGCTCATTTGTTGTGGCGGCGCGATTTTTTTTTTTAAAATCTTTAATGAGTTTTGCAGGAAAGGGACGGTTGTCCGGCAAAAGAAAAATCTTTCTGTCAACTAGGGTGGATTGCTTACTTCCCGTTTCTTTTGTTCGCTCCCCTCCGTTCTATTATGAAGAAATCGCAAATGGGTCCTGTACAAAAGACTCTTCCAAGAATTCAGTTCAACTGAAAGTATTGCAATCTGAACGGAGCCTAAGGTCTTTTTCGGGAGTTTGTGTGATCTTTCTGTCAGGAAACAGGAAGGGGATATAATAGACTTCTAACTAAAACTAATATATGCCTTTGAAAGAATTAATATTAGAGGGGTATTTCATTGCTGGTAATTATAATGAAACAGTAAGTAAACACCTTTCTTTCGAATTTCTCCCCCCCCCCTTTTTTTGAGTGCCGTTGTTAAAGAAAACTAAAATGGTTTAAAATATCAATTCTACATTTTACAAAATTGTTAATTTTTTAAATTTTAATCATTTAATGAATCAGGAATATATGCGTCCCCTCTCGTCCTTAGCGTCCCCCTTGAGATAAAAAAGTAAGGGGACGCTTGAAAAAATATAAAAAAGTGGGGGGGCGCCATCCCCCTCCGCCCCCCCCTCGACTACACCACTGGTACACAGACACTTAAGAGCGACAGTAATGGCACGATGTCTAGAAAAGTTGTCTCGCATAGAGGTGTGAGCCGTAATTCATTTCTTATGGGCCAAGAATGTGGCCGCATCCGAAATTCACAGACAAATCGTTGAGCAAAGGCGTTGTAATTCTGCATGACAATGCCAGGCTCCATACAGCTCGCCAGACTCAGGAATTGCTGCAAAGGTTCAAGTGGGAGGTCTGGAATCACCCCCCCCCCCCATACAGCCCTGATTTGGCTCCAAGTGACTATTTCCTTTTTCCGGCGTTGAAGCAAAACTTATCCGGAACACCGTTCACCTCAGACGATGCAGTGAAAACAGCTGCTGAGAAATGGTTCAATGAGCAGGGCCCTGATTACTACCAAGACGGGATAAATAAGTTGGTCAAACGTTCTGACAAATGCCTAAACAGGTTTGCCAACTAAGTGGAAAAGTAAAGGCCAGATGTGTCTCTTGATTGCCATTTGTATCTTGTTTCTATTGTTAATAAATACTTTTTCCTTTGCCTTGTAAACTTTTTTTTGGATCACCCCTCATATTAACAATTTTGGTTTATTAATTAAAGGTTAGAATGTTTTGAAAAAAATATTAAATAAAAGTCTCTGAGTGATCTGTGATCATACTTAACCACTTACTTGTTTTAATTAACTGATCACTATTATTTTTTACCTATAACGAAAATTATCAAGGGGAATGCTGAAATATTGAATGTTTTATTTACTTTTCCAGTAGGATATTTCAATGTGCTTAAATAAAATTGTGTACATTGTTTAATGAAATCATATAAAGATAACCATCAAACACATTTTCTGGGGTAATTTAAAAAATTTACTTTCTTATTTATGAAAATTTGTGCTATATTTTTACACACATGTGATCCTTATTTGGTTTCAGTTTTTAATAAAATTGGTCCCCCAAAGTTCCCTTTTTAAGCAAAAATGATCCCCCAAAATCCCCTTTGTATGCAAAAACGGTCCCTCAAATTCCCCTTTTTAAGCAAAAATGGTCCCCCAAAGTCCCCATTTTAAATAAAAATGGTCCCCCAAAGTCCCCTTTTTAAATAAAAATGGTCCCCTTTCCCCCTTTTTGAGGACTAAAATGTGTTGGGAGCCCTGTAATAGCTAAAACTGTTAATTATCGAAAGTCGGTTTTTAGATAAATATTTTAAATTGGCTTTTGGCTTAACAAAAATCAGTTAAATCAACATCTTTCTTATGAAAAAATGAGTTCCCACAATTTTTTTTTCAACTACAGCACTGTTGATTTAAAAATTTGCATAAAAAAAAAAAAAAAACTACAATTTGCAGGGAAAAAGACTAGTTTACAATGTGTTTCTGGCATTGTAAAATCTTGGTTTAAAATGAAAACCAATGGACTCAGTTGGAGGTTTTTCATGATTTCCCTCTTTTTAGGTGCGTTCGTAATTATTTAAATACGTAGCACCTATTGTTGTCGCTCAGTCTGTCTGTCTGTCCGTCTGTCTGCATATAACAACGCAAAAACTACCGAACCGAATCGTTTGAAATTTAAAATACATAATCATAACATAATTTTGTTGAGTCATTTCAAATTTTATGAAAATCGGATGGATAGATCAATTACAGGGACATTCAAAAGGATTCCGTTACATTACAGTCAATAGGAAAAAAAGTTTTAAATGCATTTTAATCGTTTGAAATTTAAAACATATAATTATTGCGTAATTTTGTTGAGTCATTTAAAATGTTATGAAAATCGGATGCATAAATCAATTACAGGGACAATCAAAAGGATTCCGTTACATTACGGTCAATGGGGGAAAAAAGTTTCAAATGCATTTTAATGATGTTACATTCATTCGAACATAATAGAATTGGCATGAATCTATGAAATATACACTAAAATATGCATTCTGTACAATCTGTGATGCAAAGAATTTTTATTATTAAATTACAGGGCCACACAAAAGTATTCCACTATATAATGCTATACGGGGAAACATGGTTTGGTACGTGTTTTAATTATATTCAACTATTTCACATTTTATGAATAAGATATACGTTGCTGAGGTGTAATAAAAATTACTTCCTGCATATTTACAGAAACGTAAAGATTTCGACTACTATATAGTATCCGGAGTACGCTCTACTATATCTGCAAGATCTGAATATTTTTAAAACTTCGTTATCGTACGAACGCACCTCATTTGCTACGTTCACGTGCAATTTCCAACTTGTTTTTGATAAGGCTAGTTTTGAAGCTCATATCTTCAAATATAGTTTTATTAATTGCATGCAAAGTGTAAAAATGTAAATTATGCTCTTTAATATCATTTAATTAGATGATTTTTTTAATTTAATTTGATTAGATTATCATTTAATTTTTGGCAGCCTTTAATGGTGCAAAAAATCTAAATATTGATATAAATTTTTTTTTAATTATATTTCTAAATTTGTTTTTCACGCCATCCTAATCTATAGCAGATTTATCATTTCAAATTACTTTTGGTCTCACAAAACATGTATGATGCTTGATTGATGTATGCCCCAAAGCAGAGTACTTTGCAATGTTCTGCAGTGAAATTCAGTTGATAAAAAATGTTCTGCAGGAATGAAAAAGAAAGACACAATGAGTTTTTCTTTAATATATATTAAGGAGTGCAAGAGCATCTTTTATAGACATGCATTTCTTTTTGCACCTCTTTGACGAAATTTGATGTTTTTTTGTGATCTTTTGATGAAATTTGCGATTTTTATCGTGTTCTTTTGACGAAATTTGTCGTTTTTGGTACTCTTTTGAGGAAATTTTCAGTTTTATTCCCGATCTTTTGAGGAAATTCGCCTTTCTTCCCACTCTTTTGACGAAATTTGCCACTTTTCCACGATATTTTTATGAAATTTTTGGCACTCTATTGAGGAATTTTACCGTGATCTGTTGATGAAATTTGCCGCTTTTTCGCGATCTTTTTATTGAATTTGCCGCTTTTAAGTGATCTTTTGATGAAATTCGCCTTTTTTTCGCGATTTTTGATGAAATTTGCCGCTTTTTCACGATCTTTTAAAGAAATTTGCCGCTTTTTCGCGATTTTTTTTCATGAAATTCGCCGTTTTTTCTTAATGAAATTTGCCATTTTTCGTGATTTTTTGGTGAAATTTGTCATTTTTGTCAATCTTTAGAGGAATTTTTCCGTTATCTTTTGACAAAATTTGCCACATTTTCGCGATTTTTGATGACATTTGCCGCTTTTTCGCGATTTTTCTATGAAAATTGCCGTTTTTTCGCTATCTTTTTAATAAAAAGTTTCACTCTTTTGCGATCTTTTGGTGAAATTTGCTATTTTTTTCTTGATCTTTTGATGGTATTTTGCCGTTTGATCATGATTCTTAAACTGAATTTGCCATTTTCCTCGATCCTTTGACGAAATTTGTAGTTTATTTCGCTTTCCTTTGACATAATTTCTGGGGTTTTTTTCTGTGATCCTCTAACAAAATTAGCGATTTTTCTTCGTCGACCATTTGTCAAAATTCGCGATATATTTTATGTCCGAATTCTCGGATTTAAGTCCGATTTTTTTTTCTTTCTAATTTTCGGAATCTTTGCGAGTTTTTTTTTTCCCTTCGACTGAAGGGTGAATTTCTTAAATGATTTTTTGAGTTGTTCTGCAACGTACGTCACACTTTTGGATATATTCTGCTTTGAGGGATGTATTATTCTTGTACAAGTTATAATAAGCTGAAAAGATGCAAGATTTGGGCTGTTGTATGTTAGAAGCCACAAAAATTGGAGGGAAAAGTGCAAACTTAAAAAATTAGTAACTTAATAAGTATGTTTAAGTTACTTAATAAGTATAACAAGTATACAGTAGACTCCCTCAAATCCGCACAGCCTGGGACCAGAGATTTTGCAGATTTTACAATTTTGCGGATTTCTGATCATTGCTTTGTTTACATTTTTTAAACAGTGATTTGAATGTAATTAATAATGAAATCAAAAGAATAATGAATGCTTACAATATACTAAAATATTAAAATAAGTCATAAATTAAAATAATATAAATTTAGATAATTTTTAAAATGATTAAAATATTAAAAGCAAAGGTCAGGTTAATAATCAATAATGTACAATAAAATATTCATTATAAAAATGAAATATGTTTTTCCTAAATTATTCATCGAAACTTGCCTCATAAAGGTACTACATTACTAATTCACATGAGGATCATAAAATAATAAAACTTTATTCCAGGTTTAGCCAGACTTAACTAAAAAAGCTTGATTAATACTTAAATATGTTTTGTGAGATTGTGATTACCAATGATATCAGCAATATCTTTATTTTTTCTGAAATAAATTATTCTTTCTTTGTGAAAAAACATGAATTCAATAATCTTAACAAAAATTACAAATTAAAAAATATATGGAATTAATATAAAACTAAAGTCAAATTTAGTCCCAATATCTGAATTGAATGTTTCATTGTTTACATCCGTAAAATATGTGCGGATTTTAGAGAGTTGCGGATTTTAGGAGTGCAGATTTAAGGGAGTCTACTGTATTTGAAAATAAATTCAAAATTTTATATATGTGATAAGGCAAGCCTGCCTTAATTGCATAATTGTAATACACTGGCTTCTAAAAGTTAAGGTACAATATGTTTTTTGAAGCTCGCCAGAAAAAAATGGCAGTCAGATTAAACTTCATAGTTTGTATGAATGACAATAAAAAGTTTTTAAAAAACTTACGCAAAAATTACAGCTACCACTTTTATTTTGTAAAACAGAATACGTATTTGTGAATGAGAGAAAAATATGAAATTACGAAGCTTTCGTAATTTCGCATGTAAGTTTTGTTGTATTTCAACTATTGCAGTCAGTTTTGTTCACAACAGCCAGTAGAGTCTAGAAATGTCTAGAAGTCCTTTGTCCAATTCATTAAGGTGGTAATCAGCAGGATAAACAGAAATTGGGTTGTCATAGGCTGACACTGTTAGATGGCTCAATTTGTCTCGCTGTCGTCCAGTGACTCTGTGATCAGTATTAACCAGAAGATTCTGTTTCCAGAAGACATGTTCCAGGCCACCCTAGTGTTACAATACCTGCAGAAGACCGGTTTCTAGCTCTTTTGGACCAAAGGAGAAGGTGCACTACTGTGCTGCAACTCATTGCAGACCACTTTGCATCATCAGGGAGAAGAATCTCCGCTACTGTGGTGCAAAAAGGTCTTCACAGTGCAGGTCTCTATGCAAGGCGATCGGTTGTGTGTGTCCCCCTCAATAGACGACAGAGAAGGGCCTACTTTTGTTGGGCAAGAAAACATGTTTCCTTGACCAGGCAACAGTGGGCTTCTGTACTCTTCACAGACGAGTCCAGATTCACACTGTTAAGACTGACTGCTTCTCCTTATATAAAATTTTATGCCATTTTTACTCTAAAGTACCCTATAGTAGCATATAGGCTCACTTCTGCCAAATTTTTAAATGGAAAAGCAAACCTATTGTGAAATTACCTGTGATCTGTCTTAGATTTTGTTTTTAGCTACTATTCATGAATAATGTGGAACACTGTATGAAAATTTCAATAAAGCACATCTCTGTCCTTTTTTATGCTTCAATTCATATTCATTTCAAGAAAAAATACCTGAAGGGGGAGGGGGGGAGGCTGTCTCAAACAACTGCTCTGTTTACATTTTCAACAATCAGAATATTTTTTTCTAATCATTATTGACATTCTGAAATCTGCAGTAAAGTTAAAGGATCTAGCCGGATAAGCATAGCGAAATGACCCCCATGGTTGATGTTTGAAATAACATGTGTGGTAATAACCATGAGAATACAACATCGAATATTTTTTTTAACCTTGACCTTGTATTGTCCTTGAGAAAATTGGGAAGTTTGCACCAGTGCTACTATTTTTTAAATGCGTTTTCCTCAAAAGCATAAAAGTAAAAAGAAACCAATGGCAGTTATTGAAGAATATATTAGTTAATTTTCTTTTTTCACATCTTTACACACATTTTAACATACAAAAATAAACAATTTTTAAGAAAATTATTAATTCAGCAATATTATTTTTACATCAGTGAAAAAATTACAGAATAATGATCAATATATGTACTTTTTAACAAAAAAAAAAAAAAAAAAAAAAAAAAAAAATCAGTTAAAATTGAAGATGTTCTTTTTGAGTTATAACAAAAATACTGCTAGTAATTTGCTGAAATATTCCTAATTTTTCCTGTTGTGTTTGCAGAAATACCCTGCTATCACTGGATTGGACAATTCCTGATATTTCCACCAGAGTAGAATTGCAGTATTCCAAAACTGTAGAATGTTTCTGTACATACCACTACCTTTTAGGATTGTTTTATATATATAACTCTTCAGGGGTTTTTTCCGTACTGCACTTTCTTCTTGTGTAATAATTTTAAGCCATTGCCTAGGATTGTACAGGTGAATCTAAGTAGAGACTGGACATATACAAGGTTACCAACTTTTTAGCAATTTCAAACCCTTCCCTCTCTTACAATATCATACTGTCTGGCTGAGACAAGAAAGACCCTGGAACTGGTTTAGGCTCAATCCTATTGCCAGGGTAACTGGTCAGTACTGGTTGACTTTATTTTAGGGAAGTTCGGCACTTTCTTTTCACTCTTTCAATCGGTCATTCGCAGAATTATCATAGCCTTTTCTCTCCTTCCCCTCCTACAGAGAAAGTTCCTTCCCTACAAGTTTTGGAACCTTCGAAAACAGTAAATCTACTCAGTGTTTTTAATGTCTGAGCCAGACAGTACATTATCGTTTTTCCAACTGCCCCCACCTCCCAAAATAATATCATTATCAATTTCCAATTTTTTTCCTTTTTTCTTCCTATTTTTTTTTTCTTTTTTCAATTGTATACATATATAGTTGTGCATTTACTATTTGCATACATTACTAATTTAAATAAAGAGAAGAAATGCTTATTACTTAAACCTATTTAATAATAACCCTTTGTTTCATAATTCACCGAATACTAATATTGCCATTTTGCAATTTTTCTTTGCAAGGAATTAACAGAAATTCTTGTAAAGAAAACATGTTATCAACATTCTTCCTCATCTTTAACTAGTAAAAATAACAATTATCATTTCTAATCTTGCTTCTCTAACAACAAATTATACATGGGAAAAGAATATTAAAGGCAAACGTTGGGTTATTCCATATTTTGGAATGAAATTATTTAATAATCATCAATAGTTTAATGATAATCTTTGACTTTTCATAAAAATAAGAAAACAGATTAAAAAAATTAAGATAAGAGATCTACAGAAAAATTTGTTAATGTAAATTTCGATTTTGATCAAAAATGAGAATGATCTCAAAAGACCCCCCCCCCTTCCTCCCCAACAGATGTCTTACGATATCAATTACCAGACACCTCCTCCCCCCCTCCTAAAGTGAATGTTATACATGTACACGGTACAGTCCCATAGCCTTAGACAAATGTAACCATTTTGTCTGTTTGTTCTTGATATTATTACATGAGAAGGTTGTGCAGTATGCCAAAATTGCATAAAATACACACACATGAAACAACCCTATGGGGCAGTGGTATGCATGGAAACAGTCTATTGTTTTGACATATTGCATATTTTGCCCTAGTGGAAAAGTAAGGAATCAACCAATCCAGTGATAGTAGGGTGTTTCTGGAAACACAACAGCTGGAATATTTCAGCAAATTTTAGCATTATAATTATTATTATAATTCAAAAAACTCATCTTCGATTTTAATTTTTTTTTTTTTTTTTTTTTTTTTTTTTTTGGGTAAATAGTGCATGCTTTGAGTATTCTGTAATTTTTTGGTCTGTGTAAACATAAAACTACTACATTAATAAATTTTTTAAAAATATTTTTGTTTATTTTTGTACATTAAAATTTGTGTAAAAATGTGAACTAATATTTTCTTCAATAACTAGCATTTTTTAATTTTTAATACTTTTTTGAGAATAATCAATTTGAAAAATAGTACTGCCAGCGCATACTTCTCGAATTATCTCAAGGACAGTTCAAGTTCAAAGGCTAAAAACACTTGATATTGTATTCTCATGCTGATCCTTATTACCACACATGTTATTTCAATTATCGGCCATGGGGGGGATTCATTTCTCTAAGCTTATCCAGCTAAACCCTATATTAGCTAGGAAGATTGAAAGCAGCAGAAGTATTTGAAATTTAAATTAAACTAAATTTATAGTTATTTTTAATAAAAATTCTATTGAAACATAAAGTATCTTAGTGTTTTTATTTTATTACAGTAATTTTATTGTTCATGTAAAAAGTGTGATTATTATTATTATTATTTTTTAGAGAGGTATATGTGCTGGAAAAGATGCATTTAATAATGTGTACTGGTATTTGGATGGTAAGTAAAAGCTGGTAAGCATACTTTTTTCTTTAAGTGTATAGCTATTTTTATGTTTTTAATATAATATTAGTTGTAACCACACTTTCATCCACATAAGAATTGAGGAAAGGTCTGGTATTAGAATGAAACATATTAAAAAAATTTTAATTAAAAATATAACCTAAATTTAGTGCAGTATTTGCTTTCATTTTGTGCTTGATATGTAATGAAGTGGTTTTTACAAACTTTATAATTTTATTTTAGTTCAATATTTCTAAATGGTTCAATTTTAAATGTATAATATTTAGAGAAGAAAATATTACACAATTTTTACGAAAAAATAGTGATTGATGCATTTTTTTTTCTTTTTTGAATGAAAACTTAGAACAAGAAATGTTTTTAATAACCTTTTAAAATGGAGCAGATACATTTTAAGACAAATGGAAATTTCTATCATTGTCCAGATTTATTTCAAGTAGATGTAAAATTATCTTAAGGCTGTTCTCGAATCCAAATTGGCTGCTGTCTGTCACATTTTCAAATCATTTTTGTTCACAAACATATTAAAATACTCTTATTAAAAAAATGTGTAATAGAATTGAAGACGTGTGTTTCAAAACTCGCCACATCCAGAAAATCAAATTTTGAGAAATTGCAAAAAATCTCTACCGGGTCATTCCATGTCAAATCAACCAAAAAAATTCAATATTCAACCTGACTATTTCAAATTTCAATGAAACTGCTAGGGATCATTCTCTGTGATGATATAAATTAGAGTATATTTTTATTTTTTGTTTATCGCTTTAAATTTTTATACAATTAATTATTTAAATTTTGAAAAATCATCATTTTTTGACTTGCATAAATATTTACAATTTTGAATTTCTCAAGTTCTATCAAACATAGAAAATTTTGTGACCACTCATTTCAAAGAGGAGTTTATAAGGTTTAATTTGATATGCAAGTCGACTATGTATAATTAAAATAAATAAAATTTAAAATTTTTTAAAATTTAAAATTTGAAAATTTTTAGATAGTCATTTTTAAAAATTTTGAAAAAAATGTATGTTTGTTGTGATATTATAAGCTTTAAATTCTGAAATTTTTAGAGTGGGATCTCAATGGGATCAGGAGTTATGAAATAAAAGCTGAACATTACCATACAAATCATAAATAAATATCAAAATAGACAGAATTAAATTGCTATTTTAATGGTAATTTTTGCTTTTATTTAATAACTTCTGATCCCATTGAGATTCCACTCTAAAAATTTCAGAATTCAAAACTTATAATATTACAACAAACATTGAATTTTTTCAAAATTTTTAAAAATGACTATCTAAAAAATTTTCAAATTTTAAATTTTAAAAAATTAAAAATTGTATTTATTTTAATTATACATAGTCGACTTGCATATTAAATTAAACCTTATAACTCCTTTTTGAAATGAGTGGTCATAAAATTTTCTATGTTTGATAGAACTTGAGAAATTCAAAATTGAAAATATTTATGCAAGTTAAAAAATGATGATATTTTCAAAATTTAAATGATTAATTGTATAAAAATTTAAATCGATAAACAAAAAATAAAAATATGCTTTAATTTATATCATCATAGAGAATGATCCCTAGCAGTTTCATTAAAATCGGAAAGGTCAGGTTGAGTCACTGGTTGATTTGGCATGGAATGACCCTAACCGTATATACTCATC
Source organism: Maratus speculifer (assembly GCA_964019185.1). NCBI lineage: Eukaryota > Metazoa > Arthropoda > Arachnida > Araneae > Salticidae > Maratus > Maratus speculifer. The sequence continues at coordinate 236,691,540 of OZ025293.1, read as the reverse complement.
TGTATGTCAATCCCCTAACTTATGTTGTTAAAAATAAGGGAAAATTCAAAACCCTTGTATAAGTCAACCCCCTCCCCTCCAAAAAAAGAAAAAAAAATGTCCTTTTTTTTCTAATTTTTTTGTGTGAGTAAAATCATTTATATAAACAAGAAAAACAGAATTTCTACATAACAAGTGCTGCCATTGAAAAAGAAAAACTTGCATAAACGCCATTGGCTGAAAAATACTGAACACATGTCGAATGCTATGACATCAAACTTCCAATCAACTGCAGTGAGTAGCGAAATAACCAGTGATCTGACAATCACAGTTCAGGAGCATTATGAAGTAGTGTATTTTGAAGTATGTGCATGCTGGCAGCGAGAAGTAATGGTTCTCCAATGTAGTTTGCTGTTGACTTTGCAGAAGATAAAAATAAAAGTATGTCATGTTACCTATTTTAAAGTTACTTTAACATTAACTTCTATCTATATTTTAAGTCAACATGATGACAGTATTTTAGTATTGAAAATGTGTTCTTGACATAAATCACATACTTTTTTTTTTTTTTTTGATAGGAGGAAGGATAAATTATTTTTTTTACAAATAAACTAAAAATGATCTGAAATTCAGAATCGTCAAGGTCCAGAGGTTTTAGGATTTTGTACTGTACATGAGGTGCTGCACCATTAATTCGCTTACAAAGTGTTTTCCGATTTTTTTTTTTTTTTTTTTTTTTTTTTTTTTTTTTTTTTTTTTTAGGCCTCACATGCAAGTCGATTCCTCCACTTTAAAGTTCCTTTTTTGTCCAAAAGTTCTTGACTTATATGCCAGTATATCTTTTAACTGTGACCCCGTGTTTTGAATACCTTTAATTTTTTTATATTTATAACTAATTGCTCTATGATACTATTGTATTAAGTTGGAAAATCTACTTTAATTAATTTAGTTAATTAATTAGAAAAATTTTGAGATGAGAAGAGTTTTTTTTTATAGCCACACTAAATATAAGAAGTACTTTGTTGAAAAACTTAGATTTTTATTGCCAATCTAATGATAGGAAATTTTGATATCAATTTCTTTAAGAAATACATCGTTCATCATACTTGCTGAAAGAAATTAAGTCTCTACAGTGATGTCACTGGACTTGAAAAATTCTGAGCTCCCGGGATCCAGAACTTCTGAAATTTTTTTTTTATATATATATATATATATATAAAAGTGGGTTTCCAGTAAAAATGTCATATTTTTAGACACAAAAAAATTGAACTTATTCATTTGGAAAAGAAACATTAAATACATGAATTATTATTTTAATAGTAATTAATGAATAATTAAAACCAATATTATTTGTTTTAATCTATTAAGAGAAATTTTCTTTACTTAAAAAAAAAGATATGCATGATACAGATTTAAATATAAAATAATGCTTATTTGAGTGTAGAAGATAAGAAGTATCACTATTGTTCGCATTTCTTTTAAAAAGGGATAAGACAGATTCATTAAAAAATACATTTTTGCTTAAAGAATACTTTTGTTGAGTAAAGGGGTACTTTTTGTTTAGTGAATGGATGCTTTCAAGAGTCACATTCATTCAGAAAGATTTGGAGCAGCAAAAAAAACAATTTTGAAGCAGGAAAATTAGTTTCTGGAACAGAAAAATCCACTCCTGCCAATAACTTATCTTTTTTGTATGTGTGTGTGCCTGGGTTGGCATTTTTGTCAAGACAGTGGCAAAAACTGGAAAAAACAACAGCAAAATTGGAAAAATTCTTATTTGTATTTAATGTATAATAAAATCTATAAGCTAATAAGGATAATAATAATATAAACAATTGAATTTAATAACATTTTTTTTCTTTTTTTTTCTTAACTTACTAATTAATAGATAAAATTAAATATATTTGCATATTTTAAATCTTTTATAGAGTAAGTGGGATTCAGTCTAACAATTAGGAATTAAAGAATTAGTTGTTTAATTGATTTTCTTAAGTAAAGTCATCAGCCATTAATATTTTTTTATTTAACAAAAGGTTTTGTATAACTTTGCTACTTTTGTTTTATCCAATGAATCTTAAAAATATGTAAATATTTAAGTCTTTGGTACTAATTTATAATTATCTGATGAAACTATTCTTTTGCAGAAAAAAAAGTAATTAAATTGAAAATTATATATGGAAAAAAAACTCTTATGTCTTGTTCAGAAACTTTTTATATAATTTTGTTATAAAAGTTAATCTTCTTTCATAAAATGCATAATTACACTTATGTACTGTTTACTGTATCTATTTTCCAATCTATGTGATGCGAGATGCAACTTCATAAATCTATTTTTTCAAAAATATCTTTAGCAGTAGTTAGTCTATTAAGAGGCCACTCGACTCTCTCAAAAAAAAAAACCCAGATGATAATGTTAAGTCTATGGAGGCATTATTTTCAAATATCTTGCTCGCCCCACCAGTGGCTGAGAGGTATGGACCTCTCAACTGGTAGACGGCAGGTGCTGGGTTCGAACCCAATCGCGGCTGTCGGCCTAACCGTTCGGAGTTTTCGTGGTTTTCTTCGAACCTTGCGTAAATACGGGTTAGGTTCCCTTAGAAAGACCCCCACGAAGGGCACTCTCCCCTTGGTCCTATATCCCTAGCGTAGATAATTGGACAACAAATAAACCAAACCAACCAAATATCTTGCTCAAATTTTAATATTTTTACATGATTTTTTTTTTGCATATGATAGCTTATTACAATCTGCAACCAGGTACCAGGCTAGTTTTTACTTTTTCAATTTTGGTTTCAAATTTAAAAAAAAAAAAAGTTATAACTTTTGGAACCAGTTAGAACCAATTCTGAAATTGAAACTGTCATAATATAAAAAAATATAACCAAAATCGAAAAAATAAAAACTAGCAATAAAACTGTACATCATCCTCAGCTATCCTATGCAAAAAAAATCATGTAAAAGTGTTAAAATTTGCGCGAGATATTTGAAAATAATGCCCCCATAGACTTTAACATTATCATCCAGGTCTTTTTGAACAAGTCAAGTGGCCTCTTAAGAGTTCAAAAATAAAATTAGAATATCAATTTTCTTTTTCTTTCATGTACAGTCAAACCTTGTTAACATGAACACTCTTAATGTGAATTACTTTTAACATGAATTGTTTACCCAGTCACCTATAAAGACAAATACAAAGATTTGATACTGATAACATGTATTACTGTTAACATGAACAAAATTTTGATTCCCCTTGAGGTGCATGTTAACGAGGTTAGACTATATAATTTTGCCTCTTTTTCTTGGAAATAAAATAAACGAACAGCCTATTTTCACCACCCCTTTGGCAAAACCCTATTTTTGCCAGGATGGATGTAACCAGGTTTTTTCCACCTATGGCAAAAACTTGCCAACCCTGATGTGTGCCTTTTTTGTGAATTTTTATGTTTTTTTTTCATGATGTTTTGACGAAATTTGCCTGCTTTTCCCAATCTTTTGAGAAAATTCATCATTTTTTTTGCAATCTTATGACGAAATCTGCTTTTTTTTTTTTTTTTTTTGCTATCTTTTGACAAAACTTGCCTTTTTTCAGGAATTTTTTTTTTAACAAAATGCGACTTTTTTTCTCGAATCTTTTGACGAAACTTGACGTTTTATCGCGATGTTTTGATGAAATTTGTCGTTTTTTTAGTGATTTTTTGATGAAATCCAGCGTTTTATCGCGATTTTTTGATGAAAGTTGCCTTTTTTGCTATATTTTGAAGATATTGTCATTTTCTTGGGTTTGTTTTGATGAAATTTGCCTTTTTTTCCCAAATGTTTTGACAAATATGCCGTTTATCGGGATTTTTTGAAGAAATTAGTCATTTTTTTATGCGATCTTTTAATGAAATTTCCCTTTTTTCGCTATTTTTTGATGAAATTAGCATTTTTTCCTGCCATCTCTTAATGAATTTTGGGCATTTTCCGCAATCTCTTGGTTAAATCTATTGTTTTTGTTCAGGATTTTTTTGACAAAATTTGCCGTTTTACCACGATTTGGGGACAATAATTTGCTTTTTTTTTTCACGAATACTTTGATGAATTTTACCATTTTATTACAATTTTTTGACAAAATTAGTCATTTTTTTCATGAGTTTTTGGAAAAATTTGTAATTTTTTTTCATGATTTTGTGAATAAAATAGTTGTTTTTTTTTTTTTTGTTTTTTTTATATATATAGTTTGTTGTTTTTGCAATTCTTTATCGAAATTTGCATTTATTCCCCCCGAGCTTTTGACGAAATTCAGTCTTTTTTCGTGATATTATTTTGACAAAAATTATGCGTCCCACAGGACACATAAAAGCTATTTTTTGCATTACTTATGCACTATAGTGTGTCTGTGGCATCGCTAAATTCTATTTTTAGTCTTTGTACCAACAACTGTTTTAAACCGTTAACCAACAACTATTTTTAACCGTTATTTTTTTTAATCTAATTAAATGCTTGCAAAAGCTTAGATTTAAAAGCACAAAATAAACTGTGATCAGGAGTACAAATTTAAACTCCCCCCCCCCCCCTCCCCTCGAACGCAGTTCAATTTTGCGCTACTTAATTACTCTCAACGATTCAGATTTTGAGCTCAAAATTTAATTCTAAGCTTTTACAAGCATTTAATGAGATTAAAAAAATAACGGTTAATAATAGTTGTACATTACTCCAAAGTCTAAGGCACCCTCAATCTGCATTTTTTGAAATTTATCTTTAAAATTTATTTTCAAGAAAATACTGATTTAAAGAGAGTTTTTACAAAAACCGCAAACGAATCAACCAATTTTTCCATTTTTTTTTTAATCATTTCAAATTTGAACTTACTCCCCCTCCCCCCCCCCCCCCCCCCTGAACATAGTTCAATTTTACACTACTTAACCATTCCAAACTATTCAGATTTTGAGCACAAAAATTAAGTATAAGCATTTGCAAGCATTTATTGAGATTAAAAAAAATAACTGAAAAAAAATAGTTGTACGTTAATCCAAAGTCTAAGGTGCCCTCTATCGGCATTTTTTTTAAAAATTTATCTTTAAAATTTATTTTTAAGAAAACTTAGAGACTTAAAGTGTAGTTTTAGCAAAAACTGCAAACGAATCTATCAATTTTTCCATTTTTTATAATCATTTGAAATTTGAACCTCTGAACATAGTTCAGTATGCGCTGTTTAATCACTCCCAACTATTCAGATTTCAATCTCAAAATTAAAGTTTAAGTCTAAGCTTCCGAAAAATTTTAATGAGATGCAAAATATAACTGCAAAAAATACGCTGCTCAAAACAATTAAAGGATATTGCAGTTTTAGGTGGATTTTGTATCTGGGAAACTTTTTAGCTGACTGATACATGGTTGACAGACATAGTAGGTTATATAAGAATAAATTACACATGTTTGGCAGAAAAAAATGCATTTTATTGCGCATTTGTGTACAAAAGGAATAAAACACAATTTGTGCATATGAGAAAAAAAGAATAAGAAAAGGTGTTTTCTTCAAAGAAAATCATTTTCAGTAGGGGTTATGGTTTCCACGGGAGGCCAGCAACGTTGAACACCTTAGAGGCATGGACTCAATGAGGCTATTAATGACGAATTGGGGTATTCTGCCCCACTCTTCCAGAAGAGCTCTTTCCAGTTCTTGGAGAGTTTGTGGGGGTTGTTGGCGGCCAGAAACTCGTCTTCCTAGAGCGTCCCAAATGTGCTCGATTGGATTCATATCAGGAGAACACGCTGGCCATTGCATTCGAACGATTCCTTCCTCAAAAAGGAAATCCTCCACCAGGTTTGCACGATGTGGCCTGCAGTTATCGTCCATTAAAATGAAGTTATCTCCGATTGCTGCAGCGTAAGGGACTACAATAGGTCTGAGGATCTCATCCCTATATTGGCGACCAGTCAGAGCTCCATCTCGAATGATGTAGAGGTCAGTGCGCCCGTCAATGGAGATGCCACCATACACCAACACTCCGCCACCACCAAATCTGGCACTTTCGTGCACGAACGCAGGATTATTCCTACTGCCAAGTCCCTCCAGATGAAAATACGCCTATTATCCAGATGCACAGAAAAACGAACTTGTCAGAAAACAGAATATTGCTCCATTCATTTCTTCTCCAGTTGACATGCTTGGTTGCCCACTCCCTGCAGTCGCGACGATGCCTTCATGTTAATCTAACACATACCATCGGTCGGCGAGCATATAGACCTACAGCATGGAGCCAGTTTCGGACAGTCTGAGTTGAAATCATGGTGCCTGTAGCCGAGCGAAGGTATTGTTGGAGAAGAGTAGCATTCATGTTTCGGTGTCTCCGAGCTGTTAACGCTAAATACCGATCTTCATTGGGCATTGTTGCCCGTCTATGACCTTGTCCTGGTCTTTGGCCTGCACATCCACTCTCCAAAAAACGGTTCCAGATCCTGGAAATGACACTTTGTGACACTCCAATGGCTTGCGCTACTTCGGCTTGAGTTTGGCCCCCTTCTAACCTACCAACTATTCTCCAAGCTTCTGAATCTGTCAAATGACTTCGCTGAGACATCGTACTCATCAAAACAAATCAATCACTGAATGCCGATCATCCTTGTCTTCATTCTCTTTTATCCAGTTGAAAGTCAAATTTCATTCGCTGCCGCTGTAGCGACGTTTTTGACGTCGAACTCAAAATTTGCATGCTCCATAGTTTGAAAACCAGAAAAATTTGCATTTGTGATTCTCTTCTTCTATTTTCGCCAAAAAAATTTCGTTTATATCTTTATTTTATATAAAACTTCAAATATCCTTTAATTGTTTTGAGCAGTGTAGTTGTTCATTACTGCAAAGTATATAGCACCCTCTATTGGCATTTTTTATCTTTATAATTTATTTTCAAGAAAATTCTGACATAAAGAATACTTTTTGTGAAAACCACAAATCAATCGACCAATTTTTCCGTTTTTTTTAATGTTTATTTGAAATTTTAGGCCCTAATCTTTAATGGTGCCTATCTCCTTTGGAAAACGTTTGGGACCCCTGGTTTCCCTTTTAATATTGTTTGTCTTGATCTGTACTATTGCCTCTTAAAGCCCAAGAGTTTAGATACACCCTGTATATTCATATATATATAATTTATTTGCAAAATATATATAAAAAAAGAATAAAATAAGCAATATATTGAATTTTATATCTGGAATATCATTGTGATCCTCCCCAACCATTTCCTCTAGTTCTGGTGCCTCAGAAATTATATTTTTTATAGAAAATAAGCACTTCAATTTCTGACCAGTTTTCACCAAAATAAATTTTTAACAATGTGTGGACATCCTTATGTTTCTCTTTCTTCACAGGGACCCTCCTTCCCCTTCATTTTAAGGAGAAAGTCCAGTTTTTAGATGCCTCTAGCGCAACATTTGCACTCTGAATTTTGCTATTCCAAGATATAGGTGAAAACTGGGAAATTCGATTAGTAGCCAGTGGCCAGTAGACCCAGTTTCATTAATGGCCACTTTTTAAAAGTTAGTAACCACTTTTTAAATATAGGTCAATTTTTTTTTTTTTTTTTTTTTTTTTTTTTATTTATTTAGTGGCTAGTGAGTAACAAAGTTACAAATATTTGGTTAAAATTAAAACTGTCATTCCACTGAATGGAAAAATATGAATTAGTAATTAATACTGCAGATAAAATTATAAGTGATAAACTATATTTAAATATATATTAATACATTGTACAAAACAAACAAGGAAATTAAGTTTCTAAATTTTAAATATTTTAAATAAAAAATAATTTCACAACTTTCTCGGATATTTTATTTTTACTTAAAACTTAGTAGGATCTAATATCATCAAGATGGCAGGTGGTAATTATTAAGTTTGATGAGTGTACAGATAAATATAAATATTCTTTGTTTTGGCTGAGATTTCAAAACTCTGGATGTTTATTAAGATAATTGGAAAATGTCAATGTGTTGGTAAGGTGATGAAGTCTGCTTGGTGGCAGTAAAGTCAGATGCTAAATTTGTCCTATATTTTTAAAGTATATGAATATAGGCTATAATGTTTCAATCTTTCTTGACACCTTCATAAACTTTAATCATAAAAAAAAAAAAATGTACCAGCCAACTATTACTGGTACAATTAGTGTGCATGTGGCAAGAGCGAAAGATATAATATACGTCAAAGCCTTAAAATCTCCTTGCATCCAGAGGTAAAAATGGTATAATTTATTTAAAATGCACGTGGAATTAAAATTGATGACAATATTTTGTAGGAAAAAACTATTCCTTGAAAACATAATTCAAATAAAGAGGTCATGGTAAAAAGCCAAAATATAGAAAATACAACAAAATTGCTAAGTCTGCTTGCATCCGATAGAAAGAAAGAGTTAACCAATTCACTAATTAGATGTAAACAAAGTTGAGATGCATATATCCATGAAAAAAAGCTGTATTTCACAAAACAAATTAATAAGATTTTTTAATCACTGAGTGGCGACTATGGTGGCGATTGATTATCGATTTTTAATCGCCCCTTGACAGTTTTAATCACCACATGGCGAGTGGCGAACTAATCTATCACAATACACTTCCAGAAATTTGAAGATGTTCATGGTCCATAGTCTTTATATAGTACTTTATGGTAATGCCTTTATAAACGCCCTGAGCTGAGGAAAAATACAAATTTAAAAAAAAAAAACTAGGTAAAATTTTTAGTTTTCTCAATGTTTTATGGGAATTTTTTTTTTTAAGTAGGTATTTGTGGTGTAAACTTCAAACTATACTTATCTTAAGCAGTTTTGTCTTTTCTTAAATAAAAATGTTAGTGGCAACATCATACATCCTACATTGTGAGAGTTGAACTCTCCAGTCGCTTTTGTCAGTGCACTTAGACACTTAGAAAGAGCTGAAAATTGTCTTCGATTTATGCCTGAGAATAAAAGTTAAATCTTCCAACACTGTCTGACAGCAAAAAATGTTGAAAGTTATTCTCCATTTTGAACTTGCATTCTAATCTTCTCTTGCGTACTAACTGATGTTTGGAGTTTCTTTTTCACTTATTTCTCCTTCCCTCACAAAATGCAAGAGTTGATCTACTGTCCATTATACTGAAGATACAAGGTAAAACTTATTTAATAAATTTATATGAATGGAACTGGTAAAAATTTTTAATGAAAATAGCAACTAGTTGCAGAGAAATGATGGAAAATCATTTTTCTGATAGTACTGATAAGCTAGACGTTGTCGAAAATGTGTGTAAATTAAAATAAAATGTAGATGTTGCTGCAAGTTTTGGCACTTCCCATTTGTGAAGCGAAGTGAAATCACTTAGATATATTTTGTGTGTGAACCACCGTATGTGTGTGAAAATGTGAGCTTAAAAATGAAGCTTAAAAATTTTATGTTCTACCTATAAAATGTAGGAGAGATCTTTAAAATATCTTGGAATATGATGTCAAGAATAAGAATAAAAAGTGTTCACCATTTGATTGCGGCTTAATGAAAATAAAATATCATCAGAACATTTAATGTATCGGGCTTGGCGCGAATCCAGAAGGATTACGACAGACATCATTGGTCTATGTTTACACCTAAGGATAAAGCTAATTTTGTACCCAATTGCCTAGTGGATAAGGCAAGTTTTGAAACCAAATCAATATTTTAAAAACTCAAAAATAATGGATAAAATATATTTTTTAAAGATTATAGTGTTTTTTCAGTGCAGGTTTACCAATAGAATAAACAAATAGATAAATTACAAAGGATTATGATTGTATCCCATCATCAGAGAAGTGTAGTTTACTTTAATTTCATGTGAATTATCTAAGAAAGAATGAATCTGTCTTTCTGTATCTTGTGTTACATGAAATAAGCTTTGCAGTTTCAGTTATTATAGAATAGTGCAACTGTAAATAAACACAATCAAAATATGCTGATCACAAAGAGAGACTTATTTTCCAACCATGCCTTTATAAGAGCAGTATTCTAAGAAGTGCATTGTTGTCTCAGATTTTAACTGCATATAAAAAAAAAACTCGGTATGTGTCGAACTCAAAATGTGTCATGCACTATTAATTATACAATATAACTCTATGCTTTGTCTACCCTCTAATATTATTATTTTATATATATATATATATATATGTATATATTTTACTGATAAACTTTATAAACACAATTTATATCTTTAATTTTAGATCTGAGACTATACCGTGAATTTTCACCTAAGAAACAGAATAAGAAAGATTGGGAGTGTGTTTGTGTTACTCTTTCTGATTGGTGTTCATTTATAAAACAGTTTCGCAAGACTTCTAATGTTCAAGAAAAAGAGCTGTACTCTTATTTGAATTGTGAATTGTTCCCTTATGTTGAATTTCAGCTTTCGGTAAGTTTACTTGTGCCTGTATTTTTATAATTATTATTAGATTGCTTGTGAGGACCTAGATCTAATCACTTTTTCATGAAATATTGAATAATTAAATTTTTAAAAAGTAAAGTTTTATTTCTGTTGTATCATGTGCCTACTTTCTTCAGAACTTTAAGCCATCTTTCTGGCAATATTAAATTTTTGCTTATGTAAAACTGAACTAGTTTAGAGGATAAAAAACTCTAAATGATTTTTTTTTCTTAACCCTTTTCAGTCCATTTTTTAAGAAAAAATTTCTATTACGTTAATAATATTAACACAAGCTATCCAAATAAATTAATTAGAGTTTAATGAGTATTTCTTTGACTAAACAGAGGTCAGAGTTGTCCTATATTTCCTATATTTATAAAATAACCTTTAAAAATGTCCTATATTGTCCTATATTTTTCTAATTGTCCTTTATTTCCTACATTTCTCTACTTTTTCATATATTTGGTATTAAAATCATCGCTTGTTTTCACATGCATCACTTTCCTCACTGAGTTAGTCTAACGTTCAATGTGGTTGGTTCTGTGTTTCATATTATTTTAGTTTCTCTTACCGTGTATTCAGCTGCAATACATCATTTTTATTTATTTTATTTTTTAATGTAGAAAAGGCATATTTATAGCATTACATTAATGCAATGTCACAATGTGAACATAGATTGATGAAATTCTGTAATGATTGGATAGATCAGATTGACGAGCATGGAAAAAAATTGTTGAATGGTGTGTGAAGGGTAAAGATCATTACCATGTCCGGTTTCCATCAGTAACAGTGGTTATTTGCAGTTAATGCAGTATCCCAAAAAACGAAGCACAAAGATAATTCAGAAAAACAAAGTGATTAGCTTCAGTCTCGCTTTGTGCATTTTGCTGGCAGAAAAAGCTTAAGTTTAAATATCAAAAAAAAAAAAGTGGATTGAGTACTTGGATTTTAAATGAAGGAGATAAGATCTATCGTTCAAAGATTCTGTGGATAATTCACATGGCCCTAATTAATTATTTATTTCAATCATCAGATGGAATGCAAAATTATTTTTAAAATGTTTGCAGTTTCCTCTTTACCACAAAGTTTACAGTTAAATTCAAAGAAAGTGCCATGAGCCATTGCCATATATCATGGCCTTGACTCATATATTTTAAAACAAATCACTGTCAGTGATGATTTCAATAAAGAATCCTCCTTTTGTCACTCTCATGTATGATGAGATATTAAATAACCAGAACTTAAAACAATTAAACATTTTTGCTTGGTATTGGAGTGAAGAAATTGGTGGTACAGTAGAGACCTATTATCCGAAGGACCCAAAATCCAGAAAGGGAAAAAGTATTCAAAAATTTTGTAAATTTTAACTAAAATTTTGTAATTTCTGAAATTTTTTAAAAAATTTAAAGATTAATTTTTTTATAACATTGTTTCAATGTGCAACTACTAAAATGAATTATTTAAGGGGGGTGGGGGGGGATGGATTCTTCCCGCTCCCAAAATTAGGAAAAAAGGTCTTTTTATCAAATTTTAATTTAAAATTAGTTTATAATGATTCGTTATTTTTAAATATTTTCAGATATTTTGCCCCTTTTTTTGAAAAAAAATATTATGGCTACACCACTGTATTATTTGAATACACATATTATAGGAGTTATGTTTATTTTCTTGTATCCTCTCTTCCTTCTCAGACATTCCAAACCATCTGTCTGCTTACAGTTTCTAGTTTTTTTTTTTTTTTCTGATGGATTTTGGCAAAATGGTTAAAAATTGTCATGGAAAAAGTTTACCAGCATGCTCAACAAGTGAAATTATTTACGAAATAAGATTTATTAAAAACGATATTCAAAAATTTTTTATTTAAATTATGTAGCTGTAAAAAAAAAAGGGGGGGGTAGAACTTATAGATAAAATATTTGTTACCTCTTTCATTTTTTTAAATCATTATCATTGAATAATCCAGTAATTTTTATTTACATAATTTAAAAACTTTCAAAACATAAGTTTTATTTATATACTTAGATGGGATTGTTTTAATTTTGTCAATTTTATGTTTTTATTAAATTCCAGATTTTGGGGGTAGGGGGTGGGGTTCCAAATTTCAGAAGGACCAGAAATCCAGAAAATTCCAAAATCCGAAGAGCCCTCGGTCCCACAGATTCCAGATAATAGGTCCTCTACTGTATTACGGAAAAATATATTGAAAGTGAGTTTTTTGATCATTTAACTGCAAAATGAATGTAATGAAAGCCTTTAAATTGTGTCTAAATCATTTGCTCATCTTTGGGTCAAATGGTCCTGATGTAAATAAATCAACTTTTAAAATTTCGGATAGAGAAGTACAATTTATGAGAAAATTTGGCATAGTGTTGGAACCTTTAATTTACACATTGTTGATTGTTCACAATGCATTGACAAGGGTATCTATCAGGATCACATGTGAGATGTGAGCCTTTCTCAAACATAACAGATTTCCTTGAAATCTGATTTTATAAGAATCTGTGATTATCAAAGATTTTCTTGAAATCTAACATTGTTGGTTTGGAAAATTTCCATTATACCAAGATTTAAGAATAACAATGGAAAAATTAATTTTATACATATTTTTTAAATTTTGTATCTTGATTTACTATCATTAATTAGTGAAATATTGTAAACTAACATAGATTATGTTTTAAAAATGTATTTTATAGCAGTATATATCCAATAGCGTTATTTTCTAAATGTTCTATATATGTCCTATATTTTTCACAAAAAATATCCTATATTTTATGAATTGGTCACTCCTACCCCTGTCTAAAACATAAGTAAATGTTGTTGTTTTGCATACTATTCAATTCATATACATATGACAATAGGTTAAGGAAGAGGGTTCGGAGATGTTCTAGAAAATATATTGCAACAAGATTTAATCGATATTGCAAACTTCTAATACATGTTTCTTTCAGGAAAGCAACCTTTTATTAACATTTAAAGAGTGAAATATATGTTTAAAATAAAAGAATTGCAGACTGTGCAAAGAGAATTAAGCAATTTTTTATTATTATTAATCAATATTACTAAATGCCTAAACATAAATGAAGTTATATAGTAAATGCATAGACACATTACTACTAACATTCCTGCAAGTAAACAGTAGCAAAAGTATTTGTTTAAACAAAATAATATTCAATTAAAAGATGTTTATTAATAATAATACACCAATTAAAGTACTTTGAATGGGATAAAATAAATGAAAATTAGGTGCAAAATCTAAAAATATAGCTGAATGCACAAACATTGTTACAAAAAATTTTAGAACTAACAAGGAGATGGCAAGGGTGTGTGGTATCCAAATCAAAGTAAGTTTTTTTGTGTAAATAGTACTTAGTAAGAGAACTCATGTGACTAAGCCGTAGCATGCAATACTTAGTAATTATTGAGAAAAAAAAATTTAACTTCATTTTTTTAAAAATGTGTGTTTATTTTGAACAGTTGTCTTTTGTTACTTGTGTGATATGCAATGTACCCTTTTTTTTTTTTAGCAAACTGATAACCAATGAAAATATCATGACTTCCTTTTTACCTACAGATCCTATTCTTGAATCATCTTTGTGCAGTGATAAGTCAAAATTGTTATTGAAAAATGCAGTAGCATATTGTGAAGGTCTCCTTACTGAAAATAATTTAATTGCATCAAACTCTTCATCTGTTACACTTGACGATGCAATGATAAGACTGTATGTTAATACTTTAGAAACATTAAATGAAAAGGAATTTTCCAAGATGAAGAATTAATACATATTAATGAAGAATGTGAAAAAGGCATTTTTGAGATGGTAAATGAGGATTCATCACCAGAATAATACAAGCCTGAGTATAAAAAAAAAGTAAACCTAATGACTACATTTCACTGAATTATAAAACAAACATTATTAACATTGCTGAGAACATCCTGCTTAAAATTTGTCACCCAATGTTCTGCGGCTTTGAAATCAAAATCTTCAAATTGTGCAGCAGCAGCCAATGTCCATTGTTATTAGTTTCTCCTTATGACTTGTTGGTAGTTTTGTCTCACTTCAATGAAATGTTCATAAGTCCATGAGTCAATTATAGTATATTTATCAAAGATAGTTCCTATTTTTTTAACATTTTCCTTCCACTTCAAAACATGCTCTTCTTCTTCTCTTTTTTTTTCAAATGTCTGGAGCCATTTTTTTATTGAGCTGCCAAGCTCCATGTAGGATGTGCCTCGGCAATGTTAATAACATTTGTTTATCCAATGAATTGTAATCATTAGGTTTACTTTTTTATACTCAGGTTCATATTGTTCTGATGAGGAATCATCATGTACCATCTCACAAATCACTTTTCCATATTCTTCATTAATATGTATTAATTCATCTTGGAAAAATTCCTGTTTTTTTTTTTTCCAAAGTTTTTATTTCCAAAGTCTTGTTATACAGTTCTTCAACCATTGCATCTTCAAATATAGTAGATGAAGAGTTTGATGGAATTAAATTATTTTTGATAAGAAGAACTTAATAATATACTACTGCATTTTTCAATTATAATTTTGACTTATCACTGCACAAAGATGATTCAGGAATAGGATCTGTATGTAAAGAGGAGCCAGAAAAATCTTCGCTGGTCACCATTTTGCTTTTAAAAAAAGTTATATTATAGATCACACAAATAACAAAACCATAAAAAATGAAGTTTAAATTTTTTTTCCTCAATAACTACTAAGTATTGCATGCTATGGCTTGTCATACGATCTCTATTGGTTAGTTCTATTTACACAAAAAACTTAATTGGATTTGTATACCCCACACCCTTGCCATCTCCTTGTTAATGAAAAAAAATTCTTCTCGCTTTATTTCTTTTATATTACTTGTACAAATTCTGTAAGTATTGCAGGGTAATAATTAAATCAACTATTTTGTAAGTTGATCAATTGATTTTGTTGTAAGAGATCAAATTGTGTTATTAAAGATTTTGCAGTCAATCAATTAATTTGTTACATTTTGCTAATTTGAGATGTAGATTAGTTTATCGTATCTCAAAAATTTTAGATTTATGTTATTTTATTTTTCTAAATGATTTAATTAGTAATTATTCTTCTATCTAGACATTTTTATTGCATTTGCCAATGCCATAACGTTTTTAGATTCAGAATGCTATTTTTCAAATGTGTTGTACTTTTATTTTTATGTAGAATGAACATTATCATTACTACATTTATACAATATAATGACTATTATTTTTACATGTTTTCAGAAGAAAGGCAAAAAACTGAAAAAAAATAAGCAAGAAAATAACAGATATTTGATTGATCGAGAGCAAGAGGACTTGGAGGTCATGCTGGAAAAGAAAAATTTTTTAGACTGTAACAATAGTTCTCTTAAAAATGATGTAAATGGAACAGGTACACTTAATCATGAAAAACATAATGGCTCAACAACATCTGTTGATTCTGCTGAAAATGATATTACAAACTTCCTTGTAAAAACAGAAGATAATACTAGAAATTCTAATATGAACCTCTGTGATGGTCACTTAAGCATTGGTGACACTATCTGTTCAATAAGCAACAGTCTTAGCTCTACCATGGACATAAAAACTAGTTCAGTGTCAAATGTGTGTTCTAGTTCATGTGCTACTACTTGTGGCAACTCGCAAGATGCTTGTGCTGTAACAAACAGTGTAAGTGCTGCTAATTGTATAAGTGCAGTAAATTGTAACACTACTCCTGTTTCTGCTTCGACTCCAATTTTACCTTCTGGGGAAGGCTTACAAGATGGTAAGTATTTTGCCATACAAACTTATATCAGTAATGTTGTGAATCCAAACAGAAATCAGATTCTTAACTTTTTTATGTATAACTTCTTAAACAATTTTATTATCTTCTTATAACTCCCCTAATTATTTAGAAGTGGCAGAGTTCCAACTTAGTGAAAAAGTATCCAGGTTAGGAATCAAATCATAAATCTCTGGCTTAAATTATCAAAGCACTACCTATTAAGGTACCTAGAACTACAAAAGACTGACATGTTTCCCTCAGAAATTTTTTTTGGCAATATCGTCTGGTCTGTCATGCAGATAGTTCAACAAAATAATAATGGAATCGTATTAAACAATGAATATAGATACACTTTGTTTTTTACGCTGTCAAAATTTTTGGTAAAGGTATGCAAATTGATATACAGGGTGGTCATAAAAAAACTTTGCCGATATATGCAACTCTAGTGGCCAGTCCGTTCAACCGATTGAGGTGAAATTTCAGATATAGCTATTCAGAGGTATGAGCTCGAGATTCTGTGAACTGCAACAAAATGGCGCTCACAGTTACGGTTATAATTACAGAAACTCGAAATTTTCCAATGGCAACATCCATTTTTTTTCATCGCAAAATGCTCAGCGCATGCAAAAACCCTAAAGAACGTTTGAACCGTATGTGTATCGCAAGAACGTTATGCACGCACAAAAAACTGTTCTGCAAATCCACCCCACCCCCCACCCCCCATAAAAAAAACATGACTGTGACACAAGGAGTAAGTTTGCATATGTCACAGAATCAGTACACTAATCTCTGATTAGATCACAGATCAGAGAAAAGAAAACTTTTATTTTGATTACATATTTTCCACATGGGTGCCATCACAGGCAATTACACATTGCATGGTGGCGACTGTGGACAATACAGCCGAACTTTGCATCGCATGAGGGATGTTTGCAATCTCACTTCTGATAGAATCTTTTAAATCCGGCAAAGTTTGCGGATTGCACATGTATACTCTAAATTTTAGATATCCTCAGAATCTGAAATCCATAGGAGTGAGGTCGGGGGATCGCAGAGGCCATTGACGTTACCAGTTAAGGTGAAATGTGCCGCGCCCGTTCATTACATGCGAAGAGGTCGATCGTTATCTCCATCATATTGGATAAAAAATTCATTAACAAAGTCTATATGTTGTTGATGGTCTCTCACTTCCAACATCTGGGCGCACTAGTAACGTTAAAATAGCAAATAAAGCCTTTGTGCACAAATGTTTAAAGATAGAAAACCAACGATTATAAATGCACAAATAAAGTATGAGAAGGTAGCAAATAGCTATTTTGAATCTACTATCGAGATTCTTCATCAGTGCAAAACTCAGTGAGCTAAAAAATGCACTGATGAAGAATCTCGATAGTAGATTCGAAATAGCTATTGGCTATGCATCTTTTGTAGTTTGCATGCATCCTCTGGTCACTACGTGATGCGCTTTCATAACAGTATCCTCAGGAACAGTTGGTCATCCGGATCACGGACTATCACAGGTACAGCCAATTTCTTCGAATTTCATTACTAAATCACGAAAAGCTTGTGAAATGGATAGACCACGTATTTGGCGATGGTTTCAGCGGTAAGTGCGCCAGGTTTTCACAGAATTCGTCTCATTTTACTAATAGTTTTACCAACTTAACACAAACAAAGTCACTTTGTTGGCATCTGCGTGCTCCGACTGAAAAGCTAACATTCCCATCTTACTTTTTATCCGTTTTCTACATTGACTATCTGCCAAAGATGTTCTGTGATTGGTATTTTGTCTCTGTCATATTCAAATTTTCTTCGTGCGCCTTGGTCGTGTTTTTTTGGGGCCGTTTGTAGAGCTGAATTTGTGCGAGCATAACGCGTCCGTTTATAGCAATAACCATACCGTTCCAACACTTTTTAGGGTTTTCGCATGCACTGAGCATTTTGTGATGAAAAAAAATGGGTGTTTCTATTAGAAAATTTCGAGTTTCTGTAACTATAGCCGTAACCGTGAGCGCCATTTTGTTGCCGTTCACAGAATCTCGAGCTCATACCTCTGAATAGCTATATCTGAAATTTTCACCTCGATCGGTTGAACGGACTGGCTGCTAGAGCTCCATATATCAGCAAAGTTTTTTTATGACCACCCTGTATTTTGCTACTTATCTGCTGATTCGGGTGTTAGTCCAAGTAGTTTAATAGGCATAGATAGCATTGAGAGTTTAAGCCAAAGGTCTTGGCTTTGACTCCCAATCTGGACATTTTTTCACTCTGCTGGAAAAATTTCAATTAGTATATCTTTACTAATGAATTTGAGTTAAAAATAAAAAATGTAATTAAATACTTATACCAATACTTTTATAAATACATCCAAAGTAATTCAGACAGTACCATTCAATAAACCAATGAAACCAGTATTTTTACAATCATATTATTGAAAGCAGTTAAAGTTTGAAATGAAATAGAAATTTATTTGTTGGAGAATTCCAAAAATGTTATTGAAAACAAGGTGAAGTAATATTTATTGTATTTAGAGTTGTGTTTGCTGCTTTGTACTTCCCTTCTCTATTGCTTTGGTTTAACTTTTTCTTCAAAATTAATATTTATTTTATATTTTCTGAATCTGCCTCTCTCATTCTCTGTACTTTGTAAATTTTAAAACTGAAGATTACATCTAAAATTATTATGGTTAAAAAATTGAAAAAAAAAATAATATAAAAGGAATGCCCCATAATCTATGTAAAAGAGAATGGGATAAATGCTACTTGATTAATCTGTAGATGAAAAAATGATTCTATTGAAATTAATAACTGCTAACTTTGACAAATACAAAATATATATTGTATTGCTCAAATTTGTACTGATATTTCAAATATATCAGTTTGTACAGTATACAGTAGAAAGTAAAAACAATGTATTTTTATGTAAAAACTATTTACTTATTAGATAATACAACAAAAGTTTACACAAAGAAGATAAACTTAATTATTACTTTTAGTTTTATATTTTATCATTTTTATCCCTTTTGGGCTTTTTCAAAGTACAGTTTTTCAAACTGCTTTAAAACTGGGTAAATATTTTAAAGCAGTTGTCTAGTTTATTTTAATTGTATTGAAAAGACTTTTCAGTGCATTAGCACAGACTCCAAGCACTACAGTAAAACCCAACTCTGCACATTAGAGAAGAGCCAGAGCAGGCATAGTTTTGAGCAATCTGTCCCATCATTGACACCAAGTGTAAAACCTCACATGAGAATTCCACTACCTGAGGATTAGTGATGACCATCATAAAATTATTCTATCACCAAAATTATATTAATAAATAATCATAAAAATATAATAATAATATAAATAAATAATAATAAAAATATCATTCAAAAAGTAATTCATTACTTTTAATATGTATATAGTCCTAAATCAAATCAAAAGTATGTAAATTAATCTCTTTTAAAAAATATTCTTTCGAAACCCATGTTTGGTGAATATTAAATACTATGTATTAAATTTAACTGTTTTTATGCCGTACATGATATCTGATGTTTGGTTATTAGATAACAATTCGTCAGTAGGAATTTTAAAGAATTATTTACATTTTTTTAGCGCATTTTTGGAGTCGGTTATATTTTTTTGAAAAAAGTTTATTTATTTCTTACTTTTTATTTATTCATACCGTAATACATAATTATGTGTACTGATGTAAGATGGCTCTTCGCAGAGTATTGACTTATGGAGGTACTTTACTGGTCACTCGTTGATTGTCAAATTTTTAAAAGCCTCTTAAAATGTCGGTTAGTATCGATGGGAATTTTTAGGTTTTCTGAATGTGTTAACTTATATGTAGTATTCAGCAGTGTTGAATTCAGAAACCTCTCTCCGGGAGGGACAATTGTTGCTTCAGGGGGACATTGTGAAGTTCCGGTGTAGGGAATTGCATTTTTTCTCTATTGAAAACACAAAATCTCAAAATTTTCGGGGCGGAACATTTCAATGCTAAAGGGGGATGTCCCCCTGGGCCACCTCCTGAATTCAACTCTGTTATTCAGGCAAGATCTGGCACGTCGAAAAGTTACCGCATTCATGAAACCTTAAAGTCGACATCGATTCCTATGTGCGTATAAAAAAGATGGCAATCCATTAAGTACAGTGTCATTACACATCGAGTGCAACAAAGTGCTTCCACATATATCTACACAGCAAAAAGACACCATATATCAATGCATAATAAAATGTTTTTCTAGTGTAGTCAAAAGTACTCTCCCTTCAGTCAGAAAAAGCAAAAAGAAAGATTTTAGCAACAATCATGCTATGATTCAGTAGATCAACAATCTAATTTCGATAAAGTCAGTTATGGCACCGGAAATGAGCAGTGATGATTAGACAAGGAATCCAAGACCATAACCTATATCTCATAACCTGGATGCCTGTATGCGTAATTTTTTTCCCCAAGCACCTTCGTCGTTCCAAGCCCAAGCTCGCACTCTGATTGGTTGTTGCTCTTGGCACTGTTTTTATGTAACTTGGCGATAATCATACTTGATGTAGCGATAGATGCTTCCGTCCGTCGAGTTTGATTTCCTTCCGAACCAAGTACAAAGTAACTTTTCTCTTGCAGTATTGGATTGAACGGAACGTGTCTTACTGGAAGCTGTACTCTTTAAAAGTTTTTACACACAAGGGCACAAGACCACGAGGATAATAATGAAGGAAGAATAAGAATGAATAGGTTAGGTTTTAGGTTTACTCATTCACTTACGAGCGAAGTATTTTTCACCAAGTATGGTTATCGCCAAGTTACGTGAAAACAGTGCTGAAAGCAACAACCAATCAGAGTGCAAGCTTGGGCTTGGAATGGCGAAGGTGCTTGGGAAAAAAAATTTTGCTGCCTCTATATGAGCGTGACAACATTTGCTGTTCATTGATGATATAATGGGCAGCCGCTTTTGTCCAAACTATACCAATGCTAGGTATTTTCTATGACAGAATTTGATGATACACCATTAAAAATCTGCTGCATTTTGTTGCATATGCACTCCACCGCTTGTTTAGAAAACGTTTACTTGACTGTATTATGGAACTTTCCCATTGGTCGGAATAAAGATATTATATGCAAGTGGTGGAGTGTATATGCAACAAAATGTAGCAGATTTTTAACAGTGTACGCTGTTAAAAATTTGACCCTTTGCTGCAACAGCGATCCAACACTTTTATAGAAAACAGTTACTTTACAGTGTTATGGAGCATTCTCATTGGTCATAAAAGAGTTATTCTATAAAAGCTGTGGAGTGACGTTGCAGCAAATGGGTCAAAGTTTTAACAGTGTAGTTTCGTGAAAGAATTCGATTGTACGTGTGTAAGAAATTATTAAGATTGACGACAACGGCCAGCTGAACAAGATGCTTGGTGACTTGCTTTCGTCCAGAATCGTTTCAGCCAATACAATACTGTGCTCCGTGTGACATGATATTCATATCGTGTAATCTTACACAAACAAAATCAGAAATCATTCTGATGTAATCAGATCAGAGATTCCAGTAATCAGATCAGAATCTAACGGCAATTTCTCTACATATACACTGTTAAAAATTTGAAACTTTTCTTGCATCCTCACTCCATTGCTTTTATAGAATATCACTATTTTGACCAATAAGACTGCTCCATAACAAAGTAAAGTAATCGTTTTCCATAAAAGCGGTAGAGTGACGGTGCAGCAAAAGTTTCAGTTTTTTGACAGTTTAGCAATGCACTTTATTGTCCAGTGACATGTGGAGATACTTTTTACCCTGGAATAACATATACACTAGAGGATTTTTATTTTTTCAACACTCATTTTCGATGTTGGTTAATATCAATGTAAGTTTCCAGTTTAATCGATGCGAGAACTTGACCGCTTAAGACTTAGCACTTCGGAATATTCCCGCATTTCGAAAATTTATCGCATCCAATAATGCTTAATATCCACATTGAAATCTACGGACATCGGAAATGGGCGTGAAAAAACTGACAATCTATCAATATACTGTTAAAAATATCGTGAAAAATTATCTCTGTTTTGAAAAGCTATCTATTTTTTTCTGAATAATGAACACGATCGAAAAAACCTACACTGTTAAAAATCTGCTGCATTTTCTTGCAACGCACTCCACTGCTTGTATATAATATCTCTATTCCAACCAATGAGAAAGCTCCGTTTCATGGCCAAGTAACCGTTTTCTATACAAACAGGGGAGTGCGTTGCAACAAAATGCAGCAGATTTTTAACAGTGTATGGAACGTTTTCATTAGTTAGAAAATAGATAGCCTTTAAAAAAAGAGGTAATTTTTTACGATACCACTGTTAAAAATCTGCTGCATTTTGTTGCATATAAACTCAGCCGCTTGAATAGAAAACAGTTACTTGAATGCATTATAAAGCATTCTCATTGGTCGGAATAGAGATATTATATACAAGCGGTGGAGTGCGTAAGAGAACTTGACCGGAATCTAAGCAGGATTAGAGCTGTTAGCGAAATCACATTGACCAATTAGAAGCCTGCATTTTTTCAAAATTTTCACTGCTTTAAGTAAATTTTCTTATTAATCAATATTGTTACGCTAGCAGCGCAAAATGTACGTGAATCCCGGCCTTTGTCAAGCCAAGATTTCACACTTTGAAAACATCGGATGTGTTCAGCACAACTTACTGGTCATTTACCAAAGTAACCAGTGTTTTGACTGATTGCAGACAAGTACGAAATGAAAATCAGATCAAAGTGTGACGTCGGCTACAATTCAACAGGATAGTTTTCATTGGTATTACTATTCGCTTTTGTACTGCCTTACAATTGGTCGGTAACATTGGTTACTTTGGTATGTTGCGCTAAACATACCCATCGTGTACTTGTGTAAGAGTAATGTAAAAATATGAAAAATGAACACTTCTAAATGGTCGATTGCATCAGAAAGAATTTGAATTTTAAAGTTTTTATTTTTAAAAACTTTCTATTCATCATACTTTGATGAAATTAGAATGGGACCACACTGGTGTCTTATGCTTTCAAACAAAAAACGAATTATCAAAATTGGTTCATATTTCTGAAAGTTATGCGTGAACAACAAATACATACAGGCTGAAATCATAACCTCCTCTTTGAAGTCGGTTAAAAAATGAAATCCCAATATTTGAACATATGTACAAAAACATGGAAAAGTAAAAGAAGTGGGGCCTCGTGTTATTTTTAGTAAAAAAATGACAAGAAAAGCATATAAAAAATGCAATGTCTATCATCACATTTTTTCCCTAAGAGAAAATGAAACATCCAGATTCTGTTTAGTCTTTCTATGATTTTACCCTATGAGTAAGTGAAATAACCCTTTTTTCTCGCCTCTTCTGAAAGAGAAACAATATGTTTCATTTTCTCTTAGGGAAAAAATGTGATGATAGACATTGCTTTTCTTATAAATTTTGTAATTTTTTTACTAAAAAATATCACAAGGCCCCACTTTTGTTTCTTTTCCATGTTTTTGTACATATGTTCAAATATTGCATGACATATTTTTTTTCATTCAACTGTGGCGCTTTTTTAAAATAAACTACTTTAAATGTTGCAGATTTTGGAAATTTTGAATATTTAACAGGTTATAGCTACTAACAGCAACAATATCTCTGTGTAGTACTATATTATTTAGCTTGTCCTAGTAGTGATCTTTCATGTTCTATAAGAAAAACTTTGGGGTATGATAGCTTAAATAAGATATTAAGAGCGGAAAATGGACAAAAACGTCATTTTGACTGTACTTTGTGGCAACATAACAATGTAAAAAAACAATGCCCCGTGGAAACAAATAAATTTTAATAAGCAGGTAGTGTTATACTATAAGTTTATGCCAAAAGAATTTTAGGATGTTGTTGCTAACCAGAGATATACCACTCCAAACATATTGGGATTTCATTTTTCATAAAAATGGCATTCACAGCCTCGAACTTTGATATTTTCTATTGGAAAAAGGAAATCCTCATCCTCTCATTTCCTCCTCATCCATCTCATCCTTCTTTTAGTATTTAAATTTATGAATATTATTTTTTTTATTTTTATTGTCTTCATTTTATATTGTTTAAATGTCTAAGTGGTCTGGATCAAAGTATTTAACTGACAGAAATAAAAGCTGATATGCAGAACCATGATAATTTAGTATTTGGCAATTGAGAGTTTGATGCAATGAAGATGATGAAATTAATGTTTATTTCTCTCTCTCAAAAAATAAAATAAAATAAATAAATAAATAAACAAAATTGTGTCCATCTTACAAATTTTATTAACTGTGTATATTTCTTTTGTTGTTCTGTGACTAGAGAGCTTTTATTTAAAAAATCAATCATATATATATTTTTTAGTTTCTGTTGCATCTTAATACCAGCTAAAATATGTTGAAATATTAGTATTGAGTACACTTAATATAATAAAAATAGCTTTCGTACAGCATAAGAGTTACAGCTGTCAAGCAATTTGGTAGAATCAATCTTTTTTGTCTTCATACCAAAAATACAGGATTTCTCTTCCTTGTAAATGCACTACTTTTATTTGACTATAATAGCATTTTTTTAAAATTTTATATCAAAGCAACTTAAATGATGTTATAAATCTTTTATGGTGTAGAAAATGTTAGTCTCTAAGTAAAATTTCATTAGATTTGTAAAAGATTTTTTAAAGTCATTTTAAAATTAAGTGAACAAAAAGTAATAACGAATTAAAGAACAAATCTGTGATCACAATTTTAAGTAACAAAGAAGAAATAATAATTATGTTGTGCATTAAATATTTAAAAAAAAAGAAAAGAAAGAAAGAAAAAGTATCTTTCTGTGTGCTGTTATTAAAGTTTCGAGGTATACCGTTTGACTTGAATATCTCTATTTTTCTAGTTAATCTTCAGCAACCATTGAGTGATATTCCTAGTGATAGTAGTTCTGTAGCAAGTAATAAAGAAAATGCACCTCCTTCATCTGGCAATACAGGAAGTGGTAAGTAATTGACATTCAATAATTCTTGCTTTTTTCTCATAAATTTATATCTTTATCATAATAAAAATTTAAATAATGAATAAACTTATGTTTTTTATAGTTAAAAATTCTTTTATGATCTATCATAGATGTCAGATAGATTGTGTCTCAAGCAGTTTGTCACATAAAATTATTTGTTATTGCTTACTAAATTCTGTCGAAACTGTTGTTGTATCTATTTTTCAGTAATTATTTTAGTTAACACTTTATCAGTGTTAATGAATAATAATGTATCAGAATATTTTGCATTTCCTTAATATATTCACTTATAATTTGTGCTCCAAATAATAATAATAATAATTGCAAATGAGTTAGAGTTAATGTAGCATGCATATAGTTATCAGTTATCTAATTTCACTACAAAGTGTTAAAGTTGCTCTGTACCATTAAATCATAATGTAGTAGAAGGTAAAAACAAATATAAAATTTCATAAATAAATATTTTTGTATTTAAAAAAAAGGCTTTATTACATATTATATTATACATACATGTCACACGTTTATACACGTTAAATAATATTATATTATACATATTATATTATTTAACTCATGTTCGATATTTTAGTTATATTATACAAATTGGTTATGAATTATTTTCCCAGTTGTGCAATAAATCAATAAGGGTTCTCCCTTTGAAAGGTGATGATTCATTTTTTGACCACTTAATTTTAAACCCTAAATACCACATTGCACCAGAATTTTTGAATGAAAATTTTTCTTTTATTAAGTACGCTTTTACTTACTTTCAATTTAATTTGTTTATAAATTCTGGTGTCATTCAACCATTTCGGCATTCTACAAATACAAGTAAAGAAAGGGTTAAAGAAAAAGTAATGAACCAACCATGCTTAATCATATTCTGTTTATTATATTAGACATGTTTCACAAAATATTTAATCCTAAAAGAGACTGCTATCTCCCAACTGAATTAATATTACTTAAAATGTTTGCTGATGATGATCTTATCAAAAATATTTTGTTTGCTATTTTAGTAAGTATAGTTTTAATGTAACATTAAGCAATGCATTAAAATTTTGGAAACAATATGTATCAATATGGTACAATTTTGAGCAACAATACATATTGAATTCAAGATAAAAAATGGATATATAGGATAAGGTGGTACAGGATTGCACACTTTAGCTATTTCATTATACAGAATAACAATAAGTGAGAGGTATAAGGAATTATGTATATTTTATTTATAATCTTAGATTTTTAAGCAAGCAAAAAAATTACATTCATCAATTTAAGAAACACATGCAGTACTATATGCAAAAGATTATTCTCCTAAATATGCACTTTTGTTCAACCACTGAGGGCAAGAGTGCACATTCAAGTGTGCAAGAATGTGCAATATAAAAAAGGAAGCATTTCACTCACCATTTGTAGTGACCATGAATTGCATGGCCTGTGCCACTCTTCATGATACCAGTCTCTGCAAGAAATGTACTCGATCCAATCCTCTACAATTGTTTCTCTATATATTTCTGAACATCTTTGACCTATCACATTTTTTTGTTTGATACAGATTTTGACTTCTTGTATTTACTTTAGTCCTTTTTTGGTACAGGTATTTATTTTTTTTTTTCCTCAGTGTCCTCCTCTTCAAGCTATGTTTAGTGTGGTAAAATGCTTACACTTTCAGACTTTTTACTCTTATTATAGTTTCACAGCACAGATGATTCTGGATATGGTGATAATTTGATATAAGATGAAGCTGTATCTTGCAAAATCAAAGTTGAGTTTATTTCATTCTGAGTGTGCATCTTTTCTTTATGTAGCTTTTTTTTTTTTTTTTTTTTTTCTGAAATATTCTATTGAAAGCCATTCTCTTTCTTCCCAATTTTCAGTATTATGAGGTTCAACAAATTTAGATTCTAGTGGTCTTTCAGTGACAGTGCTTGCTGAAAAGTCTATAAAATAAAACAGTAATTTTTTTTAAAGGCTTTAGAACCTTTACTTTAAATCCTGCTTTAGCAGTGGTAGTAGTTTTTCCAAAAACAATTCAACTCTTGCACTATCATCTGTAAATATCCTTGGAACATTAGAAACACCATCTATTGTTAATCAAATCCGAATCACTTGCATAACAGGCTGACTTAATTCATAAAAACCACATAAGTAAATTATCTTTGCAATCTTAATTATGATTATGTTTACAAAAAGCATAAATATTGTGACAAAACAGCCAAATATGCTTTTCTACATCTAAATCATCCAAAATTTCACCAAAATATGCAATTTTCTTTCACCACAAACTTATCTTATTATTGCATCTTTATAATTGCAGCTAAATGCAAAACTATTTTAGTATTAGATAAACTTTCTGCATACTCTTGTACACTGCACACTCTTGCACCACCTTATCATATTTATAATGCATATGTTATGTATTAAGTTTTATAGTCTGGCATCACTATAAGTATTCATGATGGATTTCAACTTTATAAAACCTTTTCAGAACTTGTTGAAATTAATAAAATTTATATACATCAATTTCTATTTTTTGTTATGCCAATAAGTAGGTTTCAAGGAGGGAATCCTTTTCTTTTGCTTTGGTTAATCAAACTAAATGTGAAGTGTTGACTATATCAGCAATCTTTATGTGTAGTTTTTAAATTTTATCAGGAATTTCATTTAGTGCCAGATAATGCTAGGTCCAAAATGAACTCAAACAAAAGTTTCAAACAAAAACCTTCAAAATGTTAAAATGAACAAAATTAGTTAATTGTAGTGTAACAAAAATAATAATTTACTCTCAGAAGAGCATATACAGTTTATGCTCAAAAGCAAAAGAATCATCACCTTACTTATTCTTGTCATCAGACCTGTTCATGATACAACACACAGGGATCTGATTCTTACCAGCAGTAAAAAGTAAAGACTACAATTATCCATATTTACATATTGTCCTAATCTTGTCCCATTCAAGCAGAAATTGCAAATAACAACTAAATGCCTATGTATTAAATTAAATAATTTTGTCAAACTATGGAACTAGTTGGAAATCAGCTTAAACTACATACTCATAAATGGTTGTTGATACATCCTATATATGAAATCATTGTTACATTTCTCCTACATAATCTAGATTACAGAGACAGTTAAACACATTTGTATACATTAAAACTTAAAATAACCCTGCCAAACTATATAACTAGACATAATTAATCTGAAATTAAAATATTCCAGCTCATCAAAAACTGTTTCATTTTCTCATAACCAATATTTCATTCAGCCAACATCAATGAACCATTCATAATAAACCAATCAACCATTATGCAAAATTTTAAGTGTCAGTAGGCAAATACATGATGCAACTGTTTTCAGGTATGTCATTAAAATTAATTTTATTGTTGAATTACATTTTGTAATTTATTTTTGTTTTCTTTTGAATTTTACTTTAAACCTAATTTATGCTGAACAATTTAGCTTCATATCATATAAATTCTGGATGATGACTATATTAGGGTTAATATAGCTGAGTCAAATCTTAAGAAAAAATTTTAAATAAAGTGAAGTAAAACCAGGTACCAGGTTGATAAGCTACAGTTATTTCTTAAAATTCATTTTATACAAAAAAATTAACCATAGCAAAGTCACTGAGAAAGTATACTATGGACCTTAATATGAATAAAGGCATAGTGAATTTGATTGTTATTATAATCTGAATCATTATTATTAGCACTCTATTGGATATTGCAGCATAATGTGACAAATCATAAAAACATTTTGTTTCATGGAGTCTTTCTGATTTTTTTAATTATCTCCCTTTCATTTAAACATTCCTCATATTTTCTTACATTTTAAAAATAATATATAATGTTACAAAAATTCTTAGTTATATTCTTTCCAAAAAGAATTTTTATCCAAAACTAAATCTATTACAGAATTATCTCAGATGCATTTTTTCTTCTTTAAAAATAGCATTCATCAGCAGTAAACATGGTTATTATCTCAATTTTTAGGGTGTAAGTGATTAATGAGAAATTTTTAAAAGACTTTCACTGACAAAAGGTTGTAGCAAAAATAAATGTCAATATGGCTAATTTTGACTGGAGACCAAGTCTATTTCCTGTGTCACATAACTTTCTTCTGTTTTATTTTTTAAAAAAATTAATATTTTTTTTGTTCTGTTTCTAAATAACATATAATAATTTTCTGTATTTCAACTCTTCTCCATCCATTGCTTTGGTATTTATCTTCCTATTCTGTGAAATCTAAAACCAAAATAAATAACATATTTTTATTTTAACAATATTATAAATAACAATATTTTGATTTTTATTTACCCTTATATGTTACCGTTAAAATGTATAATCCATTATTTCCTAAAATACCTCAGTTATTTCAAGAAATAACTAATCAAGCCCATTAAAATGTGTAAAATTATTGAATTTTACGATTTAACTAGTTATTTTATAGAATAACGATTGTCTAACAATTAAAGTATTGAAGACAACACTATCAGTCAGTGTGTATGCTGCATTTCTTAGACATTTTTCTTTGTTACTATAGTAAGTAGAAGTGCATGTTTTGTCAATAAGTGTGTATTGAACTTGCACAAATTTGTAATCTGTGTGTTTTTCATTTGAGATTTTTCACAAATATTTTTGCAACCAATTTATTTATTTTGAGAAACACCGAAATCACTGGCGTTAATTTATAAATAACAGGGATGAGATTCTTCCGCGGATCCGCGGTTTTCAGCTTTTTTGTTATTTTCAAATTTTCTGATTTACCAAAAAAATACAAGGTGCGTAATTTCGTCAAAAAATCGCGAAAAAACGGTAAATTTCCTTAAAAGATTGCCAAAAAACGACTAATTTCCGGCCAATTTTGTGAAAAGATTCGCGAAAGGATGGTTAATTTCGTCACAAAATACCGAAAAAACGGCAGATTTTGTCAAAAATTGCGATAAAACGACAATTTTCGTCCAAAAATCGCGATAAAACGGCGAATTTCGCCAAATGTTTTGCGAAAAGTCAACTTTTGTCAAAAAATCAGGATAAATCGGTAGATATCGTCAAACGATCGCAATAAACCGGTTGATTTCGTCAAACGATCACGAAAAAACGGTAGATTTCGTCAAACGATCGCGAAAAAACGGCAGATTTCGTCAAAATATTCGCAAAAAATGGCAAATTTTTGAAAAAAAAAATTGCCAAAAGATTCCAACAAATGACAGATTTCATGAAGAGATAGTGATAAAACTAAAAATTTCATCAAAGGGACTCTGAAAAAAACTAACCCAAAAATTTAATTTTCAAAATTATTTTTTTGCCACTCCAAATACAGACTTTCCTGCTCCAAAATCCATTTTTGACACCTCTAAATCTTTCTGAATGAATGTGACTTCTGAAAGCACCCATTCATTGAACAAAAAATACCCTTATATTCAACAAAAATGTTTTTTTCAATAAATCCGTCTTGCCGTTTTTAAAAAGAAATGCAAACAATAGTGATACATGTTATCTTCTACACTCAAATAAGCATTAACTTATAATTAAATTTGTATCTTGCACATTTATTTTTTTTTTAAATAAATAAAATTTTTCTCAATAGTTTTAAAAAATAATATGGATTTTAATTATTCATTAATTGTTGTTTAAAAAAATTATTGCATTTCAGTCTTCTTTTCCAATGAACATGTTCAATTTTTGCATCTAAAAATGACTTATCAGTGAGGACCCACTTTTGTAAAAAAGAGACCCAGAATTTAAGTTCTGGGTCCTGGAGATCCAGGATTTTTAAAGTTCAGCGACATCACTAGATATCTTTAATGTGTAATATCCAAGAAAAAAGCAGAAGAAAGAAATTTACCTTGCGCAAGCGCAAAGCTAAAAAGCAAAGAAAATTTCTATTTTCTTTTCCCTAATACTTAACCAAAAGTATCTTACTGTTAGAAAATTTCAATAAAAAAAATATTGATGCCAATAACAGGGTTTTATTAATGTACTGTATCTTGATAAACTAAATTTTCATTAGAGTAAGTATAAATAATTTCTGCAATTCAAGTTAATAATTTCCTTTACCAAAAGCTAAATTGTATGTTATATATTAATACAATTATATTTGTTGCGATTGACATTCCTGTCATTGCTCAAAAGTCGTTCACGCAGTTTTCAGCTTTTTTGCTTTTTGGTTAATCTCATCCCTGAAATAAGCTAAAAAAACTTTGTAAAATCACCATAAAAAGAAAATTAAACAGGACATGTTTCGAGCTTCAAAAATACAGCTCGTCATCAGCTAATCCTAACACGTGTCATAAGGGACAGAATGGAGATAAAAGTGAAAGAAAGAGGGAGGAGATTACAAAGAGTGTGACAGGGCGCTACCTGACAGAGCCAAGGAGGAAGAGAAAAGTAAAGATAAAGTTAAAAAAGAGAAAGGAGATTACAAAGAGTGCCACAGGTGGCGCTGGCTAAAAGAGCCCAGGTGGAAGAGAAAAATGGTGATAAACTAATAAAAGAGAAAAATAAATAAATAAAATAAAAAATAAAATAAAATAATTAAAAATATAATAAAATAAATAAATAAAAATAATAAAATAATTGTAAAAATAGTAAATAAAATTAATTAATTAAAAAGTAAAAATTAATAAAAATAATAATAAAAAACTACAAAAGTAATTTCCATGCAGGAGAAAGGGAGGGGGATGATGAGAGATCATTGACAAGAGTGTTAGAATTTTTACAAATAAAATAAGCTTTGTGACTATCTAAATGAGAAGGAGAGGCAGGATTAGAAATAATTCTGGCCATGGAAAAATTGAAATAATGACTGGAAGACCAACAGTGAAAAGCAATTGAAGATGTAGATAATTCCTGATTTTTAATATATCTCTGATGTTCATCCAATCTTTTCTTCAACGCTCTTCTGGTCTGACCAATATAACCCAAATTACAAGAACAAGGAATAAAATAAACACCTAAAGGTCTATGAAGCCTAAACGTCTTCTTACTGATTCTAATAATTCGTCTAATATTAACTCTATAGTTCTACCTTTTTATTCTCCTCTCCAAAATTGCTAAAATCCTTTCTTGTTTCAATTTTAAAGTTATCTTCAAACCTATGAATAAAATTAAATTCTCGTCTTTGAAGGATCCTATTCCTGTTGAGAACCGGTGGGGTGTTTATTTTATTCCTTGTTCTTGTAATTTGGGTTATATTGGTCAGACCAGAAGAGCGTTGAAGAAAAGATTGGATGAACACCAGAGATATATTAAAAATCAGGAATTATCCAGGTCTTCAATTGCTTCTCACTGTTGGTCTTCCGGTCATTATTTCAATTTTTCCATGGCCAGAATTATTTCTAATCCTGCCTCTCCTTCTCATTTAGATATTCACGAAGCTTATTTTATTTGTAAAAATTCTAATACTCTTGTCAATGATCTCTCATCTTCCCCCTCCCTTTCTCCTGCATGGAAATTACTTTTGTAGTTTTATTATTATTATTAATTTTTACTTTTTAATTAATTTATTTTATTTACTTTTTTTACAATTATTTTATTATTTTTATTTATTTATTTTTCTCTTTTATTAGTTTAACATCATTTTTCTCTTCCACCTGGGCTCTTTTAGCCAGCGCCACCTGTGGCACTCTTTGTAATCTCCTCCCTCTTTTTTAACTTTACTTTTCTCTTCTGATTAAATAAGGCAAATTTTGCAGTAAAATTTTACTGGTGAGAATAAACAAGGATTCTGATCAATTTATGTAGCACATATACAGGTTGTTTGTCCCCAAGAGGTTAAGCATCAGAATTAAAGTTAGAAAAATGTTAAATGGCACTTTAAATTTTAAAATTTTGAATTTTAAATCTTTTATATATATATATATATATATATATATATATATATATATATAAGGGGGGTTAATTTTATTCTTTCATATATTTATGCTTCATATTATAAATTTTTTTATAAATTGAAATTGGCTGTAAAATTCATTATTAAACATTTATTATTATTCATTCCCTTTGTTTTTTATTGATCAAGTTAGTCAAACATAGAAGATTCTGAAAGAATATGGAACAAACTTACATTGTTAGTTACAGCTTTTTATTCTGTCATTTTAATAAGATTCCTATGATATGATGATCATTTTAGGGAATTTTTGCATTTTTAAGTAAAACAGTAATTCTACTATATTCTTATGTGGAAGAAAGGGGGGAGGTGTACATGAAGCTCATTAACCTCCTCAGTCCTGTTGTTGCCTGTAGGAGACATTAAAGGACACCCTTTAAATTAACTCCTTTTAGAATTCTTAAAATCACTTTTTGACTTGTTTAATAAATTTGTGCATATCATAAGCATCAGTATATCGAATAATCCATCTTTCGAGATATTTTACAAAGATTTTAATCTGCTTTTTTTGGTCCCCCGTGATATTTTTCTCAGAACTGAGGAGGTTAAAGAATCTTCATTTATTGAGAAAAGTACTTGGTTTATTTTTCAAAATTTTTACTACTTATATTTTCACACCTTATACATGTTTATGGCACTTACAAAAAAAAAAAACTTTTAAACTTTTAAATATATTAATATATTACTGTACTTATTCTATGGCAAATTGTGTTTTTATGAGAAAGAGATATCTATATGCATGCTTCATTGGATATTTATATTAACTATCTTAAAAATCTTTTGATTACAGAAACTCATATAATCAATATTTTTACAGATTGTACTTGTTTGATGTGATATTTATAAATTATTAATAGAATTTATGGTAGTTTAAGAATTTTAGATGAACATAACTAATCTTTTTTTTAATATCTTTTTAAGATATTCCACCAATGTCAGCCATGTCTAACATGGTGGGCTCTACATCTACACCTGCCACATCTGCCTCCGTCCAGCCTTTGCCCAGTAATGTGGTGAATAAAACGTCCTTTCAATTAGAAACACAGTACATGCAGCAACAAAGTCAAATATTTGTATTTTCTACAGCACTTGCCAATAAAGCAGCTGAATCATATTTATCTGGCAATTATCCTTCCATAATTGCATTTCATTGTGCTCAGCCTGGTACCAAATCTTTTCTGGAGGTACGTTAATGTCCTTGACAGTAGATTGACTAGGAAAGTGTTAATTTTTTAGTTGTTTTGTTGACATTTTTTAGTTGCTTCTTTTAAAAAATCAATTTTAATGTTAAAAATTCTTGTTTTTTTTTTCTTTTTCTTTTTAATAACTGTAACATAAAGCATTAATACCCATTTCTTTGAAAAATATAGTGTAAGTAAAACTTCTTATTTAAGTAAAACATGAGATATTTCATATGTATGTATTCTTTTAGATATTGTTGTTTATTTTTAATGAAATAGAAAGTACAGATATCTGAGCCATATTTCTTATTTTATAAACCTATTACATGTGAGTAAATGATACATACTTAATGCAGATATAGTTATAATAAAGAGTAATAACATCTGTTTGAACCAATACCAAAATATCAAAAGATTAAATGTATAGTGATTGATGTGTATTTATTTCTGTTATTTCAGTTGGCTGGCAAATCTAGTGAACAACAAAACTGAGATGTATAAAAATGCTGAAGAATGGGAACAGTGAAATAATTAAATATTAACAGGAAATTAAGTTTATTAATAAGAGATGGTATCACATGCAAATGCCAAAGTTGCTGTCGCATTGAAAATGTTGCATTTATAATGTGACAGGCTGTAACACCTAAATGTGTTGTATTCTATATTTCTTATCATGAATACATAATGTTAGACATACACTGATAGCTATTCATTGACCATCAGATAAATATCCTCTGTTACTGCTGCACTCAGCAGCAGATTTTTTTTTTCGGCGTCTGCAACACAAGTAGAAATTTTACTTTAAAAACAATCTTTAGAACTTAAGAACAAATGCTCTCTTTCCAGTCCCTCACATTACGGTGCATGCATTCAAATCTCTCTAGTATTTGTGATTAACATAAAAGGAAAATACTTTTAAAAATAAGTTACTTACTTTTATCCTCAGAATTTTTTAACACCATCATACATTGTCTGAAAGAGGGACTAAATCCACTTTGGCACTATGTCTTTCTTTTCTTTTTTCTTCCTTGCACCCAATTGACAAAATTTGCATTTTTCTGCAATCCTTTAAAGAAATTTGCGTTTTCTTTTGTGTGTGTGTGTGTGGACAAATTTTGCTGGTTTTTCGTGATATTTTGAAGAAGTTTGTCATTTACTCATAATCTTTTGATGAAATTTATTGTTTTCTTGAAATCTTTTGACAAAATTTGCCTTTCTTTTTTTTTGGGGGGGGGGGGGATTTTTTGTCAAAATTTGCTATTTTTTGTGGTCCTTTGAGGAAATTAACATTTTTTGTTATATATGAACAAAATTTGCATTTTTTCTACTTTGCGTACCTTTTTTTGAGATGTTTTGTCAAAATTTGCCATTTATTTTTAGGTCTTTTGACGAAATTTGCTGTTTTTCGAGATTTTTTGAAGAAATTTGCCTTTTAGATTTTTGATGAAATTTGCATTTTTTTTTTTTTTTTTTTTTTTTTTTTTTGTGATACCTGGACAAAATTTGCAATCTTTTGGCAAAATTCAAGTTTTTTTGTTTTTTTCCATACCTGAACAAAATTTGTCATCTTCTCATGATCGAATTAAAAAATTTGCCATTTTTTTAGGAGGGGAGGATCTCTTGTCAAAATTTGTCATTTTTTCGAGCTCTTTTGATGAAATTTAATGTTTTTTCCATGATCTTTTGATGAAATTCGGCATTTTTATGTAATCTTTTGACAAACTTTGCTCTTTTTTGCAAATGCAGTTTAAAATTATAATTATTAAAAGAGAAGTGGTATAGCATTATCAAATTGATCTCAATCTCTCTCTCTCACACACACACACACACAAAGAAACAAACAAAAATTAAAGATATTTATTGACGACTATAGCTTATTATGGTTTTAGATATTTGTCTAGTTTGAGTACCATTATTTTTCACATCCTGTTATACAATGTTTTGCAAAGAGAAGTGGTATAGCATTATCAAATTGATCTCAATCTCTCTCTCTCACACACACACACACACACAAAGAAACAAACAAAAATTAAAGATATTTATTGACGACTATAGCTTATTATGGTTTTAGATATTTGTCTAGTTTGAGTACCATTATTTTTCACATCCTGTTATACAATGTTTTGCTGCTAAAATTGCATTCTCTCTAACATTTGATGCACATGTATTAATGTTTTTAGTGGCTAATTATGCATAAAGTGAAAATTTTGAAGACTGAAAATGCAAGTTCATAAAAATTATTGAAATTATTTAAAGTCAAGTATGTTTTAAAAAATGTAAAAACAGAAGAAAAAATTTGCAAGAGAAAGGTTTTTATGTACTATGTATAATATGACTTAAAAATGTACAGCTTATGGATAAAGTGTGCAATCTGACAACTCTATCAATGAATGAAAATATTAAAAATTAATTTAACATTTAGATATTAAAAATTTACATCTTTATAATTCAAAAACATCTTGACTCAATGGCTTCCAATTTGCTATCCAAAACTAGAATTTACTTTAGAATTGAACTATAGTCAAATTTGAGCATTGAAATTTTTAATCTTTTTAATTATATTTCAGTATTTATAATCCTCTAAGTTTATTTTATAAATATAAATTTTAAAAAGATTTAATTTCCAATCAAATTTATGTTTCTTCTTTTCTCTCCA
The DNA here is from genome assembly GCA_964019185.1 of Maratus speculifer. Classification (NCBI taxonomy): domain Eukaryota; kingdom Metazoa; phylum Arthropoda; class Arachnida; order Araneae; family Salticidae; genus Maratus; species Maratus speculifer. The sequence continues at coordinate 236,654,656 of OZ025293.1, read as the reverse complement.
GCAATTTATTAACCAATGGTCATATCATACAGAGGAGAAAAAGACAACAAATATTTTACAAATCTCGTTCATCTAACTTTTTCCAAAAGTCACAGAAGCTGAATGAACAGTTTTGTAGGTTTTACAGTAGACTCCTTCAAATCCATAACCCTAAAATTCACACATCATCACAGATGTAAACAGCAAAACTTGTATTTCAGATAAAGGGGCAAAATTGCAGAATTTTTTAGTTTTATAGTATATATTTTAATATGTAATTCTTGATAATAGGACTGAACATGTTTTTCATATAATAAGTATAAATTTATTTTTTAAAGAAAAAAAAATCAAGATATCCTGATATCACTGGTATCACAATCTTTTTACTGAATATATTTGTGTATTAATCAAACATTTTTGGTTAAGACTATCTAAACCTGAAATAAACCTTCCTTTCTTTATGATTTTGATGTGAATTATAAAGCATGTTTATGAGGAAAGTTTCATTCAATAATTCAAGGAAATGTATCGCATATTTAATTATAAATTATTAATTATTTACTTGACTTTTGTTTTTAATAATGTAATCATTTAAAAATATCGTTTTTCTTTTTATCATTTTATTTGTAAATCATTTTAATATATTGCAAGCATTCACTATAATTTTGATTGAACTACTATTTTAAAAATGTAAACAATGTAATGGCTATAAATCTGCAAAAATTTAAAATCTGCACAACATCTGGTCCCTAACTGTGCATGGATGATTACTCCACATAAAGAAACAAACAAATCTTTAACAATTGCTGTTTCATTTTTTTTTTTTTTTTTTTTTTTTTTTTTTTTTTTTTTTTAAAGAGAGAGGTTTAATGAATCTGGATTAATCAAGTCGTACATATTTACAAACATTTTCTGTGCTTTTATGTTCACATGAAATCAAAGTTAACAAATGTAGAAACCAGGAATATTGAAGGATTATTGCAATTGAAATAGTAAATGGGCTTTTGTGCTAGTTTTATGAAATCAATTGAAGAGTATCTGGTACTTTATTTGTAAAATTTCTCTAAAGTGTTTATTTATTTATTTATTTACTAACTGTAGATATAAATGCATATTTTGTGCTGTTCTTCTATCTCTCTGCTTTATTTTACAGAAATATCCTTTGAAAGTTCAGCAGTTTAATCGGCAAAATCCTGCTGCTTGGTTAAATTCATTAGCTCAAATGAAGCAATCTGGAGGTCGCCAGATGAAAAATATGAATCATTTTCCTGGTCCACATAACCTAAATAATAGATTTCCTGGACCCTCAGGTGGTCCCATGGGTGCTCCTTGTACAGGTGCTTGTAATATGCATGGTCCTGGAATGTGTTCAGCACCTCGTGGTAATGCACCTTGGCCAAACAGTTGTGGTACTCCTGGAATGATGCCTACAATTCCTAATGACATGTGTCCACAATCATGGTCTGCTCAACAATTTGGATCTGGAATATCTTCGTCTTCCATGAATCACAGATTCACAGGTCCTGTGCCTCAAGGACTCAATATTAGACAAATTGGACCATCTGGAAACCCACTTATGGGCTGTATGGGAAATATGAATCCCATGAATGCTAGTGGTGCATCATTCCCAAATGCAGGAATGAACACATTACCAATGAATCAAGGTCCTGGAGGTCCATCTTCATTGACTGGTAATTTGCATTTCTTTCTTATATATATATATATATATATGTGTATGGAAGTATTGACAGTTGCCATACATTCTGGTATATAGCATGCTGTGATATATTACATATTCCCTCCTGTATTTCTCTATTTTTTATTTTATATTGGTATATTTCTCTTATTAAAAGCATACCATTTGTCAAAACAAAAAAGGTATGTAGCATTAAATTATAATAAAGATCTCTGACAAATACGAATATAAAGAAAAAATTGCTGAAGTTAGGTACAACGTGTGCCGTGTTCTTTAATGTAGAAATCTGTGTTCTTATGTACATCATTTCTTAATTTTTTATTTGCAGTTTATAGTGAGCAAATGTAAATTTAAAAGAATCTTATATTAGGAGTGCACATTTGAAGACTGAAAATGTAAATTGAGAGATAGTCGTGAAATTATTAAAAATATGTTTAAAAATTAATGAAAAAAAAAATCTTTGTATTGGAAATGTTTAAATGTACTGTGTATTATAAATCTTAAAAACATGCAGTTTATGGAGAAAATTTACAATCTGACAAATCTATCCGTGAATTAAAATGTTAAAAATTAATTTAACATTTGGAGATTAAAACTTTACATCTTTATAATTCCCAAAGTTCTGTATTGAATGGCTTTCTATTTGTTATCCAAAATGAGAATTTATTTTAGAATGGAACTGTGAAGATAGATTTGAGCATTGAAAATTATTTTTGTTTCAAAAAGCGATTGCAATGTTAGTAGTTTAAAGCATAAGTAAATAATTACTTGGCAGAATTACCTAAAATTTTGAATTCAAATATTTGAATTTCCATTATAAGAGGTCATATGTTACTATTCATTTTATTATTATTGTTAGTTTAAAAATATATACAATTTTTTTTAAATATGAATTGTGGCCTATGCATTTTTTATTGTATTCTATCTAGAAGAAAGTATTGTAGTTAAAATTCATTTTTACTTCTGGTTTTTAATGAATTTAGTGAATTTTATACTATTTTCCATATTGTATCATCTGAAAGTGTGGATAGAATTGAACCAAACATTATATAAATATTTACTTATTTTATTGTCAGGTTCTAGTTGAAATTGCAGATATTTCCAGAAAGCAGTGCTATAATAACAAATTTTTTTTATTAAAGTGAAAAATTTATGAATACTATTTGCCGAAATTTTATATTTAGATATAATGTAATAGGCCAAGGTTTGTATAAAATTTTGGAAAATATAATCCTAAAGGTAATACTGCGACAGCAAATTTTATTCAGTTTTCAAGGCAGGCATGGTAGCTGTTGAAAATACTATATATATATATATATATTAAGTCACCTAATTATCCAGTCCAGGTTTAATTTGCATATTTGTAATAAATACAGATTTTATGTTTTTTGATATGTTACCCATTGAGTAGATTTAATTGTAAAATGTCTTCCTTCTCCTCCCTCCCCTCACTGTTTTTAAGAAAACTATTGACAAAAACTCAGTGTAATTAAAAAATAAATAACAGGTATATTATCTAGCAATTTTTTTTCTCAAAGACATAATTTAAAAATTATGCTTTTTGAAGTATTAATACGTATATATGGGATAAAAGATGGTTTTGGGATTGGCATGCGTAACTGATTTCACATAAATTCATTTCCAGAAGCTTCAAATATTCAAATCTAAAATCACAGTTCATTCCACTTTTTAGTTTTTCAGTTGTGCTTAAAAATTTACCTGCATAGCAATCTATTTAGTGACAATTGAAAGTGAATTTAATACTTGGAGTTTCAAACTTTAAAACTGCATAATCAACTACTTGACTGAATAATTGATATTTTGAGACAAAATTAACCAAAGAATCAAATAATGATGTTAAAATTATTTGTTAACATTTTACAAAACTTTCCAAGTTTTGTGCAATTTCTATATGTAGACAACCTTCAAAGAAAATTGCAATACTAATTGCACCATATTATTTTATTGAAACATTAAAATTACTATTAAAACAATAATTAGTAGATGCTATTATTAACCAGTTAATATAAGTCATTTTTGCATACAATTATTTACTCAGGATTAGTAGAAGGTGGTAACTTTTTTCCCAGAGCTATACATAAATTTTCTTTATCCTCTTCATTCTCGAAGCTAAACTAATACTATAAATACTCATTCATTGGTTTTAAACAAGATGACATCACATTTGACAGCGAAAATAACTTTTTCAAAATTGGTACTTTAGGGGAATAATAATTTAGATTTACACATAGGAACCTAAAATTACAAATCCCTTAAAAACATTAGCTTAATTAGTACTAAACTATATTCATACAATCACAAATTTAAGACCTTCAAACAAGTGAATGATATATAAATCCTTAAAACATTTTATTGTAAAGGATTGAAATTAATTGCATATGAAAATTTCTTAATTTGATTTTCACACTGTCTTGAAGGCATTTTGCAAAGCGAGATGAAAATAACATTTATTTTATGACCAAATCAGCATAGGCGTTTCAATTTATTGATTTGTTTTCAAAGCAAAAAACATTCAGCTATTAAAAGATTAAGTCAATGTAAAAAAGAAACTAATCAGTTCAGTTTTTAAATGGAAAAGAATAGAGGTAGATTCACATATGTAGACCCAGGTAGTGAAAAGTTAAACACTAATTTTCTTATTCATTAAGAATATATCATGTTGATAAGATTTTAAAAGAAAGTATCTTTCTGAATCAAGTTAATTTTATCCAGTTTTCTTAACAAAATAGTAACTTTTAATTTCTTCCCTTTTTATAAACTGCTTTTTAAATGCAAGTAAACTGCTGTTTTTCTCTTTAGCTATCTATCCCATTTGTTCTCAATTAGAAATAAGTATTCAGAGATGAAGTTGGGTGTCAATCAAGATATAACTTATTCTTTTAAAAATCAACACATCAGACAAGTATCACATATATGTAATGCATAAACTGATCAGAATCTTTGATTTTTCTCACCAGATATTTTTTATTGTAAACATTGCCTTATTAATTTAGGGTATTTCCTCAATTCAATTATGCAAAATTTACTGCTTTTATAAAATGTTGATAAATTTAAAGACTGTAAAAGTCATTAGGTGCAAAGGTGTTAAAAGCTTCATTAGAATAGTTGTTAATTTCTGAGTAAATTTTCTCAAATAACTGAAATTTGCTTCTTAAATAGAGAGTGTGAATCTGGCATTTCAAACACATTATTTTTTTCATCTAAATTCTTCTTTCCTCTTCTCTCTTACTCTTTCTGGTACACAAAATTTCATTTTTATATAATAATCTATTCTAACAAAACATTTTTTAATATTTTATTTCAGGCCTGTCCAACCTTTGTGCAAGAGTGCCTTGAGCAGGAGCACCATTTCTGCTCTTGGCACTCAATGAAGGGTGCCATTATTCACATGATCGAAAGCATGCAACAATATTATTGCACAGCATTAGTATATACGTACGTTTTAACATAATACAGATGAATTTTACAGCGATAAAATGTTTGTAGGGAATGATGTAAAAATTTTAATTGTGCCTATTATACCAAAAATAACAATAAACATGTAAATCAGAGGTATTGGGCTAGGTTTCTTTTAAAATGTAAAAATACGCTTTGATTTATTTTGAAAGTGTAACTCAGTTTTTTAACTGAGTTTTATAAAAAGTACAAAAACAAAGACGGACATGATAGTGAACTTATATGGGTGGTTCCAGAGAGATAGTCTCGAAATACTTTCATAGATGCAAATCATTCTGCACTGTTTTATTAATTTTTTCTAAACAAATGAATAAACAAATTTTAAACCTCAAAAGTCATGAAGGAAAATTTAATAATCTTTATCTCTTATATAATGCAGCCAATGGGCCACTGTGACAACAGTAAAAAGAAAAAAGCTGAACGTTCATGCATATGTCTTCGAAAGTATGATAAAAGGTGAAAAATGTTTACTTTTATGTTAGTTCTTAACCCCTTGGAGACAAGCAACACATATATGTGCTGCAAAAAGGCTTAAGAATCAGTGTTTATCCCCACCAGTAAAATTTTACTGAAAATTTTGCCTTATTTAATCAGAGTATTTTCTTGCTTTAATAAAGCAGAATTTTTTGTTTTTAAAAGCCGGTGACAAAACATTAAAAATTTTGTAAAAAGCTCCCGTCGTGAAGGTGTTAAGTATTAAAAAAGCTAATTCCAATTGTTACCAAATTAAGCTTTATAATTATATTTTATAAATAACTAGAAATCATAAAAATATGCATGATAAATTTTCAATTTTTGGTTTTTAATGCGTATTTACAGGTTTTGAAAGTATGTCTTAAATAAATATTAGTGATTTTGAAGAAAGCATTATTTAGACTGGAATTTTACTTCTAATAGTCTAATAACAGAAAACCTTCAAAAGGGCACCATGGCACCCCCAGGCACTGCGTTGGACAACCCTGCTTTATTTTATTTATTTATTTTTGTTTATTTATTTATTGTAGCATTAAATAATTCATCTAAACATGCTTCTCACTTTTTTCTTGTCCCTTTTTTTTTTTTTTTTTTTACTTTGTTATAATAATAAATTGTCAATCATCTAAAATTTCCTCCCTGAATTTTCTTCTTTTCCAAAGCACTCTCTCCCAGACCACAAAATTTTGTATTTTCTAAAACTTTAATTTCCTTAAAAACCTTAATTAACATATAGATACACCTTTCTCCAACACCAAATTTCATTCTTCCCCCATCCCATTAGATTTTTTTTCTGTTCTGTTTGATACTTTAAAATAACAATAATTATGTAATTATTTCTCTTAATCCATCCTCTTGAAATGTCAATTTTCCTCTTCCCCATAACAGCAAAAAGTACCCTTGCTTATCTTTGGTAAGCAAATATTTTCTTCCTTTTTGCAGTTTGACTGTTAAATGAAAATAATTTGTCTGCTACTTTTATTTAATGGCAATTTATCTTTGTTGCTTTTATCACAAGAATTTAAATTTAATTTAGGCGATGGAAATTTATGTTTTAGGTGTCAAGAATCTAGCTGGGAATAAACTTTATTAATGGTTGAGGATAAAATTTAAGGATTTATGTAAGGAGGTGGATTGTTGTTTGTTCAGAACAACATTTTAATGTGATTCTTTAAAAAACTTCCAAAACCTTAAAATATTTACAATACAGAAAATATTAACTATTTTTTCAGTTCCCAAACAAAAAATAGAAGAAACTTGTGTATGTTTGTTTTCTTCTTTTTTTTTTCCTATCGATGTTATGCTATTAAAAAAAAAAATTGTTAGTTTAATATAAAAACCACATTTATAGTCTTTCATGAGCAAAAGAAAATCGAACAAACTTAAACATTATCATGTCTTTCCTAACAGAACATTCATTGTAAAAGGTATATAACATTATACCAACAGGAAATACTTAGTTTTGTCAAAATTGCTTAATACTATCTAATGCTAGAGCATAACCATTATGTTTTGCTGTAAAAAAATTTTAAATGTTCATTTTTACTATGAAGGTATGATTTTTTTTCCTTGTAAAAATTTTATAGGTGTAAAAGTTCCTGATGAAAATTTAACACCTCAACAACGCCAACATAGAGAGGAGCAGCTTGCAATGATTAGAAAAATGCAACAAATCTTATTCCCAGAACAACAGCCAATGGATCAAATGCAGAATGCTATGGGTCCTCACATGGGAGGAATGCCTCCCCAACAGCAACCTCGTTTTGGATCGGGAGATATGTGTGGGCATCCTGGAATGGATGTTTGTTTTAATCCTCATCAACCATGCATGAATGATCATGACCATTCTCATCCTTCTGATATGTATATGGACTCTCAGATGGGAGGACCAGGTTTCCCTCAACATAATTATCCTCCTGCTTCAGTTTCTGCTCAGCTTGAATGGCAGAAACTTCAAAATCAGTTTTTTGAAGAAAGACGTAAAAAGCAGGTATGTGGCAATTCATCATTGCCAAATTCCTCATCAGGAACATCGAGTCAGAGTCAAACTCCAGTTCAACAACAACCAGCCCAGTCTGGACAATCTCAACAATCTCTTTCCCAGCCACCAACACCCCAGCAACAGCCAACAAATTTAAATAGTCCTAGTCCTGGTATGGGATTAAGTCCTAGTAATCGTATGCAAGGTCCACCTCCACCATACCATCAAACAAACAGAAGAACTATGCCCAGTCCTCATCCAACTTCTCCTAATACTAGTTCATTATCTTTACCTTCACCACGCATGGCATCAGGGCTTCCATCACCTGCTGAAACATCCCGACAGTTTCCTATTCCAACTCCTGGTCCAAGATTACCACACCCTAGTCCAGGATCTTCTACACCAGCTGGAAGTAATAGTTTACACACAACTCCTCTAAACTCTCCAAAGCCACTTAATACTTCTGGTCCAGGCTCTAATAGTGGTACTCTAGTACGAACTCCTACTACACCTTCCAACACACCTTCTACACCAAATGGCACTCCAACAAGTTCATGTGCACCTGTTCTTTCTAATTCAGCTCCTGCAACTCCTGCTGGATCTTGCACATCAAGCCGCAAACAAAGCCAATCGTCTGTTGATGTACAAGATTCTAATTCTGTTGGTGTATCTGCCAGCTCCAGTTCTGAATTTTCTGGTCCAATCCCCATTTCGACACCTAATAATATCCAAGGTAATTTGAAGAATATTTTATAAAAAATTATTTTTAAAAATGTTAATATGGTAAAGTGTGTCTGTGTGTCTTAATTTAAAAATGGAACTATTTCTTCTTGAATTGATAAATTTATCTAATTTATTTATTTAGAGTATGAATGTGTTTGTAATAACAAATGTGCATATATTCCCATTTTATAGTACAATCCACTCCCTCTAATCTGCAACTTTATAATGTGCACGTGCACCATATTTCAGATGTAAACAAACTGTTAAATATTATTTTAGGCAAGATAATATAAACTTTGACTGCTATGAAAATTGACTGATAGGATGAATTTATTAAGAAATTTTAATACATTTCTGCATTCATTAGAAGGGAATATTTTGTGTATCTTGTAAATAACAATTACATTACTGAATTTTATTGCTGTGCAAATTGATGGTTCGAAATTTGCTGGATTTAGATTATGTATTTCATGAGAAAAAGCAACTGAATTACTAAAGTTTGCAAAAGATGAATCAGAAAACGATTTAACTGTCTGAATGGGTTCTGAGCCTGAATTCTTGGAGTCAGGAAAAGTCATTCATGCAGAAATAGTATCTTCTCTGTTGATTTCAGGAGAAATAGATTGAAAAACATAATCTGGTGCTGAAAAAAGATAAAATTGGTTTTGAAGAGAAGTTAGCTCCTGGGGATAAGTACCATAGTTTTTTAGGAAAAACAATTTTCATTACCTTTCAAGAAATACTGATTTTTAAAAGTCTTCAAGATTAATTTTCAGATCATAAATTAAAAGCTTTAAAGCAAACCACTATCACTGGGACATTTTGTTGAAATTTAATGGGAATATTTTTTTGTTAATTTTGTAATATTATATCATTAAAATGCATTTTTAATATTGATTTTTTTTTTCATAAGTAAAATATGTTTTCTTTCATTTCTTTATACAGTAAACTCCCTCAAATCTGCACAGCTTGGGACCAGAGATTTTGCAGATTTTAGAATTTTGTGAATTTCTGGTCTTTATAAATGGTAAATTTAATGTAATACTGCAAATGAAATTATGATAAATGCTTGCAATATAGTAAAATATTAAAATAGTTGAATAAAGTGCTAAACTAAAATAATAAAAAATAAGATAATATCAAAAATAATTAAATTATCAAGAGTAAAGCTCACATAAATAACTAATAATGTATAATTAAACTTGCATAATAAAGGTAAGATACATTGTTAAAAATTATTCAATGAAATTTTCCCATAAAGATACTCTATTAATTTACATAAAAATCATAAAGTAAGGAAGTATTATTTCAAGTTTAGCCAGTCTTAAAAACCAAAAATTTTCTTAATAGATAAATACATTTGGTGAAATGAGATTGTGATTACCCGTAACATCAACAATAGCTTGATTTTTTTTTTTTTTTTTTTTTTTTTTTTTTCAAATTTAGATTTATACTTCCTTTATGAAAAATCATGAGTTCACTCATATTTTTAGAATTACACATTAAAATAGATATAAAATGACATAAAACTAAAAAAAAAAAAAGAAAAGAAAAACTGTAATATTGTCCCTACATCTGACAACACTGTTTACATATGTGATAATGTGTGGATTTTAGGGTTGCGGATTTGAGAGAGTATTGTATTTATTTACAATGTGATTAGTATATTTGTTGATAAATTTCAAATATTTGAACGTGAAATAAGAAATGACCTATAATCTACAAAATCCTGGGTTATCAACATGTGCAGATTAAAGGGAATGCACTGCACACATCTGTATATTATAAACCTTTTATCATTCATAGTTCTTTTTAATTTTGGTTAAATTGTACTACTGGAAAAGCTTTATTTCTAATTATTAAAATACCAGTACAATTACATATTTAAAGTTCTCTGTAAATTTGTATTATAAATTTCCCAGCGTGTGCAATTTTGTAATGTTTGTATCCCAATTTAATTACACTTTTTGGGATAAGATTAAACTTCAGTTTTGTACATAAAATTTCACTTTGATTATATGAAATGTAATAATTGCATCTAATTAATGTCCATTGCCCAATACCAATTAATAATTTGTATCTCTTTTATTACTATGTATAGTTTTATGCCCTTGACTTTTGGTGAACCTTATTTTAAAAATAATTATTCTTCATAAAATACTATCCAATTTAATGAGTCATTTATTTTTTTACATATATACTTTTAAAATGCTAATTTCTTGTAATTTTTCTTTCTTGTCAAAAATTCATAGTTTTATTTTTTTTAATTGTTTTTCAGCATTATAAGTACATTTTGTGATGCATTATTTATTACATAATTAAAAATGTCATTTAAAATTACATTAAAAATGCACAGTTCTGGATTTTCTCTTTATGAAAATATTTCCAATAATGAAAGTTTATTTTAGTTACATTGAATGGAAGTTTAATGCAAATAATCAATAAAAAATCTATCCCATGAGTGTGGAATAATAGCAGTTAAATTATGGACTTTCTTTCTATATGTGTTGAACTTTATTTGAAATTCTTATATATTTATTTAAAAATATTTCTATATACAAGTGGAGGATATTAATAATAAAAAATTTATTGTTATATGAAACTTATAGGATTCTTATAAAAATCATGAACATATCTTCAGATTAAGGAATAGGCTAGGTACAGCAGCAACCTTTTGAAGCTGAAATTTCAAGTTATAACAAAGTAGACATATTCATATGAAAGGGTCGTGATGAAGTATCCTGCTAGTGACCTCTGTTGGTAGTAAAATAAATGAAAATTAGAAAAAGAAAAAAAATAAAAATTTGTAAAAATTCATCAATATCTTTTCATTCTTCATTTATCAAGTTCTTAAATTCAGAATTTTACTACCAAAATGTGGAATAGAGGGATTTTTTTAAAAAATAAATAATCACTAGTTTTTGAATTTTGCATTGTTTTTATAAAAAACATTGTTACTTTGGAAACATTTTAAATGTTGAAGCCAATCAAAGAACCAAAAACTATTAAAAATTGTTTTGGAAACATAACTTCTTTTTAACAAAATATAGAATATTGTTTATTATTATTATTATTGCTATTAAGTTTCATTGCATCTTAGCTTTCTTGGTGCCATGAACTGATATATTTGTTTACTAAACTGTAAGTTTCACTGCATTGAAAGCATATTTTAAAATAATATAATTTTATAGATATAATACAATATAAAACAAAGTTATAATTAATACTGTCAAGGATTATATTCCTATATAATAAATTTTTATGCAATAATTTTTTGTTATATCATGTTTAAAAAATCATTCTTTTTCTGCATTTTAAAAAATTAGAGAAAATTAACATTACAAATTTGTCTTTTTGCTTGGTAGTCAGTAGGGATGTACCGAATATTCAGTATCTATTCGGTATTCGGCCTATTCGGCCACGTTACCGAATATTTGGTTAGGCCGAATATCAAACTATTCGGTTAAGCTGAATATGAAACTATTCAGCCTGCAGAATATTCGGTTTGGCCGAATATCAAAGTATTAGGCCGAATCCAATACTTAATAAAAACCTTTAAAACACATTTTTAAAAACTTCTCATGATTTCTACTTTTAACTGTCAATTAATAAATATATTTAAAATAATTAGAAAGAAAATCATATTTAAATAAAATAGAATGTTTTTACATTATCTATTTGCTGTTTGTAAAGTACAACTTTAGAAAATTAACCACGAGAAGAATTAAAATGGCGATTTATTAGGATTCTCCTCAGGAATAAATGATATGCAGATGCAAGTTCCTAAATTTTGTTTAGTAAATAATCTATTCCAAAATAAAACAACAAAGAAAAACTTTTGAGATAAGTAATATCTATCAAGGCAGGCAATTTTTGTTCATGAAACCATAATCATAATCAGCTTATTTTGTCATAACTACATTGTATTTCATCTCACTCTAGGTCAAACTTGTGTTTTTGTTTGTGGCATTAACAATAAATAAGATACCATAACAATATTTTCAACTCACATGCTTTGATTTCTGTAAAATATGATATGATGGGAAGGGTGAAAAAGCCACCATTCATAAGAAAAAGAACAATGAGCTAGACTTCTTTTAATCAGAATTAAGTTGAAAGTATTTGTACTTATATTGAAAAAAATCTGCCTTGAGTTATTTGAAAAGGACAATTATGAGACTGTAAAATTTTTCTTCGACCATATTTACATTATTTCTCTTTGATTTTAAAATGTTTCTTTTAATTCATAGAAGAAACCATGAAATTAAAAATTTTATTAATTAACAAAGCCTCATAATTATGCTTCTTAAATAAATCAAGGCAGATTTTTTTCAATACTAAATGTTCTTACAAAAAAGTCTTTATCAAAATATAAGTTTCTTTTATTAAATATTATGTAAAATTGTTTTAAAAAGTAACATTTTAATACCTTTAAACTTTGAAATATAAAAAGTATTTGGAAAGCCGAATATTCGGTATTCGGCCAAATAGTTACTATTCGATTGACCGAATATTCGGTATTCGGCCCAACAATTACTATTCAGCTAGCCGAATATTTGGTATTCGGTTCACCTGCCGACCGAATATTCAGCATTCGGTATTCGGCCAAAATCACTATTCGGTGCATCCCTAGTAGTCAGGAGGTTAATAATTTGTGAATCATAATAAAATAATAATTGATTTCTTTGAATGTGAAAATAAATTTAAAACTGCTTATTCTAAAATTTGTTAATAATTCACTGCTTAGTATTTGAAGATAATCAATTAAGGCATTATGCTTAATAGGATTTTTGTGAAGTGTATTTTGAGATGTGTGTATTAGGGGATAGGTGGAAGAATAATTAATTTTGTCTTTGTACACATTTCAAATTTTATCTTAGTAATACAAGAAAAAAATTTGTGTAAAAAATTAAATTTTAGCACTGAAATAAATGATAAAAAAATTTTGCTTATTATATTTCCCACAACCACAATCACTGAGTATAACTGAAGTATGTATTAGCACTTCTAGATGCATCAATAGCTTCTGAAAAATCAATTTAAATCATAATTGCCAAACTGGCTTAATATTATCATTAAAATTGAGATGTGCTTTCTATCATATATTTCAAATTACTTTTTTTTTAAGGATCCCATGCATTTTTGTTTAATTTAAAAAAAAAAAAAATATTATAATGTAACCAAACCTTTGATATTGATTTTAATAAATTAAGTTGTAATGTTTTTGTAATCTACAGTCCTACCATATTATCTGTATATTTGCTTTATAAATGATTTATGAGATCTCATTTGGGAGATTCATATCTCAATAAGAGATCTCTTTTTCATCTTTTAAACGAATGATTTATTTATTAGGTGCCTATAAGTGGAAATACTTATAATAATTTTATGTTCTTTATATTAATGAATTTTTAATCCTTCACTGCACTGCATGCCACATCTGGCACATACCTCAAAACACTATAATTATCATTATGTGCCATGAATTTGGCCAATATGATCACTGTAAAATATTATGAAAAATCCAAAGAATGTAATAATGCTTATTTTGTCCAAGTCAGATGTTTGCATTTGACAAAAAATTAGAATTTGTTCTTTAGAAACAAAACAAAATTTTTTATCAAGCTATTAAGACTAAATTCACTTTTATTATTTTTACTCAATACTTAAATATTAATATAAAGAAAATTAATTTAAACCCAATTAATTTCAAAATATAGCAATATAATATTTTAAAATCCTAATTGTGTATATAGGGTACATGCCATAAAATATCATATTTTAGCTGAAATTTTGAAATTTTATTTATTTTTTTTATTTGCATCATTTTTCTTATTAATTATTAGACCGATATATAGATTTAAAATAATTTCTTTTTCATAAAAATTTATAAAAATCACACAGTGATAGATTAATGTGTGTATATATTTTTTCAATCTTTAAAATTGAAATACATAAATTCTACTCTAATTTTATTGATTTTTATATTTTATATAAAAAACAAAGTATTTATAATTCTTTTTACACCTTTTAAGTTAATTATTATTTCGTTTGTACTCAGAGAGTGCCTGTAGGATGTGTTTTTTCCTTGTTGAATTTTCAATATTTGTATTAATCTGAAATTAATATTTTTAGATTTGCAAATAGTCTCTTAATATTTTATAAAAAAATTTATACCTTATTAATATCTACAACTAATACATATGCTTTCTCCTTTCAAAATGAAATTTTTTTTCAGAATGTGATTAATGTTCAAATGTTTCTATATCCTTTAACCCCTTTCGGTGCGGTGGTTTCATAGATATACCACGTAACATTAATTCCCAAATGCCACATTGGCACCGGATTTTTATTTAAGAATATTACGGTTTATTCAATGCGTGAAATATTGCATTTTCTTATTCACAAATAAAGTTGTTTTCAAATTCCGGTGTCAGTAAATTATTTCAACACTTTAGCAATGGATTTGCCCTGCCCCGCAAAGGGTTAAGGGAGACCCATAAGAAGAAAACCAAAATTTTTATTATTGATTTTAAAGTACTGAATTTTGGTGTACTGTTTAAGAATCTTCTTGTAAGGAATAATTAGCAAAAAATTCACTTTTTATTAAAAAGTATGTTTTTTATGAGAATTTTTATGAAGATTTTTTTTTCTTTTTGGTTCAAAAATACACTTTTTAAAATTACTACTCCTCATTCAATTTTCAATATTTTATTATTACTAAAATTTCTTAAATAGTATTATAGTATATAGAAAAGAACTAAGGAGAGATATTTATTTATCATATTAATCAATTTCTCGATTAATTTCAGCAATGAATTTACGCCTGAAATTTTAGATACATGAATATTCATACTTCTACTATGCGTAATACCAACTCAGTGAAAAATGTCCATCGGCTAAAAAAAAAATAAAAATATGCATGGTAAATTTCCTTAAATTCACTATAATTTTCATGTTTATTAATTTATGTAAAATTTTCAGAAATAGTTAAAAACTATATCTCTCCTTACTTTTGTTGCAAATTTTTTTAAGATTCTAAAAACATAAACACTTTGTTTCTAAATCATTTTACCACTGAGCCTTAGTACTTTGAACTTAGGCAAAATATGAAAAAAGTCATTTTCAGGAAAACATGTTTTAAATGGCCGCTAGTCCTTTAAACTCTATAGTGAGTACAATTTAAAAAGCTCATTTTCTACCTGTTCCAAGTGTCCCCGAGTTCTGATTGCATGGATATTCGCAAATATGTATTTTATCGTTTTCTGAGAAAAAAAAATTTTTTTTGAACTTTTGATGATTTTTGGCCGAAAATGGGGTTCGGGTCTCCCTTAAAATAAAATTTTTTATGCACATCAGAGGTGGGCTGTCTCGAAAATACATGTATTTGAAATACATTTTCAAAATACAACTGTATTTTGCATTTTAGACTGATAAGATCAAAGTAACTTTCTGATGATTTCACAATGTATTTTGTATTTTGAAAATACTCAAAATACATTTTCACCAGATTTCAAACTGCTGTATTTAAACTGCAGAGAGAAATGATTCACAAAAAGGAAATGCATGCCTACCTGTTTTGAATAGTTTTCAAATTCTTATCTGGAAGTATAAACACACTTTTCGACTATTGCTAGGATAAATAGATTGATGAATATGTTGTTTATCTTCAGCAAATATAATCTTGTTGATTCATTGCAAAAATAAGTTATATATATATTAATATTGTTATAGAAATTACCAAGGGAAAAAAATTGATCAGAGAAACTTATGGCATTGAGCTTACAGGCTATTCACACTAATTGTACATTATAGCCTCATTCTTTCAAGGATTCTTTGTACTTTTTTTGCAATCCTTTAACAAAATTTGCATTTATCCATAATTTTTTTGGCAAAATTTGCATTTTTACTGTGCCTCTTTGACAATATTTTCATTTTCCCTGTGATCCTTTGATGAAATTAATGTTTTTTGTCCTTGTGACAAAAAATACATTTTAACTGCAAGATAAATTTTGTGCTTTTCTGCGATTCTTTAATGAAATTTGCGTTTTTTGCATGATATTTAAATGAAAATCTTGCTTTTAACACAATTCTTTGACAAATTTGGAGCTTTACCCTTCTTTACTCCTTTGACGGGCAAAAAATTTGTCAAAATTCTGATATTTTTACCTGTCCCAATTTTTGGACTGATGACTGATGCATCTATTTTTTCTTTTTGAGAAACAAATGCCTTAGTTTTTTGGAAAATTCATAACAGAATCATCCCTGCAATATATATCACTACAGGAAATAAATCACCCTACTCACCGCCTTGATGAAAGTACTGCACTAAAGATATTTTTAACTTTTAAACTTGTATGCTCAATGTCACTTCTTCCCAAAATTACAATATATATTGCATCTTTATTTATTTAAATATATATATATATATATATATATATATATATATAAATTTTATATTAACATTACAACAATCACAATTTAGTTTCAATGATTATCATGATATGGAAATCCTAGTATCACCCAGTCTTAGTATATATATTTTTTCCCCAAGTATTTCAGTATCATTTAATAATACTTAATCTAACACATTTTTTAAACATTTTCTCATTTGAAATTGGTGAATGAAATATTTTATTGAATAGTAGATAGGTTACTAAATGTATGTACATATGGTTTTATGAATTCTTAGTCTTTGCTGCAAAATTTCAGAGCTATCTTTTCCTCTAAATACTCTTTCTGATACATTGAGTATCCCTTAATATCATACTACATCTAAAAAGAAATAAATAAATAAAACTTTGCCTAAAAACCACAGATGTGCTATAGTGCTTCATTTATGCAATAAATTTTAGAAAAGGTGCAAAGAAATTATAATGAGTCATCATATTTTCTCTGTAAGAAATGTTTTGTAATTAACAATAAGGAAAACATGTTTTGTTCTTAATATGTTATAATTATCTTATTACTTAAAGTGGTAAAAAAGAAGAAAAAAATGATCTTTTGTGTTCAGAGTCTTGATTCCTGGTTACCCATCTGGCAGATCTTTGTTCATTTTTAAAAATTACCCCACAATGAGATATTTGTATTCAATTTCCTGCTAAATAACAAAAGATAATATTCTCTCTTCAAAACTGTACATTATATAATAGTTACTTTATTTATTTAAATATTTACAGGAGAACTGTTTTGTCATAACATGCATTCGTGCAGTCAGTCTTCTCAGAAACAAGAAAACTGCAATAATCAAACAGGGATGTGTCAAAAAGAACCAAGTTTAATGCCTGTACCATCTCCTCAACAAATTCAATATTTGAATGCTTTTGATGGTCAAGAACTTACAATACAAAAGCAGCCTAATACTAGTATTCGAGAGTTAGATATGTCTCCTGCAAGGTAAAAACTAATTTTTTGCTTTTATACAATGTTATGTTCTTACTGTCCACAGAAGTTTTCAATTTATGTATAAATGATGTCATAAATTAAACATTTTGCTTAAGTATATTTGGTTTGAATAAAAATTATGGCAAAAAATT
Source organism: Maratus speculifer (assembly GCA_964019185.1). NCBI lineage: Eukaryota > Metazoa > Arthropoda > Arachnida > Araneae > Salticidae > Maratus > Maratus speculifer. The sequence continues at coordinate 236,636,790 of OZ025293.1, read as the reverse complement.
GGGGTTTTAGCTTTTGTAATTCTTTGTCTTTTCTGCTAGATTTCAGAGCTGTCTTTTCTTATAAATGATTTTTCTGAAACATTTTCCTAAATATCTTATAATATTTAAGAATATTCAATGATACAGAGACAGAAAAACTGATAAAAGGCAGATTTAGGCTAACATTTCTATAAATGGGCCAGTATTAAGTACATCATCTGGGTTAAGATTTTTTTTTCTAATGGATATATTGATAACTTTAATGCTGCCTTCAATTTTTTTTTTTTTTTTTTTTTTTTTTTTTTTTTTTTTTAAATACTGGAAGGAGAAGATATAATCTGCCAGTTCCATATTAATTTTCTACCTAACAACCATCCAGAAAGAGGCGATTTTATGTGATGGTATATGACATCCACCCAGAAACCAATAGCATGCAGTATACACAGCTAGTTACACTTCCAAATAGTTTTAAAAGCAGAAACACCATTGCATTTGGAAAAGTGTGTAGTGAAGTGAGGGCTGGATATTATATAAATGTAATAAGTAACTAGGGGAAATTTGAACATATTTGATTATCAAAAAATAAATTCATTTCTCATTAATGTATTATTATTAATGATATGTATGTATTTTGCAGGAAATGTTAAGCTATCTATTTAGATTAAGGGCTGTCTTGTTTAAATGAATAATTTTGAGTAATTTTATAGCATTTATATTTATATGATGTGGGACTTACTAAAATACACCTTTCAAAATGCAGTAAAAGCTCTTTTATCTGGCATTCAAGTAACCCTAAAGCTCAACTAATTGGAAAATATTGGAGATATCCCTTTTTTTTTCTCATAAAGAGTTGAGAAATATTTTCTACTATTTTAGGAAGTTTATATTTAATAAGTTTTATGTGCTTCTCGTGCCTATTCGGTAATCAGGGCCTGGTTCAGATGTAGGGGAAAATGACAGAATCTTTTAGCTTTATATAATTCTGTTTATGTAATTTTAATATGTAATTCTTGATAATGTGATTGAATATGTGGTTTCTCAAGAAGAAAGTATAATTTATTTCTTAAAAAGAAAAGATATTACTGATATCACGGGTAATCACAATCTTTTTACCAAATATATTTATATATCAATCAAACTTTTTTGGTTAAGTCTGGCTAAACCTGAGATAAAACTTTCTTACTTTTAATTTAATAATAATTTTTATGTGAATTAATAGGTTATATTTATAAGAAAAGTTTCATTGAATAATTCAAGGGAAATGTATGTCATCTTTATTATGCATATTTAATTAAGCTTTATTAATTTTTTAATATTTAAAAATTATCATACTTTTTATTAATCTAGTTTTACTTTAATTAATTATTTTAATATTGTACTGTATTTTTAGCACTCATTATAATTTTGATTGAATTATTGCATAAGTGCTATTTAAAAAATATAAATAATATAATGACCAGAAATCTCCAAAATTATAAAATTTACACAAAATCTGATCCCATGCTGTGCAGAATTGAGAGTCTACTGTGTTTCACTGAAACCTATCTTGAGATAGTAAAAAATAAATAAAATGTAGGATGAAGTTTTAATATTTTAAAAGACGAATAAGATATATCAAATGTGTTAGTGTCACTGAGTAGAAGCTCTGAATACTTTACTAAGAAGACATTATTCATTTTCAGGATATGGCATGTGTGTTTAAATTTAAAATTATTCATATGGCACCTCCAGTTTATAATTTAAGATATTCTAAATTGTCTGTATTTTATTAATCATTAATTGATAGCTAAATAGGACTAATTTAACAACCAGTTTTTATGAGCTTACAAAAATGTAGAAAATTATTTTCATATGAATACAAATTTATCAGTGAGAAAGGATTGAGTGATTTTTATCGAATTAAATTATAATTTTAAGTTCCCCCCTTTTTTTTTAATTCAAATTTAAAAATTATAGAAAGTATTTATATACAAAAACTATAAAAATGCAACCAAAATAGATATTACAGATTTTTATGTATTTTATTGTTCTTAAGAAAATTTGCTGTCAATTAATGAAAGCTGAACTGTAACATTCTATGGTATTTATATGATATCAATAAAAAAGAAAACTGTATTCTTAGAATACCAAATAATTTTCTCAGTTAAAAGAAAGCCAACAAGTATAAATTTGTCTAACATTTATTATTATTACACGCTGATATATCTTTTTGGACTTTGATGTTATTTTCACTTGTGGATTCATCCTATTGTATTTGTTTATATAATTATGAGTTATGATACAACATTTTTTTTCTTTTTAGCATGCCACCCTCTATGGGCATGAGTGGTGGCTCACATTCCCAATTTCAAAGTCCAGATGCTCCATCTTTCCCTAATACTCCTGGAAGTTGCCCTTCTGCATTAGAAAACAGTCAAGACAGTTTAACTGGTCGTTACCCATCATCTGCCCCTGCAAGCATGGAAGCAGGCATACAGCGATTTACTGCACCTAGTCCTCAAATGCCTGGATTTGATCCTGCACCAAGGCATATGGTTCCAACGCCTCAAATGGGAGAAAATGCAATACAGAGGTTTCCTATGACACAGAACATGGATATGATGAGAATTCCAGGTCCCAATTCTGTGTCACATAATCCTCTGGATGAAAATGTTAGTCGTTTTCCAGGACCAACATCCCAAGGTCCTGGATTTGGGCCAAATCCTAGTACTAATGTTAATCTGACTCGATTTCCTGGTAGTGCTACAGATGCCATGCAAAGGTTTCGAGGGCCTAGTCCTCACACAAATTTAGATATGGCACATTCACGATTCATGGGATCCAGTCCTCATGTACCTTGTGTGGATGGTATTTCACAGTCATCTCAATTCAATTTAGGATCCGAAACACTGACACCCATACAGTCTCAATCCTTCCCTAGCTCAGCCTCATCTGTAACATCTCGTAGTAGTCCGTGTGTTGGAAGTACTTTTATTGATAATATGTCTCATTCACATTTACAAAATCTTCAAAAAATGACTCCTCCATTTGAGAATATGTCTTCAAATAAAGTGTCTCCTGATGCAATGTCCCCAATGGGACAGTGTTCAAACTCTTCAGTTAACAGCTCAAATAATATGAGCGTACCATCATATGTTGGAACTAGTCCATTAACATCATCATCTCAAGCTGGCCCTTCTCAGAGACTAACACATTTCGATCCTATAGCATCCATGGCTGCCATGAGTGAATCAACTGTACCTCTAGCTACTGCTGGTGGAGCTGCTCAAAATCATCAAAATAATTTATCTAATATCCATGTTTCTGGTAATTCTTCCAATAGCAATCAATCTAATATATCTAATTTTCACACAAATATGCAGTCAATGCAAAATATTATGCCAAGTAGTGTAGCTTGTACTGTAACAAATCAAAATCCATTCAGTATGCATAATCAAATGCCACATAATATTGCATGTGGTCCTCAAACTGTAAACAATACATATGCAAATGCAACTATGCAACAACTAAATATGCCAGCTGTTGTCACAACTGCTCCTTACAATAATGGAAGTCAAGGATCTAACATGAATCCTCATGCTATGCATTCAAATTGTCCAGGAAGTGGAGCAAACACAATAAGCTGTTCAGTCACTACAAATCATCCTATCATGCATACATCTGTAAGTACTAGAACTTCTAATTCTAACATGGTTTTGCCTGGTCCTAGACATGGACTTCCAGGATTTCCTGGACAGGTTCCAAATCATAGGAATGCACCTCCTGCTAATGCTGGGAGTCCCTCCATGATGACTAGAGGAGCTCCTTTCAATAACCCTACTATTCAAATGAAACCTAGTGCTCCTAATACCATCCAGTATTTGCCTGCAAGGCAGCAAAATGCTTCTCCCATGTCTAATAGACCGCCTTCTTTGGAGTTTCTTCAAAGGTTTGCTGCTCCTTTAACAAACCTTGACAACAAAGTTCCAACGCACAATCTTCAATATTTCCCTAGTAATGGAAGTTCAAACCCTCCTTCAGTTCATAGTAATGTTGGCATGAATCCTGGTGTTGGACCTATGGCACCAGGTTTAATGAACAGTCAAAGGCCCCCTGTAAATATGATGATGGGGCCAATGATGAGAGGAACTAGTTCAAATGTGAATCACCCCAGTGGACAAATGTATCCAGTAGGTTCTGGTCTTCCAGGTGCTGAATCACCAATGTTTGGTCGTCCTCCTTGCCCGTCCGTCAATAATCAGATGATTCCAGTGAATGCAATGAGTGGTAGTCAAGGTGTTGGTATGTTTCCCAATAAACAAATGCCATTACCAATGGGTGGCATGGCTCCAGATGCCACTCAACCCTTGCCACCATCAATGGGTCAGTCATTTAGTTATAAACAATCTCCTTTTTATGGACCAACTACAGCTGATCCTAATTATGCAGTTCAATTTCACAATTTTCAGCAACAGTTGTATGCTACCAATACTAGGAGTAGTCAAATAGGTTCTCAGACTAATATGAGCAGTCAAGGATTTTTTGGGCCCAAATGATTGTTGTTTCAGTATGTTGGCATCACTATTTTCAGCTCATTATTTTATCTAAGTGTTTGTGCCGAGCACAAAATCTCCAGTAACGTTCCTGCCAATGTGGCTTAGCTGTTATATTATTATGGACAAACAGTAAAATTTCATCTTTTTAAAATTGTACATAATTACATATATATATATATATATATTCATGACAACATTGTAGGATAATTGTACAGGCTTTTATTGTTTGTATATAAAGAGGACTGCCAATAATGTATATTCTCATAATTGATTCTGTTGACTCTCCAAAGTTTTGTTTCTGTTGACTCCGTGTGCAGTCTTTATCTGCTCAATGAATTTCAAATCCTGAAGCTTAACTGTTTCATCAGACAGTCTGCCTGCCTGCACACAAAGTAATAGAAATGATAAAATGAAATGCAAAGCAACATAATTTAAATAAAAGATTAGTTATTGATTTATTAAATTAACAGTGTTGTTGCAGGTTTCCTTTTTTATTGAAAAACACTTGGTGCCATGAAATCGGTACTTGGCTTCTAAGCCAGAACTTGCTGTAATTTTTTGTATAATTTTACTTTTCACAAATTTTGAAAAGCAAGTTACTTACTATATTTGTGCCATTGTGACTTAAATGTCACCTTTTTATTTTTATTATGTACATAATGTTGTTGAGTATGTTCTGTGATGAGATTGTGTTACGTGGACTTTTCACTTGATTTGTGCAGCTGTTTAAGTTTCTTTGGGAGCTGGAATGTTTATTTATCAGCTATTAGTCTTACAATTTTCACAGCTTGTTTTTCTTTAGAAATAACTACCTCATGGCAAGACAGCTGAAAACTGATCTTATTTCAGTTTAACTTATAGTAATATCAATCTTGAACACTGCGTAAAATTACTTTATATGCAAAATTAAATAATTTTACACTAATTTATCTAAATATTTTACAACGCAAAATTTACAAACTTTTATTATTTTTAATCTAAAATTTTCAAACTGTACAGATGTAAACTGGATGATTTTAAGTTAAATCATAATGATGCTAATGAAATTTCATCATACCTGTTCTGTGTAAGATTTGTAATGTATGCATGTACATTCTTCTACATTGGTTTAGTACCTTGTTTATATTATAAATCTACAATCCATTTTATAAAAGCCTTTTTTAATTCTGTATAAAAAATACTTATTATCATCCTTATGTTTAACGATCTTAATTGAAAAATAGAAGATTCTAATTTCTATTGTTGAACAAAAACCAACTATTCTTGTCATTCTGGAAAATAATATATTGTATAATGCTGAATGATAAATCTAATGACTTTCTGTTTAATTTCTAATGGCTTTCTGATAAATTTATCAATTTAAAAAATAACTTTTTACCATAACATTTAAAATGTGTTCATTTTCACACATGATTTTTATTTAAGTATAAGCATTATTTCTAGCATACTTCTGAATAGATTCAATAAATTTATGTAGAAATATCTTAATTGATTATATAAATGTAGCTAATTACTGGGAGAAAATGATCCAATACATCAGTACACATAGTGTATATATATGAAGATAGTAATCAAATAAGATTTTCTTATTTACATACTAACTGTAAAATAATTTTAACTTTAATAATATTTATGTAATAAATTCATAATTTCATGAGCAATATTTCACTTACAGTGGTTTTTAAATTCCCCTGCTTATTTTCTGTTTGAATTATTATGCTTGTAGATGATTCTTTACATATAATTAACACCAAATTTTCTGTGAATATTCCACAAAATATTTTATCTAAGCAGTATAAATAATAAAGTTTTCATTGTGATAATAAATAAATAAATAAATAATAACAATACATATAAAAATTTGAGGTCCAAAAACAGTCTGTGATTTTCTGTTTTAAATTTCCTTCATTGAGTTTATAATGTATAAAATATGACAAAAGTATTTGAATTATCTTCATTCTTCATGTTTTACCTTTGAAGAAAATGTTAAGCATGCCACTAGAAATGAGCTTATTGTCATGTTAAATTTTAGAATTTTGAGAGTATTTTTTTCCCCATTGGCATATCCTTTATCCTTTTATTTTCCTACCTCTTAGCATCATTCAAACACTGTATTTTAACACATTTTAAATATTCAAATGAAATGAGTCTTTAACTTGGTTATTGATAATTTTCTGAATGATAAAATTAGTAGTTGATTTATTGAAATGGTAATGTTCTATTATACATAGTATAATTTTGTGTTTATTTTGTTTTAGATTCTATTTTTCTGCTCAAATTAAGTAAAAGTTATCTAAATCTACTGAAGTGTATGAATGCACTTATGTGGTAGTAGCTCAAGTGAATATTAAAAGTTCACAATCTTCACAGGCGTAAATGATACAATTATCAAAAGTATTGATTTTCAGTACATCAATTCCTTAATTTTGTTTCTCAGTTTCTCTTCTCCTCTCAAAAAATGGTTCCATAATAATAAAATATATATTAATTTAATATACATTAATTTAGGATACATTGATAATATATCTATGAAATAGATAAAAATACATGCACATGATTTTTATGAGAGAGTTTCAGAATACAGGTTTTTATCAATTAGTATGGTCAATTGATCTTGTGATATTGCCATACTTGTGGGGAAAACTATAATAGATCCATAGTCAACTTTTATAAAACCCAATATGCATAAACAAATTATTGATATACTATGATACTTTTTAAAATATATATAATACAGCTTGATTTAAAACTTGTAAAAAAAAATTATATTCAACTCGAACTTCCAGCAGATTAACGTAAAAATTAATTTAATTAGAGACGATCAAGAATCATTAAACAATCAATTTTATGCTTAATTCTGCACAATACCTTTGTTTGATTGTTGCACCAGAGGTCCCATTTCATGTTTTATTTTTATTTTACTTTCATAACAATTCAACACCATTTGACAGACAAAATAGAATATTATATAGTTTGCATATTAATCGAAATTTTATCTGGATTAATTGAAACGTTATAATGCATGAAAAATTTATACCACTTAATACTACAATTTTAGTACAAATTTTTACCACTATAGAGAGAGAATAAATGTCACTTGAAATGGAACATTAACAAGTTAATGAATATATTACTAGTGTTTGTAAATAATGTAATTTTGACTTATACATTTTTATTGTGAAGACTAAAAATTATTTTATTAGCAGGTTTTGGAGAAGGATTATCTTGTAGATTAATTCAGTATTCAGACTTTCACAGTTCTCTTATTATTAATATGAAATCTTATGTGAGGATATTAATTTTTGTAATCTCTTCTTGTGAATCCATTTTTATATTTAATAGAATTCCTACAATCAACTAGCTTAACAACTAGAACTTCTTAGGTCTGAAAATAAAACAAGTTGTTTTAGGAGCTTTGAACTTGTAAATTCAATAGTGCATAGTGATGATAATGATGATAATATTGATGCTTGATTATTACTATAATGATCAACATTTATCGACAGAAATATTACATGCACAAATAATTTACTTTCTTATGGTATTTACAATGTTTGATGTCGTCGATTAGTACTTTCTCTGAAAAACAATCAGAATAAAGGTTTGCTCAATTACTGTCCTTACTTCCAATGTAAACATCAGTCAAAGATGGAATTGCCTGAATCAGTGCATTGATTCCCACACTGGTAATGAAACAATTTTGCACACAGATTTTTTTCAAGACTTGTTAAAACAATTTTGTTGTTAGCAATCAAGGTCAATCGAGGTCCCTTACCCTCGAGAAATAAATGTATACTTCCTTCAGCAAACTGGAGGAATTAAATATTGTGCTGAATTCTAATTCCAAATTCTAAGACTACATTACTAGGTGCAATGATGTAGCCTGTTAGGCACAAATGCTCCAAAAATGGCATACTCGAAAAAGTGAAAGGAGGTATAAACCCCTGATTACAGGTACTCAAGCTTAAAACCCTGATCATCGAAATCTGATCCGAATTTATACAATTTGAATCAGGTAACTGAACAGAAAGATTGAAAATTTCTCCTCCAACATCAAACAAAAAGCAATTTAAAACTAACATGTGCAGATTTGGACATTGTTGTTGAATTGTCATAAGAAATATGACCATGTCTATAGTAAGTTTTTTAGTATTCTCCTCGAAACCAGCTTGAATGATATGCATTGTACATGATGGAAGTCTTGACAAATTCTAAAACTTTTTCAGGTGTCTTTCAGTTAACAAAGATTTCTTCATGAATTGCCTGCTTATTTTTACCAATCTTTGCTCACCTTAGAAGCTTTGCATAGCTGCTTGTTATAAAAAAATTTAAAATCTTCATAAAATTTTATCATGGAAAAGAAAAGTGTGCTTCTCAATTTCCTTCTCCACTTCTTGCTGAGATTTACCCATTTTTTCCAGTCATGAGTTAGTTTGATGTAGTTCTTGTTTAACTCTAAAGAGTTCATCTTCTAAATCTTTGATCCATTTATTTAAGACTCAGATCTGTTCCTCATCCGGAGCTGGGCACTTAGATTTCCGAGAATCACTGGAACAAGAAATACCTGTATGAATTCTTTGTTTTTCTCTGCTCCTCAATTGATAATGGGGTACCTCTTTCTTATGATTATCCATAAGGAACACCATGTAATTGACGTAAATGTAATTAAAAGAATTTTAAATCTTTATAACAATTTTGTCACGGAAATGAAAAGTGTGCATTTCAATTTTCTTCTCCACTTTTTGCTGAGATTCATCTATTTTTTCCCACCGTGAGTTAGCTTGATGCAGTTCTTGTTTAACTCTAAGGAGTTCATCTTCCAAATCTGATCCTTTTATTTAAGACTCTGATCTGTTCCTAAGCTGGAGCTGAGCGCTTAGATTTCTGGGAATCACTATGATTAGAAGAGTCTGTATGAATTCTTCATTTCTCTTTGCTCCTCAATTGATAATGGGGTATCTCTTTCTTATCATTATCCATAAGGAACACCGTGAAAATGACAAAAATGTAATCAAAAGATCTTTGTCACGGAAATGAAAAGTGTGCTTCTCATTTTCCTTCTCCACTTCTTGCTGAGATTCATCCATTTTTTGCAGCCGTGAGTTAGCTTGATGCAATTCTTGTTTAACTCTAAGGTATTTATCTTCCATATTTTGATCCTTTTATTTAAGACTCTGATCTGTTCCTCAGCCAGAGCTGAGCGCCTAGATTTCTGGGAATCACTAGGACAAGAGGACTGTAGGACTGTATGAATTTTTCGTTTCTTTCTGCTCCTCATTTGATAATGGGGTGTCTCTTTCTTATCATTATCCGTAAGGAACACTGTGAAAATGATGAAAAAAAAGCACTACAACTGAAAGTTCTTTGATCAGAACAGCAACAACTAAATGAGCAATAATGGTATTATTGCACTAGATCTATCTGTGCAACTTCTTTTTCATTAACCGATATATGATAAGCATTAATTATTTTGTTACCCTTAGAGTTAATTTTTCCCACTATCATGTAACCAAGAAGTATATTAGCTACAATAAATGTTCATTTCTTCTACGATGCCTTTCTGCACATTCCAAAAATAATCAACTATAAGTAAAATTTGTACTTCCGATTCCTGGATTTGTAGGATCTGCTAATTTCTATCTTTTAATTTCGACATATTTTATAAATAGGGTCAAAATTGGGAACTTTCAAAGTTGTTGCACTACTTAAATCAGTAGCCAACACCTTAACATTTATGAAACGGTAATAATTCAGTTTACTTCACAATTTAATTTTAAAAACATCTTGTTTAGAATTTTTCAAATTACAATAAGAATAAGAGACAAATGTTTGATTTTTGGATACTTCTGGTTTCAAGCTTTTCTTAATACAAAATAATTTGTTATGCTCAGTACTTTTACAGTTTATACATAGCTGCAATTTTATGTGGCATTGCGAAGATAAATGCAATTTGAATAAACACAAATAACATCTACCCTTCCTTTTTTAACATTTAACTTTACTTGTCATCAGCTAAATTTTTACAGTCAGAAGATAAATGCTTGTTACTTTTACTAAATATACAAAAAACTTTAATATTAGCATTTAAAGTATTAGCATGGTGACATTTATTTGATGGTTTTCTTTCATGATATTCAGTTTTATTTTTACGCAATTTTTTTAGGCGCCACTCTAAATTTTGAATGAAGTTTCACATGAAGAGGGGTCACAAATATAAACCACTGACCCATGTCCCTTTAAACAAGCATCAGAAAAAATAAAAAGCTGAGCAGTTTCAGGATTTAGTTTTGCATTATTTACAAAATATTTTCTATGAATTTCAAAATTTACTAAGTCTCTTATTTCATAACACCATTTTCTGAAATTTTCACTTAAAAGATCTGGTAATATAGAATCCCAGTCCATCATTCATCAAATATTAAAATAAATAAAATTGAAAACATTTTACCTGAAAAGTTATATAAAGTATAAAAATAAAATAAAATTCAATATATTACTTTGAAAATGACATCAAGATTTAGATGGTATAAACTGAAAAAACATTAATGTACATTATATTTCAGTAAATCACAAAAATTAAACAAATAAAAGAAAATAAACAAATCAAAATGCTTCATTGAAATAGTAAAGGAGAAAGTTTGGTGATGGGGCATCTCAGTTCCTCATGAATCAAGAACTTTCAATATAAACAAATTACATTTTGTCAAGGTTAAATCAATTAGGATTTCAATAAATTTGATTTCTTTTTCAAGGGCATTTCGCTAAAAGAGTGATTGTGTTATTTTTATTTTAAAAAAAATTTAAAATTGATTTAAAAAATATGCTGTTGAAACATTTTTTTTCTTTTAAGTCAGACAATGAAAGCAGCTTTTATTCAATCTCAGTAAGAACTAAAGTAAAAAATTTTTTAATTAATAAATAAATAAACATGTAATTAAAATAAATGACATTTAAATTTTTTAATAACTTATGTAATATATTTCTTTTCTGGTAATTGTTCTTATTTCTAAATATGGCAGGGAAAGGGTGCTATTCAACATAGATTAACAGAATTCAGAATCAAGCCCATAGATTTTATGGTAAAGTTTGAAACTTCGTGTTTATTTTCTATGTACCTTCATCTACACAATAGCAAATTATGTTTTCATGTTAAAATGCAGTCTAATTTTAGGGGTGATAAATTTATTAAAACATTTAACTAGACATGATATAATACCATGTCTGAACAACAAATGTAATTTAATATTAATTGCTTCAATGTTCGTCCCAAAATAACTCTGGGGGAGGGGATAAGTACTGTTTCCTTATACATGCTGCTGGTGAAGTGTTTAATCTAAGCATTTATAATTTTACATTGTACTTTTGCTGAGTATACTTTTGTTTATCATTGAGATGTGATATAAAAAATGACTCCTAAAGAAGAAATTTGTTTCTTCATCATAAACAATAATTTAATTAATAATGTTTAATAATAATTCCTGACCAATATTTTCAAGTAGTTGGTGGAAAGTATTGTAGTTTAAAAAACCTCTTAATTCATAAAATATAAAATGTCATTTATAAAGTTTAAACAGTATCATGTAAATTTCCTTGAACTGATATTTGGCAAGCAGGTATACAGGTGCATGTCAAGGTTATATTTTAAATACTAAGACATTTTATTTAAAAAACTCATTTTTATATTTTGCTTTTGAGCTAAATTAACTTTAAAATTAGAAACAAAGTAATCACTTTAAAATTTTCGAACTATTTCAAATTGAAAAAAAAAAAAGAAAAGAAAAGAAAAACCTAATATTTTGGAACCAAGATAGTGACTTTTTGAGGGAGGAAGAGAGATAGCAGAGCTAGAATAATATTATTTCATACCTAAATTTTAAACTTTAGTTGTAATTTATAATTAACATGCTCAAATTGATGGCAGCAACATATCATCTTTTCTCCTCTTTATTATGATTATTTAACTGCATTATATTTTTTACTTTTATTTTTCTGTTTTTAAAATCTTCTTTCTGTTACATATTAGAATTGGAAGTGTTCAAAACTGTATTCCCTTGATCAAGGGAAAGAGCTTAGCTTTTTATTTATTTATTGTCCTTTTGAGTAGACATTGGTTGGATACCACTGATGTGCAAATAATTAACGTTTTGATGTTTAGATTTGTGTATGTACTTAAATGTTTATATTTTAATTAATGAGTTGAATCCATCAATACTTAATGTTTAAAAAATAAAAAAAATGAAATGAGCACTACACATGTTAAATATATTTGTTGATTTTATGAATTCAGAACTTCTAAAAATAATCGGGGGGGGGGGGGAAATCATGTGTTTCAAATAAAAATGAAGATTATTGATTCTGTATTTACAGAAAAACTATTCATGTGCCTTATATGAAGTTTAAATCACTTCACATTTACTTAATGATACTATTTAATACACAATGTTATTCATCACTATGCATGTAATTAATTATATATACATAATTATCTTTTTATTTGAATTGTCTTTTGTTTCTTCACACCTATGTATTTTCTATGAAAATTAGAGTCATGTATTGACATTTATATATGTATATATATATATATATATATGTAAAGTTCTTATATACACAGTTTGTTTCACATCATTAAATAATGCTTCATTTTATACATAAATGAATTCAAATCTGTAACAGTTATGATTGCTCATTTTAATAAACATTGTTACTTAATTTCTTTGTAACAATTATTGATTATATCTAGTCTTAAAGCCTGGGCATTATTTTATTTTTAGGGTATATTTTTAATAGATGAGAATGATTTCTTTACTGTTTGCTGCATTTAAAATGAAACGTCCATACTATTTTTTTTTTTTTTTAATTCAGTGTAAGTCTATTTCTTGTTTTAAAATATGTTGACCGCACTTAATGTTGTGAATTCTGGTGTATGTAGTTTAATAGAAATAATTATTATTTTTTTAACTATTGTTTTTAAAGATATTTCAGCATGTATAATCCTCACATAACACCGATTAATTTCACTATTATTTATTATTCAAAGTTCCTAAGTATGAAAAAGATAATAACGATAAAAAAAATAAAATTTGCTATGAATATTAAATATAATAAAAATAGTATATTTTTGATAAATTTTTTATGATTTAAGAATTTCTCTTTTCACTCAGCTGTTATGTAGCTGTCTTGCCTTTGTTGCTAATGTGAAATCTGCTATCTTGTTTTCCTTATGCTTTTAACTGCACTTAGTTGTGCATTGCCATGTACATTAATCATGTTTTGGGATGGGAGACAAAATAAAACTCCTTTTTAATGAAATGACTAGTACTTTGCTTTTCCCTCTTTCATTGAATCTTACTTTACATCTTGTTTGATTTTTATTATCTTACTTAGAATTACCAATTCTTCTATATATTTTGCATCCCCATCTCACCTCTGTATCGAGAAGGATAAATTAACATTATTTCCACATTAAAAAATTTTCTCTCATCTGAATATCTGAAACAACACACATTGTCTTGTGGCTTCTTGTTACTTTTAAATCAAAACATTTAATTTAAACTTAGTATTGTTACTGTCATTGTAATAAAAGGAGTTTAAAATTGTTATATCTTGAATGAAAACAGAAATTACATTATGAAAAACTGATAGTTACATACTAATCATTAAAATCAAAGGTTAGAGATGTCTATAAACTACAATATCCTATCTTTATTTAAATTATGAAGTTAATAACAAGTGTAAGAAAACTACTATATGCTAATCTGTAATGTAACTGGAACCCAAATAAAAACTGTTTAATACCTATCAATAATTTAGCAAAACTATAACATAAAAATATTGAATATATATATATAATACAGCGTGGTCTTAAAAAATCTTTCCTATTACATGTGAATCCCTAGTGGCCTAAACACTCAACCAATCAAAAAAAGAAAAAAGTAGATATAGTTATATGAAGGAATGCACTCAAGTTCATAATAATTTGAAACAATAGAGCTCTCACAGTTACGATTTCAGGGATTTTTTTTTTAAATCTTTGAATGACAATACCCATTTTTTTCATGTACAAATTTTTCACCTCTTTGAAAAAACCATAAATAGCATTGGAGTGATAAACTTACGGTGAAAATTGTTGTTATAAAACACTTGCAAAATATATCATTGTAAAGGACCAATGACTGTGTTCTTCATAATGCCATTTTTTTTTTCTCTTGTGAACTGAGTAATGTTGTAAGAATTGTTTTAAAATATGCTTTGCTGCTGTGTTTGTGTACACATAATGAAAATAAAAATGAAATAATTTGTTTTAGAGTGGTTTAGAGGAATATTACATTACATAGGAACTGATTAGGATTGAGTAGCACGATATTGAACTGAAAATTTTGTCATATGTAAATTGTTCCAATGCCATTTTATGTCTTTTCAATGTGCTGATGAGCTTGCACAGGAAAAAAATGAGTTTTGCCATTCAAAATTTTTTCACTGTATCTGTAACCATGAGAGCTATTGTTTCAAATCATCACAATCTTGATTGCATACTTTCAAAAAACTAAATCTGAAATTTCATTTCAATCGGTTAAGCAGTTCGGTTGCAAGCAGGTACATTCATCGGGGAAGTTTTTTTCTCTGTGTGTGTAATCATTGTATAAAACCAATGTATAGATTTCAATTATAATTTATCATGCATAACGAGAAAATAAATAATGATATAGAAATTGTACCAATAGGATGATAAAAATTGCAGTATCAAATTGTAAGTCTATTGAAGTTAACAACATATGTATATCTATAAAAAGAATTAAATTTAAAACTGATTTAAAATCAATAAAAAGCTATTAAAATAATTTTATCATAATTGAAATTTAAAATCACTGTATGGAACAAATACTTCATTATTATATAATTTTAAAATTTTCTATGAAAATCCTGTAACAAACAAAATGGCAGATAATTCATTAATCTCAAATCCCAATAATGTCTTTGTCTTGACCACCACCATATAAAATTTAATGAATTCAAAAAGGAGGAGAAACAGGCAAAAATCTTTGCATTATCAATCTGTTCAAAGCTACAAGCTGTCTAGTCACTGACCTGACCCACTCTAAAAAACACTTTTACTTATTTTATTGAAAAAGTATTATTTAAATATTATACTAATAACATTGTAAAATAATTTAAATATTAATTAGTAATTAATAAATAAAAGAGATATAATTAATAATAGAGACACTATTCTGTTTTTACATATTTCTAAAAAATGTGAAATATATATATATACATGTATTATACAAGCTGGTGATTGGGGATTTCAAGATCTTTTAAGAATTGAAACCTTAGTTTTCAAAAACTTTTCAAAATTGAAATCAGAACCAATTCTTTGCATCCAAATGCTGTTTTATTGAGAACTACTACATGCTTCATTCAAAACAAAGTAAAAGAGGGATGACATTTTGTCTGTTTTACTTAATATTTAAATCAGTATAAAATCATTCTTTTTTTTTTTTTTTTTCATGTTTATTTGTCATATTTATGTCGGGGTTTAGGAGCCGGATCAATAGTGTTTTGTTCAGTTGACCAATGCTTATTTTCCACATTAATAGCTTTTTCTTTTTTGGTGTTAACACATTGTAGTTCACAGTTCTGAGAACAATTAATTTTTGTTTGTTTTTAAGGTCTAATAACTGTTACGATTGCCTTAATGCTTTTTTATATGTTTTAGAAAATTTATTAAAAGTTTAAATGGTAAATTTTGTCTTATTTTAAGGATGACCATCAGTTATATTTTGCCCTATACTGCTCATGCTGTATTCTTAATATCAGAACTGCACATTTGCTACTGAACCGATTTTTTGAAGAAAAAAAAAATTGTAATTGATATAACTTATTTTTTTTTAGCTTTTTTTTATAAATAAAAAGTATGGCCGATTTTCAAAAAAATCTATTTTAAAATTTGTTACATTGGTTCCAGTAGACATTACCAGATGGTACTATGGGCTCTGTAGATTTTTCATAAGGGCTATGAAGTAACAATTTTTATCTTTTTTTATATTTACAGACCTGCCAACTGCTATGAAAAAATTGTAGTTACTATGATTTTAATCTATAAACTACAATGCTACGAAAATCGGTCTTAAACTAAGATTTTTTGTAAAAATCATTAACGTGTGTAATTTTTTTTTTCCATTTGTGAATTTTAGTTTGTGCAGTATATTTTTCAGGAGTGATTCTGTTCTGAAATTTCCAACATTTTAAAATATTCCGTTCTTAAAGTTTCCAAAAATTCAGACATTAATTTCCTTCCTTAGTAACAGGGGCATCATTTAAGAGTTTCTCGAAGGGGAAAGTTCGAAATATTGTGCAGAATCACATGATTTGCACACAGAAAAGAGAGACCTGCATAGTGAAAAATCCTGTGCAGTATTTTCCCCTGGGGGGGGGGGGGGGGGGGGGCGAATTCTTCCATAAACCTATGATTCTTCAGTGTGTGTATTTTAAAGTTGTTGTATTTTCTTGGAAGCTTGCAGGTTTTTTTCTTTCTTTTTTCTTTTTATGGTATTTTTCTAAATTGGTTTGTGAATTGATTGCAAAAAAATTTGAGAATTTCTTCAAACATTTGTGGAAAATTTTGGGTATTTCATAAAAGAACTCAGAAGCAAATAGTGATCATCTTCTCTTGGTCGCTGAATAACATCAGTAATTTTGACAGAGGATTGTGTTAAAAATGCTAATTTCGTCAAAGAATCTCAGTAAAAACATTAAATTCGTCAAGATATCGCGAATTTCATCAAAGGATCAGAGAAATAAAATGAGCATTTTGTTGAAAGATCCCAGAAGGAAAACAGGAATTTTGTTAAAAAATCGTGGTAAAAAATGTAAAATTCGTCAAAGGATTGCATAAGAAATGTGAATTTTATCAAAAGTTTGTGGTAAAAAGTGCAGATTTCAGCAATGTATCACGATAGAAAAATGTGAATTACGATTGTGGAAAAAAACTGAGAATATCATAGAATGATCACAGAAAAAAAAATCCTGAATTTTGTCGAAATTTATAATACTGGGCTAAAAATGTGGAACCGGGCTCCTTTTACAAATGTCATATAAATGTTGTGAAATGTAAAGCTCTAGAACCATACGTCATTTTTCTATACTGAGTTGAAAGACTGAAATAATATTCCTTTTACAGTGTCGAAAAAAAATGGCTGCGAAACACGAAAAATCAACCAATCGGTTAACCTCCAGATTAATCCATATTTTGTATGCTACAATTTCTCATTTTCAAAAGTTGGTAGGTCTGTATATAGTACAGAATCGCATATAAAAATTTTTGACTCATTTTTAAGCATAAAAACATAATACTTGCAGGGACGGTTTTTGAAATGATTTGTAATCGGACAATTTTTTTTTGTTTTCCATCAAATGAATCACACATTGAGTTATAAGCGATTGTTGTCTCATGGCAGCAGTTTTTCCTTTCCTGCACTGCCACATTTAGAAATTCAGTTCAAAACACCAACTTTGACAGACTTTTCTGAAAATTTTTTGCCTATAATGGAAAACTGAAAAAACAACTTCTTTAAAAGAGCACCTGCCAATTTCTTAGGTTTGCGAAGAAAAATGAATTTGTGTCAAAAAGTAGTCAATTTGAATTTGAAAACAGTCTTAATTTTTTATGCATTCTTGTGTGTGTTACACTGCAGCTTTTCTGTATTACTAAAAATATTCTAAGACTAATCAGCATTCATTCTTTTAGTCGATATAGTAAAATTTTTTTCTCTTTTGAATAAACTTCATTCAGACTTTGTAAAGCAATTTTTAATAAGATTTTTAATTATTTTTTTTTCCATTCTACAACTAATTTTTCACATTCATAAAATGAATCAAATTTAAATCTAGTATATCAATATGGTAAATTTTATGCTCTGGGATTTTTGAATTTTTTGCATCTTATGGCGATTTATTATTTTAATTAATTATTATTATATATATTTTATAAAAGGAATTCAGTTTGTCTTTTAACTCAATATAGTAATTTTTTATGTAATTTTCTAATTTTAAATCTGCAGTTTTTCATTCTTAAATAGTTCTAAAATGAAAATATTACCGTAAAATCCCGTTAAGGGTGTATTTCGATTCAAACTGCTTATTTTCCGATTTATTTTCTAACTAGCGGCCTTCGCCCGCTACGCTGGTCGGTTTATCTAAAGAAATCTTGAAGAAGTAGTTAGATAAGGTTCAGACATACATTAAAAAAAAAAAAAAAAGCAAGTCGATCATTCAAAAAACGTTGGGAAATATCAAATATTTACTGTAATTTTTTAAGAAAAACAAAGTTTCGAAAAAAAAATTAAATAGAAAAAAAAATTACACTGACATATTAATTCAAGGAAATTTTCCCAGAGAGAAAATTCGCCTTGAATACAATATTTCAAATTCTTTTAATTGCTTATAGGCGTTAATGCCAACATAGTGAAAAAAAATTCCATGCTGGGAATCGAACCCGGGCCATCAGTATGGCGCACTGACGTTCTACCGACTAAACCACATGGAACGACAGCCAGCTTGAAACTTTCTCATACTTAAGTAGACTGGCGAAAACATAACGATAGCGCGTTTTAAAATCGCACAGTGACATCTATTGGATTTTATATGTACTAAAAAACGTTATGTACTAAAAAACGTGAGCAGCGCACCTAATAGTTTCTTTTGTTTCTTTTTGTTACTTTTTTGTCTGTTGTCCGATTTTGATGAAACAAAGCCTATACACTGCCCGGGAGTGTGCATTCTTCATTAGTGAAAACCGCATAAAAATCCATTCAGTAGTTACGAAGATAACCTCGAACAAACAGACAGACAGACAGACAGACAGACAGACAAAAAATTCAAAAAATTTTTTTTTGTGTTTCATTGGTTTTCTTTTATCGCCCTGACTCCATTTTTGTCAATTATCTTCAATGTACAGACACACCGGGTCCTACTGTTTTATTATATGTATAGATTCATTTTTGCTTTCAAATGCACCAAACTTTCAAATTCTCTTATTTAGAAAGTACACATGGTGCCATAATTATCAATTCTCTGATAAATGCAGAAAATATTGCAAAAAAAGCAATCAAAAACACCATTTTGAACCGAATTTTCTGAAGCGGGATGTCTGTGAACAAAAAAAAGGGTCATACTGAGAAGGTTATTGTTTATAAATCAAATTCTAATGAATTGAGCGTAAAAAGACATCACACGGCACCTCCGTAAAGTATGTGAAGATAAGAAATTTTTAGATTCTCTTAGAAAATGTAATCTCTGGGCAGGTATTTGTTTGTCCTAACCAGCAATAGGACAACTGTCGTAATAAATGTATAATTACTGAAAAAAAAAGGAAGAAGAATCTTTAAAAATGTTCAAAACAAGCAGAAAAAATTATATTCTTTTAAAATAAATAACTTAATGCATCGAAAACATAAAGATGGAGCTGAAACAAGAGTTAATGGAAAATATGACCAATTTTATGATTTAATCGGTGAGAAATAAAAAGATATGCCTTTAGGCACACATAACATACTTCACTTTTACACAAGACATACTTTCATACAGCTATCTGTCATGATAGTAGGGTGTAAAAAAATCATGATTAAACAGGGTTCCCAGCAAAACATGACTGGCGAATTCACTGACTTTCCATGACCAAATCTTAAAATATTCCCGGAGTTTCCCTGACCAAATTTCAAAAAATTCTCTGGCCAAATGGGCATACAGCAGAATTTGCTACTTATTTTCACTTTTTTTTTTAAAATAAAAATTAGCAATTTTTTTCTGCAATCATACTTCAAATTTTTTTAATTTCTTTTCCGATTGTTTGATGGATTTTGTTATTTTTTCCCCGAAACTATTTAATGACTTTCACATTATTTTTAAATTTTTCTCTAAGACTTTTCCATGACTTTTTAGAAAATATTTGTAAAGTCCCTGACTTTTCTTATATATTTTGAAATTTCCATGATTTTTCCTGACTACTTTGAAATTCCATGACTTTCCAGATTTTCCCCTGACTTTCCATTATGCTGGGACTGTTAAAAAAAGTAAATTAAAAAAAATCTGATTTTTTTTTATTTAAATCAAATTTTTTAAATTTATATAGGATCCCCCCCCCCCCCCAGCTTTAAAGTACTGAATAGATATCAAGAGTTTTATGTTTTCAAAACAATTAAACCTCAAATTACTGTCATAATCTGCATTTTTATACTGTAATAATATAATTTAATTTTTAGTTATTAATTACAGAAATTATAAAAACTGCAAATTAATAGTTTATTAGTTAGCAGAATACAATAAAGTTATACACACTAATATTTTGTAATAATTATGTAAAACTATGTAAAATACTAGTGATATTTATTTTTATCAAAATAATCATTAACTGCATTTAATATTAAAATGTTAACACTACTTAAAATTGAATTATTAAAGAAATTGTCACTAATTAGCAGGGATAAATAGTGAATAATAGTGAATAATTTAGGGATAATTTTTTCGATTCAAACTGCTTATTTTCCGATTTATTTTTGAATTCATTTTTACTCTCAAATACACCAAACTTTCAAAATCTCTTATTTGGAAAGTACACAAGGTGCCGTGATTGTCGATTCTTTGATAAATGCAAAAAATATTGCAAAAAAAGCAATATTTTTTGCAATATATGCAAAGCGGGAGATTTGGGAACGAAAAAAAGGGTCATACTAATAAGGTAATTGTTTATAACTCAAATTCTAATGAATTGAGCGTAAAAAGACATCACCACGGCACCTCATACGTCCCTTCAAGAATCCCCTCAGCGAGTTTCATATTTCTATTTCTAAAAATGTGCCTGAAATTGTATCGGAAATTTTCGAGCTGTTGAAGGTGGAAAAGCGTTTTTTCGAATACACCCTTAATATAATTATTAAAAGTTATCAACAATTATATCTCTAATTTCCATTTAATGTTTTACATAGAAACTGGACAATTCTGTATTCTTTAATTTTCAAAACTAGTAAAACGATCTCGTTAGAGTCCTGCATCGAGTGAGATCGTCTTTAACCTCTTCAGTCCCTGAGTACTCAAATGGGTACATCAGTTTTGTCCCATTTTATTAATGATACTCAAATATTAATGAAATTTCGATATAAGAATAATATGTTTCGAATTCTAAGATTCGAGCTAATGAAAATAAAACAAAAATCTCGCTCTGAAGTCAAACGAGAGAAGATATAATTCAGTAATAATTAAAAATACTGTAATAATCACCAGTAGCGAAGAGGTTAAATTACTTTTTTTTTCTTTTTTTGTGGTTATGACTCTAATTTTCTTTCTGCTTGTCGGGTTCACTCTTCAATTTTTCTTGCTGGTCAGATTTAAGTGTTTTACATGTCAAGTTGTTGAAATTAAAAAAAAAAAGTTTTGAGAAGAACTATGTTTGAAATGAAAATAGAATGAATAATATTCAATTTACTGCATGAGATATAAGATGTATATAAGAAATGTGGTCATAGATTAGTCTTATTCTCTACCCGAATCGCTAATCAGCTCGGGTGCTGATAAAAAGGCACGATGCAGAACTCTAGGCCAAATTCGTAATATATATTAGGAATGTCCATGAGCCTGGTCCTTCTCAAAGCCCGAGTTGGTAAAATTTTCATTTATTAAGTTAGGTAGGGGCTTAATTTTTATCTGAAGACTCGGGCCACTAAATTTTATTTTTTGAAATGCCTTTTAGATATTTTGTTTTCCCATGTTCCAAGGAAAGGTCTTTCTTTTTTCCGTTGATTCAGGCCGGACCGAGACTATATTTTATGATTTTGGGCCGTATTGGAAGAGAATTCCTCTCCCCCCCCCCCTCAAATAATGTCTTGCTAAAATGATACCTTAAGAGACCACACTAGTCACTCAAAAAGACCCGTATGATAATGTTAAACCTAAGAAGGCGTAATTTTCAAAAATCTCACTCAAATCTTTTTTTTTTTTTTTTTTTTTTTTTTTTTTTGCAAATTTCGAAACCGGTTCTGAAATTGAAACTATCATAATATAAAAAAAATGTAACCAAAATTCGAAAAAGTAAAAATTAGCCTGGTTGTAGATATCTCAGCTATATTATGAAAAAAAAAATGTATAAGTATTAAAATTTGAGCTAGAGGTCTGCACATGCCCGGGCCGGCGGAATCATTTCAAATTTTCTAACGGGCCGGCAGAATCAGAATAGTTTTCTCAACGGGCCGGGCCGGCAAAAAAATTGAACAGGCCATACGGGCCGGGCCGGGCCGATAAAAAAATTTTCGGGCCTGCCGGCCCATTCTGAAGATTTAAGCAGAGACGATAAAATTTGATCTATTTTCAACGCAAACGGCTTTAACAAAAATAAATTTAAATGTGCGTCACGAGCCATACTAGTTTGACAGCATCAATATAAAAATGTAACTTGTACAGTGTGAGATCGGCATCGGACAGTTAAATTGTGTGTAACCCGTTTTAATATTTTTTTAGCTGACTCATACCGGGCCGAGATCAAACTTGCATTATTTTTCTACATATAGACTTGCCGGACCAGAACAAGACTTAATTGTTCTTAAGATTTGTAGGGCAGACAACATTATTTGTAAAATTATTAACAGCGATAAAGAACTTATGTTAGATTAATCTTTGGATATATATTTCTTGATGGTTTTTAAATTAATTTCTCAATAACGCGAAAGTTTGATGGTTTTTAAATTAATTTCTCAATAACGCGAAAGTTTAACACATTTTCAGATTAATTTTTAATTGTAAAAATATAAAAGTGATAAGCCTGACTATTGAAGGAATTTAGAATCGAATAGCATTTTTCATTTTTGATGAATAAAATACTTGCATAAATTTGTTCAGATACAATAAGTAGTTTCTCAAATGATTGCAGGTTTTTCTCCCTTCCCATGCTATCGCTTCCGGAAATTCTATTGAAAATGCTAACTATAACAATAATTTATTTCCTTTCAGTATTCTTAAATTGCTTGTATCAAAACACGGATAATGCCACTTCATTATATAGTTTCTGAGAAAAAAAAAATGAATTTAGAAATGTATCAGAAAAGCGCATATTTGAGTTAACGAATGAATTTGGATTTAAAATCTTTAATAAAATGATATAGAAGTATTTTTATAAATCTTCTTTTATTAAACAGCTTCAAAAGTTACGATGTTTTTAACTTTCTTTCTTTTTTCTTTTATTCTAAGCCATATTAATTTTTTGATGAATCTTTATTTGATTGTTGAAAGCCTAAGAATCTTAGTATTCACTAATGTTGCTAATGTGTATTTCCTGTAAAATATACTGTAAAATCATTCCATAGATATGTATGCAGTATTCTTTAAAGAAATCTTAATTATATGAAAAAAATCTGAATTCTTTAACCTTCCGTCTGCCAGACGGGTCCATTGGACCCGACAGCAATATTTCTGGTGTCAATGGTAAAATGAGAAATTGTCGATTGACACCGGAATTTATAAAGGACTTGTCTAGATATTACGAATTCCTTAATTTAAGCTTTCATTGTAAAAGCAAAATTATATTAAAATATTACTGGTGCCGTTTGCAAGTTTGGAATTAAAATTAGGTGTTGCCGTAGATAAATGGGTGTTTTGTCTGGTAGACGGAAGGTTAAAAATCGTAGAAATTGTAACGGGCCGGGCCTGTTTTCACTAATTTCTGTACGGGCCGGGCCCGGGCCGAACTTTTGAGTTTTACAATGGGCCGGGTCGGGCCTGGAAATTCCGGCCCGTGCAGACCTCTAATTTGAGCGAGATATTTGAAAATAACGCCCCTAGACTTAACATTATCATCCGGGTCTTTTTGAGTGACTTGAGTAGCATCTTAAGGGTGTATTTTGATTCAAACTGTTTATTTTCCGATTTATTTTTGAATTAACTTTTACTTTCAAATACACCAAACCTTCAAAATCTCTTATTTGGAAAGTACACAAGGTGCCGTGATTATCGATTCTTTGATAAATGCAGAAAATATTACAAAAAAAGCAATCAAAAATGGCATTTCGAACCGATTTTTCCCAAGTGGGAGATTTGGGAACGAAAAAAAGGGTCATACTGGGAAGATAATTGTTCATAAATCACGTAAAAAGACATCACACGGCACCTCATACGTCCCTTCAAGAATCCCCTCAGCAAGATTCATGTTTCTACTTTTAAAAATGTGCCTGAAATTGTATCGGAAAATTTCGAGCTGTTGAAGGTGAAAAAGCATTTTTTTGAATACGCCCTTAATTGTAACAATTATCAGTAGAGAAAATAAATGATAACATAGCATACTTTTGTTTGTTTCTTCTTTCTTTTTGCACTTTTTAAATGAAAGGTGGAATACGTTTTTAAATAAAGGGTGAACTATTTAATTTATAATTATTTTTTTACCGGAACAAATCAATAATTTCCAAAGAAATAAACTAAAAAATCAATTTTAAGCACTTTCAAGTTTAGTTCCTAAGGTAAAGGCAATTAGGAAAATGCAAATTCCTGATTTTTACAATTTTTTCTTTATATTTTTTTAAAGCGATTTATACAGATTTTTTAATTTTTGCGTTCCCAGTAGAAATGGCAGAAAAAGAGGAGTGTTTTAAGTTTCAGGTTAGGGGGATTGAATGGTTAGATAATTAATTATTGTGTTACAAGAAATTAACAATCAGAGCAGACAAAAGAGAGAAAAAAAAAGGATTTATACTTTATGTGCCGGGGGATGCAAGGGAAAAAATAGAGTAGTGTACCTTTAGTTTAAAAAAAATAACAAAAAACCACAAGGCTGATTCCATACGTAAATTTATTACATGTATAATAAGCATCATGCAAAATAAAAAAGAATACATCTTTATCTCAAATACATAAAAAAAAAGCTTAGCATTTTGAAGACAGGAAAGTGAAAAAAATGTGAACATGGAGAAAAAGCCGTTTAAAGTTTTCATTTGTATGGGCAATTGCGCTGGTTGTTATAACAAAATTTGCAATATCTCACAATTACTGTATGGGTAAAAATGAGGTGTCAAAACATTCACAATTAAACAGGCTTTCATTTAATATATATATATATATATACAGGGTGTCCGAAAAGTCTGTAAACGGTCGAATAACTCGAGAAATACATAAGAGATTGAAAAACGAAAATATACGTGTTAAATATTTTTAAATAAGCTACTCAGTGATACGAAATTTGACCTTCGCAACTGACCCCCTGGGGGTCAGAGGGGGTCCAACTTTGAAATCTTAAATTATAACCCCCATTTTTTATTGCAGATTCGGATTCTACGGACAAAAATACGTAACTTTTGTATTTGATGTTTATTTCGAATCCTCATTTATGACGGTGTAATTGAGCATATTAAATCGATACATATTTCGGTTTTCCCAACCAGGTTTTGCCTGATTGGCCAGAATCTTGACGTCAAATTCCTCCTCTTTTGCAGGAATAGCGTTTCTTGAAAATCACCCGTGACGATTATTTCGATAATGCTACGCTGTTAAAAATTTGATCCATTTGCTGTAGCGTCACCCCACAGCTTTTATAGAATATCTCTTTTATGACCAATGAGAATGCTCCATAACACAGTAAAGCAACCGTTTTCTATAAAAGCGGTGGAGTGACGCGGTAGCAAATGAGTTAGATTTTTACGGTGTATAGGTTTCTTTTTTTTATGTTTTTCTCTACAAAAATTCTTTGAAATATATTAATTTAGTTTTCTATTTGGATTTTTACCCAGTAAATGGTTTCTAAATACGGCTGATGAAGGTGTATGTTTTTTTAATTATTTGCTGTGGCGTCACTCCACCGCTATTATAGAAAACGGTTACTTTACTGTGTTATGCAGCATTCTCATTGGTCATAAAAGAGATATTCTATAAAAGCTATGGAGTGACGCAAATGGATCAAATTTTTAACAGCGTAGCATTATCGAAATAATCGCCACGGGTGATTTTCAAGAAACGCTATTCCTGCAAAAGACGAGGAATTTGACGTCAAAATTCTGGCCAATCAGGCAAAACCGAAATATATATCGATTTAATATGCTCAATTACACCGTGATAAACGAGGATTCGAAATAAAAATCAAATACAAAAGTTACGTATTTTTGTCCGTAGAATACAAATCTGCAATAAAAAATGGGGGGTTATAATTTAAGATTTCAAAGTTGGACCCCCACTGACCCCCAGGAAGTCGGTTGCGAAGATCAAATTTGGTATCACTGAGTAGCTTATTTAAAAATATTTAACACATATATTTCGTTTTTTAATCTCTTATGTATTTCTCGAGTTATTCGACCGTTTCCAGACTTTTCGGACACCCTGTATATAAACGACATTTTAATCAATTTTAGGATAAACTGCCCGATTAAATTTTTACCTAGAATTGCATGCAAAATATTTTAAGAATAATTTTAAATGCAAAATAATAGACATTTAAGAATATCTGTAATTGGTTGTTGAAATTAAGCCATGTCGTGTCGACCCAGATTTTATTGATTTTTGTATGGTCCGGCTTGGGCCAAAAATGCGAAAAAAAGCAGACAGATTGGCTGGCATGGTATGTTTGCTTTTATAACCGGAAAATGCTCGGGTGCAGGGATGTCGTGGAGAGTATACGGGGGTATACGCCGTATGCCTTCTGGATTTTTTATAGAACACCGTATACTCCTTGTTTCTCAAGAAAGCTAATAGTATCTACACTAGTGATTTCGTCTAAGTTAGAGGTCTGCACGGGCCGGAATTTCCAGGCCCGGCCCGGCCCGGCCCGTTACAATTTCTAAAAAATTCAGATTTTTATCATATAATTAAGATTCTTTAAAAGAATGCTGCATAGATATCTATGGAATGATTTTACAGTATATTTTACTGGAAATACACATTAACAGCATTAATGATTACTTAAATATTTAGGCTTTCAACATTCGAATAAAGATTCATTAAAAAATTAATATGGTTTAGAATAAAAGAAAAAAGAAAGAAAGTTAAAAACATCGTAACTTTTGAAGTTGTTTAATAAAAGAAGATTTATAAAATTATTTCTATATCATTTTATTAAAGATTTTAAATCCAAATTCATTCTTAAATTCAAAGAAGCTCTTTTCTGATATATTTTTAAATTCATTTTTTTTTTTTTTTCTCAGAAACGCTTAAGTTTAGCAGGTATCTTTATTCAGAAACCATATATAATCGAATGGCGTTATCCATTTTTTGATACAAGCAATTTAAGAATACTGCAAGCAAATAAAATACTGTCATAGTTAGCGTTTTGAATAGAATTTCCGGAAGCGATAGCATGGGAAGGGAGAAAAATCTGCAATCATTTGAGAAACTATTATATATCTCAACAAGGTTACACAAGTATTTTATTTACCAAAAATGAAAAACTCTATTCGATTCCAAATCCCTTCAATAGTCGGGCTTCTCACTTCACTTTTATACTTTTACAATTTAAAATTAATCAGAAAATATGTCAAACTATCGCATTATTGAGAAATTAATTTAAAAACCATCAAGAAATATATATTCAAAGATTAAGCTAACATAAGTTCTTTATCGCTGTTAATAATTTTACAAATCATGTCCGCCCTACAGATCTTGAGAACAATTAAATCTAGTTCCGGTCCGGCTAGTCTACATGTAGAAAAATAATGCAAGCTTGATCTCGGCCCGACACGAATCAGCTAAAAAAATATTAAAACGGGTTACACACAATTAACTGTCCGATGCCGATTTCTACACTGTACATTTTTATACTAATGCTGTCAAACTAGTATGGCTCGTGACGCACATTTATACTTATGAACTGTTTTTAACGAGAATATTTTATTGTATCCGCTTAAATCTTGCAAACGGGCCGGCAGGCCCGAAAATTTTTTATCGGCCCGGCCCGTTTATGTTGTTTGTCGGCCCGGCCCGGCCATTTGAAAAAACTATTCTAAATCTGCCGGCCCGCGGGCCAAACCCGGGCCCGTGCAGTGGGCACGGGTTTTGTTCTTAAACAATAAGAAAACCATTCATCATATTTCCCCTACCACGCAGGAAGAGGATTAGAGGAAGAAAGATTAATCGTTCTTTTAAATAGTAGGTTTGCCTAGAGAGGACCTATTTCAACAGCCATTTTGATGCCTGGATGGTTTTTAAAACTTTCCTGCAAAGTTTAAAATGTTTATGCTTTCGGTTTGTCTGGCCGTCTGGCCGCGCTCTAACTCCAGTAAATATACTTGGATTGCCATGGAATTTTAGGAAATTACTTATGTCTAAACCTAGAACGATTCCTTTTGAAAATGAAGTTTCTACCATGATTACTTTATTTACAGGGACAGTCCAAAAGTTAAAACACACTATTTTAAAAAAAAAAACACATATTTTTAGCTTATAAGGCAGCTAAGCTTTTTCAGTAACTGCCATAATTTTTCATTGAAACTTATTAACTTTTATTCGTGTAACATCTCATAGATTTTTGAGATAATAGTTTCTCACCATAAGTTTATTTTTCACTATTATTTTCGTAAGGGTTTACGCATCATGTTGATTCTAAAAGATAGTGACGTTCATTCAGTAGGAGAAAATAGGGGTATTTTTCTGTAATCAAAGTGAAAGATATTATAGTATTGGAAGCATTGCAACTTAAGCTGTCAAGAATTTTTTCGACATTAAGAATTTTTTACAATGAAATATGAAAATAGCCAATTGTTGGATATTTATTTAATTTAGTCTTCTGCAAATACCCCCTTTTCACTATCACAGTATCCAATCCAACAGGCCAAAAAGGTTAATTTTTTCTTCTCTGAAAAATTTCCTTGAAATCAATAATTTATAGTGTTTATTTAAAAAGTTCTTGGGGGAAAAAATCCAATTAAAAAAAAAAAAAATGCGTATGTAGTTTTTTTTTTAAATATTTTTAACTTTTTCTTTTTTTTTCTTTCTTTTTTTTTTTTCTTTTCTTTTCTTTGCTACAATCAAACACTTTTGCAAAGTTTTTACGGAAATTACTATACGCGAAATTTTCTAAGTGTCTTTTAAGATAAGAAATTTATCAAATATATTTAATTAAATTATTAAGTATTATAATATGTAATAAATATAATAATTATATTATTATATAATAATTATTAATATATTGCTTTAATTAAAATATCATTAATATATTTCTTTTCTTCATTGTAATGGACTTGTCCTTGTTTCAATAAAACAAATAGCTCCGCCCTGAATCATATTTCCCTTCTAAATTTACCACAGGAAAGAAAAATTTTTAGGCACAAATTGAAAAGTGTGTTATTCAAGATATAATGTTACTCTAAACAGTTCCCAGGAAACCTTTAAATAATATATTTATTGAGTTAGAATTTTAATTTCTTTCCCTCGTCTGTGGTGGTTAAAAATATAATTTGCAATCAAAATCACGTCCTAAAATTTATCATAAAATTTTTATAAAAATTTAAATGATTATTATTATTATTTTAAGTGGGGTAGTTTAAAATTGAACTCTAAACAATATTTGTCGAATTTCAAAGCTTTTCCCGTTATTTAATGAAAAAATATAGTTTACAGGATTTTTTTAATATCAATTTTAAAATATTTTTTTAAAAGGAAGTAACTTATCTAAAAAAAAATCATACATTCAGAATATTTTTTTTTTATTTCCCGAAACATAATTATTGTGAATTAGTCAAAAATACATGTTCTAAGATTGTGCTTTTATTATTATTATTATTATTATTATTATTTCTAACTTATACTAATTTAATGCTGATAAATACTTATGAATACAAATCCATTTGTATTCATATTCATATTTTATTTTTTACTTTCATGTTTAATGTACTATAATTTATTAAATTCAATGGTTCATGTTCATATATTGTAATAATATTAATGGTTATATATATATACAGGGTGATTCAGCTCGTCGGTGACAAACTTTAAGGATCGATAGAGCACACCTAGACGAACATTTTTGAACAGGGAATGTAGGGTCCCTGACGCGATGGTAAGGCGCTAGGCGCTTTCGAAAATTTGGGTGCCGAAATTCGAAACGTCATAAAAACTAGGGAAATGGTTAGATTTTCTTGCTTGTTGCGTCGAAATGATTCTGTTTGTTTAGACTTTCTTCAGTACCAATTTGATAAGCGTATCTCTTAAAACATGGATAGGGGGCGCTGCAGACTTTGGAGAGCTAGACAACAACTTTAAGCCCGTTATTTTGATAATTTAACACATGCTCGCCAAAGTTTATACTCTAACTTAAAGTTTGAACCCAAAAGTAGAGCCCTGCAAAAAGCGTAAGAGCCGGAATAAAATGTCAAAGTACAGGGTGGTCGAAACTCGAAGGCTCCTAAGAGATAAACAAACAGATTTCTTGACTTATGGCATGCATTTTCATGATTCTGTTTGCTGGGGCTCTCTGAAACTCAGTTGAACGGTACAAAAAGAAACATCGATAGGGGGCGCTTTGGGCAAAAAACATAATTCGTTGACATTTCGGACGCTAACTGGAAACGGGGCGCTACGATCAGTTAGTAATAATGAAAACACATTTTCTACCTCTGCTCAACACTTCTGAATAAATTTAGACCAAAAACATCAATGATACTGGAAATTTATTTACAAAAAATAACACTACAGAAGATGCTCGAAATTTCGACCTTGGGCCATGATGCAGGCTTCGCACCTCCGTCGCATTGAGGAGTGTGTGTTTCCAACAATGCCAGGAGTATCTCTGATCTGCCCTGCAGCTGCCACAATGCGCGCCACAAGTTCTTCAGCACTGCTGACAGGTGTATGGTATACCTCGGCCTTCAGGTAACCCCAAAGGAAGAAATCCAAGCAGGTGAGGTCTGGTGATCGGGCAGGCCAGTGAACTGGACCCCCACGCCCGATCCACCGCTGGCCATACCTTGCGTTTAGATGGAGACGCACGTCGTTCGTGTAATGGGCCGGAGCTCCATCGTGCTGGAACCACATCTGGCGACGCGAACCTTCGGGTACGTGCGCCTCCTCCAGAAGCTGCGGCAGCACTTGATCCAGGAAAATCAGGTAATTTCCACCTGTCAGCCGTTCAGGTAACAAATAAGGGCCAATGAGGCAATCCCCCAGAATGCCGGCCCACACATTTACTGAGAAACGCTCCTGGGCTGCTCGGTTTCTGGTTTCATGTGGATTTTCATCACACCACACATGACTGTTGTGGGCGTTCCACATTCCCTCCCGGCTGAAGGTGGACTCGTCCGTAAACAAAATGCTGTTTACAAAACGGGGATCCCTGGATCTCATCGCCAAGTACCATCTTGAGAATTCCACTCGAGGGCCAAAATCCTGCTCTCTGAGCAACTGCACCCGCTGGATGTGGTAGGGGTGCAGATTCCGGGAACGTAAGATGCGCCACGCAGTTGCTTGCGAAATGCCAACATGTCTGGCGATATCTCTCGTGCTAAGACCTGGGTTGTCCTCAACCAGGTTAAGCACAGCCTCTTCGTTGTCGGGGGTGCTCACTGATCGCTCCCGTTCAGGCCTGCCTCCGTCGAAAGATCCCGTTGTGGACAACCTCTGGTGTACTCGAGCGAAGAAGGCATGGCAGGGGATTTGCCTGTTGGGGTAACGCTCGGCGTACAACCGCTGAGCGGCTCGTCCATTACAACCAGCAGCGCCATACGCCAAATGCATGTCAGCCAATTCAGAGTTTGTGTACCGTTCCATCCTACTACCGATCTGCAGACAAGTAACCCGAAGCTTAAGTAGGTACCGCACGTTCAAAAGACGTGTCTGCGCATACAACTACGTCATCTCGCGTTGTCGTCTACGCATTACGTATCTTTTGCATATCGATATGGTACGATATCTTTTGCATAAATCAGCAAAAAGCACCTTATGTAAATTTTATTGCGCGCATTGTGCATGATTGAAACCAGCTATGTTTGTTAAAAAAAACAAACAAACTGCAGTTTTAATAGCTTCTTATGATAAGTAAATTACTCTCTTGTTTTGTTTCTAACTGATCGTAGCGCCCCGTTTCCAGTTAGCGTCCGAAATGTCAACGAATTATGTTTTTTGCCCAAAGCGCCCCATATCGATGTTTCTTTTTGTACCGTTCAACTGAGTTTCAGAGAGCCCCAGCAAACAGAATCATGAAAATGCATGCCATAAGTCAAGAAATCTGTTTGTTTATCTCTTAGGAGCCTTCGAGTTTCGACCACCCTGTACTTTGACATTTTATTCCGGCTCTTACGCTTTTTGCAGGGCTCTACTTTTGGGTTCAAACTTTAAGTTAGAGTATAAACTTTGGCGAGCATGTGTTAAATTATCAAAATAACGGGCTTAAAGTTGTTGTCTAGCTCTCCAAAGTCTGCAGCGCCCCCTATCCATGTTTTAAGAGATACGCTTATCAAATTGGTACTGAAGAAAGTCTAAACAAACAGAATCATTTCGACGCAACAAGCAAGAAAATCTAACCATTTCCCTAGTTTTTATGACGTTTCGAATTTCGGCACCCAAATTTTCGAAAGCGCCTAGCGCCTTACCATCGCGTCAGGGACCCTACATTCCCTATTCAAAAATGTTCGTCTAGGTGTGCTCTATCGATCCTTAAAGTTTGTCACCGACGAGCTGAATCACCCTGTATATAGGTATATACATCTTTTTGAATTTAAAAAATAGGTATATACATCTATTTGAAATTATAACTATAAAATACATTGCTTTTTGATGGCATAATTTATCTTTTGGAAGGTTTGCTTCGTAAAAATCAAGGACAGAGAAAAAAGAATTAAAAGCCAAGAAAATTAATCCACATCATATAATCTTGAATGATCTCTCTCTATATATATACACACAATAATATTCTTTAAAGGTATCTCAACTGTATTTTAATTAAAGCCTGAATTTTTTGTCGAAATTGAGTCGGTCCACATTGGGCCTCACCCGCACTGTTTTCATTGATATTTGTACAAGCCATGAACTGAGAAACTATGAAGAGGCCGAGCCAGGCTCTGGCTGAACTTTTAATTTTGACACCGGGTCGAGTCGAAATAAATTTCTTTCTGGAATGGCTGGGATTTGAAATCGAATAGTGTTTTTCATTTTTGGTAAATAAAATATAACCTTTTTGAGATATAAGAGATTCTTGTCAAATGGTTGCAGATATTTCTTCCTTGCGGTCACTTGAGGAAATTTATTCAAAACGCTAACTTTCACAGTATTTTCATAAATTGATTGTATCAAAAAATGGATGTCGTTTTCGCCATTTGATTACATAGTGCATAAAACAGTGCTGAAGGCACCTTTTGAAGCGTCCCTAAAAAGGGACGCTAGGCACTAATGGGTTAAAGTTTCTTGTATTTTATTCTTCCTTCAATTTTTAGATAATCCTTTCATAGAAAATTGTATAATTTGAAATTTAATGCATTTAACTCCAGAACTGTGTGGAGTTTTGTTTACCGCTGTAAGATTCATTTGCATTATGTTATGGCGTTTATTTTTATAAACACTTTGCGATAGTCTTGTGCATATTTACGGTCACGTGAATGATGGCGCCCTTCATTCACCCTGCGCTAGTGATGGGCGATTCTGGAAATTTTGAGAATCGATTAAAATCGATATCGTATAAAACAACATCGATCATAATAAGAATCGATTTCTCAGTTCTAGAATCGATACTAGAATCGATATTTCGATATTCAGGTTCACACAGAGAAGATCCAAATTACTAATTCCAAAACTTAGACAATCAGCAGGACCGTAATTACCGCCTCCCACCCCCCTAGTCCCCATTTAGGGAGGCATAGAATTAAGCTATTGCAGATTTTAGAGTCGGATAATAAGAATTTTAAATTTTAAAATGATTGTCACTTATGATTGTCACTTACACAAAAATTTTGACAAATTTGAGAGACATAACTCAACTAATAACAACACTGAGTAACTTGGCATTAAACCGAGTATAAAGAGTGCCAAGAGCGTGTAATTAGGATGGGGAACAAGGAGTGTAGACAAAAAAAAACTTTTTTTTTTTCTAATGCCAACCAAATGTTACACGAGATAGTTTGGAAGAACAAAAAATATGCCCCATTCCCAAGGGGGCAGGTGAACCCCACTCTTGACGGTAAGGCGACCATAGCCCAAATGTATCTTTTGTCGAAGTTTCAAAATGAGGATTTACAATAAAATAGAACGAGAATTGGACATTTTAAAAATTGCATGCATACTTTGAACGGCCCATTTAGTAAAGATTGGCGAGGAAGGGGGGGGGGGGGCGAGGGATTAGAACGGACGAACTTGGAAAAAAAAAAACATATTTAACTAATAACCCAAATAACTGAGCTTCTAAACAAAAATATCGTGTTTAACTTAGTGTTGAATTCATGGGGTGGCCCGCGGGGAACATGCACTCTTTGAAACTATAAAAAGTGCCAAGAGCATGTAACTAGGTGGAGAGAGGGGTAGTAACAGAAAAAAGAGGAGATAAAAGCTTTATAACGATATGTTACATGAGATGGTGTGGAAGAAACAAAAAATATGCCCCCCACCTAGGGGGGCAAGGTAAATCCCAAACGGACAGAAGGGCGACCCCGGCCCAAATGTATCTTTTGTTGAGGTTTCAAAATATGGATTTATAACAAAATAGAACGAGGATTAGACTTTTTTAAAATAGCAGTCATAATTTGAACGAACCTGTAAGTTAAGATTGGTGAGGAAGGGGGGGGGGCGGTAGGATGGGCGACCATGAAAAAAAAAAAAAATAGTGGCACTCTGAGAGTGCCGATAGAAGTGAAACCTCCAAGTGAAACCTTGTATTTTTTGAATCGTTTGGATATATAATTTTGAATCGCCAGGAAATACTTTTAAATGAATAAAAAAAGGTTCTATAATATTAAAGAATATATTAATATCTATAAAAAAAACGCGCGATACCATATATCCAGCTATTGTAGTTAACTCACTATAACTACTTTCTTACATTTTAAAACGCGATGAATACACCAACCAAAATTAGACCGTACTATCGATACCTTAATCCTTATCCAAATAAATCATTTTGTACTAATGCCTGTTACAATAACTGTAGATTACTTTTTGAATTATTCAAATCGGACATTCCATTCAAAAGATATTACGAATTTAAAGATGACAATCTAAAGAATTAATAGCGCTGCTGAGTACTCGGTGGCCAATAAGCTTAGGGATTACGTGTGCAATCAAACGATTGCGGGTTTGAACCCCAGTTTCACTAATATATATATCAATTTTTTTTTTTTTGAAGAAGTTTGAAAAATTAAAATTTTAACACATTATGGGTCCGTAACGTGACCTGAAATGATGGGAGAAAATTTCTTATGCTAGATTTGTAATGTATGAAGCATAAGCTTTCAATAGACATATTGTATCAAGAAATGAGAAAAAAAACCCTCTGCCCCCCCCCCCCCCAAAAAAAAGGTCCTATAGGGAAAACCGGGAAACTGGAATAGCAAAAAGAACGGCGAGAAATGGTTAGCTATACTAGAATTTTTCTCATCACTGTAACTCCTATAGAAGCAAAGTTATAGCCTTTTAAAGATTGAAATGAAGTAAAGAAATAAGCGAAATTAAGTGAGTGATCGACAGGGGGGAGGGGTCCACAGCTCTGGGGGTGCCATGTAGCTTAAACTTTTAAGTTAAAAATGGTAGAAAATTAAATGAGCGAAATTTTAAGGTGTATATTGGGGGAGGGGGGAAGGGTGCAAGCCCCCCCTCAAATTTTTTTTTGTTTCTTTTGAAGAAACAAAAAAATATGCCCCCGGCAGGGCGTAGATAAACCCCAAACGGGCGGAAGGGCGACCCTTTATTTATCTTTTGTCAAGGATTTAAAATGTGGAACTAAAATAAAATAGACCGAGAATTGGACATTTTAAAAACTGTATGCATATTTCGAACGGCCCTGTAAGTTAAAACCATGGAGCTAAGGCTAAGAAGGTATATGGAGGAGACATATCAGTCTAGCATCATGGTGAGCCCTGACGCCGAAAAACCAGTTCTTTCCCCCTCTTTCATATCCGCCATGTTTGACTTTTACCGTAGTCATGGAGATAGAATATTAGATAGAATATCTACTATTTCTATCTTCCTGACCGTAGTTGACTTGCGCCGCGAGGAGACGGAAAAAGGCAGCTTACCCAGGTCAAATATGGCGGCCGCGGCATTGTAACGGGGGGGGGGGGAGCTTCAAGTGACGTCACATATGTCTCCTCCATATACCTGGTTAAAACTGACGCGGAAGGGGGGTGGATTAGAAGAGTCGAGCGTGAAAAGTAAAACATAATAAACTAATACTTCAAATAACTGGACTTCTAAACAAAAACATAACGATTTAACCTAGTGTCGAATTAATGGGGTGGTCCGTAGGGGATTACCCCCCCCCCCCAGAAGTTATGAGATTTTATGCTTTTTAATGCACAAATTGCGATTCCCCCTCTCTTACAGAGCTGTAAAACATGATGTCTTCCTCGTAGAAAAATACCTGGAGTCGCAGAAAAATACCCGCATGCAACACACATTTAGCCTTTAAAAAAAAAAAAAAAAAAAAAAAAAAAAAATCGAAATTGAATCTAAAGATTGACATCGAATCTAAAAGTCGAAATCAAATCTAAAGATCGAGATCGAATCTAAAGATCGACATCGAATCTAAAGATCGAAATCGAATCTAAAGATCGACTTCAAATCTAAAGATCGACATCGAATCTAAAGATCGAAATCGAATCTAAAGACCGATCTTACGGGCAGAATCGATTTTGCATTTTTACTTTCTTTTGTAACTTTACAAGAAGAGAGTATTAGATTCGTGAAAAATTTTGACTTCCCGTTTTTGATGGATTTATATATTTTAGAAGGTCTTTAACACGATTTCATGGTTTTTAAGAAATATCTGTGTGTGAGTGTCTGTCACTCTGTGAGTTTGTATAAGACAAAAATTTCTGACCCTTCTACCTCAAGAACAAATGCACGGAATTCCACAAAACTTTAGATTTAGTTTGACCTCGATATAAACTGAATCTAATTAATTTTTGGTGCATATAGCCTAACAGGTGGCGCTGCTATGCTGCATTTTTTGCGATTTGAGCAACAGCTATATCTGAATAACGAATGAACGGATTTTCATCACATTTTAGATCCAGTTAGTCCTTGACATGAATTGATGTTTTTTGCATTTTGATGTATATAGCTTCTCAGATGGCGCTGCTATACTGAATTTTTCACAATTTCCACTCAACGCCATGTGAAAGGGGGGGGGCGAAAGGAAGCGGTCGTTCCGAGCACGGAAATTTAGGGGGCGCCAATTTTTACTACTAACATCACTTCTAGCCTATCACAAGAAAAAGTTAATAGAGGGGAAGGGGGGGGCATTGGCGCACCCAGGATTAAGCTTTGGAGGGGGCTAACATATATTAGAGGTCAGTATTTTCCTGATCTGGCCCTGGCAGTTGAGCTCAGTCCGATTTTTTTTTTTTTTTTTTTTTTTTTTTTTTTTTTTTTTCATTTTATTAAAAATGGACGAGAT
This sequence comes from Maratus speculifer, assembly GCA_964019185.1. Taxonomy (NCBI): domain Eukaryota; kingdom Metazoa; phylum Arthropoda; class Arachnida; order Araneae; family Salticidae; genus Maratus; species Maratus speculifer. Next base: position 236,598,732 of record OZ025293.1, on the reverse strand, counting down.
TTGTCTTTCCCAGAAGTACATTTTTTCTATTGACTGGATACAAAACGAGGACTGGATGGTGGAAGGGGGTGGGGGGAGCAATCATCGAAACCTGGGGAGGGCCTCTGAAAATTTTTGATTGGGCTAATTTTTAAGGCTTAACCTCTTTGATAAATAAAAAGAAATTATTTTTTTAAGTGATAAATATAAAAAATGCTTATATTTCAAATTTCATACGAAAATTTACATATAAGAAAAAAAATGTGAAGAGTGTAATATTTTTCAAAATTTCTGTTTTGCTGAATCTATTAAAAGTAATAAACTTTCATAATTTTAGAAAACTTTAAATAGTTTAATCTTGTGGTCTGGGAGGGGCTTCAGCCACCTTAGCCCTCCCCGTGGGTGCACCAGTGGGGGGGGGGGGGGCTAAATTGGAACTTTGAACCGGGCGCAGTTCTCTTTTCGCACGCCCCTGTTTCCATTTTAGCTTTATCTCAAGAACTAATGCACGGACTTTCATAAAAATTTAGATTCAATTAATCCTTGATATTATTTGATGCTAATTACATTTTGGTGCAAATCGCTTAAGAGATGGCGCTGCTATACTGCATTATTCATGATTAACGCAATAGCGCTATCTCAAGAACGAATTTTCATCAAAATTCAGATTAAGTAAATCTCTGACATAGATTAGTGTTATTTAGTTCTTGGTGTAAATTGCCCTAGAGGTGGCGCTGATATGCTGCATTTTTTATGATTTCGCAATAGCTGTGTCTCGCTCTTTCATGGATTTTCATCAAAATTCAGATTCAGCTGGTACTTAATAAAAATTGATCCTGATCAATTTTTGGTGTACATCACTCAACAAAAAACGCTATTTTTCAGGGGGGGGGGGGTTCTGAGGTTTCTTTAATTCTTCTATCTTAGAAACTAATACACTGAAATTTTGGAATTGGCACATCCGTCTATTTTATCTTCGACTTTTGAAAGAAAATGAAAATTATGTTACCTTCAGAGAAATCGATTAAAAATTTTAAAGTATCGATTAAATTGAGTTGGCCGTAGTATCGATTAAATCGATTTAAAAAATCGAAATCGCCCATCACTACGCCTGCGCTCTGCCAAGAGCTGAGGTGCGCTCTTTCTTACTAAAACTCTAGAAAGGTAAAGTCTCGAAATCCCTCCCTATTTCTGTCTTTTTTGTCCAAAATTGAACATAAGCTAACCTGACCGAGATTTTCCGCTCATTGATTTTATGTATTAGTTCGGAAGACATTTGCGCAGAATTTTTTAAGTTATCATGATCATCAAAGAATTATATAAATAAATAGATAAATGTATAAAGTGTTAAACTGGGGATAGTTTTGGATTCTAAGGGTCATTGGAATACAATAACTAGCAACGTTAAAAAGCACCAAATATTCTATATAAACAGCCGACCGGTTTCGGTAACATACAGCGTACCGTCGTCAATTGACACTGACCGCACAGTCAGCACTGACGAGGGTACGCTATATGCGTACCGTCCGATAAAGGTCCGCACGGGCCGGAATTTCCAGGCCCGGGTCCGGCCCGGCCCGGTTATATTTTTTCTTTCTAGGCCCGGCCTGTTCTGACCCGTCACAATTTTTACTATTTCTAAAAAATTCAGATTTTTTTTCATGTAATTACAATTTTTTTAAGAATACTGCGTACATATCTATGGAATGATGTTATCGTATATTTTGCATGAAATACACATTAGAAACATTAATGATAACTTAGATTCTTAGACTTTCAACGTTCAGTTAAAGATTAATTAAAAAATTAATATTGTTTAGAATGAAAGAAAAAAAAGAAAGTTAAAAACATTGCAATTTTTGTAGATGTACAATAAAAGTAGATTTATGAAAATATTTCTAGATCATTTTATTATATATTCCAAATCTTAAGGTTCTACTTCCTGATGCTTTTTTTTTTTTTTTTTTTTTTTAACTTATAAGATTAGCAAGTGTTTTTATTGAGAAACTATGTAATCGAATGGCGTTATCCATTTTTTGATAGTGGGGATAAAGTATAGGTGGGGAAAAATATATATTTTTAAAACCTCCTTAAAGAAAAAGTATAGTAATAATAATATACTTATAAAAAATATTACATAAAATTACTGAATTATTATTGAATTTATTTTTCAAGTACGAATTTTTAATACTAATAGAGCGAAGTGTAATATATGCGCATATATATACATAGATAGATAGATAGATATAGAAAGATATGTATATTATTTATTTTATTTTTGGCAAATTAAACAAATTTATATTATTGCAGCATTTATTAAGTTAGAATTATTCTCTTCTGATATATCGATATCAAAACACCAAATATTTACATATTTATAATTACACGTAGGTATGCATTATGACATATATATATGTACATATGAAACACGCATGCTTAAACTAGAGTTCTGTAGGGGCCGAAATTCCCAAGTCTCGGCTTTGCTCGGTGTAAAACTCAAAAGTTTGGCCCAAAAGCCCCGCCCAGCCGACAAATTTTTCACTATTTAGAAAAAAAAAATTCAAATTTTTATCATACAAATAAGTTTTTTTTAAAGAATACTGTATACACACTTATAGTATGATTTTACAGTATATTTTACACAAAATACACAATAGCAACATTAATGATTACTTAGATTCTTGGACTTTCAACATTCAAATAAAGATTTATTAAAAATTAATATGGTTAAGAAAAAAAAAAAAAAAAAAAGAAAGAAAAAGAAAGTTAAAAACATAGCCTTTGAAGCTATATAATAAAGAGTAGATTTATAATAATATTTCTATATCATTTCATTAAATATCATTTATCATATATCATTTTATCAAATCCAAAGAGCTACTTTCTGACGCATTTCTGAATTCATTTCTTTTCTGAAATGCATAAGATTAGCTGGTGTTTTTATTCAGAAACTATGTAATCGAACGGCGTTATCCCTTTTTTATACAAGCAATTTAAATATTGTCAAAGTTAGCATTTTGATTCGATATTTCGGAATCGTCAGCGTGGGAAGGGAGATGCAATCACGTGCAAGAATCTCTTATATCTCAACAAGTAAATACAAGTATCATATTTACCAAAAATGGAAAACGCCATTTGATTCCAAATCTCTTCAATAGCCAGGTTTTCGATTTTATATCTTTACAGTTAAAAATTAGTCAGAAAATGTGTCAGACTTTCCCTTTGTTGAAAAGTGAATTTAAGAACCATGAAAAATATATTTCCAAAGGTTGCGTTAACATAAGTTCCTACACACCTTGGGAGCAATTAAGTCTGGTTCAGCACAGCTCGACAATATGTAGAAAAACAATGCAAGCCTCATCTCGGCCCAACACGAGCAATCTTAAAAAATATTCAGCTCGGGTCAGACAAAGTAACTGACTTATGCCGATCTCTACAATGTACAAGTTATATTTCTGTATTCATGTTGTCAAACTAATATCGGCTCATGACGTACATTTATATTTATTCTCCTTAAAGCCATATTCAATGAAAATAGCTGATATTTTATCGCTTTGCTTAAATCTTTATAACGGGCCGGTAGGTCCGTTAAATTCTTTATCGGCTCGGCCCGTAAGAAATTTTAGAACCATTCCGCCGGCCCGGGCCCGTGCAGACCTCTACCGTCCGATAATAACGAATAATTTATGGATGATCTCACACTCGCTTTCAAAATGAATTTGAATTCACGAATTTTTGAGAATTTTGGATTTTAATATCTCTGGGAAATTTTTAGATATGTTTTTTTTTTTTTTTTTTTTTTTTTTTTTTTTAAATTTAGGAATGGATAAGTAATAATTTCCTAATTGGGAATTTTGCCATACGGGGGCCGTATAAAAAATTAATTTTCGTATTTTTTCAAATAGACCCCCCCCCCCCTCCCCGATGGAGTTGCAATTTATCAAAAAATTCACCTTTTTTGATAATTTTTTGCAGCTGGAAGCATGAGTCTAGGGGCTATATTTAATGAGATAGCCTATTGTTTCGATATTTATGACTCACCCTGTATATACTGTGACATTTAAAATTTCCTTTATTTTTTAAATGTTGACAAGAAAACTTGTTTTTATTTTCCTGTTTTCTTTCTGGAAAAAATAAATTAAAATTAAATGTTTATGGGTGAAAACGAAAAGTATTAAGAAGGTTAATTAAGAAAGTAGATTTTGTATAGAATACTACCTATTGCGATCGTTCTTATGTTACAATTTCTGCATTTTTTTTTTTTTTTTTTTTTTTTTTTGCAAATCTACACCGATTATGACCCCTAGACCCCAAAACTACAATCAATAAAAAACTTCATTAATCTATCTATATGTAAGCATATAAATATCGAGAGAGGGTGAGTCGTAATTAGCAAAACAGGCTAGCTCCTTTAATATCGCCTCTAGGCACTTACTTCCAGTAACAAAGTTTCATAAAAAAGGCGGCAAAATGTGATGACATTAATTGCAGCTCCATTGGGGGGGGGGGGGGGTGTCTATTTGAAAAAGCACGAAATTTAAATTTTTATGCGGCCCCGTAAGACAAAATTCCCGTACAGAAAATTATTCCTTATAGTTTCCTGAATTGATCAAAAAAATTTTGATCTCCATATCTAAAAGTCTGACAGAGATATTCAAATCCAAAGTTGCTGTGATTTACAAGAATTGAAGAATATTTCAAAATATGCTGACAAAGTGGACGTTTTGAACAGAATTTCTGAAAGCGATCATGATTGAAGAATACAGAATGTATTCAAATAACAAATTGCCTAGTTTCTAACTCATTTTTATTTCGAATTTGTTCTCAAATGCGTATTGGTCGATGGTTGGATAAATCCAGAATATATTTCAAAATATGCTGTTAAAGTGAGGATTTTGAGCCGAATTACGCATAAGATGATTCTAATAAAACCAGCTCTGACAATAAATAAATAAATAAAATAAAATAAAAATTCTTTAAAAGCGGCCAAATAAACTTGTTAAACTCGGTTTATTTCTGTCATATTTTATTTTTTATTGATGAAATAAGCAATTCAAAATTAATCTGCGCCTGTAGGCCAAGCCGGCAGGAATTTTTAAAAATTTGGTATGCTAGTTTCTTTTAAGGACGAAATCTTTTAGTCACGAATCCAAACAGATTCGTGAATCTAAATAAGAAAAAAAATGTGCAAAAGTATCTTGGTTACATTTCAATATTTTTATATAATTTTGCAATGGATAGCAAAAATTGGCCTGTACAAGACATTTTTTTACTTCTTCAATTTCAAATGCTGTTTTTTTTTTTTTTTTTTTTTTTGAGAATGCTTTAATATTTAAAACTGGTTTCGAAAATCAAAGTATGTTCATTCAAATAAAATATCATTTAAGTAATTTAAAGTATATTCATTAAAGACATCTGTAAACAAAAATAAAAAAGTAAAAACGTCCTTTGTACAGATCGATCTTATCTATTCAATGAAAGAAAAAAAAAATTAAACATCGAAATGTAACCGAGATATCTTTATAAATTTATTTTATAGGATTAGCATTAGCGAATGGGTCTTTTCGCTTGATTGAAGTAGCCTCTTAATGGCTTGGAAGGCGTAAAATTGTTTGGCAATCTTCGACAGAGGAATAAAATGAAAATAATTCTTTGAAAATGCAATAAAAGATGACTGTATAACCATGCTTGTAAATTAACTCGCATTATGGTTTTAATCATTTTTACCTTCTACCCATATATCCCATTTTTTCCATATGTCTGTTAAATTGTATTCCTAGAAACTTTTCAAACAGTCACTACAGTCTTTTCACTACAGTCACATTTTGTTTTCTTGGAGACCTGTTTAAAATTCTATAATTCCACCAGGCTACAAAATGGATGCCCCTTACATACTCCTTACAAATTCACGCCAATGCTCTAATCCGGTTTAATCCAAAGGTGACAGCTACTTTGCAGCTCGCCTGACAGTCCGGCACTCCTCTATCGACACTCCCCCCGTGCAGTATGATGCGTCCCCTCTATATGATGTATACCCTCTGTATTTTTTACGACTACATACGGGTGTTTAATTTTTACAACAGGTGTGGCAAACAACAGTTTTTAATTTGATACAATGTTAAATTCCAGAATAATATATTAAAAAAAAAACACTCTTTGTTTACATTCATTAATAAAAATGCTCGCCAAACACTTTTTAATAAGGTCAAAGTGAGCAGATGGATTTTTGCATGTCTATTCTTTTTTTGAATCTCTTTTCGTATAGGCACCTTCGAATAAACATTGAACAAGTACGTGCACAGACTAACGCCCTTATTCTCCCCTCATGCGGAATCGGAATATCGTACTGAATTCAGTGATTCCGGATGTTATTCCGAAGATGAGCTATTCTCCCCTCAAAATCCGGCGAAATCCGGAATTCAGGCATCTCGAATATGCGGAATATCTGTTACTTTTTTACGGCTAGTCAGAGGTAGCTGGAATATCGTTCGGAGAGCGGAATGAGCAATGGCGGAAGTCGAGGAGGATGTAAACAAATATTGTTCGTTAAATATTTATTGCGTGTTTCGAGGTAAGTTACATTATTTGTGATTATTTTTTTTATTAATCCCAGTTTTAGAATCAAAATGTGAATGTTTCCCAGCAGATTGATTTATAATAATTATTATTATCTCCAGAAATTAAGGTTAAAGTTAGTTTTATTTTGTATTATGGTTAAAAAAAATATATTATTTTTTAGATTCTGCTTTTTTTACACGCTATATATATATTGTATTCAGATTTTATGTAGTAAATTTATTTTTATATATTTAATGCGATCTAAATATTGATGTACCATTAGAATTGTTTAAATGACTTGGTAATATTTGACAGTATTTATTTAACATTATCGATCTTTCTTATGTATTTTGAAATTTTGTTTTATTAAATTGAACTTAATATTTCTAAATAGCCTTTGTAGTTTCATATAACTTAAAAAAAAAAAATGCTTTAAGTGTGTTTATTTACATAAGTAATATTTTGTATGCTTGTGTTTATTTATTTTTTAAAGTTATTATTGAAATATACTTTAATAAATTACATTGGCTTCATATTTTTACATTCCGATGCCTAATACGTGTTGTACTCTACAATTTCACAATCAAACTTTCATGTGATATTTTGCAAATAAATTTAAATTTTATATAGGCTACAGTAGTCGCTTTGAGCTATCTAAAGTATTTATTTATAATCTAAAATTATTAGCATCAAAGAAGGTTAAAAATTTGATTTTGCACTAATCAATTAAAATTTACACATGATGTGGAAAATTTGTAAATTTGAAATGAAAAAAATTATGCAGCCTTACTAGAAGAATTTTTTGCATTATTTGTAATATCCAAATAATATTTTGCTAATAGGTATACACATCTTATATCATTATTTTAAAATAAATGACTATTTCTTCACATAACTAAAATTTTAAATTTTCTGTTACTACTTTTGTTATGTTTAGAACTAGTTTTCTGTTCTTGTTTTTAACCCGGGAGAACTCACTAGTGAGAATTTCTCTCACAGTGCCCAATTGCTTTTTATTTTTACTTTACATTCACTTAATATCAACCTTTTGGTTTGGCTTAGTACTTTTATTCATTAAAAAGATAAGTAATCGAAATCCCATTTTGAAATTTTATTTAAATGAAAAATATTTTAAATAAGTGCCTTAAAAAAGGTACGATGGAGAAAGAAAATCTCACATAGTGAATTCTCCTAGGTTAATGCTAATTCTACTTTCAAACAGTAAACAGTTATCTAAAATTTGTTTTTTTTCAGAGGAGGGGGGGGGGTGTCTAAATTACTTTTATATGCACAAATTAATGTGAGTAAAATAACTGCATTTTATTAAAGGCTTTTACTTGCAGAAAGAATATTTTCCTATATTTTTTCTGAATAAAGTTATGTAAGGACTTACTTATGCTGGCTAAACTAAACATTTAATCCTTATTTTATAATATATTTAACTTTGTCTTTGTTTAATATTTATAATATCTAATGAACAAATGTTGAAGTTATAATTAATTATAGTTTTGATCTTGAATTCAAAATTTTGAGTTTTTTTTTTTATTTTTAAACTATTTATTACAAAACAATCTGAGCATAGGCTGAAAAACTGTTGCTTTTCTAAAAAAAAAAAAATTCTGAGTTGTCAAGTTGCATCAGCATATAATGTATCTGTTGGTTATTTGTTTAAATTTTTATGTTCATGTTGCACGTTGATGATTGCAAAACAGAGAATTTTTATTATTTATTAAATCGCTATCATTATACTTACATTAAATTTTTCTTAAAATTCAGGCAAGAATTATGTAATAAAATTTGTTATCTAATATTGTTCTTGGATTACTAAAATCTTTTTGCTGGGAACATAAGCATCCAGCAATCTTCCGAGATTTATAGATATATATATAAATGGTATATTATACATATTGTATCCTTTGATGTTTTTGTATAGTGGTTGTAAATACTAGTGTATGTTTAACGCTATTCATGTCAGGAGCAAGGCAGACCCCTATCTCAGATGGCATCTAGAAGGCACCAGTTGGGCTCTCGCATAACAATCGCTTGACATTTACGTCAAGAATGGTTTATTGGTAGATTTACAAGCCAATTAAGCGAGACCACACACGTTTCTCTAGTTGAGGCTACCGGTCATTTTTTCCGGCTAGGAGCGCGTTGCAGACAAGAGGGGCCAGCCCCCCACGCTCGAAGAAGAAGCCAACGAATCTGCGTCAGGAATAGGCCGGGGGAGAGACTGAATAGTCATTTTTCGGGCAGATTGAATCGAAGGGGAGTATTATCCACGCCCGCCAGAAAAAAAAGAGAATATAGACTTTTTCTTGAATAGTTCAGATGACAAGTTCGCTCCGAGATGCGAAGATGTGTTGGAAGAGAAACGTTATTAATTCCAAGGAGGACCTACCAACATCGCCGATGATCCGAATGATGTCCGCCAGTAATGATGTGTGATAGCCTGTGATCCGAAAATGATGTCCGCCAGTAATGATGTGTGATAGCCTGTGATCCGAAAATGATGTCCGCCAGTAATGATGTGTGATAGCCTGTGATCCGAAAATGATGTCCGCCAGTAATGATGTGTGATAGCCTGTGATCCGAAAATGATGTCCGCCAGTAATGATGTGTGATAGTCTGTGATCCGAAAATGATGTCCGCCAGTAATGATGTGTGATAGCCTGTGATCCGAAAATGATGTCCGCCAGTAATGATGTGTGATAGCCTGTGATCCGAAGATGAGGTCCGCCACTGATCATGTGTGATAGCCTATGATCCGAATATGAGGTCCGCCACTGATCATGTGTGATAGCCTATGATCCGAATGTGATGTCCACCAATGATGAAGGGTAACCGCCTGTGATGTCTCCGAATGCGAGCCTCAACTGAGTGCTGGGCACGAAATAATATGAAGGTACGGTTTTCTTTTAATTTATATTGTTTCCCAAAATGTTTAGGGCAAAATGCCAAGTAGGGGGTTCTGCACGCTCCAATTGGTATTCAAGATTATAATATTAAAAACAATAAGTATTCAAGTAGAATTAATAGGGTTTTTTTTGTTTGTTTTTTTATGTTGTCTATATTGAGAATAATGTGTATTATGACGCACCGACAATTTGTAAAATAGTTGTAAATAAATTTATATGTTAATTGTTAAACAATTGTTGGTATCTTTTCGACCATGAGTCTTATTTTATTTAATTCTATTATGATCTAATTTAGAGTTATGTTTTATTTACGATCCATAAGTTAATTCCATCTTCAAAAATATTCACAACGCAATTTGGTAATGAAGGCAGTTGCCTCTCTTATATCGAAGGGATTAACCAGGATTGAAACGAACGATCACTGTTATTTTTGTATTAGATATAAAAACATTGCATGAGTTTGCACTATGAATACTTTGAATTAAAATGATTAGGAGTGACTAACATAGTTCATTCTAGGATTTGGGTTATGCTGACATGTCGAAATAAAGATTTCCGTTACAGGAGCTCAGTTCTGTCCAGCACTTTTCTTACTTCAACATGATATAATTTCTCTATATCTGATTTGATTTTATCTATTTATCTAACTTATTATATCCTCAATAATTTCAAGTAATTTTCCATATTCTGCGATGAAAGAATGCCATCCACTCTTATTTTGCAATTTTCTTATACAGAGGCAATCAAATACAGGCTTTAGTGGCATTATATTGTGCTGAAGTGCTTTTTTTTTCTTTTCTTTGTTAGCTGAGATGTCAGTGTTAATAGCAGAGTTCTCGCTGTCACTCGTCAATGCGCCAAATTGTGCCTAAATTCTCCATTTGGCGAGTAAACAAGCGATTAGATTTGCCAAATTGCTATACTTTTTTTTCTTTTCTTTTTCGTTTTTCATACATTTGCATATATACATATTTTGGTACTACTCTGTTATCCCATCGACCAATTTCGCCAAATTATACAAATCGTTTAAATAATAGCCAAATTATACATATTGACAAAATTTTCATTTTAAATAATGAAAAAACAAATAATTAGTAAAATATTAAGAAAAAGTCTAAATAAAAATCAATGACATTTTAAACACGTGAATTGTATTTAATGTCATTGAATGTGACATTTACGATCATCCATTATTGGCAATTAATCGTATAATTTGGCGATAATTTTTTGGTCAACAGGATAACCTAGAAGTACCCATATTTTCATATACTTGTAGCAGATAGTTGAAATTAGATTAATAACAATTGTTTTCGCAGTTATAAAAACTTAGGTTATTTTAGAACATATTGAAAAAAATGGGGTATATTAAAGAATTAAAGATTTTTTTTTGTGCTACACGGCAAATCTATTTGGCTAATACTTTTTCATTTGGCGAAATTTTTTTATTTTTAATTAGCCAAATTACTAATGTTGGTCAAATGTCAGCGATAACACTGTTAGTATATGTTTATATAACACTGGCATTTGGCTAATCAAAAAGTACCTCCCCCCCCTCCTCCCTTTAAACTTTATTATGTTAGTTATTCTTTTTTATGATATTTAATGTTTAATAGACTCTTGTGTTTTTTTTAGAAACAGAAAAATATTTCTTACATGATAGAACTCTAATATTATAATTGTAATATTATTTATTTTATTTTTCAGTTGATTTTTAAATTTTTGTCCACTGTGAAGCACGTGCAAGAGTCTATAGGATCTAATGACAAAGATTACAAGTAATAGTGTCCAGCCGGTGCCACTTTTAAAAGCATCATGGGGTGTTATTTGATCTCTGCTTTTGAGTGTGTACCAGCTAGACTGAAATTCTGGAAAGCACAGAGGTTTGATGCCAATGGACAAGAGCTCTGATGCCAAATTATGACTGCTAGCTGTTTTTAATCCAAAAATGTTTAAGGGTGATCACCAAACTCTTATTCAAGTAAGAAAAAAAGACTAAAAAAAATTTAATTTTAGAATTTTAATCTTGCTGTAATAACTCTGAAGTTACTGAAATGTTTTTTTTTCTTTGTTTAAAGATAAAAAAAGTTAAATATTCGGTAAGTTTTTTTTTTTTTTTAATTTAATTTCAAATTGATATTTTTTGCATTGAATTTAAATATTAAATTTTATTATTTCACTGTATTTTAAAGTTATGTATGAGTTACTCAACTACTAATCCCACCCCCCTCCTTTCCACTTTATTATTATTATTATTATTTTGCAAATTTAAAATCTGATTAATATATTTACTTACTTTACTGACAGTTTCATTTAATTTTTATACGTAAAACAGCACTGCAAGAACTACTTTATTTTAAGAAAGAAACTTCGCTGAAGTTAAAGAATTTAAATGTTAATTTTTTTTTTCAAGGACATCCTTTGCTTTTTTTTTTTACGTAAAATTGGGATAAAATAAAAGTTTCACAAGACTCTATTCAAGTCACCTGCTCAACAACTTTTTGTGATAATGAAGATTATGACATTTTTAATGATGATAACATGGGAGCGGGAAATGGCTTTTGTCCTTTTTTTTTTTTTTTTTTTTTTTTGTCAATAAAAAATAAACTAAATAAAACATATTTCACCAATTTGTTTTAAATTTTGTTTATAATTTCATTCTGATAAGAAAATTTTCTGATTAGTTTTTGTGGTTCATTGGTTTCTATAAAGTGAGGGATGTGGTAAAACCCCTTGTCAATTCAGATAAATGGGTTTTACTTACACGCAGAATTATCCAATTTGCTCTAAATTTTCTATGTAGGTTCATTCTGATAAAGTGCTTCTTTGATTGGATTTGGGGATTCATTGATTAAGTATAAAAAAGGGATTGGGGGATCTAACCCCTTTAACCTATATAAATTGGATTTTCATGCAAAATTATCAGATTTGTTATAAATTTTTATTGGTTGATTCTCATAAAACCCTTCTCTGATTAGTTTTGGTGGTTCATTGATTAAGTATAAAGGGAGTAAAATTGAGAGAGGGATAATCTCCCCCTTAATTTAGGTAAATAGGTTTTTCATGCAAAATTATCCGATTTGCTCTAAATTTTGTAAATAGGTTCATTCTGACATAGTTAAATATATATATGTATATATATGAAAGGATAAAACCTAAAGCCTTTTTAAAATTTAAATTTAAAATTAAAATTCAAAAACTTAAAGTTCCCAATTAATATTTTTAACTTTAATCTAAAATTTAAATGCCCCTTCTTTTAACCTTAATTCTAATACTTAAAGCTATTTTGCCCCTGTTAATGTTCTTTCCCAACCTAACATTTATTACTTTCAGAGATCATTTTTGGATGTTCTTTAAGATTAAAAAAGCTGACGTAAACGCAATTCGTAATTTGTAGGATCAGCAATGAAGCCCTGGAAAACCGCGCCTAACAACGTCATATTGCCCAGATATTTCTTAACCAATTAAAATTAGAGTAACACCCATTAGTTAGTATCGCGACCTGGTAGAAATAATGCGAATTAACGGCCTTTAAATAGCGGGAGCGCCTAAAACAAGCGGCTTTTTTGACCTAACACTTGCCTAATAAAATGCTGGCCAAAGAAACGAAGTTTTAAAAGGAAAGCGTCAAGTCACAGGGACCTGGTTTCTCCCAAATATCTGCCAAAAAGGATTAATAAACCAGGCCCCAAGTGAAAATGTTGTGTCGTTATTTCTTTCTCCATCACACCTCATGATTCCACAAAATAACGCCGCATTGACTGTAGAACGCCCCGGCCATTCGGACGATTGATTCGGCGTGATCGCCAAAGTTCTCTCCCCGGCACTTCCGCGCTGGACGCGACGGAGCTCTGAGCCTCATCCCCTGAAGGCACGCATCTCTCCACGACTACATCCCTCTCCTAGAATGATGACGGAACTCCCACGAACGTAGGCCAAGACCCGGGTTCCTTACAAAGAGTCGGTGAGGATAAAAACCTGACAAGCGAAACGAAACCTGGATGAGAAATCGCTCTGCTTCCAGGAACGTGATCGGCAGATACAAGCGGTACCAGATGTCCTCTCAGTACGAAGACTAGTGCCGGAATACGGCATGATCTTTCGCCAAGACGCGATAGCTACGGTTGTTTGGTGTGACGTGACTTTCGTTCTGCAACCCCTGTCAGTGCGCCGCGCTCCGCGATCAGCTGTGCAGAGATTTTGTTTGAAAGGGAAAGGAGAAGTATCTTGGATCAAACTCGGATAGTTTGAACATTTAAAGAGACAAAAAAGAAAGGACAGAATGTGCGCGTGTATTTTTATTTGTTTTTTTCCTCTCCATTTTTTTTCTATCAATTGCGGATTATTGTTCAAGGTAAGATGTTTTATTTAATATGAAAAGTTAGAAGGAGCAAATTCAGGCATTTTATTGAGAAAAAAAAGTAAAGTTGATTTTTTTTTGTTTTGTACTTTGTGTTATTTTAAAAGTTATTTTTAGTATGTAGTTAAGATTTTAACCATAGAAAAAGAAGAGTGAACTAAGAATGAACATGATAAAATACATTTTTAAAATTTTAAATTTTTGCTGTAAAGTTCGTTTTGCATTTGTTTAGTTCTGCTCCTTTCAAGTTGAAAAAGATAAATAAAAATTATCTTTTAAATTAAGATTCATAATTTGAGTTATAAAAAATGATTTAAGTATCAGGTTACTATTATTTTACTATTATATTTGGAATTATTTAATGTTATTGTTATGTGTTACTATGTTGGAATATATTATGATTTTGTGAGATTTTGGTTGTAAACATCATGAGTACTACCCCATCATCAGAGAAAGTAGGCGACCCCCCAAAAAATGATGATGTGGTTCCCGAGACTCCGGGAAAGGAAATTAATGCAGCAAATTCTCAGTCCTCAGGTAATAGTGAAGGCACATGTCGAAAAGATCCCGAAATTGTGCCATTCTCTCCGGACTCGAAGATGTTATGGATTCCTTGGCTGCGATACTTTGAGTCAGTTTGTGTAGAGGAACACAAGGATGATTTGTGGAAAATCCGCAACATCCAAAAGTATCTAAAAGATACCGCGCTTACCTTATATATTAACAACTGTCTTCATGTCCTCCATTGGTCAGAGTTAGTGTTATTGTTCACTGAACATTACACTACTCCTGATACACTATCATTGACAGATTTCTCCCAGATCAAATTTAAATTTGGAGGTGACTTAAATGAATATTACCACCAAAAAACTAAAGTAGGACGCACTTTAGGTTTAGATCAGCGTTTCATTTTGGACGGTCTTACTGATGGAGTGCCAGTAGAGATGAAACAGTTGGTAGTGACAAATGCGCCTGCTGATGTCAATGAATGGAGAGAATTAGTATTTAAATTAAGTAAATTGCAGTTAGAGCAGAAAGATAAAACAGACAGGAAGACTGAGCCCAACCCTCAGCATCCCCCTCAATATCGACAATGGAAACCTTTTAAATCCCACATTGACCATGGACAAAATTCCTACAGACCATGGAATTATCGTGTCCCAAACCAATCACCTCAATTTCGACATTTTAACCCAAACCCACAAAGAAATACATTCAGACCGATGCAACCAACTCCCTCAAGATCTATGCAGACCGATCAACAACGCCCAAACCTACATTATCAGGCCACGTTGCCACCAACGCCGTGCCGAGTTTGTTTAAATGTGGGCATTTCGAATGCTTATCATTGGGTGCGAGATTGCCCTTTTCGTAAACAAACGCTGAATGTTACTGCCCTAGCACCAAATCCAAGTGTTTCAACCCATAATCTAGATCAGACTAATAATGAGTTTCAACAAAATACAGAAGAGAGCCAATGACAATTAATAATACCCGAGTATATCAAAACACATAATGGATCCAAACAAAAAATGAACAATTGTCAAACAGCTACTCGTGTGAAAAGTGAAAACTCATTACCATGTTTGATAGATACAGGTAGTTCTATCAGTGTAATGCCATATCATTTAGCCCATAAATTTAATCTAAAAGTATCTAAAGTTCAAAAGAGTATTTCAGTCGCACAAACTCAGGGTGTTCTAGCTTTGAAAGAAAAATGCCTTGTCAGTTTGCAATTAGGACAAATAACTCAAACCATTGAATTGTTTATAATTCATAACTCTTTACCATATGTTTTAATTAGGCTACAACATTGTGAATTGTTTAGATTAAATATTGATTGCTCTAAAATGCAAATCCATCAAAATAACACAAAAATATCACTTATGCGTAATATTTCAAAAAAATCATCCCACCATACTTTGCATTTGTCAGAACCATATATCCACCCGCTAAAAGCAGAGATCCAAAATGCAGAGATATTTGAAGAAAATTTTGAACCGGAGTTGTTTGAAACCTCTGACCATGGGCCCAAAGTTCAGTTGGCTAAAGAACAACTACCTGCTCTTCTTGCCAAATATGTCTGTATTTTTGCAAAAGATAAATACGATGTAGGCTGTGTAAATATAGAACCCCAAAGAATCCATTTAACCTCTGACCTTCCCGTTTCACTTAGGGCTTACCGTACATCACCCAAAGAAGAGGAAGAAATCCGAAACCAAGTCCAAAATTTGTTACAGGCAGGAATCATTAAAGAGAGTTGTTCCCCTTATTCGTCGCCTGTCACTTTAGTTTACAAGCGCGAAGAAGGGAAGAAAACTCGTTTATGTGTAGATTTCAGAAAATTAAACGCTATTACCAAGACAGACGCAGAACCCCTACCCCGAATTGATACCCTTTTGGATAAATTAGCACAAGCTAAGGTTTTTTCCACTCTCGATTTGGCCAGTGGATTTTGGCATATACCTATCCACCCTCGAGACACCGAAAAATTGGCATTTGCGACCACTTTCGGTTTATTTGAATGGTTGCGATTACCTTTCGGATTAAAAAACGCACCTGGGATATTCAACCGCACACTCCGAAGAATCTTTCATAAGTACAAAATTAATTTTGCCTGTAGTTATTTTGATGATGTTATTGTATTTTCTCAAAATGAGGAAGAACATTTGATGCATTTAGAGACATTATTTAATATTTGTGTCCAAGAAAACCTCAAATTAAAGTTATCAAAGTGTAATTTTGTTAAATTCACAATTAATTTCCTTGGTTATGAAGTTTCTAATGGATGTATTACCCCTGACAATCCAAATGTAGAAATTATTAAGAAATTAAAACCACCTACCAATGTAAAAGAGTTGCAACGCTTTTTGGGATCTATTAATGTCTATAATAAATTTATTCCTAAGTATGCTGAAATTAGATATCCTCTCAACCAATTGTTAAAGAAAAATGTTCCCTATGTATGGGACCAAAATTGTCAATATTCTTTTGAGAAACTAAAACAGGCTTTGATTGAAAAACCTATTTTAAGATTGTTTGATCCCAAAGTGCCTTGTGAACTGTTTGTAGATGCCTCAAGTCTTGGAGTAGGGTGTGTTGTGAAACAGGTAGATAAAAAGGGAAAATTACACCCAATAGCATATCACTCTAGAAATCTTCGAGATTATGAAAAAAATTATGCAATAACGGAATTAAAATGTTTGGCAATTGTGGATGCCTTGGATAAATTTTATCATTATTTACATGGTCAAAAATTTGTCATCCATACGGACCATGCGGCACTTACCTGGCTCAAAAATGTTAAAAATTTAAGAGGACGTCTTTTCCGCTGGTCTCTCAAACTTAGTATGTTTGACTATGAAATCAAATACCAAAAGGGCTCCACTAATGTTGAAGCTGATATGCTATCAAGACAACCTGTTTCAGAAAATGTACACCATGTTATACATCTCCTTGACTTGAATGAAGTAAGAGACAGCCAGAAAAAGGAAAATGTAACAGCAGATGGTAAAAAATACACTGAAGTAAATGATGTTGTTGTAATTAAAAAGAAAAGTTTGTATAAGATTGTTGTCCCCATGTGTTTACGGTTACCCCTCTTAGAAAAAACCCACACACAATTTGGCCACCCTGGTATTTATAAAATGATAAATTTAATTTCCCCACAGTATTATTGGCCTAATATCAAACAGGACATTGAAAATTTTGTAAAACATTGTCATACATGTCAAATAAACAAAAAATGTAAACAAAAAAGATTTGGCATGTTACAATTGATGCCCCCAACAGATATACCTTTTGAATGCTTGGCATTGGACTCTGTTGGCGGATTTAATTACTACAATTCTACGAAAAAATATTTGCATTTGGTGGTTGACCATGCAACTCGCTATGTGTGGGGCTTTCCTTCAAAAAGTGTAACTACTGAAACTTATACAAACATTTTGAAACAATTATTTCAACTACAAGTACCAGAAAAATTGTTAACTGACAGAAATGGAGCATTTACCGCTTCCAGATTTAAGAGATTTCTTCGTACTTACAATGTTAAACACAGATTGACAAGTAGTCACCACCCCGAAACGAACGGAAAAATTGAACGCCTAAATCAGACTATTGTAACCAGATTAAAGTGTAAAGTTAATTCTTCTTCTAAGAAAGTACCCTGGACTAAATTGTTAGATGAAGTCTTAGTTGAATATAACAATACTCCTCATTCTGTAACTCAATTTACCCCTAGTTATTTATTGTTAGGAAAATTGCCATATGATCCTCCTTTGCCAAATAATAGTTATTAACCTCCAGTTGATGAAGCTAGAAAATTGGCTAAAGAAAGAACAATTGCTTACCATAAGAAAAATAAAGTCCGCTATGATGCTCGTTTCCTTCCTGTAAAGTTTAAAGTTGGTGACCTTGTAATGTATGAAGAATTTCATTATCCTAATACCCGTAAATTAACTTCCCCATATTCTGGACCATACACCATTCTGAAACAACTTTCTGAAGTCACGTTTGAAATTGATAAACCCAGCCCACATTTTAAGAGAAATTCTGAAATTGTCCATTCATCCAAGTTAAGATACTACCATTCTCCTCAAAATCTCAAACTCAACCATGAATAAAACCCCATCTATCTCTTTCATCTTTCAATTTTTTATTTTTGCTATTCTATCGTCCCTCTATCATTAGTATTTGGAAGAGGACCCAGCTGGATGTCTAACCCTCAACCCCCAGCGGTAAAGGATGAAAGTTACAGTTTAAAAGCACTGTTAATTTTTTAAAATGTTATTAGTATATGATGAAATGTGTTACGTCAGTAAGGGTCCTCCGCTCCTTGACCACCCGTCTTTAGCCGGACTGTTTTCCCAGA
This sequence comes from Maratus speculifer, assembly GCA_964019185.1. NCBI lineage: Eukaryota > Metazoa > Arthropoda > Arachnida > Araneae > Salticidae > Maratus > Maratus speculifer. Next base: position 236,580,047 of record OZ025293.1, on the reverse strand, counting down.
TTCTCTTTCCAGGTTGAACGGAGAATCTGGCAAAACTGCTCCGCTTGCCCTTTGTAGGTGAATGTCAGTTTCCCACTTTCCTTTTCTATAGTGCAAGTGGCACGTTTTTTTGGGATGATCTTTCACCACAAAGTATTAAAATCCATCTCCCACTAACACTGGGCATGGTGAAAATTATAGCAAGTTTATAGTTTTACTTAGTAGCTATAGTTTTCAGAGGTCTGACATTTTTGTATTTTGGAGTTAGCCTCGAATTAAGCCTAAAGCTGGATACTGTACATAGTTAGAAAAGGTGCAACCTAAGAATTAAGTAGGAAAAATAGAGTTTTATAGTATTATAATTAGTATTATGTTATATAGTGTTTTATTATATAGGGATTATATTATATAGTGTTAAAATTGTGTTGTGTTGTAATTACTTTTGGTGATATTTCAGTGTCAACATACAGTATTTTCAGAAAAAAAAAATGTGCATTTATTATACAATTGTATTTTGCTGATAATATTGAATATCATATTTTTTGAGTATTTTGCTATTTTTACCCATGTTTAATGTCAATAACTTGTGTGTTTTGGTATTTTATTTTTGAATTTTTATTATATTATATAGTGTTTCAATTTTACATAAAGAATGTTTCCAAAGGACTTTCCTTCATAAAAACTTTCAACCAAAGGAAACATCACAGACATTTAGAAAACTGTTTAGTGAAAAAAAAAAAAAGTTTATTTTTTAAATGTTATGTTTTTTAGTCAATATGTGTTTCATTATTTTAAGTGTTTATATTTTGATTTTGGTTAATGTTTCTTTTTTGTTGTCCTTCTCGAGAATGTCCCTTAAATGCTGCAGCATTTCCACAGCATTATCCGTCACAGTGTCAGTACCATTATCCGTAGCATAATTCATAGCATTATCCATAACATTATTCGTAGCATTATCTGTAACATTATCCGTCACATTATCAGTACCATTATCTGTAACATTATCAGTAATATTATCAGTAGTATTAGCATTAGTGTTCATGTTATTCAATGCCAAAATATTGACAAATCTTTTGTTGTAATATAGTGTTTTTATGTAAAGAATAATGTTTTCATATAACCTTTTTCATGTAACCTGTAAATAATGTAGAAACTAGGTCCAGCTGGCTTGACGTTGTAAAACTGAAGAAGAAGAAAAAAAAAAACACTTACTAATAAGGAAGAAACCCAAACCCAGGTAAAATATTTAGGGGAGCTGAGACCCACAGACCTTGCAAGAAAGATCTGTGGCTCTTGTTTTAGTGGGGGGGGGGATATGAAAGGATAAAACCTAAAGCCTTTTTAAAATTTAAATTTAAAATTAAAATTCAAAAACTTAAAGTTCCCAATTAATATTTTTAACTTTAATCTAAAATTTAAATGCCCCTTCTTTTAACCTTAATTCTAATACTTAAAGCTATTTTGCCCCTGTTAATGTTCTTTCCCAACCTAACATTTATTACTTTCAGAGATCATTTTTGGATGTTCTTTAAGATTAAAAAAGCTGACGTAAACGCAATTCGTAATTTGTAGGATCAGCAATGAAGCCCTGGAAAACCGCGCCTAACAACGTCATATTGCCCAGATATTTCTTAACCAATTAAAATTAGAGTAACACCCATTAGTTAGTGTCGCGACCTGGTAGAAATAATGCGAATTAACGGCCTTTAAATAGCGGGAGCGCCTAAAACAAGCGGCTTTTTTGACCTAACACTTGCCTAATAAAATGCTGGCCAAAGAAACGAAGTTTTAAAAGGAAAGCGTCAAGTCAACAGGGACCTGGTTTCTCCCAAAGATCTGCCAAAAAGGATTAATAAACCAGGCCCCAAGTGAAAATGTTGTGTCGTTATTTCTTTCTCCATCACACCTCATGATTCCACAAAATAACGCCGCATTGACTGTAGAACGCCCCGGCCATTCGGACGATTGATTCGGCGTGATCGCCAAAGTTCTCTCCCCGGCACTTCCACGCTGGACGCGACGGATCTCTGAGCCTCATCCCCTGAAGGCACGCATCTCTCCACGACTACATCCCTCTCCTCGAATGATGACGGAACTCCCACGAACGTAGGCCAAGACTCGGGTTCCTTACATATATATATTTTTTATTTATTTATTTATTTATTTTATTTTTTTTTTTTTTGGATTGAATAGTTTAAGTCGATTTATACAACAACCATTTTTCGATTTGTTTACAAGTATTTTTAATTTAGTCACTTTTATTTTTGGAAACCAGTTCTAAAATAGAAATTTTCTTATTTGAAAAAAACTGTAACCAAAATCAAAAAAGTAAAAACTAGCTTGGTTAGAGATTGTCCTTAGCTATCCTATGCAAAACAACCATTCAAAAATTTTAAAGTTAAAGCAAGAAATTTGAAAATAACGTCCCCCCCCTCCAATAGGATTAACATTAAAATTCTCATTCTTTTGCATGACAGAAGTAACAACTTAAGAGCCTTTACTAGTCACGGAAAGAAACACTCATGCTAATATTATACCTATGAGAAGATTATTTACATTTCTTATCTCATTTATATATGTATATAATTTACATAAGGTATATACCTGAAATTGATAACTGTTATTGCATACATTTGTAGTATTTCTGTTTTGATTGTGGTTAGTTTATATGAGGCTAGTTTCATTTGTGGAACCTAGTCTGAAAATGAAACTATCCTTATGTTAAATAAAAATTTATGACCAAAATCGAAAAAGTACAAATGCATAATGAAAGTATCAATCTCAGGTACTGTATATAAAAGAAATCATTTAAAATTCTAACAGAAATCTGTGAACCAGGAGAATTAATATTAGAACTCAAGCTCTTTGCATGACTAACATTGGCTCTTAAGTTAAAAGCATGTTTTCTACTTTTGGGCTTTTAGTCAGCAAATAATCTGTAAAAATAAAAATAAAGATCAGTTTATAAATTAACGTGGATTGCATATTTACCTGTTTATTTTATTTACTCTAGAGGTAAGTATAAATAATGGGTATGTATGATCAAATTTTGGTAATATATATCATGATATTTACTTTCAAAATTTTTGATATTTTCATATATTTGATATTTATTTTGAAGCTATCATTGAGCATATATTTTCATTTAAAATAAATGTAAATTAATTTTTCAACTGTTATTGATTGTGTTATTCTATCGTATAAAAATTTCTTGATACTGGATCCTATAGTTTGTGTTTTGGATGAAGCAATTTTTTTTTTTTTTCAGTTGGTTTTTATTTTTGTTGTAAGTAAGGGGGGGGGGGGAATCACTTTGAGAATATTGATTTATTAAGCTTTTATATTAAGTGTAATAGTTTTCAGTTTCTAATTTATACAATAGACTCCCTCAAATTTGCAACTTTAAATCTGCATGTCATGGTGATGTAAACAATGGAACTTTCAATTCAAATATAAAACCAAAATTACAAAAATTTTTTTAGTTTTATACCATTCTGTATGTATTTTAGCAATTCTCGATAATATGACTGAGCTAATGATTTTTCCTGAAAAAAATATAAATTTATTTGAAAAAAAAAAAAAAAAAAAAAAAAAAAAGGATTGCTGGTATTACTTTTAATCACTATCTTTTTACCAAATATATCTGTATTAATGAGATTATTTTGGTTATTAAGATTGGCTAAACCCGAGATAAAATTTCTTTATTTATGATTTTGATGTGAATTAATATGGTACCTTTATGAGAAAAGTTGAATAGCTCAAGGAAAATGTAACTGATCGTTATAGTGCACATTTAATTATACATTATTAATTTTTTTTTTTTTTTAAGTTTTAAAAGTTAAATCGTTTTTTTAAATTATCTTGCTTTTTACCATTTTAATTTATTACTTTACTTAATTATTTTACTATATTGCAAGCATTCATCATAATTTTGATTGCATCATTACATTTAAGTTATTGTTTAAAAATGTAAACAAAATAGTTACCAAAAATCTGCAAAATTCTGAAATCCGCATAATCTCAGGTCCTAAGCTATGCAGATTTGAAGGAGTCTACTGTAGTATTTTTAAAAATATTTATCAACAATAAGTCAATTACCAAAAAAAAAAAAAAAAAATATTGATAAAAAAAATAAATTGATAAATGTTTACTAAAAAATTATCGATGATGAAATTTTAGAAATCCTTTTTATTTTCCATCTTCAATTTATTACTTAATAATGCAATAACTGTAAATAAACTCCCCCCCCCCACCCCACCCCCCAAAAAACAGTTTTGATGTTTTAAAAGCAAGAATTTTAAACGAATAAAAAAAAAAAATACAAAAAAGATCTTTTATAAATTAGAGAAAAATTCAGTATTTATAAAAGTATATTTTAATCTTAAAACAAAGTTTTCTTTTTAAAATGAAAATGATAAAAAAAAAAAAAAAAAAAAAAAAAAAAAAAAAAATTACAATTTGAAATCCTTTTTATTTTCCATGTCTAATTTATTACTTAATAATGCAATAATTGTAAATAAGCTTTAACCCCCCCCCCCAAAAAAAAAACAAAAAAAAAAAAACATGCAGTTTTATTTTTTTTAAATAAGAATTTTAAGTAAATAACAATAATAAAAAAATACAATGACGATTTTTTATCAATTGGAGAAAAATTCAGCGTTTATAAAATTATATTTTAATCTTAAAATACTTTTCTTTTTAAATTATAAAATAATAATAATAATGAAACTTAATTAATCATTTCAATAAATTTGAATGTGAAAAGTACAGTCAAAGTTCTATAATCCGCACAAGTTGGGGCCAAAGGTTGTGCAGATTATGGAATATTGTAGATTATAGAGTACTATGGATTATATGTCATTTCATTATTCCTAGACGGTGTTTTAATTCTATAATCAAAATAATATGAAAAGATAAATATGAAATCTAATAATTAATCTAACATGCTATCTCAAAAAAATGCCTTTTTAAAGTTATTTTATTAAAAAATTGATTTATTTTAAAAAATAGATGCTTTATTATGATTTTTTTTCAATTTTTTTTTATTTAAAAAAATCCCAAATTTGTAAATTTTCTTAATTGTTTACTTCATTGTTTACATTCGTAAAGTAACACGAGTTATAGAAAATTGCAGGTTATGGGTGCACGGATTATCGATCTTTGACTGTGACATGATTCATCTGAAATATTGATAATCATAATTTATTTCAATGAAATGGTTGTTCTTGAATTAATCAGAAATAATTATTTAATCTTAATAGCTAATTTAATCCTTGAATTTTTTTTTCTCGACTCTGCTACATTAAAAAACAAGTTGGAAATTGCACGTGAACATAGCAAATGAGGTGCGTTCATATGATAACGAAGTTTTAAAAATATTAAAATCTTGCTGATATAGTAGAGCGTACTTCGGATACAGTATAGTAGTCGAATTTTTTTTTTTGTGTTCCTCTTAATATACAGAAAATAATTTTTATTACACCTCAGAAACGTATATCTTATTCATAAAATGTGAAATAGTTGAATATAATTAAAACACGCCCCAAACAATGTTCCCCCGTATAGCATTATGTAGTGGAATACTTTTGTGTGGCCCTGTAATTCAATAATAAAACTTCTTTGCATCACAGATTGTACAGAATGCATATTTTAGTATATACTTCATAGATTCATGCCAATTCTATTATGTTCGAATGAGTGTAACATCATAAAAATGCATTTGAAACTTTTTTCCAATTGACCGTAATGTAATGGAATACCTTTGATTGTCCCTGTAAATGATCTATGCATTCAACTTTCATAACATTTGAAATGACTCGATAAAATTATGTTATAATTATATGTTTTAAATTTCAAACGATTAAAATGCATTTGAAATTTTTTTCCCAATTGACCGTAATGTAACGGAATCCTTTTGATTCTCCCTGTAATTGATCTATCTATCTGATTTTCATAAAATTTGAAATGACTCAGTAAAATTGTTATAATTATGTATTTTAAATTTCAAACAATTCAGTTGGGTAGTTTTTGCGTTGTTATATGCAGACGGACAGACAGACAGACAGACGGACGGACTGAGCGACAACAATAGGTGCTATGTATTTACATAATTACGAACGCACCTAAAAAGGGGGGGGGGGTCAAAGACTTTTTGACTGTTAGCGATATGCGTCTTCCTCCCCCCACCCCCCAAGGATGAGAATTGTTATATCAAATAAGGATCAGGTTATTTTATATTTAATTCAAAAGTATTGCCTTACTATTCTAAATTTTCATGGTTAGTATCCATAAAGGAACAACTTTCTATTAATAAACTTTTATAGTAGCATTTAATAACAGCTTATTACTATAAAAGTATATTACATTGTAATATGAAGAAACCTATTTATCTTAGGTAATTCAATATAAATATAAACAATCTTTAAAAGATGAAGAATAAACTTAAGCACGTATATCTATTATTATTTACTAGCTGCCCTTGTCAACCAGTTTGGTCTCTCTTAAATGTATCTAAGCAATGCATCATATTACTTTTATTTGTAATCCAATTTACTTGCTCAATCTTTTACCAAATCTGGAGATTCTGATGGAGAAATCATGTTTTGTATGTTCGTGGGGGACACTTGATAAATGGCCAAACATCGCTTCCATCTCTTTTTTTTTTTTTTTTTTTTTAATTTTAATAAAAATATAATCCTTTCATCCATGTTTATTACAAAATACAAAACTTTCACTTAAGACTGAAACATTTAAAATATACGGCTTTCAGATTTTTTTTTTAACGAAAAGAAATGAAAATACTAAATAATGCTGCAAACCATGACATTTAATTTCAACTTCAAAATATTGTTTTAATTTACTACTGGGGGAAAAAATGCCAAGTGGCGAGTTTCAGAAAATAACTGATATTTTAATCAGAATGGAAACCTTGCATATGAACCTTGCGATGGAATCAGCTTGTAGTTGTTTATGACAGTCACATGACTTGGATTTTTATAATATACATGAAATGATGGGAAAAGAACAGTATTTTAATTTTATGGTTTCTTCAACGAATTAAAACAAACATTTTAAAATCAAAGAGAAATAATGAAAAAGTGGAAATTCTGAATAAAAGAATGTCCAGCTCATAGTTCTTTTCTTATGAACGATGGCATTTTCCACCCTTCCCATCACATCAAATTGTATGGAATCAAAGTATATAAGTTAAAAATATAGTTATGGTACCTTATTTATTGTTAAAGCAACAAACGAAAACACATGTTTGACTTAGAGTGAGGTGAAATACAATGTACTTTTTTTAACTCAATAAAGTTGATTATGGTTTCATGAATAAAAATTGTCTGCCTTGATGGCTATTACTAATCTCAAAAGTTTTCCTTTCTTGTTTAAGGACTTTTATTTGGGAAAAACAAGAAACAGATTATATACTAAACAAAATTTAGGAACTTGCATCTGCATATCATTTATTCCTATAGAGAATTCTAATAAATCATCATTTTAATCCTTTTCAGGGTTAATTTTCTTAAGTTATACTTAACAAACAGCAAATAAATAATATAAAACATTCTGTTTTATTTAAATATGATTGTCTTTCTAATTATTTTAAATGTATTTGTAAATTGACAGTTAAAAGTAGAAATTGTGAAAAGTTTTTAAGAATGTGTTTTAAAAGGTTATATTAAGCATTGGATTCGGTTGAATACTTTGATATTCAGCAGGCCAAAAAATTTCATGTTCAGCCAAGCTGAATATTCGGGCTTAACCGAACAGTTTGATATTTGACTTAGCTGAATATTTGGTAACATGGCCGAATAAGCCAAATTCTGAATATTTGGTACATCCCTATTTTTAAGCTATTCTATTTGTGAATACATAGTATAAGTATTTTAAATGGAATAATCAAATTTATTAAGGGACATAAACTGCTCAATGAAATTTATTCTGACTTCTTGGGCTTTGCAGTTTTTATATATTCCTTTACTTATACTAAACCTATTTTATAAACATTGAAAAAAAAAATATGAATAATAATGATTCATAACCCCTATCATGCGAAGATCTTCACTGCATCATTTTATATAAAAGATAATTAAATTTTCAAGAATGAGATAACTTACATAATTTAAGAAACTAAATATACAAGCAACATATATTTTTAATCTAGAATAGAAAATTTCCCTGGAATGCTAGCATTATCTGCATCTGTGTATGTTACTTGAATGAGAAAGGTGCATTAAAATGATGTTAAAAAAAAAAAAAAAAAAAAATCGACTACAAAAGTATGCTAACAGATGTAGTGGAGGGTATACATATACCGTATACCTTCTGGATTATTTAAAAAAGCATCATACACCCTCTTTACCAATAAAGCTATAGTATGTACACTCTATGGTGCTCCTCTGCTTAAAGCATATACCGTTGGTTTTTCATGTACAACTTCACCACTGGTCAACAGTACAGTGGATGTCACGGGATTTTGTTTCAGGAGGATGTTTGTGTGTGGGGGGGGGAGGGGGGGGGATTGGATTACTAAGCATAAGTAATATGTGGGATTTGCGAAAATGGCTTAAATTATGCCCCTTCCCTCCTTTTGCGGTACACACCAGAATAATAGCAAGAGATATTTTGAAGTGACAAATTAAAAATTTAACTGTACAGTATTATTATAAATCCACAAACTTGCATATAAGTAACTATTATTTTTTACTGGTAATTTGTGCAATAAATGATATGTACTATATGGAGTAAATTTCATTACTATTATTATTCATTTTAATTAAATTAGTGTAAATTTTATTACTAGATAAATTATAAAAAAAAGTAAAAATCAGTGTATAAATTATAAAAAAAGAAAAATAAATTAAACTTGTGTAACAAATCAAAAACTGCAATAAGAAATCCAGTTTTATATTTTATCTGTAACATTTTTACTCACAAATCATGAAATATAATGGTTCAAATTCAAGTTAAAATTTGGAATTGTTTTGTAAATTTAAGCCGTTCTCCATATACCTGTACAGTATTAATATAAATCTATAAACATGCATTTAAGTAGCTATTATTTTTTACTGATTCATTTGTGTAATAAATGGTATATGTACCATTATTAGAGTAAAATTTATTACTAGATAAATTATAAAAAAGAAAAAGAAATAAATCAAAAACTGCATTAAGAAACTGACTTTATTAAATATAATTTATTTTTCTTCTGTAATATTTTTATTCACAGATCATAAGTACACTGGTTCAAATTTAAGTTAAAATTTTGTATCCAATGTCATAAGATTATTTGTCTATCAAACTGTAAAATTAATAAAAAGAAAATGTAACAAATGAATCAGTGTATAATTTTCCATCAATACTTAATTCATCCGATTGAAATATTTCATATTTAAAATAAAAATAACTGCATCTTTTTTTTTTTTTTTTTATGAAAATTAAAAACTTAATAATAATTTTTTGAGCGAACGATCCCGCCTCCCCTCAATCTTTTTTTACAAATATTTCATATAGATGTTGAGAAATGTTTTATTTTACTTTAGATATTCATTCAGTTACTCAAATTTATTCACAGATTATTATTTTGCTTAAAATATTCTCTCAAACTAAACGAAAAAAATAAACAAACAAAAATAGCTTGACGTAAACATTCATTCTGATTGGTTTCTTCACACTTCCTTGGAATTTGAGACGTCACTTCCTTTCAAATGCCTCGGAATATATATCGATTATTCCGAGGCCGGAATCTGACTAGGGGAGAAACAGGCGCCTCAAATCTGGTATGGTCAAACCCGCAGTCTGAACATGATTGGTTGTTCATAAAACGTCCCACAAGGCTGCTTACTATCTAGGCGGCGCCATATTTGGCAGTTATGCAGCATTTGGCAATCGCCAAAGTTATTTGTTTATCATTTCAACGTTCAATGAAGTGATATGCGATAGAATAAATCGTACTATGAACTCAAAAGATAGGCATAATAATAAACATTGCTAAAATTCTACAAGAATTTTGCCAACAAAATACAAGAAATTTCATAAAATATGATATTACATAAAATCTAATGTCTTTGTCATTTACTTTAGAAAATTTTACCTTTTTTAATTTCGCATTCACATAAAACGAAGTATGGGTTTATTTGAAATAAATTAGAAATTAATAATGTTTTTTCTTTGAATAAAGAACTTAAACTACTTCTGCCTTTATTTATTTATATTTTAAATTGAGTATTAGTTATATTTAGTTAATTATTTTTTAAATAAAAATCTTTTAATTCAAGTTAAAAAGCATGTTTTTTTTTTTTTTTTTTTGAAAATTATGGATATATTTCTCTAACAACAAAAACCTTATTGTCAGCGATTACATTTAAGGAAAAATCAAAATTTAATTAATATTTATTTCTTAATGATGTATGTATATTTAATGCCCCAAATGGAAAATATAATAAAATACTTTTATTAAAATTTAATGACCAACTTTTAAGCAGTTTTATTTTACCTAATTTCTTTCATGATTTGCAGAGATTGATCCTAAATGCAGTAATAATGATGAGAAATTCTATGCTTATTCCAAACTTTTATATAGGGATTTTTTCATTTATTAGTAAGATAGATCTATTTGTTTCACTGCGAACTTTTCAGTCATCATCGGTAATTTAAATCCTCAACTGAAGTAATTAGTCAAAATGTTTATTAAAAAAAAAAAAAAGAAGAAGAAAGAACAGAAAGAAAAAACTATGAAATATGCCAATCGATAGCAAAAAATATCATGAAATTTGTCTGTCAGTCTTACTTTTTTGTTTTTTAACAAAAATTTTTCTTTGTAGCTGATTTTTGTGAAACATTAGTCTCTTACCACAACATTCTTTTAAGCATGAATCCTGCCATCCTATTCCAAAATCCAAGTCCTATATGCATATTAATATTGTATAAAATATGTCTTTCAAATGTTAAAATATTCTGTTTTCTTTTTTTTTTTTTTTTTCGAAGTGATATGCAAAACCATTACATTTATTTTTCACATACTTTTATGATTCAAACGAAGAGAGGTCAGTAAAATATCACTTTGCATATAAAAAAACTTTGTATCAAATAACACTTAAAAGAAATAATTACTATTTAAAAGTATTTATAATAGTTTTTTGCAACATAAGTCATTCAACAGTAATTAAGTCCAACTGCACTTGTCTCAGATGGAGGAGGGGTGGGGACAGATAGAAATTCTTATCAACAAAACAATTGGACAACATTCCTTCTTTTTATTTTATTTATTAGTAAACACAAGTTTCATTTCTAATATAGTACTTCACATATGGTTTTTCAAGCTGCATATTGTGAATTTATTGTATCACATGACTGTGGGCAGAGTTGACAGTGTCTCACTCCGTTATGTAATAGTCCCGAACTGTGGAGAAAGCTATTGTTTTCCTTCAGTATGAAATAATTTTCAACTCTAAAATGCAGAGAGTCCTGGTGCTCTCTCGGAATTACTTATAATATTGATCATAACTCTTGGATATTTTTTTATTGTTGTGATTGAGTTTGTGGAATAAAATCAAGAAAAGACCTCAAGAATTTTAATTGGAAAAATAAGACATGGCACCCATATCTATTCTTATTCTTGCAATCTCGAATTCTTGGATTATACCCATATTCATTTTCTCTCTACCGTGATTATATAACACATATGAAGAAGAATAGGAATATCAAATGTTGGAGTATTCCATATTTTAGAATTAAGCAATTTTATAATAATAAAAATGAACAGGGGGCTAATCCCCCTCCTGTAATTTAGATAAATGGATTTTTCATGCAGAATTATCAGATTTCATTCAAATTTTAGACATAGAATCATTCTGATTAGGGCACCTCCGTGATTAATTTTGCGAGTTCATTGGATAAGTCTAAGAGGGGGGAAATGGGAGGTAACTCCTCCCCCCTTAATTTAGGTTAATGAGTTTTTCATGCAGAATTTACCAATTTGCTTCAAATTTTGGATATAGTTTCATTTTGATAAGGCGTTTCCCTGATTTGTTTTGGGAATTTGTTAGATAAGTGTAAATGGGGGATCGGTGGAACTAACTCTCTTAATTTAGATAAATGTATTTCATGCAGAATTAACCAATTTGGTTCAATTTTTGGATACAAGTTCATAGTGATAAGATGCTTCCCTAATTAGCCATGGTGTATTTTTGTTAAGTATAAAGGGGGTACAGGTGATTGCCCCCCCTTGCATTTGATAAATGGGTTTTTATGCAGAATTATCCGATTTGCTTTAAATTTTGGATGTAGTTTCTTTCTGAATAGGCGAATTTCTGAATAGTCTTAAAAGTTTAATGGTTAAGTATAAAGGAGGTGGATAACACCTTTTAAATTATATAAATGGGTTTTTATTAAGAATTACTCAATGTGCTCTGAATTTTGGATGTAGATTTTTTATATGATAACACGCATCCCTGATTAATTTAGGGTTACACTTAATCAATGATTAAGTATAAAAAGAAGAAATACGGTGAGCTGTTTCTCCCCTTAATTGTTTTTTGAACAGCAATAACTTTTGAAAATATAAGGCTGTAATTTACAATTAGTATGCATAGCCTGTGAGCTCAATGCCATCAATTTAACTGGGCAATATGTTTTATTTCACAAAAGTATTGACTCAACACCAATTCAGTTTAGAAATAGTCAAAGACACACAAAGAATTATAGGATAAATGTTTCTCAATTATCAGTTTATCATTATTTATGTGCCGATAAAATCCAACAAAATTACTTGCATCAATTGCCAAATCGAGAAAAGTTTTGCTGAAATATGATGTTGAATTTGTCATTTACTATTCTGTTCATCAATTGTATGTAATGTATCATTGGCCAATCATAAATTTTTATTTATCGGTTATAGTTGAAATCTCATTGCAATTTACAGATGCAAGAATGTTTGAAACATTCACATGGTTATTTAGAATGTACTTATTTTTAAATTTCTGTAGTGTATAGTAGAATTTTTATTCTCTAAGCCATAGGTTCCCAATGCCCCCCCCCCCCCCCAGTGGGCGCTGGAGCCTTCCAAGGGGGCGATAGCGAGTCTAGAGAGAAATGAGGGGGGCAGTCATGGTATGCCAACTTATTTAGGAATTAATATAATGAAAATAGTTTATCTTCTCTACTTTGCCCAATCCGAGACAAAACCTTAACTGCACCTTTAAATAGAAATCCATACAGACAAACTAAATCCGAGGGGGGGGGGGGATTTTTCACTAAACTCGAATTAAAAATCATTATGAATTTAAAAGTTGTGGAGTAAACAAATCACAATAATTATATTTATAATTACAATATTTATATAATTATAATAATTATTTTTTTTTATTAACCTATATTTCAAAAAATTCTGAAGTATGGCGACACTTGTCTGAACAAAGATTTTTAAAAGGACCTGTGATTTGAATCAGTTGTAAAAATTTGTTTAACCTTAGTGTAAGTGATAAAAAATCGTTATATCTATAAATTTGTTCAAAAGTAAGTTTATTTAAACTTATATAGGGAAAACTTTTTTATTTCAAAATATTTAATCAAAGAAGCAGTACAGTATTGAGTATTTGAAAAATGGATCTAGGCATTCTTCTAGAATGCGTATATTTGTCGTTACGTATGTGCTTAATTTGCCAGGAAGTTTCGTTAACAGAAGTTTATTATCGCTATTAATATTTTTAAAAATCATAGTAACTGCCACACACATTCTGAGAAAATTTAAGTCTAGTTCTGGCCCAACTTTACTATGTAGAAAAAAAAAAAGTGCACACTTGATCTCGGCCTTAGGCATGAGTCTGCTGAAAAAATTAAACCCTCACTCTGATACCATATAACTGTCCAGTGTCAATCTCTACAATGAACATGTTGAATTTTTGTATGATTGCTCTCAAACTAGCATCGGCTCATAATGCCCATTTATACTCATTCTCATGGAAGTCATATTTCATTGAAAACGTATTGCGCATTAGTATACATGTATTTTTTATTTTATGCCCATTCACGGCTGTCTCCTCTTCACTTTTATGCTTACTCCCCTAATTTCTGTAGCAGCGTACTTTAAGCCAAGACCTTCTCTAATGACTCTTTTCATGAATGTAGAAAGAGACATATTTTAAATTTAGTATAAAAATGTTATTATAGATTATGTAGCCAGGTCCAATGAAAAACTGGTCAGAAAGCTATCAGGTTAGTAAACAACTATTTATAATAACATAAATTCTCTTAGTAATCTGTATCTGTATTAGGGTATTGTATATTTTTGTTGTAAAAACAACTTAACAATTTGTAACTATTAAATCTAAATTGAAGAGGATATTGTTTCTTTCAATATGCTTTGTTTAGGGTTTCGTTCATCTGATGAAATCCTATTTGTCTCTGTCCTCTGTCTGTCTATCTGTCACAGAGTCCGTATACAAAAACTATTATGTCAGAGACTTCAAATTTTGTTGAATACCTTGTGTTCCACAATAAATCACAATTTTTTTAAAACTCTATTATTTTAATGAAATCAATTTTATCAATGTCATCCGTTCATTTTTATGATTTAAATTTTAAAAGAGTACCTTAATTTGAATGTATTTTGTGTAGACATCATAGCTTGGAGGAAGAGCGTCTGGCTAGTAAACAGAAGGTTCGTAATTCGAACTGCGACACTGAAACTTTTCAGTTTTCATACTAAGATGGACTAAATTAAAAAAAAAAATCATATTTTTTGGCAATTTAAGGGTTTATAGTATTTTTTTATCACTAATATTCATAATATATGCCTTTTTTTTAATAACACTTTTCTTTCTATTTTAAAAACTAGCGGTTTATTAATGATTCAGCATTTTTAATTTCGTTTAAACATTGTTTTTTTTTTTTCTGTTATTAGAAATTTAGAATTTTATTTATATCTCCGCTATTATTTTTTATTTTGGGTTTTCAAAAAATTTGGAACTTTGAAGTTTATTTAAATAATTTGATTTGAACATTTTTAATTAAATTAAAATAAATAACTTCGTTTTACTTTAAAATTAAATATACTGATGCTACCATCTATGTAAAAATTTGCTAATTATAAATTAACAATTTGGATTTATTAATTAAAATTAAGTTGTTTTGAAAGATATAAAACAAACTTTCTGAGCAATCTGCCATCATACTTATCTACTTGTTTTTATTACTGTTACGTTACTTTTAATATTTACTTAGGTATCACAGTAGGATTTAGATTATTATGTCAACACAGTCATTTGGTTGCCTAAAACTTAAAATATATCTGATGCTCATTTTTAATTATTAAACCACTCAACATAAATAACTCTTATTTTTTTTTTCTAAAATGGAATTAGTTTAGGTATGGTGTATAAAAATAATTTAACCTTTACGTGGGGGCTCGGACAACACCTGTTCGAGAATACATACAACTCCGGACAGATGCTGTCCGAGCCCCCACATAAAGTTAAATATTTATTGTGAAAGTAAGTTAACAATATTAGAAAAATCTTACATTTTATTCAGCTATTTTCCAAGTGACAAAATAGCCTAAATGTGGTTTTTTGCCACTAATCCTAAATTTAAAAATAAAATTAATATTCTGTTTTCACTAAATTTCCTGTAAGGGGCCCCTTTTCAGTCTTTAGCCGAGGGGGCACCAAAGGAGCCAATCCGGGCCTGGAGCAGTCAATAGGAATAAAAGCAATTCATTGAATGACAAGATATTTTGCCAACTTTATAGTGAAAACAGTTCACAACAAAATGAAACAATCATTTTAGTTTACAGTGTAGTTGTCACTATCACTTTGCATTATATTTGCAAATGAATTCAATCAGTTGTTGCTGCACACAGAAACTTGTTGTCCCTGAAAAAGTATTTGTCTGAATGATTTTTCAATATACAGTCGAGTTTCTATATAACGAAATCCATCGTTCAGTCAAAAAATTCATTGACTAGAGAACGGCAAAAAAATTTTCATTTAATGTTTAAATTTTTAAATAGAATCATTTTTGAGGTGTTTAATTAAGTTTTTGAAATATCTAATTGAATTTTTATAGAATCTCAAACATTTTTGCCATTCCTTTTTTTTTCAATGTCTTTTTGTTTATTTTCAAAATTATTTACTTTATCAGAAAGAGTTATGCTTATCCTAAAAGCGATTTTATGCAGATGCAGTAGAATATAACACCAGTATAGATGGCATTTAGTAACAATTCTTCGCAATAAAAACTCTCACAATAAAAAATGCTTCGAGTCACCACAAACAACAAACATCCATTCTAAACTCTAAAAGTAATGAGAGTTAGTTTAGGTAGATGAAAACCTGCTGAAAAAAATGACCTTTTCTGCATTTGCCCCCTCATCCTTTCCTTATTCCTGCCGTATTATCCAAACCAAGAAAAAAACAACATTTTCAAGATGACAATGGAACCGTTATATCTTTTAGGGTGCTTTGTGATTACCACAAATCGGTTCAGTAGCAAGTAAATGTTTAAATCTTTTCCAAGAACTTATGCTCATCTTGGCTAAAACAAAGTCAAATGTAACCATGCAAAAAGGATGTTTTTTTTGGGGGGAGGGGAAGGAGGTTTAATATATATATATATATATATATATATATTTGGACATAAAGAATAAGGTAGAGGAATATAGCTGTGAAATATAAACCAGAAATCAACGAAATAAATTATTCTACAAATAATTTGAAGCGATTTCTGAACATATAAAAGAACATTTTTGAAAAAAAAAATTTGTTAAATGGAGATATGTATTTCGCTATATGGAGATTATTTTTAATGTAATCATGAAAAAAATTTACCGTTCCTACCAAAAATTTGTTAAATAGAGAAATTCGCTGGATAGAGTTTCATTATAGAGAGACTCGACTGTATTTGATTTAGTATTACACTTAACTAAAAACAGAGGTGTAAAAATACGCTAAAACCTGATTGCATTAAAAATGACATTGAATATGTGACAGACTTGTTTAGAATCTTTAATTAAATAAATTTAAATATTCTAAATATTTATTAAGGCATTAGGTGATTATTTGAAATTAATTAAAACAAAAAACCTTTTGATTATATATAATAATTAAGATTCTTTTAAGGACTACTGCATACATATTTATTAGAAAATCTTAAGATATGTTTCATATGATGATAAAAGTTCATAACTCATAAGGAATGCCAAGTATAACTTTGATTTTTAGTCTATGAAAAAATAAATGTAGTTTAGAATTTAAAAAAAAAAATTGGTTAAAATACCATAAATTTTGAAGGCATGTGAAAACAAGCCAAAAATTTGCACGTCAGACATAGCAAATGAGATGTGTTTGTACTATAATGAAGTTTTAATAATATACAATACTTCAGATTCAATACAGTATCCAAAATCTTTTGTGTGTCCCTCTACATACTAAATGTTTACATAACATAGGATGTTACTACTATACTGCATTTTTCAAGATTTCATTATAGCTGATTAATTGAATGTTTTTTCAAGGTGTTGAATTTAAAATTGTCCTCCATAATATATAGTAATGGTGCAAAACATGGGCAGTTAGCATTAGAAAAGTACAACTGTGATGAAAAAAAATAAAAAAATCCATTATTTTATTACAAGTAAATAAGTTCCAAATTATACTTTCCTTCTTGATTAAACTTTGAATTTT
The DNA here is from genome assembly GCA_964019185.1 of Maratus speculifer. Classification (NCBI taxonomy): domain Eukaryota; kingdom Metazoa; phylum Arthropoda; class Arachnida; order Araneae; family Salticidae; genus Maratus; species Maratus speculifer. The sequence goes on along the minus strand of OZ025293.1, from coordinate 236,562,384 downwards.
AGTAGTTTTTTAAAGCACAGTAGAAGTTTATCTCTGTGTGTAACTGTTTTTGTTAATTCCTCAAATAGCGAGCATTTTCTGTTTGTAGTGTTTTGTTTTCATAACTTTTGAGTTCCACTTTTAGAAATATAAAATTACCATATGGAAAAATTATTGAATATGAAGAATACTCAAGAATAAAATGCCAGATTTCAAGATTTAAAAAAAAAAAAAAAAAAAAATACGTTTAATTTAACGCAATTTTTTTCTTTTCTGTATGACATCTATATTTCTACTGCAGGTCAGATTCAGGTTGACCTGATTTTTCAAAATAGATTTTTAAAGCTGGTATATTTTCCGTAGGAATGATGCAGTCTATGTACACCGGTTGTTCATCCCCAATGGGTTAAAGGAACAATTAGGCTATGAAAAAGCAAAATTTATGACTTTGGGGCTGTCTATAAATGATGTCACACTTTTTTTCAATATTTCTGACCCACCTCCCCCTCTTTGTCACATGTCAAGCAATATTACATGTACATGTAAGTTGAGAAACAAAGCATTATGTTATAGATCATATTTTAAATTTTATTTTAAAACTTAAATTGTGTTTTAATGATATATGTGACTATAACGATAAAAATGATTCATGTACTTATTTTGTAGCAAATAAGATTAATAAACAATAGTAATAAAATGTTATTATGAAAAAGCAATTGAAAACAGAAGTATTTTAGGATATGAAATGGAATTTTAATTAGTATTTGACTTGCATGTATTGCATGACTTGAAAGTATAAGTCATGCATTTTTGAAGAAAGTATAAGTCATGCATTTTTGAAGTTTCATAACTCGGTCAGTTTTAATATTATATGAACAGGACTTTTTTTTTGTCTTTCTTGTTAGTGTAAAAGGAAAAATTTACTAAATATAGCTTATAGGACCGAGTGACCATATAAAAATTTAAATTTCGTAATTTTTTAATAAATATTTTTATTAACCAGGGATATTTGTAAGTTCATGAAGAAATACCTGAAATTTTAGCAAGAAAATTTATCTCTATGTGAACAGGGGGAAAGATAATATAATTTATTACAGAGAGGTCAAATTACGTAACTTATGAATTTTAATTATGTTTAGCAGTCTTATGAAATTGATAGTTTAATCTTATTTTATGAATTGAACCATCAGAAAAATTGAAATTTTGGTACAGTAAATTTTAAAAAATACCTGAATTCAGGTATATAACTAACACAATCACCCCTGATTAACCCAAATCAATTTTAAAATATTTCTTTGCCTCATTTAAAACATTTTTGTAATTGGAACTATATGTTTATGACTAACGGTTTAGGAATAAGCCATCGTTGAGAGTAAACACCCTGATTTGTGTTTGTGTGTTTCTGCCAAGAAGTGGGTTCAACAGCTTTAAAAAATTCAGAAAATCCAATTTTAGAAAATATTTTTTTTTTTCAAGTTGTTAACATTATTTTACAATTTTTTTTAAGTGCACCTTTCGAAAGGGTAAGGTATCCAGTATAATTTTTTTTTTTTTTCCTCGTCGGATTTTTTTATCATAACGAAAAAAACTTTTAATCATCCAAAAAATACATGCAATTTTAGTACATATGATGGCCTCTATGAAATTTTATGAAAAAAAATAATATTCAATAGTGGAAATATCATCAGACATTTCCACAAATTTTATTGGTTACTGTAACAATTCATTGAATAATGCAAAACATTTCATATTTATTTTGTAACTATCTGTACCTTATTTTCTTTTGATTAAAAAAAATGTATTGGCTTTGCAGTTTCTTTACATTTTTCATGTAAGTACAGATTAAATTATGTTATTTTAAATTTATTATCTCAGTAAAATACTAACCTTTTTCAATGAAAATTACAAATATGTGAATTAAGATTGCCTTAAAAAGCAAGCTCTAAAATTGATGAGTTTAGATGATCTAGAACTTGAAAATTCACCAAAGAAACAAAAAATATAACATGAGAATGTTAATGTCAACGAACCAAAAAAGAAAGTGCTAGCAAAAAGTTCATCTATTTTCTGGCAATGTTTTAAGGAAATTGCGAATGAACAAAAAGATTGTTGCACTAGTACTAGTTTAAAATCACCTCATGAAGAATTGGTACAAAAAGAGATACAGGCTTTCTTAACAGAAGATATGTAAAACTGACACTCCATTTGCATAGTGAGGGAAAAAAAAAAAAAACTTTTCTGATTATGTGCAACCTTGCAAAAAACTCTTATGTGCACCTTCAACAACTGTTTATTCTGAACGTATATTTTCTGAGGCCGGCCAAATTTATAGTAGTAAAAGAAATGCCCTATCTACTGATAACACTGATAAACAAGGTTTCTGTTTCTAAGTATGTGGTGACTTTTATATTTTAGGTGGTGCTATGAAAAAATATGCCATTAAAAAGTTTCCATTACCCACAGATTTCAAAAAAATTAAAAATCCTGAAAATCTCAATTTTGTAGTAGTATTTATTCAACACATACACCTTATGAAATTTATCATTTGGTATTTTAGTAATGACAAACTTTTAAATAAACATTTATAAAGCTTAAAATTAATATTTAAAACACTGAAAGTATGCATTGTTTATAAAGTTCCAGAAAAATATCTGGAACTTTTTTTTCTGTAGATTTTTTGTAAAAAGAAATGATATTAATAAGGAATTTCATACTTTATGTAGCTGTAAATGTCTTATCTGTGAGTGCTCTCTTATAGGTCATTGTTCCGAGTTATATTGTCAATTTAAAGCAGACATTAAGCCACTTATATCATTACAATAGCTTAAATCATCTTTTCTTTTAAAAAAATTTGAATATTTCTTATATCAATCTCGATAAATAGATATCTTTGTTTAGTTTTTCAGGAGATTCCAATCTTGCAATCTTGATCAAGTAATTCTGAGTTTTTCTTTGATAAATTTAAGTCTCTCACAAAATCATTTAATTCTTTTTGAGTTATTAGGTGTGGTTCTTCATTTATGCCAGGAGATTAGTTCACATCAGATGTCGAGGAAGTTTCAGTTTTATCAATTTCCATTTCTACTGCTGCATCATCATATGTAAAATTCTCTGGAGGTTTCGGTATTTGTAAATCATCATTATGTAATGCTGGTCACATTGCTGAATCTAAGTTCGTGTACTTAATTTTATGTTTACTTCTTGCAAAGAATCCTTTAATTTTTGTATTACATTAGTAGCAATCAGTTATTTGATCCTTCGGCACGTGTCACATCATGGGTATAGCAAAGGACATACACTTTTTTGTATCTTTCATCCAAGTCCGGAGGTTTGTAGCACGTTGTGTATAACAAGAACGAGGTGCTTATTTCTTATCTCGTTCAACTACTTTATATCCAAAGTACATATGATAGGCGCATCGATGCTTTTTCAAAGTTAGCTCCCAGCACACACAGCAAAAAGAATCGGGTTCATTAATGCATCCTCTAGACATGTTTAGCATATTGTAGAGGAAGATATAATAATTATAATCAAAATTCTATTTAAAAGTCTTATAGAACAAAGAAATAGTAGTATATTCAAAACGAAAGATAAGTTTCCACTGTCAGGGATTTGCGCTAAAGTCAAATACTGTGGGGGTGGCTAGAGCTGTCTGTTCAAGGTCGCTAACATAATATTTATTAGGAGGACATCTGTTTCTACTCTCTTGCTGTATCTTCTATAGTTGTAATAAGAAAAAAAAATGTTTGTGTGGATCAAATACATGAAAGAGAATAATATAATATAATTATAATGCCTATACGATGCTTACATACTCCAAAACGTATAAATGAAATTTCTCAAAAATGGAGGGTGATAGAAAATTTCTACAAATATATTCTTTTTCAGCAGCTTGAAATCTATAAGAAACACCCAATATATATAGAGAAATCGAAAATTTGTTAAAATTTGTTTATCAGTGTAATGTAGAACGTTTGGTGTCTTTGCACCATAATTTGAAATACAATAAATTTAATTAATTTTTTATTGCATTTATTGTATTTTCAGTTTCTTTATCCAAAAAAAGTCTTTTCTGTTTTCCTATATATAAAAAAGTATTTTTATTTGTATAAATGTGAAATTTTTTTAGGGATTTTGCTCTTAACTTTTTCTATATTTTGCACACATATTGTTAAATAAAAAGTAAATAGTTTTATGAATTACTACATATATTATACATTGATATTCGAGTAACTTTTTACAGATCAGTTATAAATTCATATGCTTAAAAAATGAAATTCTTACAACTACTCGGTATTGGCCGAGTACTCGGCAAATTGGCCGAGTAGGCCAAATACCGAGTATTTACAGAGTACTCGGTATGGCGAAAAGAAAAATAGTTGACATTTTGAAAATTTGAAACTATACATTTGTAAAAACTAATGGATTTTTTTCCCCCACAAATTGAAGTTGAGGTAGGAATGTAATGAGCTATTAATTCCCAAATTGGCTCAGTCCGACTCAACAATCTGATTGGCTAAAACTGAAGGAAGTGGCATATATTTGAGCTGTTGCTAAAAAAAAAAAGAACACTGGACCCAATGCAGGAATCTGCTCAATGAAGTTTTATGTATTCAGAGGTTTTGAAGACTAAAGAAAACAGATTTGTCCATTTTTCTATACTATCATTTACATCATAATGAAATACATCATTTTGCTTGCCAATTTTCTCACAAGGCGAGTGCATTTTTAGTTTTTTAAAAGCTGTAAGGCAATAAGCATATTATGAGAAACACTTTTTTAAAATCTAGATATTTTAACTTTCCAAATTATTACAGTGTAAATATGGTACTAAGTTCTATCCAGGGCTCGAAATGTACCGGAGCAAACCGGAACGATGTTCCGGTTCGTGAAATTATGCTAAATATCGTCCAAAAAATGGCTCTTACGCGTCCCACAGAATGTGTAAATTCGTCAAAAAGTTGCGAAAAAAAGTCAAATTTCACTAAAAAATCGCGAAATGACTAATTTCCGGTAAAATTCGTGAAAAAACGGTTAATTTCGTCCAAAAATCGCAATAAAACGCCACATTTTATCAAAAGATTTCTGGAAAAACGGCAAATTTCGTCCGAAAATCGCAATAAAATGGAAAATTCTGTCAAAATATTTGCGAAAAACTGCTAATTTTGTCAAAAATTCGCGAAAAAAAACACAAAATTTGTCAAAATATCCCGAAAAGACGGCAGATTTCGTCAAAAGATGGCGAAAAAATGCAAATTTCGTCAAAGAGACACACACACAAAAAAATTTTAATGCCAGAAGTGAATTTTTCTGTTCTGAAAACTAATTTTCCTGCTTCAAAATTGTGTTTTTAATGCTCAAAAAGCGGATTTTTACAGCTTCACAATCAAGGCGTGTGAAGAGAAAATTGCACCCGGGGCATAATTAGAATTTGAGGCCTCTCCCTCTCCCAACTTTTTCTTGTGACAGATCAAAAATGTCGTTTGTGGTATGAATTTGGCACCCCCTAAATTTCCGTGCTCGGGGCGACCTCCTCCTTCTCTCCGCCTGTTCACAATCATCTTTTGATTGTCCAAAACTTTATAAATGTGAGTCCTGAAAGCACCCGTTTATGAAACAAAAAGAACCCTGTATTCAACAGAAGTATTCTTTTTTTTTATGTCTTTTTCAATAAATCAGGCTCACCCTTTAACAATCTTTTAACAAAATCGGCCGTTTTTTCGCAATCTTTTAACAAAAATTGCCGTTTTTTCGCGAACTTTTAACAATAATTGCCTTTTTTGCGATCTTTTTACAACACCTGCTGCTTTTTGCGATCGTTTAACAAAATCGACCGTTTTTTCGCGATTTTTAGCAAAATTTATCATTTTTTTCTTTTTGTTCAATTTTTTGGCGAAATTTTTGTTTTTTTTTCCTCGATTTTTTGACGAATTTTCTGCTTTTTCACGATTTTTGAACCGCTAGATTCTAGATTCAACTCTATAAAAGTGCCCTGAAAAATGTAAAAACTGCTCTTTTCAGAACAATAGCGCCTTGCCTATTTTAAAACCTGGGGGAAACTCTGGAACAAGTAGCAAAAATGATTGCAAAACAGATGAAGCTACTCCACCAGCCAAAAAGCAGAAATTGAATCTAGAAGAAAATGTACCAAGTGAAAACGTTGAATTGCCTGACTTTTTGAGAGAAGAAAAACTAAAACGATTGAAAGATAATAATACTTGGTTAATTGTAGACAATGGTGGATTAGGTTGTTTAATCTGCAGAAAAGTAAAAGATTTAGGCGTACTTAGTGATAGAAATTTAAGACTTTCGAAAGTATGGCAAAATTGTTCTGTCACGGCAAGTGGTATAAGGCAGGCTCGGTACAATCCAGTTTGAAAAAAAAAAAGATATACAAACACAAAAACACTGATGCACATAAAAAAGCTGCAGAAATTTTGGAAAAATCAGCTAAAAAAGAAATTGATAACTACATTGAAAATATGAACAAACCGCAATTTTCGAATACAGAAAAGTTTTTTAGGACTGTGTATAAAATTCTGAAACAACAAAGACCATTTGTCGATCTTCCAGTTGACTTTGATTTGCAGAGATTAAATGGAATATCAATGGGAAATATTTTGCACTCTGATAAAACATGTGCAGAAATTGCACTACATATTGCGTGTGAAATATAATTTTATCTTTTTGTTTACATTCAGCACTTCTGTTCCTTTCAATGAACTTACATCTAATCTTAAACTTTAGTTACTAAATAAATATGACAGTCCACACACACATTTAAACTTTTTTATTTTAATCTTTTGTTATAACGGAGATGGAATTGTTTACATACCATATGTTGTTACCGGCAAAGTAAAAAAACAAAACAAAAAAACAACCTTTTTAAACTTAAATCGCTGAATAAATGTTAGTCTCCACATCCAGACTTTTAAAATTTAATTTTTTGATATAATGGAGATGAAAGCAGGCGAAATTTTGGCCTTACTGAATACACGGACCGTTTACATTCCGCATACTGTTTTCCGGCAAAAGGAAAAAAAATCGGCGTTTTTCATATCGCAAACATATTATTTTACATGTATATAGTATATTCTGTTCAATGTAACTTTTAAAAATTGATTTTGTCAAGTTAAAAATAAATTTAGCTGTACTTTGAAAAATGTATCAAATTTTTTTTTGAAAAATAGCGTTCCGGTTCGTGAAATTTTCCATTGTAATTTTGAAATAGCGTTCCGGTTCGTGAAATTTTCCGTTTCGAGCCCTGGTTCTATCTAATATTAATCTTACCCTCTGTTATATATATATTTCTTAATATTATAAAAAAAAATTATGAAAATGTATTGTAGTAATAGCAATTTTTTATGTAATCACGTGCGATTTTGTCATAACTATTTTGAACTGCGTGTGTGTTGCATCTTGCGGTCTGGTGAAATAAATCCTTGGCTGGTAAGAATTTGGAAAAATTCCCCACCCCTGTATATAATATATAAAAGTTTGGACTAAGCCAATTTGGGAATTAACGGTTCTTAAGAATGTGGGGCGACAATTGAAATTCTGCACACAGGCATCCCCCTGCATTACTAAATCCCTTAAAAATTAATATCTTTAATCATTAAATTGAATTTACTCTTACATCAGCAATACATAATAAAAGATAGAAGGTTTCAAAAAGCAAAATTGACTTACTTTTCATAAAGATAGGCATATAAGTAATCTTCAGCAAAACAAAAATGTGTAGCTTCTACATGCATGAAGAATATAAAGTGTGATTTAGCCTGCAAGTTTGCAACCCAAAAGACTAAAGATTATTTTTAACCTATAGCCTTCCAGGCACATTCCCAACGGGCCATCACCAATGATGCAGACATAGCAAAAACCTAGGGTACATCCTAGAGTGTATATACTACAGCTTTCTTGAGAAACAGAGAGTATATAGTGTTTCTTGAAAAAATCCAGACTGTATACAGCGTATAGCCACCACTAAATCCCTGGCCATCACAGAAGTAGCGAAAAAGCCTCAACTCAGTATATTTTCCTTTTTTGTCATCATGTTAGTGACAATAACTGATGTTGCTGATGAATAGGTCCAGAACAGATACATCTCAATACCTATTCACACATTCCTTGTTACATTTCTATCATCAACTGTAGCAGCTAAAGCAACTAGCAAAATAAAAGAGAAAAGAATATCATACATGCATTCATATACATAAATTATTTTTTAAAAGCAAATATTATTTACAAATGCATTAGTACTAGTTAGCTAAGAAATTTAAGTATACTTATTTGAAACCATTAGACAAAAACCATAATAGTTACGCTACTGTACCATCTAGATATTTATTGCAGAATGCTAATTATGAAAATACATTCAAATATTGGAATAAATTTATAGCATGGTATTTTCCAAAGGGATACGATTCTGCCGAGATATCGGAGAAATACTGCAGGATATGATATAAAAGTTCTTTTGTTTACATTAAATTTTCATCAAGTTTTGGGATAAAATTGTAATAAAGATTTACAAATGATGAGCTTCAACACCTTAAAAATCTTTGTTTACATTCTCCCCCTCCCCTCTATTTTTTAATCCCCTGAGCAAACTTCATATAAAAAAGGAACTTTATAAAGCTAAATTTCAGCAAAACACTAGCCATGCATAGCTTAAAATTGTGATCACTCTCAAGATTTAAATTTTATTTTCTTTTTTCCTTAGGAAAAGTGACACACTTTAATATAACACAATATTAATAAATAAATTGCCAAAATTAAGGCAAAAGGTTGGAAACCTAGACAGACCTCTCAGAATTCAAGTCAGAAATATGCAAAATAAGTTTATTTTTAAATTTGGAATGAAAAAATTAAATTGTTGATAGAAAAAACATGGCTTTTCAATATCAGATAAAATAGTTTGTTCTTTGAAAACAAGCATAATTACCAGTTTGCAATGACAGCCAAATACCAGGGTCAAGGTTTAAAAATAATAATTTTCAATATAAATTACGGGTGATCTGAGTTTTAACCCACTTCTGGCGGCGTTTTTTCTGACGCGCGATGTCTGCGCCAAGCCTTGCTTTCTATCACTTTCAGGCGTCGCTTCTCCTAGCAACCCTTGGCCCTAGAGGAGGATTTTCTCCGAGATTGCGGCGCATGCTCTGTTCGTTCATTTTTTTCCAGCTGTCTTATTGGACCAGAGAAGAGAACTTTTAAATTTAGGAATCGCGCTTTGTGAAATTTGAATTTTTAATGCGTTTCATTTCATTAGTCCGTTGGATTTCAAAGAGTCATCATCGAGTGAGTAAATTATTTTGGATTTTTTTTCATTTATATTCCTCTGGTTAGACTACTTACCTGCTATGGCTGTTGTTGATTTCCGTAAGAATTTGAATGAATGTATGAATGAAGAGGGAGAATATACGAGTGGCTTTTTTACTATTTTACCTGTAATGGGTAAAAGAGCTGTAATAGACTGGTGTATGAAAGAAGGTTTGATTGCTTCCAGGTATGAATGTCCAAGGTGTGGGAAAGATATGAAATTGACTGCGTGTGATAAATTAACTGATGGTTTTGAATGGCGATGTCGAGATCAGTCGGCATCGAGTATGAATCCGCATGATGTGTGTAGGAGTATAAGGGGGGGGGGGTGTTCGTGGTTTGAACGTTCGCATTTAAGTCTGTGTAAAATTTTAAAAATAACGCGTGAATGGTTTGGTAGATGTGAGCAAAAGTATGAGGTTGATACGAAAGCAACCCGCGAAGCTGGCAAAAACCGATTGAAAAAAAGAAACGGGGGGTTCAGGGGGGCAGAGCCCCCCTGACAAATAAGAACATAGTCTACAACCCTCCCATCTTAATGCTTTTCTCCGTTTTCCGGTAAGTAAGATTATTTTTTAATATGCCGTATTTAGAATTTTTTGATTTTCAATATTTTAAAATGTGTACCGTATTTTCGGGAATACCCGCCGCACCCACCGTAAGCGCCGCACCAATGACAATCTGTTAAAAAAAAAAGTACATCGACGTAAGCGCCGCACCATCGTAAGCGCCGCACCCAAGCTGCTGATATTTATACAGTATAAATCTCTAAATTCCGAAATCGTTCGTAGACGCGGCTTTTAGTTATTTCCGAATTTTAGTGATCTTCAAAAAACAACTTTAAAATGTAAGTAAAAATTATTGAAAATCATCATTAAAAAAGAAAAAAAATCACATATTTATAAAAAAAAATCATAAATGGCACATTAAGTTATTTAACAGCAAAGCCAAGCATTTAATCTTATTAAAATTAAATATACACAGAGCATTTTCACGATTACGATTTTATTTATATGTTAGTATTTAGTTGCTTTAATTTAGGCCTACTGGTCATTACTTTTTCCCCAATTACAATGATATTAGCTCAATCTCTGTAATAAAATTCCTTTGTTCCAGGCCTAATATTTTATATAAACTGTTTATGAATTTTTCTGTTGATATTTCTTTGTTTTCTTATTTTACTATATCAAGATAAATAAACTTGGAAATGAATTAGAAGAAATGATTGGTACGGCCATCTGTCGGCAAAATGCAGAATATAATCTAGATTATACTAAAAAGTTAAATACATTTTTGGTGCTGCCATCTGTCGATAAGATAGGATAACTGAACTATATAAATATAAAACATTTGATGATCATTTATGCTATCTGTATTTGAGGTTTCCAGATTTTAGAGACTGTTACAGTATATAAAATATTTTCACTTGAACAGTTAAAAAAATTTTTTTTTCACTTAAGTGCCTAAAAAATATATTTAAAATGTAAAGAAATATCGTATAGAGACACTGACGAAAAAAATAAATAAAATAAGCTGTTGAAGAAAAAAATCATTGGACGAAAGACACTTAGATTTAATGTATGCAAATGCCTTAAAAACTGTAGTAAAAATATTACTGAAAAATGTGATGTAATAAAGCGTATTGCTATAAGAAAATATTTTTTAAATGCATACTAGTTTATGTTAACTCCTCAGATTACTGCAAAAAAGCAACATTTTGTCACTGGATCAATAACAAACAGAGAAAAATATAATAAATATCAGAAACTTATTTATAATATTATAATCTTACCTGTAAATATTGCAGAATCATTTTTCCCTTGACTGTTGATTTATTATTATTATGTATTTGTTTTTCAATTTAATAACGTTTCCTATCACTGATCCATTATAAATAGCAGGTATGTAATTTTAATATTAAGATTTCAATTTTTTGTAATATTTATAAAATTTTCTAAAAAAATATTGGATTACATATAATAAGAGAACACTACTTCAAAATATCTTTAAAATATGAAAAATTATTACTGGAATGAAGTGAAAATATAGAAAAAAATATATACAAGATTTTATCAACATGTTTAAAAATCTTCAAATCCATCAAAATCGGAATTTTCACTGTCGGAATTAAATAGTTCTAAAAATTGTTTATCAGTTAATACGTCACAATTTTCATCTTCACTATCATCAGATTCAGATGAATCATCACTAACTGTATTTTCCATGATATTGGCTGCTTTGAAGCCCGACATAATAGTTTTAGCACTAATGTCTTTCCATGCCGATGAAACCCACGACGCTACTTCTTCGTAAGTGGCTTTGCGCATTTTTCCAGAATTTGTAAATGAATGTAGCCCTTCCATCATCCATTTTTCCCACAGTTTTCTTACTTTGGACTTGAAAGATTTATTCACAGCCAAGTCAAGAGGCTGTAAAACTTTAGTTAATCCGCCAGGGATTATTGCTGGCTCGGCTGAGACTTTTTTCAAAGCAGTTTTTACGGAATCACCTTTGTGGGCACTCATTGAGTCCATAATAAGAAGCCCACTAGGCTGAAAAAAAGAATTTTTTCTTTTCCTCCACACTTCCGCCAGCCACTCATACATGATTTCCTCCGACATCCATCCCTTTTCGTTACACCGTATTACGACGTCGGAAGGAAAATTTGCCTTAGGCATAGTTTTGCGCTTGAAAATAATTAGTGGTTTTAATTTGTCTCCATTCGCAGCGCAAGCTAAAACACAGGTAAATGAGGTTCGCTCATTACCAGTTGTTACGATGCCGATTGTTTTTTCCCCAATGGTGTTAACAGTTCTACTGGGGGGGCAATCAAAAGTTAATGGAACTTCATCCATATTAATAATCTGTGCTGTTGAAAAGTTGTTTTCCTTGATTTTTTCAGCGACATACTTTAAAAAAGATGCTTTTGTCTTTTCCCAATCTGCAGGCAGTTCTTGTCCCACAGTTGTCCTGGTTCTTACAGACAAATTATTTCTCGACATGAACCTAAAGCACCAGTTGGGACTACCTTTAAAATTTGTAAATCCCATGTTCGATGCCATAATCCTCGCTTGAAACCGTATCTGAACAGTTGAAACGGGCATTCCTTTTTCCCTTTGCTCCTTTACCCACTTGGCTAAATTTCTCTCCAGATTTGGCCAAACAACAACGCCACTTCTTCGTGCCCTCTTAGATTTTGGCATTTCCTTCAAAATAGATTTTTCAGCTCTCCATCTCCTTACGCAACGCTCATCAACTCCATATTCTCGTCCTGCAGCACGATTACCTATTAGCTCTGCCTTATCAACCACAGCAAGCTTGAAAGCGGCGGTGTAACTTTTTAACTTTTTGGGAGCCATTTTCACTTGAAAAAAAAAAAATAAATTGCTTAAATAAGAGCGTCAGACAAAAAGAGCAGAACAGTACCGTAAAATAATTCTCAGCTAAAAAGAAAAAAAAAAACGTGTTTGTAGTACGCAATTAAAATCCAATCGGAAATAGGCGCAATTACTTGCGCCAATGAGAGGAGCGCAGCAGGATGCTAGCTTCCTCCCTAGCATCTTTTCCTAGTAGCGTTCAATTCTAAGTGCTCTTTCCACAGACTTCTAGTTCTTTCCACAAAGTTCTAAACTTTTCTTCGAATCTTGGTCATCCTTGTGTAAATGCGGTTTAGGTTCCCTTAGAAAGACCCCCCACGGAGGGCACTTATCCTAGGGCCTATATCCCTCCTGCAGATAATCGGCCATCATAAATAACACTATTAACACCACAAAGTTCTAGTTCTTTCCAGCAAAAATCCGTCAGATTTTCGATCAAAGACTTTTTCAAATTAATTTTAGTGTAGGATTTTTTTTTTTTTTTTTTTTAAGTTAAGATATTATTTCAGTCACACACAAAGACCTCCTTAATGCTAATCCTATGGATGAAATTTATAAAGATATCGTGTTTGCATTTCAATATTTTTAAATGATTTTTGGGCATTGGATAGTTCAAGTCCATCTATATGCAGATCGTTTTATACTTTTTCGATTTTGAAGATTGTTTTCACTTTCGAAACCAACTCCCAAAATGAAAGTGCCCTCATTGAAAAATACCTGTAAGCAAAAAGCGAAAAATGTTCTTTCTACAAATCTATCAGAGTTAATCAATGCAAAAATCATTTAAAAATATTTAAATTCAAACGAAATATCTTTATAAATGTTTCCCATAGGATTAGCATTAACGAGCGGGTCGCTTGACTGAAGTAGCCTCTTAACGAAAATATGATACAGTTGAACCTCAACATTTTAGAATCAGCGGGATCACGGCGATACCGTATTTTCGAGATCTGTTAAAAAATAATTTTAAAACAATATCATGCCCCCCCCCCCCCCAAAAAAAGCAACTTTTTCCTCAGTGTAAAGAAATGACGATCAAGTAAATTGGTGAAGTAAATAATAAAATACGAATTACATTGAAACACAGCACATATGCTAAAATTAAATTACACATGTTAAACCACAATTGATTAATAAATATATATATAACCATTGTATAATACTACAAATCATTATCCACAGCGAATACAATCCACAATTGTTTATCATGCCTGCGGCAAAAAATCGATTCTTAAATAGCTTACAGCACTACAAATTCCTTTATATAAATATATACCTGCATATCTTTATTTAATATTTTAACTATTGATAATTGATTTAATGATTCCTTTTGTGGTAGATTAGTTTATTTTTTATTTGGTACATACGCATCTATCCTTGTTCATTTACAAAAATTTTGTAAGTTTAAATATTTCTTGCTCAAATTTAGACTTTATATTCATCTTAAGTTATTTCGATGATTATATTATGAAGATATAAATTAAGAAAAGAAAAAAAAATCCACAAATCTACTTAGCGTAAAAAAAAACTATTTTCGTTCTTTTTTTTTCTACTGTATTCAAAGAAACAAAACAGAAGCAATGCGATATTAGCCGACTTACGCATCAAGGTCAAAGGGCAACATGTCCGCACATTGAGTCATGAAGAGGATGAGGAGAAAAGGTGACTTTAAATAACCAGTGTCTCTCTCTCTTTTTTTTTTTATTAGCAGAAACAAGAGATAACAAAATTGCACGTTTGCTTTATAGTTATAAATACTTACTTGAGTGCTTTTATTAGGCACTTCTTTAAAAATAAACATAGTAAAAGGAAAAAAAAAGGATAAAATAAGTAGTTTTGTTCAGAACTTTTCGTACGAAACAATTTTTAACCATATCATAGTAAAAATTAATCTATTGAAAAAATTCACTTGGATGATGCGGATATTTTAAATTTTCCGGGTGCCGGATTGTTATTTTTATTTATTAATTATTATTATTATTTTATATGGGCCGGACCGAGCTGATCCCCCCCCCCCCTATAGATCGGACTGCTTCACTCAAGTAAAAACATCTACTCGCTAATGTTAATCCTATGGATTTTTTTTTTTTTTTTTTTTTCAAATGCGTTTGCATTTCAATATGCTTAAATGATTTCTTTGTATTTTATATCTGAGATGTTGATCCCTAAGAAGACACCTTTTCGATTTCGTTTACAGATGTTTTTAGTGGTATACTTTGACTTTTAGAACCAGTTTCGAAAGTGAAAGTATACTAATAAAAAAACCTGTAAACAAAATCGAAAAAGTAAAGACTCTTTGTGGAGATTGACTTCCGTTATCCAAAGCAAAAAATATCATTTAAAAATAATGGAATGAGAATGACACTTTTTTTTTCTTTGAGATTAACATTAGTTAGCCGATGTTTGCACGTGGGTGAAATAGCCCTTAAAGTTGCCAAGTTAACATCGACTCGTGTAGCACATTTAAACTTATTCTTGCAAATTCATATGCATTGAAAATTGTTTATATTCTATTGGCTTCTTTTAAATGTTTATCACGGAAGTCGGCCTTTTATTATTTTTTATTATTCGCCAGGCCCGTTTTTGTTGTTTATCACCTGAATTAACTCATTTGGGGGAAAAAAAACTTGCTGATTCGACCGGTTTCAAAGTTTGGATTATTTTTGCCGGATAAAAAAAGAGTGAGTTATTGAAAAAAATAAAGAAAAATCTTGCTCTCTAAAGTTTTTACTATGTATAGGAAGTCTATTTCAAAAGAGTTCTATACCGGGATTTGAGCTCTCTTTGGGCAGTTTTATTTTCTAACTGGAAGGAGGATCATTAGAAGAAAAAAATGTGACAGCTGTACATTCCAATATCCTACAGGTAAAATCATTAATAGATGAGGGGAAAATATAATAATTTTTAACATGAGAACCGGTGAGACCAACATTATTTTTGAATAATGTTGATTGTTTAAAAATAAACAACTAACGCATCACGGACACCTGCGGTTGAGAGACGTTTTCAAATGTTTTGATACCAATTTGAGAGCATATAATTGTTGATTAAACGAAAAAAAAGTGTCAAAATCATTTGACAAAATAAAAAAAAAAAAAAAAAAATCATCGTACCCGCCGCCCCGGCGTAAGAGCCGCACCTACAATATTTTATACTTTTAAACTCGTATGCGCCGCGGCTCATACGCCCGAAAATACGGTATTTCTTTTGTATTTTCAGTCATTTTCTTTAAAATTGTATCATTTTCTATTTTTAAAAGTGTGTATTTCTATTGTATTTTCATTATCGCCGTTTTAAATTGTGCGCTTTTGCGTGGTATCTCCCGGTAATCACATCCGGGAGATAAAACGCAAAAACGCGCCAAAATGGCGATTTTTTGAAAACGCGCCAAGAAGTGGGTTAAAACTCAGTCGCGCCTAAATTACAAATAGAACTTATTTAACTAGATTAGTATATTTCAGATATCAGAGTTTATTTTGAATGAAAAAAAAATGCTGCTGCACTGTTACACTTAGTAGCCATTTTCAAAAATTTTTTTAGTTAGTTTTGTTGTGGTAGTCAGAAAAAGTGTGGATTTAAAGTAAATAAAAAATGGTAAGTTAAGCTTATTTAACCTGCAAATTGCATAAAATACTTATTTAATAATAATTTCCTGCATTTATTTATTTGTTTTACAAAATAAAGTAAAATTAATAAAAAAAAAAAAAAAAAACATGTGGGGTAAAAGTTATACTGTTAGGCTTAACAAAAAATATTAGAAATTTATCATAATAGACTTGTATTTTTTATGCAATTACTTAAGTTGAGTTTTGGGAAATTCTAATAGCACAACAATATTAGAAATGTATTGCCAAACTTAAAAAAATGAATAACTATTCTAACTTTACAATTGTCATGTTTTAGAAAAATAACTTATTTTAATCTTCAATTCAGTCAGGGGTTTTTTAAAAAACAAACTGTCCAGAAAAATACATTAAAAACAAACTTTTAACAAAATTATAGCAATAGCAGTCCTTTACATTGCTAAATTATCTGGCACAGTTGTCATATCCACACTACATTGGCGTGATTGCTACTAATTAGCGATTTTATGCCTTGCATGGTAACCCATTCATTGTTTCTTATTAATAAATTATTTTAATTTCTTTTTTAAATAGATATAAATTATTTTGTTGTATAATTATTAAATTTTTTATTTTCTTTATAAAATAATAAAAAAAATTAAAAAATGGTGTTAGAAAAAAATGTTATCAAATTGGCATCAAATGAAAAGCACACCAACGTGATGTGCATATGTCATCTGTGCCAGTTATTTATACTTCAACTGTTTTGTGCAATTATTCATGCATAGCGTAAAATTGTAATAGCTCTTTCAAAATTATTTTTTTTTTAAGGAAAGGCTGCACACTTTAAAATATATATATAAAAATAATAAAATTACTGAAATTAAGACAAGAGGATGAAAACCTGGACAGAGCTTTCAAATTTCAAGTTAGAAATATGCAAGACAAAAATTCATTTTCTAAATTTTAAATTGGTAATTTTGTTTTGATAAAATCTATTATTTCTTAAACTTTATTTACAAAGAACATTTAAAATGCACATGCAATAAATATCTTCAAAAAGGCTCTTATCTTTGTTCGATGCCACCTAAAAATTGAACTGTTGATAGAAAAAAGGTGAATTTTCAATATCAAATAACATACTTAGTTCTTTAAAGATAAGCATGGTGTTCTTTGAAATTACCAGTTTGCAAATGTAGCCAAACATTAGGGTCAATGTTTAAAAATGATAGTTTTCAATAAAAAATACAAATAGTAACTATTTAGCTAGATTAGTATATATTTCGGATATCAGAATGGATTTTCAATGAAAAAAATATATATATTTGCTGCTGCAGTGTTACACTTTGTAGCCATTTTGAAATTATTTAATTAACTTTGTTGTGGTAGTCAGAAAAAGTGTGGATTTAAAGTAAATAAAAGGTAAGTTTCATCTTATTTAATCTGCAGATTGCATAAAATACTTAAAAATAATCTCCTGCATTTTTTTTTTTTTTTAAGAAAATAAATTAAAATTAATATTTTAAAGCAAAAGTGGTATCAAAGTTATACTGTTAGGGTTAACAAAAAATTTAAATTTATCACAATAGAATTGTTTTTTATGCAAATTACTTTCAAAGTTAAGCAATGTTGCTTTAAGGCTATTCTCTTCAGATTAATAGATTGAAGAAAATTTAATTTCTTAAATTAAAACAGCTAAGCTTACTTGTATAGTATAAGCCATACAAATTCAAAGAGTTGTTTAAAAAACAGAAAATAAAAAGGATTTACTAGATAAAAACTATCACAAACTAATGCATTTAATTTAAACAGAGATGAATAAATTATCAAAATTGTAAAATGAGCTAAAGTTGAGTTTTTGGAGATTTTTATATTGCAGTATAATTAGAAATGTATGGTAAAATTTACAAAAATGAATAGCTATTTTAATTTTACATTTTCTGAAAAACACAACATACGGCAACTAATTTTATTGTCACATTTTAGAAAAAATGACTTATTTTAATCTTCAATGAGGACAAATAAAAAAAATACTACACACACAATACACAATAATAAAGTAAATGTACTGCAAATAATTGTAATATATATCTACTTCTGCTTTCAACTATAATAATCATAGTCATGTTTCTTTACGAAATAGAGTCATGTATTTGTATTTATAAAAGAAAATATTCTGTAAGAAAGAGCCTGATTAAAGGCTTGAAAGTACTAAGATGTTTTTAAATAAAATTAACATCTCTAGTTGATTATTTTAATTGCCTTTTAAGTAATCCTGATCATGAATTTATTTTCAACATAAAATATTTTCAATATTTCAGAGCAAAATGCAATTCAGATTACAAGACATAAACATAACAGTAGTCCAAAATTAACATAAACAAAGGCTTTTAAATAATGTTTGATTAAACAATTCACATTACCTCTTTGGGTATTTTTAGTAGCTTAAAAGCAACTATTTTCTGTAATTGATCAAGTGGCATTTCCACACTGCCTAAAAAAAAGTAAAAAATTTAAATATGGCACACAAAATTACACACAAATTTTATGCATGAAATCGTGATTTAAGCAGAAATAAAATAAAAAAGCAATGTATATTTACTACATACATACAAACCCATGCCGATTTAATCCGAAAATATAAATAATACAACCTAAGCTTATAATACAACCACACACCCTACCAAAAAACGTTTAATATTTATTATTATTATTACGAGGACGAATTTATTGTACATTCTTATTAAATATGGTAGAGTTTATGTGTAAAAAATATACATCATTTCAGTGTTGAATTCAGACACTTTGCACTAAAATACGCACTAATGCAGAATTTGAACATAATAAAATAAAGGATAATAGTAGTTTGCAGCATACTTTACCTGTTTGGAGAAATTAATTAAAGAATAAACGTCTAATAAATAATTAGTAGCCATATCATAGCACTAGCACGTGTTCAAAACCTCCGTCCGATGAATGTTGATCGATGTTGAACAACAACAATTGTCACGTGATTTGGCGTTTTTTCAACTGCTTGCAATTTCGCCAAAATTTGGCATTGCATAGGTTACCACACACACTCACATTTCTACAGCAAGGAACAGGAAAAACTACATTAGCCAATCACGTTCGGACTGCTGATTTGATCATACCAGATTTGAGGCGCTTCCGGGGAGAATAGCTCTTTCCATTCTAACCGGAATAAAGTCCATATTCCGGGTGAACTGAATTCCGATCCCGTTCCGCTACGGGATAAGTGAGCTGATTCTGGCCTAAGCGGAATATAACTACACGGAATCAGTCGTTCCCGTAATCCATACCGATTTTTAACCCGTCGCGATTCTGGCATGAGAGCGGAATTTCAAGCAACCTTTAACCCCTCCCTTTCAAGGTGAACCAGTTTCGACCAAGGACACACGTAGTTTGTTTATTTACAGGGGATCTAAACACGTGTGTTTGCAAGTAGCAAGCCCTTTAAAAAAAGACCGCAGTATTATTAAATACCTGTAAGGGAATGATATAATACCGCTATAAACAGTATAAAAAGTTTTAACAGGTGGGATGAGTTATAAGTAATTTTCGAAGTTTTAAGATACAATTATAAAATTTAATTGTTATTTAGAGAAAAAATTAAAAGATATTAAAAATAAAACATCTTGCAATAACAATTTTAGATTAGCTCAATTTTTACTATTCTAAAAAATATATTTTAATATGATTTTTTTTTCTCTTTTTCCAATATAAGCTTCAACATACAAAATATATGTCAGCGAAAAAATTGAAAACTTATTTCACTCATTTACAATTATAAAATTTTTATTAATTTTAAAATTAAAATCAAGGAATTATTTAATTAAAAACTACTTGTAATTATTCTTTTGAACTAATACAGTGGATTTTAATCTTCTCAAATATACATTTAAAATAATAATAATAATAATAATAATGTGAGTATACTTTATTAAAATAACAATTTTAATTCGAACTTTTTTTTTCAAGTTTTATAAACTTGAAAAAAACTTGATTTTATAAGTTATAATAGTCCAATAATTGAAAAAGCATGCATCATCATATGTTGTACTTATAATTACAAAATTCTTATTGTTATTTAACCCTTTATCTACCGATTATTTAAACAAAAACTATTTGTAACTATACATTTCGATTTTAATAAATTTTAATTTTCTCAATAATATATTTTAGCATTTTTCTTTTCTTTTCTTAAATACAAGTTGTGCCAGTCAAATAATAATGGTTTTTCTATATTTAGAGTAAAATCAAGGTATTATTTAAAGAAAAACTATTTATAAGCACTCTTTTGATTTAGTGCAGTCAGTTATAATCTTCTCAAAAATATATTTTAGCTAAAAGTTTTTTTTTTTTTTTTAAATACAAGTTTTAAAATATAATTTATAAAATACGAGCTATATCAGTCAAATATAATTGGAAAATTAGACTTGTTATAATTATTTTACATTTACAATTATATATTTTTTTACTGTTTCGATCAAAATAAAGGAATTTTTTAAGCACAAACCCTTTGTAATTACGCTTTTGTTTTACCCCACAGTGGCCGAGAGGTTCTGAGCACGAAACTTGTCGACGGGAGGTGCTAGGTTCGAACCCAATCGCGCCCGTCGGCCTAATCGCTCGGGATTTTTCGGGATTTTCCATGCGTAAACAGGGTTAGATCCCCTAAGAAAGACCCCCAGAGAAGGCACTCCTCCACTTACGGCATATATTTTTCGTGAAAAATCTCCGCCCCACCTAATTGATTTAATTTGTTTATTTTTTTTTAAATTATTTAATCGCTGAAATGATATGTTTTTATTAATGTTCTCAAAATATTTTTCTTTGAAAATAGTAAGGATACAAAATTAGACTTACAAGAGCGCTGAAAAAATGTATAGTTAAATTTCTCGCGAAAAAGAATTTCGTTCATATTTTGCCATCTGCCTTAATGTCTTGAATTGATAAAACACCTTTACTAAAGTGTATGCTTTTCTTAAAATTGTTTTATGCACTTTGAATAATTAGCAATTCCAATGTTATTTATAGTAAATACAACAAAAACATAGAAGAATATAATTTTATAAAATTATTTATAAAACATAATTCTAATAATTTGAAAATTTTGCTTAGAAAAACATAATTTAATTTTGAATTATCTTTAATCATTTGCCCCCCCCCCCCATCTTATTCTTCCCACATGTACGTACTAAGAAAAGAAAATTATATGCGTTATTTTACTAAAAAAAATTTTGAGCCCACTCAATATTTTTGAAAAGTTGGCGCTGTTGTTTTGATACCTCATTTTTACCTTACTACAAATATATCCCGAGATATTGTTAATTCTGTTAATAGATCTAGCGCAATTACCCATACTTAACAAAAACTTTAAACTGATTTTATTCCCCTGTTCATATTTTTATAACTTGCTTGTTTGATAAACACTAATGCTTTTTTTTCTTATGTAGATAGCGTTTTTATTTTTATTTTATTTTATTTATTTTTTTTTTCATGAGGTATTTAATATTTTTGTGTAAGCACTCTTTTTGATTTAGTGCAATAAGTTATATTCTTCTCAAAAATATATTTTAGCTATTTTTTTTTTTTTTTTTTTTTTTTAATACAAGCTTTAAATTATAATTTTTAAAATACGAGCTATATCAGACAAACATAATTTGAAAATTATGTTTGACTTTTTATTATTTTACATTCACAATTATATATATTTTATTGTTTAGATCAAAATAAAGGAGTTTTTTAAGCACACACCATTTGTAATTACACTTATGTATTCCCTGATCAGCGGCCGAGAGGTTCTAAAAACAAAACTGGTAGACGGGAGGTGCTAGGCTCGAACCCAATCGCGCCCGTTGGCCTATCGTTCGGAATTTTTAGAACCTTGGTTTACCATGCGTAAATACGGCTTAGGCTCCCAAAGAAAGACTCCCACAGAGGGCACTCCTCCACTTAATGTCTATATTCTTCGTGAAAAACACCGAAAACACAGGCGATAATGAATAAATAAAATAATGCACTTTGTAAAAATCATCATAAATAAAAAATAAAGGAGTTGCTTTATTTTTATTTATGGTGATTTTTACAAATTGTATTATCTATATTCCCCGTGTTGATAAATGGCCGTCATAAACACAATCAACTAACCTACACTTTTGTATTACTATGATAAGTTTTAATCTCAAAATTTATATTATTATATTTTAGCATAAATGAATAAATATATATATTTAAATACACGTTTTAAAATACAAACAGCTTTAACTCAAATAATAAAAAAAATATGCTACAATCACAATTAGTTTATATTAAATTGAAGCTAAAATTACTTCTACTGATGAACATAACAGAACTGAAAACAAAAATACTAATAATAGAATGCGAATATACATTTAATAAAAAATAAGTCTCTATCTTCACATAGAAGATCTGCTAATATAAACGCCGCCATCTTAAACCGACACAGATAGTGGGTTTCCGGCTGCCTATAGCAGTCGGAGGAATTACGAGAAAACAAGCCCGTCAAACCGGAGAGGATTCCGAGACGATAGGGGCAGAATTAGAAATTATCACTTCGTCGGAGGATTTCGAGAAAGTCGTCCGATCCGACAGGGGCAGAATTCGCCCAAAGGGGAGAATAAGGCCGAGTATAAGGTATTCGGTAACATCTATCATTAGTCACATGCGGTTGATTTCACTCGTCTCGGACTAAGGAATAAAGTTTTAATTTAGAGTAAACATGTGAAAATGTAATGTAATTTGGGCACCGTGGCGCAGCCAAGGGGGTTGTTTTGAGGTTAAAACCCCTCCCAGAGCTAAGAAAGATCGCTATAATTGCCGCTTATATGAATCAAAACCAAACTTAATATTTAAACATTTTGGTGTACTTCGAATTCCGCCACTTTATTGAATCAGATTTCATTTAATAAAGGAATTCAATTTAATGGCAAAAATTCTGCCTAAAATTGTGAAAGCGCATATTACTTGGATTAGTTAAGTAAAAATTGGTTATTTGAACTAAATCACTTTTCTGAGACTTATTATGCTGAAAGAATGATGATTTTCTGCCACACAGACGCTGATTCAAACCGGCGATTCAAAATACCGGCAAACACATTAGCAGAAACTCAAAACCATCCCTAGAACCGAATTCTGGCTGCTCCTCTGTTTGGGCATGATGAAAAATCGGAACGTTTAGCATCATGCATTCAATGTGATGGGTCTTGGGATCCCTGAAAATCGTTTAGCAAAAAGGAAAATGCTCAGCTTTCATGCACATATATCTTCAAAATGTTGGGGAAGATGGAAAATGTTTATTTTTATGTTTCTTCTTAACTATTAATATTTATTTCAATTATTACCAAATTAAACCATCATAATTGCACTTTATAAACAATAATGACAAATCGTAAAAGTATGCACGATTAAATTTTCAAATTATGTTTCGAATTTTTAACTCTTTGAGGGCAAGTAATTGTGTTACTCTAATATTGAACTGTTGTGTATGTACGTACGTAACGCGATAATTCTTGATAGAAATATCCAATGGGCCATTCCACTGTCACGTGCAGGACAATCAGACACCATAACTCCACCAAAATTGTGTTACAGGGCTTAAAATTATTCAGAAACAGGAATAAACACATTTTTGTAAGCTTATATTTGGTATAACAATATCTGAGGCAGGGACAGATTTTTCCTAAAGGGTTTTATGATTTAGTTATTAATTAATTTGCATGCGTCACGTGCAGGACATCTGAAGTCAACCACTTGTAATTTGCTCTATGATCCAGCTAACATTTCTGCTCTACTAGTTTTGCAATTTCAAAAGAAAAATATATATTAGAAGCTAAAGGTCTAATGTTCATGAAATAAACATCATTTTTTGAAAAATAAATTTTTAAGCTGCTAAAAAAAATATAACGTATAGTGTCACGTGTGGGACATTTGCAAATATCATTCAAGTAACCTTTTCAAAAATCAGAAAATAAAGGAATACAAAAAAAATCCCTGTCGGCTGGGCCTATAGGCGGAGGTAGATTTCGAAGACTGCTCATTTCAACACAAAAAAATATATGATTAGAGATAAACCCAATTTAATAACTTCATTTGGCCATTTATGAAAAATTTTTTAATTTTATTTTTCTGCAAAAACTGGTTTTATCAGAATCATCTTAAGAAAAATTCAGCTCAAATGCCCATTTTGACAACATATTTTGAAATAGATTCTGAATTTATTAAAAAATCGACCAAAACAGTACATTATACAGTTCCTAAATAACAAAAAAATGTCAGTTGAATGCATTTGAGAAAAAAATTGAATTTAAAAATGAGTCATAAAATAACCGATTTGTTTTTTGAATACATCCTTAATTCTTTAATCATGACTGCTTCGGAAAATTTTGTGCAAAATACTCACTTTGACATCATTTTAAAAAATATATTCTATCTTTATCAAAAAACTGGCCAGTGCGTCACAGTATATAGTTTTTAAATAAGAGGATCTGTAAATTGGACGCGCTTGAGAGCGAAAATGGATTTAAAAACGAGTCAGAAAAAAAACGCAATTTCTTATTTGAACACTTCCTTAAATTTTCAGTCACGATGATTTCTGAAAATTCTGTTCAAAATACCCTTTTTGGTAGCCTTTTTTGAAAGATATTCCGTCTTTATCAAAAACCTGACCAATGCATCACATTATACAGTTCCTAAATAAGAGGATCTGTAAATTGGATGCATTTGAGAGCGAAAATGGATTTAAAAACGAGTCAGAAAAAAACGTAATTTCTTATTTGAACACTTCCTTCAATTTTCAGTCCCGATGCCTTTCGGAAATTCTGTTCAAAATACCCTTTTTGGTAGCCTTTTTTGAAATATATTCTGTCTTTATCAGAAAATTGACCAATGCGTCACTTTATACAGTTTCTAAATAAGATTATCTACCATTTGGATGCGTTTAAAATCAAAAATGACTTTAATAATGAGTCAGAATATAAGCAGTTTGGATTTGAGGTTTTTTCTCCAACTCCTATTTTTGTTTAATTTCTTTTTGCTATACGAGTTGGTCCTATGAAAAACTTGTCAATATAAAAGTTGTAGATATTTTTGAGAAGATGTAAAATAAATTTAATCAGATTTGATATCTTAAAAATTGACGGAGGTATGGATTTTTCTCTTTTTTCAGCGCCCTTTTTCTTTTTGTTTTTAATTTTTTTCATTAGTAAAAGTTGGTTCTATCAAAAACTTGTAAGTACAAAAGTTTTAGATAATTTTAAGAACATTTGCAAAAAAATTAGTTGCACTTAATAGCTTGAAAATTGACGAAGTTAAGAATTTTTTTCTCTCAAAATCCCTGTTTTTTTCGCCTCTTGAGCCCACTTCTACATTTATCAAAAATCTGTCATGCATATACTTTTAGCCCATTTTTAAGAAGTAATATAAACTTTAAACCGATTCAATATCTACTTTAATTAAAAAGTTATGGCGTTTTTTCGGTTATCACTAAAACGCCCCCTATTCCGACCCCCTTGGTCCGATTTTGCCCATTAACGAACTTAGCCAAGATTTTATCCCCTTTGATTTTATGTACCAGTTTGGTGGAGATTGATGAAGAATTATAGAAGTTATCGTGTCCATAAAAAAGTGAGATATATATATATATATAGATAGATAGATAAACTGGTGCGATTGCAATAGGTAGTATTTCTTACGAAATCTACCTAAAAGAAAATAAAGGAATACAAAAAAGAAAATACATATTATACATTTTACAATACCAAAATATTTATTTTAACTTTTTTTTTTTTTTTGTACAAAATAAATGTTCAAATTGATATTTTTAAGGAGTAGGAGTACTCCTTTGTACCGTCGAATCAATCCGACAGATGGCTCTGATTGCAACAGGGTGATCGGAAGTTTGGCAAACTGGCGATTTTTACTGAAGAAACGATAAGCGCTTTACTGCCAATGTCTGGCAACTGTTAAGAGTTTATGGAGGCGGGCTCTATTTGAACGTCATATCGGTAAACTCCAATCACGTACCTCTTAGATTGTTTGTTTACAGAAAAAAAGGAATGGAATGCCTGTAGACCTTTAAATTTTTTAAAGGTTTCTGTTTCGGATCGGTTTTTTTTAAAGTAAAATAGCAAGAATTTCCCTTTTTCTGTACGTTAAACTTATATATTTTTTCCAACATTTGAAAAATTTCTCTTGCGCTGCAACCAAGCCATAGAAGAATGGGGGGGGGGGGGGGGTATTTTTTTTTCTCTCTTTCTCCAAGGCCCATGGGCCGGTGCGCCCTCGGTCAAGTAAATATGCGCCCTCATCTACGTGAAGTTAATAATTTAAAAAAGACAAAAAATAATAAATAAATAAATAAAACAAAATAAAAATATGACAAATACTAGAATAACTACAACATGGTTAAAAATATTCTTTATATATCTTTTTAAAAAACAATAATTTTGTAAGCATTAAAAAACCAATAAAAATAATTTATTCCCTTTGCAAAGGAAAATAATTGTATTGTTTATTCTTGACAGTTTCTTTCACGGAGTAAGAAGGTTTCTTTGTTTAGGGCAACATCCAATCAAAATCTTTTAAAATCTAAAGTATATTTTATATGTTACCAATAGCGGCAACGAACAAGCAGACTGTCTGGCAACAAAGATCATCACTTTCGCTTCGATTTCATTTATTTTTATTATTATTTAGTTTGCAGTAAAATCATTCATTTCAAAAACGGGAGCTTTGTGTTTTCGTAAAGTTTAATGTTTTGATTTTAATTTATAAAACATAAGTGTTCTTATTAAAAGTATTTTGTTTATTAAATATATATATAAACAATTTTAGAAAGAATATTCTCTTCAAAAAAAAGGTAATTCAAACTTTTTTTTTCCCTAAAAATTTTATTTTAATATGAAAACAAAACTGTTTTAATATTGTATATTAAATGTAACAATCAAAACGTTGCGTCTGTCACGGATTTTCATGGGCATGGATATGATCATGGACGTGCGAAGAGAAAACTGCGCCCGGGTCAATTTGGCGCCCCCCCCCCCCCTGACAACTTTTCCTTGTAGCAGGCCAAAAAATGAAGGCGTTAGTATAAATTTGGAGCCCTATTGAATAATCACTCCCGGGGCGATCGCCCCTTTCGCTCAGTGCTCTATATGGTAAAGTAGGGCTGATCAACACTGCACCGCACCCAGGGTGCTACGGCGACCTTTGAATGTTCTCTTTTTATCCCTTCCATGTTCTATTTCTATCCCGTTTATAATTGTTTTTCTAAATCGGTTTTTTTAATACTCTGCATAAGACGGGTATAAATCTAACATAAAAATGATTTTCAAGTTTCCCATTATGATTTTTATTATACAATAAACTCTGTATACGGCGGAATATTTGATTTTGTCCGAATAGTTTTTACTTATAAAAATCTATTCCAAAGGTTTTAAAAGTTATTTTGTTCGTTACATCGGAATTCGATATTTAATTTACTTTGCTATTCCGACGATTATTTTTGTATAATTTACATGCTTTCCCCTTCTAATCAGAAATTTATTCTTTCATTTGATCGAACTAAATTAATAGATTTTCGAATCGATCCTAATTTATAAAATGATTAAGCTATTTAATTGATTAAGCTATTAAATGATTAAGCTATTTATAATAAGATAAAAAAAATAAACGTACCGACATACCGGCAAAAGACATTTCGGATTACAGTAGAACTCGCTAATCCGAAATTCTGGTTAATCCGGACGGATTTTATATTTGAACAAATTAATTGATAAGATTAACTTATGAAAATTTTCAGATTACAAGATGAATGTCGAGAAAGCCGTGTAGAAGTAGGAATTAAACAAAAACATTGCAGTAAAGCAACTTTTTTATTTTTTAAACAGCTTGAAAAGAGTAAAAATATACTCAATTATGGAAAAGTACAACATATGTACACGAGTATAAAATAAAAACATGCACTGTTGGCCTGCTCGTAGAAGCCATCTTTTTTTTTTTTTAATCTCATATCATTTTGTCTGTCAGTCGCTAAAAAACTCTTTTCTCAAACGCAAAAAATATTTAATTCAGATGATAAAAATTAAAATTTCCTTTCAGCAGTTTGATTTCACAAATTATAAATGGTTTCTCGTTCCCCCTTCCCTCCCGTACTTGTAGACGCGGTGAATGATACAAATACGTAGAAATTCCCTCGTATAAAAGTACTCGCGCCACTGCCGATTAAATATTATAGAGACTCTAAAAACAAGCTAATTTGCTCTGTTTTAAAACCGAGTATTATTTACGAAAGATCGAATTATCTCGACCAGTGACCAGGCCGCCAAAGTCCTAAGCACGGCCCTGTGCATCCTAATTACTTATACATATTATTACATCCATATCTGAATATTTTAGATGCGTTCGTAATTATATAAATACGTAGCACCCGTAGTCGCCGTTCAGTCTGTCTATCTGTCTGTCTGCCCGTTTATATCGGAGCAAAAACTACCTAATCAAAACTTTGAGATTTAAAATATACAATTGTTGCATAAATTTGTGAAATAATTTCAAATTTTATGAAAATCGGCTGTATAATTTCATTACAAGGACAATCAAAACTATTCCATTCCATTACAGTCAATAGATGAAAATAGTTCAAAACGCCAGCTTTGACAAAATTGCATCTTTACCAAAAAAAGAAAAAAAAAAAGATATATATTTGTTTACGTAGTTTTTGAATAAGAACATTTGCTAATCTGAACTTTTACAAACAAAAACATTTTTTTTTAAATGAGTCAGAAATTAACTAGTATAAACTTGAGAAGTAGCTGTTATTTCAATTTTAATTTGTGATACAATAAAATATCTAAATAAAAAATTTAAAAAATACATAATATAGTAAAATTTATTTTCAGCAATTGATGACTATAATAATGTGTGCGATTTTTTTTTTTTTTTTTTTTTTTTTTTTTTTGAACTATAGAAATCATATATACCGTGTAACACACTAAAAAGTTGATGTTTAAACGTGCAATCACAGGTAAAAAAGCATATATCCGGCAATTATCAATTATAGTCAATCTTAAAATTGATTTTTTTTTTTTTTTTTTTTTTTTTGTAAATGAGTGATAAGTGTCATTCTCTATAATCTAAACAACAACTTGTTATTTTATCTTAAAATTTACAAACCTTTAGTAGTATTTCATTAATGTTAGTTATGACATTGTGGAAAGATATCCGGAATTGTGCAAATGGTGCATATACAAATACAAATACACATGTAAATGAATTAGCTAATAAATTTTACATGACTTATTATCGTAATATTATACAAGGGAATGTGTAAAAGTGTTATTTTCATACAAATTCCAAATATTAAGTCACTTTTAGTTCTGACACATCCATAAAATCACTCACATTCGTAAATACATAAAAGTTGCAAGCATTATTGTTGTTAATTATATACAAATAACATTTTTTCATACGAAAAAAGAAAATCCTTCAAAAAGTGTTGTTGAATTTTTCGGATCGCGACAACCAGGAAAAGTTCATAATGCAGCAACACTCCATTATAAATCAAGATATATTGCATATGCAGGGAAATGAAAAACGCTTTTCGATTATCACTGTGCACGAATTTTATGCTTGTAGGTAAAGCCATCCTTACGAAAGCGAGGATGTGTGCATAAATTTTTGCGATGCCCCTTTCTACCAATGTTTTCAATTTAACCTATTTTTTATTCATGTACCAGAAACTTCTAATAGTAATTTTTGCGTTATTTAATGATACATTCCATAATTAATGAAATAAAGGTAACTTATCGGATGTTCTGCTAGTTACTTTGTATGAAAAAAAAAAGAAAAAAAATCCGCTAATTGACTACACAACACGATTATTTTTTAACACTTTCGAACAAAGTTGAAAAGTGTTTGATTTCGGTTTGTCTGGCCGTCTGTCCGCGCTCTATCTCTCATAATTATATATCGAATTAACCTGAAATTTTTGTAATTCATTCATATTTATTCTAGCACGAATCCTGTTGCTAATGAAATTTCTGGCATGGACAGTTTATTTACAGGGACAGTGAGAAGTTTTACGTTACATTACGGCTATGGGGAAAAATCTTTTCAAATGAATTTCAAAGATGTTACACCTTGTCAATCATATTGAAATTTATATGCATTTACGAAGTGCACTAAAATATGCATTATGTAAAATATGCGATGAAAATAATGGTTATTATTTATTTACAGGGTCTCACAAAATAATTCCATTAATTGATGGTAAAAGGGCGAATTGTTTGCGACATATTTTAATTATGTTAAACTATTTCATGTATAATAAAGTTGATATACGTCGCTGAGGTTTAATATAAATTGCTTCACGCAAAACACGAAGTCCATAGCATTTACAAGAGTACGCAAACGATTTCAAATAGTATTTTGTATCTGAAATACTGTATATTATCTATGAGAGATGATAAAATGAATATTTAGTTATGATATGCGCTTTTAAGTTTCTTTGAATTTATGCATATTATATGGTGGGTGTAAATGATATACTTGATATATAGAGCTACACAAAGGAACTCCTAAATTTTAGTGAAAATGAGTGTATTTAAATGTGGTTTTTAAATAAGTCATGCATTTTTACGCTGAACTGCATTCAGTTTACTAAGAAATCTTTGTAGAATATAGATAAAATGAAATGATATACAGAACCACGCAAAGATATTTAGATACATGGTCGCCTATGGATGAAAATTTCTGGAAATATGATTTCAGTAGTTTTAAGAATATTTCAATTTGAACTAAATTTTAGCTAAATACTGAGATGAAATAAAGGTACTAGTTAAACTACACTACTAAACGAAAGTATTCAAGTATGTTTCCTTTTATTAGTATAAATTGCTGAAAGTGAAACTTCATCCCGTTTTTGGCGTTTTCTTGCTAAATTAAATTTTCCCATTATATAGTATATATCAATCGACAGATCAAGTACAGGGCTGTTCAAATATATTGGCATACACATTTAGCTATGCACAGTAACGCCTTATTTCTCTAAAGAACGAAGTTATGAGCATATTAACATATAAAACACTGGTGCCCGGCTAACCGAAAAGTACGAAATTTTATTATGCAAATATATGCTAATTTCTAAACCGCGTGAGAATAATTGTAATAATAACAGTAATAACAATAATAATAATAATAATAATAATAATACAATTGCGCACGCAGACGCAGTATTGCAATCCTTTAACAGACCTCATAAGCTACTAACAGAAATTAAAATAGATCTAAACTTTTTTTCAATCATCTGCGAGGATAACTGATAAGTAATTTTTTGTTCTATATTCCAATTGAATTATTTCAAAGCGTGACGGAATTTGGTAATCATGCATACATATATTCACTAACAGTAAAATATTTTTACTTTGTTTACTAAGAAAAAAGATTTTATTAGTAAATAAAAGGAAAATTTTGTTGAAGAAAGAAAAAAAAAATCAAGCAAAATATTTTTGCAAAACATGTCGCCTAATTGTGCTAATAAACTTAAAAAAAAAAAAAAAAAAAAAAAAAAAAAAAAAAAAAAGTACAAGTACTCAGTAAAGAAAGTACTCAGTTGGAAGTGGCGGTTACAAGATCCAGGTTTACTAGTTCATCTGTTATCTGTTAGCACTTATCCATCTTTGAATGAATGGGTATGGAATTGCAATAGGATAGTGAATGCAGCCTGCGGCACTTTCGGACTACGGCGTATTTGTACCCCCCAAGGCCTGAAACAGATTTCAGTGGTATCCAATCCAGGCTATTTGGGGATTACACGCCAATATCTTTTTCAGCTTTTTTTTTTTTTTTTTTCTATTGGTAACGTCATCGTCAACGTGACAAGGCAAAGAACATGTCTATCCATTAAAATTTCTTTGACTTGGTTTCACTTTCCAGCTCATAAATAGTTGCTGTTTATACTGACTTTTTACTGTGAAGAGCGATTTTCGGCAATAAAACGCTTCATTATTTCTCTTCTAATGACAAATATATTTTTTTCTTTCTACATATTTTTAGCAAATCTGCACGGATCTAAATCGTTCAACCTCTATGATAATATAAATCTTATTACGGAAATATACGCTGAATATTAATCTAATATATGCAAATATAAACTAATATATGCAAATATAAACTAATACAGTGAAACCTCCAAATAAGGGACACTCCGAATAAGGAACACCTCTATTTAAGGGACAAAAGTTCCGGTCCCAGTCTAGGAAGTGTAATGTATTGTACCTCTGAATAAGGGACACTCGATTTAAGGGACACTTGAAAATGAGATTAACCCTTTTGACTCGAAAAGTTCCCTTCAAATACATTTTTTTTTTTTCAAAAAAAGATTTAATTAAATAACAAATTTTATTTTCTTTTGTTATTCGTATGACAAAAATAAATTTTGCAAAGAAAGATTCTGCCCAGTCATACTGGACATACGAGTGCAAAATGTTAAAGTGGTTGATTTTTGCATTTTTGAGATAATAAAGTAGTCTGATGAAAATTAAAATACAGAATTTTGGGAACTTATCAGATAGGCAGTTATGTTGGTACAGAGGTATGCAACTTAACTGATGGGTATTTATTTATCCACAATTCAAATGAAGACATCGAAATACGTTTATCCGTATTAGAGCCAGAGGTGGCAGTGCAGACAATAACTTCATCGAGTTCACAGCTGAAATTTCAGAATAGGTTAAAACTCGATTCACATATTGAAATACAATTGGTCTGCCAAGTCATATCTAGGTGGAAAACACATATAAACCCGATTTTAGTGGTTCCTTCGTAGGTTTATCAGGGCCGTAACCAGCGAGACATGCCAGTGGGGGCCCTGAAAAATTTATGGGGGGCTAACATTTTTTAACAATCCATATCTTAAGCAAACTAAATATAGCAAAAACTGATAAAATGGACCTGCCTATAGTGTCTAGAGTAGAGGTCTGCACGGACCGGAATTTCCAGGCCCGGGCCCAGCCCGGCCCGGCCCGTCAATATTTCTATTATTTCTAAAAAATTTAGATTTTTAATAGTATAATTAAGATTCTTTTAACCCTTTCCGGCACACTGTGCCCGGTCTGGGATACTTAATTTTAATTCCAAACTTGCATACGGCACCAATAATATTTTAGTAAAATTTTGCTTTTATAATAAAAGTTTAAAATAGGAGTTTCGAAATATCCAAAAAATTTGTTTGTGAATTCCGGTGCCAGTCGACATATATGTTCGGGATGAAGGCAGGGAAGGCCGATAGGTTCAAAGCTCCGCCCACCCACTAACCGTCTCTCAATATTTTTAATTTGTCTGCTCTTTCTTTTAAATTTGTCCGGTTTCAATTTGTCTTTTATTTTTCTTTTTTTTTCTATTAAGAGTCCAAGGCTATTCGGGTCGTAAGTAAAGTATTTTGGCGCTATCCGTGGTCGCCTGCCGGCGACAGCGCTGTCGCGCAAGAGACTAGGTCTGTCTGGGTCGTAGGTAAGGGTCGTCGACGAAAATTGGTCGCTCACCGCGACGGTTCCAAACTTGCATACGGTACCAATAATATTTTAGTAAAATTTTGCATTTATAATAAAAGCTTAAAATAGGAGTTTCGAAATATCCAAAAAATTTGTTTGGGAATTCCGGTGCCAGTCGATAATTTCTAATTTTACTAGCAGATCTTGCCCATGCCGGAAAGGGTTAGAGAATACTGCATATATGTCACCGGGAGGATTTTACCGTATATTTTACAGGAAATATACATTTTCAACATTTATGATTACTTAGATTCTTAGACTTTCAATATTCAAACATAGATTCATTAAAAAATTAATATGGTTTCAAATAAAAGAAAAAAAAAATGAAAGTTAAAAACATCGTAACTTTTGAAGCTGTATAGTAAAAATAGATTTATGGAAATATTTCTACATTATTTTATTAAACATTCCAAATCCAAATTCATTCTCTAATTCAAAAGAGCTGCTTTCTGAATTCTTTTTTTTTTTTTTTTTCGAAAATGCATTAGATTAGCGGATGTTTTTATTCAGAAACTGTGTAATCGAATGGATTTATCCATTTTTTGATACAAGAAAGCAAAAAAATACTGTCAAAGTTAGCGTTTTGAATAGAATTTAGGGAAGCGACAACATTGGTTGGAAGAAAAATTTACAACCATTTGACAAAATAACTTATATTTCAACACGGTTGTACAAGTATCCTTTTTACAAAAAATAAAAACGCTGTTTGATTCCAAATCCTTTCAAAAATCAGGCTTGTCAATATTATGCTTTTACAGTTAAAAATTAGTCAGAAAATTTATGAAACTTCAGCATTGTAGAAAAATGTATTTAAAAATCACCAAGAAGTAACATATACAAAGATTACGTTAACATAAGTTCTTTATCGCTATTAATAATTTTACAAATCATGTTGTCTGACATACACATCTTGAGATCAAAGTCTAGTTTCGGCCCGGCTCGTCTGTATGTAGAAAAACAATGAAGTCTGATTTCGGCCCGGCACGAGTCTGCTAAAAATATTGAGCCCGTGTTACACATAACGTAACTGTCCGTTGCCGATCTCTACACTGTAGAAGTTATATTTCTGCATTGATGTTGTCAAACTAGTGTTGGTTCGTGACGCACATTAATACTTATTTTCATTAAAGCCATATTCATTAACAACAGCTGTTATTTTATCGTTTGTGCCTAAATCATTATAACGGGCCTTCAGGCCCACTAAATTTTTTTATCGGCCCGGCCCGTATGGCCCGTTCAATTTTTTTGCCGGCCCGGCCCGTTAGAAAATTCGGAACGATTCCGCCGGCCGGGCCCGTGCAGACCTCTAGTCTAAAGTGTATAGAGTGTAAAACCCCTCTATAACGGAATTTTTCTATAAGGAAATTAATAAATGCAAAATACTTCATGATCATCGGAAAATAAACTTTTTTTTTAATCAAAAATAAAACCTTTTTGAAAAACTACTGCAAGGTTTAAAATATTATTTTTACACAATATATTTAATAAGAAATTAAATTAAGAGAATGCGTATTTACCATGCGTATTATTATATTTATTTTTGTGTACATTAATGTGACTTTTTGGTGTCGATGCAAGTCCAGCCAAGTTCAATATAAGTGTCCAATTGATACATATCCAATTATCTATGAAATTTTTTCTGATTTAATATTTAGTTTAAAATTTTTAATCTTACCATTTTTGTAACATTTTATCTCACGTGTTTAAATGTATATTTTCAAGTAAGATTAGCAACTATAACTATGGTTAGTATAAAATAATGCGTTTGTACTGGCCATTAATGGGGGGGGGGGGAGCAACCAAACACACAGATTTTAAAATATGGGATTCTAAGTTAGAGTTGATTGATTTAAAATTAAATTTATTTTAGCAATGTTTTTGCTGAATTTTGTTATAATTTTTAAAGGACAATTATTTTTTATCTTGGTTAGATTGGCGCCGACTCCAAAAAAATCAAATTAATGTACATAAATATTAATAATACACATGGTAAATACAATGCTCTTAATTTAATGTCTTATTAATTATTATGAAAAAATACTTTGCAATAGTTTTTGAAATCTGTTTTCTTTTTGATAAAAAAAGTTTATTTTTTAGTTAAAAATTAACAGGTTTTTTTTGCATATGTTATGGTAGAAATTACATACTTAATGAAACTTAATTTATTATTCTTATTTTAATTTCCTATTTTTAATATCTTTAACTAACGGCAAATCGTAATTTATTAAATTTTATTAATATTTTATTTTCTAATACTATAATTATTTATTAATATTTCATACATCAAATAATTGCAGATATTTTTGCCGTAATCTTATAATAAACTTAACCTTAATCATGTTTTTTTTTTTTTTTTTTTTTTTTTTTTTTTTTTTTTTTTGCTTAATTTTTTGATTGTTATATGACAAATTGAAAAAAAAATGTTTTCATTTAACACACAAAATAAAATAAAAAAATAACTAAAAATAATTTTTTTTTCTAATGTACACCCTTGTAACCCATACTATGAAACAATTATTGGCTTTTTTTATTCCACGTGTATAAATTGAAATTTTTTATCTTTTTAATTTTCAAACGTTCTAGTTTCCAAGTGATATTTCATCGTTAACTAAATCTACTGATAAATCTACTGATTGTCAACAAGCAAACCATTAAAATTTAGAAACATGGGTTTTTAATGACTATGTCTTAGTCAAGATTTTGAACATCGCTTGACTAATTATCGGTCAACTTGAACACCATCTGTCTATTTCCATTCATTCTGCGTAAGATCGTTGCTTTGAAAATATAACGATGTACTACATGTGGTGACCAGTTAGTGCATCTGGACTTAATTTTTTTCAGGAGAAAGAAATGTTCCTTTAAAATGTGTTTCGAGAAATGCATTATATCGCTAGCAAGATAACAGAAAACAACTAATCTAATAAGGTTCCAAATACAAAATTTTTGGCGTATTCCCATTTTATTCAAGGCAGTTAAAAGATCTAAAAAATTTCTCTTTTGAGAAAAATTAAAATATGGATTTTGTTAAAAAAAAAAGTAGAAAGCAAAGAAATCGTTAGAGGGGGCTCTAGAGGACGTAGGGGGGGGGGGCTCAGCCCCACCTGCCCCCCGTCTGGTTACGGGCCTGAGGTTTATCATTAAAGTATCCTGCAGTCAGTCTCCATATTTTCATAGATTTGAGTGCAAAAAAATATAATGGTAAATCTATGAGTCAAATTTCAGATTTTCAGAGTTCAGATTTTTAGGTGTTTTAGTAGACCGATTGCGTTTTAACATGCATATTGAGTTTTAACTAATTCTAGAATTTCTGTCGTGAACTTGATGAGGTGATTGTCTATGGTGCCACCTCGCAGTTTATATTGAAAAGAATGCTGAAAATTGTGAGGGATGACTCTGAAAATGAAATAGAAAGAAAATTGTGTAATAAAGAATTCACAGATGCTTTAAAATATGCAAAGCAGTTGAATATTTTTTCGTAAATACTGCTTATAATGAAGGACTAAAAGTTAAAAGTGTGGTAAATGAATATCTGAAAAGTCTAGTAGTAGAAAAATTGAAATCTGCAAAATAGTCGCTTTTTTATTGATTATTTCGCAAGAAAGATTTTTAAAAATATTATTGGACTTTTTGCATTACAGAAACATTTACGTAAAAAATACAAATCAATAACTCAACAAATCAATTCCTAATTAAGTAATCAATTAAAAAATTAATTATCTATTACTTTTGTGCCTAATTTATGTAATTTATAACCTTCGGGTACATTTAAACTTCAATTTTAATATTTTGTTATTTTTTATGTCCTTATGAATGATTAATTTTAAAAAATGTAAAAACTCCAAATAAGGGACACCTCTATTTAAGGGACAAAAGTTCCGGTCCCACGGGTGTCCCTTATTCGGAGGTTTCACTGTATATGCTTATTTTTAAACCAAGTGGATATACAAAAATGAAAAATAGAACATATTTAAGGTATTGTTGAAACGTCGAAAGCTATTTATAGAAATTAAAAATCCCTTCTGAAAGGGCATTTTAGTTTGCCATGAAATGGATAAATGGAAGAGGAAATGGAAGGGGAACGATCATTTATGTTGTATTTTAATGATATTACACTATTTTAAATATATTTAAATTAATATATTTCACTGAAGTGCACTACAAGGTTCTTACTATAAGAACTTGGTGAGCAGAGAGTTTATCGTTCATTTCTAGGGAAATGCACAAAAAAATTTGGCTACAGAAGAAAATGAACAATAATTGAATTACATAAAGCTTACGAACAATAACTGCTGTACGTGGGTCATTATGTGCTCTTTTATATTATGCTCCATTCATGCCGCAGTACAATTGATTGTGTAATAATTCAGATTATATATATATATATTAATTTATATAATGTACATTATTTATCCAGATAATTTTATTAAAGTTACTAGGACTATTTAGAAAATTCCGGCAAAATAAAATTTTAAAACTAATTTTTGGGACACGCTTGTCCTGAAAAGACAGCTTTACCTTATGAAATGGGCTTTAAACTATTTAATATGGCTTTAATCTATGTTTATATAACACTTATTTTCCTAAATGAAATGATAAAAAGAATTCTTAGTTGAATCATAAATATTTTTGCTATAAAAAACATTCAAAAATTAAAATAAAAATAATACTTGTTCAATCAAAATTACTTTGAATTGTATTTCATCATGCACGTAAGACATTCATCTTCATTCGTTTTTACTTATCTTCTAGCTTTACAAAAAATACGTATTGGATTTGTGTAAATTTTCGAATCCCTGGTTTGATGGCTTTGCACGTTTAAGGGTGGGGTGTGTGTGTGTGGGGGGGGGGGGGGGGGGTCAGAGATTCCAAAAACATGTTCTTACAAAATGTCTAGCTGTTAGTCTGTGACTCTATCTATGTATTGCCAATTTTGTGGGTACTCTATCTCGAGAACTAATAAACGGTATTGAATAAAATTAATATTCAGGTAGTTCCTGATATTAATTGATGCTGATTCTTTTTTGATGAAAATCGCTCAACAGGCGGCGCTGATATGCTGCATTTTTTATGATTTTCGATCCTTCCTCAAAAAAGAAAATAAAGTAGAAAAAAAAAAGCATTTTTTTAACCCTTTTTTCTTTTTCTTTGAGATAAGTTTGTATTTTCCTCCCTATCGTTCAACAATAATGAAGCTGTAACAACATTTCCAACGGACTTTGCTTTCACAAACAGATTTTTGTGAAATGTAATATGATGGGAAGTTGCTGGAATTTGTGCACAACACTGCTAGCTAGACATTTCTTTAATTCAACTATTATGTGCAAGATAGGCAACTCACAATAGCAACAATAATGATTACTTAAATTCTTAGACGTTTCAATATATAAATAAGGTGTGTTTGTGGTGTTATGTATAACGGCCACTGCCGATTATCTGCACGATGGTTATAGGCCTTAGAGGGAGTGTCCTCCGTCAAGGTCTTTCTAACGAAACCTAACCCGTACTTGCGCAAAGTTGAAAGGAAACCACGAAAACTCCAAACGGTTAGGTCGACGGGT
Source organism: Maratus speculifer (assembly GCA_964019185.1). Lineage (NCBI taxonomy): Eukaryota > Metazoa > Arthropoda > Arachnida > Araneae > Salticidae > Maratus > Maratus speculifer. The sequence continues at coordinate 236,522,998 of OZ025293.1, read as the reverse complement.
GCGATTAGCTTCGAACCCAGCACCTCCTGTCCTCCAACTTCGAGATTAGAACCTCTCAGCCACTGGCGGGATGTATTTAAATAAGGTTTCATAAAATAAAAATTAATAATTTAGTTTAAAATAAAAGAACAAAAAAAGTTTTAAAATTTTTTTTGAAGCTATATAATAATAAAAAGAATATTTCCCAGTTAAACTGATGGCATTGAGCTCACAGGCTACGCATACTAATTGTACATTACAGCCTTATATTTTCAAGGGTTAATTCCGTTCGAAACAGCTCTCTTCTTTCCCCTTTTTTATACTTAATCATTGAACCCCCTAAACTATCAAGGACGTGTTTTTTCATATAAAATATTTATATCCAAAATTCTGCAAATCGGATAATTCTTAATAAAAACCCGTTTAGCATTTATATAATTTAAGAGGAGTTATCCCCCTCTTTTATACTTAACCATTAAACTTCCAAAACTATTCAGAGCTTTGAACGAAATCTGACAATTCTACTTGAAAAACCCATTTATATAAATTAAGGGGAGGGGCATTAGAACCCCCGTTTCCCCTGTTTATACTTATTCAATGAACACGTAATAACAGTCACGGAATAGCCTCATCAGAATGATCCTATATCTAAATTTTGAACGAAAACTGTTAATTCTGCATGAAAAACCCATTTATATCAATTAAGGGGAGGGACATGAGCCCTCCGTTCCCCCTCTTATACATATCGAATGAACTCCAAAAACTAATCAGGGAAGCGTCTTATCAGGATATACCTATATACAAAATTTCAAGTGGATCGGATATTTTTATCATAAGTTATCGCGTTACGCACGTACGCACGCACGCACGAACATGCATACAGAACGGGCAGGCACATAAGCTCTCTGGCTATGATAGTCTGTGAGCTAAAAGGTAGATTTGTGGAAATATTTCTCTGATTTGTGAAAATATTGCAAACATTAAGGCTATTCACAAATCCAAAAGAGCTACTTTCTGACACATTTCTGAATTAATTTCTTTTCGGAAACGCATAAGATTGGCAGGCATTCTTATTCAGAAACTATGTAATGGCGTCATCCATTTTTCGATAAAGACAACGTATCTTTTAGATGATACTGATAAAGATTGCGTTTTGAACCGAATTTCCAAAAGCGACATCACAAGAAACTGCAAAATCCTGAAGCCGTAACAAGAATCTCTTAATTGTCAACAGGTAATTTAATTATCAAAAAGGAAAAAGCTAATTGATTCCAAATCCCTTCAATAATCAAGCTTCTCATTTTTAAACCTTTGCAGATAGAAGTTAGTCAGAAAATGTGTCAAAGCTTCGAGTTATGCAGCAGAGAATTCCAAAGATTATGTTAACAGAAGTTCATTACCGCCAGGGTCGTACTGGCCCACCGGGCAACGAGGCAAATGCCCGGTGCGCCCCCGTCACTGTTTTTTTTTTTTTTTTTTTCCAATGCAAGCATTTTAAGTTGCGCATTAGGAAAAGCATAAAATTTCTAATATTTTCATTTGGCAAATTAAAAGTAATGACGTATTCAGCATATTTTCTGTCAAACATTTAGGGCATAGGTGGAAGCGCTGTAGTTTTATATTTATTCTGCTTTTTGTGGAAATACAAGAGGTGGAATACCAATTTAAAAGAATAGATTTTCATTTTAATTGGTCCCATTGTCAGAGGCGCCCTTGTTCAGATTTTTTTAGCGACTTTTTACAAATAACTATAAAGAAATAACATCGTGTTTTTGTAATCATGGCGCCCTTGTTCAGATTTTTTTCAGCGCCTTTTTAAAAATAACTTTAAACAAAAATAATATCGTGTTTTTGGAATTGTGGCGCCCATAGTCAGATTTTTTTCAGCGCCTCTACAAAAATAGCATTTAAAAAACTAGTATCGGTTTTTGTTGTCATAGCGCCCATGGTCAGGTTTTTTTTTTTTTTTTTTTTTTTAAATAACTTTTAAAAAACTAATATCGAGTTTATATAATCCGTCAGATTTTTTTCAGTGTTTATGTAAAAACAACTTAAACTAATATTGTGTTTTGGGAAACATGGCAACCCTGGTCAGTTTTGTTTCGGCGCCTCTATAAAAATAACTTTTAAAAAACTAATACCGGTTTTTGTAATTGTGGTGCCCTTAGTCAGCTTTTTTTCAGCGCCTCTTGTAAAAATAACTTTCAAAAAACTAATATCGTATTTGAGAAACATGACGCCCCTGATCAGACTTTTTCAACATCTCTGAAAAGAAAAAATGATATCATATTTTTGTAATCATGGCGCCCTTGTTTAGATCTGTCTCAGCAAATAACTTTTAAAAAACTAATATCGTGTTTTTGGAATCATGGCGCCCCTGGTCAGATTTTTTTCCGGCGCCTCTACAAAAATAACTTTAAAAAAACTAATATCGGTTTTTGTAATTATGGTGCCCTTGGCCAGCTTTCTTCGACGCCTCTTGTAAAAATAGCTTTCAAATAACTACTATCATGTTTTGGGAAACATGGCGCCCTTGGTCAGTTTTTTTCAACATCCCTGTAAAAATATTAAAAAAAAAACTAATATGTTTTTGTAATCATTGTGCCCTTGTTTAGATCTTTTTCAGCGCCTCTTTAAACATAACTTTTAAAAAATTAATAGCCTGTTTTTGGAATTGTGGCGTCCTTGGTCAGATTTGTTATCGGCGCCTCTACAAAAATAACTTAAAAAAAACTAATATCGGTTTTTGTAATCATGGCGCCCTTCGTCAACTTTTTTACAGCGCTCTTGCAAAAATAACTTTGAAAAAACTAATATCGTGTTTTGAGAAACATGACGCCCTTGGTCAGACTTTTTCAACACTTCTGTAAAAAAAAATAATAATATCATATTTTTGTAACCATGGCGCCTTTGTTTAGATCTTTTTCAGCGCCCCTTTAAAAACATATTTAAAAAAACTAAAATCTTGTTTTTGGAATCGTGACGTCCCTGGTCAGATTTTTTTTCGGCGCCTCTACAAAAATCAATTTAAAAAAATTAATACCGGTTTTTAGGTGCGTTCGTAATTATGTAAATACGTAGCACCTATTGTTGTCGCTCAGTCCGTCCGTCTGTCTGTCCGCATATAACAACGCAAAAACTACCCAACCGAATCGTTTGAAATTTAAAATACATAATTATTACATAATTTTGTCGAGTGATTTCAAATTTTATGAAAATCGGATGGATAGATCCATTACAGGGACAATCAAAAGGATTCCGTTACATTACGGTCAATGGGGAAAAAAATTTCTAATGCATTTTAATCGTTTGAAATTTAAAAAGTATATTTATTACATAATTTTGTCGAGTCATTTCAAATTTTATGAAAATCGTATGGATAGATCAATTACAGGGACAATCAAAAGGATTCCGTTACATTACGGTCAATTGGGAAAAAAGTTTCAAATGCATTTTAATCGTTTGAAATTTAAAACATATATTTATTACATAATTTTGTCGAGTCATTTCAAATGTTATGAAAATCGGATGCATTGATCAATTACAGGGACAATCAAAAGTATTCCGTTACATTACGGTCAATGGGGAAAAAAGTTTCAAATGCATTTTAATGGTGTTACACTCATTTGAATATAACAGAATTGACATGAATCTATGAAATATGTACTAAAAAATACATTTTGTACAATCTTTGATGCAAAGAATATTATTATTAAATTACAGGGCCACACAAATGTATTCCACTAAATAATGTTATATGGGGAAATATTGTTTGGGGGGGGGGGGGGGGTGTTTTAGTTATATTAAACTACTTGACATTTTATGAATAAGATATACGTTAACCCTTTGTGGCGCAGGGCAAATTCATTGCTTAAGTGTTGAAATTAATGACTGACACCGGAATTTGAAAACAACTTTATTTTTAAATAAGAAAACTATATTTTACGCATTCAATAAACAGTAATTTTTTTTAACAAAATTCCGGTGCCAATGTGGCGTTTGGGAATTAAAATTAAGTGGTATATCTATGAAACCACTGCGCCGCAAAGGGTTAATGAAGTATAAAAAAATAACTCCCTGCATATTTACAGGAACACAAAGATTTCGACCACTATACTGTATCGAAAGTACGCTCTACTATATCAGCAAGATCTGAATATTTTAAAACTTCGTTATCAACGAACGCACCTCATTTGCTACGCTTTACGTGCAATTTTGTTGTTACATCTTATAGGATACGCGAAATAATTTTAAATTAAGAATGTAAAAATTAATATTGTCTTGAAATTAACATAAATACTTTTGATTGTCCCTGTAATTAAACTATTCATTTAATTTTCATAAAATTTGAAATGACTCGACAAAATTATGCAACAATTGTATATTTTAAATTCCAAATGATTCGGTTGGGTAGTTTTAGCTCTGTTACATGCGGGCAGATGGACAGACTGAACAACGACTAGGTGCTAGGTATTTACATAATTACGAACGCACCTAAAAACAAATGTCTCCACAAGGAAGAAAGTGACCTCCAGTCTGGAATTTTTTCGAAATGGTTATGATTGATATTTTAAAAACCGATTCCATTTTCGAAGAAAATATATCAGCTTTATACATGTGTTTTATTTGCTAACCCGAACCTCCAAAATTGCGCCCTAGGGATGAAGTGCCATATATGGGAGAAGAAAAAAACTGCAAAAACGACACCTTTTGAATATATTATTATTATTATTATTATTATTATTATTATTATTATTATTATTATTTCGAAACTGACTGACAAAAGCAAGGTCCCTACTTCATAGTAAATATTCCCTGACTTTTAGGTTTTCGCTTATTTTTCTCAAAATTCAGCTTATATGTATCCTTGTAAAACTCTCCACAATGAACAACTTTAATCTCAATGAATGCTAAAGAAGTATGCGCTGTATGAATTTCAAATTTTCAATATTGTTAATATTTGTCTATTTTTTTTGTTGTCATATAATTTGCCTCAATTTTATGCAAAAATTTTAGATTGGATTAATAATAAATTCAAAATTTATATCATTCACTGTGTTAATCGATATTCTGATGCAAAGTAGTGCATCAAATATTCCTTGACTTTTCCCTAACTTTTTTGCCTAAACTTCCGAATTTCCCCTGACTCGTAAGATCCTGAAAAGTATTTTCTCCAGAGACAAAATGAAAAAAATCGCAGTTTTTTCATTGCATAATCGACAAAATCCGCAAGGATAATTTCACTAAATAAATAAATAAATAAATAAATAAAAACAAATAAAAAAAACTTAATTTCACCGCTTTTTTTTTTTTTTTTTTTTTTTTTTTTTTTTTTTTTTGAAAGGTTATAGCAGAGAGGTAGGGAAAAATTATTTTCCCGGTGCTGATTATGCGTTTTTTCCCCGACTTTTTAACGAAATTAAATTTTTTTTCCCTCTCTATCCGTCAACAAAATGCGTGTTTTTCTCCTATACTTTGAAGAGACTTTTCCGCGATCTTTTATCAGAATTTCTTGAAACCTCAATACTGAAGGAATAACATAACAAATTCACTAACTGTGCATCCCACTGATATAATCAATTAGCATCCTGACCCTCTCATGCCGTGAGTAATATCATTGGAAAGCCTTATTTTTAGATATTCATTACAATGTTACAGACTATAAAAATCTATGTGAAGTCATTAAAAGAAATTGTAGTAAACAAAAGTGGTTTTCAGAATTTAGTGGAAAGGATTTACATTGTAACAATGACTAATCGAAAAAATATTTTGTAATGTAAAAATGTTTTCAAATCAAAGAACATTTCTGTATCGGATTAGTACTGCGTTGTTACTTGAACCCGATTGGATCCGCTGGTCGGTTTGTCATAGTATTTTCACATAGCAGGTCGAGTTGACATTACTATTTCGGATTGAGTTATTATTTCGGATTTGGATCGGGTTTTCACTTTTGCAGTCCGAGTTCGGTTTGATACATGTTTTAAGTAAATATCGAAAATAGTTTCTTAGACTAAAAAATCTAATGGGTGTGCATAAGTTATCACAAATACGATGCATGTTTCTTTGTAATGATTCCACGGTAAACGGAAAAAAAGTGACCGGAAAAAAAGTTATCGGAAAAAAAGTGACCTAAACTACAAAAGCGGAAAAAAAGTGACACGGAAAAAAAGTGACAAGGATTGATTTTGGAGAATTATTATTGATTTTGGGGATTCATTGGTTAAGTATGAAAAGGGGATGGGGGAGGGGCTCATAATTTAGGTAAATGGGTTTTTCATGCTGAATTAACTGTTTTGGTTCAATTTTTGGATATACGTTCATACTGAAAAGACGCTTGCCTGATTAGTTTTGGGAAGGGACGATTACCCCCCCCCCCCCATCCGTCCTCAGTTAGATGAATGGGTTTTTATGCAGAATTATCCAACGTGTGTCAAATTTGAATATACAGGGCCTGACTAAGGCAGGGGCATGCGGGGCAATTGCCCCGGGCCCCCGGTTTGAGGGGGGCCCCCAAGGAGAGAAAGGTTTATTGTTAAAAGAGGGCCAAATGATATAAAATAGCAAAATATTACCAAAATTCTTTTTTTTTTATTTTTAAGGGGTCTTTTTTCTCCTACCCCCTTTGTGTCAAATTTGCATATAGGTTCTTTTCGATAAGGCTTATATATAGTATAAAGTGCCTGAAGAGTTTTAGGAGTTTAATGGTTAAGTATAGAAGGGGAACGGGGGATAACCTTTCTTAAATTAATGGCTTTTTACGGATAATTATCCGATTTGCTTCGAATTTTGGACATGGGTTAATTATGATAAGACGTATTTCTGATTATTTATGGGGTTCTTTTTTTAATTAAAAAGGGGGCGGGTGATTACTACCCCTGGCCTTAAATTAGATTTTAAAAAATTCCTGAATAGTTTTAAGGGTTTAATGGTTATGTATAGAGGGAGAACGGGGGATAAACCCCCCTTAAGGGTGTATTCAAAAAAACGCTTTTCCACCTTCAACAGCTCGAAATTTTCCGATACAATTTCAGACACATTTTCAAAAGTAGAAACATGAAACTTGCTGAGGATGTTTTTGAAGAGATGTACAAGGTGCCATGTGCTGTATTTTAACGCTCAATTCATTAGAATTTGATTTATAAACAATTATCTTCTCAGTATGACCCTTTTTGTTCGTTCACAGATCTCCCGCCAGGGGAAAATCTGTTCAAAATGCCGTTTTTGATTGCTTTTTTCGCAATATTTTCTGCATTTATCAAAGAATTGACAATTACGGCACCTTGTGTACTTTCTAAATAAGACAATTTGCCAGTTTGATGCATATGAGAGTAAAAATGAAGTTGAAAATAAATCGGAAAATAGGCAGTTTGAATCGAAATACACCCTTAAATTAAATAAATGGCTTTTTGCGCAGAATTATCCGATTTGCTTCAAATTTTCGATGTACATTCATTATAAGAAGGCGTATCTCTGATTAATTATGGGGTTCTTTTGCTAATTAAATAAGGGAAAGCGGGCGATTAATCCCCCACTCTTTAAATAAGATTATTTTTTTCACAATTATCCAACGTATTTCAACTTTTGGATATAGGTTTTACCTGATAAAGTGAATCCCTGAATAGTTTTAAGGGTTTAATGGCTAAGTATAGAGGGATGAACGGGGGATAACCCACAAATAATCAGGAGTTCGCCTTATCATAATGAACGCACATTCAAAGTTTGAATCAAATAAGATAATTCTGCGTAAAAAGCCATTTATTAATTTAAGGGGGGTTATCCTCCGTTCCCCCACTGTATATGTCGGACGTTTCTCTCAGCCCGCATAACTTTGAAGAAAGTCCGTGGTAGTTATAGCTGCCACCACCGATATTACTAGGTGATATCGGTCACCCACTGTGAGGATTGTGTAAATGAACACTGACGCTGTCAATTAACTGAATTAACAGTTTATTTAGAATATATGTACACACTAAATACGCTATTTACCATTATATACAATTACAACTCGGATACAGGTGATCCGGTTCAACATTAAATTAAATACAGTAAAGGTTGGCTGTGTACTATTCGAATTACACCTTCCACCTCACACTCAATGCACGTTAGATTAACTTTATCTGAGATCACTTTCGAATCTCCCAACACATGGATACTCGGCCTGCACTTCTCGGCCCAGAGCACTAAACACCAGGACGTCTGTGTCCCTTGCTCTCCAGACACGCACTGCCTCTGCTCTACAACGCAGAGCACACCCTATCAGGACCTCTGTCCTACACTACTCTCTAGGTATGAACCCAGATACGAACTGAACTAATCTGAGATAAGACTTGCTCTTCTCAAATCACGGTGTTTCCCCAATGTCAACCCCCTTTGGGGCTTATCCATTGGACACATTCCACATTCCTTTCTTGATTAGTGACATGTTGCTTGTCAGCTCATCATCCACATACCTCACTGACGGATGAACACGCCTCTCCGCAATCTCCTCTTTCTCACTCACCACCTGTAGAGGATTATCTGTCAATTCTCCCTTCAACAAAGAAAGAATGTCATCTTGAAAATTCTAGTACACAGCCGGTATAATATGAAAGAGATTAAGATAGAGAAATAACGGAAATTCCAATCTTTAGCAGAGGTGGTCTCAGAACCTGACAGTATACTTAGCCATTAAACCCTTAAAATTATTCTGGGACTAACTTTATGAGAAGAAACATATATCCAAAATATGAAATATATCGTATAAGTGAACATAAAAAACAATTTATATAATTTAAGGGGATCGGAAAATCACCCGCCTTAATTTTTAATTAGAAAAATAACCTCATATGTAATCAGGGATACGCCTTATCATAATGAATCTATAATCCAAAATTGTAGCAAATCCTATAATTCTGCGTAAAAAGTAATTTAATTTAAGGTAGGTTATATTCTATTCCCCTTCAATACTTAGATATCAAATCCTTAAAACTATTCAGGGTTCCACCTTATCAGTAAGAACCTATATTTAAAATTTGAAATACATGGGGTAATTCTGTATAAAAACCTATTTATCTAGTTTAAGGGGGAGATAATTGCTCGCCCCCCACCCTTTATAATAAGCAGAAGAACCCCATAACTAATCAGATACGTCTTATCATAATGAATCTATGTCCAAAATTCTAAGCAAATCGGATAATTATGCGTAAAAAGTGATTAATTTAATTTAAGAAAGGTTATCCCCCATTCTCCCTCTATATATAACCATTAAAACTCTTCATGCATTATATACTATATATAAGCCTTATCGAAAAGAACCTATATTCACAGGGCCCGACTTAGACAGTGGGGGGCCCTGGGGCAAACATTATTAGAGTGGCCCCCTTCTATCTTAAAAATGTTTGTGAATTATACTCAAGTGACTAAAATTAAAATTCAAACCTATTGTATGTATGCATAAATTTTGTACCAAGTACTGATTTCAGTATTTATATTTCACATCTTTATACATAATAACAGATGATAAATAATTTTAACTATTAAATTTCTTATGATGTAACTATTACTTTAAGGGAACGTGGGGCAGGGAAGCAAGGGGGGTAGGAGAAAAAAGACCACTTAAAATTGAAAAAAAAGAATTTTGGTAATATTTTGCTATTTTATATCATTTGGCCCTCTTTTAACAATAAACCTTTCTCTCCTTGGGGGCCCCCCCCTCAAACCGGGGGCCCGGGGCAATTGCCCCGCATGCCCTTACCTTAGTCAGGCCCTGTATATTCAAATTTGACACACGTTGGATAATTCTGCATAAAAACCCATTCATCTAACTGAGGACGGATTGGGGGGGGGGGGTAATCGTCCCTTCCCAAAACTAATCAGGCAAGCGTCTTTTCAATATGAACGTATATCCAAAAATTGAACCAAAACAGTTAATTCAGCATGAAAAACCCATTTACCTAAATTATGAGTCCCCCCCCCCCATCCCTCTTTCATACTTAACCAATGAATCCCCAAAATCAATAATAATTCCCCAAAATCAATCTTGTCACTTTTTTTCCGTGTCCCTTTTTTTCCGTGTCACTTTTTTTCCTTGTCACTTTTTTCCGTGTCACTTTATTTCCGCTTTTGTAATTTAGGTCACTTTTTTCCGATAACTTTTTTTCCGGTCACTTTTTTTCCTAGATTCGATTCCACAATAAAATGAAAAAGAATATAAAATATCGAAAATTTTCGAATATTTTTTTAATATAAATTAAAATTTCTTTCTTTCACTTGTAATTTTATTCTAAGTAAAAAAAAAGAGCATATATTTGAAACAACTAATAAAACTAACTTAATAATATTATTTTTTTTTCATTTTTTTTTCTATGATTGAATGATATATCTAAACAAGAAACTTAAAAAAATTAATAACTCAGTAAAAATCCATTTTTAACGATTGCTATGTATGTCCGGTTGGAGAATGCTATGCATGTCCGGTGTGAATTCTTCTATGAATCTCTGTTTGTGGAGGGGTGGAGACAGTGTGACAAAATATGCAGTATTTTTCACCCGCTGTCTTCTATGTATACGTATTTCTTTTTCTAACTATAGAATGAACGAATATTACAATTGAGAAAGCCGCCTGGGGCATCTTTTTCTTTGCAATGATTTTCGCTACTTCCCAATTAGGATAACAGTTGTATGACTGCATGGGGATCACAGATCATATGCCCATTTCAAACTTTTCCATTTTTTAGGTGTGTTCGTAATTATGTAAATACGTAGCACCTATTGTTGTCGTTCAGTCCGTCCGTCCGACGGACGGACGTCCGTCTGTCTGTCTGTCCGCACATAACAACGCAAAAAGTACCCAACCGAATCGTTTGAAATTTAAAATATATAATTATTACATAATTTTGTCGAGTCATTTCAAATTTTATGAAAATCGGATGGATAGATCAATCACAGGCACAATGAAAAGTATTCCGTTACATTACGATCAATGGGGAAAAAAGTTTAAAATGCATTTTAATCGTTTGAAATTTAAAACGTATATTTATTACATAAATTTGTCGAATTATTTCAAATGTTATGAAAATCGGATGCATAGATGAATTACAGGGACAATCAAAAGTATTCTTTTACATTACGATCAATGGGGAAAAAAAGTTTCAAATACATTTTAATCGTTTGACATTTAAAACGTATAATTATTACATAATTTTGTCGTGTCATTTCAAATGTTATGAAAATCGGATACATAGATAAATTACAGGGACAATCAAAAGTATCCCGTTACATTACGATCAATGGGAAAAAAAGTTTCAAATGCATTTTAATGGTGTTACATTCATTTGAACATAATAGAATTGACATGAATCTATGAAGTATGTACTAAAATATACATTCTGTACAATCTGAGATGCAAAGAATATTTATTATTAAATTACAGGGCCACACAAATGTATTCCTCTAAATAATGTTATTCGGGGAAACAATGTTTGGGGTGTGTTTTAATTATGTTAAACTACTTCACATTTTATGAATAAGATATACGTTAATGAAGTATAATAAAAATTACTCCCTACATATTTACAGAAACACAAAGATTTCGACCATTATACTGTACCCAAAGTACGCTCTACTATACCAGCAAGATCTGAATATTTTAAAACTTCGTTATAGTACGAACGCACCTCATTTGCTACGCTTCACGTGCAATTTCTAACTTGTTTTCTTTTCAATGGATAACGTCAGCTGAATACCACTCCTGACCCCTAAAATTCTCGCGATCGCTATGCTTAGTGCCCATGGGGAAGGGGTTATTTTATTTTCTAATATCTTGTTACAATTCTACATTTTTATTTCTTTTTCTTTTTCTTCCCCCCCCCCCCTTGCATTGAATAGTGAAGTTCATCTCTTCACGGCAATTTTACTATTAAGTTACTATGTTACTATTAAAACTTTGACTAAGATTTCGTTTTCCATTTCATAAATAGTTACTGTTTATCAGGGCCGAAATTAAGGGGGAAGCAAAGGGGGCATGTGCCCCGGACGCCAAAGCGAAGGGGTGTCAAATAAAGATTTTGGTATGTCGATATTTCTCACGTTTATATGTAACACGGTATTATTAAAATCATCCTGCCTGGATTATCCCGAAGGCATAAGGATCCTGTATATTATTATCTTCGAATGAAATTTTCAGATTAAAAATGGATTGAGTGACGACGAAAATTACTTTGTCTTGATTGGATTTGGTTTAAGTTCGATGGAAATGTTTTTGTGGGGTTCCGTTTAGATTGCTGATGGACTTCAACTCAATGTTTAATTCATGGGGTGGCTCGAAGGGAATTCTCTCCCCCCCCCCCGCCCGGGTTATGAAATGCTCCCTCCGTAAATATTGAGATTTTTCGTTTTCAATGGTCAAAATGTACAATCCCCCCCCCCCCCGGAGTCGCTTAATTCCCCCCTCCCCGAAGAAAAGTGTCTGAATTCAACAATGCTTTAACCAGGGCCGTAGCTAGAAGTGAATGATAGGGGGGGGGGGGCTCAAGAGAATGTAGGGGGGGCTCAAAAGAATGTATGGGGGGGGGCTCATAATTTTTTTCTCTCTCTCTAACGTAGAAAGATAAATTAGTGTATATTCACATTGTAGGTACTATGTTTCTCATTAAACTGTTGTAATAACTTCATTTTATGCTAAGAAAAGTATAGGATGATGAAAATATTGAGTGTATAATTGGTGCAAAATTAAACATCATGTTAGCTTCATATGTATAAATAGGATGAGGGAGCGTTGAAACACTTATTTTAGGTACAATTTAGTAACACTGTAAAACTGTGAAAGGGTCTCAAAACTAAATTAGATTTTTGAACAGAATTTCATTTGAATATTTGGAACATTTAGTGACCTTGGAATTTTTCCAGGGGGGGGGGCTCAAAATATTTTAGGGGGGGCTGAGCCGCCCATAGCACCCCCTTAGCTACGGCCCTGGCTTTAACTGGAATCTTCAAGTTTGGGTCGGGTACAACACGATGTTTGGGCGAATAGTTGATCATTTTAATTACTAGATATTTATCCAGTAATTAAAATTATTGAAATAATAGCATATTTCAATTATCCTAAAGCTGTCGACGCTCTTTGCAATACGTTATCCGACTGCAAAGAAAGTAGAATGAATGGTACTCCCTCTCTAAGATCTTTGCCGGCTGAAATGAAAAAGAAGGGTAATTCTTCAACCAGGCTGCCCGCTCTTTGCAAACTGCCAAGGATCTTATCAAAGAGAGCCTCAATTAGTTTCGATTAGTTTACAATGCTGTCATTCCGTTTCCGTTTAGAAATAGCACAAACGATGCGAGGGAAAAAAAACTCCGCCTTTAAAGTGGGGTTGCCATAAACTATTTGAATTAGGTTGCTGGAAAATCTCGCCAACCGAGTCATTTTAAGATTACGGCAATTTTTAAAAAAATGTAACTGTTTCTGATAAATTTGAGTACTCCTTAATAAAAATATTTAAATTTGCTCCAAAATAGACATTTTTGATACAATTCAGAAAATGTTTTCGTCTATTTATAAATGAAAAAACTGATGTAACTTTTTTAAACTTTCACGTACTAATGTTATTTCAGTATTCGAATAATAGATGACAGCACCAAATGAATAATTGGAAAAAAAAATAAGTGTTTCATGCGACTAAGAAAATGGCGGCTAAAATCCATCTTTTGAAGATACTATATAATTATTAAACATTATTAAACATTTACGCAATAAATAACAATATAAAACTTAATATGAAACAATTTTGGGTTTAAATTGTGCTAAATGTTTGTTGTTTTGTATATATATCAATCTATTATTTCTATATTTTGTTCCAAAATTTCATGGAGAAAAAAGATGGAGTATCCGTTCCCCTTAAACATAAAATAAAGTAAATGTATAAACAGAAACTCAAAAGTTTTCCATAAATTTGAAACAACCTCTATTTTTTGTTACAGTGGAAGTTGATATTTTCTTTAAATGAATATAGAATTTTATCTGGATACTGTGGCCACTTGTAGAATTTACCACTCTTTATTATGACAGATCTAGATTATTATGACAGATTACTATCATGATTGGTGCTTGTAATAATTTTACCAGGATAATTAATGCCATCATTTTTTACAACTACCCATTCACCCATCTTAAAAGAAGTTGCAGTTTCTAAAGAGATGTTTAATATAATTGCTCCTGGAGGATTCATAGCACCATTTTCTCCCTTATCTTTTTCATTCTTCTTGCACTAGTAGACTTAGATCTTTCCATTTCTGCTAAATAAATAACAAACTTTATCAATTATAAATGCTTTTGTCTAAATTTACTTAATTTCATAGAAACATTGAACTTTAAAATTCTATTTTAACTTAGAAAAACAGAATATAAATAAGCAGTTTTATTATTTATTTTCTGCAAAATAATAACAAGTTCTTAAACACATGACTCTTCTTATTATATAGAAAAAAAACCCTATAAATTAAGTAGATCAATTCATACTAGAAAACAATATGTTCTTGTAATAAAAATAGCCATCAAAGTGTTCAAATTTTATTAAAATAAATTTATAAAAAAATAGAAATAAAAAATATTAGCATCACATTAAAAAAAAGAAAAAAATGAAACTATCATAAAAAATGTTTAAAAAAAATCTTAATTTCATTTAAGTTACATAGAATATGTTCTTAGGACAAAATAATCATTAAACTGTTAAACCTATGCTATAATAAATCTCTATTTAGCATTCAGAAAACAAAAATAATCGTCTTGCTCATAAGGTGTCACGTGCAGGCCAATTTTGTTTTTATATTTTTCTCCAAATAAAGATTTGGCCCAAATTTTTAACTAGCATAGGATAAGTGTACTACACTAAACTGCTTTAGAAATGCCAATTAAACAAAATAAATGAGTTCCGTTTTTCTCCTAATTTAAAAAATTCATCTTTTGGGTCACGTGTGGGACACAGAAACAAAGCTTTTTGCGTGTGCTGTAATAATTATTTGAAATTATCCTAGATTTTTAAGTTTAGTGAAATAAAAAGAATGAATATTAGACTTACCTAAAATGTTGATTTCAAAAGTTTCATTGGATTTTCTTTCTTAAAAAAAACTCACTCAAAATGCATAATAAAACTCAACATACTTGCTTGCACATGATCTTTAAACTGTTATGTTGCCAATCCACAAAAGACAAACTTTAAATTCTTACTCAAAACATAAAATTTGACATGTTACCATTCAGAAAATACCAAACATATTTATTTACACAAACTTTTTAAAATGACTATCAATTTACCTTTTTTCATGGAATGGCCCCAATTTTGCTTCAAACTTTGAATGTATGGTTATTGTGATAAGGCGCTTCCCTAATTAATTGGGGAGTTCAATAGATAAGAATAGGGGGAAAAGGAACGGAAGACTAGTCCCCCCCCCCACCACTCTTAATTTCAATAAATGGGTTTTTCATGCAGATTTATCAAATTTCAGATAGAGGATGAATCTGATAAAGCGCCTCCATGATTAGCTGTAGATGTTCATTGTTTAACTCTATCACTATGTCCTGGGATCCTTGCGGACCCCAAGCACCTTATCTCAACAGGGCATGTTTCGATAGGTCATAGTGATAGGGTTAAGTATAAAACCCTCCATAATTTAAGTAAATGGATTTTTCACGCAGAATTTACAGATTTTCTTCAAATTTTGGATATAGGGTCATTCTGATAAGATACCTCCGTAATTAGTTTCGGGGGTTCATTGATTGAGTATAAAGGGAAGAACAAAGGGGTTCCTCTTAATTTAGGCAAATGCGTTTTTCATGCAGAATTAACCGATTAGCTTCAAACTTTGGATATGAGTTCATTTTAATAAGGCAATATATTGATAATTTTGGAGGTTCTTTGGTTAAGTATAAAGGAGAACAGATGATTCACCCCCTTCCTTAAATTACATAAATGTGTTTTTATGTTTTAATTATCCGATTTGCTTCAAATTTTGAATATAAGTTCTTTCTGATAAGGCAAATCCTTGAATAATTTTGGAAGTTTAACGATTAAGCATAAAGGAAGAAATGGGGGATTACCCCTCAAATTAGGTAAATGAGTTTTATGCAGAATTATCCGATTTGCTTTGAATTTCTGATATTTTTTCATTTTGATAAGGCGTATCTCTGATTAGTTTTGGGGGTTCAATGACAAAATTTAAAGGTGGGAATGGGGGTAGTTAATCCCCTCACATTGTTTATTGAGGGGCATTATTTTTTCAAAAAATTAAGGCTGTATTATACAATTAGAGGTCTGCACGAGCCGAAATTTCCAGGCCCGGACCCGGATCAGCCCGTTGTAAAACTCAAAAGTTCGTCTCGGCCAAATCAGTGAATCAGTTCAATCACACAAATCAGTGAAAATAGGCCCATCACAATTTCTACTATTTATAAAACATTCAGATTTTTATCGTATAATTAAGATTCCTTTAAAGATTCTTAAATCCTCTTCTCTTCCTTCAAGAACTTTTAGACTTTTAACAATCAAATAAAGAAGCATTAAAAATTAATTAGGTTTACAATAAAAGAAAATTAAAAGCATTGTAACTTTTGAAGCTGTATAATAAAATAAGTAGATTTATGAAAATATTTCTACATAGTTTTATTAAAGATTCCAAATCCAAATTCATTCTCAAACCCAAAGGAGTTAGTTTCTGATACAATTGTGAATTCATTTCTTTTTCTTTTTTTTTTTTTTTCGGAAACGAGTCAGGTGTTTTTATTTATAAACTATGTAACAAATGGTGACATCTATTTTTTGATACAAGCAATTTAAGAAAATACTGTCAAAGCGTTTTGAATAATTTCCGCAAGCCACCGCATGGGAAGGGAGAAATATCTGCAACCATTTGACAAGAATCTCTTATATCTCAACAACTTGATATTCTATTTACAAAAAATGAAAAACGCTATTAGATTCCAAATCCCTTAATAGTCAGGGTTGTCAATTTTATACTTTTTTAGTTAAAAAGTAGTCAGAAAATGTGTCAAACTTTCGCGTTGTTGAGAAGTGAATTTAAGAACCACCAAGTAGTATATACAAAGATTGCATTCACATAAGTTCATTATCGCTATTAATAATTTTACAAATCATTATGTCTGTCCTACACATCATGAGAACAATTAAGTCTAGTTCCCGCCGTTCGTCTCGATGTAGAAAAACAATGCAAGCTTGATCTCGGCCTAGTACAAATCTAAAAATATTATGCCCGTGTTGCACAAAATGTAGCTGTCCGATGCCGATCTCTACACTGTACAATAGGGTGGAGCGAAAAAAATTATTTTTTTTAAATCAAAAACGGGTAGGTGCCAAAAGTTGCCTTTATACTAGTACATGAACTGCGTGAAATTTTACCGCTGAAAAAAAAATGGCTTGAGTCTGCGCTTTTGCTCCAAAAATCGAAATTTTGGGTAAAATTTGTCATTTTTTGACATTTTTTCAAAAAAATTAAAAAATTCCTACAGAGCTGGTTATTATTTAAAAGTGTTACTTAAACCTTTATATTTATCTGCTTAACATATTTAAACTATAAAACAATATCTGTAGTCTGTACAATTGGAGCAAATCTGACAACTTTTGGTAAAAACCAGCATTACTTCTCTATTGGAGCATACAACGAAATGTTGTTTTGAATGAATTTCTTACTTATCTGCTTTCAAAACTATTCTGTATAAAACTCGTAGATGTGGCAACGTTTCATATCCCACCCGTCTCAGCCTCCCAGCAATCTAGGCCCAGTGTTTTATTTTTGTATTGAATTGTTATTTTTTTCCCAAAGAAGGGCATAAGTTTTTATGTATCAAAGTAGATTACCTCTTCTTTGTTTTCACTGACATTGGATGCTACTGGTGTGACCTGCTGCACGTATATTTTTATACCTTGTATAACAGAAGAGGAAGCTGAGTAATGTATTAGGTATGTTCTTAATTGGACCTATTCAGCCATCTATTATCTTCATTAAATTTTCATACAATTAATACATTATGACTGGGAGTTCTGTTACCACATTTTTTCAATCAATTACATTATATATATAATGATATGCCTAAAAATTGATTGTTTGAATTCAATTTCTAGTATGTCATCATTTACTGTACCTATTACATTGAATATATTTTGAGAAGCTAGCTGTTTAATATTATGACGATCGTCACAGAGGATTGCAAACAAAATTTGCGTGTAAAGCAACAATATTTCGAAAGAAGTTTTAGTATTTGTTTTATGTCGTTTCCTGTGTTATTTCGTAGTCGAGTAATTTCTAATATGTTTTTAGACCTATTCTTTAGATGTGTATTACATTTGGTATAAAATATCCTGCGGTATAAACTTTGATTATATATTTTGTGAGTGAATGTATGGACTCTGATCTGCCAATCTGTGCTTATATAAAGCGGAAAATTTTATTCGCTTTATGGGCTGTTTTTTTTGTGCGAGACGTTTTCTAAATTCCTATTCCCCATTTCTTCTGAGAAATAGCTTTCCTTATGAATTAGCTTTGCAATCTCCGACAGAAATTTCTAGTCTGTTCTCAGTATTTTTTACTTAATTTGAGAAAAAAAATTCAAAATTATTATCTATTTTATAAAAAAAAATGCAATAGGAAGTGCAATACAAGTAGACAAAGATTTTGTAGTACGTAGATAAAGTACATAGACAAAGATTTTCTTATTGATCCAGTGAATCCATGTAGATTATAACGTTTTACATCGACTTCTCTAATAATTGACGCAGAGGAAATTCACTGGAGTTGAAGTAGCATATGATCCATTATTATACACAATTCTAAGTTTACCCAATACAAAATGGTTCACAGCGATAAATATAATTCTCCTAAATTTAAATGAGTACTTATAGTCGATTAGAGTCTACATGAAAAAGTACTATGCATTATAAGTTTATGCCGAGGACAGTTTATCATCAAACATTGTTCACTTATAAAATGGGGATCTAAAAGTTAATGGGAAATTACCTGGCTATGAAAACACTTAGAAAACGGCATAAAACTAATACAAAAAAAAGTTATTTACAACAACGGTTGCTCATGCACGTGCAGGACAAATTCCCATTGCAATTCTCTCTGACGATCACCAGAAATCACATTAAACAGCTAGCTTCTCAACATATAAAAAATGCAAAAGCAGAATAAATGATAGTATACTTATAGATGAAATACCTGAAATCATCTTTGAAGCAGGTCATTACGTAAAAAAATATAATTGACTGAAAAAATGTTGTGGTAACAGAACTTCCAATCACTTTCATCAACTGGATGTAAGTTTGATAAAGATAATAGATGGCCAAATAGATCCCCTTAATAATATTCCTGTACATTACTCTGCTTGCCATTTTTTTGTATAAGCTGTAAAAATATACATTAAAATAGTCACAGCAGCATGTGGATACAAAGAACAGACAAACTAGGTGGATGCATCGAAAACATGCCAAATTGTGATAAAGAAAATCAGAAATCAATATATAAATAAAACACTGTACTAAGATGATCGAATAGTTGGGATGGATGGTATATGAAATATAGCCACCTCCACGATGTATGTCCAAGGTAGTTTTGAAAAGAAGAGCTGTATTAAAAACAACAATTCATTGTATGTCCCAATAGAGTGGTAATGTCATTTTCTTACCAAAAGTTGTCTGTTTTGCTCCAGCTATACGGAATAAAGATATTATTTTATAGTTTAAATATGTTAAGCAGATAAATATAAAGGTTTAAGTAACACTTTTAAATAATAACCAGCTCTGTAGGAATTTTTTAATTTTTTTGAAAAAATGTCAAAAAATGACAAATTTTACCCAAAATTTCGATTTTTGGAGCAAAAGCATAGACTCAAGCCACTCTTTTTCAGCGGTAAAATTTCACACAGTTGATGTACTAGTATAAAGGCAACTTTTGGCACCTACCCGTTTTTGATTTTTAAAAAATAATTTTTTTCACTCCACCCTACTGGACAAGTAACATTTTTGTATTGATGTTGTGAAAATAGCATCGGCTCGTGACCCACATTTATACTTATTCTCGTTAAAACCATATTTTTTGAAAAAAGTTCATATTTTATTGCTTCTATTGAAACCTATATAACGCGTCGGTAGGCCCATTAAATTTTTTCATTGGCCCGGTCCGGCCCCTGTGTCCTGTTCAATTTTTTTTTTTTTTTTTGGTCGGCCCGGACCGTGTATTTTGCTTGTCGGCGTGGCATGGCTCGTATTCTAATTCTGCGGAACCCACCCTTTAGGAAATTTGGAACCATTCCACCGACTTGGCCCGCAGGCCTCTATATACAATTAGTGTAAATAGTCTGTAAAATCAATGTCGCCAGTTTAACTGCGGCATATTCATTTTATTACTGATCCCATCTACCACTCCATCGCCAACCTTGTCAAAGTAGTTTTGAAATCCCTCCAGTATAATACATATTAATCGATGAGGAGTAAGATACTGTTAGAAATCTGCATGCATCGGAATTTCGAAACCCAGGCTCCGGCCTTCCCGAAAGAAACTTATTTCGACTCGGTCCGGTGTCAAAATTAAAAGTTCAGCCCGAGCCTGGCCCGTCCTCTTCTTATTTTCTCAGTTCACGGCCTGTACAAAAATCAGTGAAAACAGGGCGGGCGAGGCCCAATCTGACCAGACTCAATTTCGACAAAAAATTCAGACTTTACTAAGCATACAGTTAAGATTCCTTTAAATTAATATTGTTGTATATATATATATACACATTATTCAAGATTTTATGATGTGGATTAGTTTTCTTGGCTTTTCTTTTTTCTCTGTCCTTGATTTTAGCAAAGAAAATCTTTCAAAAGATAAATTATGCCATCAAAAAGGAATGTATTCTATAGTAATTCTCGAAAACTTCAAAAAGATGTATATACATATATATGTATATATATATATATATATATATTAACACTATCTCTGACCATTAAATTATTGTAAGTCAGAAACTGTTAAAGAAAAAAGAGCACAATCTTAGAACATGTATTTTTTGACTAATTTACAATAGTTGTGTTTCGGAAAATTAAAAAAATATTTATTTTGAAAATATGATTTTCTCAAATAAGTTACATCATTTTAAAATTTATATTTTAAAAATTAATATTAAAAAAATCCAATAAACTATATTTTTTTTCTTTAAATAGATGAAAAAGTTTTGAAATTCAACAAATATTGTTTCGAGTTCAATTTTAAAGTACCCCACTTAAAAAAAATAAAAATAATGATCATCATTTACATTTTTATAAAAATTTTATGTGGAAGCATTGCATTGATTTGACTTCAATCAACGTTTTCTGAACAATGTAAGGTGCCTGATATTTAATAACTTGAGATATCCATAATTTTATTTAAATATTTAAATCAAATTTTAAATATTTTAATGTAATTTTTAGATGTCAGTTGGTATTTAAACCATACCAGGAAAGATAAAAATGTTTGTCATCACATGGCTGGAATCGCATGTAACTCGATGAATTATTCATCAAAAATTAGAAAATATGTTGCAATTCCATCCAAATCATTTCAATAGTCAGATCTTCCAAATTTGAGCCATAACTTTTAAAAATGAATCCTAAAAAGTGTTAGAAAGTTTCACATTATTAAGCAGGGGACTTGAGAACAATCTTAAGGGGCGACATTTTTTATGACAATTTTATGTTTGCAGGAAAAAAAGTAAATGCCACATTTGGAAAAAAAAATAAACTTTCAAACTTATAAACGTCGTGGTGTTCCTTACATAAAATTTGGTTCTATTTGTGAAAGATTTTTTTGTATTGTAGTGTCATATTTAACAAAATTGTTAAATATAGCCTTTTTTTTTAAATTTTTGCTTTTAAATAATGTGCATATACATATTTTTAAATATAAATAAATTAATTAATTATTCTATATAATTACTAATTGAGACGCTTTATCCTTAAGAGATTTTCTCAGTTTTGTAGATATTTTGCACATATTGAGTTAGAAATTATTTGAGCCCCCCTCCACACCCCCCCCCCCCCCCATAATTTTTAAATTGCTATGCTACTGATGCACCACTGTGTAGCAAATTGTCATTAGATTCTAATTTGGTTACCACATTCTAGGCAAAAGCTAATCACCAAGCATCTTGTGGAGCAGATCATTGTAACCAATTTTGTTAACTTCTCACATACGAATAATCGAATTCTTACAGGAAGCTATCATGATATTCTATTATAGAAAATGTCTAACATTGGTATAGTTTGGACAAAAGAGTCTGTCAAATAAATGTCTGGGCGTCGAATGATGTCACTCTCACATAGATACAGCAAAGTATAGGTTATGAGTTTCAGATTCCTCATCCAATCATCACTGCTCATTTCTAATGCCATTACTACCTTTATAGGAATTAGATTATTGCTGTTTATCTATTGAAGAATAGCACGATTTTTGCAATCTTTCTTTTTGCATTTTCTGACTGAAGGGAATGTACTTTCGACTACACTAGAAAAGTATTTTACTATGCATTGATATATGGAGTCATTTTGCGGTGTACTTATATATGGAAGCACTTTGTCATGCTCTAATGTGTAAGGACACTTTACTTGATGGAATGTCAGCTTCTTGATATCCACTTCCGATTTCCATAGAAATCAATGTGGACATTAAGGTTTCATGAATTCAGTAAATTTTCAAAGTGCCAGATCTTGCATGAACAAGTTATCACATCCAAAAAACCTAAAGATTGACAAAGATGCGAACCGACTTGTTAGTGGTTTTTAAAAAGTTGACAAACAATGACCAGTAAACTGAATACATCAGACCCCATCAAAGTGACTCCATTAGTCAATGCACTGCAAAGAGCCATCATATATCAGTATACATGCTAATTTCTTACGGTATAAATAACTAAAAAATAGGAAATAAAATAAACTTTTTCAAAAAAAAAAAAAAAAAAAAAAAAGACGACTTTAAAGAACACGCTAAAAAGAATTAAAATGATTCTTTAAAATTCCTTAATGACAAATCATTATGCAATAACCACACATCGGATATCAAGTACTAGCATAAAAATGGTTATATTTGATACATAGAATTTAAGGCGCAACACTAGGCACAGAAAAAGACCCGGATGATAATGTAAAGTCTATGGGGGCGTTCTTTTCAAATATTTTGGTTATATTTGATACATAGAATTTAAGGTGCAACATTAGGCACAGAAAAAGACCCGGATGATAATGTAAAGTCTATAGGGGCATTCTTTTCAAATATTTCAGTTATATTTGATACATAGAATTTAAGGTGCAACACTAGGCACAGAAAAAGACCCAGATGATAATGTAAAGTCTATGGGGGCGTTCTTTTCAAATATTTCTCCTAAATTTTAATATTTTTACATGATTTTTTTGCACAAGATAGCTGAGGACAATTCACAACCGGTCTAGTTTTTAATTTTTCAGTTTTGGTTTCAGATTAAAAAAAAAAAAATACTTTAACTTTCAAAATAGGTTTAAACCGGTTCTGAAATTAAAACTATCATAATATAAAAGATATATAAGCAAAATCGAAAAAGTAAAAACTAGGCCATTGTGGATTGTACTCAACTATCTTGTATAAAATAATCATGTAAAAATATTAAAATTTGAGCGAGATATTTAAAAAAAATGCTCCCATAGACTTTATTATTACCAGATTCTTTTTATATGCCTAGTGTGGGGCCTTAATATCTGCCAAACATGTGTTTACGAGAGAATATTTTTTACAAGAGATTAATTTACATATAAAGATGAAAGTAATGAATTACTTTTTTGAAGTTGGTGCCAATGGTGGTCATAATTATAGTAAGAATTGTGTATGTATTATGTCTAATACAAAAAAAAAAAAGCATGGTGATAATCATTATCAATTGTGATTGTTTGACTTAAAAAAGTAAATCATTACTTTTTATACATACAATATGATAAATTAAACCAAAACATTGTAAATTAATCTCTTGCAAAAAAATATTCTTTCGAAAATGCATGATTGATGGATATCAAATTCTATATATTAAATTTAACTGTTTCTATGCTGGTACATGATACCTGATGCATGGTTATTGGATAATGATTCGTCATTAAGGAATTTTAAAGAATCATTTAACTTTTTCTAGCATGTTCTTTAACAGTTTCACCGTCCTAGGGTTTTCATGTATTTTTATAAGAATGCTTATAAATTGCAAGATATTTATATTAATTAATCACAGTTTGATGCTATAATATCTTTAATATCACTTCTTTCTATGTATGATTCAAAATAACATTCTGTTTAAAATATTTTTGTCTGCAGCCATTTAAACATGATTTCTAGAAACGGAAAAAGCCGGGACAAACGGTTAAAGGGTTAAAGTCGCTTACATGTATATACATATATATATATTCTTTTGAAAAAGTTTATTTTATTTAGTACTTTTAATAAAACGAAATTTACTCTTGAATAAAATCTAGGAGTCTTACTATATCTTGAAAATAATCGTTGCTATATCTATTATATATATAAATGTAAAAACTGCTGATATATCCTTACTAACTAAATTTGACATTTTGGCTGGGTAAGCGAACTAAGAGGAGTACCCCTCCCCACACACACACTTTTGAAACTACAGTCGAGTCTCTATATAACGAAATCCACCGTTCCAGTAAAAAATTCGTTATGATGTATAGAGAATGATGTTAAAAATCATATTTAATGTGTAAATTTTGAACAAATATTATTTTTGATCTTTTTTATTAAGAATTTGAAATGTTTAAAAGTAGATATTAACCTAACATTTTATTTCTCAATTATTTAAGCAGTTTCAAAAATGAGATCAGACATTTATTTGAAAGCTTAATGAAAATCAAATAAGGAAGACTTACATTAATTTCAGAGGAAGAAATCTGTAATTTTTTGTTGTTTCAATTTTACAATTGTTACACTCTCAAAAAAGGGGCTCAAATTTTAACAAGGAATGAAAAATTGTAGTTAACATTTTCCTCCATTTGAAAGCCTTTCTTATGTGCCTCTCATTGATTCCTCTCTTATATGTGTAACAATCTAATTGACTCTGTTTTGAGAAGGATGTTGAAAGGTGTGTGGGAGATGGGATGAACTCACTGGATTTAAAGAACAAGGAGAGAAGTAATAGTTATAAAAAAACTCAGCACTGAACGATAAATTAAAAATAAGTGAAGGAAAATTGATTCCATATGATTTCAAAGCTTTTTTAAAACTGAATAAATTAAGACCAATTTATGAAAAAATTTGTTATATAGAGGTAGATATTTCGCTATATAGAGACTGTTTTTAATGTAATCATGCAAAAAGGGGACCGTTCCTACTAAAAATTCGTTATATAGAGAAATTTGATGTATGGAGTTTTGTTATAGAGAGACTCGACTGTATATTTTTTGTCTGATTATAGGCTACAGATCACCTCCTCGAAAAAGAATTCTCTCTGTATTATTTATATGACCCTCAACTACCCAGGCATATTTATAAGTGGCCCTTCTCTTGAAAAGGTTGTGCAGTGCACCCCTATTATAGAAGGTAACGGATCTATTATGCAACCAAACCTGCTAAGATGAAATTGCATGAGACTGGAAAAATTGTTATATGCATGTGTTTATGTTTAAAATAAAAGAAAACTTGGAATTATATTTGTAAAGATTTAACAATCAGCGGTTCTTACTGAGAAGAGTTTCAATCTATGCATTATTTTAAATCACAGATTTTCAACTGATAAAAAGAAATGTAAGCCAAATTAATAATACACTTTTAAACATCACAAATAGTTTTACTTAATAAAACATATATAAAGAGAGCCTGTGTATAACGGGGACTTGGGTGAAAATGCTATTTCAAAGTCTCTGTGAAATATCACACTTTCCAAGATAAAAACCTGCCTGTAACAAAAATAATTTCTGATTTCTTTTGAATTTTATCCTTGTAGGTTTCATTACATTTTGTGAAACTTTTGCAATTAAACTTGACATTTTCTATGAATTTCGGTGGGGGCTGGAACCTCATCAGTCCACCTACTGAACAGGACACTGAATTAAATTATTAGATATTATTACCAGGGATCTGTTTAGGATGATTTTAGGTCCTTTAAAGGACCCTTCACTATTTTTTTTTCATCTTATAACAGTACCTTTAAATTTTTTCAATGTTAAAGCAGTCCCTTCACAATTTCTTTCACATTAAAACAAGACCATTCATGGTGTCATGAAAGTATTCAAAATCTAGTTTTTGATGAATTTACACATTTTAGGGGGTCAGAGAACCCAATGTGTTTGTTATTGTTTTTACAAAATGTCTGTGACAATTTTTGCGGGCACTCAAGAAGTAATGCACAGAATTTCACAAAATTTTATATTCTGTTAGACCTTGATATAAACTAGATCTGATTAGTTTTTGGCGCATATTGCTCAACAGGTGGGGCTGCCATGGTACATTATTCATGATTATACATGATTCATGATGAATAGCTTTATCTCAAGAACTAATGCACAGAATTTCACAAAATTTCAGTTAGTCTTTGATATAGATTAGTGTTGCTTAGTTTTTAGTGTAAATCGCCCCTACAGATGGTGCTGCTATGCTGCATTTTTCACAATTTAACAACAGCTGTATCTCAAGAACTAATGCATAGATTTTCATCAAACTTCAGATTTAGTTATTACCTGATAAAAAATTGATCCTGATTAGTTTTTGGTATGCATCACCTTACATGTGGCACTGTTATGCAGATTTATTTTTAATGATTTTGCCATAGCTATATCTAAAAAGTAAAGCATGGATTTTCATTAAACTTCAGATTCAGTTGTAAGTTGACATAAGTTGTTGCTTACTAGATTCTGGTTTAAACCATCTAACCAGTGGCATTGCTATGTTATATTTTTTAGTAAGTATTAGCATGCATGAGATAGAAGAACGTTTTGGATTGCCACATCTGACTAGTTTCATCTTAGAATAGGATTCTGCACACCTAAGAGGGCGCTATGGGCAGCTCTGCCCCCCTAAAATATTTTGAGGCCCCCCCCCTGGAAAAAATTCCAAAATCACTAAATTTTCCAAAAATTCAAATGAAATTCTGTTCAAAAATCTAGTTATGAGACCCTTTTACAGTTTTGCAGAGTTACTAAATTGTATCTAAAATAAGTGTTTGAACACTCCCTCATCCTATTTATTCATATGAAGCAAGCATGTTTAATTTTGCACCAGTTATACACTCAAAATTTTCAACATTTTAGAATTTTCAACACCTTAGCATAAAATGAAGTTATTACAACAGTTTAATGAGAAACATAGTACCTACAATGTGAATATGAACTAATTAATCTTTCTGCATCAGAGAGAGAGAGAAAAAAAAATTATGACCCCTCCCCCACACACACACACTATCATTCACTTCTAGCTATGGCCCTGATTCTGCATAATCTGATGATTGGTGTATGTTGTGTCTATTGACATTCTTTGTGAACAGGCCAGTTATGAATGTCAATCTTCTTAGTTATGTTACAATACCTAATCTTATGTTACAACTTCTAAGCTCTATACAAGAGAATCATCCAAAATTACTTCATTTTATTTCCACGTGCCACAGTACTAGAGCTTGGATTATGTACTTCTCTTGGTATCTTTTCTTTCTGTGCTTTATTTCTATGATGGCTAGTGCAAATACTCACATTTATAAACAAACTAAGAATGTAATTTACAATGAGTATAATTGCTTTAAAGAACTTATTGCTAATAAAACAGAAGCAACAATTAAAGATCTCTTTGTGAAAATATGGAGAGCAACCTCAGATGCATGCAGTGTTTCCCTACAGAAAGTACAAAGTATTTGTGCTGAGACTAAATTATTTATAGGGGGATGTTAATGGGAGTCTGAGTTGCTAAGCTTCCTTTTGTATCACCCAAGATGAATGTTCCGTGCTTGAAACCTGTTACGGGAATTGATGATTTCACTAAGAATATTGTGTGTCACAGTGTGCAAAAATTTTATGATCATGGAGATTATCAGATGTGTGACTTAAAAGAAATTCTAGCACAAAAAGTCTGATTTTCTAGCAGCATTACATCATACTGGAAAATTTTGAAAAATCTCTGATGATTGAAAGAAACTATATTTTGGCTGTGCGGATTAATTTCCTCAGAAAAATTCACAATATTTGCTAAGAATCTTCTCCATGCCCTGCTATTTACCTAGATGAAACGTGGGTCATTCAAAATCATAGCAAAAAATACATTTGGCAAGATTCTAT
The DNA here is from genome assembly GCA_964019185.1 of Maratus speculifer. Classification (NCBI taxonomy): domain Eukaryota; kingdom Metazoa; phylum Arthropoda; class Arachnida; order Araneae; family Salticidae; genus Maratus; species Maratus speculifer. Next base: position 236,494,730 of record OZ025293.1, on the reverse strand, counting down.
GAGACGAGGCAGTCTGAAAGTACCTACTGGGAAAGAATCACAATTTATAATCTGTCATGCTGGACCTGCCTAACTTTGTTTCATTGAAGGGGTACAACTTGTGTTCTAATTGAAATGTAGCAGTGATTACCATCAAGAAATGAACAGCGACATTTTTAAAAAATAGTTTCGAGATTTATCGAAAATTTGAGTGTTATAGTGATAGATAACGCAAGCTATCACTCATGTTGCCAAGAGAAAATTCCATCAACAAAAACTAAAAAGGCTGGCTACAAAAATCATGATTTAAGAAATACAATTCCTGAACCTGCTGAATGTTGTTAGGTAATGCAAAGAAAAATATACAGGATATGAATTAGATTTCATAACCAATGAAATGGGACATGAAGTGTATAGTCCTATCACTGCCAGTATAATCTGATAGAATGGATTTAGTGGAGGTAAAACATGAAGTAGCATCATGAAACAATGCATTTTAAATAAATGACATCAGAAGTCTTTCTAAAACTCTCAAATGAGTGATTGTTGAGGAGTGAAAAAAATGCATAAAATATCCTGGGACATTGCAAGATTTTGTTAAAGAAGTTATAAGGGATGAAAAAATCCACCCAATCATAATTAATTTGCATGATGATAGTGATTGCACAAGTGAAAGTGAGCATTATTTTCCCATTTTCAGGACTTAAAAAAAATCACAAAAAAACAGTTCTTTTCGAAACTAAGTCCTTTTGGGGAAAGGACTAAGCTCAATCAAGGGTTAAAGGAAAAAAAAAAAAGAGAGAGAGAAGAAAAATCACAAAACAATTATTACACTCCAGGTATTCCATTTCTCTACATCCCATTCCCCCCCCCCCCCCTGCTCATAACCGGCTTAGAATTTTATGATATTTTTTGACATCTGAATGGGCTCCAGCAATAGCCGAGACATTCTTCTACCTAAGCTGATAGATGAGAGGTGCTGGGTTTGATCCAAAAAATACCCATTGGCCAAACAGTACAGAGTATTCAGTAGTTCTCTTTGAACATTTTGTAAATGTGAGTTAGGTTCCCTTAGAAAGACCCTCTTCTTCCCCCCCCCACACACACGGAAAGCACACCCCACTAGGGCATATATTCCACATGTAGATAATCTGCATCATAAATATTAAGACCGGCAACTGAATCACAAATTTAGTAAGGTTTTTCCAACAACCGATTAACAAAATTTTGCATTATATTTCTTTTACCGATTAGCCAATTCTCCATTTACGACAAAAATGAAGATTACTACTTGAAAAAAGATAAATTTTTTATTTTGCATTAATCAAAAAACAAAATATAGGATTCAGAACCAAGTATCATGAATATTTTATATTTTATACAATAAAATTTTAAATACAAAATAATTATTTTATTAAAAATTTAAACGTAAATATACAAACATGTGCATTTTTGTTCCCTGACCTGTTGTATAGTTTAAACTGACTTAAGTCAAAATCAAAAAGAAATATTTATCATTAAGTTGTAAATAAAAGTTTACTTAAAGCAGGCAGTTTATATTTCACTGATTGTTCTAAGTTGATATTGTCTCACATTATTACTAATTCTGCATTTAAAAATTCAGTTTTAAACATAACGCTTTGATTTTTTTTCAAGTAGGGGGGAGGTGGGTTCATTCACAAAGGGTAAAATTCTTTATCTACGAATTCTATTATTACTAATTTGACACTCATGTTGTTCATTTACACTTGCTTTGAATGAAAAAATAAAAGATGTCTAATAGGATATTTTAAAAATATTAAATATATGAAAAATATCAAGCTTAATGATGTTTAAAAAATAAACATAGGATAAATTTCATAATGTATATCCACTGATAAATACCACTCAAACCCGCATAAAACCTTAGCTAATGCATAAAATTTAACAGAGAAATTAGCACAAAAAATGCATAATCACGACTGACCATCAGAGTGGAACTGTAGTGGGAAAATCAACCGTCTCCGTAAAAAACGTGGACTATAGTTAGTATTACAATTATTAGTATTACAGTTTCTTTTTATTTTCAAATGTACAATATTTATAATAATGTTGCTATTCTAAATCACTTTTTTAGTTAAAATTCACTATAAAAGTACCTCTATATTGATCTGTTATTCAAAGTTTTCATAGAATATGGCGAGATGAACAAAAAATGCTTCATAAGTGTTTCAGAAATTTTTTTGTATATCATTATGGAATACATACTATGGCCACATTAGTCTGTTAGTGTCTAGCTATATTAAAATTACATAAACTCCAGTGAAAAAATAATACAATGAATCAAGATAATGCAAGAAATTTTATTTTTAGAACTTTAATGTAAATGGCAAAATGTTACAATGTCTATCAAGTTACTATGAAAAAACCAACATAGTTATGTCACAGTAAAAAGTTATTAGTTTAACTGTACTAACATTATACTACTAAAAAATTTACAATATGAAAAGTTCCTTGATTGTTACTTTGTAAGAATTGTGTAAGTGAATCTGTCAAAAATGTAAATATGCTACAAATGTAAGTATTAAAAAGTATATACAAAGCATTTAATAAAACACACTGAATTCAAAATGTTTAATATATGAATTAATTTATGATAATTGCTTTGAATTGGCATTTAAAAAGTAAAGCAACAGGCAAAACTTTATAATCACAAATTAAAATCATATTCCAAGAAAAAAAAAAAAAAAAAGATAAGAAATGGTTTACTATTTAATATTATCAATTGCATTACAAATCTGAAACTACAATAATACAAGACAACAATAAAAAGACAATGTATAACAATACATAAAAATATTTATCAAAAACTATTATATAGAAATACATTTCAACTTATATGGAAGATGCAAGTGTATATATGTAAAGTCTTAGCAAAACACTATTAAAAACTTTCAGGAATGTTGCAATAATACAGCAAACTGTAAAAAAATATCATACAAAATCAATCACACAAAAGTTTTGTGATTGCAGAATATTTACATAAGGTGTGATAGATTATACTTTAAAGTATGAATTTTAGGTTTGAAAAAAAATGCCATTTATTTATTATTATTCTTTTTTTACATGATCTTTGTTATGATATGTAATAAAAGTACTACAGTTCACATACTTTAAAATATTTGAAGAATTTGACAAAATATCTAAACATATTTTTACTGCCTACCTATTTCATAAATTAAGTCACTCGATTTATCATTGCAGTTTTAAATTACATGACTATTTTTGCCCATAACTTTAAGAAATTCCTTTAATTCTAAATAAAAGCAATTTTGAAGCAATAAAGATGAAATGCTTAGCCTATACATGAGAAAAAATTGACAAATCAAGAAATAAAACAGATGACATTAAATAAAGATATGATGTCATTTTTAGCATTTTATGTGAATCTTGAAAATACCTAAAATTGAATGGGATATAAAAACAATTTTTAAAAGGTTCATAATATGCATAGTTTAAAACATAGATTTTTTTTAATAGCAATGTATTTTTTAACAAATGATAGTTTGTTTAGTTACAGAAACAAAACCATTTCCAAAAACTTGTCAAAATAAATGAATCAAATTCAGATTGTCAGAACTTTTTTTTCTTTTTTTTTAATTAACTACTGATAAGTTTCAAAGAAAAAATCATCTGCAGCAAAAATGCTTGAAAATCTGAAATAATTCACAGAAATAAGATTCCATAACTTACTTAAGTTTCAATCTTTCTGAGAATTACTATCTGTAAATCTTTAAAGTGTAAATGTACATATGTACAAAGCTATTTAATAATACTCACAAGCAAAAAGTTATTAAAACATTTCCACTTTATGAAAATATGGATATTAGAAAGTAATTATATTTTTTGGTTGTGAGTGCAGAAGCACTTCAGTGTAACAAAATTTACAGCAACAGATTTTGGCTTATAAAATCTTAATTGCAAAATTATTCTTTGAGAGACATACTGCAATTTAAAATTTCTAAATATTTGATAAGCAGCAAGATAACTATATTTAAAAGACTATCAGGAAACCATTTCTGACATATAAATAATTTAAACAGTAATTAAAACTAAAGATCAAAAAGCAAACAGTGATAAAATGAATGGTTTTATTTATTTATTTTATTTTTTGGCGGAGGGGGGAGGGGGGTAAGCCTCAAACTTAGTTGTGGCTCTTGCTTCAAACTTCAATAATCTATGAAAAGAGGTACACTTAAGCTAATACAAAATATCATCATAGCACATTATTAAGTTCTTGCTTCAATATAAAAAGGTTAAAATTTCATTTAACTTCCATTTTAACCTTAATGACAAACTCGTAACTTGTCCAAAAAAAAAAACAAAAAAAAAAAACACCTATAATCTTGAAAATTGCAGACAGAAAAACTGTCAGTACTGGGTTTTTTTCCTTCAGTTTGATAATTTGCTTTAAAATGGCACTGTTCATTCCTATTTGTCAGTTATTTTTATTTCTGGTTTAACTTTTGACATGCTTCATATTAAAAGTTAATGGCCAAAAGTAAATGATATCAATGACTTGCATTTTAATTTATTTTATAAATAATTAAGTTTTTCAAATCAAAATTTAGACTCAGCTCTGGAACTGAAAAAGCAATGTAGGTTCTATTTTTATTTTTTAAAGAATATACTTTTTTAAAATTTTTTTTGTTTAATTTAGGTTTAAAGACCTGTGTATCAAAACTACATTTTAACTGTTTAAATTTTTTTAAAAAAAGGTAACATTTTATGTGAAATTTGCAAACTTCTTATTAACATTTCATGCAGATAGAATAAATAAGAACAATTTAATAGGATTTAACTCAATGACATGTGTCATCCTCATGTCATAACTAGATCAGGTTCAAACTTTTTCTTAAGAAAACAGATGGCAATAAAAAAGAAATTTAACAGCTTATGCAAACTTTACTTTTATGAAACATTTTAATCAAATTTTGATGGCAATTAAAAGTGGGATTTAGAGATTTTCTTTTTCAGAAAGAGTCATGGATTCAATTACACTTGATGTTATTTATTTGAAATACATGGGTGTAAAAATGAGTTCTTTCCTTGTACCATATCCAGGGAAGGGAGTTTCACAAAACTCTACCTCTCCTGATAAGAGAGTATCTCCTTTCAACAAAAAGTAGCCTGTTAAATTTTCTAAAATTCTCATTTTAATTATTTCAAGGCTGCTATTATTATAATGTAGTTGAATGAAGTAATATTATCATATCATCAAAAGTGTTAAAATAGTAGCATACATAGAATGTTGCATATTTTTATGAAAAAAACTTTATAAAATTATCAACCATCATAAAAAGCTAATATATTAATAAAATACTGGTTTAGGAATAAAAATTTTTTGTATAAAATGCAAATTGTAGACTAAAATACAATTCTTATCATACATAATGAAAGATAATGGCAGACAATCTGATACAAAATGTGGCACTTTCAAAATACTTATATAGTATAAACTCTTATTATGTTATTAAAAAAAACTTTAACCTTTTTAATTCTGAGACAAATATGAGGAACCACAAAAATCAGTTTAAAATTACTATGCAATGCTTCCAAAGATATATCATTCTATATATCAATGATTATGATATGCACACATTTATTGAAAAGATGCAAAAATAATTTTAACAATTTTGAAAGCATTTCAATTAATTTAAATGATGTTACTTAGTGTCTCTTGTAGGCAACCATCAGGACTGATTAGGTTAAAAAAAAAAGTTTTTATTTGGATTTGCTTGTAACCAAGGATTTTGTTATTTTATTAACATTCTGCTTAAAGTAAGGATGCATTTACACTGTGATAAAAGAAAAAAAAAAATATTAAATTGATAAGAACATGTCTTAGGGGTTGAAAATATTTTTAATAATTTATCTAAAAGAAATTAATATTGGCATTAAAAAAATATATATATATTTTATAAATACACAAAATATGTCACAAAACTATAGATAGAAAACCATACAAAACCATATAAAAAATGAAAATATACACTTTGGAGTTAAAAGTTTCATAAATGTGATTTCAATAGAGAATTAAAAGCTTAAATAAATTTACACAAAGTCACCATACAAACAAATTAAAAAAAAAACTTGATACATAATACATCAAACATGCATCCAATACGGACTTTTTGTAATCAAAAGGCACATTTTAAAATCCTAGTTAAAAAATAAAATATAATAAATAAGTAAAATAATTAAGATTTTGTAAGATCTTAAGTAATTATAGAAAAATTTAAACCTGAAATTGTAAAACTAACTTTTAAATAATTATTAAGACATTTAATTCCTAGATAAAGTTATATGTCTTAAATTAGGGATGTACAACCTGTGGCACTCGGGCCAAAAGTGGCCCGCCACAGTTAACGTATGGCCCGTGAGTTTCATCAATTTACTATTCGAAAAAAAATTCAATTTTCGTGCATATGTCGCATCAAAAAATTTTAAACTTCGTCAATTTACCATGGGAAAATATAAAATTTTGTCATCCACTTAAGAATCGCAACTTTTGTTGATCGGGCACGGAAAAAATGCGAGTTTTGTCAATCAGGAGCGGAAAAATTGCGAATTTTGTCAGTCGGACGTGAAAAATCGTACATTTTGTTGATCACAGGGGTGATTCTGAATGAAAACAATTTTTCGGAAATTCACATCGCATTTTCGGAAATCGGCGGGGGAGGGGGGAGAAGGAGGGGAGGGGAATTTCGCGAGTTACCCCTCTCCCCTCCCCCCCGCGATCTACAGACGAAATGAGCGACATTTTAGCAAAATCGGCAATTTATTGCTATCTATTGTCGAAATCGGCGGTTTTTCTGCGATCTTTTGACGAAATCGGCGTTGTTTCGCGTTTTTTTTATTATGAAATCGGCGTTTTTGGACGATCTTTAGACAAAATTTCCATTTTACGCGGTCTTTTCTCAAAACCGCGTTTTATCCCCGCGATCTTTTGACAAAATCGGCGTTTTTTCCGTGATCTTTTGATGAAATCGGCCTTTTTTTTCAAAGGTTCTTTTAACAAAATATTTTTAAGCGATCTTTTATCGAAAACGGCGTTTTTTCTCGCGATCTTTTATCGAAATCGGCGTTATATCCGCAATCTTTAGACGAAATCGACGTTTTCCCGCGGTCTTCAGACGAAATCAGTGTTTTATTCCGTAAGTTACCCCCTCCCCACAGCGATTATCCGCGATCTTCAGACGAAATGAGCTATTTATCTGCGCTATTTCAGCAAAACCGGCAATTTATTACGATCATCTTTTGTCGAAATCGGCGTTGTTCCGTGTTTTTTTTATTATGAAATCGGCGTTTTTTTTACGATTTTTAGACAAAATTTGCATTTTTACGCAATCTTTTCACGAAAATGGCGTTTTATCTCCGCGATTTTTTGACGAAAACGGTTTTCAAAATATTTTTAAGCGATCTTTTTACGAAATCGGAGTGTTTTTCCCGTGATCTTTTGATGAAATCGGTCTTTCCCCCCCCCCCCCCAATATTCTTTTGACAAAATATTTTTAAGCTATCTTTTATCGAAATCGGCGTTATATCCGTAATCCGAAATCGACGTTTTCCCGCGTTCTTAGTCGAAATCAGCGTTTTATCTGCAATATTTGGAGAAATTGTCGTTTTTTCCGCGATTCGAACAGGAAATTCGCGATTTTCAGAGACCTTTTGACAAAGTTCGTTGACGTTTTCCACGCAATATTGACGAAATGTGTGCTTTTTCGGCAATCCTTTCACGAAATTTTGCATTTCTCCGCGATTATTTTTTTCCGCGCGCAAAACCGTACAAGTTGGCAACTATGTGGAACTGATAACCCAATTTCAAATTTTCGGAATTTTTGGACGAGAATCACCCCTGGTTGATCAGTCAAGAAAAAATCGTCAATTTTTGTTGATGATGCTCGGAAAAATTCAAAAGTAAATTCATCGGCTGCAGAAAACCCGCATATTTACTCGAACTATCAAGTGAAAAAAATGCGAATTTCGTTGATTAGAAACGAAAAAATCATAGAATTTTGTCGATGAGAGATGAAAAAATCACGAATTCCGTTGATAACGTACGGACAAATCGTGAATTTCGTAAATTTATCCAGAAAAAAAAAATTGTGAATTTCATTTTGCCGTGTAAAATCAACGATGCAGGTTTCGTGTGAGTTAATTAAAATCGCGAATTCCGTTGATCTGGCGTATAAAATGCATATTTCGTCACTTAAGGGTGGTAAAAGCGCAAATTTCGTCGATTGGATACGGAAAAATTGCGAGTTATATTGATCGGGTTTCGAAAAATCGCAAATTTCATTGGTCGGGCACAGGATTATCGCAAATTTCATTGATCAAGTGTGGAAAAATAGTGGATTTTGTCGATCAATCTTAAATAAAATTGCCTATTTTGTCGATCGGATGTAGATAAATAGCAAAAAATTGCAAATTTTGTCGATTTCATTTTTCATTATCACGAATTTCATAGATTGGCTTCATATAAATCAGGAATTTCATTGATAGGCTTCGTAAAAATTGCAAATTTCGTCTAACAGGCGCAGACAAATCGAGAATTTCTTCGATCAGGCGTGGAAAATTTGCGAAATTCGTTAATCATACGAGGAAAACCACCAGTTTCATCGATCAGCTTCATAAAAATTGCGAATTTTGCTGATTAGGCACGCAAAGATTATGAATTCAGCTTCATAAAAATCGCGAATTTTTTTATCAGGCTTGGAAAAGTCGTGAATTATGTTGATCATGCGAAGAGAAATCGTAAATTTATTCGATCAGTTTTGTGAGAATCGTGAATTATGTCTATGAGCTTCAAGAAAACCGTGAATTTTGTCGATCGGCTTCTTAAAAATCGCAAATTTCTTCTATCAACTTCTTAAAAATTGCGAATTTCGTCGATCAGTTTCTCAAAAATTGTGAATTTTGCTTTGCAAATTGCGTCAATTAAATGCGGAACAATCGCGAATTTCGTCGATCAGCTTCGTAAAAATTACGAATGTCTTCGATCGTCGTTTGTTGGAATTTAACTTTGTTGATCAAGCACGGCAAAATCGAGAATTTCGTCGATCAGGAGTTGAAAATCACTAATTTTATTGATCACGTGAAGAAAAATCGCAAATTCCATCTATCGGCTTTATAAAACAAACGAATTTCATTGATCGGCTTTGTAACAATCGTAAATTTTGTTGAACAGGCATGGAAAAATTGTGAATTTTAAAGATTGTTTTTTTTTTTAAGAATCGCAAATTTTCTTGATAAGGCGCATTAAGGTTGTCAGTTTTCTTGATAAGTTTTATAAAAAGTGCAAATTTTTTCGATTGGTTTCATAAAAACTGCAAATTTGGTCGATCAGGCATGGAAAAATTATAAATTTCGATGAGCGTTCACTGAAAAATCAGAAATTTCGTTGATCAGGTGTGGAAAATCTTGTTAATTGGCTCATTCTCTCTTCTTCGTTCATAAAGTTTTTTTCGCACCATTCACTTATGTTTGTTTTTTAGCACTTTTAAAAGAACAAAATTCACTCTCCTGAATAAAGTCAAAGAATATGACTACATCTTGAAAATAATCCTTGTACATCTGTTATATATACCAACGGAAAATTTGCTGACATATCTTTACCAACTGAATTGCATATTTTAACTGGATAAATGACCTAAAGTGGTATCCTTCACCCCCCCCTGAAACCATATTTTTTATCCGATTGTAGGCTACAGATCACCTCCTCGAAATCGAATTTTGTTTGTTTTATTGATGTGGCCCTCGACTATCGAGACATATTTGTAAGTGGCCCTTCTCTTGAAAAGGTTGTGCACCCCTATCTTAAATCACAAAATAGTAAAACTTGCAGTTTATATTGCTATAACAACATAAGCTATTCAAAATGAGAAAAGTCTTAAAATCTTTGGAATTTTTTCAGGGAGCAACAACATTTGCAAAATCATATGTAAAACAGATGATTTTGATATATCTTTTTCTTGCAAACTAATGAAGTAATTTTGATACTTTCATAAAAATAGTTTGGGCAGTAGTTAAAATTATAAATTGAGCAAATTTATTTGGCAAAAAATAAAATGGATTATTTCTGTTAGTTAAAACAGCTAGTTTTTATTTTTATTCCTTTACAGATAACCAATTTACAGTTTAACTACAGCCAAAACTATTTTGAAGTCACTTCAGTTGTTCGCAAAAAAGAATATATATCAATGTCAGCTGCTTTTCATGTGATATTGTAACTGTTGTGAACTCTCCTCTCCCCCTCCCTCTATTAAAAAAATACATGGTCATGTTCTTCCTTTTCAAAAACAAACATGTTTATCACAAATAAGTAAAAAAGGTCAATGACTTTTTTGTATACCAGTAAGATTAGAAGCTCTTCTTTAAAAGCAATATAGTTTCACTAAAGTATTTACCAATAAGGATTTTAAGTGAAATAACTATTTAAAGATTGTGCTCAGAATTCAAAACACAGTATTAAGAAAATCAGAATATGCATATAAAATATACTTAGTGTATGTTTGTTCCATAAGCAAAAAGAACACAGGAGAATGACTTTGTCAAACTTAAGAACATAAGACATCTGTATCTTAAATAATAATAGTAATGTAACCAATTTAAGAATATCAAACTTTTCTTTCATGAAAAATATATTTTAAAAAATCTATATATAAAAGGCTCAAAAACAACACAACAGTTTAAAATTAATAATAATCTGAAAATGGAAAACAAAAATATAGGAAGTAAATCATGCATGAACTTGAAAAAAAGCCTTGGAGAATAAAATTCTGAAAAATTGCATGGCTTCCACCTTAACATAAAAGTGTCTGCTGAGCCTAATAAAAATAAATCCAAAGTAAGTTATCTTTCAGCAAATAAGTTACCTCTTTTTTTCCATTTCAGAGTTAAAAGATTCCTTAAATGATCAATAAACGTATAACCACTATTCTCATAAAATCGTACAAAATAATTATGTCATAAACAGTATAAAAGTTTTTAAAAAAATATTTCTTAAAAAGGTAAAACATCAATGAAAATTCAAAAAGCTTGAAATAAAATGTAATTAAAAAAAATATTGTGATAGTAAAACAACCATAATGTAAACCTACTTTGACTAGTTTTAAAATATAAAAGTTTAGGATGAAATTGCAAAGAAGCTGAGTCTATCAAAGACTCATAACAAAATGTTACTATGATACATAATACATACACAGACTATTTCCTAGGCACAGGGTATCAAAAATCTCAACATAAACTATATATCAAATTAAATTTTAAAAAATATCACCAAATTAAAATGACTCCAGGACATTTTGTGACAAAAGTAATGAAAAATCAATTCTATGCATAAAACATAAAAATATGTATCAATATTCAAACATAATGATATAACAAAAGCACATATACACATCAGTCAACCCTTTATTTACAAATACGACACAAAACTTGTAAACCAAAAAAAGTGAAAAAAAAAAAAAAAAACTTTTTTATTCAAATAATATGTGGCAATTATATATGTATAAAACACTAGACACTGAAAATATAAAGTACATTTTATAACAATGAGTAAGAAAAAGGTCCATCAATTATCACTTTTTAAATTTTTGCTGTAATACTTTTTAAATAAAAATAACAATAATTATGAGTTACGAAATGGGGATCCTGCAGAGTCTTAAAGCAACATAAATAACTTTTTGGGCAGAATTGCTTAGATAAGCAATCTGAAATTTAAAAATGATTTTGATTAGCCTGTTTGCTAATATAATTTTTCAAATTTTATGTTTAAAAAATAAAGAGAGCAAATAAGTCATCTAATATTCTAAGCTACAGTAATGAAGGGGAAGCACTTGTTTTTGCATTTCATTAGGACACATTTGTGTATTTGAGCAAATGGAAGCAAGAATGAATATACAGTTTCTTCCAACTAAATATCTTTTCTTTCTAGTTAAAATATAGTGAATGTATATTGCTCTCGGATAAAAATACTTCAATGAGGCTTGGAATTCAAAATTACTTATGAAGATGTTTTCAGATGCTGCAAAATTCAATTTTTAAAAAATTCTGACCTCTCCCTCCCCCCACAATAACTAAGACTATTAATAGACAATTTCAAAATGGAAAAGAAATTTCCTATATTATATTTTCACTCATAAAAATTGTACATACTGTTTTATTTTTGTCTGCCTTTTTTTTCTAGGTGTAACAGAAGCAAGAAAAACAAATTTTCACTTCTGTGTTTGTCGATAAATTTTAAATTTAATTTTTGATGCTATAATGCAAAAATAAAATAAAATAAAATAAATAAAAAAAATAAAAATAAAAATAAACTTATACATACAAAATACATTAATAATAAATCTTTACAACACATGGCATTCAGGTTGAAGCAATATTAAGTACTTCCTTCTCCATTTAGAATTTCTGAAAAAAGAAAGTTTTTACAGGAAATTTATATTGCATATTGTAAATTGATATATCAAGCACATTTTACCAAAGACTTGCAGGACTCCATAATTTATTTCAAACTGAATATATATATATATATTTAAAAATATCAATTTTCTAAAAAGGATATATGAAGTTTCATTTCTTATGAAATCATTTTAGTAAATAAAGGGTTAAAATCTTGGAAGGGGAAGTGAAAATATCAATGTTTTATTAAAAAATTAAAAAAATATATATTTAATGGCTTTATATATAAAAAAAAAACATTATAGCTTAACACATTATTATTTTTTTAATACTATTGATCAGAAATATTTTTAGAACCCATGTTAGGAATGTAGTCTCTAGCCATAAGGCAAGCAAATACAGTCATAACCATCTTCTGTTTTACTTCAGTTATATCTTCTGGTAAAGCATAAATTCTAGCTCCAATTTTTCTAGCCATTGAAATAGCATACTTTGCATTGGCCATCTTATCCTTAAAGGAAAATAAATTTATTACTAACATGCATAGACATTCAGGGAAATAAAAATACAGAAACTTATAGTTTAATACTTTTAGTAACCTCTTGTGATCCTGAGATGTATATTCAAAAATATTTTATTTTTAAAAAGACCATAAATTTTTCTTAACAGTTAAGATTTTTTAATGATGACTATTACAATGGACTCATCTATTAAAGTAAAACCCCTTTCTCTTTTTGAACGGATTTATCACAGATATAATGAATTGCTTTCAGTAGTAAATACAATAAAGATTACATGCAAGATTTCCATATTCCAAGTAAATTAATCTTTTTGGGTCTGAATTTTTTTCTGTTTTGAGAACAAAATTGGATTTTTGTTAACCACCAAGCAAAAGAGCAAAAATGTTTTCCCTGTAATTAATAAAAAAAGCTAAAAGATTATTTTTTTAACATGACATAAAATATTTAATTACATATAAGAATATAAGTCTTGAGGGTTACAATCATAACAAAATGTTTTTAAAGTGTGTTATATTTGTACAGTTACATTAATTTAAAAAATGCTTTTATTGCTGTGAAACCTGCAGCTTAGTGAATGGATATATCAGTTTGCAGTGGTGAGAAGGTTAATAATATTAATTGTAGCTACTGAAATAGACTTACTGAAGTTTAAAGATTATTATCACATTGGCTAAAATGTAATGAGTACTTATTTTGTGTTCTATTCAATCACATTTATATGATAATAGACTAAGGAAGAGTTTTTGAAGACGTCTGGAAAATAAAGTATTGCAGCTGGATTGAGAGGTTATCACAACTTTCTATTGTTTTTTGCATTTTATCACACCTGATTGGTTATGAAAAGTAATATTTTTAATTTAAAGAGGGAAATATATGTATAAAATAAAAGAATTGCCAACGGTGCAAAGAAAATTAAGTAAACTTTTATTATTATTACCAAATGCCAAAACATAAATGAAGTCATAATAAGAAAGACATAGCCATATACTATCATTTCTATGTGTCAAAAGCAACTAAATAATTGTTAAGACAAAGTAATACTCAATGAAAACATATATATTATAAATAGTACACCAGACTCGAAAGGGTTAATATTGAAATCTGGTGCACAAGTATCTCATATTGTAATACAACAAACAGCAATGTAATAATAGATCGAGATATGGAAAAAAAAAATCATGTTTCAAATGAGTTCCAGAATAATCTAAGACTGACTACATTGCATAGCTTTATACTTGAAATTGCATAAAAAAACTTTATACTATAAATTAAATAGCTGATTATCAGCTTTTCCAAGCTCTACGGTTACATAAGGCAACACTTCGGGCCACATGGTGTATAAAGACCTTTGTATCGAAAACCACTTTTTATTTAATGCAAAAATGGCACTACTAACCACTTTCAAAACTGTTAAATTATTATGCATACATGCTTATTGTATTTAATTCTTGTATGTACTTAGAATTGTAAATTATGCCAAACAGAATAATTTATCTGAAACAATGCAGTTGGTCCTAGTTATGAGATAGCTAATGTAGAGTTTTGGAAAAAAATGTCAACACTCGTTACTAAACCTTCAACAAATTATCATAGAAGAAAGTTACTGGTACCAAACGATTGGAAATAAAGTCTACTTTTAAATGATGTGTATAAAATTTGCTCAGGGGGCATCTACATATTAAAACAAACCCAAACTTCATTTTTTTTTTTCTAATTGCAATAACCAATTTTAACAAGATATTTCAAATCTTTGATTCAAACTATGCCTAGACACCAAATTTCAAGTCATTTGAAGGATAAGTTTTTGAATTATAAACATTCAAAATTTAGTTCTTCTAATGTTAAATTACATTTCATATTTTTATTAATATCACCTGAAATTACACTCTTAATGTGCTATATATATATATTAATGTAGCAATAACAATAATGTTACAATGTGTTCAAAGAGGTGTGGAAATATAAGAAATTCTAGGGATAAAAGAATAGGTTAAAACTCAGAAACATCTTGATTTTTTTTTTTCTCATTACAGAGATAGTGGAATTTAGTCTTGTTCTTTTGGTAGAGTATATGTGTTTTGCAGCTGTGTATGGGAGTTGAGAGTATTCAGTTTCACAGAATAACAAGAGTTTTCTGATGTGGTATCTTGACTTTAGGAGCAATAAAATCAAAGACAGGATATGCATTTGACGTAAGTTAATCCTCCCAGGAGGACTGAAAAGTAATTATTTTAGCAACAAATGTCTGGTTTAATTCTCTTAGATTTCAGAGGTTAAAGTGGTCAGCATTATTTTAATATTCGAGGAGTATCATTGCATCAGAAGAGGCATGGACAATATTAGCCAATTAAAGTTAGGGGAGTTTCAGGGAACCTCCTGTTTTAATAATTATAGAGAGACGTAAGAGTTGAATTTTTATCTAAAAACATTCATTTGCTTGTTTGACTTTGAAAGTGCCTTACTTTCTTTAATCTGGCACTCCTGAGTGATGAGAATCGCTTTTATATGTAGATCGGATCATACCCTTCTACAGAGAAGAGCAGATATTTTTATCAAGAGAGACAGGCTTTTTCAGGAAATAAGCTGTCTATGATGTAATTTGACTTTTCATGCTGAGTAGTGACTAATTTATACTTAAGAGTTGCTCTTTTGAAAATCAGATAAAAGTGTTGCAAGCAGCAGAAACTTCTTCTATTATATACAGAAGACTGACTTATATGTCTTAAAAGGACAGCCACTTTGACCAAGCCTGAGTGCTTAGTTTCGGTGCTTGGTTTTAGGAGAGGAATGATGGATGGAATGAAGGATGCTGTTTATCAAGGGATGTGTTAGATAGAATCTGGTCCAGATGTTTCTTATGAAAAGAGCTAGTGAGGATCAACAAATTCAGAAAATGATTTTCAAATGACCAATTGGAAGGAACTTTGAACAATTTATGGTGTTATAAAAGGGACATTTTCTTTGAACTTTTGTGAAATTCTTAACTATGACTATTAAGCTGTAATCTAATAATTGGAAGCAAATGCTCAACTCGGGGTAAGTGTTTTATTTTACGTTTGAAATTTTGATTATTAAATAGTTTTGTAATGGGAATTTAGCTTAAGGGAATTTTGGTTTAACCATAACTCATGAGTTCAGGTTTATCTGTTAATATTGATGTTCAGAATTATATTTATGTTTCCAGGTTATGAAATGGAAAATTTTAAAAAAGAAGAAATTAATTGTGATGTTTGTAAGATATAATTTTAACTTTAGGACAGTTACAAAGAAGTTTGGCTATATTTGAAGTATTTGTTTATTGATTTAAAAGATAGTTAACATAACAATACATATTCAATTACTAAAATTTATAATATTTAAATATTTGATTGGACAGTCTTAAGAGCACCATAAGGAATACAATACTATGAAAATTAAATTTATATACAAGGATGAAACTATATTTCAATTTTATAGGTAATTTTGATGTTTACAGAGTTAATTTAACTTATAACTTAAGTAAATTTAAAAGACAAAAAAGTAATAAAAAAAAAAGAAACATAACACTAAAATATCCAAACATAAATACATCAAATTTGCAACTTTTATAATTTTTTAATTTGAATTATGAAATAAAAATTTGAAAAAAAATTGCAACCTACAATTTTTTTCCCCATGGAATTGGATTCATTAAGTTTTGATTTATGGAAATCAAAAATTTCAAAAATTTTTTTTCCAAGTAGTTTTCAAATTATGCTTAAAATACAGCAAAATGATGGTTTAAGGAACCGTCTATGGTAGTAGTAACTAGATATTTTGAAATTTCTAATACTATCTTGTTATCCAGCAAACTAAAATGACAACTTGAGTGGAGCCTAAGCTGCCTTGATCAAGAATAGGGTTCCCTTGGTCAACAATCGAGTACTGAACTTCAATTTGGATATAGTCCCTAAAATATGCTCGCTTTAAAATAATTTCTCAGAAACTTAGGTGAATTGCATAAAAATTTGTTTTTAGGCTAAAAGAAGGGTGTAGAGTTCCTTCATACTATCATAATTGAGTACTGCTACTGAAAAAATCAAAGTTAGGGTTTGTTTTCATATGTAGATGGCCCTTTAAAGAAATTATATACATATAATTTAAAAACAGATTTTATTTTCAATAGCTTGGTACCATTAAATTTCTTCTACCGTAATATTTTGCAGAGTTAGTAGAGAGTGTTTACTTTTTTCTCCCCACATGACTGTACCTAGTGTTGGTAGTTTATTGAGAACCTCTCCCTGAAATTTTGAATTTATACTGCATAAAAAACAAGAAAAATACATTTAAGATTTAATAAAATAAAAAATTATTGTCAGATAAATAAAAAAATTCACAAGTTTATTATTATTTTTTCTATAATGTGGAAAAATAAAAGTTCATACACCATATAGAGACTAATCATATTCTAAAATTCTAGCACATGGCTGCCAACTACTACGCTTATTTAAAATCAAATAAACATGTTAGAAGCAGAAATTTTAGTAAATGATAAATAATATGTGATGCAATGCATAACATTGAATATATTTGGCATAAATTTTATTAAAATATTTTTGTGGTTCCAAACATGTTTATATGATTTAAATAGGCATAAAAGTTGGCAGCTCTGCTAGCATGTGCATTTTATAAATAAAGTAAATATTTTTACCACGAGCTAAACATTACCACAATTTGAAAAACTTCTAAAACATATTATAAAGCATTATCACAATGTTTCAAAAGTAAGCTGCAGACACTAACATTCTGAGCTTCTAACAAACTTTATGTGTAATTTATAAATGATTTTTTATTTATTTCATAAAAAATAATGATCAGAAACATTAAATATTTACAATCAGTTAAATATTCTGACAGTTATATATTAATACTGAAACATTTAACAAAATTCCATAAGCAACAACCATTTAAGAAACCAAATGATTGTATGAAAATGTTAAACTGGCAAAGACTGTTTTCATCCATTATTGATAATTTTGAAATAGAATAAAACAGAGGAAAAAAAGTGATTGCATTTTATCTAGGACCTATTGCATGTTATATAAAAACTGGATACAAGATAATTATATGGCTGTAGATACATTATCAGGAGGATTTGACACAAAATTGCCCCCATTAAAAATTTCAAGCTGATATATTATACTTGATATCACATTTAACACTTTAGAAAAAAAAAACTGTTTTATAGTTAAATAACAAACATTTTTTTAGCTATAAAAGAATTCAGGTACAAAATTTTACTTGTGTACTTTCAAAGTAGTTTTCCACCTTCAACTTCTCTTCATTTCCTTTTCTAGAATTTAAAATGACTACAACAACTGACCATAGTCAACACTAACCAGTTGAATAAAATTTAGATAAAAACATCATTTAAATAAAGGGTAATGGTCCTAGGTATATAGGTCTCCCATACCTTTTTTATTTACAAAATTGTATACAGGCTTAAATTTAGTTTTGCTCCACATTACCACAAATAAAAATTACATTTAATTGAACAATTTGGTTGATTCAGAAAATATATGTGCAAAGTAACCTTATTCATCTAGTATTGTACAGCATATTCAACAGTGTACAGACATTTAAAATTATGCTCTTGCAAATATTATACTATTTCCAGATTAGTGATTGACTTCCATATCAGAAGAATAGTAGTAGATCTTATGCTGCCTCTACTCTGTAAATGCAGATCCATCTATATAATTCAGCTACCAACTTTCCAATAATAAATCTAGTAAAAATTATCTCACAATGAATCTAGCATTAAATTAAGAGTTTGTAAAATTATTTATAAATTTTGGTTTTGAATTGCATATACATTTTTTTTTCCTTTTGCCTAACTAATTACTGTTAGCATATTCCCTTCTACCTTCAAAACAGAATTCTAATTCAGTGGAATTTTAGAAGAGATATTTCAGTTAAGAACAAGATTTTTATATATAGAAAATACACATGTGAAGATGCTAAAGTAACTGTTAAAAGTAGAAAAATAATTATACATAAATTGCTACTACACACATACAGATGAAAATATTAAAAATAAGTAAAACGTAATTAAAAATAGACATTTCGGCTATTTCCACAGCTCTCATCAGTATTCTAACTGAGTCTCAAAACATGCAAGAACCATAATAATATTTTAAAAACTATATAATTTATGCAGCAAAACTTAAATGAACAGTCAAATTTTATGCATTTATCCAACTACTTTCACATCATTTAATTTCTGAAATACAGATTTCTCTCTTGAATTAATATGTAGAAAACAAAAACTCATAGCTACAAATCTCAGTAAGAATCTCTATAAAAATAAAATTTATCGTCTACATTAGGGGTGCACAACCTTTTCAGGAGAAGGGCCACTTACAGAAATATCTAGGTTGTCGAGGGCCACATCAATAAAATGCAGAAAATTAGATTTCGAGGAAGTGATATGTGACCTATAATCGGATAAAAAATATGGTTTTAGAGGAGAGTGGGGGGGGGGGGGTACCCTTTAAGTATGCATACTAAGTGAAAATATCAAATTCAGTTATAGTTGGTAAGTATATATCAGCACTTTTTACTTTTGTATATATTACAAATATAGCAAGGATTATTTTCATTATATGTAATAATATTCCTTGACTTTATTCAGGCGAGTAAATTTTGTTTTATTAAAAGTGCTAAAAAACAAAAGTAAATGGCTGGTGCCAAAAAAATGTGAACTTTATGTGCAAAGGAGAGAGAAGGAACTGATCCGCAAGATTTTTCCGTGTCTGCTCAATGAAATTTCCGTTTTTTCTGTGCCATCAATCAAGGAAATTTGCAATTTTTCAAGTCTGATTGAACGACCAAATTTACGCTTTTTATGAAACCGATAGAGAAAAATTATGATCTTTCTGTGCCTGATCAATAAAATTTGCGATTCTATAGAAACGCCTAGTGAAAATTCCCGATTTTTCTGAGACCGAACCCACAAAATTCACGATTTTTAAGAAACCGAGCGACGAAATTCGCAATTTTTACGAAGCTGATCGACAAAAAACGTGAATTTTACAAAAAAACCGTGATTTTTACAGAGTCATCATCGAAATTCGTGATTTTTATAAAGTCGATTGAGAAAATTTGAAATTTTTTCCTAACATGATCAATGAAATTTGCAATTTTCCGCAGCTGATCGATGAAATTTTCGATTTTTCTGTACCTAATTGACAAAATTATCGATTTTTTGTGCCAGATTAATGCAATTTGCGATTTTTACGAAGTCGATCGACGAAACTCGTGATTTTTACAAAGTTGATCGATAAAATTTGTAATTTCGATGAAGCCAATTGATGAAATTCGTGATTTTTATGAAGCCGATCGACAGAATTCGCAGATTTTATAAAGCTGATTCACGAAATTCGCGAATTTTCTTTGCTTGATCGACAAAATTCGCGATTTTTACGAAGCCAATTGACAAAATTCGCAATTTTTGCGACGTCAATGGAAAAATTTCGCGATTTTTACAAATCTGATCGACGAAATTCGCGACTTTACTTCGCATGATCGACGAAATTTGCAACATTTCCGAGCCTGATCGGCAAACTTTTGCGACATTTCCAAGCCTGATCGACAAAATTAGTGATTTTTATGAATCCGATCGAGAAAATTCACGATTTTTATGAAGCCAATCAAAAAAAAAATCACGATCTTTCCGTGTGAGATCAGCAAAATTTGAGATTTTTACGAAGCCACCGCCAAAATTCGTGATTTTTAGAAAGCCGATCAACGAAATTCGCAATTTTTAACTATCTTTGAGGAAATCTGTAATTTTTTTTCACGCGGCAAGATATAATTCACATTTTTTTTTTTTTTATCTTGATAAACTTGCAAAACTTATGATTGTTTCGCAGCCCATCAACGAAATTTTCCCTTTATCCGTGCATCATCCAAAATTCGTGATTTTTCTGTGCCTTATCAACAAGATTTGCAATCTTTTCGTCACTGGTCGACAAAATTTGCGATTTTTTCGTGTCCGATCAACGAAATTCGCGTTATTTTCACGCGATGAGTCGAGAAAACAAGCGATTTTTCAAAGCCGATGAATTGAAATTTACAATTTTTTCGTGCATCATCAACTAATCTGACGATTTTTTCTTGCCCCATTAACGAAATCTTTTCACATCAGGCTGACAAAATTCACGATTTTTCTGTGCCTGATCGACAAAACTCGCGATTTTTCCCTGTCCGATCGGCGAAATTAGCCTTTTTTCCGAGCCTCACGGGCAAAATTCGCTATTTTTCTACATTTGATCAATGAAATTCGCGATTTTTTCGTGCCCAAACTACGAAATTTGCTGTTCTTAAATGAAATGACGGACGAAATTTTATAATTCCCCGCAGTAAATTGACAAAATTTAATATTTTTCTTCTGAGACTTATGCTCAAAAGTTGCAATTTTTTCCAGTTGTAAATTGACGAAGTTCGCGGTCCACACATTAATTCATTGCAGGCAACTTATGGCCCACAGGCCACAGGTTGTGCATCCCTAGTCTACATTAATAAAATCAGATATGAGAATATATTAAAATTTATAACAGAAACATACCTCTGGAGTATGTCCAGATAATACTTGATTATAACTGATTGAGCCAGGTTGGATGGCATCTATTAAGTCAATGATAGGTAAAGCAGTAGAAATGGTAGAATCTTGAAAATTTTTTATACTAGTATCTTTTCCAGCTTCCTTTAACTGCAATTATAGTTATATGTTTGATGTAAATTAAGAATCATAGTTTAAGTTTTTAAAAAAAGATCATAAAATGTAACTTACCTTATTATTAACCCATTCAACTATTTCCTTCTCAACAACTGGATGGCCTGTATTTGCTAATTGTGTCAATATTGTTAAAGTATATGCTCTCATAAGTTGCCATACTAAAGCTGTCAATGAAAATATTAATATTAAATAACTTAAGCAGAAATTTTAAAACTCATTTTTTTGTAAAACATTTACATTATTACACAAATTTTAAAAGCTTATTTAATTAACATACATAATAATGAAATCCAAAAATGTATTATTCCTATATGAAGTTTTTATTGGTTAAAAATGACATTTGGTAAACATTTAAAATTTTGTAAAATTTTTATATATAAAGAAAACATCTATATAAGTAATGTTTATAATAATTCAATATCTTTTATTTTTTACACACTATTGATATATTTTTAAATGAATAGAATTTTGATATAAAATATCATACTTAGTTGTGCCATTCATATTAAAACAAAGTTTTGTATTTTGAAAGTTTTGTATTGAATTCAGCTATTTGTTGTCCATCGTTTAGGATAATATTTCAACTTCAAAAATTAATTAGTTATTACATTGAGTTAACTAATTTTTTATTTCATTCTGTTATTCTTCATCTTTTAAACACTGGAATTTCACAAAAGCTACAAAATTAGATGAAAGTAGAATAAAATCACATAGTCAGGTGAAACTGGTTATCTGAACTTTGACACTATTTTGATAGGAAATCTCAATCTTTTTTCCTCATTGCTCTAATCCTTCCTTTGATTTTAGAAGCCATTCATTTATAAATTATATTTAATAGCTAATTTAAACTTTCAAATCCCTTTAAATTTTCTTTATTTAAAAACAAAATTTACTTACCTTCAATTTTCATATGTAAAATAGAAATATAAGCTTTAAATTAATCTAATTCATTTCAATGCAATAGTTTTTTTTTTTTACTTTAACTTTTCGAACTTTATTTTTTCTTTGCATGTTACATGTAAATACTCTCCATATTCGATTCAGGATAGAATCAATTTACCCTATCAATGATAGATGCCAACATAGTTCATATTGGACAAATGGTCGATACAAAAAAGTAATTACAAGGTAGAAGAGGTAATTATTAATGAATTGAATGTTTACGCTGTATCCGTGAAATTTCAAGAAGGTAGGCATTCTTAAAGGAGTGTTTAAAATCAGTTACAATTTAAAGTAATTTTAAAGTGCAGAAAAGAGGATTTTTAACAAGATTTAATTATCATACAACAAAACTGTTAAGTTGAATATAATTTATTCAAACAGGATTTTGTTGTGTCATTTGCAATTTACTTCTACACCATAACATAAATTAATGACATAATTTTCCATAAATTTCCCCAGTTTAGATGCAGGCCCAACTGAAAAAATATGGCATTAAAGCTGTGAAAAACCTGAGAATAGTAACGATCTTAATATAATTCAAAGTTTTTGATTTGTAATGAGTGCTAAAATTGCTAAAAAAGAAACAAGCTATTAAAATTTAGTAAAAAAAAAAAAAAATTTTTTTTTTTTTTTTTTTTTTTAAACCATGAAATTGGATACAATTACATCCAGAAGTTGATTTTGTCTACACCGGACTCCTGCAAACTGTAAACTCTTGGAAAATTCTAAAAAGTATTAAAGTAATTCTTTTACGTATGACCATATCAACATTCAAGTAACATGACTCCATTTTTCCTTATCAGAAGTTGTTCAGTATAATTATGCCTTAAGTTTTTCATTTTTAACTTTCATAGCAAAATAAAAGTTTATTTAATGTAACATCTTTTATAGATGAAACAAAAACATATTTTTCCATTTTTCACAGGTGATGCAGGTTTTCTGTCCAACATTATACTTCTTATCACAGACTACTGTTGTCTTTGGACAAAATAGCTGCAGTAAAATACAATACTTTTTCCGAATTTCAGAACTGTACGTATATTACACTACATTTTATTTATAATTATTTCATCACACAAAAGAGTAAGTAGTATGATACTATATAATTTACTCCACAAAGTAAACATATGTCCTACATAAATTATTTCTATTTAAATTCTAAATTAACAAAAAATATATAATTTTTATTTCTTTTAACTAGCTTCAGCTTTCAAATCACATAAAATAAACACAGGAAAACTATGAAATATGCGACATAAAATTAAGACTTTCAGATATTTAACAAAAAAGAAAATAGTCAAGAATTAAGAAAAACAGTAAGTTCATGCAATTGCAATGAGGGAAAAAGAAATAATACACTTGCAAAATGAAAGAAGGAACAGATTTTTTATTGCTAATATGACATTATCTAAATTATCAGATGCGTAATTGATAAGAGAGAAAATTAGAAACATTTTATATTTAAATCTTGGTTTGTTGATTAGTTGCAGTTTCATAGCAGATTTTTGAATGAAACAAATATTTATAATCTTATGCAGTTTTTTGCTACACTAACACTTCTTTCAACAAGTTTGAATGTTTGAAGTTTAAGAATGTTTTTCCAGTTGTTCTAATGAATTACTTGTTTTAAAATTTGAAATTCATAAGAAAAATATAGACCTAATAATGAAAAGATAAAAATAAATAATTAGTCAAACCTAAAGTAAGAGTTGGGTTTCCTTCTGATATATCATGCCCAGCAATGCCAACAAGAGAAAACTTTAGTTCTTTACCCAATAAAACAGCATAATTACAGTTTTCTAGCTTCTCCATAAAAGCTTTTAGTTTGCTAAAGCTTTTATGAACACGATTCCAGTCCACAATTCCTGGTTTAATAGTGTCATACAGCTAAAAAAAAAAAAGGCTTTTAGATTGTAAATTAATAAACAGCTAAAACAAAGTGCACAAAAATATTCATACAAATTACAGGGTGTCTACTAAATACCGATACACTTCAAAAAAGATAAATTAATTTTAATTGTTTGGCAAAATAATTTATTTCTGTATTTCAGCATTTGGCAATTTTCTATTAGTGTTGACGATTTTTGCAAACAGCAAATATTTACAATTATTTTAAAAATGGAAGCTAAAAAAATGATGATTAAACAGCTCTTTTATTGTAGACTTTCTGCAGTTAAAATCTTTTAGCAATTGAAATGCCTTGGTTTTAATAGATTATTTATATATAGAACTATAAATCGATTATTGGATACCAATAGTTGTAAAGATTGACCTAGGTCTGGTCGCCCACGATAAGTTTGCACAAAAGAGCACATCAAAAGAATGTGAAAAAATACGAAGAAATCCATAACATTCTGCAACTAAAATGTTTTCAGAAGAGAATGTGAGTTGCATAACTATGCAAGTTATTATAAATAAAGACTTGGGTTTCGCCCTTATGCCAAAAGAAAAGTTCAAGGTTTGACTGCTGCTCAAAGGATAAAAAGATAACACACATGCATGAAATTGATGAAGCAGCATGGTAAGAAATATATTAACAGAATGGTATTTTCTGATGAAAAGCTATTTTGTACTGAACAATGTTATGTTACTGAACAATGCTAAAAATGAGGTCGTATATTCAGCAATGTTTGAGGCTATACCTGAAACTCTCCAAACTTTTAAACACTATAAGAACAAGAATTCCGCAATGGATTTGGCTGCAGTATCAAACAATGGAAAATTGCTTTTGAAATTCCTAGATAAAGAGGTAAAAATCAATGCCCAATATTACAAACAGAACATATTGGCTACACATTTATTACCACATGCTGAGGGTTGTATCAAAAAAAGAATTTGATATTTCAGCAAGATTCTGCATCTTCGCACTGAGCTAAATCAACACAGGTCAATTGTTCAAATTTTACCATGCACGAAGATTGGCCACCTTCTTCACCAGATCTAAATCCTTTGAATTGTTGCATCTGGGGGATTTTAGAGACTAAAGTAAATAGCAAACAACACAGAAATTTGAACTCTCTCAAAGCTTCGATATTGCGTGGATGGGACAGATTACCTTTTAAAATGATTCGTGCCCCCCTCGGACAATGGCATAAGAGATCATCTTTGATAATTGATAAAGATGGCGGTCGATCCGAGTGAAATTGTTTCCAAGTAAACTTTCATGAATGATGTTCATTATATTAGTGTATTTTTTTTAATTTTCTATTTGTAAAATAACATGTCCAAATATTTGTATCAGTATTTATTAGCCATCCTGTAGTTTCACGGACAGTATCAAGCACTTAGTTTAATAGCTAGCTCAAGATTTGAATTTATGTTCTTAACAATATTTCATAAAACCATGCGAAAAAAACTGAGTATTTTCAACACTCCAAATCACAAATCTTTTGTTTATTTTAATGTAATTTTTATCAATAAATAGTTTGTGTTGCTTTCATTCATAGTGAAACATTTAAAAGCTGATATATTTTAGTCTGGCAAAACAGATCAAAAACCATTTTCACCAGAAAATTAAAAATATATGGGTCTTAGAATGGAAAATATAAAATACTCTAAATTAAAAAAAAAATTCAAATGCAAAAACTAGTCAGATGTGGCAATCTCAAAACTTTCTTCTACCTAACGCATGTTAATAACTTCTTGAAAACTGCAGCATAGCAGTGCCACCTGTTGAATGATTTACACCAAAACATAATCAGCACCATTTTATATGAAGTACTAACTAAATTTGAAGTTTTATAAAAATCTATTCATTAGTTCTTGAGATATGGTTATTGGGGAAATTGTGAATAATCCAGCATAGCAGCACTACCTGTTGAGTAATAAACATCAAACTAATCAGCTGTAGTTTATATCAAGGTCTAACAGAATCTAAAGTTTTGTGGAATTCAGTGCAAGTTCATGAGAGCGCCCACAAAATTTTTGTCACATATAATTTGGCAGGCAACAATTAAACACAGGCATTTTGTAAAAACATGTTTTTCAGATTTTCTGACCCTTAAAATGTGTAAATCCATCAAAAATTAGATTTCAAAATTAATTTTTCATGAATCCGATACTTTCTTCTTGTTAAGATAGATGGAAGTAAAAATATTGTGTATTAGATCATACTACGCAGATTTGATTCTAATATGTAATGATAAATAAAAAGCAAAGTGCTTTTGGAAAACTTATTAAACTCTCTGAACAGTGACCTAGCTAGAACTTTTTTTTTTTTTCTTTGAGTTGTTAATAATGGTAATCTATGGTTACTTTAATCATTAGTTAATAGAGCCAGCCTATTTAATGAACAAGATTATCTTTTTTCTCTCAGATATTAAAATCAGCAACTACATTGGTTACAATTATTTTAAACATAATTTAGTGTGTTACAGTTACAAAACATAAAATGTCCCAAAGAAATAATATAAAACTATGTTAGATTTAAATCAACTATGTATTCATATCACTGCAAGCTATTTTTGTATAGGAATCCAGGTTCACAATCCAATTTGTCAATCAAAATTACACAAAATTTCATGTCAAGACAATCCTGAATTCTTTTCCCCAACAATAATTGAGTTATTTTGGCAAAATTTTCAATAAACTGATGCTGTTTTGTGTCAAATGTAACACTATCAAGAGAACTGGTGGAAGTTATTATCATCCATGTTCAAACAGTGCAAATTAGATACACAGTTGAACACAGTAATTGACTGAATTACTTTGCATTTCCAGCACTTTACTTGGCAACAAATTTCACAAAGAGCAATATAAATCTGTAGAAAAATTGTTAAAATATCTTCATTATCTTTAAACATCTGAATAAATATCACAGTTCATTTTAAAATTCATACCTGATATTTTTGATTGAAAAAAGGATTATAACACATTTTCCTATACAAAAATCGTTAATGGTAGTTTCCTTTACCCTCTCTTAAAGATTGTTCAACTTCTTCTGAAATATCCTACATGTATGACATTATTTTCATGAAGAAAAAGTATGTGTGCGTTCAAAGTATTATTTTACTTTATTTTTTATGACTTACACAATACTTAAATATAAGGCAGACAACAGGACAAAAAATTTTCTTCTTACAAAATTCATTTCTGTACCAGCATAGATGTGGCATCGAGGGAAGGAGAGGTGGAGGGGGATAACCTGTAACTTTTTAAAGTGATTTCTTTTAAAAAACCAATGGAGTTTAATAGGTACAAGACCAAGGCAGATAAGAACTATCTTGAACCAAAGACCAAATCACAATGACATTCACTATTTTTCACTTTGTACTTCTTTTTTTATGAACACCTTATCTTTGTATGTAATACTCCTCTGACAAAGTTCGGTGAATGAATTCAGAACGGCCGATCTATCAATACTGGGGAAACAAAACGCTGCATCTAGATATAGAGGCAAGTGTAGACTATCTTCCCCCACCATTGTTCAGTTGATAGTCATTTATGTTCTGTGTAAGATGTGCTTTACTAAGTGCTTGTTCAGTGTGTTGATTCTTTACTGAGAACAGGAAAATGAACGAATAAAAGATCAGTTTAAAGTTTGGTTTTAAGCTTTGCAAGACATCGAATGAAAATCATGAGGGATGGTGCAAATTGAACACCTACCATACTCGCCAGATCTCAATCCTCCAGACTTCTTATTTTCATGACTCAAACTTTCTTTGAAAGAGATTTGACCCTATTGCTGAGATCCAACGAAATGTGATGAAGCTTTTGAACTTCATTCCAAAAGAAGACTTCTTGCGAATTTCTCAGGACATGTATAGCAGATCTTAGAGGTGCATAGTTATAGGAGATGACGATTTTGAAGGATGGTATGGTAACTTTCGTTAATATTTCATCTACATTAATGCTATGGGACTATTCACTGAACTTTATTGCCAGAGGTAGTATGTTTGCTTTCCCCAAAATAAAAAAATTGATGGTGAAATTTTCTCTTTTAAATCTGCATGACCAGAATCAGATGATTTTGTACCATGATTTAGGTTTTACCTTGCACATTCACAATAATTCACAATACATTTCCTTGAGAATTTCTCTTTAAAAGCATTCGACTTGCTACAGTGCAGTTAAAATATGTCCTTTGCAAATTTATATAAAACACAGTTGTACCATGCTACATCAAAAATATAAGAGAAATTTCATAACATGAAGCTGGAGAGGAGGAATTACAGTCTATGTGGTCATTATACATAATGTATGGCTAAAAGGAGTACCATTTTTTCAATTATTGTACTTTTTAGTTTTAAATTCATACAAATGTATTCGAAAATATACACAATGAATTCTGTGACTAACAAGGTAGGTCTCCATACGGGCATACTCTGAAAAATCTGAAAAAATTACAAAATGTTCTTCTCATGAGGATATATATATATATATACACATTTATAAAAAAAATTTTTGGTGGTACCTCCATACAGTGTCCATAATTAAAAAAAAAAAAAAAAAAAAAAAAAAAAAAAAATGAAAATTTCATTATTTGGCGAGTTATCATCGGTTGGCAATAGAATGCAGTTTTGAAAAAACACTTTTTTTTTGTCAAATATGTTTTAAGGACAAAAAAGTTTCATGTTGAACTTGTTTAGGTAAATATAATTTAAATAACTTTAATTTTGCCAGTTTTAGTTTGTTTTAAGTATAATTTTGTTATATTGATATTTATATTTATATTGAAATTTAACCATCAAAATTTGCGATTTAAAACAAAATTCATAATTTAAATTCATTAAAATTGTTTCAAGCTCAAAGTCCAATTGAGCACTGTCAAAGAAATTTCGTTGCTATGGAAACATCTGGCTTTCAATTTTGAATATGCTTAAATGTATGAAAATTTTTTTCAATATGAATTTTTTGTATATGAAAATTTTTTTCAAGTGATAAATTAAAAACTATAGAAACAAGCAATATATATATGCAACACAAGATACAAATATATGTATGAAAGGATAAAACCTATAGCCTTTTTAAAATTTAAAATTTAAATGCCCCTTCTTTTAACCTTAATTCTAATACTTAAAGCTAGTTTGCCCCTGTTAATGTTCTTTCCCAACCTAACATTTATTACTCTCAGAGATGATTTTTGGATGTTCTTTAAGATTAAAAAAGCTGACGTAAACGCAATTCCTAATTTGTAAGATCAGCAATGAAACCCTGGAAAACCGCGCCTAACAACGTCATAGGGCCCAGATATTTCTTAACCAATTAAATTTAGAGTAACACCCATTAGTTAGTATCGCGACCTGGTAGAAATAATGCGAATTAACGGCCTTTAAATAGCGGGAGCGCCTAAAACAAGCGGCTTTTTTGACCTAACACTTGCCTAATAAAATGCTGCCCAAAGAAACGAAGTTTTGAAAGGAAAGCGTCAAGTCACAGGGACCTGGTTTCTCCCAAAGATCTGCCAAAAAGGATTAATAAACCAGGCCCCAAGTGAAAATGTGGTGTCGTTATTTCTCTCTCCCTCACACCTCATGATTCCACAAAATAACGCCGCATAGACTCTAGAATGCCAACAGCTATCCCCGGCCCTTCGGACGATTGACTCGGCGCGATCGCGAAAGTTCCCCCCGGAACTTCCATGCTGGACGCGACGGATCTATGTTTCAGCGCCCAACCTCTCGAATCTCTCCACGACTACAGTACATGAATTCCCTCTCCTCGGATCGGATGGTGACGGAACTCCCACGAACGTAAGGCCAAGACTCGGGTTCCTTACAAAGAGTCGGGTAGGATAAAAACCTGACAAGCGGAACGAAACCTGGATGAGAAAGCGCTCTGCTTCCAGGAACGTGATCGGCGGATACAAGCGGTACCAGATGTCCTCTCAGTCCGAAGACTAGCCGGAATACGGCATGATCTTTCGCCAAGACGCGATAAATACGGCTGTGTGGTGTAACGTGACTGTCGTTCTACAACCCCTGTGACTGCGCCGCGCTCCGCGATCAGCTGTGCAAGGATTTTGTTTCAAAGGGAAAGGAGAAGTATCGCGGATCGAACTCCGATAGTTTGAACATTTAAAGAGAAAAAAGAAAGGACAGAATGTGCGCGTTTATTTTTATTTTTTTTTTTTCCCGCTCCATTTGTTTTCTATCAATCGCGGATTATTGTTCCAGGTAAGATGTTTTATTTAATATGAAAAGTTAGAAGGAGCAAATTCAGGCATTTTATTGAAAAAAAAAAAAAAAAAAGAAAAAAAAAAAAAAAAAAAGTAAAGTTGATTTTTTTTTGTTTGTACTTTGTGTTTTTATAAAAGTTATTTTTAGTATGTAGTTAAGATTTTAATCATAGAAAAAGAACTGTGAACTAAGAATGAACATGATAAAATATTTTTATTTTATTTTAAATTTTTGCTGTAAAGTTCGTTTTGCATTTGTTTAGTTCTGCTCCTTTCAAGTTGAAAAAGATAAATAAAAATTATCTTTTAAATTAAGATTCATAATTTGAGTTATAAAAAATGATTTAAATATCAGGTTACTATTATTTTACTATTTGGAATTATTTAATGTTATTTTTATGTGTTACTATGTTGGAATATATTATGATTTTGTGAGATTTTATTTATAAACATCATGAGTACTACCCCACAATCAGAGAAAGTAGGCGACCCCCCAAAAAATGATGATGTGGTTCCCGAGACTCCGGAAAAGGAAATTAATGCAGCAAATTCTCAGTCCTCAGGTAATAGTGAAGGCACATGTCGAAAAGATCCCGAAATTGTGCCATTTTCTCCGGACTCGAAGATGTTATGGATTCCGTGGCTGAGATACTTTGAGTCAGTTTGTGTCGAGGAACACAAGGATGATTTGTGGAAAATCCGCAACATCCAAAAGTATCTAAAAGATACCGCGCTTACCTTATATATCAACAACTGTCTTCATGTCCTCCATTGGTCCGAGTTAGTGTTATTGTTCACTGAACATTACACTACTCCTGATACACTATCATTGACAGATTTCTCCCAGATCAAATTTAAATTTGGAGGTGACTTAAATGAATATTACCACCAAAAAACTAAAGTAGGACGCACTTTAGGTTTAGATCAGCGTTTCATTTTGGACGGTCTTACTGATGGACTGCCAGTAGAGATGAAACAGTTGGTAGTGACAAATGCGCCTGCTGATGTCAATGAATGGAGAGAATTAGTATTTAAATTAAGTAAATTGCAGTTAGAGCAGAAAGATAAAACAGACAGGAAGACTGAGCCTAACCCTCAGCATCCCCCTCAATATCGACAATGGAAACCTTTTAAATCCCACATTGACCATGGACAAAATTCCTACAGACCATGGAATTATCGTGTCCCAAACCAAGCACCTCAATTTCGACATTTTAACCCAAACCCACAAAGAAATACATTTAGACCGATGCAACCAATTCCCACAAGATCTATGCAGACCGATCAACAACGCCCAAACTTACATTATCAGGCCACGTTGCCACCAACGCCGTGCCGAGTTTGTTTAAATGTGGGCATTTCGAATGCTTATCATTGGGTGCGAGATTGCCCTTTTCGTAAACAAACGCTGAATGTTACTGCCCTAGCACCAAATCCAAGTGTTTCAACCCATAATCTAGATCAGACTAATAATGAGTTTCCACAAAATACAGAAGAGAGCCAATGACAATTAATAATACCCGGGTATATCAAAACACATAATGGATCCAAACAAAAAATGAACAATTGTCAAACAGCTACTCATGTAAAAAGTGAAAACTCATTACCATGTTTGATAGATACAGGTAGTTCTATCAGTGTAATGCCATACCATTTAGCCCATAAATTTAATCTAAAAATATCTAAAGTTCAAAAGAGTATTTCAGTCGCACAAACTCAAGGTGTTCTAGCTTTGAAAGAAAAATGCTTTGTCAGTTTGCGATTAGGACAAATAACTCAAACCATTGAACTGTTTATAATTCATAACTCTTTACCATATGTTTTAATTGGGCTACCACATTGTGAATTGTTTAGAGTAAATATTGATTGCTCTAAAATGCAAATCCATCAAAATAACAAAAAAATATCACTTATGCGTAATATTTCAAAAAAATCATCCCACCATACTTTGCATTTGTCAGAACCATATATCCACCCGCTAAAAGCAGAGATCCAAAATGCAGAGATATTTGAAGAAAATTTTGAACCGGAGTTGTTTGAAACTTCTGACCATGGGCCCAAAGTTCAGTTGGCTAAAGAACAACTACCTGCTCTTCTCGCCAAATATGTCTGTATTTTTGCAAAAGATAAGTACGATGTAGGCTGTGTGAATATAGAACCCCAAAGAATCCATTTAACCTCTGACCTTCCCGTTTCACTTAGGGCTTACCGTACATCACCCAAAGAAGAGGAAGAAATCCGAAACCAAGTCCAAAATTTGTTACAGGCAGGAATCATTAAAGAGAGTTGTTCCCCTTATTCGTCGCCTGTCACTTTAGTTTACAAGCGCGAAGAAGGGAAGAAAACTCGTTTATGTGTAGATTTCAGAAAATTAAACGCTATTACCAAGACAGACGCAGAACCCCTACCCCGAATTGATACCCTTTTGGATAAATTAGCACAAGCTAAGGTCTTTTCCACTCTCGATTTGGCCAGTGGATATTGGCATATACCTATCCACCCTCGAGACACCGAAAAATTGGCATTTGCGACCACTTTCGGTTTATTTGAATGGTTGCGATTACCTTTCGGATTAAAAAACGCACCTGGGATATTCAACCGCACACTCCGAAGAATCTTTAATAAGTACAAAATTAATTTTGCCTGTAGTTATTTTGATGATGTTATTGTATTTTCTCAAAATGAGGAAGAACATTTGATGCATTTAGAGACATTATTTAATATTTGTGTCCAAGAAAACCTCAAATTAAAGTTATCAAAGTGTAATTTTGTTAAATCAACAATTAATTTCCTTGGTTATGAAGTTTCTAATGGATGTATTACCCCTGACAATCCAAATGTAGAAGTTATTAAGAAATTAAAACCACCAACCAATGTAAAAGAGTTGCAACGCTTTTTGGGATCTATTAATGTCTATAATAAATTTATTCCTAAGTATGCCGAAATTAGATATCCTCTCAACCAATTGTTAAAGAAAAATGTCCCCTATGTATGGGACCAAAATTGTCAATATTCTTTTGAGAAACTAAAACAGGCTTTGATTGAAAAACCTATCTTAAGATTGTTTGATCCCAAAGTGCCTTGTGAACTGTTTGTAGATGCCTCAAGTCTTGGAGTAGGGTGTGTTGTGAAACAGGTAGATGAAAAGGGAAAATTACACCCAATAGCATATCACTCTAGAAATCTTCGAGATTATGAAAAAAATTATGCAATAACGGAATTAGAATGTTTGGCAATTGTGGATGCCTTGGATAAATTTTATCATTATTTACATGGTCGAAAATTTGTCATTCATACGGACCATGCGGCACTTACCTGGCTCAAAAATGTTAAAAATTTAAGAGGTCGTCTTTTCCGCTGGTCTCTCAAACTTAGTATGTTTGACTATGAAATCAAATACCAAAAGGGCTCCACTAATGTTGAAGCTGATATGCTATCAAGACAACCTGTTTCAGAAAATGTACACCATGTTATACATCTCCTTGACTTGAATGAAGTAAGAGACAGCCAGAAAAAGGAAAATGTAACAGCAGATGGTAAAAAATACACTGAAGTAAATGATGTTGTTGTAATTAAAAAGAAAAGTTTGTATAAGATTGTTGTCCCCATGTGTTTACGGTTACCCCTCTTAGAAAAAACCCACACACAATTTGGCCACCCTGGTATTTATAAAATGATAAATTTAATTTCCCCACAGTATTATTGGCCTAATATCAATCAGGACATTGAAAATTTTGTAAAACATTGTCATACATGTCAAATAAACAAAAAATGTAAACAAAAAAGATTTGGCATGTTACAATTGATGCCCCCAACAGATATACCTTTTGAATGCTTGGCATTGGACTCTGTTGGCGGATTTAATTACTACAATTCTACGAAAAAATATTTGCATTTAGTGGTTGACCATGCAACTCGCTATGTGTGGGGCTTTCCTTCAAAAAGTGTAACTACTGAAACTTATACAAACATTTTGAAACAATTATTTCAACTACAAGTACCAGAAAAATTGTTAACTGACAGAAATGGAGCATTTACAGCTTCCAGATTTAAGAGATTTCTTCGTACTTACAATGTTAAACACAGATTGACAAGTAGTCACCACCCCGAAACGAATGGAAAAATTGAACACCTAAATCAGACTATTGTAACCAGATTAAAGTGTAAAGTTAATTCTTCTTCCAAGAAAGTACCCTGGACTAAATTGTTAGATGAAGTCTTAGTTGAATATAACAATACTCCTCATTCTGTAACTCAATTTACCCCTAGTTATTTATTGTTAGGAAAATTGCCATATGATCCTCCTTTGCCAAAT
Source organism: Maratus speculifer (assembly GCA_964019185.1). Taxonomy (NCBI): domain Eukaryota; kingdom Metazoa; phylum Arthropoda; class Arachnida; order Araneae; family Salticidae; genus Maratus; species Maratus speculifer. The sequence goes on along the minus strand of OZ025293.1, from coordinate 236,459,655 downwards.
AATAGTTATTATCCTCCAGTTGATGAAGCTAGAAAATTGGCTAAAGAAAGAACAATTGCTTACCATAAGAAAAATAAAGTCCGCTATGATGCTCGTTTCCTTCCTGTAAAGTTTAAAGTTGGTGACCTTGTAATGTATGAAGAATTTCATTATCCTAATACCCGTAAATTAACTTCCCCATATTCTGGACCATACACCATTCTGAAACAACTTTCTGAAGTCACTTTTGAAATTGATAAACCCAGCCCACATTTTAAGAGAAATTCTGAAATTGTCCATTCATCCAAGTTAAGATACTACCATTCTCCTCAAAATCTCAAACTCAACCATGAATAAAACCCCATCTATCTCTTTCATCTTTCAATTTTTTATTTTTGCTATTCTATCGTCCCTCTATCATTAGTATTTGGAAGAGGACCCAGCTGGATGTTTAACCCTCAACCCCCAGCGGTAAAGGATGAAAGTTACAGTTTAAAAGCACTGTTAATTTTTTTTAATGTTATTAGTATAGGATGAAATGTGTTACGTCAATAAGGGTCCTCCGCTCCTTGACCACCCGTCTTTAGCCGGACTGTTTTCCCGGATTCTCTTTCCAGGTTGAACGGAGAATCTGGCAAAACTGCTTCGCTTGCCCTTTGTAGGTGAATGTCAGTTTCCCACTTTCCTTTTCTATAGTGCAAGTGGCATGTTTTTTTTGGGATGACCTTTCACCACAAAGTATTGAAATCCATCTCCCACTAACACTGGGCATGGTGAAAATTATAGCAAGTTTATATTTTTACTTAGTAGCTATAGTTTTCAGAGGTCTGACATTTTTGTATTTTGGAGTTAGCCTCAAATTAAGCCTAAAACTGGATACTGTACATAGTTAGAAAAGATGCAACCTAAGAATTAAGTAGGAAAAATAGAGTTTTATAGTATTATAATTAGTATTATGTTATCTGTGTTTTATTATATAGTGATTATATTATATAGTGTTAAAATTGTGTTGTGTTGTAATTACTTTTGGTGATATTTCAGTGTCAGCATACAGTATTTTCAGAAAAAATGTGCATTTATTATACAATTGTATTTTGCTGATAATATTGAAGATCATATTTTTTGAGTATTTTGCTATTTGTACCCATGTTTAATGTCAATAACTTGTGTGTGTTTTAGTATCTTATTTTTGAATATTTGATTATATTATATAGTATTCCAATTTTGCATAAAGAATGTTTCCAAAGGACTTTCCTTCATAAAAACTTTCAACCAAAGGAAACATCACAGACATTTAGAAAACTGTTTAGTGGAAAAAAAAAAAAAAAAAAAAAAAAAAGTTTATTTTTTAAATGTTATGTATTTTAGTCAATATGTGTTTCATTATTTTAAGTGTTGATATTTTGATTAATGTTTCTTTTTGTTGTCCTTCTCGAGAATGTCCCTTAAATGCTGCAGCATTATTCATCACACATTATCAGTACCATTATTCATAGCATTATCCATAACATTATCTGTAGCATTATCCGTCACAGTGTCAGTACCATTATTCATCACACATTATCAGTGCCATTATTCATAGCATTTCCATAGCATTATCAGTAACCTTATCCGTAATATTATCAGTTACATTATCTGTAGTATTAGCATTAGTGTTCATGTTATTCAATGCCAAAATATTGACAAATCTTTTGTTGTAATATAGTGTTTTTTATGTAAAGAATAATGTTTTCATATAACCTTTTTCATGTAACCTGTAAATAATGTAGAAACTAGGTCCACCTGGCTTGACGTTCTAAAACTGAGGAAAAAAAAAAAAAAACCCACTTAATAATAAAGAAGAAACCCAGGTAAAATATTTAGGGGAGCTGACCTTGCAAGCAAGATCTGTGGCTCTTGTTTTAGTGGGGGGGGATATGAAAGGATAAAACCTATAGCCTTTTTAAAATTTAAAATTTAAATGCCCCTTCTTTTAACCTTAATTCTAATACTTAAAGCTAGTTTGCCCCTGTTAATGTTCTTTCCCAACCTAACATTTATTACTCTCAGAGATGATTTTTGGATGTTCTTTAAGATTAAAAAAGCTGACGTAAACGCAATTCCTAATTTGTAAGATCAGCAATGAAACCCTGGAAAACCGCGCCTAACAACGTCATAGGGCCCAGATATTTCTTAACCAATTAAATTTAGAGTAACACCCATTAGTTAGTATCGCGACCTGGTAGACTTAATGCGAATTAACGGCCTTTAAATAGCGGGAGCGCCTAAAACAAGCGGCTTTTTTGACCTAACACTTGCCTAATAAAATGCTGCCCAAAGAAACGAAGTTTTGAAAGGAAAGCGTCAAGTCACAGGGACCTGGTTTCTCCCAAAGATCTGCCAAAAAGGATTAATAAACCAGGCCCCAAGTGAAAATGTGGTGTCGTTATTTCTCTCTCCCTCACACCTCATGATTCCACAAAATAACGCCGCATAGACTCTAGAATGCCAACAGCTATCCCCGGCCCTTCGGACGATTGACTCGGCGCGATCGCGAAAGTTCCCCCCGGAACTTCCACGCTGGACGCGACGGATCTATGTTTCAGCGCCCGACCTCTCGAATCTCTCCACGACTACGATATGAACTCTCTCCACGACTACAGTACATGAATTCCCTCTCCTCGGATCGGATGGTGACGGAACTCCCACCAACGTAAGGCCAAGACTCGGGTTCCTTACATGTATGTATATATATATATGTACATAATATATTAAACTGTTCCATTGTTTATGTTTAAATTCATTAAATACTATTTACATGCATTCTAAAAATCTAGCAGTTTTAAGTTGCATTAAATCGTTTGTTTTTGGCAAGGGAAAGTGCTGCTCGCCAAATCGCACGATATTTACGCCAAATAATCGAAAGTTTCTTATTTTTTTACATAATTTCTATTGTGATTCCGCCACTAATTTTGATTGATCCTTTATTACATACATAAATAGTTTAATTAGTTTTTTTTTTCAAAAGTTTCTGAGTATGCCCAGCATGGAGATCTTCCTTGTTAGCGAAAACTTACATGATTTCATGTAGCATTCAATGACATTGCATGTAAATTACTGTTTTGGCCTACAATTTTAGGGGGGAAATGTATTATTTACAAGTTAATACAGCTAATTTTTCTTAAAAATGATACTCAATCTCCTCATTTCTCCTTCAAAGTATCTTTATGACAAATATCACAGATATGGATTTTCTTGGCAAAACATTAATTTTGTTATAGAGATGCAGACAAATTCTTATTATTTCAATAACATTGAAAATTACATTCTGTTTTACAAGAATAACTTCTACATTAAATATATTATCACATTTATAATGATAAAAAATTATTTACCTGAAATATTATCAATCCATCAGCAAGATCACTATAGAGCCAATTGACATAAGGTGATACTCCCATACTATTCATCCAATTACGATATGCTATGAATTAAATTACAAATTTACACATGAATATGAAACAATTATAAGACTTATTTTATCTAACTTTTTAACTCAATTATTTTACTAAGATCTAAAGATTTTCTTAGAAATTTGGGGAAATTCAAGGATTTTAACTTTTGGAAACATGAGCATATAAGGATGAAAAAGATTTTTACTAGAGATCTGCAGGTATTGATAGTGGCAAAGTTCACTATTTTTAAAAATAGTAACATGTATTTTGATGATTTCAAAAAAGGTAGTGTGCGCCAACCTTAACTAATGAACAAGCAGAAACACTACTACTACTTGGTAAAATAATTTATAAGTGTAACTAAATTTATAGATACAAAGCACACACAAAAGAATAAAAATAATCTTAATTTTTTTTATATGGTAAAAAAAGTACTAAAATTAAGCAAGAGTTGTTGAAATAGTCAATAGGTCAGGGAGAAGAAACTGTAGATGAACTGTGGGTAAATTTATGGATAAAAACAAATATTAAGAATGAAAACAGTTGAATTACACAGAAAAACTTTGTTCCTACCAGACTTCAAGTAATTGTAATTGATTATAATCAATTACAAAAACTATAATCACCCTGTAATAATAAATTTTGGTTTTGAAATAATCATAATACAATCATAATCAAAAGATTTCATTCTGATTACAATCTTTGATTAAATGTTTTTTTTTCCCATTCCATAAAATACTTGGTCAATTAGCTAAACATTGCACCAAGAAAGGAAGCGTTCACATTTGTAACTCATTAAACCCCCAGGAAGTGTGAAGAGGTCAGAGATTATGTGGGGACAGTTGGGATAAAAGTGAAACAACCATATCAAGATACTTAGAATAAAGTTTCTCTATTATAGCTATCTAGTATCGTATACTGTATACAGTATTAAAGACAGTATAGAAATAATTTGATTTTGTTAACGATGTGGCATTTGGGGAAATAAACATGTGGTTTGTTATCAGCACTAATGCCTGTTTATATCAGTTGGACCTTATACACTATCCTCCTTCAAATGTGTGAATCTAAGAATATAAATGCCCCTCCCCCCCCAAGAAAAAAAAAGAGGAAGATGCTGATGTTTAAATAGCAGAGATTATCTAACAACACATTTGGATTTTGAACTTCTTAGTGGATGTTTTACTTCTTAGTAGCAGTTTTTGGTATTCTAGAAATGCAAGAGAAATAGTAAAAAGAATTAAGACTATTTTACTGAATCTGAATCAGATTCAATTTAAGAAGGCTTGAATTTCTTAAAATATAAAGCATACTCATCAGATGTTGGGGTATCCATAAAATTGAAATCCAATCTGAACACCCACATGCAGGTAATAATATATATATATATATATATATATTACAAATTAAAAAAATTTTCGCCAAAACTAACCTTTATACTACCTTAATTTTCTTATAATAATGTTCCGTACTTACTTCAAATTATTAAATTAAAATCTTGTTTCTAGATCTAATCTGTTAATCTGTATGCAGATGTATAAATTCTTAATTTGCCTTAAAAAACATTATTCCAGTATGCGTAAATTTAAAAAGATGGCTCTAAATTAAAAATATTCTTAATTAAAACTTTATTTCTTAATATTCCAAATAAAACTGATTTCTTCTATGTTTTTATCAACCCTTTTTAAGAAAATCTTATTAAATTTATTCCAAAACCATACCTTTCAAAAAATATCATTATTTTATTTTATCTATTTATTTATTTTTCCGCCGTCAACCTTTCATGTGTGCATTAATAAATTCATTTCTTTTCTTTTTCTCTTAAAATTAATCATTTATAAAAATCGTCTGCCTAAGAAATTATGAGTCGATTATAAATTGGTTAAATAATATATATATTTTTAAATAAATTTATCGTCTGTGTAAAATAGTCCCGTATCTGGACAAGAATTCTGTTTACATAAAAGGATGATGGTTTGAGATTACAGAAAGTTCTAGAATTTTCTTTTTAGTTTTAAAAGGTGGAAGTCTCGAGATGAGAGGGGGAGAGATTCTGGAGTTCTTTCGTCGATGAGTACGGCTGGTTGAAGTAAATGATGGAATATTTCTTGGACATTTCGGTAAAAGATCGTTTGCAAAAAGGAGTTTTTCCCTCTATAATGACTACAGTTGAATAAATAAACTTACAGCCACCAATGAGTGATTTATTGGATATTCTACATTTATTTATTTTTTATTTTTTCCCTCGCTGGCCATGACTTCTGTGCAAAGAACGGGGACCCTGGCATTGATGTTTCTGGCTCCTAACTTTAAAATGTCACAGTCTTTTCTAGAGCCGACTGGATGTTTTATGCCTGCACTGTCTTTTTTGGTTTTTAAAGAAACTTGCTATGGAACGAAGTGATAATAAAAACTGTGGATCGCTGAATAATTTGCCCGTCATTATTGGATGTGTTCTTAAACAAAAACTGCCATAGTCTCATGATTTCTGGAGTGACAAAAACAGAGGAATTGTTCCTGTAAAGTGCTTTGAGTCGGCTTGATTTTCCTGAAGCCATGATATCTTGAATGACTGCAGAAAAGGAGATTTTCTTGATTAAGATTTTCAAATCTATGCTGAGGAAGATACTAATCTGAAATAATTGCTAGTCGCTTCGAGTCTGATGTGGATTTCCTGACGCTTAATGTTGATCTGTGTGCATAAATTTTGATTCAGTATTCATAGTCATAGTGAAAATTTTTGAAAATTAATGACTTCAAAGTGGTGAGTATGCAAGAAGTATTTGATGAGGAATTTAAAGACGATTGAATTTATTGAAGATTTTTCAAAAATCTAAGTCATTTTATTAAATGTTTTGATTATTATTATTTGTATACTTTTTATGTATTTGTTTAAATTAATTATTCTCTGTTTGTCAGGTTTATTTATTTGATTATTTATCTGTGAATTTTATTTACTTACCTATTTATGAGTATTATTATATAATTATTATGTGTTAGAGATTGAAACATTTTTGTTCTTAAGGATTAAATTGAAGAGTATGATATTCTTAGACAATTACTGTTAATTATTAAGACAATTATGATATTTTTATGCACGATTAAAGGCAAGTTTGTAATAATTATGAAGTATAAAAGAATTTAGAAGCTAAAGTTATTTTTTAAAAAGTACATTTTCTATTTTATTGATATTTGTTTGTTATCAAGAACTATTCTCAGAATGCAGTATTTTCATGATAATGTTCCTACAACTAGACATTTGAGCTGAAAATTAAGTTAACATTTATGTTTTACACTTTATTTGTTAGAATTTCTGGTTACAGTGAGCTTTGGTTCCCGGATTCTTATAATTTATTTAAATTCAGTAAGAAATATGGAACTGTGCAAGGCTGTTGCTAGAATTTTGACTGATAAATATGATTAATTTTTTTTGTAAATTTTGTGATTTTAAGTAAGGAATTACCTATAATTAAAATTTTTGAATATGTTTATGATCTATAAAATAATAGAATTAAAAGTTGATCCCAATTTAAGGTATATCTATGATATTTACAATTTCTGTTTTATTAGATAAAATTTCTGGTTAAAGTTAGCAGCTAAATATAGTAATTTTGAAAAAATATGTAATTGATATAAATCATTAACTTTGAAATTTATTGCGAATGATTTTACGATCAGGATTTAATAAAGAAAATAGAAGTGCTTCATTTATTCTAATGAGAAAAAAAAAAAAAATAATAATAATATAAAAGATCCTAAACTCGTACCATTTGACCCGAGTTCTGGAATGAACATTTTGTCTTGGTTAATTTATTTTGATAAAACATGTGATAGGGAACAGAAAAATCTAGAATGGAAATTTAATTTTATTGCGCAATATTTGAAAGGTGAAGCGCAAAAAATTTATATCAATGACTGCTTAAATTGTACGGATTATGAACAAATTAAGAAAATTTTGATAGAAAGACTCATTGAATTAGACTTCCCGAGTTTTTCTGATTTTTCAAATCTGAAATTAGATAATTTAGACAATTTAGAAACTTATTTTCGTAAAAAAGTGGAAATTGGCAGGAAATTACATCTTAGTGAAAATATACTATTACAAGGTTTAACTGATGGTTTAAAACCAGAATTCAAAAACAGTATTATTATAAATCCTCCTAGTAGTACCATAGAATGGTACCGGGTTGTCAAACAATTCGTGGAAGTTTCCACCCCACTAGTTTCAAACCAAGTAATAAATCAACCCTCAGCTAGACAAAATTTTCAACCTTTTCAACCAACTAGGCCCTGGATTCAGCCAGTTAGGCCCAATAATACACCTAGGAATTGGATTCCCCAAAGGCAATCTCAGTTTCAAAGACCTAGAGTTTGTCAAAATAATTATATTCAAAATTCATATCCTTCAAGACCTTGTAGGATATGCACAAATAGGGGTGTGAGTAATGCTTTTCATTGGGAAAGAGAATGTATTTTTAGGAATGAGGTACCATCCTCTGATACTCTTCCAAATATCTCACAAAATAATTCTCATAATGTTTGGCAATTAATTGTATATGGATGTACGAATAATTATAATTTGCCATGTGTTGTAGATACTGGCTCAACTATTGCAATATTGCCACTTAAATTTGTTAAAAAACTTAATGCTAAAATTGAGACTATACCCTCAGTTACCATTGGTCAGGCAAAAGGATTTTTACATATAAATAAAAAATGTAGTGTTCTTCTAAAAATGGGTAAAATTAAAAAATATGTTAACTTTTTAGTATGCAATACAAATTTGGATTATGCTATTTTGGGTTTAAAAGAATGTTCTAAATTTAAATTAACCATAGAATGTAAAAATTGTATTGTAAGGCAGGGAAGGAAAATTATAACTAAGAGTATATCCATACATAATGAGAGATCCCTTCATTTCAATACAGTAAATATGGACCAAGTACAACAAAACAGGGATCAATCTAATGAAATTGTAACCTCAGAATATAAAAAAATATGAAATTAAATACTGGTAATACTGTAGCAACAGATAATTATGATAATGAAACACTGAATGTAAGTAATCATGATATAGAGTTACAATCTACTTGAGGAAATATTATGAAAGATGAAGACTGTGTTGAATATGATCACGAAATTAATGTGCATCCTGATTATAGAGGTTCCATGACTCTTCACAATTTTCATGATAATTTTGATTCAGATTTTTAAAAGGGAGGGTAATGGTTTTGTGTGAGGCAGTTAAAATGTATACAACTCCAGTAGACAAAGCCCTCAAAATTGCGAAAGCGCAAACTCAGGAATTTCATCTTAAAAGTAAAAGGCTCTATGATCGAAATTTTGTCGAATGCCCATTAAAAATAAAAGACTCTGTAATTTATGAAGAATTTAAATACCCTAACACTCGAAAATTAGAACCTACTTTCTCTGGACCATACAAAATTATAAATAAACTTTCTGATGTAACTTATGAAATAGATAAATTTAATTATGAGACAGGATAGAATTCCGTTATTGTGCATGTTTCTAAATTAAGACCCTATTTTTCACCAGAAGATTTTAAACTGTTTCATGAGCAACCCAAAAAACAAACAAAACCTCAAATACAATCACTAGATCAAACTAAAGTCAAGACAGTAGATTAAATTTTAATTCTTATTCTTTAAATATTTTATCACCATAATTTTCAAAATTAGCAGGTATGTTCTTGGTGCGCAACAAGAATATTACTTGTTTTTGGGATTAAATTGGGCTCCTTATGCAGGCATAAGGTGTGCACTTTGATTGTAAAGGCTTTCAAATTGATGTTGATAAATTAATTTTAAGTGTATTTAAGTCGAACTATATTTACTCATTTATTGACATTAGTATTATTCTACTTATTCACCAGCTATTTATGTTATAACAGTTATAAAATCTGATGATTCTACTCAAACCTATAACATAATATGTGATTTTCAGTGATTGTGAAAACTACAGATATTAAAAGTTTTTCAAAAAAGCACATTATTTTTATTTCCATTTCTCAATTAAGAATGACACCTTTTATTCCTATTTGTATTTTATTATTAAAGTTTATAAACCATGTGTAGATAAAACATTATTCTACATTTGGCATTGAAAACTTATAACCAAATTTGACAATTTTGTAAAAGAGTATCAGAGAGGAATTATTGTAAGGAAATACTGGTTGAGAGTCCATTTTCTAAATAGTTAGATTTAATTTTATTTGGATTTTGGAATTATTATGATTTTTTTTTTATTTATACTTTTGGCTAGCAAAAAATACTTTCTTATGCTATTAGAAGATAAGAAAATTATTTAGTTGCTATGTAATTATTTTTATCCTCAACCAATATTTTCCCTATCAATAATAAACAAATTGTGATATTTTCTTTTGATTATACTCGTTTTATTATTATTATGATTTCTATAATGAAGTTTAGTATTAATTATACTCTTATTGAGAAATATTAGGATATGGAGTCTTATTATACTATCACTTATTATTGTTGTTATTGTTATTAAAATTTTTCTATATTATTTATTATTGATATTGAGAGTGATGCTATTTATTATTAAAAAAAATTGATATATTATTGAAAGAAAAATTTGATTGATTGTTAAAAGATGTTGGATCCAACATAACATAAAAAACAAAGATTAAACTAGATTTGGAGATCTTTAATTAAAGAGACTGTATTCAGTGAACATTGGAAAAGACTTTTATACACAATGGAAAGACTTTTTTCATTTGAAGAACTTTTATTTAAACTTCCATGAGAACGAATTGTTATTGTTTTTATTATATTTTTTATCTCTTGCTTATTTATATTTATAACTTATTTACTGTTATTGTATGTATTATCTCCTATGCACTTACAAATAGTAAGTGATATTGTAACAGTATTGTATCTCTTTCAGGGAAATGCTCCTACCTAAATTTAATTCAGATTAATTTCCTCTTAACTATTTTATTTTAATCGCTAATATTTTTTATATTGCGTTAATTTCCTTTTCTTCCATCTCTTGGCTTCCTGGGTTTGACAGTTTTATTCCAAAATTTGACTTTTCTAAATTATTATATTTCTGTTGTCTGAACTTGTAGTTTTATTTAACTATCAATTTCATACAAATTTTCGGGGAGGGGGCATAATATCACAAATTTAAAATTTTTTCGCCAAAACTAACCTTTATACTACCTTAATTTTCTTATAATAATGTTCCGTACTTACTTCAAATTATTAAATTAAAATCTTGTTTCTAGATCTAATCTGTTAATCTGTATGCAGATGATATAAATTCTTAATTTGCCTTAAAAAACATTATTCCAGTATGCGTAAATTTAAAAAGATGGCTCTAAATTAAAAATATTCTTAATTAAAACTTTATTTCTTAATATTCCAAATAAAACTGATTTCTTCTATGTTTTTATCAACCCTTTTTAAGAAAATCTTATTAAATTTATTCCAAAACCATACCTTTCAAAAAATATCATTATTTTATTTTATCTATTTATTTATTTTTCTGCCGTCAACCTTTCATGTGTGCATTAATAAATTCATTTCTTTTCTTTTTCTCTTAAAATTAATCATTTATAAAAATCGTCTGCCTAAGAAATTATTAGTCATTATAAATTGGTTAAATAATATATATTTTTTTAAATAAATTTATCGTCTGTGTAAAATAGTCTCGTACCTGGACAAGAATTCTGTTTACATAAAAGGATGATGGTTTGAGATTACAGAAAGTTCTAGAATTTTCTTTTTATGTTTTAAAAGGTGGAAGTCTCGAGATGAGAGGGGGAGAGATTCTGGAGTTCTTTCGTCGATGAATACAGCTGGTTGAAGTAAATAATGGAATATTTTTTGGACATTTCGGTAAAAGATCGTTTGCAAAAAGGAGTTTTCCCCTCTATAATGACTACAGTTGAATAAATAAACTTACAGCCACCAATGAGTGATTTATTGGATATTCTACATTTATTTATTTTTTATTTTTTCCCTTGCTGGCCATGACTTCTGTGCAAAGAACGGGGACCCTGGCGATGATGTTTCTGGCTCCTAACTTTAAAATGTCACATATATATATATATATATATATATATATATATAAAATTGCATAAATTTATCTTAGGAATATTGCATATTTATACCTTGTCTTTTCTTTGAAAATTGTAGTGAAAAATATTTTTTATATTAAGCCAACTATATAGTATTTTTAATAATAAGGATGATGTTATCAGTTTATTCAAAATTTACACGTTAATTTCTGGATAAGATACATAGATAAATTTTCTTATTACAAAACTAGTAATAAAAAAGTGATTTCTTTATATATGTTTAATTTAACAGAATCAAAAGAAAAAAGTAAGACAAGTTTGTCAATACATACACGGGTGTACACTGAATTTTGTTAAAGGGAGCAAGGCATCTCTAAAATTTCAAACCATATTTCAGATATCTCTGATTATTTTAAAAATAAACAACCAGAAAATTTATTCTTTCCAAATGACTTATAACTAATATTAAAAAAAAAAGAAACTAAGATTTTTTTTTTTTTTTTTTTTTTTTTTTTTGTCAAGAGGATTTGCTCTACTTCTCCCCCTCTCCCTTCCTGAAAAATACTTTTCTATCAGAAGATAGTATTTTATTTTATTGCTTTTTGACATTCATGCATTTCAATTTTATTTTTAAAGTGGGGTTCAGGGGGAGAGAGCCACTCACACAGAAGAAAAAAGAATGGATTGTTTCAATTCTATTTCTAAAATTTTGGTAGAAGCTTATTTTTTGAATACTTAATATTTTTTTCTTTCTTTCTTTTTGGGGGGGAGGGGGGAAGGGAGGGCTTTGAATGTCTAAATGCGTTGCAGGAGGGAATTTTGAGGGAAATAATCATAGTTTAACTTATTTTATGTTTATACTTTGCATTTAAAAAAAGATTGTGAAACACAGGCACTTCTCCCAAGATTTTATGCATGTGTATATGTGGGGGAGGGGATGTTTTCTCAGATTTAGAGAGAGAGCCTTGCAAACAAGGTGAAACACCATGGATGTATCTATTCTGTGTGTGTCTAAAAATAAAGTCAAAGTGCAAATTTAAATTTAAAATAAAGAAAATCAGTATAATTTTTCAACTTATTTTTATTTATTTTTGTCCAAAAACAATATAATCATTAAACCTATGTACTACATATTTATAAGCTAGGCACATAAATAAAACAAGAAATTGCTTTACAATGGCAATCAACAAACAGAAAAAAAGGCTTTTAAAATTGTAGGTCAAAAATTCCTCAAAACACGTTACTGAGGCATTTTCTAAATATTGAATATATATATATAGATATTTTATTTATAGTTCCATAGTATTTAGGGTCTGAAAAGTATACTATAGTTTGAAAAATTCCAAATATATTTCTTATATTTCATTTTTTCCAAGTTTTTTGCTTATAATTTGCAGAGTTCTTATTATAAAATAATGTTCTTTTCTGAAAATATGACAAACATCATTGTACACAATACCCTGTCATCAGAATTTAAAAATAATAAAAATTGTATGAAAAATGAGTATGTTTAGTAAATAATATTTCATTGTGCATGCGTCAACGATATCAAAATGTCATTTGCATATTGTGTTAGCTAAATGTATAAAGCAACTTCTGTAAAAGTTTCAAAAACATAGCTTGAAAATTCTGAAAATGGTCGCCTATAGAATCAACTCAAAATCCGTTATTCCTAAAGGAAGCAAAAAAATCAGGGGTTTTACCTAAATATAGTTGTACGTGCAATATTGTGTAGGCACTAAACAATGGAATATGGATACAGCCCCTCATCTTTTTGCTTCATTTAGGGAATAAAGGATTTTGATCTCATTCTATCAACGATAATTTTCAGAATTTTTAAGCTATGTTTTAGAGACTTTCACAAAAGTTGCTCTATACATTTAACTAACATAATATGCAAATGAAATTTTAATAGCGTTCATGCATGCACAGTAAAAAATTATTTAGTAAACCTGCTCATTTGTCATACAATTTTTATTATTTTTTAATTCTGATGACAGGGTATTGTGTACAATGATGTTTGTCATTTTTTCAAAAAAGAACATTATTTTATATTAAGAACTCTGCAAATTATAAGCAAAAAACTTAGGACTGTTTTTATAAAAACCTTAATTTCTCTACGAGTATACATGCATCCTTGTAAAAATTAACACAGTACATTACAATAAGCCAATTAATCATAATGTGCAGTTTGAACGCTTTTGCTACATTAGTTTTGACAGGGTTATCCAAAAGATCTTTGTTCTTTTTCAATTTGTTGACGGTCCCCTGTTTGATTTCGGGGAAAACTCTTCGTGAAAATATATGACGCGTACTATTTTGTTTACACACCTGGAGTTTCACCACATTTCGATTTATATTTTTTTCATTACTTAAAAATAATTACTTAATTACCAATTATGCTTAACTTTTGGACACCAGTGTATATTGTTTTACAATTAACGGTTATCTCTCTCTCTCTCTCGCTCATACATGCATACTAGCTGAGCTGCCTGGGACCATAATAATATTCTTAAATGAACTTGAAATTTCCATTGCAAAATCTTGTAACCAATCTTGAACCAGGTTCTGGCTGCCAAAAGTACCGTTTAGCAGGTGTGCTGTGCACACACTGCAAAAATCTTACAAAATCTCAATATTTTTAGTTTAACATTCCACTATCAGGGGGAAAACTCTATTTTTAACAAAGCTGTATCTGAACAAAACTTCATTAAACAACCTACCCCTAGATAAAATAAGGTGGTGGACTTATGCAAGATATTTGGTGAAATTACTATTCAAAAACAGGGATAAGTACACTTTTGAAATTTTATATTAAATAAGTATTATTTATCCTAGAGCTCTGAAAAATCCACATCTAAAACGGTATAGTTTTAAATATTTAATTGCCCCCCCCCCCCCCCCCCCCGCACTGTTTAGTTTTATATTAAATGAGCAATATTTATCTCATGGCTTTGTCAAAAGTCCACATCTGAAATGGTAGAAAATAGTACGATTTTAAATATTTGACTGCTCTCCCTAAAAAAATCCCCTTGCCCTAAATTTGATGATCCCTACTTTTTAAAGTCTTTATTATGAGTTATAATTTATCTGAAAGTTCTAAATCTTATTTCGGGAGTTTTTTTAATTTTAATAAATTTGTGTTTCAGCATTTCTTTTCCATTTTGAAAAATATTTTATTAAAAAAACTTGCAGATTGATTTTTTTAAAAATAAAATTTAAATATCTTTAAATAGTGTTTAAAGATAAGGCTATATGCACAGCTTGAAAATCTCTAAATGGTTTATTTTTAAAAATCCGAAATATATCATAGAATCCTAGTATAAAAATCATTTGTGGTTTCAAAACACTTGCTTTTAAATTGAGCGAATCATTCAATTAATGAAATAATAATACCTAAGGTTATAATTGAGTGGCAGTGAAGAAATTTACATATCTGAAATCAGCAAAAAATTCTTCTTCTGGATGTATAAAAATTAAATTTATATTTGAAAATATTTACAGGTCATCTATAAATACCACTACCCTTAAGAACCCAGCTGTCAGCATTGCAAAACACCTGCTCTCTTTATGAAAGATTCCTTGAAAATCCATTTATTTTAACAGACATAAAAAATAAGCTTTTATAAATGAATTTTTAAATGATCTTTCAACTATTTACAGGAACATGAAAATAATTTTTTAAACTTCAAAAAGAGGAATTTTTTCTGCATCTAGCTGTCTAGTTTTCAATTTTTTAGGACCAGTAGAATTTAAAATACAGCCCTTTATATAAAAAAAATCCAGTACATTTATCGCCATGGCAGTGCTGTATTTACATTTTACCCTTTCCCTCTCTTCCAGTTTTTGAAGAAATATTCTGCGGTTTGATAAATTTAATGCTTGTATGAATATTTTTCCATTTTTCTAATTTTGAGATTTTATTTAATTTCTCAACTGATAATTAGAATTTTAAAATTCTGAATGTCAGGTATGAGACCCTTTGGGATAATGTCACAAAAAGATTGAACCTCATATATGCCATAGATTTTGCTAGGCATCACACACACATGGACATACAGAGCGAAAAAAAACCTGATTTTTTTTAGTTCATTAGAATTTCTAAAAGGTGTAAGATTAAAACACAATAAAACAAGGAAAAATTAAATTGGCAAGATTTTGTTTTAGACAAGTTTAATTGTTTTCGAAATGTGGAAACACTTAAATAGTTCAATCCTAAATAATTGTAAAATGGGATTAATATTACATATAGATAGCTAAATAATGAATTTGAAGCAAGCGGGATTCATAGTAGAGTCTTGCATAAGTCAGGCATATTTAATCCAAGTCCTAAAATTTAGTAAGCCTGAAAGACAACTCTAACCCAACATACTTCAACCTGAACCCAAACTTTATGAAAATTTATCTTATTTTAATGCATTTACTGAATATTTGTCTTAATTGTATTTCTGATATAAATTTTATCTTTTTATAAAGAAACACACACACACATATATATATATTGGGTTGGGGAAAAAGTAATTACACTTTTTTTTGTATTTTTCAAACTGAATTTATATAAATAAAAAAAACTAATCAGTAATATATGTGCTATTTTGTTCAATGACCTTTTGCCATTTTTCTGGTAAAACCATAATTCTGTCACTATAAAACTTCTGAGAGTTCTGGGCAAAAAACTGAACAAGGTGATTTTCACAAGCCTCCTTTGAAGCCAGCTTAACACCATTAAGAGAGTTCCGCAGAGGGTGGAACAAATGATAATCTGTTAGATCCATGTCCGGACTATACAATGGGTACATCAAAACCTCCCAGTTTTTGCTGAGTGACTAAAGATGTGTGTGGTTTAGTGTTGTCATGATGGAAGACAACGCCTTTCCTATTGATCAATTTCAAACAAGTTTTTTTTAATTGCCTGCTTCAATCGCATTAGTTGTTCACTGTAGATGGTTAAATTAATGGTTTGGCCAGGTTCGAGCAGCTCATGATGGATAATTCCCTTTCATTCCCACCAAACATTCAGCATCACCTTTCTTGGCGTCAATCTGGGCTTTGCCATTGTTTGTGAAGCTTCAACCATGATTTTTTCGCACCTTGTTCTCGTACGTGATTCACTTTTCATCACCCGTAATCATTTGTTTCAAAAATGGCTTGATTTTGTTCCGTTTCAGTAGTAATTTACAAATGGAAACTGTCAATTTTTCGCTGTAAGTTCATGGGGAACCCAAGTATCGAGTTTCTTTTGGTATCCAAATTTATGTAAATGGTCCAAAAATGTTTTATGGTCCGAAAAGTTCCGTAGCAATGCTGAGGGAAGAAATGTCAGTCAATCTCGATTTGTTTTTAAAATTTCATCGACTTTTTCAATGATAGGCCGGCTAGGGAATGGTTCATCTTTAACGTCGAAATTTCCGGATCGAAAACGAGCAAACCAATTCTGACTTTGGTGTTTACTTAAGCACCAATCACCATAAAAGCCACACAATTTTCAATGAACCTGCGCCGCATTTTTCCCTTTTTGGAAGTAAAAAACTAAAATGAGACGAAAATGATCTTCTCGAATCTCTATTTTTAAAACGCAATAACTTTTGCATGATTAAACAGATGACGCTACGTTTATATCTAAAATTTTCTAGAGACTTATCTTTCAAATGCTGTATAGTATGGCTTAATTGAGAAAGTATTACTTGAGATATGCGATTTTAATGCTATGTATTGGGAAAACTAAATTACTTTTTCCCCAACCCAATATATACATATACATAACACTCATTAATATTTATGAATGCAATTTCTTCACAGGACAGAATATTTTGGACTTTTTTTTGGGGGGGAGGGAGGGGTGATAGGGAATTGGGTTAACTCGAACCAGACTGACATATGCCACAGCACAACTTGAAACCGAAACACTTAAAGTTAACCTGACATACAGCCAGAAGAGTAAACTTATTACAAACTGCAAGAGGAAATCAGCTTCAACCTGACCTTTGGGTAAAATCAGGTTACAGGACATGAGGAAGGATTCTATTTTGTAACATGTAGACTACATTATCAGTGTAATCAAATTGTAATTATAATAGATTTGTTCAATAATCATAAAAACTAATCGTAATTTAAATGCAATCATAATCTTTTATTAAAAAAAATCGATAATCAAATATGTAATTATAATCTATTTTTAGAAATTGAAAGAAATAATAATCGATTACAGCCCTCTGTAATTGAATCAAAGTCTCGTTTCTCCAAAATATTTTTTAATATCTCTTTCAAAAGTTATGTATTCTAAATATCCTTCTATTCAAATATAGTAGACTCGCTCAAATCCACACAGTTGGGACTAGAGGTTGTGTAGATTTTAGAAATTTGCAGATTTCTGGTCATTGCTTTGTTTACATTTTTAACCCGGGAGAACTCGCTACCTGAGACTTTCTCTCACCGCTGTCCATTTTTCAAGACTCTTTTCTGAACCATTTTTCATTTTAATTAAAATTTTTAAATGTTATTTCAATTATTTTACTTCTTTTGTGATTAAAAGTACTAAACTAAACAAAAAAAAGTTAGTATTAAGTGAATGTAGCATGAGAGAAATTCTCACTAGCAAGTTCTCCTGGGTTAAATTATTTAATTTGAATGTAATTAACAATGAAATCAAAACTAAAATGAATGCTTACAATATAATAAAATATAAAAATATGTAATGAACTAAAATAATAAAAATTTAGACAGTTTTTAAAATGATTAAAATATTCAAAGCAAAGGTCAAGTTAATAATAAATAATGTATAATTAAATATTTATTTTAAAAATTAGATGTATTACTTACGCATCATATGTAGTATAGAGTAAGCCTTGCAATCATTTTGAAAATCTAAAAAAATCTTTTTGTGAATATACACGTTTCAGATACTTTAGATTCCAAAAAACATATTTTTAGAAAAAAAAATTTGCCATCCATATCATCTGTCTGTAAACGCTCTATCTCCTGAACAAATTGAAGTAGAGATTTGAAATTTTGTATGTGCTTAGTATGTGAGAATGGGACGAAGCCTATTTAATATCAGTAACCTCGATTATCTAGAGCTATTTTTTTCAGACTCTCGAAAAATTCATTCTGATGAAAGGTACATAAAAATGTTCGAATTTTTTTATTTTAAGGAGTGGATGCAAAAGGCAATAAAATAGCACAAATTTTGCATAAAGAACGAAGTCAATCGGATTATTAGTTGCCGAGATATATGTAATCCTGTTTTTCGCAATCTTTGATTTTTCATGACCCTGTATTTCATTCAAATTTCAATTCAAAGATATATTTTATTTAATTAGAAATGAGACGCTTCATTGAACACAGTAAATTGTTAGTTAATATGAGTTATATGAGAATTGTTAGTTTTTGAGTTATAAGTATGTTTCTTTTACGCAATCCAGTATTACTTGAGTATTTTGGCCTTTTATATAATTTGTCAAAATTGGCTCATCAGCAATTCATTAATAAAACATGACTATGTATATTAAATCTATTTAAATATGCATTTACATTTTATTTTGGAATTGCAATGCATTTTATAAATATTTACACAGGTTTTATTTTCATATTTTATGTTATGCATATCCATGATGGGTGAGTATTACGGTGGCCCCCAACGACTAGTTTTTCTTATGAAACTACATTACTAAGGGAGGCCACTCAGAAAATATCAAAAAAGAAGAAATTACACGTAAAAATTAAAAGTAACATAGACGTGCATCAGCCAAACAGTATGAAATGTGATGCGATTTCATTATGCATGAAAAGTTATATAAGTAAATAAAAATATTTTTTCTTTAGTTCCACAGTATATTTAATATTAACCCAGCAACAGATGCATTGAGCTCCCGAATCAATTTTATGTCACATCATTTTTAATCAACAGAGGTAAACCAACAATAGATTCCATGATTATTATAAGAGCGAATAGGGGAAATTTGTTGGGTTTTTTCACAACTGTTTCAAGAAAATTGCTATTTTATTTTGCAATCGTTTTACGAAAATCGATGTTTCATTTCGCGATCGGTTGATGAAAATTTAAGTAAATGTTACATTTTTAAGTAAAAAATAAATTTTTAAGTCAGTTACATTGGTTACCATAGAATAACCCTATATAACTGGAAAATTAATTAATTTTTTTTTTTTTTTAAAAAGAGGCCTTTAAATTAAATATATGAAAGTTAAAAATTAAAATACAGATGATAGCTTGAAAAAATCATCTAAGAGAAATAGTACTTATATATATATGTTTGCATTCTTCTCAATTATAGTTCATTTTATAAAATTCTGTAACACCTAACTACTTGAGCTTAGAACATTTCATAAACTAAGATTAAGCTCTAAAATATGATGAAAACTTGTAAGCAAAATTTATTAATAAACCTCAATTTAAGAAAATAATGACTTTAATCAAACATAATAGTCAGATCACAATGCACTTTCAAGAACTTTACCACTTGATCTAAAATATTTTAAAATTTAAATCATACTTTTTTCTTCTCTAGTTTCTTCCAAGTTTATCATTTCAAGTGGTTCGTCAGGCTGATCTAAAGCTGGATGATTATTGAAGAGATTTGCAACAAATGCAACATTCAATTTATATACACCATCAACAACATCATTAGGTGTTAAGAAGCTTCTACATCTTATTTTGTCTGCTTGTTTTAGCATCAATTCTGCTCGTTCGACTAAATCACCTTTCTGGAAAGAGAAAAAAATTATTTAGGAAGTATTACTGAGATGAAGATTAAAATAGAACAAAACTAAATCTATTTTTTATATAGAATGAAAGAAAAAAATGAATGATTTGATAATTTCGTCGTTATTTGCTATTTTAATTAAACTGCTAATGTCAGGAAATTTTTGAAATGAGTAGATTGTTCTATCCAGTCTCAGTATTAGATGAAATTTTTTAGAGTTAGTGTTTATGTACATCAGCAATGCATATTCTTGAATTTTGATTAAGAGGTATGAATTGGGTACAATGCACTTCTTTATGAGATTAATGACATATACATAAAATGAAAATAATATCACTACTATACTCAGTAATTTCCAAGAGGTCTTTGGTTCAGCCTCTTATTTAATCAAAAGATAATGAATTTTCCAAACATAAGCAAAAGAAAAATCAGAAAATTATATTAAGAAAACTGTTTCTATGACATTTGTTTAAAAATATTAAAATGAAATTTTTAAATTTTTGATAGCTCTTTTGTCTTTTCTCCAAATACATTCATAATTAAACAAATAAAACTTTTAGTCAAAATATATTTCATTTTTATAATCTTGGATATTAAAACAGTTTAGAAGAATGACTATGAATGTTGATAGTTTAAGATGCATTGCAGCAAAATTAAAATTTTTATTTATTTTCAAGTGCTATTAAACTATTAAAAAAATGTATAATGATGAAATTATGAATTTTGTCACATGCAATTATGTAGATGCAGATAAATACTAAAAAGCAACTTTTAAAAATATATCTTGAAAACCAACCAATTGCTGGTGCTTAAAGAATGCCAACAAAGAACATAAATTACCAAATGAAATCTCCATAAAAAGTGATGTAAAAAATAAAATTTAGAAGCATATAATTGGTCAACAACAACATAATTTTGAAGACTTTGGTTGAGGACCTCACAAGCAAGGCCATTCCAGAATTGGGGACATCCAGAATCTAAATATAACCTCTGTAAATGGGCTCATATAACATCCTATTTCTAGTATTTTAACCTACACTTTTATATGCAAAACTAAGTTGAGACTAGGCACAGACAGGAAAAAATAAAGATGGGAATACAGTGCAAAGTTGTTAAGGAAATGTAGCATCAGAAGTCTAATTATCCCGAGTATCCTAAAAAACAAAATCCCAAGGGGAAAAGGAGAGAGATCCCTAAATTTATGTTAAAATTTTCAACTGTCATTGGTTAACACATGTCATCAGTTGAGGTTTTCCAGGAATAATTCAGATCATATGGCTTTTAAAAAAGCTTTTTACTGCCCAAATTTGATCCACATACAAATGAATAACTTTATGACTGATACCTAAAATGCTATCTGAATGAAAATCTATGACAATTGCCTGTTATATGCTGCCAGTCGAGGTTTCTTCAGGACAACTCAAATCATACTGTTCTGTAAAGAACTCTTTACTATCAGCTTCTGGCCTACACATTACAGAACAAGCGTAGACAAAGTCTTGAGAGGTAATATAACAGATTTTCAGAATAGCATTTTATGATGACGTTTTCCCATTTATGTCAGAATCATACTTCAGTTTCAAACAATTTTAAAGAAAAATGCCAATTTACTTTATGTGCTTATATTATATATCTTAATTTTAAATTTTTTTAGTAGATACATACTTTTAATAGAAAATATGAATACTGATAAACAATTATTTTCTGAATTGAACATTTATTTTTATGCATGCATTGTATAACTCTGATAAAAGCTTCTGAAAATTGTACTTCTTATGTAACATGTGGGGGGGGGGGGAGATTGCAAGATTACAATCAGTGGTTAGTTGGGAGAAATTTTTTTTTTTTTTTTTTTTTGGGGGGGGGGGGGTAGCAAAACACAACTAGATCTACTTTACAAAATACATAGTTAATTAATAACTAATTTTTGAGAAAAATAGCAATCGCACACAATTTTTCAAAAGCAATCACCACTTCACTACTTTTAGAAGGTTAATTTGTCAAAGGATTAAATCTACACTCAAAATTAAGTAAATCCCTGTATTCAATTTGCAAGTAAAAATAAGCAAATTCTTGACCTCTCCCCTTCTTTTGCTTATGTAAGCTTTTTGACATTCTAATATCAATACTGTTTGGCATAAAATATTTACAGTTAGCAATAAATTACGTTATTAATCCAGCAAATTTACATAAATAGATATATAGGGCTAGGGATTAATAAAAGGTGCAAAGAAAAATAAAATTAGTTTATTTTACTTACTGCATTAAACAATCTATAAAATACAAAAGTTTTTAATATATTATATTAATATATTATTTACACATTGGCAAAAGAAACTTATAAAAAACCCTAATTTATTTAGACACATAACAAAATATTTTAACAAAAATCATTGGAATATTATGTTTAGCATTCTCATTTCTAGTTGGATGTTCAAGATCTTTGAAACCATGTTTTTGCATTGTTTATTATTAGGTTTTCAATGTGGTGGCAGGCTGGAATGTTCCTCATTTCCAGTCCTTATTTACTCCCAATCTTTTTTTCTCAGACTGTTCAACATTCACAGAAAATTCATGCAAGTCATGCTCTTTTGCTTTTTGTTGTTAAAATATAGCTGCTTCATTGTCTAATGTTTATGTAAAAATTCTATTCTCCTTCTCCCTCTTTTCAGCAAAAATAAGCAGACAATGGACCCTGCCTCCCCCTTACTTAATCAACCCTTAATATATTCATAAAACAAACACAACATAGTTATATTTTGCAGCTGTTACAGATGCTTAGGGATCCAAAATAGACAATCATTAACTGTCAGCTTCATAGAGAGCAACCTTGCACTAATACTACCATACGATCTAAATATGACTTATCTGTAATGTGTTTTATAAAGAAAAAGCCATAAAAACCTTTCACTGCTAACAATATATATAATGCTGAAAATTTTCTTGTCCTGCGGAATTACGTACATTGCACATGTCAAAATGTCTGCTGACATGAGCCGAATGCTGTGCCAAACACATCATTTTGCTTAAAAGGAGCAAGGGTCACAATTTGACAACACAATTTGCAAAGATAGCAATTTCATTTGATTATGGAACTAACATTGATGTTCACTACAAATTTGTGATTTTTTTGCATACTTACATTTTTTAAAAGTAGGATATTAAACTAGAAAGTATAAGAAAAAGTATTCACTACTTTAATTTCACTACAAGTAGTAAGTACATAACTCATTACGATAAGAATTTTTCATATAATTCATTGCATTATTTTTGTTGATCTTTTAGACTAGAACCAATCTTATATGTTTCTATGCAGGTAGAATGTGTATATGTATTTAAACATGAATTCTCAAAGTATTATATGTAATGTAGAAATAGAACTCAATATGTAAATAACTATTAAAGGAGCATTTCAATAAACTTTCTTACCGATAAAGCTTCTAAAGTTACACCAGAATCTAAAGGAGCAATTTGTTTTAACAGATGAGAATATATTTCAGAGTCCTATTATAAAGAAAAATAGAGATAAATATTTTTATGTCTATATGAAACAAAACAAAACTTTTTAAAAAGTGTAATTGAAGATAAAGTTAGGTAAAAAAGATCATGATCTAAAACACACAAATCTATGTTTAAGCAGTAATCACTTAACATTAAATAAATTCAGAAATTTCCAAGAAAGTCAAAAGAAATTTTTTAATGTCATATTTCAAGATTCAATCCAATTTAAAAAATAACATTACTTTAATGTCTGATGTGAAATTTGTTATGCGTCTTGGTACACCAGCCCTTTCTAGATGATAATTCACCCATCGCAAAAGAATACTTTCTGGAGACAATTTCATTAAATCAGCCATTTCTTCTCCCCTATTAACTAATTGTACAAGGCCTGGGCAATGTTCTAATGTAATTTGATTAAAAAGACCAATCTGAAAAAGAAAAAAAAAGATAAATTTTTTCCTCTACGTAACAATAGACAAATAAGGATATTTCATATATTATTTTGAAACTTAACTTTTAAACACCTATGAATTAACATCTTTGATAGGTACAAAATTACTTTATTAAAATTTCTTCACAAAAAGATACAATTCTACAGGTCACAAAATAAGTTGAGAAAAAAGGTCTAAAATATTAAAGAAACTATTTGTAATACTTACACGAATAATTTGCCATAAAAGACCAAGCACCAAATGAGGTTTTCCTTTAGCAAGATCATGAGCATCAATATTTATAACATTACATCCTATAGCTTGCGAAGAATTTAAAGCCAAAGTAAGATTTTCATGCTTAGTATAAACTGTTAAATTCTTTTTATTGATAACTCGTTCATCAATGGTGTCAGGACATGAATGGTTTATAATTTTGCTGGGGAAAGAAAAACAATAATTGAAATATTAAGTTAGCATTCTTAAAATAAATTCAGATATCAAATGTTTTTGAACACATAAAATGAATTACAAATAATTATTGGAGTAATCTGTGACAACAATTAATTTGCAAAACATACAAAATCAGAACTACATTTAAGTATGTTTATGTATGTTAAAGAAAACATACATTATTTCCATTTTCAATGATATAGCCATCAATTCGTGTGAAAATAAATTTTAAACAAAATAAGACAGCTGATCAAGTTTATATACCAATAATTACTTAAGTTTTGCAATTAAAATACAGTATGGGACTCATTATCTGAAAAATCTGTATCCAGAATGCTCCGAAAACCAGAATGTAAAATAACCAAAAATTAATTTGATGCAAAATACTAAAGTTGTATTTTACATAAGCATGGGATACAATAGCCCGATATACACTTATCCATGAATGATATAAATTATGGTCATCTGTATTATTTTTTTTTGCATGAAGTTGAAGGCTATAAAATTTCTAAGGAAAAAGAAATTATTACAGATAAGCAGGACTAAGCTAAAGGTATTTCATGTTCAGTAGCTCAATTGTTGAATCAAGAATGAGTCAGTGGAAGATAGTCTAATTGCTGATGAATAGATTTTAGAGATTATTATTATTATTATTTTTTTTTTTTTTACAAATTATTAGTTTTTTGAACATCAAGGTACTTATTGTGTGGTTAATAACAGTGTCCCTACTTCTTATAAAAACATTTTATGTTCTGTTTTTAAAAATGCATTCATAACTATATAAAAATGTAGCACCTATAGTCTGTCTACATATAACAGCAGAAAAACTACCCATTCGAATGGTCTAAAATTTAAAATATTTAATTTTTGCATTATTTTGCCAAGTCATTTAAATTTTTATGAAAATTGGATGCATAGTTAAATTACAGGGATAGTCAAAAGTATTCAATTACATTGCGATCAGTGGAAAAACAAAGTTTCAAGTGCATTTTAATGATGTAACACTCTTTTTGAACATAATTAAATTGAGATGCATCGAACAAGTACACTAAAATATGCATTCTGTACAATATGCATCACAAAGAATATATGTTATTAATTTACAGGGCCACACAAAAACATTCCATTACATAATGGTACAGGGGGAAACATTGTTTAGGTTATACTTTAATTATACTAAACAATTTCATGTTTTATGAAATTGATATACATTGTCAAGATTTCAGCAGTTTTAATCTACAGATTAATAGCAAGCAAATAGTATTTACAGGGACACACAAAAAATTTTAGATACTATACTATATCCAATAATTGAGATACAGCTTTCAAACTAATTGAATTTAAAAATAAATTTTTTTCCCTATACGACTGTGCAAAATTTGAAAATGCGTGATGCTTTAAAGTTTGAAATTTTCAGTACCGAAAATATTAAAACTGAAATTTTATTTAAAATTTCTTTATTCTTAGTGCAGGAATATTAATGTTTAATCCATTGCATACATAATATGTGACCACCACTTAAGCCACACTTTGATCATCATAAAAATGATTAATTTTTATTTTTATTTTTTTAAATATAGAATTTGTCTTAAATTTTAGTCTTTGAAAAAAAAAATCATTTTTCATAAAATTGTTGTAATTTGTAGAATTTTTTTATTTTTTACGTTTAACCCGTAATTGTGTGAGTTTTAACTAGTTCAAATTGTTTACTGCAATGTGAGATATACATACTAGGTAAGCCATGCGGTAATAGGTAATTCTTTTACCTTAAATGCTAATAATAAAAGATTATTTAATTGTGCTTTGTTATAACCTTTTTCAAAAAAACATTCTATTACAAACATTAAAAAAACTTTTTATTCTACTTCCGTACTATAAAGTTATCATTTTATAGTCTGCTATCACAGCAACAAGATAAATTTCATTAAAAAATATACAGTAGTAGAAAAATATTTTTTTAATTGAATAGTTATTGAACAATTCAACACTTTTACAGCAAATTCATATTTTTGACTTAGATATTTAGTTTGACTGTACTGATTTTTATCTTCTTGTTTTAAAATTAAGTTCATGAATTCCTTTGTGTAGAACAGGTTAAAAAACTAGTATTCATTAAAAAAGTCTAGAATTGATTTTTAAAAATTCTAGAAGTACTTTAATTTAAAGGGTGTCTTTTAGTGCCTCCTACAGGTGACATTAGGACTGAGGAGAATAAACTATGTTTCTCATTTTTATATACAAAAATATTCAAAATCTTAACTAAGTGTGCAAACACAAAAACCATTAGAATATACATTTATTAATTTTACATAAAATTTATACTCACCATAAAAGTATGCCATCTTTCACTTTATCATACAATGATTTGCCTTCACTATCAATTGGCAAAAGATGTTTCAAGTCTGGGTCATTTCCTAAATTACTATTTAAAAAAAATTACATTAGTAAAATATTTTTTTAGTGAAAATAATAAATGATAGTACACACTAAAAAGAGATTAAGCATAAAATAATGGTCTAAAACATATTCTTAAAAGTCACACAACCTAATCTTTAAAAAATTGCACCAAACTCAAAATAGATAAAAAGGGATTTTTTATTTATTTATTTATTTATTTATTTATTTATTTATTTATTTTTTTTTTATAGATAATAGTAATATATTATTAAAAGTTGTACAGCAATAGAAATTTAAGTTGTAAGTGATGCTGCTACATTGGACTTGTTTGTGTTAAGACTGATAGAAGGAAAATTTCCCCAAAACACACACAAACACAAAAAATTAATTAAATGAAAGACTATCTTGCAAAATAATACTTAAGTCATTGATGCAATTAAGATGCAGATCCAAATGTTCTTGAGCTAAACCAAATAATGATTTATCATTTATCATTCTGTTTTTGAGAAACAAAGCATTCATGATAAAAATTGAAGTAGTCGCTCATCTGCTCTGACATAATGTAGGAAATCAAGAATACGATGCAAGATGTTATAACCTCTTATATGTAATAACTCTAAGGAAATGTTATTTCTCAGGGATATTTTCAAAGAACTGACCTCTAGAGACCATGATTTGTCACACCCTATTTTTTTTCTTTCTTCCCCTCAGAAAAAATCCAACACTATGGGTTTTTCGATTTTTCTTCTTATTAGTATTATAATTAGTGTTTTGAGGTATGTTTTGCAGCTATGCACTGGCACAACCTCATTGAGATTCTTCAGGTCTTTATGTTTTGTAGCAGGATGTATAATTTTACTACAATGATTAAAATAAATGCTAATCCTTTATTAATATCAAAAATTTAAAAAATTAGTTTTGAAATATGTAATGCTTTGAAAGACATTTTATGCAGGGGTGATTCTGGATGAAATTTTTTTTTTCGGAAATTCGCATCGCATTTTCGGAAATGCGATGCGGGGGGGGGGGGGGGGGTCGTGAGCCCCCCCCCCTCCAGCGAACTTCGGACAAAATCGGCGTTTTCCCGCTATTTTCAGATGAAATCGGCAATATTTTAGCAAAATCGGCGGTTTTTCTGTGATCTTTTGACGAAATCTGCGCTTTTCCATGTTTTTTTTAAAGTGAAATCATCGTTTTTTCGACGATCTTTAGACAAAATTTGCATTTTTACGCGATTTTTTCTCGAAAACGGCGTTTTACTCCCGCGATCTTTTAACGAAATCGGCGTTATATCCGCAATCTTTAGACGAAATCGGCGTTTTCCCGCGGTCTTCAGAAGAAATCAGCGTTTTATCTCAGATATTTGGTGAAATTGCCGTTTCTTCCGCGATCCGCACAGGAAATTCGCGTTTTTTTATCGATCTTTTGACAACGTTCGTTTACAAAAACATTGACGAAATCGTCGTTTTTCCACGAAATATTGACGAAATGTATGCTATTTCGGCGATCCTTTGACGAAATTTACATTTCTACGTAATTGTTTTTCCGCGCGCAACACCGTACAAGTTGGCAACTATGCGGAACTGATAACCCAATTTCAAACTTTCGGAAGAGGATGCCTTAAATTTTCGGAATTTTCGGACGAGAATCTTTTATGATTGAAAAATTTGAAAAGTAAAAATAATTAATATTTTAAAATTTTGTTTCACTTTCTGATGCATATAAAAATTAAATTTAAACATTCAATTATTTAGTTTGTTTATTAGATTTTTCTTAATAAATAATAGAACAATATTATCGAAGTAGATTATCTATCATAATTTTTGGAAGAAGCGACACACCCACCGTAAGTGCTGCAACTCCGAAAAAAAATTATTTTTTGTGAATTTTCTTTAAATAAAATTTTTTGCAGTTTTTCTCATAGAGAATTTTTGAAGTTCATCAAAAAAATCCTGCTTTAATCTATCAGCCTAGTATACAAATTTTTGTTCTGTGACTTATAATTTTTTTTTTTAAGTTCGTTTTTAATTACACATAACAAATTTTGTCTTCTATTATCCATTATATTTTATTTGGAATTCCGACAATTATTTTGTGATTTTTTATGAGATTTTTAGGATTTTTTATGCAATCTTTTCACAATTCGCCGTAATTTGACATTTATAAAATGAACTAACATTAATAAAAGCTATTTTTAATTATAATTAGTATTAATATAATTATTAATACAATTATTAATATCTTATCTCAATGCAGCAAATTTTATCCATTTTCAAAGTAATTTTTTACATGTTTATATTATATGACGACCTCAGAAGCCAAGGGGTACAAGTGACAAAATGCCGATTTGGAGTAAATTGAGTTTAAAGATAATTGATGTTAAATTGGAACATCAATAACAATTGACTAAATTGAAATAGAAAACATCTGCTTGTTGCATTCTAATCTTTGAACTCTCATTTCAATAACTGTTAAAAAAATAGAGTACAAATTTCTTTAAATGTATTATTAATCAACATTGTTTGTTTTTCGAAAAAAGTGGTTTATCTCTATAACTCAGCAAATAATAAGAAAATGACCTATATTTCTTTACCTGAAATGAAAAAAACATATTTCCAGATAACCTGTGCACTTAACTCAATTTTTTCAATTTTGTCACTTATACCCCTTGGCTTCTGGGCTCCTCATATATATGTGTGTAAAATGAATCAGATTTAGACTTTTTAACCAGACATTTTGTTCCTCTATGATTTAAAAAAATTTATGCTTTTTTTAAAAAAAAAAAATTGTGATTTTTTTTTATGTAAATGTCACAGATTTTTTTTTTTTAAATTCACAAATATGTTTAAAATTTGAAGATGATATTTACTGAAAAAAGGAACACTTTTCAATTCCAAATCATTTCAGTTGCCATGCTTATAAATTTCATTCCTTTAAGTGTAAGAAAGATGCCATGAATATGTCGAAGCTTTGCGCTACTGGAAAAACAATTGTTGAGCAGCAAATAGAAATAATGATTAAATGAAAAAGAACCTAAAGCAAATTTTTTCTTTTCCTTACTATAAAAAGAAGGTTATTTTTTTTAATTGTCTGATTTTATTCAAATTTTCAGTATGTTGCAATATTAATACATTAGGCTGTGTACTAAATTTTCATTAAAATATAGCAAGTTTTAAGAAAATTATAGACACACAAAAATATCCACAACTTGTGGTTTGAATATTTTTCATTTTAGTCAAGCAACAATTGAAGTAAATTATGTCAATATTTACTGCTAAATTTACTTTTATTTGTATTTTGAAACTCATAGTTTTGATTCTTGACAAAATAAAAATATTGTTACAATAAAATATGATCAAAAGACAATGTTTCAGACATAAAATTCAAAAATATTTCCACAGAAATCAATTTAAGTTTAAAAAGCAATTTAATTTCTTCTTTTATACAATATATAAAATAAAGCATGCAATAAAATTTTTGCACACAATATCTAGTAATATGATTGATTACATACGCATTAATCCAATCAGAAAAAGCAACTTGTTCTTCATGCCTAACAGAATGTGTAGTTCCTTCACTGGAAGCTTCAGACATGCCACCCAAAGTCTCCAAATTTTCCCGTTTAGAAACTGCAGTTTTGAAAACATTGGTTACTTCTTTTGATTTTAGCTCACTATATATCTACAAAACAAATATCAGTATATTAAATCAAAATGAAAATTGGCATCTTTCTGTCAGTTAATAGCAGGAAGAATTAATATATCATAATGTGAAGTTTTTCATTTTCCATTACTTTACCACAGTAAAAATAAATAAATAAATAAATAAAAATAAATAAATGATCTAATTTATTAACAAGTTAATATTTTCTACTTATTTTAGATATTGTGTAATAAAGACAAAAATAGGATGTTTAATTCACCAATTTGTTTTAAATGTTTCAAAATAGATAGTAGACCAAACATAGAAGAATCATATAGGTACTAAATTATAACTTATAAAAATTAGAAAGAAAAATTAATACAGAGTTCTAATTCATTACAGATAAACTTTTTGCAACAGATCCAGTTTTTAAACAGAATTCCTTAATGGTCCAGTAAACTAAGCATGTAGCACTGCCTCACCTCCCAACAGAAATTTGTGTGAAAACACATTATTGGAACAATTGAGTGCATATCAATGATTATGGGTTATTCTCCACAATACTGCAAATTTGACCAAGCAGTCTGACTTGAATATTACATAGGTAAATTTTCATAAAAATTGGATAAATTGCTAGTAATTGGTCAATTGTTGAAGATTTTAATAGCAGCAGAAATCGTTATAAAATTTTAAACAAAAGTACATATTCCCCATTCACTTTATCATTAACTCATAACAATAAATGTGAGGGAATGATGAAATGAAGATGTTTTTACCAATTGTCATGAAAAATGCAAAATTATGGAAAAAAACCAAACTGATTCCTTAAAGAAGAACACATAATATATAATGTATGATAAAATGAAAAATTTTGAAAATTGCTAAAAATTTAACATTCTGTGTGAGGGAATGACTGCTAATAAAAATACTCCCTGATTTTCTGATTGAAAAAAAATTCTAGAAAATTAACAAAAACTTATACCACCAATTTATGTTGCTGGACTGACAAGTATTCAAATTAGCTTCCTCTCTGTGAAGAATGCTAGACTGCTGCTCATCTTTTGTGATAGGATATTTGCGATAATAGCAAGGTGTGAGGGAATGATGGTCTAACATGGGGAGACATATAATTGATTGAGTAGACTACATAATTATAGTAAAAAATAATATTTTTATTATTTTTTGTAAGGTACCAATTAAGAACTTTATTTTGCTTAGGGTGTTTTTAATTATTTTTATTTCTGAATGGAAAAAATCAGGCAGTAAAGTATGGTAGTATGGGTAGGGGAATGATATTTGCATGATATATCTTACATTTTTAAATATTAACTTTGTTTATTTTTAAATTTTACGCCCTGCCCCTAATAAACAAGCTTTAGACCTTCTAATGAAAGTGTAAATAAATAAAAATAAAATAAAATTTAGAGCATTTATATGGCTGGGAAACACTTTTTGCACTATTGCAGAGAATAACCCTTATATAAGCACTTGAACTTTACATGGCCTTGAGATGTGATACATACATGCATACAGCTATTTACTTTTTTTAACAACTCATAATTTTGATACAATCAAACAGGACAGAAAATTAAAATCAAAAGAAGCTTTTAGATAAAGTACTATATTATATATATATATATGCTTTTATATATATATTGTAATAAATAAAAAAAATGTGTGCCATTTTGCCTGCCCTGAGTTTTTAATTCTAAATTTATGGAACATACTTTTATGCTCAGTTTTCATAATGTATTAATATTTTAACAGCTAAAGTTCTTTTATCTTATTTTATTTATCTTAGTAATAATCTATTGATTGTTTTCTTAAAAAGAGCGGGAGTATTATTGTGAAATCTTTATTTCAGTGTACAGGTTCATTTTCCTTTTTGGAATATTTATAAAGACTTTAATTTTGTTTTATTAAATCATCTGCTGGAGAATGTTCATGCGCTTTTTTTACATGTGAGTAGGTTGTGTTATTACGTGCTTAGATAGTAGTTCTTACAAGGAGACACGCCCCAGCTACCAATAGGAGATGGTGATGTGGGTTGTCTTAGCATTGAAATTAATCCTAATGGGTCTTTAAATTGCTTACGCGGACAAGGGGAGAGGCTAGTTTTAGCCTGGATTTTGGGAAACTCATTTTTCGATTCAAGAGCGTCAGAATACAACTAATCTTTCAGTTGTTAGGATGCCTGTCTCATTTTCCGATAATTTAGAACATCGAGATGACGCAGCTTTGAGAGTGAATGGTCTAGTGTTAATTGTGTGGAATGGTGACCGGTGGAATACCTTTATATCGTGCTCTAAATAAATAAGGATTAGAAACTGATTGACTTGTTTTTTATTGGGAGAAACACCTAAAGCGAACAAAATCCATTGTTCACCACGACGACTGCTAACCCTGTTATGATTTTCAAGTGAATGGACTTGTTATACAGCAAAGAGGGTATTCCACAAGAACTGATACATTTAAACAGAAAATCACCATATTATAACATATATATATATATATACACACACATACATACACAGGATAGTACCCACTTTTAAATTTGAAATATTTATTTATTTATTTTTTTTTTTTTAGCAGATCGTAATGAGCAATTAACCACTGAAAAAAGAAGCCGTAGCTCTTTGTAAATGTTATTATCCATATAGATTTCATTTCAGCCAAACTAGAAAAATTGGCCTTATGCTTCAAGTGTAATTCTTAACCCTTAAATGCCATGTGTTGCCCTTTGGCAATATACTCAATATAACCTTCTAAAATACTCTTAGAGTAATATTGAAACTCTAATGCCTAATGAAGCTAATTAAATACACATTGAAAATATTAAATCAATTTAAAATGGCAGCACTAGTGCTGTTTAAGAAGGTTTTATTTCTTCAATTGTTACTACATCTGCTTTTTGTTTGTTTGGAAGCTTATGAAATACATTATTTTGTTCTGCAGTGACCAAATATAATTTATTACATGGAAAAGTAAAGTATGTAACCCATATTTATGACTATTTTTGGATACTTAATTGTAAAATATTTGTTGCGAATTGATTTTTGCACATGTTGTCAATTGTCACAATTGTCAACAATAGGCATTAAATTTCATTAAGCTAGCAAACAATGAACAGTTTTAGTTTGACTTTCTTATACTAGGTGCACAATGAATTTTTTGGGTTTCACACATATATGATGCTAATGACGCATTTAGACGACGTACATGTTTGAAGTTATATTTTTTTAATAGCTTGGACATCTGTTAACAATAAATTGCTGCAATACCAAAATGTATCACAACAGAAAAATATATTTTCTAACAATGATGTTGAGTTTTGCACCAAATAAACAGCCTTTGTGGGAAGTTTTGTTTTTCTGATATCTAAAGGAAAATTGGAGCTGAAGGATGTCGTTTTTTAAAAGAGTCTTATGGCAAACATGCACCATTGAAAACTACTTGTGAAGATTTCTTTAAATGCTTTAGAAATGGCAATTTCTCCAGAAAACCAAAACAATTGAGGATGCCGATCTGCAAGCGTTATTGGAGGAAGATAACAAGAAAGCAAGATTAACTTGGGGAGGCATTAAACATGACTCGCCAAAGTATTTCCAAACACTTAGTCGTGAAAAAAGTTCAAAAGGAAAGAAAATGGGTGCCACATGAAAAACGAAGAGCCATTATTGAAATTTTGCTTTTGCGGCAGAGACGAAAGAGTTTCCTGCATCAAATTGTTATTGGCAATGAAAAGTGCATATATTTCAAGAATTCCAAATGGAAAAAAAAATAAAATGCGGCTTTCACCTGGTAAGGCATCAACATCGAATGGGATGGCCAACTTACTTCAGAAGGAAGACAATGCCAAGCATTTTGTGGGACTGGAATGGAATTGTGTACTATGAGCTGCTGAAACCAGGTGAGCTACCAGGTGAAATTGACAATGGGCATCGCTACCAACAACAACGAATTCATTTGAACCATGCGTTGCTCAAACAATGACCAGAATGGGATAAGAGTTACAAACTAGTGATATTGCAGCATGACAACATTCTATGCTATTGCAATTCAATCATTAAGGACACCACCAAAATGCTGAAATAGGATTTGCTACCACACCCGCCATATTCGGCAGACCTGACCCCTTCTGGTTATTGCTTGTTCTGGTCAATGGTGCATGGCTTAGCTGGGATACACTTAGCTAATTTTGATGAGTTGCAAAATTGATTGGATAAATTGATTTGGTCCAAAGAGATGTCGTGTATAATCCACATAACAAAATTAGCCACATTTTAAACTGTAATTCGTGAATTATATGCAGAAAAACACGGTATTTTTTTATGAAGTAAATTTTTAAAAGAAAATATTTTTATTTACAATATAAAGGATTAAATAAATAAAATTATATACACTATTCTTTTAAATTGTAACCACACATAACATTACAGCTTGGGGGGGGGGGGAAGGCAAATTAAAAAAACATTGTCATTAACAAATGACATTTTAATAATTAAATTTCTTTGTTTACAATCATTTATACAGTGAAGATGACAAGTATTTGGAAATTACAGGTTTGTGGATTAGTGGCTTTCTACTGTATTAAAATCCTATCTTACCTTTTGGAATTCTTCAAAAGAAAGCTTTTCTTTTTTACTCCCAGCTTTTTCATTTTCCATGTCATCTATCATCTGACGGACTTGCCATTGGGGTATTTTAAAGCCTACTATTTCCAGAGCATTTTTTAATTCGCCAACATCTAAATATCCAGTACCATCTTTGCCCAGCTAAAAAGAAAAAATATTTCATAATTAAAGGTACTTAGTCAATGCAATATGACTTACTTAATAAAATAAAGCAAATAATGGAATTGATTATAACTGAAAAATAATATACATAAGTAACTGAAATGACTAACATCATCAATACATTTCTGATTTTTCATGATATTTGTTTGGATTTTTTACATAAGTTGCCTTACATAAACTATCAAAAAATTATGAAAAAAAAAAAAAAAAAAAAAAACTGCATGTGCAAGGAGGACAAATTAAATCAATTTAAAGCTAACATCAAAAATCTGATTCAACACATTGGCTTTAAATCAATTTAAAACAAAATATAGATTCAGGGCTATCATCAAAAGACCGATTTATTTACATTGGTTTACCTACTGCATAAGTGGAATCCAATGTAAAATCGATTTAGTAGCATCCATTTTAAGCAAACATCACAAGCCTCAATGTCATTCAGTCGATCTCTCTGAATTAAGGAAAAAATAGCATTAAAAAAAATGCCTCTTTAAGTACACACTCATTTATTTATATTTAACAAAACGGGTAAGGTTTTTATTTTTTTATTTTTTCGTTAGTGCATTTTTAATTTTTAAAAGCATACAAATGTAAAAATTTTAGGAATTGAAATAGTTTTAGCTAAATAAGAAGCATTTGCTTTTCGAGAGTGTTCATTATACAGGGCGATTCATAAATATCAAAACAATAGGCTATTTTCTTAAATATTGCCCCTAGACCCATACTTCCAATTGCAAGATTTCATAAAAAAGGTGCCAAATATAATGACATAAGTTTAAACTCCATTGTAGGGGGGGGGGGGAGGAAATAAATTTCTATTTGAAAAAAAATTTTATATGGCCCTTGTAGGGTAAAAATTCCATTTGGGAAAACTTTCCTTATCCTTTCCATAAACACATAAAACTGCATCTTCATGTCTGCAAAACTTAGAGTTATGGCCGTTTAAATAATTTATCAGGGTTCAAGGGATTATACACAAATTGAAATACAACTGTTGGGCGATTTACATCAAAACATAATTTGCAACAATTTATGTGAACATCTAACTGAATCTAAAGTTTGATGAAAAATCGTACATTAGTTCTCAAGATAGAGCCACAGCAGAATTTTTTTTCTGCAATCTGCAACACAAGTAGAAACTTTAAAAAAGGACAAAATCCTCTTTCCAATCCCTTGCATTACGTTACATGCACTCAAACCTCTCAAGTATTTGCGATTAACATAAAAGGAAAGTACTTTAAAAAATCTTTATCCTCAGAACTTTTAGTACCATCATACATTGTCCGAAAGGGCGGTAGAATACACACCTGACATTAAGTTTCTTTTTTTTTCTTTCTTTCACGACCTTTTGACGAAATTCCCTTTTTTTTTTTTTTTTTTTTTTTTTTTTTGCAATATTTTCAGTAATTCAGCCATTTTTTCGCGACTGTTGCAATTATTCGTGCTCTTTTGAGAAAATTTGCCCTTTTCACGATTTTTGGATGAAATGTGTTGTGTTTTCACACTCTTTTGAGAAATTTGCTTTTTTTCATGATCCTCAGACAAAATGTGCATTTTTATCGCAATCTATGGCTAAATTGGTGACTTTTCTTTGAACAATTGGCGAAAGTGAATTTTTTTCACCATTCAATACATTTCAATGCATTTTATGTCTGAATTTTTGGATTTATGACTTTTTTTTTTAATTCTTGGAATTTATTACTTGAATTTTCAGAAAAATCGGAATAAAATATCCCTAATTTTTAATAGAACAGGAATCTGAGCTTTCTCAATCACATGTAGCACAGATCATATTACTATGACACATGGAAAATTATTTCCAGCATTTTTTCCCCCTAAATTTTAACAGCTGAAAAACAGTCTGCAGATGTTCTCAAGAGTCTGCGACATTCTCAGATTCGGCGCAGCATTGCGCCGATTCTGTGCCTGGGGATAGAGCTACTGCAGAAATTGTGAAAAATGCATTACAGCAGCGCCATCTGTTAAGCAGATTGCACCAAAATATAGAAAACGCCAATTCATGTTGAGTGCTAACTGAATCTGAAGTTTGAGGAAAACCCATTCATTGGTTCTGGATATTGAGTTATTGTGAAAATTGTGAATAAAGTTGCATAGAAGCGCCACCTGTTGAGAGATTTACACAAATTTTGTAGAAAACTTCAATTCATCTCAATGACTAACTGAATCTGAAATTTGATGAAAATTCATGGATTAGTACTTGAATAAGAGCTATTGCGGAAATTGTGAAAAATGCTGCATAAGAGTGCCACCTGTTGAAGTACTTATACCAAAAACTAACCAAAGCTAATTTATATCAGGACTAACTGAATACAAATTTTTATTAAATTCCATACATTAGTTCTTTTTGTCACATACAGAGTTACAGACAGACATTTTGTAAAAACATGTTTTTTGATATCTCTGGCCCTAAAATATGTAAATCTGTAGAAGATAGAAGTAAAAAATTTTCACGAATACAATGCTTTCTTCTTATAAAGATAGGGAAGAATGCAAAGATTAAATTGAGATTTTCTTTTATAACATGATCAAATTCTTTAAAAGTATTTTAAGTTATTAACTGTCAAAAATATTCTCATTTAAAAATGGAAAATATTTTAGAATAAATTTTGAATATTTTTTTTTATCTAATTTGTTTTTTGTTAATTGTATCATGTAGTTTGCATAGTATTTATACACATGAACTATGTTTTAATCTTACTCTAGTGAATCAGATATTTTCATTAGTTTATGGTAATTTTCATTCTATATATGCATACAAGCCTGACCTTAGACGCAGTATATACAGTGGCGGTCAAAAGTTTCTGGCCAGTTAGTTTCTTCGATTTATTTACCAAAAGGTTTCAGCAAAGAAAAAGCATAATTGCTTCAAAAGTTAGGAATATGTGGATGACCTCTGACCACGTGATCATTTTGATTGGATACTGAAGATGCTTTATACAAAGGGATAAAATTCGAAGTTCGCGTGTGCCAAAGTTTCCGGCCACTTATCATTCTTTAGTTTTTTTTCCTATTGGTACAGTGTTTTTTGGCTGTGTTTATGAATAAATCAACTTGTGTAGCATAGTTTGAATTCAAAATTGAAAAGTTCAACAATTATGGTTCATAAATGACTGATTAGTTTGTCGCTAAAAGGCCAATCTTCTCCAGATATTGCAGCAAAGTTATCAATCGGTAAAATTGACTGTAAACGATATTTAAAAACTATAGAAAGATGGGCATGGCCTTCAGGACTTTCAGAGGTCTGGGAGACCCAGGAAAATTACTATTCCTGTGGACAGAATTATCAGGAGAAAAAAAAAATTGATAATCCGTATGAAAATTCTGCTGCAATATACTGCGATTTACGGAATGAAAATATTGCTGAAATAAGTTGGTCTACCGTGTCATGATGTTGACGTGATACAGAACTTTTTAGAAGAGTCTGTGTTCAAAAATTTTCATATGTAAAAAAAAAAAAAAAAAAAATCAACCTTCCCAACTGGCATTTTCCGAAAAACACACTCTGGTAAAGTGAAAACTGGACAAAAGTACTATTTTTCCATTAATCGAATTCGAAACAGTGTTGGAAGTGATGGCAGACACAATGTCTGATGACCTAACAACAAAAGATATGATTCGGCTAAGTTATTCCCACAATGAAGCATGGCGAAGGACACGTTATGCCGTGTAGAGTTTTTTTCATAAAAAAGCGTCGGTCCATTATTTGAAATCCTCAGCCAGATGAATGATACAATGTATAAAAATATCTTGCAAGACCATTTTCTGCCTTATTAGAGAAAAAAATTTGGTCACAACTATTTTTCTTAACATGATAACGACGTAAATGATGTATGGAAGTCTCGAAAAACAATGGTTTCCGCACCAAAAATTTCGTTTTTGAAAGGGTCAGCCCAAACGTCCAACATGAATCCAATAGAAAATCTTTGGACAGAAGTCAGCAAAAGTCTGCGGACTTATAAATATTTCAATTCAGCCAAAATTACAAGAAATGTAGAAAAAATATACCATACACAATGTTTA
Organism: Maratus speculifer; assembly: GCA_964019185.1. Classification (NCBI taxonomy): domain Eukaryota; kingdom Metazoa; phylum Arthropoda; class Arachnida; order Araneae; family Salticidae; genus Maratus; species Maratus speculifer. Next base: position 236,420,199 of record OZ025293.1, on the reverse strand, counting down.
ACAGTTTATTGTATGAATGTCACGTTGCTGCACCACAGTACTTATTACTAAATCGAATAAAATAGTAATACAAAAAAATACTAATTGTAAATGTTGTTGATCACTGTAATTTTCAATTACAATACCACTTTTTTACAAACTTGTGAAGGTGGCCGGAAACTTTTGTTTTTCTTTATAGTTAATTTTGTCAATTAAAATTATTGATATTTACACATTCTTCTATAAGTAAGTTCCTAACTATTATGTCAATAAAATGTTTAAGTATCACTTTGGAATTCCTCTTCATATGGGTATACTTACAAATTAACTGAAAATTTTTTGCTGGCCGGAAACTTTTGACCGCCACTGTATGTGTATATATATATATAGAACCATTAGATAATACTACAAATCAACATTATATATATATATATATATATATATATATATATATATATATATACAGTGCAAGTCAAAAGTTTAAGCACAACAGAAAATTTCAAAATAAAATTTTATTAATGAATGAAAGTTAATTTCCTTTTCACATAATCTACAAATTGTAGTTTTAAAAAGATAGTTAACAGATTTATGTTATAAAATTTATCTTAAATAATAAAATTTATCAAAACAACAAAAATTAGTGTGTCAAAAGTTTAAGCACAGTAGTTTTTAGTCTTTAGCAGAACAATAATTAAAAAAATTAATATCTGATTATTGCTCCTTTATGCTGAATTACTTTAAATATACAGTCTTCCATCGATAAAATGAGATTCTGTATTGTTTCTGGTTCAATTTTAAACCAAGCGTTCTCAATAGCATCTTTCAAATCTTTAAATGAAGAATACTGCTTTCCATTTGGATAAACTGCATGAGTGAGAATACCCCATATATTTTCTATAGGGTTTAAATCAGGACTAATTGCCGGCCATTTCAAAACAGACACTTTTTTCGACTTAAGCCACAATGAAGTTGGGTTTGAGGTATAGATCGAAGCATTGTCATGTTGAAATAACCATTTTTTCCCCCCAAAAAACCTCGGCAATAGGAAGCAAATGGGCAAGTGTCTCTTGATAGTTTTCAGAGTATTCACGACTAATGATGAATGCTAGAGACGTCTGACCATTGAAAAAAATAGCCCCCACACCATTACAGAACCACCATTATGTTGTCGGCTAAATACACTTCTAGGTTCTTTGCGGAGATCATGCCAATAGTACTTAAACCCATCAGGGCCATCAAGGTTCCATTTTTTTTTTCCATCACTGAATATGACATTCAGCCACTTTTTACCAAATGACATATGCTCTTTAGCCCATTGTAATCTAGCTTCTTTATGGTGTCGTTTGAGACACGGTAATTGAGCCATTTTACAATATTTGATGTATTTGAATTCCAAAACTCTTCTATGAACAGTTTTTTTTTTTTTATATTTGTCCTCCAACTGCATGTTTTATTTGCGAAAGGGAGTAATTACAAGTTGAAGCCAAATTTCTGACCCGGCTATCTTCGCACAAACTAGTCACTCGCGGCCTTCCTGAACGAAATTTTTGTTTGAAATTATTACCACGAGCCAAAATTTTATGAATACCTAGTTTTGATCTTTTTAATGTACTTGCAATTTCAGAAACAGACTTGATTTTGCTCTCATGCTCTATATTTTTATCACCTCCTCCTCTGAAAATTCTTTCGACCGAGGCATTTTTTACTAACTCGTAAACAACAACTAACAGCTTCTTATACACCCAGAAATTGCATGCGTGTGCAACCGCTTAGTCAGATTGTAAAATTTGCATAAAAACGATTTTGTGCTTAAACTTTTGACACGTTTATTTTTGTTCTATTTTTAAACTCCATGGTTGAAATAAAATTTAAAAGTTAATTTCAATGAATATGATGTTAAAATAGATATTATTAACATATACAAGACAAATATTGAAATAAAGTGAATATTAGCACTGGGCCGATGTAGGAATTTCTTAAAATCAATTTATCACCCATCCTACATCGCGATTTAGCGATTTTACCTTTAGACTATGAAAACCCATTTTTTTTTATTTATAGAGACAAAATACAGTATTTATTAACCCCCCCCCCCCCCCTTTATCCTTTCTTGTGCTATCTAGTATACAGTTATTTTTTAAATTTTTTGAAAACAGTTATTTACATAATAAACACAAAGAAATTGAATCCCATCCTTTTATAGACATAAGAAACAAATAGATACATTGATAAACATCTTTTATAATAATTTCAATAAATTGATTTTTTTAATAGGAGGAGTATGTAATTTAATTTGAAGTGAAAACATTAGGAATGGGCGACGTAGAGATTTCTTAAATCGATTTATCATCCATCTAACATTGCGATTTAGCACTAATTTTACCCTCTATAATACGAAACCTATCATTTAATTTTTAGTAACAAAATACGGGCTTTATGCCCTCCTCCCCCCCACTTGTATTAATTTAGCATTTAATTGTTCAAATAACTAAAAAATATATATTTTACACACACACACACACAAAAAAAAAACTGAATGCCTTTTTTTCTTTTAATTAGTGATCTATTTTAATATTTTTTATAAACTCATCCTTAAAGAAATAAAATAAAAAAGGATTTTTTTCATTGTGTCTGACTTGTTTTGCATGCTACAATCTAAATTACTTGAGTAGGGAAGCCTGGGGGCAACTTCCCATAACACGCTCAAATAGCACTTCATTGCTAATAACATGCATGTACTTGTGTTTTACAGACACCGAGTTAAAAACTTATTGAAGTAAGACAGAAGCAGATTCACTGATAAGTTTAGCTGTTCATTTACCATCAGAAGAATAGTAATATAAAACAAGTTGGAAATTGCACGTGAAGCGTAGCAAACGAGGTGCGTTCGTACGATAACGAAGTTTTAAAAATATTACTCTTATATCTCAATCTCATAAAATTGTAAATAGTGAATTACAATTAAAACGCTCATCAAGCAATGTTCTCTCTATACCATTATGTAATGGAATACTTTTGTGTGGCCTTGTAAATCAATAACAAATGTTCTTTGCATCACAGATTATGTAAAATGTATATTATAATATGTACTTTATAGTTGCATATAAATTTTATTAAGTTCGAATGAGTGCAACACCATTAAAATGCATTTGAAACATTTTCCCCCATTGACCGTAATGTAACGGAATACTTTTGATTGTCCCTGTAATTGATCTATGCATCCGATTTTCATAAAATTTGAAATAACTCGACAAAATTATTTAATAACTATGTATTTTAAATTTCAAACGTATAAAATACATTTGAAACTTTTTCCCCATTGACTATAATGTAATTGAATACTTTTGATTGCCCCTGTAATTGATCTATGCACCCGATTATCAAAAAATTTGAAATAACTCGACAAAATTATGTAATAACTATGTATTTTAAATTTCAAACGATTAAAATGCATTTGAAACATTTTCCCCCATTGACCGTAATGTAACGGAATACTTTTGATTGTCCCTGTAATTGATCTATGCATCCGATTTTCATAAAATTTGAAGTAACTCGACAAAATTATGTAATAACTATGTATTTTAAATTTCAAACGTATAAAATACATTTGAAACTTTTTCCCCATTGACTATAATGTAATTGAATACTTTTGATTGCCCCTGTAATTGATCTATGCACCCGATTATCAAAAAATTTGAAATAACTCGACAAAATTATGTAATAACTATGTATTTTAAATTTCAAACGATTAAAATGCATTTGAAACTTTTTTCCCCATTGACCGTAATGTAACGGAATACTTTTGATTGCCCCTGTAATTGATCTATGCATCCGATTTTCATAAAATTTGAAATGACTCGACAAAATTATGTAATAATTATGTATTTTAAATTTCAAACGATTCGGTTGGGTAGTTTTTGCGCTGTTATATGCGGACGGACAGACAGACAGACAGACGGACAGACAGACAGACAGACGGACAGACAGACAGACGGACGGACTGAGCGACAACAATAGGTGCTACGTATTTACATAATTACGAACGCACCTAAAAAGAGGGGGGGGGGGAGGAAGAGATTTGAGAAAAAGGTGCATTTTTTTTTTTTTTTTTTTGTAAAACTTTTAGATTAAAAAAAATGGGTTTAATATAAATGTTGACATTCATATAGTGAATGGAGAAAGATTGAAAGGCCACATTACCAAAGTTGCTGATTTTTTTTAGATTGTTGGCCCCTGTAAGATTAGTAATAAAACAATCTTAAATATATATATATAATCTTCATAATGACAAAAAAAGTAGAAAACCGCAAATCTACAGAAAAATTCATTGAATGCTTCCTCATTCTGCTGTAAAAATCAAATTACCTAAAACATTACAGAACCCCCTTAAAATATTTTTAATTAATTAAATAGTTAATTAAAACTAAAGTATTCTAATGTGACACAAACATATGAAAAATAATTTTTCATCAAAATAATGCATAAAAATATAAACTAAGAATGGGTTAATTTAGATTTTAACCTTAAGACTTTTTTTTATTTTTCTCAGACATAAATAGTGAATCATTTACAAATAAAACACAATAAAATGTTATTTAGATTTTAATTAATAAATAAATGTGTTTTTAATGCACTACACACATCACATACAGTTGGCATCTATACTGGTGAGTGTATTTCGCATCATTAAATAGTATATCTTGGGGGAAAAATAATCCAAGAGATGAGCATGCAACAGAAATTGAATATTGAAGATACTGAAATGTCCTTGAAATCCATTTGCATCCAGTGTGAAAAAAGAAATAAATTATTTAAAATGCATGTAGGATCAAAGCTGATGAATATATTTTCCAGAATAAAGCTATATTTCTTGGAAAAAAAAAAAAAAACAATATACTAAAAGCACGTGGCAAAAAAACCCTGCAATATTGAAAATACAAAAATGTCATCGAAATCTGCTTACATCCAATAGAAAAAAGAATTAACCAGTTCTCTACATAGATGTAATCAATGTAGATATGCATATTTTGATGAAAAAAACTGTATTTCACTTGGCGATCAATAATTATTATTTTAAGACGTCACTTGGCGAGTGATGACTAGAGTGGCGATAGATGACCAGCAAATTACTTGAAATGCATGTGGAATCAAAGCTGATAAATATATTTTGCCAAAATAAAACTGTATTTATTAAAAAAATAATCCAACTGAACACGATAAAAGAACTCGGCAAAAAACCGAAATATTGAAAATACAGCTATGTTATTGAAATCTGTTTGCACCCAGTAGGAAAAAGAAATAACCACTTTTTTAATTAGATGTAATCAATGTAAAGATGCATGTTTCCATGAAAAAAAAAACTGCATTTCACTTGGCGATTGAAAATAGATTTTTTAATCGCTACTTGGTGAGTGACAACTAAGGTGGCGATCGATGTCCAATAAATTTACTTGAAATGCATGTGAAATCAAACCTGATGAATTAATATATTTTCCAAAATAAAACTTTTATTTCTTGGAAAAATAATTCCAACTAACCACACTAAAAGAACATGACAGAAAACCAAAATATTGAAAACCCAGCAGCAGAAATTTTTTCTGCAGTCTGCAACACAAGTAAAAACTTAAAAAACAGTCTGCAGACCAATCCCTTGCATTACATTATATGCACTCAAATCTCCTAAGTATTTGTGATAGACAAAAGAAAAGTATATTTTTAAAAAGAAGTTGTCTTTGTTCTCAGAATTTTTAACACCTCATACATTGTCCAAAAGAGGGGGGGTCCCCTTTGACGAAACCTGCTGTTTTTTTTTCGCGATCTCTTGAAGAAATTTGCCGTTTTTTCGCGATCTGCTGAAGAAATTTGCGGTTTTTTCGCGATCTCCTAAAGAAATTTGCCGTTTTTTCGCGATCTGCTGAAGAAATTTGCGGTTTTTTCGCGATCTCCTGAAGAAATTTGCGGTTTTTTCGCGATCTCCTGAAGAAATTTGCGGTTTTTTCGCGATCTCCTGAAGAAATTTGCGGTTTTTTCGCGATCTCCTGAAGAAATTTGCCGTTTTTTCGCGACCTTTTGAAGAAATTTGTCGTTTTTTCGTGATCTCCTGAAGAAATTTGCGGTTTTTTCGCGATCTCCTGAAGAAATTTGCCGTTTTTTCGCGACCTTTTGAAGAAATTTGTCGTTTTTTCGTGATTTTTTTTTTTTTGACAAAATTTGCAGTTTTTCGGATTTTTTAACGAAAACTACCGTTTTTTCGCGATCTTTTGAAGAAATTTGTCTTTTTTTCATGTTATTATGAAGAAAATTTCCGTTTTCGCGTAATTTTTTGAAGAAATTTGCCGTTTTTCGCGATTTTTTGAAGAAATTCACCGTTATTCCGTGATCTTTTACGAAAATTGCCGTTTTTACGCGATCTTTTGAAGAAATTGGCCTTTTTTCCTGATTTTTTAAAGAAATTTGCCTTTTTTCGTGATTTTTTGTCGAAATTAGCCGGTTTTTTTGTAATTTATTCATAAAATTTGTCGTTTTTTTCCTTGATTTTTTGACAAAAACTGCCGTTTTTTCGTGATTTTTTGAAGAAATTTGCCTTTTTTCGTGATTTTTTGACTAAATTTACCGTTTTTTCGCGATCTATGACGAAATTGATTTTTTCTCGAAGACTATCGAAATTCGCGATGCATTTTATGTCCGAAATTTTGGATTTAGGACAGAATTTTTTTAATTTTTGCTAAGTTTTTAAAAGTTAAAAAATAGTTTGCCGCAGCGTTGCGCCGATTCTGCTCCCGGGATTGAAAATACAGCTAAATTATTGAAATCTGTTTGCATCCAGTAGGGAAAAGAAATAACCACTTTTCTAATCAAATGTAATCAATGTAGAGATGCGTATTTCCATAAAAATCTGCATTTCACTTGGCGATCGAAAAAAAAAAAATTATCGCCAGTTTTATATCTTTAATTACCGCATGGCAAGTGTCGGCTGCTAATCTTTATCTGTATTAAATCAAATCCTGCTACATCGATTTAACACATAGGGGGCGCTATGGGCGGCCCAGCCCCCCTAAAATATTTTGACATCCCCCCCTGAAAAAGATTCCAAGGTCACTCAATGAATTTCTGTTCCGAAAATACAAAGGAAATTCTGTTCAAAAATCTAATTTAGTTTGGAGACCCTTTCACAGTTTTGCAGAATTACTAAATTGTATCTAAAATAAGCGTTTCAGCACTCCCTCATCCTATTTGTACATATGAAGCTAACATGATGTTTAATTTTTCACCAGTTACAGACTCTAAATTTTCATCATCATGTACTTTTTTAGTATAAAATGAAGTTATTACAACAGTTTAATGAGAAACATAGTATCTACAATGTGAATATGCACTAATTTTTCTTTCTGTGTCAGAGAAAGATAAAAAACAAATAAGCACCCCCTACATTTTCTTGACACCCCCCCCCCCCCCACCTACCCACCTATTATTCACTTCTAGCTACGGTCCTGTCCTGACCCTGCTAAATCGATTTAACACAAACTTGCTCTGTTTTCCCTAAATCGTATTTTTCGTACATCGCCTTTTTCCTAAATCAGAAAGCATTGAGGCAAGGCTACATTCTTTCGCTACATCGCGATTTAAGAACTGGCTAAATCGCCGATGTATCTATTGAAAGCCAATAGTTAAATCGGATTTCCGATGTAAGCGTTAAATCAAGGCTACATCGTTTCGCTACATCGCGACGTTCGATGTATCTATTCAAGACCAATAGTTAAATCGGATTTCCGATGTAAGCGTTAAAACGATTTAAGGCTCAGACCTGCAAATTTGAATTTTAACTTTAAAATTGCTCCCCCCCGCCCCCCTCCAGGCATAAATAGTGAATTAATAAAAAAAACACATTGTTTTTTGGATTTTAATTAATAAATAAACGCAGTGTTGAATTCAGACACTTTTCTCCGGGAGGTATTTCTGTGGCTCCGAGGGGGGGGGGGGAGAAATTGCACATTTTCACCATTAAAAACACAGAATTTCCGGGGGAGGGACCCCCTTAATAAATGTGTTAGTAATACACTACACACATCACATGCAGTTGACATCTATGCTAGCAGTAGCGTATCTAGACTTATCATTGCAGAGGGGCCTGAGATACAGCATACATTTCTGAGAGGGTAGCGCCGTGCAGAAGGGCGGGAGGGGGGGGGGACGAGAGGAGTGGTCGCCCCGGCGCGGGAATTTAGGAGGCGCCAAATTTATACTACCAACGTAATACAGTTGGCATCTATACTGGTGAGTGTATTTCGCATCATTAAACAGTATTATCTTGGGGAAAAAATAATCAAAGAGCTGAGCATGCAACAGAAGTCGAAAATTGAAGGTACTGAAATGCCCTTGAAATCCATTTGCATCCAGTGTGAAAAAAGGAATAAGTTATTTGAAATGCACGTAGAATCAAAGCTGATAAATATATTTTCCAGAATAAAGCTATATTTCTTGAAAAAATAATCAAACTGAATATACTAAAAGCACATGGCAAAAAATCTCCGCAATATTGATAATACAAAAACGTCATCGAAATCTGCTTGCATCCAATAGAAAAAAGAATTAACCAGTTCTCTAATTAGATGTAATTAGTATAGATATGCATATTTTAATGAAAAAAAACTGTATTTCACTTGGCGATCAATAATTATTTTAAATCGTCATTTGGCGAGTGATGACTAGTGTGGCGATCGATGACCAATAAATTACTTGAAATGCATATGGAATCAAATCTGATGAATATATTTTGCAAAATAAAACTGTATTTCTTGAAAAAATTATGCAACTGAAATAGATAAAAGAATGCGGCAGAGAAAACGAAATATTGAAAATACAGCCATGTCATTGAAATCTGTTTGCATCCAGTAGGAAAAAGATATAACCACTTTTCTAATTAGATGTAATTAATATAGAGATGCATATTTCCATGAAAAAAATTGCATTGCACTTGGCGATTGAAAATATATCTATTAAATCGCCACTCGGCGATTGACGACTAGGATGGCGATCGATAGCCAACTAATTACTTGAAATGTGTGTGGAATCAATGCTGATGAATACATTTTTGCAAAATGAAACTGCATTTCTCGAAAAAATACCAAACTGAACACAGTAAAAGAACTCTGCAAAAAACCAAAATATTGAAAATACAGCTATGTCATTGAAATCTGTTTGCATCCAGTAGGAAAAAGAAGAAAACACTTTTCTAATTAGATGTGATCAATGCAGAGATGCATAATTTTATGAAAAAAAACTGCATTTCACTGGGCGAGCGAAAATAGATTTTTTTAACCGCCACTTGACGAATGACGACAAGGGTGGCAAATGAAATTTTTTAATTGCCACTTTTACATTTTTAATAACCACATGGCAAGTGACTGTTGCTAATTTTAAATCAAATCCTACTAAATCAATTTAACACCAGCTTGCAATGTTTTTCTTAAATAGTCTTTTTCTTAAATCGAAAACACTGAGGTTTGTGATGTGTGTTTAAATCGGATCGTCTAAATCGATTTAACACCAACTTGCTCAGTTTTCTCTAAACCATCTTTTCCTTACACCACCTTTTTCCTAAATTGGAAAGCATTGAGGTTTGCAAAGTTTGTTTAAATCGCTAAATCGATTTAACACTAGTTTGACATGCAAGCAGTATATACACCAAAGTAGATAACTCAATTTTCTGATGTTAGCTCTGAATCATTATTTGAAAACTATATAAAACCAATGGCTAAATCACGATTTAAGACTGACTAAATCGCGATGTAAGGCAATGGCTAAATTGCGATGTAAGGCGATGTCTAAATCGCGATGTATGGCACTGGCTAAATCGCGATTTCCGATGTAAGCTTTAAATCGATTTAAGAGATAAATCGATTTAAGGCCCAGGCCTAGTGAATATTTAAAGTTTTATTTGAAAACTGCCATTGTGCTTAAACTTTTGACACACACTGTATATATACATATATATATATATATTTGTTGTTGATAGTAGAAAAAAAGCCTGTATTAAAAATAAAAATTAAAAAAAAAAAGGAGAAATACTGTATTAGAGCATTGAGCTCGACATATAATATGCCGAGCTCAGTGTATTAGAGTTGCTCTTTAAAAAAAAAATAAGCGGTGTTAAAAAAAAAAAAAAAAACTTGATTTAACAAAATACTTATGGAGCATAAATTACGAAGCACTTTCTAATAATTAGCAACATATGATTTAAACTTACAAATATTAGGATGGATTATATTAAAAAATTACATTTTGCAATACTATTATAATGGGTGAAACAGTTTGATAATTTCATATTCCTACAGTGATCTATCGGTAATAATGTTAATAAAAAATGAAAATTCTCTTTATTTTGACGATAATTTTTATGTTTGAATATATCAAAATAGAAAAATAATTAATTTTATAGATTTTAATTCTATCATGTTTTAATTCCTTGAAATAAAACATGATTGAAATAAAAATGCTCCATTTAATACAAATTTCTTCACATCCAAATGTGTGTATCTCTAAATATTAAATTGATTAAAAAATAATCACATTATATTGAAAATTGCAGTTTTAATTTTATTAAGACATAATTAGTACAAAAGAGCCTTGTGACAGTGGCGTAGCTAGGTATTTTGGCGCCCGGGGCAAGAAGAAATTTTGCGCCTCCCCCCCCCCCCCCCCGAAAAGAAAAACTACATTATGAAAAGAAGGAAATGCCTTATTTTGGCTTTACTGGGTCAAAAAGAAGTCGTCACTCTTCCTTGTTTTTAAGGATTCAGCTGATTACACAAACAAATGAAACTAAAATGTGTGAAACCCGATTAATTACAGATATATAGTTTTCAAAGAATGTAAATTTTTCAAGTGGGTGAAAAAAGTCCGGTCCAGGATTCTAACCAAGGATGTATTGGCTGAAGCCGCCAATGCTCTTCCAACTGAGCCATCCCGGACGAATACTGGAGGTCTAATTCACCCAATTAACCTCGACGATCACATAGTATGGTTTGATACTTTGGATTCAGTCAACAGAATAAATCGATGATTAATATATGGAACTACAGAAAATGCTTCATACGAAATTATATTAATTTATGATGATTATTCAATCGCTAAACCTTGTGCATCACAGATCCCGGAGATTGTGCGATTTTTGACCAAATGTCAATCAAGAGCTAATTAATTAATTAAACTAAATGTTCCTCCCGAATTGATAGATTCGCCTCCAGATGGAAAAATATTACAATCCCCAACATATTAACAAGAATCCGCATGAAATAAGATTAGATTTTGCCCATTTGAGATGCATACACAATGCACAACCTACGACCATCATGTAGGTCCCGAGATTCACGTAAATGACTCCTGGGACCTCCGATCGAACTTGCAGAGATGACTGTAAGATGCAGCAACGGAATAAACGAGTTCGGTCAATATAGAGATTATTGAGTCAAATTCTTTTTTTTTTTTTTTTTCATTATTTTCTCAGTTGTTCCTCACATAGATAAATGTAGGCATAGTTTAATGCATATGCGCTAAGTTTAAATATAGTATATCAAATACATTTAACTTTTAAAATGACGGAGCCATTTGTAGGTCGTAGTAGGAAGACTGAAAAGTACTACTTTCTTTTTTATATGAATTAAGAAGTTAAAATTAGAATCCAGGTCGCCCACATTTTATTACAGTGCTGGAAAAAAATTATAAAACCGATAGAAAATTTACAAAAATCACTAAGTAATGGAATTGTTGATAATACAAATTCTATTTTCATTTGCACGATCAACACTGCAATAGTACGCACAAACTTAGATTAGAAAAAAGGAAGAAAGACCATAAATTATGTTAATTTCTTACAACATAATGAAAAACAACTTATAAGAAATTATAAAGGCGATGATTCTAGTCTCATTTTGCATAATGGCAGACTTGAGAAAGCAAGTCGCCATGAAAGTTTAGGTAAGCGTGTTATGTGCATTCATTTTTTTGGTGTGTTTTATACAATGCCATGAGAAAAAGTGTTATCCTATGGTGAACAAGCTAAAATGTTAACTTTAAATGAAGCTGGAATGTCTGTTTCTAATACTTCAAGAAAAATAGGAAGGTCCAAGGCTGCAGCAAACAGTTTTCTCACAAATCTCGAAGATTAAGGCAGTAAGAAGCGTACAGCAAGACCGAAATCCTTAACTGTAAGCAATCAAGGCAAATCCGGAAGTTAGCTTGCGATAAAAAAAAAAAGTCGTCTGCCCAAATTCAAGAACAATTACAATTACCATGTACAAGCCGAACGGTCAGACATGTTTTAAGTAAGAATTCCATTGTTCAAATAAAAAAGAAAACCCCTTCTCTCTAAGCACCACAAATATGCTCATTTAGACTGCACGAAAACATTTCACCGAAGGCACAAACTGGAAAGATGTCGTTTTTTCTAATGAAAAGAAATTTAATTTCGATGGATTCGACTACTATAAATATTCTTGACATGACTTACGACAGGAACCTCATTTTTTTTTTAACGCGTCCATTTTTAGGAGGCTCGGTAATGGTTTGGGCTGCATTTGCTGCCTGTGGAACCACTCTAATTGTTTTCATGCATAACAAAATTATTTCAGTTATGCATCAAGATATGTTAGGTGTTAATTTATTACCCATTGCTCCTCTTATAACTTTAGGACTGGACATTTCATCAGGACAACGCTTTCCTTCATGTTTCAAAATTAACTAAATCTTAACTGGAAGCTAATCAGGTGATGCCTTCAATGGCCAGCTCGAGCCAGCATGAATGTAACAGAAAATCTTTAGGGAATTTTAGCCTAAAATATTTACAAAACTGGACGACAATTCAATTCTAAGTTAGATTTCATGAATGCTATTAAAAACTGCTGGAACTTGTTGATCTTTGATTCATTGTGTACTTTGCGTGTTCTGATAGATTCAATGAACAAGAGACGAATCGAAGTCATCGATAAAAAAATGTGACAGAAATGGCTTGAAATATTTACCATATGTGCAAGTGTGAAAACCTCAGTGAGAGTAGTCAAAAGCAGATCCTGATTCTCATGAGGTACAGGTTTTTAAATTTTTGGTAATTAGTAGAGAATATTAATTAAAAATTCATCAGAAATGCGATTTCTTTTCACAAAAACCGAGCACACATCTAAACTTGATCCCATAACTGAAACAAAATAAATTAAGAATTTTCACTAATCAGCGAAAATCAAGAAAAATAATAAAGATATCAGTTCGAAAATTTCAGAGCCCACGTAGAAAAATAATTTAAACCTGTGTACAAATTTTCTGAAAATCGATCGGTAATTAAAATATTTTCCAAAGTCTGATGTTACAGTGAAGAAGTTCGGACAAACAACCATACAGGGATGGATATTCATTAATAATTAAACTAAAAAGAGATCATTTTGTTGCAGACACCTCCGTCTAATTTCCAAAAATTGGTGGATCAGAGACTATATGACATATATTAAAATAGCAAATAAAGCCTTTGTGCACAAATGTTTAAAGATAGAAAACCAACGATTATAAATGCACAAATAAAGTATGAGAAGGTAGCAAATAGCTATTTCGAATCTACTATCGAGATTCTTCATCAGTGCAAAACTCAGCGAGCTAAAAAATAGCAAAACTGAGCAAAGAGACAGAGAGACGCAGGCTTATAAACCCGCTATGGGAACAATCCCGCTTAAAGAAAAGCAACCAATGAGAAGAAAGCAGCTAAAATAACTGTGTGGGTGGACAAATAGCGACAAAAAGGTAGTAATGACAAATAGTGACATAACAAGTAGTGACATAAAAGGTATGTCAAAAATCAAGAGCTTAAACGTTCCTCTATTGCTCAACATTGTTGGTTTTCACAACATAAGTTTAACTTTTCTTTAGCCACCATCATCTATAAATGTCCTTCCATTCTTGATCTTGATTTTTGAGGAGCTTACCACATCATAAAAAATTTTCACTCCTTAGTCAATGACTTATCTAGTACTCCTTATTTTCCAAGTATATGGATATCTTTAATTTAATACTTTTTTTTCCACATGCTATTTAGTTTTTGTTTTGCTTGTGCTCCGATAGTTGTCGCTACTTGTCCACCCAGTTGTTTTAGCTGCTTTCGTCTCATTGGTTGCTTTTCTTTAGGCGGGATTGTTCCCATAGCGGGTATATAAGCATGCGTCTCTCTGTCTCTTTGCTCAGTTTTGCTATTTTTTAGCTAGCTGAATTTTGCACTGATGAAGAATCTCGATAGTAGATTCGAAATAGCTATTTGCTACCTTCTCATACTTTATTTGTGCATTTATAATCGTTGGTTTTCTATCTTTAAATATATGACATATAGATTATATGACATATGACTATATGACATATGACTATATGACGTATTTATGTCAAAATATATGAAATAACTTCGGTTTAAAGCTCTTCTCAATTTGGCACTACCTATTTAATAATTTCGTTTTGAAAAATCGACGGACGGATCAGCTAGTATACAGATAAAAGATATTCGTTTGATACCAGAAATGTGACTCCAAGTCGCCAAAGAGGCCTTTTGTTTTATAAATTGAAGTCTATAAACATAATTTAAAAACATTTTATCAATTTAATCGAATATTATTAGTGTGTTCTGTCAACGATGAATTTTATTTATGTTAATCAAAATTAACGTCGAATTTTTTTTTTTTTTTTTTTTTTTTTTTTTTTTTTTTTTTTTTTTTTGATTTTGTGGGCCAGATTTCAACGGGGATTGATTCATTCAAATTAGCTTATGATTTTCATAGTTTTAGCTCCATCTTCCAATGCAAGGGGCATATACTCAGACCCAATTTCAAATGGGTTTTGTTCATCCAACTTGGTTTTCAATTGTCTTATAACTTTTAATTTTACATTCACCGCCAGGGAGTACTTTTATCTGAAGTTTCAGGGCCCCGATTTCTGGGCAGAATTGCCAACGGTCTATTTTTTCAAAATTAAGATTTCTTGACTGACACCAAATTTTTCAAATGGAGAAATTTCCTTTGTTTTAGCCTTAATAAATATTTCATTAAGTAAGACGAATTTTACAATTTCAAAAAAGTGGTGGCAATCAAAAAATCCCAATTACAAAATGTAGCCCTCTGGCAACACTGTTTCTGCAGAATTTTTATCTGTCAACTCATCTTACGATTCTTTACAGATTTTTCGGAGCGTTTGCGGCACAATTATGTTATACGGGAACGCTAGAGGTCTTTGGATTAGACTAGAGTTCTGCATGGGCCCGGCCCTGGACCGAGGCCCGTACCCGACCCGGGGAGGTGGTTCCGAATTTTCTAACGGGTCGGGCCAGCAAACAAAATAAACGGCCCGAACAGATAAAAAAAATTTAACGGGCCTACCGGCCCGTTATAAAGATTCCAGCAATGAGGGTAAAATATGAGCTATTTTCAACGAATATGGCTTTAACGAGACTTTAACGTATAAGTGTGCGTCACGAGCCGATCCTAGTTTGACAACATTAAAACAGAAATTAAACTTGTACAGTGTAGAGATCGGCATCAGACTGTTACTTTGTGTCTAACCCGGACTTAATATCTTTTTACCAGACTCATGGCGGGCCAAGATCAGGTTCACATTGTTTTTTTTACACATAGTCGAACCAGGCTAGAATTAGACTTAATTGTTCACAAAATGTGTTGGGCAAACAACATCATTTGTAAAGTACTTATAGTGATAAAGAACTTATGTTACCGTAATCTTTGGAAATATACTTATAGGTGGCTCTTAAATTCGCTGCTCAACAACGTGTAAGTCTGACACATTTTCAGACTAATTTTTAACTGTAAAGGTATAATAAAATTGACAAGTCTGACTATTGAAAGGATTTGGAATCATATAGCTTTTTTCTATTTTTGGTAAATAAGATACTTGTATACACTTGTAGAGGTACAAGAGACTTTTGTAACGTGGTTCCATGTTTTTTTTCCTTTCCCATACTATCGCTATCGGAAATTCAATTCAAAACGCTAACTTTCTTAAATTGCTTGTATAAAAAAAGTGGATAACGTCATTCAATTACATAGTTTCTGAATAAAAACACTTGCTAATCTTATGCGTTTTCGAAAAAAAAAGTGAATAAAAAAATGTATCAGAAAGTAGATCCTTTGGTTTTTCAGAAAATCTTTAATAAAATGATATAGAAATATATCCATTAATCTACTTTTTATTATACAGCTTCAAGAGTTACGATGTTTTTAACTTTCTTCATTTTTTTTAAACACAGTAAATTTTTAATGAATTTTCATTTGAATGTTAAAAATCTAAGAATCTAAGTAAGCATTAATATTGCTATAGTGTATTTCCTGTAAAGTATACTGTAAAATCATCTTATAAATATGCATGCAGTATTTTTTTAAAAAAATCTTAATTATATGATAAAAATTTGAATTTTTTCGAAATAGTAGAAATTGCATCGAGCCAAATCGGGCCGGGTCAAAATAAATTTCTTTGAGATCGGGCCGGGCCAAAATAAATTTCTTTCAGATCGGGCCGGGCTCGAGAATGGAAATTCCGACCCGTATAGACCTCTAACGTAGGTAGCAAAGGACCCGTGCAAAAGATTCATTTTGAAAAAGATAAATATCAATGGAGGTTCGTAGTGGTTATAAATGCATGTGCGTAGCACAGGTCTATACACCGAGTGAAAAAAACGGACAATTTTACAGAAAGTGTACCGGTAATCGGGATGCCACTTGATGACAATTTACTGATTTTTATCGTAGGCATTTCCGTAAATTTCAAATATTCCCCCCCCCCCCCTCAAAAAAAAAACGGAGAAATTTCTGGTAAATTTTCTCAAAAATTCCGTTAAAAAATAGTAAACCGTACTGGCGTCCAGATTACCAATACAATTTTCGCAAAGTCGTCCGTTTTTTTTTCTTTTACAGTATATTCTGCCGAAGACAGCGTAGATACGTACCAGAGAATCACTTCTGAGAGTTTTTTTTAGCTCACAGGCTATCATAGCCTGAGAGCTTATGTGGCCGTCCGTTCTGTATGTACGTTCGTGCGTAACGCCATAACTCATGATAAAAATATCGGATCCACTTGAAATTTTGTATATAAGTATATCCTCATAAGGCGCTTCCCTGATTAGTTTTTGGAGTTCATTCGATATGTATATGAGGGGGAAGGAGGGCTCATGCCCCTCCCCTTAATTGATATAAACGGGATTTTCATGCAGAATTAACAGTTTTCGTTGAAAATTTAGATATAGGATAATTCTGATGAGGTGATTCCGTGACTGTTATTAGGTGTTCATTGAATAAGTATAAACAGGGGGAACGGGGGTTCTAATGCCCCTCCCCTTAATTTTTATAAATGGGTTTTTCAAGCAGAATTGTCAGATTTTGTTCAAATCTCTGAATAGTTTTGGAAGTTTAATGGTTAAGTATAAAAGAGGGGGAATAACTCCTCTTAAATTATATAACTGCTAAATGGGTTTTTATTAAGAATTATCCGATTTGCTCTGAATTTTGGATGTAGATTTTTTATATGATAAAGCATGTCCTTGATAGTTTAGGAGGTTCAATGATTAAGTATAAAAAAGGGGAAAGGGGAGAGCTGTTTCCCCTTCTTAAATTTTTTTTTCGAACTGAATTAACCTTTGAAAATATAAGGCTGTAATGTACAATTAGTATGCATAGCCTGTGAGCTCAATGCCATCAGTTTAACTGGGCAATATTCTTAATTTAATATGAATAGAGGTTTTAAACGTTCGCGGTTCGTTTGGGAAAATTATCGGGTGGGTGATCAGTAAGCAAAGGAAAAATGTTCTTTTCATGCCAAAAATATGACTACGATTCACTAACAGGCCTTTTGATTTATAAACTGGAGGATAAACAGTAAAAAATCTCCATCAGTGATTGACAATTATGCATCTCTCCACTTCCCCCACCTTCACCGAATTCCTTTAAAACATTCATACTCACACGCACACTCACAAAAAAAGTCAACAATACTTATTTATTGTCAAAATATGGGAAATAATTTTGGTTTAAAGCTCCAATCAATTTGGCGCCCCCTTATTCTTTTGCGCATCAATTCAGGTACATATCTTAAATACAAAGTGCATTGAGCCATCCTTATAGAAACATTTCTTCCTTATTTGGATGTAACAAAGTATCTTACTAAAGAAAACATTCATAGGCACACATACTAAAAAGAAAAATTTATATTCATTGTCAAAGCATGTGAGATAATTTCAATTTAAACCTCTCTCAATTTGGCGCCCCTTGGCCTCGGCGCCCGGGGCGACCGCTTCTCTTGCCCCCCCCCCCCCCCTAGCTACGCCGCTGCCTTGTGACATTTTCTGAGTGCACTTTGCTCATTTACTATTAGAAAAAACTCTAATTTTCGTGCTATTTTTTTCCGCCTCTCAAATGTATTTCTATAATAAAAATTATGCAGGATTATAAGACTGAACATTTTTTTAAACATTTCTCCCTACTCAGCAACTCAAAACTGATTTATTCACATACTCATTTTAAACGCAAATGCATGGAATTTGCAGTCATGACTATTGAATTATTTAAAATCTAATATTTTGCATTTTCGATAACTGTATATCATATCATATTGAGTACTAATATTGAGTACTACTAGTAAAAACAAGTTTTCCCTGGCTGAAAAATCCTAAAAATCGGCTTAAACCGTAAACGTGAACGGCATACTCCGAAAGATTGTCTTTATAAGAAGATGAAAAACGCTATTCGATTTCTTATTTTATGACAGGGGTGATTCTGATTAAAAAAAACTGAAATTCACATCAAATTTTCGAAAAAATTACAACAGACGGGGCGGGGGTAAATCCACTACCGGCACTAACATTTTTTTCCCCCGCGCTTCTTTGACGAAATTTGGACCCCCCCCCCCCCCCCCCCCCCGATCTGCTGGTGAAATTTGTCGTTTTTTCGCTATCTTTTTACGAAATTTGTCGTTTTTCACGATTTTTCGGTGAAATTTGCCGTTTTTCATGAAGTTTAGAATAAAATTTGCTGCTTTTCACGATCTTTTGAATAAAAATTGCCTTTTTTTCACAATCCTTTGCGAAATTTGCCGTTTTTCCCGCGATCGTTTAATAAAATTAGCGATTTTTTTCCGTTCGATTGACGAAATTATTTTGTTTTCGGCAATCATTCATCTAAATTCGCGATATATTTTATGTCAGAATTTTCAGATTTATGACCGATTTTTTTTTTCTTCCCTGGAAATGATAGTCTTAATTTTTCGGAAAATTCGAACCAAAATCACCCCTGGTTTATGAAAAAGAGCAACTTCTGCATTAACATAGACTATACGATAATGCACAGATACTATTGCATTTTCTGCATTAACACTGATTTTGTTAATATGACAGAAAGCAGCCAGTTTCGATTTCAATGTTTTAGTATTTTTTCTTTTTTAAAAACATTTCTAGTTATAAAATATGTTTTTTCTTTCTCCTTTCTTTTAATAACTAAGACAAGTGAAAATATAGCAATGGAGTTTTGAAGATACTTATTTTAAGATCTATTTTTGGTACAATAATAAAGGACTCGATGAAGTAAATTGATTCTATCAAGAAATTGTTCAATTTCCCAAGTAAATTTCGTAAAGTTTATTTTTAAATAAGGTAAATTTTAAAATGTATCTTTTCGTACAATTTTGAACATTTTAAGGTTTTTTAATATTCGTAGAAGTGTGCTGTATAATTTTAAATATCGGATTTTTCAGAAGTTAATTTGTTTGTGAGGGAAAAAATGTGCAGATATGTGTAAAATTACAAGAGAAAACTGCATTTATTTTATATTTTAATATTAAAAAAAAAAAAAACTTTTTAATTTAGTGTAAATCCGATACTTAGTTTTATTTAATAGACCATAAGGAAGAAGCAAAAAATTTTCGAGTCAATTTCATACAAGTTTTATCACTTTGAATATACCTATTCTTCTCGAAAAAACAAACTGAGAAGAATAACTTTCAACTGAAGTGGATGAAAGTTAGAGATGAAAGCGGAAAAAATGTGCAGATATGTGTAAAATTACAAGAGAAAACTGCATTTATTTTATATTTTAATATTAAAAAAAAAAAAAAACTTTTTAATTTAGTGTAAATCCGATACTTAGTTTTATTTAATAGACCATAAGGAAGAAGCAAAAAATTTTCGAGTCAATTTCATACAAGTTTTATCACTTTGAATATACCTATTCTTCTCGAAAAAACACAAACTGAGAAGAATACTTTCAACTGAAGTGGATTGTGGCATTTAAATAATCAGCGATGTAATAAAATCGCTTTAAACTGTATTTATAATACTTGGATCTTTACGAAACTTCGTCAGGATATACTTGAGATAATAAAGTATCATTTAAGCAAGAAAATCGATATTTTGACATTTTTCGCCGAATGAAGGGTACCGAGTCACATTAAGGGTCCTATCCCTGCCCGCGAAGACACTCGCGATCTAATGCTATTCCTATGGGGGGACATTTTCCTAATAACTCTTTCGCTTTTTTTTTTTTTTTTTTTTTTTTTTTTTTTTTTTTTTTTGGGGGGGGGGGGGGGCATTAGATAGCTGAGGTCCTTCTCAATATCGCTCGATTTTTTGTCGCAGGTATTTTCTATAAAGTTACTTTCACTTCCAAAACCTATTTTGGAAGTGAAAGTAACTTAAATGTCAAAATGCGAAAGAGTTATTAGAAAAATGCCTCCCCATAGGAATAATAGCATTAGCTCGCGAGTGTCTTCGCAGACTTGAGAAACTGATTTCAGCATCCTACAGCTAAGACTTGGTTATATTATGTTGCACTGTAGAAGGGAAAATGAGGATTTTAATGAATTTTTTAATACAGTAATTATTGTACTATATTACTTAGTAAAATTGATGCAAATTAAAAGTACTGTCTTTTATTTAAATGAGTCTCATTCTACCGTTGTAAATTATCATACTATTTACTAATTTCAAAAGTTTAAATAATTAAAAATTCTGGTTAAATTGAAATTAACAACATTCAATTGATTTTGATTCAATTGATTCCATTACAATAAAGAAAATTATATAATAACTAGCGGCCTTCGCCCGCTACGCTGGTCGGTTTATCTAAAGAAATCTTGAAGAAGTAGTTAGATAAGGTTCAGACATACATTAAAAAAAAAAAAAGCAAGTCGATCATTCAAAAAACGTTGGGAAATATCAAATATTTACTGTAATTTTTTAAGAAAAACAAAGTTTCGAAAAAAAAAAATTAAATCGAAAAAAAAATTACACTGACATATTAATGCAAGGAAATTTTCCCAGAGAGAAAATTCGCCTTGAATACAATATTTCAAATTCTTTTAATTGCTTATAGGCGTTAATGCCAACATAGTGAAAAAAAATTCCATGCTGGGAATCGAACCCGGGCCATCAGTATGGCGCACTGACGTTCTACCGACTAAACCACATGGAACGACAGCCAGCTTGAAACTTTCTCATACTTAAGTAGACTGGCGAAAACATAACGATAGCGCGTTTTAAAATCGCACAGTGACATCTATTGGATTTTATATGTACTAAAAAACGTTATGTACTAAAAAACGTGAGCAGCGCACCTAATAGTTTCTTTTGTTTCTTTTTGTTACTTTTTTGTCTGTTGTCCGATTTTGATGAAACAAAGCCTATACACTGCCCGGGAGTGTGCATTCTTCATTAGTGAAAACCGCATAAAAATCCATTCAGTAGTTACGAAGATAACCTCGAACAAACAGACAGACAGACAGACAGACAGACAGACAAAAAATTCAAAAAAATTTTTTTTGTGTTTCATTGGTTTTCTTTTATCGCCCTGACTCCATTTTTGTCAATTATCTTCAATGTACAGACACACCGGGTCCTACTGTTTTATTATATGTATAGATAACTTATTAAAATTGTATAATAAAATCCAAAAAAAAAAAAAAAAGCATGTTGATGACTATGAAACCAAACAGCTTAAATAAGATAGTCAAACCTCGAAAGTTTAGAAAAAATAGATTTTTATTATAGAAACAAAAAATAGTTCTGTTCGATATAAAAACATGGTTAAATTAAATGAAAAAGAAATTGAGATTCATACTTACGTTACGTTCATAGATATATTTTTCATAAAATACACATGTGACTTTTTATTTATTACTTATACTAAAATACAAAAGTATTTAATTTTTATTATTTTTTATTTTTATTTATTATTATTATTATTATTATTGTATAAATACAATGATTTTACATTTGGTGCTTTTCTTAGACACCTTGACAGCAAATGTTTTCCCTTACAACGCTCTTTAATCGATATATAATTTACATAATTACATTGTCTTGTTTGATTTTTTTTAAAAGTTATTAACACTTTTTCAAAGAGGATCTGGTAACCCGTATTAAAAAAGACAAATACGTCTGGGACATAGACCCTCCTGGTCCACTTGCCTCTTTTTTATGGGACAACTGGACCCTGAGGAAAGATAGATTAATTATACATTAGTTTTATTTTTAAATTAAATATTTAATTTGAACATCACTGTTTGGTAGAGGGAACCTAACTGAACATATTTACAAAAGTTCAGACTTCAATTCAAATGAACATTAGCTTTTTGAAGCTGAATTACCAGAACCTCCAGAGTCACATTGTAAAATCACGGCCCAGTTATCCCATGTAACCTTATAATAAAATTTGTATACGTCTGATGGAATTAATCTATTTAAGGTTATAGGAAGAAGACATTCATTGTGTCTTACAAAGTGTAAATTCATATGGTAAATTCTTAAAGAATAAGTTTCATCCATTTCCTCCACTTGGAATAAGCCAATTTTTCCAGCCGGTCTCCCCCCCCCGGCTCCCCCCCGGAACATCATACTGCACGGGGGGGGGGGTCGATAGAGGGGTGTCGGACTGTCAGGTGAGGAGCAAAGTAGCTGTCACCTTTAGATTAAATCGGATTAGCGCATTGGCTTGAATATGTAAGGAGTATGTAAGGGGAATTTTAAACAGTTCTTCAAGAAAATAAAATGTGACTGTAGTGTTTCTCTCTTTTTAGCGTTAATAATTGTCCGTTTCTTTTTAATTAAAACTCCTTAAATTTTAATACATACTAAACATAAATAAGCCACTGCGAATCACAAGTAACGTATTTTTCTTTCTTTTTTTATTCTTTTAAATGGCAGAGAGGGGGGGGGTGTATCTGTTAACTACATGCTTCATATCTTAATATATCATAAATATAAGGTGCCGATAATTTTAAATATTCGTAACTCGGAATGTAAATGTTGTAGCACAGTGTTTGAAAAGTTTCTAGGAACCCAATTCAACAGACATAGTGTAAAAACGGATATATCTGTAGAAGGTAAAAATGATTAAACCCATAAACTAGTCACTGCGAGTTATTTTAATTTACAAGCATGGTTATACAGTCCTTTTATTGCATTTTCAAAGAATTATTTTCATTTTATTCCTCTGTCGAAGATTGCCAAACAATTTTACGCCTTCCAAGCCATTAAGAGGCTACTTCAATCAAGCGAAAAGACCCATTCGCTAATGCTAATCCTATAAAATAAATTTATAAAGATATCTCGGTTACATTTCGATGTTTAATTTTTTTTTCACTGGATAGATGAGATCGATCTGTACAAAGGACGTTTTTACTTTTTTGTTTACAGATTTTTTAATGAGTATACTTTAATTTACTTAAATGATATTTTATTTGAATGAGGATACTTTGATTTTCGAAACCAGTTTCAAATATTAAAACATTCTAAAAAAAAGCAATCAAAATTGAAGAAGTAAAGGTTTTATGCAGGCCAATTTTTGCTATCCATTGCAAAATTATATAAAAATATTGAAATGTAACCGAGATACTTTTGCACATTTTTCTTACTTAGCATTAGTAAACGAATCTGTTTGGATTCGTGACTAAAAGATTGTCTTAAAAGAAACTAGCATACCAAATTTTAAAAAATTTCTGCCGGCTTGGCCTACAGGCGTAGATAGATTTTGAAGTTAGCTGCCCATTTCAACAATAAAAAATAAAATATGAAGAGATAAACCGAGTTTAACAAGTTTATTTGGCCGCCTTTTTTTTTTTTGTAAGAGCTGGTTTTATTAGAATCATCTTATGCGAAATTTGGCTCAAAATGCTCACTTTGACAGCATATTTTGAAATATATTCTGGATTTATGCAGCCATCGACCCATACGCATTTGAGAACAAAATCGAAATAAAAATGAGTCAGAAACTAGGCAATTTGTTATTTGAATACATTCTGTATTCTTCAACCATGATCGTTTCAGTTCTTGTAAGTTACAGGAACTTTGGATTTGAATATCTATTGATTTTTAGATATGGAGATCAAAATTTTTTTTGATCAATTCAGGAACGTATAAGGAATAATTTCCTATACGGGAATTTTGTCTTACGGGGCAGCATAAAAATTTTAATTTCGTGCTTTTTCAAATAGACCCCCCCCCCCCCCAATGGAGCTGCAATTAATGTCATCACATTTTGCCTAGAGGCGATATTAAGAGCCCACAATAGTCACAGGAAAATTACAGAAAAAGACCCGGATGACCATGTAAAGTCTATGGGAGCGTTCTTTTCTAATATCTCGTTCAAATTTTAATATTTTGACATGATTTTTTTTGCATAAAATAGTTCAGTACGATCCACAACCGGGCTAGTTTTCACTTTTTCGATTTTGGTTACATATTTTTTATATTATGATAGTTTCAGTTTCAAAACCGGTTTAAACCGGTTTTGAAAATTAAAGTAATTTTTTAAAAAAAATCTAAAACCAAAATCGAAAAAGTAAAAACTAGCCCGGTTGTGGATCGTCCTGAACTATTTTATGCAAAAAAAATCATGTCAAAATATTAAAATTTGAACGAGATAATAGAAAAGAACGCTCCCATAGACTTTACATGGTCATCCGGGTCTTTTTGTGTACTTTTCCTGTGACTATTGTGGGCTCTTAAAGGAGCTAGCCTGTTTTGCTAATTACGACTCACCCTCTCTTTATATATATGCATACATTACATATAGATAGATAAATTAATGAAGTTTTTTATTGATTGTAGTTTTCGGGTCTAGGGGTCATAATCGGTGTAGATTTGCAAAAAAATTGCAGAAATTCTAACATAAGAACGATTGCAATAGATAGTATTCCATACGAAATCTACCTTCTTAATTAACCTTCTTAAAAATTTTCGTTTTCACCCTTAATCATTAAATTTTAATTTATTTTTCCCAGAAAGAAAACAGGAAAATAAAAACAAGTTTTCTGTTCAACATTAAAAAAATTAAGGAAATTTTAAATGTCTAATTACAGTATATACAGGGTGAGTCATAAATATCGAAACAATAGGCTATCTCCTTAAATATTGTTCCTATACTCATACTTCCAATTGCAAAAATTCACCAAAAATGGTGAATTTTTTGATAAGATAAAGGAGTGATAACTCCATGAGGGAATTTGAAAAATTACGGAAATTAATTTTTTATACGGCCCCCGTAAGGCAAAATTCCCAATTAGGAAATTATTCCTTATCCATTCCTAAATTGAACAAAAAAAAATCATCTTCATATCTAAAAATTTCACAGAGATATTAAAATCCAAAATTCTCCAAAATTCGTGAATTCGTTTTCATGCCTGAAAACGAAGAGTTTTAAATTCATTTTGAAAGCAAGTAAGGGATCGTCCACAAATTGTTCGTTATTAAATGTATCGGACGGTACGCATTTAGCGTACCGTCGTCAGTGCTGACTGTGCAGTCAGTGTGCACTGACAACGGTACACTAAATGCTACCGAAACCGGTCTGCTTTTTATATACAATATTTGGGGCTTTTTAACGTTGCTAGTTATTGTATTCCAATGACCCTTAGAACCCAAAACTATCCCCAGTTCAACACTTTATACATCTATCTATTCATTTATATAATTCTTTGATAATTATGAGAACTTAAAAAATTCTGCGCAAGTGTTTTCCAAACTAATACATAAAATCAACGAGCGGAAAATCTCGGCCAGGTTCGCTTATGTTCAATTTTGGACAAAAAAGATAGAAATAGGGATTTCGAGACTTTTTTTTTTTTTATTAAACTCTTTGTGATCATATAGCTCAGACCTTTCCAAAGTTTTAGTAAACAAGGGCGCACCTCCGCTCTTGGCAGGGCGCAGGATGAATGAAGGGCACTATCATTCACGTGACCGTAAATATGCGCAAGACCATCGCAAAGTGTTAGTAAAAATGAACGCCATAACACAATGCAAATGAATCTTACAGCAAACAAAAGTCCACACAGTTCTGGAGTTAAATGCATTAAATTTCAAATTATACAATTTTCTATGAGAGGATTATCTCAAAAATGTATGTAGAATAAAATACCAGAAACTTTAATCGCGGCTATAATAACATCAGTAACTAAAAATAAATAAGCATAGAAATGAGAGATACTAATATGTTTCTTTCGAGATGTGAAAATACGCTATGACTTATATTGTATGACTGAATTTATATTTTATAAAATGTATAAAAACAGAGGCAGGCATAATAGTGACCAATCCACTCGGGTGTTCCAGAGTAGTAAATCTGTATGTGCTTTCATAGATGGAAACTATGCTCAATCTTTTAAAGCAAAAGAAAAAAAAAATTCAAAAGTCAAGGAGGAATAATTAAGCCCCTTTTTTTTCTTGTACAAGGTAACCAATGGGCCAGTGTGACAACAGCAGAAAGAAAAATGCTCAACTGTCATGCACATGTATTACCAAAATATTGGGGAAAATGGATAATTTTTATTTTTCTGTTACTTCTTAACTATTAATATCTATTTCAATTATTACGAAAATTACCGAATTTTACCATCATAACATGCACGTAGCCAGGGGGGGGGGGTGCCCGGGCACCCCCCCCCTCCCCCGCTCGCGCAGATCCAAGATTGATTATTTTAAAAAAAATCAAAATTTATAAAAGAAAAAAGAAGAAAAATGTAACCAAAGTCAGTTCAATTAGTTAATCAAAACTAACAGTCTATGTTTTGAAATGTGATAAAAGAACAGACCTTGATTCTTTCTTTAAGAAAATTATGTTATTCATCTTTTTTAAAACTACAATATTTACTAGAATTTGTATTAATCACAGTAAATCAAAAAAGTTGGTTTTATAATCCCAATTTGATGTCGTTTCTTTATGGAATTTTTTAACACCTTTCTATTGCATGCATATTTCCATAAAAAATTAAAATAAATTCTCGACAAGGATAGAAACTACTATTTATATATTGGCTTTTGTTATCTAAAGTCTAGATATGAGCAAAAAAAACTGAAAGGAAATACAGATGTGAAACGATAATTCCACCATGTGATTAGCCTGCAGAACGGAGGGGGGGGGGGGGGGGAGGTTGTACAAATTAGAGATGAGACAGGCTCAGCCCCAGCACGAAAGCCCGAACCCAAACCCTTTTCCGAAGCGGGCACGGGCTCTATTTTCATTTTAGTGTTCGGGCCGTGGAGGGGGGGGGGGGGTCGGGCTCATTCTTTCTGAGAATTAAAAAACATTTATGTGTAGAAGAGATTGAAAGAACTCCTATTTTCCTTTTAAAATTATTGATTCTTTTTCAAGTCATTTCAGTGTTATTTTAATCAAAACGAAAGAAAAATAAAAATATTTTTTTATATATTTCAATAGTTGATTGTTGCTTCAAGAAAAAATTTGCGATGTATGGAGATTTATGTCTACTGCATTTCCGTCGACGATTAATTGATAAGGCGCCTATCAAAATAATCATAAATAATAAATTAGCTTCTGGTTGGATTTTCGTTTGAGGCAGAGGATATTTTTAATTCGATCGTTTATTTATTTATTTTGTTAGAGAATGATTTCTTCGTTTTTGATGCAGACTAGATGCTCGAGGTTTGCAAATTATTTGATTGTGCACATATCATAATCGTTCTTCATATGATAACAGCATTGTGATTTTTTTTTTCTGTTTGTCATCATGAATTTTGCTTATGCTGAGGATTTCCCTTCGTAAGTAAACATATTTTACATGTTATTCCGATTGTTTCTTCTTTTCCCATAAAAACAACGGAACTTTAAGATAACTGAATCAGTGTTTTAATTTGCGCTGATTTTAAGGTTCTCATCAGTCATGGGGAATTGTTAAGAGAAATAAATTGATTATAGATAAATGTACAGGGGGTGTAGTGGAGGGTATACTGGGGTATACGCCGTATACCTTCTGGATTTTTTTTAAGGAACGCCGTATAACCTTCTGTTTCTCATGAAACCCATAGGATGTACTCTCTAGAGTATACTCTGCGCCTTGAGCATATACCCTCTGCGTCGATCGTGTAACCTGTGGTTTTTTTTTACGACTACACCCCTGAAGATGTACTCTTTTTATAGGAAATTGAAAACGTTTTTTGATTCTTCAGCATACAAATAGTAATTTCTATAAACACTATCCATTTATTCATTACACTTCTTTAATATGTCCATCAAATTTTCTTCTTAAAGGACAAGAAATATGGGAATCATTTTAGGTATGAAGGATATTTTTTATTTGATACCAAATTGCTCTTTTCATAAGCTTGAATTTAAATTTTTATTTAATAGTAAATTTTATAAGAAATTTTTTAAAATGGGATATCACATTTGAAACAATTTTTAAATATCATTAAATCTTTTATTTATTTTTGTATACTTTTTGTATCGGGCTCGGGCTCCAATGTACTGAAAATCTTTCGGGCGCGGGTTTTAAAAATCGAGCCCGAACTCATCTCTAGTACAAATCTGTGCTTCCTCTGAAAATAAGAAATGATGCTACGCAAAATTCAAATTAATATGGAGGTTGGTTTGTTGGTTTGCTAAATTTCGTTTTTTGGAATCATATTTTGACATTCGTACGGGCTCATTTTTTTTAACGGAGAAATTTTATTTATTCATGAGTAGAAAATATAAGAGCTATTTTTCACTTTAAATTGCATACAAGTTATTTTAATGCTACTTTGATCAAAATGATGGGGGGAACTAAAGTCGTGCTTATTTATTTTAGTATTTCATTGCTGTTTGAAATGAAAACTTATGATAATTACAGATTCACGGATATCTTTATTTTATATCTATCATGTTTTATTTATGTTTATATACCTTTTTCTTATCCATTAGTAGCGTCGTGAGAAAGGGGGAGCGTAGGGGGGCAGCTGCCCCGGCGTGGACCTTTAGGGGGCGCCAATTTATACTACCAACGTCATTTTTGGCGTGTTACAAGAAAAAGTTGGGTGGAAGGGGCGCCAAATTGTAACTCTGCCCCGGGCGCAGCTTTGTCTTCGCACGTTCCTGTCCATTAGATTTAGTTTTAAGCAACTTCTCATCCTTCTTCACGCAATGAAAAATTGCGTTTGGGTCTTTTTCAAAAGAAGTTCCACACAATTATACCTTCCGCAAAAAACCTGTCTAAAACGGAAATTTGATAGGTTTTATGGGGTTCCGTTTTATTAGGTTTTATTACATAAGATGTTGTTTGCACCCAACATGTTCAGGTTAAAAAATTTGGGCACCCCCCGTTCAAAAGGCTGGCTACGCCTGCATAATTGCACTTAAGGTACTACTCTTGTCATCCCGTCGACCAATTTCGCCAAATTGTACAAATCGCCAAACCAAACTCATTGCCAAACTATGCATATTGGCATAATTTTTATTTTAAATAACGAAAGAAACAAATAATTAGTAGAATATTAATAAAAATACAAATAAAAAGTCGAAATAAAAATCACTGAATGGCATTTTAAAAACGTGTATTGTATTTAATGTGCCATTCACGATCATCCATTTTTGGCATTTAATCCTATAGTTTGGCGATAGATTTTCGGTCGACGGGATAACCTAGAAGTACCGCACTTAATAAACAATAATTACAAATCGTGAAAATATGTACGATTAAATTTTCAAATTAGGTTTTTAATTTTTAACTGTTCGAGGGCAAATAATTGTGTTACTCGAATATTGAACTCGCAACAGAATTTTAGAAAAAAATATGCTTAAAAATAACGGAAGGCTTTTTACGACTTTTTTTTTTTTTTTTTCATAAAAGATATAAAATTAAAAATTCATTAGATGTAACTGGTGGAAATTTTGATTAAAATTAGATGGGATATAAATATCTCACCGCCCCTCAATGGGTTTTAATGAGTTTTCAAAATTTTTGAAAATATCTCTGATGCAAATATTAATGATTTTAACCCTTTCAGACATACTGTACCCAGTCCGGGAGCAAAAAATCATTCTATTGGTACGATTGTAATAAATTAAATCGAATTTACTAAAGGTAAAACTAGAATTTTGCTCAAGATTTCAATTATTTAGATATTATCTAATTTAGTTACGGTGATGTTACTTCAGTAATGCTGTACATGTTTTTGCTCTAAATCATCTTTTTTTACACTGTAATTATTGATACCTAAGAATATTTGCATATGTTTTCTTAAATTCACTTTCTTTCTCGATAGTTGAAGATTAATCTCAAAAGTAAGAAGGCACTTAATAATATGCTATTTTATGATTTGCATTGGAATATACTTTAAAAATGTGTTCTTTCTTAAAACTTCAATTGCATATAAATAACAAATAATTTTGTGTTTTAAATTTTATTAGCATACTTACCTGTTATCTGTTATACATTTTCATTCGTATTTGTTAATTTATTACATTTATAACTATCAAAATTACACAAGTTAGATTTCCAAGATTCAATTGTGAATGTATATAAAATTATTTAGGCCTTGGGAAGCTAGAAATTAAGCTTATTTTAAATGTACTAGCTAACTGCTGCTACTAACTAGGGAACTGCAAGAAGTGTAAGTCACCGGTTTTGACGAAAGAGGTATCGTTGGAAAGATCTGATCGTGAGCAGTAAAAAACTTAATAGAACTACCCGTCGGAAATGAGTCGTTTTTGAAATATCCGACAATTTATATCACGTAGCTAGTGCCCACTTAAAGGGGAACAGCAAAAAATTTTAGTCTCGATTTTAACGACAGTGGTATCGCTGAAAATATATAATTGTGAGGATTAAAATACTCAATATAATCACCCACCGGAAATGAAACGTTTTCG
The DNA here is from genome assembly GCA_964019185.1 of Maratus speculifer. Lineage (NCBI taxonomy): Eukaryota > Metazoa > Arthropoda > Arachnida > Araneae > Salticidae > Maratus > Maratus speculifer. Next base: position 236,389,060 of record OZ025293.1, on the reverse strand, counting down.
AGACATCCGACAATTTGTGTCACATAACTAATGCATACTTACTGGGAAACTGTATAAATAGTCGGATATCTCGTACTGTGACATAAATTCTTGGATATAGCAGGGGTCGCGGCGCCCCTAAAATTTTCACACGTTCCTACCAGAATTTTAAAACGATAATATTTATTCTTGAATTTCATTGTAGGTGTTAAAGGAATCTGACAAGAAAATTTTTCAATTAAAATACTGGTAGAAAAGTGCGAGGATTTTAAGGATACTGCGACCCCTGATATAGGGTCATTCTGATAAGGAACCTCTGTAATTAATTTCGGGATTCATTGGTTGAGTATAAAGGGAAGAACAAAGGGGTTCCCTCCTAATTTAGGCAAATGCATTTTTCATGCAGAATTAACAGATTAGCTTTAAATTTTGGATATGAGTTCATTTTAATAAGGCTGTACATTGATAATTTTGGAGGTTCTTTGATTAAGTATAAAGATGAACAGACTATTCATATTTTTCTTTAAATTACATAAATGTGTTTTTATGCAGAGTTATCCGATTTGCTTCAAATTCTGGATAAGGGTTCTTTCTGATAAGGCAAATCCCAGAATAGTTTTGGAAGTTTAACGATTAAGCATTAAGGAAGAAATCGGGGATTACCCTTCAAATTAAATAAATGAGTTTTTATGCAGAATTATTCGATTTGCTTCGAATTTCAGATATTTTTTCCTTTTGATAAGGCGTATCTCTGATTAGTTTTATGGGTTCAATGATAAAGTATAAAGTGGGAAATGGGGGAGTTAATCCTCTCACATTCTTTATCGAGGGTAATTATTCTTTCAAAAAATTAAAGCTGTATTAATTATTAAACAATTAAAAATCTGCACGAGCCGGAATTTCCAGGCCCGGGGCCCAGACCAGCTCATTGTAAAACTGAAAAGTTCGGCCCGGCCCGTACACAAATCAGTGAAAACCGGCCGAATATCAGAACAATTCGGAAAGTTCAATGTAGAAATTGTTCATTGATATTTCGAATACTGATCAATTCGGAAATATCAATGTAGAAATTGTGATGGGCCAGAACCGAAAGTTCTAGCCCATCATAATTTCTACTATTTCTAAAACATTCAGTTTTTTATCGTGTAATTAAGATTTTTTTTAAAGAATTTTAAATCCTCTTCGCTTCCTTTAAAGAATTTTTAAAAATTTAACATTCAAATAAAAAAATAATTAGGTTTAGAATAAAAGAAAATTAAAAGCATCGTAACTTTTGAAGCTGCATAATAAAAGTAGATTTAAGAAAATATTTCTATGTCATTTTATTAAAGATTTCAAATCCAAATTCATTCTCAAATCCAAAAGAGCTAGCTTCTGATACATTTCTGAATTCATTTTTTTTTTCGAAACACATCAGGTATTTTTATTCATAGACTATGTAATCAAATGGCGACATCCATTTTTTGATACAAGCAATTTAAGAAAATACTGTCAAAGTTAGCGTTTTGAATAGATTTCCGCAAGTGACCGCAAAGAAGAAATATCTTCAACCATTTGACAAGAATCTCTTATATCTCAAAAAGGTTATATTTCATTTACCAAAAATGAAAAACACTATTCGATTTCAAATCCCAGCCCTCCCCGAAAGAAACTTATTTCGACTCGGCCTGGTGTCAAAATTAAAAGTTCAGCCCGAGCCTGGCTCGGCCTCTTCATATTTTCTCAGTTCATGGCCTGTAAAAATATCAATGATAAAACAGTGCGGGTGAGGCCCAATCTGGTCCGACTCAATTTCGACAAAAAATTCAGACTTTAATTAAAATACAGTTAAGATTCCTTTAAAGAATATTAATGTGTGTGTGTGTATATATATATGGAGATTCTTCTTTAAAAAGTTCTTTTGAACACATAAGTAAATAAACTCGGAGGTAAATTAAATTCTGACACCGTTTTTAAACTTTTAAATAACTTATATTAAACGTTAATATTTACAAAAAAGATATTTACATAAGACTATTTACAAAGCAAACAATCATAACTCTAATTAATCAATTACATCTTATACGGGAACTCGTCTTCATCTTACGTTCTTTTTACACCAACTTAAAACTAAAAACATTCCATTCTCCTTTCTTCCGTTCAGTTCTTTTTTCTACCGCTTAAATCGTCTGGCTTCTTAGGAATTAATAGTTTCTTCAAAATCGTCTGCCTCACTGAGAGCCTGTTCATCAGAGTTGCGATGCGTAGAAAATAATATGCAGATCTAATAGTGGAGGAGATTTCCCATATTTCGGCCATACTGATGAGACATTCGTCCTCGAATGTATTCTTGTTGGCTGGAAACAGCAGCTGGATCATCTGAAAAGATAAAGAAAAAAACACAGCAGCATCCAAAGTCTAAATTGAAAAAAAGAAGTCATCATTCAAATTGTTTATCAAAGCTTAGATTATTTCTTGAAAAAAATTCATATTTTTTTTTCGCGTCTTTTCGTCTTCTCTTTCTTACGTCCTTTCATCTTCTTTTATCTTACGTCTTTTCGTCTTCTTCTTTCATACGTCTTTTCATCTTCTATTACCTTACGTCTTTTCGTCTTTTCTTTCTTACGTCTTCCGTCTTCTTTTATCTTCCGTCTTTTCGTCTTCTTTCATACGTCTTTTCATCTTCTTTTACCTTACGCCTTTTCGTCTTTTCGAGAATAAAGTTAAAATTCTATTAGTTGTCAGTCCAGAGGTTTGTCATAGTTGGTATAGTGTCACAATCGGTGAAATTCTTTTTTTTTTTTCAAGCTTCGTCCGTCCACGGCTTCATGTACTCTGCACATGTACTGGTGACCATGGGTCCTTCGTTGAATCCAAGTTTCTTTACATCGTAGGTGTCATTATTTTTTTACTTTTATGACTTTGTACGGACCTAAATATTTTGGTTTTAACTTCAAACCTGGACCTTGTTGTGTGCGTTTGATAGCAACCACATCATTAATCTTAAATTTGTTAGCTTTCTTTCGTCTGAGGTTGTAAGTTTTACGGTTCTCTTCTTGGACTTTTAAAATCTGTTTTTTAGCATTTTTTCTCATATCTTCGCGATTATTTGTAAAATCAGATTGTATTTCAGCATTCAGAAGACTAGTAATTTCAATGTTATTTTTTAGTTTCATTTTAGTACCAAACATCAATTCAAAAGGAGTTGTGCTTATACTTCTCTGAAAAGTCGAATTTATCACCTGTTGGACGTTGCTTACATGTGTATACCATTTTTTAGGATTATCGACAGACAATTTAGACAGAACAGATATTATGACAGAATTTAGACGCTCAACTTGGCCGTTAGACCTGGGTAATCCAGTGGTAATCGGGATATGTTTAATATTTTCATTGATGCAATAATCTTCAAAAGCTTTAGAGGTAAATGCAGGACCTTTATCTGATATAATTCTAACTGGATTTCCAAAGATAGATTTTTGGATTTCTAATTTAGAAATTACTTCGGCAGCATCGGTAGATTTTGTGGGATACAACCAAACAAATTTTGTGAATGCGTCAATGACCGAAAGGATATGTTTGTAATTTTTATTAGTGCTTTCTAATGGACCTAAGTGATCAACATGGTACGTATGTAATTGAGTTTCTTCTTTTTCTATTGGGTGAAGTAAGCCTTCTTGTTTACCACATTTTCTATTAACTAAAATACAGGGAACACAATTTGCTATACATTTCTCAATTTTTTGTTTAACTTTAGGGATGTAAAAATCATTTTCTAAACTTTTCTCTGTTCTTGCAACTGCGTAATGACCTTTTTCGTGAGCGGCCTTGATTATATTCATTTGCATGTCTTCCGGTACAACTAATAAATCATTACCATTAACACATTTATAAAGAACATCATTTTTAACTAGATAATCATCATAAGATTTCACCTTTAGGATTTCTTTTATTGTTTTAATATGGTCATCGGTTTCTTGAGCTTGGATAATTTTTAAAGTTAAGCTATCTTGGATTACCATGCAAATAGGATACCTACTTAATGCATCGACATGTCTCATACTGCTACCCTGTCTATGTTCAATAACATAATCAAAATCGGATAACATTATTGCCCATCTAGCTATTTTTGTACTCATTTCTTTTTTATCCATAGTCATTTTAAATGCATTACAATCGGTTACAATTTTAAATGGGATACCTAGCACATATACTCTAAACTTTTTCAGGGCTTCAATTACAGCTAAAACTTCTAATTCGTAACTAGTGTACTTTCGTTCAGCTTCGGTGGTTTTTTTACTTGCGAAATAAACTGGATGAAATTGATTATCTACTGGAGATTGTTGCATTAAAACAGCTCCATAGCCATCAATACTGGCATCACAATGGATTTCGGTCGCACTTTTGGGATTGTAAATTAAAAGTACTGGTTCTGACGACAAAATACGTTTGAGTTCATTAAAAGCTCTTTGTTCTTCTATATCGAATTTAAATTTTGAATCTTTTCTTAGCAGGTCACTTAACGGTTTAGCTATAACCGAATAATTTCTTATAAATTTTCGAAAGTATCCTGTCAATCCTAAATAACTTTGAACATCTTTGGTACACTTTGGTTCGGGAAAATTTATTACTGCTTTAGTCTTCAGTGGAGAGGGATACAATTTACCATTTATGATTCTATACCCCAAGAAATCAATTTCACGCTTCAAAAAATTGCATTTAAGATTTAATTCTAATCCATATTCCGATGCAGTTTCGAGTACAAGTTTTAATTTTTCTAGACCTTCAGCTTCGTTTTTAGCAGGTATTATTAAATCATCCATATAAATGACAACAATGTGATCTTTTAATAGGTTTCGAAATACATTATAAATATACTTTTGAAAAACACTAGGGCTATTGGTCAACCCGAATGGACATTTCAAAAATTCGTATTGTCCTTCATGAGTAACAAACGAGGTGTATTTCCGCGAGTCTTCTTCAACATCTACATGAAAGAAACCGTTTTTCAAATCTATGGTGGTAAATACTTCGGCAGAATGTAATTGGTCTATTACATCATCAATAACTGGCAAGGGGAAATGCTCGCATACTGTCTTTTTGTTAAGACATCTGTAATCAACACAAAGTCTCATTGTGTTATTTTTTTTCTTGACTAAAACAACCGGCGAAGAAAAATTAGAAGAACTTTCTCGAATTATTCCCTGAGCTAGCCACTCCTCAATTTGGTTTTCGACTATTTTTTTTTTCGCATGGCGGTAATCTTCGAGGAGAAGAACAAATTGGGATTTCGTCAGTTAAATTAATTTTCATTTTAACATCTACTGTTTTAGTTTTAATTGGTACATAATTTTCAATTAAAGAGTATAACTCTGAACGTAATTTTTTGTCAGCAATGTGAGTTAAATCAATTTTAGGCTCATCCAAAACATTTACAATATTAACTAAAAAGTCATTAGACTGAACTTCAGCTTTAAACAGTTTCACTTTATTCTCAGAAATAGTTAATGTACCTTGATGAATAACATCAGTGCCAATAATTAAATCGAAATTAATGCAACTGTCCTTAACGACAAAAATAGCAACTTTAAATTTTGAACCATCTACTTCGATTTCTGAATTGAAACAACCTTCTGGTTTAATTGAGGCTTTTCCTAGACCGGTCAAAGAGATACTCGTCGGTTTTAATTCTACAAAGTTCTTCAAATTATCATAAATACTTTTCTTTAACAAAGTCTTTTGGCTACCAGTATCTATTAAAGAGATTAAACGCAAAGAATAAAGCTTTATCTCTTTCAGAATTAAATCTTGGGATGTAATAATGTTTACTTGTGACTGAGCATTTTTAACACTTGTATCTTTAGATTTATTACATTGAAATGATTTATGACCATAAGCGTTACAAGCAAAACAAAGCGGCCCTTTATCTTTATTTACACAGTTAATACTCTTATGATTATTCCCGCCACAATTAAAACAACGCATATTTGGCTTTACAGGCTTAAATTTGTTCTTAACTTCAACTTCTGATTTAATTTTAGGCTTAGCTCCTTCATATTTATGAAATTTTGCATTTTCATACTCCGATCTTATTTTTTCATAAATCTTTAATTTTTGTTTAAATTCAGCAATATTGGGACAACCATACAAAAAAGATTTTTTAGAAATGGGGTCATTAATTCCATTTATTACATACTGAATAAGGGCAGAATCTTCAATATAGCCTTTTGAGCATAATTGTTTCATATTTAAAAAATATTCATCTAACGATTCATGTGGTCTAATTTTTCTTTTGGACAGCAATTCGTGTAATTCAGCTGAATTGCACGTTTGACCAAATTCAGATATGAGTAGGGCTTTTAATTTAGACCACGAATTAATATTTGTTTCACTTTCAAGAAATAATTTTGCTTTGCCTGTCATACGGCGTTTAGCCAAAATCAATTTGTGCAAATCACTAACGTTAAATAATAAAACAATATCTTCAAAATCGGCAATCCATTTATTAATATTTTGTACTTGAGTACCTTCAAACATTGTAATCATACTTTCAATATCATTAATAGAAATACTTGGTTTAATAACATAATCAGGAATCAGAATTTTCTGATTTTCATTACTTTCACAATTAGAACTACCAGAATCATTTCTCATATTATTCTCAAAAACAGTTGAAATATTTTTAGTTTTATCTTGTAAATCATCATTAAATTCATCGACACTTTCGTCATCACTAAGAGTACCTACATCGGCTATCATATTAATTTTTAAAATATTAAAATCACATAAACTAGAAATTATTCTGGCAGCAATTTCATCAAAAGTTCCCGAATTATTTATACACAAAACATTGCAAATGGTAATTAAGTCGTTAACAGAAAAATTATCTTTAATTTCTTTGAATGTAGTTTGATATTCATCGGAATCTACTTTAAACGTAAACCCAGTAAAATTCCGAATTCTACGTCGATTATTTCTGTCACCAATTTCTCCAAAAATTAATTTGTGCAATATCTTAATACTAGCTGATTTTTCAGTTTTCAAAGAAAACTCTAATTCCTTTAAATCAACTAATTTTTCCATTATTGAAAAGAAAAATGAAATAATAAACTCACTTCATAATCAGATGCTCAGCTTCACACACTTTGATTTCACTTTCATCGCAAAATTTTACCTCTTCTGAAATAGCTTTGTAGGCTTGACATTCCATCACAGTTCTAAAAAATATCGGCTTCCAAGATATTAAAAAATATATATTTCCATCTCTGTGGGCGTGCGTCTGTATCTCACTTACTGAGACCAAAATTTATGGAGATTCTTCTTTAAAAAGTTCTTTTGAACACATAAGTAAATAAACTCGGAGGTAAATTAAATTCTGACACCGTTTTTAAACTTTTAAATAACTTATATTAAACGTTAATATTTACAAAAAAGATATTTACATAAGACTATTTACAAAGCAAACAATCATAACTCTAATTAATCAATTACATCTTATACGGGAACTCGTCTTCATCTTACGTTCTTTTTACACCAACTTAAAACTAAAAACATTCCATTCTCCTTTCTTCCGTTCAGTTCTTTTTTCTACCGCTTAAATCGTCTGGCTTCTTAGGAATTAATAGTTTCTTCAAAATCGTCTGCCTCACTGAGAGCCTGTTCATCAGAGTTGCGATGCGTAGAAAATAATATGCAGATCTAATAGTGGAGGAGATTTCCCATATATATATATAGACAACATTCAAGATTATATGATGTGGCTTAGTTTTCTTGGCTTTTAATTCTTTTTTCTCTGTCCTTGATTTTTACGAAGCAAACCTTCCAAAAAATAAATTATGCCATCAAAAAGCAATGTATTTTATAGTTATAACTTCAAAAAGATGTATATACCTATATATATATATTATTACAATATATGAACCATTGAATTTAATAAATAACACATTAAACATGGAAGGAAAAAATAAAAAATTAATATGAATACAAATGGAATTTGTTGAACCAAAGCAGAATCTTTATATACAGAGTGATTCTAAAATTTTTTTTTACAATAAAAGAGGGGTGATAGTTCACATCAAGACAAACAATATTAAATAGGAGACCATGGGTCCAAAGCGTTTTCCAAAAGAGATAGCCGCCATTAAAGTTTAAAGACCAAAATTTCAAATAAACATAAAAAACGGAAAATTGGTCGATTGATTTGCGGTTTTCACTAAAATTATTCTTTATGCCGGCATTTTCTTGAAATTAAATTATAAAGATAAATTTCAAGAAATTCCGATAGAAGGCGCTTTAGACTTTGGAGTAACGAACAACAATTTTTTGCTGGTATTTTTTGCATCTCATTAAATGTTTTCGTAAGCATAAACTCAAACTTAAATTTTGAGCTCAAAATCTGAAAGCTGGGAGTAGTTAAATAGCAAAAATTGAACTGTGTTCAGAGGTTTCAAATTTCAAATGATTTTAAAAAACGGAAAAATTGGTTCATTGATTTGTGGTTTTTACTAAAACTATTCTTTATGTTGGTATTTTCTTAAAAATAAATTATAAAGAAATTTCAAAAAATGTCGATAGAGGGCGCTTTAGACTTTGGAGTAACGAACGACTATTTTTTGCCGTTATTTTTTGCATCTCATTAAATGTTTTCGGAAGCTTAGACTTAAATTTTGAGCTCAAAATCTGAATAGTAGGGAGAGGTTAAGTAGCACAAACTGAACTGTGCTTAAGGGGGAGAGGGAGGTTCAAATTTAAAATAATTATAGAAAATGGAAAAATTGGTCGATCCGTTTGCGGTTTAAAATAAAACTATTCTTTAAGTCAGTATCTTCTTGAAAATAAATTTTAAAGATAAATAAAAAAAAATTCCGTCAGAGGGCGCCTTAAACTTCAGAGTAACCAACAATTCATTTTAACCATTATTTTTTGGTTTTTATTAAATGCTTGCAAAAGCTTTTAAAATGTTTTCGGAAGCTTAGATTTAAACTTAAATTTTGAGCTCAAATTCTGAATCGTTATGAGGGGTTAAGAAGCGCAAACTGAAGTGTGTTCAGGAGTTGGAAATTTAATCCTCCTTCCTTCTCGAACACAATTCAATTTTTCACTACTTAAACACTTCCAACGATTCAGAATTTGAGCTCAAAATTTAAGTATGTATTTGAAAGCATATAATGGGATTTAAAAAATAACAGTTAAAAATAGTTGTACGCTACTCCAAAGTCTAAGGCGCCCTCTATCGGCATTTTGTGAAATTTATCTTTAAAATTTTTCAAGAAATTGCTGATTTAAAAATTAGTTTTAGCGAAAACAGCAAACGAATCGACTAATTTTTCTGTTTTTTACAATCATTTGAAATTTGAACCCTCTGAACACAGCTAAGTTTGTCTACTTAACCACTTGCAAATATTCAGATTTTGAGCTCAAAATTTAAGTCCAAGTCTAAGCTTACGAAAGCATTTAATAAGATGCAAAAAATACCGGAAAAATGAGTTGTTCGTTACTCCAAAGTCTAAAGCGCCCTCTATCGGCATTTTTTGAAATTTATCTTTATAATTTATTTTCACGAAAATACGTAAATAAAGAATAGTTTTAGTGAAAACCGCAAATCAATCGACCAATTTTTCCGTTTTTTATAATCATTTGAAATTTGAACCCTCTGAACACAGCTCAGTTTGTGTTACTTAAGGACAGCCAGACATGCCAACCTCCGGCTTTTTAAAAATCAAACAATTATACTTCTAACCAGAAATCTATTGAGCCAACGATATTAAGTAAATTTCAAATGACTCTCTGAGTTAATAGTAGAAACTTCTAATTAAATAAATTTTCTGGTTCAAAGTACATTTTCACGAATTAACAAAAGCCGGAGGTTGGCAACTCTGGACACCCAATTATTCAGATTTTGAGCTCAAAATTTAAGTTTGAGTCTAACATTCGTATTCACGATCAACTTGGACCTGAAGTTTCCATGAAGTTTCGCCCGAAACCCAGGTTCAAAGCAATATCGGTATTCTTCATCAACCTGGCAGAACCGGTTCAAGGGGAAAATACAAGGTCAAGTCGAATAACCTGACCAAGCTCTCCAGTAGGTTCAAGTTTGTTTCTCATAACCGAGCATGCGTAGTTTAGGAAAAACAAGCAGGAAGAGAGAAAGAGGAGACGGACATTTTACAATGGCGATTGCCGTATTTTCGTACTGAATATAGGTGCTGTCAAAATATAAAAGTTTTACAATCAAATAAAACAGAAGAATATTATGTAAAGGTATGTAATCTCATATATGTGTATTACGTTCAATATTTTTATTTGATTTATTTATATTTACGTATAAATACTCTATATATTATGCGTTGAATTGTTTGTTTACAAAAATACGCGTGGTCGCGAAAAAAATATTTGCTTTAAAATAGCCAACAGTAATAAATGACGCGTCTGTCAAAAGTTTGTTTAAAGTCATTTACAATTTTGCAATTTTGATGTTTTAAAAAAAAAAAGAACTAATATTTTAACAGTGCCGAAATAAATGTCGTACTTACATAAGGTCTAATTAAAATGTGAGATACCTTTCTGATTTGCATTTTTGTTAAAGTAGAAAAATACGAAGATTATTTTTAAATATCCGTACATTCTCTGTAGATTTTTTATCCGTACTTATAGTAAGTTTGAAAATTAAATTTTGGTTTTATTGTACGAAAGATTTATTGTTTATGTACAAACTTAGATAAATGTATATCAGATCTATAAATTAGATTTTTTTACTTAAAATTTAAACAATTCATTTGGATTTTATCGGTTTATTGAAGACTTTTAGAAGGTTTGTTCTTTTTAAAATTATGAATCGTATTACATGAAATACCTCCGATCATTAACACTATAGCATTGTTGTTATTATTTGTATCCGAAGTTTTGTGAAATTTCAAATTTTTAATTTAAATACATTTATTTTTCAACTGTATTTTAATTTAAAAATTATATATAGTATAAAATATTGCATTAGAAATGCCATTTTATACGAAAGTAATAATAGTAATAATAGATCTCTTTTGGCTACTTAAAACATGAGCCTCACAATTTTTAAATAAAAATGAATTACCTCCTGAAATTGTGAGATTTCTTTTAGGAGATCACTTATAATTTTTGCTCCTTAATTAGCTAAATAAAAATAAATTACTAAAGGGTTGAAATACAATGATAAAAAAAACTTTATTTTTTAAAATAACCCCATACCAAAAATAATTTTATCAGCTCTTTCCATAATGCTGATTATTTTTAAGGCAAATAAATTTTTGGCGACCATGAGTATGAAAGCAAACAATTCAACAAATAATGTAGGGAATATATGTATAAATATAAATAAATTAGTTAAAAACAGATAACATACATATATGAGATTACATACACTGTTCTATTTTAATAGTATTTTAAATTTTCTTTTAATTTCTATATCTTACATAGCATCTTGAGTACTTTAATTAACGAATGACACACACATAAATAAATAAACAAATAAAATAAAATGATAATAATTAAGGGGGAATAGATAGGATGGTGCAAATGGGGACTTATTCTTCTCCACAAATTCACAAACAAAAAACAGCTTTTTTTAGATAATGTAAAAATTGTATGAAATTATTAATAATGAATTCGAACTGTTTTATTAAATTGTTATAGTACTTTAGAAATCTAGTCTAGAAATCTATCATTAATCAATCATAAAAAAAAGTTTCTTTTCTTTCTGTACAAAATAAAATTTTTATTACATCTAATGAAATGATATTTAAATGAGTAAAAAATATAAAATAATGAAGCTAGAAAAAATATAGAAAATAAAATATGATTTTCTAAATTTACTTTGAGAAGTAAATACATTCTTTCAAATGGAATACTTCATCCAAAAGCAGGTGCTTACTTGCATGTAATAATATTTCATAATAGTAGACTAATTTATCAAAAAATAATAGTCAAAGAGAATCAAATGAGCTTAACTCATTTGATTCTCTTTGACTTTTTTTCCCCCCTTCAAATTTGATCTTGTATCTGGGAAAGACAATTCTCAAAAACAAAGAGTTGGAGAGGGGGGGGGGGCTCTAAAAGCTGATCAATAAAAAATCAACTTTCTGTAATACTTCACATTTATTTGATAGGTTAGTGTTCAGAATTCATTTATCAATAATTTTAAAAGGACTTAATCTATCCCACTCATCTTTTTCTGCAGTTCTCTTAATATTATTTCACTACTTTTTTCCAGTCTATCTGGAATATTAATAGCTATCTAGTTCAATTAGAATTAACCATTTTCTCTGAAAATCCAAACAATAAAATTATTATATCTGGATACCATCTATACTGATATACAGGCTACTTTTTTCATTTTTCCTTTTTTTTTATTTTAATATTTTCCTTATCAGAAATTACTTAATTACTAATTAAAGCTATTAATAATGGAAATCAACATAATAACTGCTGGAATAAAATTTTAGTTTTTATTCAAGTCAAATTTCATTAGTTTTTATCCAAATCAAGTTCCATTATTAAGCAACTATGTAAAAATTTATTTTGAAAAAAAAAAAAAAAAAAATCTATTATTATATTATTAGCCTTTAACATGATTTATATCATTTACCTAACTTATTTATCAATTTAAAAAAGAAAAAAAAATAGTTGAATGAATTATTTAAAAAATATTGAACAATCAATAAATTAAATTAAATTTCCATATTTATTGGTTGCAAGTTTTAATTTTCCCCATATATTTTGTGAAGAAAAAATAAAAAAATCACACTGAATCTTTGTTTTTCCTTCTTTTTGTTCCCTTCCCTCTTTTTTTAACGCCTTTCTTCCAAAACAAAAATAATGTCGCGACGCGAAACCGAACAAGACGAGATTTTTTTAACCAATAGGCATACTTCTTTCAACCGGGGTCCAGGAACTCCGGGTTGGGTAACTTTTCATCCAAAGTCGATGGCGAATACGAGTTTTCAACTCTCGGTTAAAAATCCCAACTTGGCGTTACTGGACTCGTGGTTTAACTCTCGGTCGAAGTTCTTCATGAATACGACCGTAAGCCTACGAAAACATTTAATAATATGCAAAAAATACCGGCAAAAAATAGTTGTTCGTTACTCCAAAGTCTAAAGCGCCCTCTATCTGCATTTTTTGAAATTTATCTTTATAATTTAATTTCACGAAAATGCCGACATAAAGAATAGTTTTGGTGAAAACCGCAAATCAATCGACTGATTTTTCCGTTTTTTTTTTTTAATGTTTATTTGAAATTTTGGTCCCTAAACTTCAATGGCGGTTATCTCCTTTGGAACACGTTTTGGACCCTTGGTCTCCCATTTAATATTGTTTGTCTTGATGTGTACTATCACCCCTCTTTTATTGTAAAAAAAAAAAAAAAAAAAAAAAAAAAATAGAATCAGCTTGTATATAAACTATATGGATTAACTATTTCACACCATTAAATTATTATAAATCAGAAATTGTTGAAAAAAAAAAAAAGCACAATCTTAGAACATGTATTTTTCACTAATTTACAATAGTTATGTTTCGGAAAAAAAAATATTTATTTTGAAAATGATTTTTTAAAATAAGTTACTTCCTCTTAAAATTTATATTTTAAAAATTAATATTAAAAAAACACCCTAACAAACATCCTGTAAACTATATTTTTTCATTAAATAATTGAAAATGTTTTGAAATTCGACAAATATTGTTTAGAGTTCAATTTTAAAGTACCCCCACTTAAAATAATAATAATCATTTAAATTTTTATAAAAATTTTATGAGAAATTTTAGGATATGATTTTGATTGCAAATTACATTTTTAACCACCACAGACGAGGGGAAAAAATTAAAATTCTAACTCAATAAATATATTTTTCAAAGATTTCCTGGAACTGTTTAAAGTAACATTATATTTTGAATAACTCACTTTTCAATTTGTGTCTAAAAATTTTTCTTTGCTGTAAATTTAGAAGGGAAATATGATTCAGGACGGAGCTATTTGTTTTATTGAAACAAGGACAAGTCCATTACAATGAGGAAAAGAAATAAATTTATGAAATTTTAATTAAAGCAATATATTAATAATTATTATATAATAATATAATTATTATATTTATTACATATTATAATACTTAATAATTTAATTAAATATATTTGATAAATTTCTCATCTTAAAAGAGACTTAGAAAAATTTCGTGCAAAGTAATTTCCGTAAAAACTTTGCAGAAATGTTTGATTGTAGCAAAAAAAAAAAAAAAAAAAAAAAGTTAAAAAATATTTAAAAAAGAAGAAGAAGAAAAGAAAAAAAAAGCCATACTACATATGCACTTTTTTTTAAATTTGATTTTTTTTTTCAAGAACTTTTTAAACAAACGCTATAAATTATTGATCTCAAGGAACTTTTTCAGAAGAAAAAATTAACCTTTTTGGCCTGTTGGATTGGATACAGTGATAGTGAAAAGGGTTATTACCCACCGGGTAGGTATTTATTTTTGGAAAATATATAATATATATATATATATATATTTGCAGAAGACTAAATTAAATAAATATCCAACAATTGGCTCTTTTCATATTTCATTGTAAAAAATTCTTAATATCGAAAAAATTCTTGACAGCTTAAGTTGGAATGCTTCCAACACTATAATATCTTTCACTTTGATTACAGAAAAATACCCATATTTTCTCCTACTGAATGAACGTCACTATCTTTTAGAATCAACATGATGCGTAAACCCTTACGAAAATAATAGTGAAAAATAAACTCATGGTGAGAAACTATTATCTTATAATTCTATGAGATATTACAGGAATAAAAGATAATAAGTTTATATGACAAATTGTGGCAGTTACTGAAAAAGCTTAGCTGCCTTATAAGCTAAAAAAAAATTTTTTTTTTTTTTAATTAGTGTGTTTTAACTTTTTGACAGTCCCTGTAAATAAAGTAATCATGCTAGAAACTTCATTTTCAAAAGGAGTCGTTCTAGGTTAGACATAAGTAATTGCCTAAAATTTCATGGCAATCCGAGTATATTTACTGGAGTTAGAGCGCGGACAGACGGCCAGAGAAACCGGAAGCATAAACACTTTAAACTTTGCTGGAAAGTTTTAAAAACCCACTTTTACTTCACCCAGGCATCGGTTGCTTAAATAGATCTTCTCTAGGCATACCTACTATTTAAAAGAACGATTAATCTTTCTTCCTTTAATTTTTTTCCTGCGTGGTGGGGGAAATCTGATGAATGGTTTTCTTATTGTTTAAGAACACAGGCGTGCTAGGCGTTGCAGAATGGTCAATAATAGCGGCACGAGTCGGTGCTTGATTGACAACATCAATACAGTAATATAACATGTTCAGCGTAGAGATCGACATTGGGCCAACATCGACGCTATTACGCTATTTTATATGTTTGCGTCGGTGTTGATTGGGCAGTTACATCGCGTCTGAACTAGGGCTTAATTTTTTTCAATAGACTCGAGTCGAGATGGAATCAAGCTTACTTTTTTTTTTTTTTTTTTTTCTAGATACTGTGCCTACACGGCGAGCTGCAATAGTGGATTTATTTGTTCTTATTACGTGTTGGGCAGGCAATTTCTTTTGTAAAAATAATATTATTAATAATGAGCTTTTGTTAATGGAATCATTGGAAATAACTTAATAAATTATAAGGAAATATTTAAAAAATAATAATTTTTCAATATTTAATACGTGAATTTAAGTAAGTAATTTTTCTTTTATTATACAACTTCAAAAGCTATGACGCTTTTGAACAACCTTTTCGCTTTCATTGTATACAACAGGTCTGTCCAGCCTTTCTGTATACAGGGGCGCATATCGGCTCTTGACAAACAATGAAGGGTGCCATTATTATCAGAGCTCAAAACATGCAATAAAATCATTGCATAGTACTAGTAGCGATGCACAAATGCAAATGAATCTCGCGGTAGAAGACAAAGCTGGAGCTCCATGTAAAAAAAATATAAAAAGCAACAAATTTAAAATTATACGTTTTCTGCAAGGGGATATCTAAAAAGTTTTTGTAGTGGAAGGATCCATAAACTTCAATCTCGCATATAATTAAAATAAAAAAATAATCAGAGATATTTTTAAATTTTTTAAGACGAAAACATACGCCTTGATTTATTTAGGAGACGCAAATGTGCCGTTATAAAAAAGTACAAACACATAGACAACCATATTAGTGACCAAACTATGGGTAATTCCGAAGAGATAGCCTGGAAGATCTTTCATTGATATGGAAATAATTTCTCATGATTTTAAAGGTTGTTTTTTTAAACAAAAAGAGAAAAAAAATCTAAATTTTTAAAGATCTGGTAGAGAAAAGGACATCCCTTTTATCTGTATTATAAAATAACAATGGACCAGTGTAATAAAAGAATAAATAAATACATAAAAATAAGTAATAAAAGGAATTTTTATGCATGAATGAAGGGAGGGAGATGGTTATTTTTCTACATTTCACATCTTGACATATTAAAAAAGTTATTTCCAACTTTCGACGTCATAATTTTCATAACATTTTTTATAAAAGAATAACTATAAATTAGTGAAGAAACGCAATTACACACGATTAAATTTTTAAAGTACGTTTTCACTTTTTATACGTGAGATATACACTTACGGAGGTTTTAAAAATGCCTCTCACGTAAATAACAAGGATTTTAAATAAAGCATCATTTTAAATATAATTTTATTAAAAAAAATGCCAGTAACAGGAAATATTCAAAAGATCGCCAAAGAAATCTGCAAAGGGCGCGATGGTGCCCTCGTTGGACAACCCTGGTATACAATATTATTGTTTTTAATATTCTGCCCGTCTCTACATGCAGGTGAACGGGTTAAAATGTGATTAAATAAAACAGAGGATTTTTATTTCCATTCGTAAAATTAACTAACGCTTGAAATATTAAACCGTTCTGAAAGCGAGGGTAGAAAATGCTTTTCAAAACGCCGTATTAACAAAGAAAATTCTGAATAGTTTAATACGGGAACTTGCATCATCTTCCGGTCAGTATTTATAAATTAATAGTTGTCGTGGAACACATTTCTCAAAATAGCAAGCAGACACACATACACATAAAAAGAAAAACTTTTCTAGCAGTGAATTATAATAAAACATGACAAAAAACTATTCAGTACGGATGGATGACGTCATTCCATAATTTTTTTTTCGCTCCTTAAATTGTTTCCAGACCGCTATCCATCATTGTGGAAAGTCATATTCGTCTCAGAAATAAACTGGAATGAGAAATGGTTAAATCGCAAAACCTTTCTCGAATTTCAAGATAAAACGCTCACAATGGCTCTTTTGCTTTTTACTTCTTTGATTCTATTTACTCGTAAAAATTTCATGGCAAGTAAAGGATGTTTTGCATTACCAATGGCTTGCACAAGATTGTAAGCTTTATTTTTTATTTTTCCAATTTTTTTTTTAAGAATTAGTTATGTTGCAGTTTAAACGTTTCCTCCCCCCATTAATAACGGTTAAGTCTGTTGTTGAAAGGATTTCTCAATGTTAGACATTGTTAAAATTTTCCGTAAAAGGAGTTTTTCTGAAGAAAAAATAAAACTAACTTAAAGGGATTGTTTCTTACATACCACACCCTTGCTATAAAAGTTCTACAACTCAAAAATTAGTCTTTATGAGTTATGGCTACCCTTTTACGTGGTTTTTATTCCTCTACTAATCTCCTAAAGTAGAAGATAAAGCACTTAAAATTCAGCAACCAGATGTGTTTGCAACATTTCCATCGAGTCTACCACAACCTAAAAGTTTTTCGCATTTCCTGAAAAACGAAGTTTTTTTCAGTTACGTCACTTTTGTAGCAAGGGTGCGATATGTTGTCTATACCTTTCTGCGGACCATATCTACATAAAAGTCCTGCGCAGGTTGATTACATCCAACTCGAACCAAAAAATTTTACTTGAAGTTAGCCCAAAACCCAATCCAGACATAAAAGAAAAATAAAATCTTTGGCATGAAAACAGACTCAAACCCAAAAAGAATGAAGTTAAACCTCCATATTTTAATGCAATTACGGAAAAATACTCTATAATTATTATGTAAATTCTAATCTATTGTATCTTTTATGTTAAAAAATGAACCTATACATATAGTCGACACGCGACACCGCTTGTAATTTACTTTTAGGGGATCAGAAAATGTGGTACGTTATAATTGAAGTACGTAAAAAACAATAACCAATAAAATACAGTGTATAATGAAGTAAAAAGGCGCATAATATAGTATACACAATAGTGATTTTAAATAGAAATTTATATGATCAGTAGTCTATTTATATGGGTTGAAAATAATCACAATATCTTCAAGATTGTCAAAACGGACTTTACTTTACCCAAGTGCCGTCAAAATGTTCATATGCTTTCCTCTTGCATTTTTGCGTTTCCAATGAATCTCATTTTTCACCAAAAATTTACTTTTTTCCTACTGGGAGGCACAATCATCTTGCGCCGCTAAAATAAAAAATGTCCATAATCCTTGAAATTCCTCATCCCTCCCTTGGTCTTTCTAGCTGCTGGAGAAGTCTGACATTAATAATATATATATATAATTCTGCCGGGCCGGGCCGACAAACAAAATAAACGGGCCAGGACGGCAAACAAATTGAATGGGCCTACAAACCCGTTATAAAAGTAGTATAAGCAAAAATACAAGCTATTTATTAATGAATTCAAGAGAATAAGTATAACTGTGCGGCAAGAGCCGATACTAGTTTGAAAACGTCAATACAGAAATGTGACTTGTGCAGTATAGAAATCGGCATTGGTCAGTTACATTGTGACTAACCCGGGCTTAGCCGAGCTCAGGCTTGTATTGTTTTCTTACATACAGTCGAGCCGGGACGGGACTAAAATTAATTATTCTCAATATGTGTAAGGCAGACAATATGATTAGTAAAAGTATTAATAGCGATAAAGAACTTACGTTAATATAATCTTCCGATATACCCTATATAGTCAAAGATGACCGGCCACTTGCGATAATAGACATTTTGTTAAATATCTAGAAAAATGTATGAGGAATTATTCTGAAACTAAGTGTGTAAATATGACAGTACAGGTCATACATTTCCGTGAAGATTTTTTCCCGAAACTCCATAAGTGACGTTAATAATAATAAAAAAAAAATGAATATCTTTTGGATAACCCTGTCAAAACTAATGTACGAAAGCGCTCAAGCTGTAGATTATGATTAAGTGGCTAACTGTAATAAACTGTTCATTTCTATGTGGATAGCATGTATACTCGCAAAGAAATTAAAGTTTTTATAAAAACAGTCCCAAATTGTCTCAAATGTTTTGCTTATGATTTGCAGAGTTCTTAGGGGCCATCCATAAATGATGTATTTTCCATAATTTTGATTCCCCCTCCCCCTTTTGTCACAAAGTGTCACACTTCACTTTACCCCCTTCCCCCCCTATTGTCAAATGCCATGCTGTTTTACGCAAACATATACTTGCAGTTCAGAAACAAAGCACTATGGTTTAGACCACATTTCAGATTTTAAACTTTAATTACATGTTTTGATTACATTTGTCAGCTAAACAATGATTCGTACCAGTCATTTAAAAAAAAAATTATGCTTGCTAAAAAGAATATTTTTAAGAGATTTATTTTTAAATTTTTTGTGACATTATGTGAAACTTTTTTAAGTTTTTATTGACAAAATGCTATGCAAATCTTCTTTTATATTTCTTTTCTACGTCATTCAGTATAACTAGAAAAAATAATACATTTTTAAATATTTTATATTTTCACAAGAAACGCTGTGAATTTTTACTGTAATCCCTGTTTACAGCTTGGAGTTAATGACAAGAATATTTTGATAATTTCTTCATCAAAAAAGTATTTTTGTAACGTCTTAACTCTACTGCGCGGAGGTTACTCTTTGCAACAGAATCCCATATTTGAAGCAAACAATAACTAATCAGAACAAAATACCCAAATTAATACAATAGTTATAAAACATATAAAACAACTGTCTACATTTATCTTTATACACGCTTTTAACACAGATTTCAACAGGTGACGAATAAATTGTCTGCGTAGGTGGTTTTTAATGAACAAAATCATGATTCTGAGCAATTGCTGTGGCATTTTATATCGGCAACAAAACAGGTTCCTCCGCCAGTTCCACGTTCAATGGCAACATGATACAGATAAAATAAGCGTTACACTTTTTCGTAAGATTTAAGGAAACAAACAAACAAACAAAAAATAATAATAATAAAATAAAAAGATCCACAAGAAAAGCCTCTAATTTTTTTTTATTATTGTTTATTAAAATTTCCCCAATTTTAAATGTAAATACTTTTAATTTTAAAGATTAAAAAAAAGAAAAAAAGGAAGAAAACGAAAGAAACAAAGAAAAATAAATTATCTAAATTTTGTCACACTAAAAAGGAGTATTTTTTAATACTATTCATTAAAATTTAAAGATTCATTAAAATTTTCATTAATCATTAAAGTTTTATGTATTTTACCATTTATTTTCTGACATGCGATTTTATTTTAATTAATGACATATTAAGGATAGACCGAAACAGGTTTTTAAGGCCTAAACTGAAACAGAATTATTTCGGTGATCTTGCTATTTTCGGCTGAAAACGGAAATGTCCAAAAAGTTCTTAAAGTAATAAATTGTACACATTAAAGTAATTAATATGTACATAATTATTCTTTAATTTTTAATTATTTAATCATAACTATGCATAATTAATTAATTATGCGCATTTATTAAATATACATAATTATTAATTATACGTCTGACCCAAGTTGGCTCTCTGTGCCTTAGAATCAAAATTTTTTAACTTCGTATAAAATAAGACTTAATTCATCAACGACACAGAAATATTTTCTAATTATACGAATTTCATTTAATTGAAAAATATTAGTTTTGTGTTAAACATCTCGATTTATCTTTTAGAGTGATTTTTGTAAATGATCATTTGTTATACTAGTGTTCACTCTAGAAATAAAAAGGGCATGGTGCTATTCACTAAAAAGGGCACTACTGCAGCAGAAAAGGGCACTTTTGCAAGAAAAAATATGTTATTGCCTTTAGAAGGGAAAAAAGAAAAGCGGGAAAATACATAATTTTTAAGTAAGATAAATCAAATATTAATTTTGAATGATTTTATGATATAAAAATTAAAAATTCAATTAAATTAAACAATGATTGAATAGTTTGATGTTCTTTTTCTTAAAGAAATGAAAAATTCTATAATTTTTGAACACACAAATTTAGAAATACTACGGAATAGAAAAAATATTTATTAAAAATCTCTGGGTAAAACCAGTGGTGCATTTTTCTACTTTTAAAAAGGGCAGGGTGCATTTTGCAAATTTGAGAAAGGGCAGGGTGCTGCACCCTTCAAAAATGGCCTAGAATGAACACTAGTTATACTAGAATTTTTTTGAAAAAATATTCATGACACTTCTGTGATTTCAAACTGAAAATTTTCTATTACTATAAGGGACTGTGTAAATATAACGTTATCAACTTTTTGGTAATTTTGGACCACCTCTCTCACTTTTGATATCACAAGTTATCATCCCTCGAAGCTCCCCCCCCCCCCGGTAATAATAACGTTATTTTGTTTATATAAGATATAGAGAACTGCAAATATTATAACAATAAATATTACATTTATTTTCAGCATAGTTTATTGATATAAATGAAGGGAAGTCAATAAAATATAGCTTAACATCAAATAACATTTAAAAGAAATAATTTCTATTTAAAATTATTTTATTATCGTTTTTTGTTGAATAATGCATTCAACTGTAATAAAGTTTTGTTGCATTTTCCCCGAACGGAGGAGGGGTGGGTAGTAGATAGAAATTCTTATGAACAAAGCAAGTGGACAACATCCTTCCTCTTTCTCTTTTATTTGTAAACATAAGCTTCATTTCAAATATACTTCTCACATGGTTTCTCGAACCGTGATTATATATGCATGCACATATGAATAATATCAAACGTTGGAGTATTCCATATTTTATAATTAAATAATTTTATAACAATTTAGTGATTTTAATAAGTTTGTTTTCATAAAAATCGATAATCGCCGCTAATAATAAATCATATTTTTAGACGCAAAAATTGAATTTGTTCGTTTGAAAGAAATTTGCAAAAGAAAAATGAAATGCAAAAATTGTTTTAATAATAATAAATAATTAAAACCAATATTAAATTTTTTGAACTATTAAGATAAATTTTCTTTACATTTTTAAAAGTAAATGCACAAGATATAAATTTAATTATAAAATAATGCTTATTTGAGAGAATATAACAAATATTACTATTGTTAGCTTTCTTTTAAAAAGGGGGAAGTCTGATTTATTAAAAAAAATTTTTTTTGCTGAAAAAACAAACAAACAAACAAACACCTTGTTGAGAAGTTGAGTTTTAATAAATGGTTGCTTTCAGGAATCGCCTTCACTCAGATCTAGAGCAGTCAAAAACAGATTGTGAAGCAATAACAGAAAAAAAAAAAAAAAAAAAATAAGCAAGAAAATTAGTTTTTTGAACAGAAAATTCAATCCCGGTATTAAAATTTTTTTCCCATGCCTTTTTAACGTAATTTGCGTTTTTTCGTAATCTTTTGACGAAAATTGCGTTTTTTTCGCGATTTTTTTTTGACGAAATCTGCCTTTTTTGTGAATTTTTTGACGAAATTAGCCTTTTTGCGAATTTTTTGATTGAATTTGCCGTTTTTTTGTTTTTATAAAATCTGGCGTTTTATCGTGATTTTTTGATGAGAATTGCCATTTTTCGCGATCTTTTGGTAAAATTTGTCATTTCCCGCGAATTTGAAAAAATTTGCCGTTTTACCGCGATTTTTTGAGGAAATCTGTCGTTTTTTCGCAATTTTGTGACAAAATTAGCCATTTTTCCGCGAATCTGTTGACGAAATTTCCGGGAATGAGTCGCTATTTCGCGCTTTTTTAACGAAATTACACGTTCTACGGGACTCGTAACAGCTTTTTTTTTTTTGGCGTTCCGTCGCCGATTTTTTGCGTAATTTACGCGCTATAGGCGTCCGCGGTATCGCTGACTGGTTATTTTATAATTTGCATACACGTCCCTAATCACTCTTGACTAACAAATAACAAAGTTCATAGCAATAAGTAGTCTCATTTAGGCCGATACAGCTCAAATGAGTAAAGTGTAAAATTGCTGAAGGAAGAAGTGAGATTTTTGGAATGCTGATAATTAGGGTTGTGTTTTGGTCCAGCCAGTGGCGTAATTAAAGGAGGAAAGAGGGGGTGGCACGCCCCGGGTGTCACCCTCCAAGGGGAGACACTCAATCTTTATTTGCAAAATATGCATACATAATTTTATAATATTTTGAGAAAGAATTCTGAAATAAATTGAAATTTCTATCGAACCACGCAACAGAGTTAATTTTCTTTTCTAGGAGAACCGGAAATTTTATAAGAATGGGATGTCTAAGTAAGATATGCACCAGGGAACAAAAAACCTAACTACCAGTGGGTAGGAAAAGCAAATAATAATAATAATAATAATAATAATAATAATAATAAAATAACAAATTACAATGACCGTTTGGAAAATTATATTTTCAGAGACTAAAATTTTACACTTCTAAATTCGGTATTAAAATAACAATAATAAATATCCTTTTTATGATGATCAAAATATGGCTTACGTAATAATCGAGTCATATTTGGAGATGTAAATTTTACGGAAAAATTGAAGTGGTGGAAAAAAACCCGGTTTTCCAATTTTTTTTTTCGGAAAAAAAAACGGAAAAGTTGGAAAAATTGATTTTTATAATTGTTTCTCCCAAATAAATTATATTTTCTTAGATAATATTAAGTAATAATTTTTTTTTCATTTATTTGTATAAAAAGAAAATTATTTTAACTTTATATGACTGTATTACAAAATAAAAAGAAGCAAAGCCTGCTTTTAAAAGGTTTTTTTTTTTCCCCTCAGTCTCAGAATTTTCATAGTAACATTCAGGCTTTGTTTAACGTTATTGCTTGTTGTATCATGTCTCTGTTGAAATGATTTTTCAGTTACATGTTTATTTACCAGTTGACCTAATGTAAAAATCTGAGCCAATATTTCTGCAGTCTGAAATGAAATCTTTTCTTTCAATTATAATTTTATTTTCTTTAAAAAATATGTTTAGTTTTGGTATAGCATTCCATTATCAACTGAAAAAGTTTTGACTTAGTTTTATAATCTGAATTCAAACAAAACCAAGTTTTAGATTGGCTTACTCAGGTCTGCAACTAAAAAACAGCATAGAATTTCATGACTGTTAGATTTTTACTCACTGAAACCAGGAAAATATTTTTTAAAGAAAGTTTAACTAAACACAAAATTTCTCTTTATATCCTGAAATATGGTATCACACTCTTGAGTAAGAAACCGTATTTAATGTTTCCATATGGTAATTTCATATTTCTAAGAGTTGAACTCAAAAATTATGAAAACAGAACACTACAAATAGAAAAAACGAGGAATTTGAGGAATGAACAAAAGTAGTTACACACAGAGATAAACTTATACTATGCTTCTTACAACTACTAAAGTTAAGTTTAACCAAGAAGGAAAGTATAATTTGGAACATAGTTACTTGTAATAAAACATGGATTTTTTTTTCATCGCAGTTTCACTTATCTAATGAAAACTGCCCATGTTTTGCAACATTATTGTATGTTATGGAGGTCAGTTTTAGATTCAACACTCTTGAAAAAAACATTCAATTAATCAGCTACAGTGAAATCACGAAAAATGCAACAGTAGCGCCACCTACAGGGCAATTTACGTCAAAAACTAAATACTGATATATACCAGGAACTGACTGAATCCGCAGTTTAATGAAAAATCGTTCTTTAGTTCTTGAGATTGTCATTGCGATAATCATGAATAATGCAGCATAGCAGCGTCATCTGTTGAGCGATTTATTTACATCAAAAAATAATCAGTAACAAATTATATCAAGGATTAATTTAATCTGAAGTTTTATGAAAATCCGTTCTTGAGGTAGAAATATTGTGGAAATCACGAATAATGCAGCATAGCAGCGGCATCTGTTAGACGACATACACCAATAACTAAACATCTCGAGTTTGTATCAAAGTGTAACTGAATCTAAAGTTTTGTGAAGTTAAGTGCATGAGTTCTTGAGATAGAGCGCCCATAAAATTTTTATCACATACAGATTCACAGAATGGCAGATATTTTCCAAAAACTACCAAATCATGTTCAGGATCTTCTGAAACATAAATCCACCAAAAACTGGGAGTCAATTTTTTCACGAATTTAATACTTACTTCTTGTAAAGATAGAAGAAAGTAATAAATACATGTTTCAAATTTTAAGTTAAATTTTTAATTTTACCATTTCCATTAATCGGCATATGATTGAAATAATTTTGCATATTTTTATTCATATTTTTTAATTAATTTCCAGCAGTGAAATTACGCTTGAAACTATTGAATATTTTATACATACATATTTATGGGATAATTTTACAGTACATTTTATAGAAAATACACAATACCGACATTAATGATTACTTAGATTCTTAGATTTTTAACATTGAAATAAGGATTCATTAAAAAAAAAATTAATATGATTTAGAATAAAAGAAAAAAAAAAAAGGTGAAAAACATCATAACTTTTGAAGCTGTATAATAAAAAGTAGATTTATGAAAATATTTCTATATCATTTATTAAAGAAAGATTTTCTCAAATCTAAAGGAGCTACTTTCTGATACATTTCTTATCGGAAACGCATATGATTAGCAGGTGATTCAGAAACTATGTAATCGTATGACGTTATCCCTTTTTTTGATACAAGCAATATATCTTTGAGAAATTACTGTCAAAGTTAAGAGTTTTGAATCGAATTTCTGGAAGCAACCGTATGGAAAGGGACATGTGACAAGAATCTCATATATTGACAAGTAGTGCATTTATCAAAAATGAAAAACGCTATTCGATTCCAAATCCATTCAATAGTCAGGCTTGAAAATTTTATATCTTTACAGTTAAAAATTAGTCAGAAAATGTGTCAAAGAAAAGTTGATAAAAATCCTGATTTTTTTTTTTTTTTTTTTTTTTTTTTTTTAATAAAAAAGAATTCAACTTGGCTTAAATCGGATTTTTTTTTTTAAGTTTTTTTTATTACTATTATTTGTGTACTTATTTAAGTACCTGCATGTATTTATCTTTTCTGTACAGATTTACACATTTCTATTAATTTCATTCAATTTCCTAAATAAGAGTCCAAGATATTTTAAATAAAAATTAAAAATTGTTGCAAACTGATTTAAAGGATTCACTTCAAACTTAAAATTTTATTATTCTACTATTAAATTTAAATTATTATGCATAATCTATGTATGTTATGTGTACAAATTTCTAGTTAAAGTTATTTATTTTTGATACATATATTAGTCCAATTCCAATATTATATTATATATGATATACAAACATATAAATTCAGCAAAAAATGCTATATGTATGAATGTTTTCCGTCAGATTCAGATATGTTCACATAGATTGTAAAGTTTCTTTGTGTTTTACATTCATGCCACCATCCTCAACATTTTATCACAACACTACTTGCATATTGCTATTACGTCTTTCTAAAAAGTTTTTTTTTTTTTTTTTTTTTTTTTTTTTTTGTAAAATAAAACCACATTGGATTTTTTTTTCACCCGGTGAATCATTTTTCTTATGTATCTATAGATCCAAAAGCTCTCTGTAACTGTGCTTAGTAAATGGCATTATTGTTTCAACTTGTGATTCACACTAAACTTATACTAATCAAATGATTGATAAAAGAGTTACCGGATGAAAAATAATCACATAACTGAAAGCCTAAATCTATCAGCTGACAGCGTTATCTTGCCCTCAGCCGTTGACAATTTCAACAGCCAATAAGGCTTACCGTACAGTAGGAATGACTGTTCAGCTTAGAAATAACAAGGATCTGTTTCGGAAAAAATTGGGTCCTTTAAAGGGCCTTTCACAATTTTTTAAATATAAAGACAGAACCCTTCAAATAAATTTTCATCTTAAAACAGAACCCTTCACAAATTTCCTTAGCTTCAAAAGATACCTTTCCCTAAACTTTTCTGTCACCAAACTGAAATGTTCGTAAATTACTTAATTCAAAATAAAATTTAACCTGTGATAAAACAGCAGAGGTCAAAGTATTTATTGCATACTTAAAATAAATAAATAAATAAATAAATATGATAAATTTAAATTCATAAAATTGTGAAAAAATTGAATAATAAATAAAACAAATTCATAAATTGTGAAATTAAAACAAATCATTTGATTTCAATCATGATTTAAATCAAACAACTTGGTGTTAAAGTTTCGCGTAGTTGAAAGGTGAATTTAAAAACCACCAAGAAGTATATTTCCAAAGATTACGTTAACAGAAAATCATTATCGCTATTAATACTTTTACAAAACATTATCTGCCCAACACATCTAGAGAACAATTAAGTACAGTTCCGGCCCGGCATGAATCTGCTATAAAAATATTAAGCATGGGTTATTCTCAATGTAACTGTCCGATGCAAATCTCTACACTGGACAAGTTACATTTCTGTATTGATGTTGTCAAACTAGCTCATTTATACTTATTTTCGCTAAAACCATATTCATTGAAAATGGCTTATATTTTTTCGTTCTTGTAAAAATCTTTATATCGGGCCGGTGGTCCCGATAACTTTTTTTATTGGCCCGTATGACCCGTTCAATTTTTTTTAGGTAGAATTCGTATGAAATACTACCTATTGCGTTCGCACCCATGTTAGAATTTCTGAAATCTTTTTGCAGATCTACGCTGATCATGACCCCTAGACCCCAAAACTACCATCAGTAAAAAAGTTTATATACAGGGTGATTCAGCTCGTCGGTGACAAACTTTAAGGATCGATAGAGCACACCTAGACGAACATTTTTGAATAGGGAATGTAGGGTCCCTGACGCGATGGTAAGGCGCTAGGCGCTTTCGAAAATTTGGGTGCCGAAATTCGAAACGTCATAAAAACTAGGGAAATGGTTAGATTTTCTTGCTTGTTGCGTCGAAATGATTCTGTTTGTTTAGACTTTCTTCAGTACAATTTGATAAGCGTATCTCTTAAAACATGGATAGGGGGCGCTGCAGACTTTGGAGAGCTAGACAACAACTTTAAGCCCGTTATTTTGATAATTTAACACATGCTCGCCAAAGTTTATACTCTAACTTAAAGTTTGAACCCAAAAGTAGAGCCCTGCAAAAAGCGTAAGAGCCGGAATAAAATGTCAAAGTACAGGGTGGTCGAAACTCGAAGGCTCCTAAGAGATAAACAAACAGATTTCTTGACTTATGGCATGCATTTTCATGATTCTGTTTGCTGGGGCTCTCTGAAACTCAGTTGAACGGTACAAAAAGAAACATCGATAGGGGGCGCTTTGGGCAAAAAACATAATTCGTTGACATTTCGGACGCTAACTGGAAACGGGGCGCTACGATCAGTTAGTAATAATGAAAACACATTTTCTACCTCTGCTCAACACTTCTGAATAAATTTAGACCAAAAACATCAATGATACTGGAAATTTATTTACAAAAAATAACACTACAGAAGATGCTCGAAATTTCGACCCTTGGGCCATGATGCAGGCTTCGCACCTCCGTCGCATTGAGGAGTGTGTGTTTCCAACAATGCCAGGAGTATCTCTGATCTGCCCTGCAGCTGCCACAAGTTCTTCAGCACTGCTGACAGGTGTATGGTATACCTCGGCCTTCAGGTAACCCCAAAGGAAGAAATCCAAGCAGGTGAGGTCTGGTGATCGGGCAGGCCAGTGAACTGGACCCCCACGCCCGATCCACCGCTGGCCATACCTTGCGTTTAGATGGAGACGCACGTCGTTCGTGTAATGGGCCGGAGCTCCATCGTGCTGGAACCACATCTGGCGACGCGAACCTTCGGGTACGTGCGCCTCCTCCAGAAGCTGCGGCAGCACTTGATCCAGGAAAATCAGGTAATTTCCACCTGTCAGCCGTTCAGGTAACAAATAAGGGCCAATGAGGCAATCCCCCAGAATGCCGGCCCACACATTTACTGAGAAACGCTCCTGGGCTGCTCGGCTTCTGGTTTCATGTGGATTTTCATCACACCACACATGACTGTTGTGGGCGTTCCACATTCCCTCCCGGCTGAAGGTGGACTCGTCCGTAAACAAAATGCTGTTTACAAAACGGGGATCCCTGGATCTCATCGCCAAGTACCATCTTGAGAAATCCACTCGAGGGCCAAAATCCTGCTCTCTGAGCAACTGCACCCGCTGGATGTGGTAGGGGTGCAGATTCCGGGAACGTAAGATGCGCCACGCAGTTGCTTGCGAAATGCCAACATGTCTGGCGATATCTCTCGTGCTAAGACCTGGGTTGTCCTCAACCAGGTTAAGCACAGCCTCTTCGTTGTCGGGGGTGCTCACTGATCGCTCCCGTTCAGGCCTGCCTCCGTCGAAAGATCCCGTTGTGGACAACCTCTGGTGTACTCGAGCGAAGAAGGCATGGCAGGGGATTTGCCTGTTGGGGTAACGCTCGGCGTACAACCGCTGAGCGGCTCGTCCATTACAACCAGCAGCGCCATACGCCAAATGCATGTCAGCCAATTCAGAGTTTGTGTACCGCTCCATCCTACTACCGATCTGCAGACAAGTAACCCGAAGCTTAAGTAGGTACCGCACGTTCAAAAGACGTGTCTGCGCATACAACTACGTCATCTCGCGTTGTCGTCTACGCATTACGTATCTTTTGCATATCGATATGGTACGATATCTTTTGCATAAATCAGCAAAAAGCACCTTATGTAAATTTTATTGCGCGCATTGTGCATGATTGAAACCAGCTATGTTTGTTAAAAAAAACAAACAAACTGCAGTTTTAATAGCTTCTTATGATAAGTAAATTACTCTCTTGTTTTGTTTCTAACTGATCGTAGCGCCCCGTTTCCAGTTAGCGTCCGAAATGTCAACGAATTATGTTTTTTGCCCAAAGCGCCCCCTATCGATGTTTCTTTTTGTACCGTTCAACTGAGTTTCAGAGAGCCCCAGCAAACAGAATCATGAAAATGCATGCCATAAGTCAAGAAATCTGTTTGTTTATCTCTTAGGAGCCTTCGAGTTTCGACCACCCTGTACTTTGACATTTTATTCCGGCTCTTACGCTTTTTGCAGGGCTCTACTTTTGGGTTCAAACTTTAAGTTAGAGTATAAACTTTGGCGAGCATGTGTTAAAATTTCAAAATAACGGGCTTAAAGTTGTTGTCTAGCTCTCCAAAGTCTGCAGCGCCCCCTATCCATGTTTTAAGAGATACGCTTATCAAATTGGTACTGAAGAAAGTCTAAACAAACAGAATCATTTCGACGCAACAAGCAAGAAAATCTAACCATTTCCCTAGTTTTTATGACGTTTCGAATTTCGGCACCCAAATTTTCGAAAGCGCCTAGCGCCTTACCATCGCGTCAGGGACCCTACATTCCCTATTCAAAAATGTTCGTCTAGGTGTGCTCTATCGATCCTTAAAGTTTGTCACCGACGAGCTGAATCACCCTGTATATCACTTTCTTTTGGACACGATAACTTCCATAATTCTGCTAAGATTTCCTTCAAACTTTTTACATAAAATCAAGGGGCATAAAATCTAGGGATGAGACGAATAGTGATTTGGTCGAATACCGAATATTCGGCCAAGTTTTAGGCCGAATACCGAATATTCGGCCGGCGAATAGTAAAATTTTTTTTCCAATAAAGAAAATAAATTTTTATTATATATAATTTCAAAAATAGGAGCTCATTAATAATTATTACTCTTAAATGTGCTTTTAAATGTATTTTTAAATTTGAAAAACTTATTTTAACACAAAAAAAAAATATGAAATTGCATTATATCCTTTATTTTAATGTACATCAAATTGATTTTCAGTAAGTCAAGATGGGAAAATATTTCCATTAAAATATGAAGAATGTACTTCACTTTTACTATCAATTGATACTTCTTGTATCCAAAATCAATAATATTCTTAATCTCTCTATCTCTCAGAACTCACAAGGACATATTTTCTGAAATAACCTTTAATGAAGTAAATTTGATCATTTAGAGTTTGTGTCCCTAGTGATAAGCAAATTTGTAAGAATGAGACTGTTCTGAAATCAGATGCCAAGCTTTAAATTACAAATTACGTTAAAGCAAAAGGTTGTGCTTAAAGTAGAATGCATATGTTAACAAAATCTTTGACATTTGAATCGACACATACAATATTCCACTTATTCAACAAGCGTTAAAAGGTTAAACAGAAATTGATAACAACATGAAGGAAGGAAGATTAAATTAAAAATATATACATAATAATGTTGCATATTTAAGTCAGTAATTATGCAAATAATTATTTAAAAGTGAAAACTATAGAATGAAAAAATTATTTTGTTGAGTATTTAGAATTTATATTAAAATATTTATAAAACCATCTTCATAAAGCAACTTGTGTCATCTAATGTGTATTGAGTTTGACACCAGTTCTGTTTTCAGACCGTTGTATTTGGAATGGTGATATATTATATTTAATTTTGAAAATGAATCATCATTAACACACCTAGTGAATAATTTTTTTCATTTCTTACTTATAGAAAATAAGTTATGAATTTCATAAGAGCCTTTTTTACATGTGCATGGAATTTGCAGACATTAATAAATATTTGAGCGTTTTAGAATAAGGCAGTATTTTTATATTTTGAATTGTAATATATCATTCTTTAATGATGACATTTCCCGTACAATTAAATCTCCAACTTGCGCAGTATTTTCTAGAATATCACTAACTTTTATAGAAAATACAGAAAGGCTGTATATTTTTTAGTATCTGAATAACTCTATATTTTATAAGTAAGAGTGAGAATGACTTCATAAATGAAGTAGCCAATTTGGATTAGAGGGGAAAAAATTGCAAGAATGAAATTCTTTAAATCCGAAATTTATTTGGCAAGATATCTTTCACTATTCGGCGAGATTTTAGCAATATTCGGCAAGGTATCTCTAAATATTCGGCTACAGGTATTCGGCCAACAAGCCTTCAATATTCGGCCAACTGAATATTCGGCAAAAGGGCCGGATGGGCCGAATGCCGAATAGGGGCCGAATATTCGTCCCATCCGTAATAAAATCTCGGCTAAATTCGTTAATGGGCAAAATTGGACCAAAGGGTTAAATACAGGGAGGGTTTTATGTGAAAACAGAAAAACCCATAACTTCTTAACGAAAATAGATATTGAATCAGTTTAAAGTTTATATTACTTCTAAGAAATGGGCAAAAGATTATGCATGATAGGTATTTGATAAAATTTAAAATGGGCTCAAGGGGTGAAAAAATGGGGGTTTTGGGAGAAAAAAATTCATAACTGTGTCAATTCTTAAGATATCAAAATCCAATTTTTTTTTTATGTATGTTCGTAATATTATCTAAAACTTCTGTATTGAGAAGTTTTTGTTAGAACCAATTCTTACTGAAAAAAAAAATAATAATAAAAAAATAAATAAAAATAAAATAAATAAAAACAAAAAAAAGGGGGGGGGGTGCTGAAAAAGAAAAAATTCCATAAATTCGTCAATTCTTAAGAAATCAAATCCAATTAAACTTATGTTGCATCTTCTCAATAATACCTTTAACTTTTACATTGACAAGTTTTTTTATAGGACCCATCCTTATAGCTAAAATAATTGAACAAAAATAGGAGTTCAAGAAAAAAAAAAAAAAATCTCAAATCAAAATTGCTAATAAAATTACTCATTTTTTAAATTCATTTTTGATTTTAAACGCACCAATTGACAAGTTCTCTCATTTGGGAACTATATAATGTGACGTATTAGCCAGTTTTTTGGATAAAAAAAGAATATATTTCAAAAAATGCTTTGAAAATAGCCTTTTTTAGCAGAATTTCCTGAAGCGATCGTGATTAAAAAAATTGAGGAAGTATTCAAACAGCAAACTGCTTACTTTCTGACTCCTTTTTAAATCCATTTTTGCTCTCAAACACACACAATTGACAGGTTCCCTTATTTAAGAACTGTATAATGTGACGTAATAGCCAGTTTTTTGATGAAGATAGAAAATATTTCAAAAAATGCTTTGAAAATAGCCATTTTGAGCAGAATTTCCCGAAACTATCGAGGGTGAAAAATTGAGGAAGTACTCAAATAACAAATTGAGTTTTTTTCTGACTCATTAAATCCATTTTTCCTCTCAAGAGCATCCAATTTACAGGTCCTCTTATTTAGGATCTGTATATGTGCCGTATCGGTCAGTTTTTTGATAAAGGCTGATTAAAAAAAAAAAAAAAAAAAAAAAAAAAAAAAGCTGTCAAATTGGGCATTTCGCACAAATTTTATTTTTTGTTGTTGAAATGAGCACTCTTCGAAATCTACCTCCACCTATACGCCAAGCCGACAGGGATTTTTTTTTTGCCGCCTAGCCCGTTTATTTTGTTTATCGGCCCGGCCTGGGCAGACCCCTAGAATGATTATTTTGTTAGTTAAAGGAGCTAAGGTCATCTATCTGAAGCAAAGTATTGTACTTTCACATTTTTATACACTTAGAATAAATATAATCGAAATGAATTTATGCTAATTAATGCAGCATTCGAATTCCATGGAAAACTAATGGGTGAGTTTCTTAGAAGGTAAAATGAAAAATAACATACACCTACGTGCTACCCCCTCCCCCCCCCCTCTTTTTAAAGAAACCGTAAGACAGTGCATGAACGCTTGCTATGAAACATATACTAAGGTATTTATACAGCCAGACTTTATAATGACACCACACGTAACCAGTCACAGACTCCATTTCAATTATCATAATTCCTCTGAAGTTTAAGTTCACCCCTACTTGCATCAATGACACGACATCAGCTGATCAGAAGTGGATCCACAAGGACTGAGAAGTTAACGCACTTTCAGCTACTTAAAGGAAAGAAAAAAATGTTTTCTTAACCTTAATGCGCACTTAAAACAGAGACACCATATAAGGCACAGAGTCAGAAAATACAGTCGAATATGCGAATATCGTTTACTAAAAATTTTCAGATTTTGCAGCAATGATAATTTTTTCATTTTTCTTCTATTTACTGACATAAGGTCTAAGTGTAATACTAGAATTGCTTAGGTAATCTCAAAAATAATATTTTTGTAAGCTAACCGATACATTTTGCTTGAAAAGGTAATTCTACTTAGTCGTTGAGTATACATACGAAAATAAAACTTAATTTTTATATTAGTAGATTTGATAAATATTTTTGAAAAATGCGTTTAAATCCATTACAAACGATTAGTTAATAATAAAATAAATTTATTCATACTTGTATTTGAGTACAGACTACAATTCAACAAATTTTTCCAGAAAAATTTTAGGCAAATAGTTATGTTCGCAGACAATCTTTAATTTGATAATAGAATAATAAGGCTTGATATAAGAAATCTTCTCCTACCCCAAATTTTTCTTTCTTTTTCCTATAATTTACATTCTATTAGAAATTTGAGACTTGAAAAAAAAAATAAAGAGAGTGGAGTTGATATTTTCTTTTCGTTTAAATATAGCATCCACTTTCCAAACTCAAATACTCTTTATATATATTATATATGTATCTTTTTTGTATGTATATGTATCTTATGATACATTATCTTTCAAATGATGATTAAAATTTGTATTGTTAATGTTTAACCGAAAACAGCTCTCGGTGAAACACTAGCATTACAAATTTTAGTCATCATTTGAAAGATAAATTTATCGTGGGATACTTTTATTGCGGCTCTAGAAATTTAACTAAATGAATAGGAAAACACTTTTAATTCAGATATCATAAAAGAAAAATGATTAATGAGCAATAGATAAAGCCCAACATTTGAAATAAATGTTTAATCTAGATAATGATAAACTTTTCTACCAAAAATTGAACCGACTTCAAAAGCTACTGCAAAGTGAAAAATAATTTTTTTACAGAATAGTATTAAGAAATTAAATTAAGAGCGTAATATTTATCATGGGTATTAGTATATTTATGTAGATTAATTTGATTTTTTGAAGTCGGTGCCAGCCAAGCCAAGTTACATGTAATTTTCCAATAGACACGCATCCAAGTATCTACGAGTTTTTTACGATTTAATATTTAGTGAAATTTAACTTTATTCTTTTACGATTTGCATTGGATAATTAATTTTAATTTTGAACTTGGCTTGGCTGGCACCGACTTCAAAAAATCAAATTAATCTACATAAATATAATAATACCCATGATAAATACTACACTCTTAATTTAATTTCTTAATACTATTCTGTAAAAAAATTATTTTTCACTTTGCAGTAGCTTTTGAAGTCGGTTCAATTTTTAGTAGAAAAGTTTATTTTTCTCTTTTTAGTTAAAAGTTAACGATTTTTTGAAGTCAGTTAATAAAAATTATAATACGGGAAAAATCACTGTAAACCATACACGTATGTCAGGAGTGGGGTTCGAACCCACGATCTCTTTCAAGAACCAGAATTCAAGTGTGCTGTCTTACACCGCTCAGCCACCTGACTACACTCCATTCGGCGAGCTTAGTCATCGTCCATGTTGCTTTTAGTTTGCAAGAAATCACTAATTTTATTAGTTTTCACTTAATTACTAAAAAAGTACAGAACCAATTTCAATGAAATGGAAGAAGTACCAATGGAAGAGTAGTCTCTTTCATTTAACACACACAAAAAAAAAAAAAAATAATAATAATAATAATAATATAATCGGTTGGATAGTTTCGGAGTAATCGGTGAACATACATAGAAAAAAAATACATTCGCGCCGAATTGATAACATCCTCTCCTTTTTTGAAGTCACTTAAAAAATATGTATAACACGGAAAAATTTTTCTATACTATACACATATATCAGGAGTGAGGTTCGAACCGACACTCTCTTTCAAAACCAGAGATTAAATCTGGTGCCTTAGACCGCTCGGCTGTCCGGACTTCATTCTCTTCAGAGAACTTATTCAATGTCATGTTATAGCCTGTCTCAAAAGTTTAAGCACTAAGCAAATCTGCTTTAAACTAATTGAAGAGAAAAATACTTTATGCTAATTTACAATAAATGCTCGACATTTAACCAAAATAAAATAAAATAAGCTATTTTGGGTGGTTAAAATAAAAAATATATTTACTTTTATTTAATTTTTCTTTTTTCTTAAAGAAACGCTGTCTCAAAAGTTTAAGCACTTTATTCAATTTTTTTAGAAACACGAGATTGGCCGTGTGAAATGACGCTGTATGACATGATATCGCAATTTTATAAAAGTATAAAAGGGAGAGAAATTATTTTCTTTCATTTTAAAAATACCAAACCGTAAAGAATTCACAAATTGTGAGATTTTAAAATTTTTTAAATGAAAATTGTAATATAAAACTGTTTCTGAAATTGCAAAAGATTTAAATCGATGAAAGCGAAGTATATATCAAATACTCTCAAGAAATTTTAATTTTAAGTGGAAACCAAGATGTGGACGACCATGTATGACGACTGTTGAGACTGATAGGAGAATACGGAGATTGAAATCTAGACAAAATATGTCCCATTCCGCAAATTAAAAATAATCTCAGTGTACAGATGACCATTTTTTAAAATTAATATTTTTTACAATTATGTAATTTATTTTTTTCTACTTTTCATATCATTTATTGAAATATTGTTGCGAAATATGCAAATAAAAAAATGTCATTCATTCTTACTTTTTATAATTCTTTGAATATCGATATTTTATGCTTGTGCTTAAACTTTTGAGACAGACCTTACTTTTCGCTAGTGTATTCTCTTTTTGAGTACTCTTTCACTGATAAAGTATTGAGTTAATAAAAAATCTCTGATACTCTGTGGTAACGGTTAAATACAAAATAAAGATTATTGTATACAGGTATGTCAGGAATGGGGTTCGAACCCACGTTGCCTTTCGAAAACCAGATCCTAAATCAAGCGCCTTAGACCGCTCGTCCATCCTGGCATCGGTAAACAAATTCGACATCCATATTACTACTGATTTGCGATAAATCACTAATTTTATTAGTTTTTGCCTAATTACTAAAAAAGTACTGAACCAATTTCTATGAAACGGAAGTGGTACCAATTCGAGAGCAAGCTCTCTCATTTAACACCAAAATCAAGTTAATTGGTTGGATAGTTACGGAGTAATCGGTGAACGAACATAAAAAAAAAAAAAAAAAATACATACGCGTTGAATTGATAACTCCTCTCCTTTTTAGAAGTCTGTTAAAAATAATTGATAAATTATGAGATATAAGCAATGGCTGACTTTTGAAATAAAATTTACGTGTAAAAATGTGCAAAGTTTGCGTTTTGAATTATCTATAAAATTACAAAGATAGACATTCAAAATAACTACAAGAGATAAAATCATATCAATCTTGAATCCAGATCAGAGTCAATATTCCATTTTAGAAGATCGACACATCACGATTATTTATTTATTTGTTATTTTTATTTATTTATTTATTATTTTTATTTATTTATTTATTATTTTTATTTATTTATTTTATTTATTCATTTTTTATTTTATTTATTTTTAAAAGATTGATCACATTGCCTTTTACCACAGAATTGTTAGAGAACCGAATAAAAGTTTCACTATAAGAAATAACTAAGCTACAACTGATTCCCACATTCCAAAATTATAATACAAATATTACAATTAAAGAAAAAATAGCAAGAAAACGGGGGAGAAGGGAGGGCAGAACCCACTGTAAGATGTACTTTTTATTTTTAAATAACACCGACAGTAAAAGCAGTTCAAGAACATCACTGCATAAAACAGTGTTTAACACAATTTTTTGTATTCCCTGAACACTTGAGAAATTTCATATTCACAAATATATGCAACTTAAAATAATTAAATTTCAGATTGAGGAATATCAAATATTATGCATAGTGAGATCAAAATAAGGATCTGCAGATTTATTAGCACTTTATGATTCACTATCTATTAATTCTTGAGCAAAATCGTGCAATCTTATTGTTCATTAGTAGATATAGTAAACTTTACAAACATGTATGTAGAACTGAAACCATACATTGTACAGCCGAACCGTACAAGGTGGCAGCTATGATATAGCTGCGTCTGATTTTCTCTTCATTGATCAAAAAGTTACGATTTCAAAAAATAAAGAGGCTAGAACTATGTTTCGATGCATACCTTTTGATGCATAAGCATTAAGAATTTATTACACCGTCATTTATGGATCTTAGTTTTTAAAAAATATTGAAGAGATATAAAACTTTTTTCAAAATTAATGACAATTATCATGTGAAAATGTCAATCAACATACGAAACATGATATTTTGTATTTCTTAATTTTAAAATAACTTTTTAAAATCTATATCAATTTGTGGAAATATATTTTCACTAAAAAGTAGGACAAAATAGAATGATACTATAAAGTACTGCATTTTAAAAATATATGTAAAAATATCCCTCAAACAACTTTTATTTACTTTTTATTATTATTGAAATTATTATTTATTTTTAAATCATAGGCGGGTTCAGGTCTAGAAATTTGTAACACGAAGATAGAGATTCGATTAAAGCAAGGATCGATTCCTCCTGCGAATTTCCCTCAACAAAGCGGGAACATTTAAAATCGGATATTTTTTGTTCATAAAAACAATCTAAATCTACTATAAAATTAGCGTATAAATATCGTTAACTTCACAAATGCAATCAAAATCATGACCATATTTCCTGTCACTTTTCTCAGTTGACTCAGAATTGTGGCGGAAACGAAAATAACTTTATCAGAATACTAGTTAGTTTTCAAGGGACATAAGGAAATACAAAGCAGGAAAATAGTTTCCTCCCTGAACTCGAGCAATTACTTTTAAGTATTTTTCTTTATCGAATTTTGAAAAGAAAATTTTTGGTATTTTTTCTTTATTTTTCCTTAGCTTAGATGAAATATACAAAATTAGTGAGCACATGCCCTGCCATGATTAAAAAATAAACATAAATAATTTTTTATACAAACTTAAAAAGATGCTTGATACAAACAATTGAGAAACATGTGGTTTTTCTCTCTGTGGTTTCCATTTCCGTACCACCACCCGCGAAACTTTTTGGCACATTCAAGGATTCATTTTCAAACAAAAAAGCATGACACTCCCACTGAAGTGTTTTGGAATTGAACTCCCCCCCCCCTCCCCCTATAAATGTATTACATTGAGTTATAAGCTATTGTAGTCTCATAATGACATTTAGCGGGCTGTCTCGCCGGAAATTCAAATCAAAACGCCAACTTTGTCAGCATTATACAATCTAATAAAATTCTAATTAATAATTATAGACAATAAAAAACAAAAAATATATTTAATTAAATAACACAAATAAATAACAAATATATAATTTGTATTTTTATTTTGTAATATCAATATGTTAATTTTAACAAAAATCGAAAATTAGTTGTACCAGTTAATTTTTCTCCCCATTTCTCTCCTAAAGACAAAATACAACTGTAATCCACATTAACTTCTTAAAATATTAAATATCAGTGTCATAAGATATTTTCTAAATATATATATATATATATATTTAAAAAGGCGAAATAAGTACGACACAGCATTGTTGTATTATTACTTTTTTTTAATTCCGGTTCTAAATATATTTGAAACGCGTGTTATATTGCCAGAATAGTACATTAGTGATTACACTATACACTTTAGAATTTTCAATCCCTTAGGAGATTTTCATTATAACAGGAGTATAAAAAATTACACACTAGGTCGAAGATGGCGAACCTTGGCATGTATTATTTCTCTGCCATTCGAACAATTTTAATTTGATAATCATATACACTATATGGCAATAAAAAACTGAAAATTTGGTCGATTCGTTTGCGGTTTTCGTTAAAACTACTCTTTAAATCAGTATTTTCTAAAAAATAAATTTCACAAAATGCCGATAGAGGGCGCCTTAGACTTTGGAGTAGAGTACAACTATTTTTAACCGTTATTTTTTTTAATCTCATTAAATGCTTAAACTTAAATTTTGAGCTCAAATTCTGAATCGTTGGGAGTGTTCAAGTAGCGCAAAACTGAACTGTGTTCGTGGGAGGGGGGGGGGGGAGATAAATTTTAACTTCTGAACACACTTAAGTTTGCGCTTCTTCACCC
Organism: Maratus speculifer; assembly: GCA_964019185.1. NCBI lineage: Eukaryota > Metazoa > Arthropoda > Arachnida > Araneae > Salticidae > Maratus > Maratus speculifer. Next base: position 236,348,804 of record OZ025293.1, on the reverse strand, counting down.
CTCCCAACGATTCAGAATTTGAGCTCAAAATTTAAGTTTAAATCTAAGCTTCCGAAAACATTTAATAAGCTTTTGCAAGCATTTAATTAGATACGAAAAATAACGGTAAAAATTAGTTGTTGTTTACTCTGAAGTTTCAGACGCCCTCCAACGGAATTTTTTGAAATTTATCTTTAAAATTTATTTTCAAGAAGATACTGACTTAAAGAATAGTTTTATTTTAAACTGCAAACGAATCGACCAATTTTTCCGTTTTCTATAATTATTTGAAATTTCAACCTTCCACTCTCCCTTGAACACAGTTCAGTTTGCGCTACTTAACCACTCCCTACTAATCAGATTTTCAGATCAAAATTTAAGTCTAAGTTTTCGAAAACATTTAATGACAATGAGATGCTAAAATAACGACAAAAAATAGTTGTTCGTTACTCCAAAGTCTAAAGCGCCCTCTATCGGCATTTTTGAAATTTCTTTTTATAATTTCTTTTCAAGACAATACTGACATAAAGAATAGTTTTGGTGAAAACCGCAAATCAATCGACCAATTTTTCCGTTTTTTTATAACCATTTGAAATTTGAACTCTCTGAACACAGTTCAGTTTGTGCTATTTAACCACTCCCAACTATTCAGATTTTGAGCTCAAAATTTAAGTCTAAGATTACGAAAACATTTAATGAGATGCAAAAAATAGCGGCAAAAAATAGTTGTTCGTTACTCCAAAGTCTAAAGCGCTCTCTATCGGCATTTTAAAAAATTTATAATTTAATTTCAAGAAAATACTAACTCAAAGAATAGTTTTAGAGAAAACCTCAAATCAATTGACCAATTTTTTCGTTTTTTATGATTATTTGAAATTTTGGTCCCAATACTTCAATAGCGGCTGAAAATGTTTGGAACCCTTGGTTTTCTATTTAATATGGTTTGTCTTGATGTGTACTATCACCCTTCTTTTTTGTAAAAACAATTAGAATCACCCTGTACATAAAAATAGCACGTATTAGGAGAAATAAGTTTCTTAAAAAAAAAAAAAAAAACCAAGAAATTTTTGAGCGTTTTTTAGGTAGATTTCGTATGAAATACTACCTATTGCATTGTCTCCCATGTTGGAATTTCTGAAAAATTTTTGCGGATCTACACGAATCATGACTCCTAGACCCCAAAACTACCATCAGTAAAAAAGTTTATATATATCTATCTATCTATCTATCTATCTATCTATCTATCGGTGTATATCACTTTCTTCTAGACACGATAACTTCCATAATTATGCTCAGATCTTTTTCAAACTTTTACATAAAATCAAGGAGCTTAAAATCTCGGTCGAGTTCGTTAATGGGCAAAAACGGACCAAGGGGGTGGAAATAGGGAGGGTTTTTGTGAAAACCGAAAAAACGCGATAACTTCTTAATTAAAATAGATATCGAATCAGTTTAAAGTTTATATTACTTCTCGAAAATGGGCTAAAAGTTTATGCATGACAGATTTTTGATAAAGTTAAAAATGGGCTCAAGGGGCGAAAAAAACATGGTTTTTGGGAGAAAAAAATTCATAACTTCGTCAATTCTCAAGATATCAAATCCAACTAAATTTTATATAAATGTACTCAATATTATCTAAAACTTTTGTATTTACAAGTTTTTGATAGAGCCAATTTTTACCGATGAAAAAAATTAAAAACGAAAGGTAAAAGGGGGGGAGGAAAAAGAAAAAAATCCATAACTTACTCAATTCTTAAGCAATCAAATCTAATTAAATTTATTTTACATCTTCACAATAATATCTATAACTTTTACATTATCAAGTTTTTCATAGAACCAATTCTTATAGCAAAAATAAATTAAACAAAAATAGGAGTTGGAGAAAAAACCTCAAATCCAAACTGCTTATATTCTCTGACTCATTTTAAAATTCATTTTTGATTTTAAACGCATCCAAATGACAGATCCTCTTATTTAGGAACTATATAATGCGACGTATTGGCCAGTTTTTTGATAAAGGCACAATATATTTTTAAAAAGGCTGCCAAAAAGGGTATTTTGAACAGAATTTCCCGAAGTTGTCAATGAAAAATTGAGGAAGTATAACAAATTGCGTTTTTTCTGAGTCATTTTTAAATTCATTTTTGCTCTCAAACCCTTCCAATTTACAGGTCCTCTTATTTAGGGACTATGCAATGTGACGGATTGGCCAGTTTTTTGATAAAAGCAGAATATATTTTTAAAAAGGCTGCTAAAAAGGGTATTTTGAACAGAATTTCACTAAGTTATCGTGATTGAAATTTGAGGAAATTTAAGAAATTGCGTTTTTACCGAGTCATTTTTAAATCTTTTTTTGTTCTCAAACGCATCCAATTTACAGGTTCTCTTATTTAGGAACTACATAATGTGACGGAGTGGCCAGTTTTTTGATAAAGGCAGAATATATTTTTAAAAAGGCTGCCAAAATGGGCACTTTGCACAAAATTTCCCAAAGCGATCATGATTAATGAACTGTGGGTATTCAAATAACAAATTGGTTGTTTTATGACTCATTTTTAAATCCAATTTTACTCATAAACGCATTCAAATGACAGTTTTTTGTTACTTAGGAACTATATAATGTGCGTATTCGTCGATTTTTTGATAAAGGGTGAATATATATTTTTTAAAAGCTGTCAAAGTAAGCACTTCGCAAAAAAATTTCCCAAAGCGATCATGATAAAAGAATTGAGGCTGTATTCAAATAACAAATTGTTTATTTTATTACTCATTTTTGAATTCAATTTTCCTCTCAAACGCATTCAATTGACAGTTATTTGTTATTTAGGAACTGTGTAATTACTGTGTATTGGTCAGATTTTTGATAAAGGCTAAATATATATTTAAAAAAATCTGTCAAAGTGGGCACTTCGCACAAAATTTCTCAAAGCGATCTTGATTAAAGAATTGTGGATGTATTAAAATAATAAATCGGTTATTTTATGACTCATTTTTAAATTCAATTTTGCTGTCAAATGAATTTAATTAACAGTTTTTTGTTATTTAGGAACTATATAATGAGCATATTGGTCAATTTTTTTTAAATAAAGTAAGAATATAATTCAAAATATGTTGCCAAAATGGGCATTTGAGTAGAATTTCGTTTAAGATGATTTTGATAAAACCAGTTCTTACAGAAAGATGAAATTAAAAAATTTTAAAAGCGGCTGAATAAAGTAGTTAAACTGGGTTTATCTCTAATCTTTTTTTTTTTTTTTTTTTTTTTTTTTTTTTGAGATGAAAACTTTTCGAAATCTACCTCCGCCTATAGGCCATGCCGAAAGGGATTTTTTTTTTTTTTTTTTTTTTTTTTTTTTTTTTTTTTGTGTGTGTGTTTCTTATAGCATGCTGGGTTTTCAACTAAATTTAATGCCACTTTCAGAAAACTTGAGAAACAGCAGAAAAATATAATATACTTAGAATATAATTATATTAAATCAAGGTTGATAAAAATCACGTCATGTTAATGTAAATTCTGATTTTAAAAATATCGGATTTTTTTTTAATTTAAATCTGATTTTTTTTTTAAAATTTAAATCAGATTTCTTTTATTAATATTATTTGGACACTCATTTACTTATGTGTATGTGTTTATTTTTATTTATAACTTTACAAATTTCTATTAATTTCATTACATTTTCTGCATAAGAATTCAAGGTTTTTTACATAAAAATTAAAAATTGTTGCAAAAGAAAAAAAGATGCATTTAAAATTGCATTATTCTAAAATTAATATTTATATTCCAACTGATCTAGATTCACCAATGTCATCTTTGTGACTTGACTGCAAGTTCTTTGTGTATTTACATTTCCCCCCACAATCTCACTCATTTTTGCTCTATATTAGTTGCATATTGCTATTGCACCTTTTCTAGAAAAAAGTTTTTTTTTTTTCTGTAAAATAAAGTCACACTGGATATTTTTTAGGGCTGTTTTAGGCAGTTTTCATAACAAAATGTAAAAAGTTACCTATTGCAGTCGTCTGGAGGAAAGCACTTACGGAAAATTTTGGTATGATGACCCCCTAGACACCAAAACCATCCTCCGTTCAAATGTTGATAAATATATCTGATCTTTGTCATGCGGTAACTATCGAATTTATGAACAGATTTGAATGAAACTGAGTGTGTACATAGTACATACTAGTGATGGGCAATAACGAAATGTTTTTATCGATTTTCTCAATTGTATGGACATCTCAATAACTTTCGATTGCGTAAAATTTTTCTCGATGGCTCCCCCCCCAGTTGGCAACTGCTTTTATACAATACCCGCAGCGGCTCGCGAAAAGAAAACTGCGTCCGGGGCAAACTTTAAAGTTTGGCGCCCCACGCCAGAATAAATTTTATTTTAGATGTGGTTTTTTGGATGGAGTCCTCTGGTAAATATTATTTATTAAATATAAACATTTTAAAGTGGGGATGCAAGATTTTCAATGCATTATGGGAAGAAAAAGTAACCCCATGGGTGAGGGGTAAATTTCAAAAATTTTTTGAACCTGTCATGTGATATATCATTGGAAAGTTTTCAGACCATTCTTTCATACTATGAGCTTTTCTTATTTCGCAAATTTGGCCCCTTGTAGAGGCACTTTTCAAACTTTTTGAAATCATAGTGTTTTTATCACTTTAATTTGGATTTTTTTTTACAGAGACCTCCAATATATAATTTATAATGTATGAAAATTTTCAAAAAGAGGGAGAGCAGGGTGGATTTCAGGGTGGTGTAATAGTTAAAATTCTAAGCGTGACACTTTTCTAAAATTTGTTAACATCTATCTCGTGATGTATCACTGGAAAGCTCTGCAACTTATTTTATTTTTATATACCAACCACACGCTTTCTCTCACTTTGTCCCCTTCAGGGGAGAGGGCTCTTTTCTAAATTTAACTGACACCCATTATGTGATATGTTGTTGGAAAACTATAACCATTTATTCATATTATGCACTTTCATTGCTCCTTCACCAATTCACCCCCAGAGGGTTCATTTGTGTTCCAACAGAGAGTATTCTAATAATGGAAAAATTATAGAATTTATCTCAAATGGTGTACAAAAATCAATGAAAGATTTTACTACATTTACTATCCTTTTAGTTCATATCTTGCCACTAGGAATGCATTTGATTATTTTTTCTTTGACTATTTTGCTATCAATTATTGAAAAATTCCAATTTTTGATATTTAACTCCTCTTACCTTTTCATACCTACTCACAACTTTTCAAATTTCTTGCAACCAGGAACACCATCACATGACTTTCGCATTTTTGTGGCTCCATTATAGCCTTTTTTCAGTATGTTTTTGTTTTTGAATTCCATCTGTTTCCAGTTACCATGCATTTACTAACATGTAAAAACAGTGATTTTAATACAGTACAGAACCATTTATCCAGAATGGTTGGGGTCAGATGTATTCTGGATAAGTGGTTTTTCCGGTTAACTGGTTGGGCACTAAAGCAACATCCATTTGATAAGTTTTATGGAATATAAGTGGTTGTGGTATTACTTCTAATTTTAAATTAATTATTAGATTACTTGAACTAAGAATTAGATGCAAGTATGATCAAATATTAGAGTTTGAAAGAAGGTAATTTACAGGAATTCCTTGGGAACAAAAATTCTTCTGTTTTCACTGGATAAAAATTAAAACATCTGTAATACAACTATCTATGCTTCTACTTCAAATACAATACTAGATGCTGTTATCAAACTATACAACTATTTCAAGCAATATTTATGCTAAATTGGAAGTGTATGACTATGACACTTTCTATAAAAGTTTCAACATCAGTCTATTAGAAAAATCATTCCGGATAACTGTTTTCCGGTTAACTGGTTTCCGGATAAATGGTTCCATACTATAGTTGATTTTAAAACATCTTCATTGTAGATTCTCTAAATTAATCGATGAGTCAAATATCGTTTTTTTATTTTTTACAAGTATGATTTTTATTGATTTAGTAAATTCCCAAGAATTGCCCATCACTACCCTAACCCATATTTACACAAGGAAATCTAAGGTTCGAAGAAAACCTCTGAAAATGCAGAGTGATTAGGCTAATGGGTAGCCAAGTAGTAGGAATTGAAGTTCAAAATCAATTGTAAAAGTGAATTTTAAAGATAGTCAGACTACTGTTTCCTATAAAAATAGAATAATTTAAAGATTCTAACCATAAAATTGTTGAAACCGGCAAGATAGGAATTTCATTTTAAGATGGAAGACCAAGCACGAAATGGTACGATTCCCTAATGAAATAACATTCTAAAATAACTTGCAAAGAGGCAGAATACATAAATAAGGCACCACAAGCGAACATAAATGAAAACAAAATCAGAAAATGATTTCAAGAAAGATAACTCTTTGGTGAAGATTCAAGTATTTTAATTTTAAATAGTCCACAATTCATGAATAACTATAAAACCAATTAAATATGCAAAATGTTAAAATATGTTTTTCATGTTTTATAGGCATTCATGTCTCTTATGAATCAAATATATTTTTTTGTTTTTAAATTTTCTGTTAAAATCAACCTAAGTACATTTTATTTGATGTTTTTATCATTTCATAAAAATTGCAAAATTCTCTTAAAACGGCAAACAAATATAGGTGTGATAAACCAGGTATTGCATAAAAATGCTTTACTTTTACATATCAATTAAATGTTTGTTAAACTACATGATATTGGGGTGGCCAAAACTGGTACAAAATTGAAAGAAATTGCTTAATGAGTTATTAGTCACAATCTAAAATATTCCATAGAATAGGGGTGCACAACCTTTTAAAGTGAAGGGCCACTTACAAATATGTCTAGGTGGTCGAGGGCCACATCAATAACAAGGAGATAATTCAATTTAAAGGAGGTGATCCGTGGCCTGCTATAATCGGATAAAAAATATGATTTCAGAGCGGGGTGGCAGGGGGTGGGGTGTTACCCCTTTAAGTTTGCTTACCCAGTCAAAATATCCAATTCACATGGTAAGGATATATCAGCAGATTTTAGTTTATACATAACAGATATAGCAAGGATTCTTTTCAAGATGTAAAAATATTCCTCGACTTTTTCAGGAGAGTAAGTTTTGTTTTATTAAAAGTGCTTTAAAAAAGCATAAATTGCTGGTACCGAAAAAAATGTGAACTTTATGAACGAAAGAGAGAGAAAGAGCTGATCAACAAGAATTTTCGTGCCTGATCAATAAAATTCCCGATTTTCTGTGCCTGATCAATGAAATTAGAAAATCTTCCACGCCTGGTTGACCAAATTTGCACATTTTACAAAACCTATAGACAAAATTTGCAATTTCTATGAAGCTGATCTAGAAAATTTGCATCATTTCCTCGCCTGATCAACAAAATTAGTGATCTTTTCATACATGATCAACGAAATTCGAGATTTTTTTCCGCACATGATCGACGAGATTAGCGATTTTTCCGCACCTGAATAACGAAATTCGATATTTTTATGAGCTTGATCAACAAAATTTACGATTATTACTAAGCAAATCTAGGAAATTTGCGATTTTTCCGAAACTAATCGGCGAAATTCGCCATTTTTCCGGCACATGATCGACGAAATTCGCAATTTTCCGAAACTCGTCGAAAAAATTCACGCTGTTTTTGAAGCCGATCGACGTAATTAGCTCTTTTTCTGCGCCTGATCGACGAAATTAGCTATTTTTCTGCGCCTGATCGACGAAATTAGCTATTTTTCAGAAACTGGTCGTAAAAATTCGCGATTTTTACGAAGCCAATTGACGGAATTTGCGATTTTTATGAAACCGATCGATGAAATTCACGATTTTTCTTCGCATGATCGACAAAATTCGCAATTTTCCCGAGCCTGAACAACGAAATTCGCAATTTTTAAGAGGCCGATCGAAAAAATTCAGGATCTTTCCGCTCCTGATCAACAAAATTCGAAAATTTTACGAAGCTGATCGAGAAAATTTACGATTTTTCCTCGCCTAATCAACAAAATTCGTTCTTTACAAAGCTGATCAATGATATTCACGATTTTTCAAAGCTGATTGGCGAAATTTGTGACTTTTTTTCTCGCATGAGAAATAAAATTCACTTTTTTCCGAGTCTAATCAACGAAATTCGTGAATGTCCCGCGTCTGCGCCTAACTGACGAAATTCGCAATTTTTACGCAGACAGTCGACGAAATTTGCAATTTTTTCGTTCCAGATCGCGAAATTCGATTTTTTTAACCTGAATGACGAAATTGATGATTTTTACAAAGCCATTCGACGAAATTAGTGATTTTTCTCGCTTGACCGACAAATTTCGCGATTTCCCACACCGATCCATGAAATACCTGGTTTTAATAATTGCCTGATCGATCTAATTAGCAATTTTTCCTCTCCCGATCGAGGAAATTTGAGATTTTATTAGAACCTAATCAACGTAATTAACAATTTTTAATCGTGTGATCAACAAAATTCGTAGTATTCCCGTCTCCGATCAACAAAATTTGCAATTTTTTGGAATCCGATCTATAACACTCGTGATTTTTTAGTGTCCGATCTATGAAATGTGCATTTTTTCACCCTTAATTCACGAAATAAGCATTTTCCGCGCCAGATCAATGAAATTCGGGATTTTTGTACCTAACTGACGAAATTTGCATTTTTTTTATGCGGTAAGATGAAACTCGCGATTTATTTTCTCTTTGGATAAATTGATGAAATTCACGATTGTTTCGCAGCCGATTAACGAAATTTTCATTTTTTCCTCGCATCATAGATAAAATTCGCGGTTTTTCCGCTCCTTTTCAACGAAATTTGTAATTTTTTCGTCCGTGCCCTATCAATGATAATTGCGTTTTTTTTTTCCTTGCGATAAACCGAGAAAACATGATTTTTTTTTTTTTTTTTTTTTTTTTTTTTTTTTTGCAGCCGATGAATTTAATTTGCAATTTTTTCGAGCATCATCTACAGAATTGACGATTTTTTTTTTTTTTTTTTTTTTTTTTTTTTTGCCTGATCAACGAAATGTTTGATTTTTCGCGTAAGACCGACAAAATTCCCGATTTTTCTATGCTTGATCAACAATACTCACGATTTTTCTGTGGCCGATAAGGGAAATTTGCTTTCTTTTTCCTAACTTCATGGACAAAATTTGCGATTTTTCAATATCTGATGAGGGGAAACTTGCGATTTTTGCAAGCCTCATCGACAAAATTCGCTTTTTTCCGCACTTAATGAAATTCGCGATTTTTCGGTGCCGATTAATGAAACTTGCGATTCTTAAGTGGCGAAATTTTATATTTTCCCACAGAAAATTGACGAAATTTACAATTTTTTCCTGTCATATATGCACAAAAATTGCAATTTTTTCAGTTGTAAATTGACAGAACTCGCGGGCCACACGTTAACCCATCGCGGGCCACAGGTTGTGCATCCCTACCATAGAAAATTATTATTAGCAGGGATGCCAGTCTGAAAATAACAAAATAGAGGAACTTGCATGTAAAGAAAAATTTATGGCATTTTTCACTTTTATGCGTGAATCATATAAATTATTTGTTAAGTGTAAATTAAAAATAAAATTTATAATAAACTATTTTTTAACTATCTTAAAAAAAAAAAAAAAAAAAAAAAAAAAAAAAAAAAAAAATTCTAAATCTTTCACACTTTAGACTTTCTACACGCCCATCTGTTAAGCAGTTTGAAATACCCTGTTAATTTATAGCACATAAAAGCTTATACAAGTAAATAAAAATGATTTTTCTTTAGTCCAGCATATTTTATATCAATTAAGGTAACACAGCAACAGATGCAGGGAGATAAGTGAAGAATTATATATAGCATCATTTTAAATCTATTTCGGTAACCTAGCATTAGATTTGATGATTATTCACGAGTGTAGTGAAACTTTGCTGGTTTTTTTTTCACGATCATTTGACGAAAATCATTTTATTTCGCTATCATTAGACGAAAATAATTTTATTTCGCTATCATCTGACGAAAATTGCTATTTTATTTTGTGATCTTTCGATTGAAATCGCTTTTTTATTTGGCAATAGTTCGGTGAAAATAGCTGTTTAATCTTGGGAACGTTTGATGAAAATCGTTCCTTCATTTTGCGATCGTTCTACGAAAATCCCTTTTTTATTTCGCGATTGCTCGACAAAAATTGTGGATTCTAAAAAATGTAAACAAGCAGAAATCTGCCGTTTGGCAGAAAAGTGGCATCCTTGTATTAGAAAGACAAATTTACTTAAGAATGCTGTTATAATTTAATATGCTACAATCAGTCAAAAACTATAAAAATTTCTATATTTCATCTTTACTCTAAATGTGGCTAAAACTGGAGCATCTGCCCTACATTAATATACTAAATGAAACCAGCTCTTAGCATCTTCATTAATATTTTCACTGAAATATAGCAGTACTTTGAAACATTTTCTTCTTCCTGATTGGTTTCATTAAAATGTCAACAATAAACCAGATTTATAAAATATGCAAGGGGGAATTATAAAAAAATAAATAAATAAATCTAAATATTTATTAGTTATTTTTTAAAACCGAAAACATCAAGGGATGTCCATTACCGACACATCTACCCTGTATAAAGAAAAAGAATAAAATAATAAAATTTTATTAACCACACTAAAATAATTTAAACACAGCTATTTACGAAACTTTTGGTGTTATTACATTTTGGTTAGTCTAATTTAAAAATTAAATTTGATTATTTATGTTTCAGATAAGAGGAAACAGACTTTTTTTTCAAAATTTTTATCATAACAATATTAAATTTTGTGCATATATACATTTCACCAAAAGTATATAGAACACCTTCAAAAAAACTGATAATCTTATTAAAATTCTTAATTAAAAAAAATTAAATTTTAAAATGCTCCTCATGTTTTAATTTGAGCTATTTTCTTACTTTTGCATTTTTATCATTTAAAACTATTATAAACAAATTTGTGTAAGATTTTTTTTAATCTCTTGAATAGTTAATATTTTACAGATTTTTCTTTTCTGAATTCCATATCAATTTTCATAAAAATTTTGCCTTTTAATAAGAAAAAAAAAAACAAATTTGACTATCTAAATGAAGACTAATTTTAAAAAGTTTACACAATTTCTTTCTAAACAATATCAGGATACTTCCTTATCGATTTTATAAATACTGATAAAAAATTATCTCGCAAGAAACATTTTAAAAATCTAAAAACTCTGAAAAATTAGTTTTGAGAAAAACAGATTTAAAGTATATAAATACACTTACCTTTATTATTTACTTCTTAAAAGATATTTTAATAAGAAAAATCTGTTTTGGTACTATTATACCACAGAAATAGACCTCTTTTGCGATGATTTTGTTCAAATAAAGGTCCACTGTCCCCTTAAGTCAAAATATATTATGCACTATAAACATTATAGAAATTGCAATTTTAGCAGTGTCTACATATACGTAGTCCATTACTGGAAAATAATTACTTAGGCATCGCAGTAATGGACACCAGCTCTTAAAATGTTAAAAATAAATTTTATAAATGGCTATTAGTACATAAAATTCAAAGTTTTCTACTACTTATGAAACAAAAAGCTGCAAATTTTACAAAAAAAATAAAGAATAGGAATGGGGTAGATGTGCCACTGATGTTTTGAGTTCATAAAAATAATAACTAATAAATATTTAGCTTCAGTTATTTTTTTAATTACTCCCCCATGCATGTTTCATAAATCTAGGTTATTGTTGACACTTTTAATCAAACCAACCAGGAAGCAGAAAATAATGTTTCGAAATTTGGAAAATGTTTCATTTTTCTGTGAAAATCTTAATGAAGATGCTAAGAGCAGGCTTAATTTAATTAATTTATATATTCTTTTTTTTCTGGCAAAATTTGATTTTATTTGAGTAGCAATAGAAAACTTTGAATTTTAGATACAATAGACTCCCCCAAATCCACAAATGCCTGAAATCCATACATTCTTTATTTTCACAAAAGTAAACAATGTAAGATTCAGGTTAGATGTTATGCCAAATTTAGATTTTTTAAATTTTATATCAACTGTATATATTTTAATACGTAATTCTCAATAATCTGGCAAAACTCATGTTTTTTCTTTAAGGATTAAAGGATTTTCTTTAAGGATTTCTTTAAGGATTTATTTTCTGAAAAAAAAAAAAAAAAAAAAAAAAAAAAAGAAGTTATTTCTGATGTTACTGGTAATTACAATTTTTTTATAAATTATATTTATGTATTAATCAAGCTTTTTTTTAGTTATTAAGGTTGGCTAAACCTGAAGAAGAAAAAACTTCCTTCATGATTTTGATGCAATTTAATAAGACATTTTAAAAAGTAAAGTATCATTGATTAATTCAAGAAAAAGGTTATACCTCATCTTTGTTTTGCATATGTTGGGTATTTTGAAGAGGACCGACTGATTTTAAAAATCAATAACTTGCAAACTTTTACAGATATTTAAAAAATTCTTGCATAGTTATGTATAAGGTCGAAAGTTTTTTACTGTGATTCTGCATTTTAGTTCAAATTATAAAACAATAGATGGTGCTGAGAGCAATAGGCATTCTGTACAGGGGGGAAACTGACGTCACTTAGTACTGATGCCAATTAAGGATATTTAGGGTATGGAGTGGGTCTCGTTAAAAAAAGCACTTTTGCTTTTATTTCCTGATTTTGAAATCAATCCATATAATTTTGATTTTGTTGAAGTCAGCACAATAATAGACGAAAATATTGTTTCAATGGGAACAACATTTCTTAACCTTCTGGCGGACGCACCATTGTAAAAAGTACAACATCCACTTTCTTTTTTCTTTAAAACAAAATTCACGCCTGCTTTAATATGTTGTAACAAAATAAATCCAAGTGTATTGCGGAATACTTTCATGAATTGTGAGCACAGAAAACTTATGATATTTGTATGTTAAATTATTTGTAAAATTAAAACAAAACAAAATTAGGATTTTTTAAAACTTTATTTAGATCACCCGGGCACGTTCAGTATCATGTGTGAAGTATGTGGTATTAACAATTCATTTACAAATGCACCCAAAAGATTCCATTACATCATGACCTATGGGGAAATTCGTATGCAAAGTATATTAATGACAAACTATTTCAAATGTACTGAAACTGATATAAATCACTGAATTTCATTCCAAGCTGATTATGATAGAATAAGGTATTCATAGCATTTGTCGTTCATTTGCAGGGGCACACAAAAATAAGCCGATTACAGTACTTTCTTAAAAAAATTATTACTGGAAATACATTTTCAATTTCGGCATGCACTTTAAAACTTAACTGTTTCTCGTGTACATTCACAATTATATAAATACGTATCACCTATGGTTGTTGTTTGGGCCATCCGTCTGTCTGTCGGGCCGCATATAACAGTGAAAATCTACTCAGTCAAATCGCTTGACATTTTAAATGAATGATTGTTGATGAATTTTATTGAGTTATTTCAAATTTTATGAAAACTGGATGCATAGTTCCAATACAGGGACAGTCAAAAGTATTATGGCTGGCAGGGAAAAGTTTAAAGTGCTTTTTAATGATGTTACACTCGTCCAAATACAATGTAATAGATGTGCATTTACGAAGGATATTAAAATACAAATGATGTAGAATATGCTGCACAAAAAATAGTTATTATTCATTTACAGGGCACACAAAATAATTATTTACCATAATGGTGTAGAAGGGAACATTATTTGCGGCATATTTTAATTTTGTTACACATATAATAAAATTGTTATAATTACTTAGGTTTACTACAAGTTAATTCCTGTGTAATATGGAAAATGCGAAGTATTTACAGGGGCACACAAAAGATTTCTGATGCTATGCTGCATCAAAAATGCTGTACATTAATGATAATTGCTGGAAGTTTTTAGGTTTGATATGATTTTTGTTTTAAATCTCACTAAATTTTTGCACGTTACGTTGAGTGTATAAATGGTGCAAAACATATACAAGGTTACACAAAAAATTCGCATTCCTTACTGAGTGTGAAGAAAACATCTTAAAGGCATTTTGTAAATGAGTTATGCATTTTTACGCTGAACAGTATAAGTACATTATGATATGTTTAAAGAATAGAAATGAAATGATATACAGAGTCATTCGAAAAATTGGATACATAGCCGGCTCTGGATGGTAATCTCTGGAAGTGTGATTTTATACGTTTAAAGCATGTTTTTGTTTTAAATAGATTTTAGCTATATAATGGCGTGTATTTAAAGATAGTAGGAATAATACAGGGTTATACAAAATAATGCAAATATGTTTTGGTCTATTTCAATAAATTGCTGCATATCAAATTTCAATTTAACGTTTGTTTTTAATACTTTTCAACATGGTTGAAAGTGTTTTATAATTTATATTTAGTTAGCCATCAATCTGTCTGTCTTTCAAAATTCCAACTTGAGTTGAAATAGTTGAATTGGTCTGTAAATGATATAAGTCAATGAGATTTATTATGCTGGGTTCGGTTTTGAAAATAAAGTATGCAGCGTTCATGGTTAATTTAAAAAAACATTCAAAACTATTCCATTATACTATGTCTGTAAAGTTTTGGTTTATTGGTTTATTTTATGTCGGCCGATTTTCTACACGTGGGATATCTATGTCTGTAAGGAAATTTTGTAATTATATAAAAGACATAGCACCTATAGTCATCATCTGGTATGTTCGTTTATTTGTCTGCATATAATAGCGCAAAAACTATCCAACAGAATGGTTTGATTTGTAATATATATACTCGTTGCTGATTTAAATCTTAAAAGAATATTAATAAAAGTTTTCTACATTATTTTAAAACCTATCATGTGTATTTAATTCATTTATATTCAATGATAGGTAATGATTCTAGGTTGTCATAGTGATTATGTCTCATTTAATATGGAAATCATTATTTCCATAATACCATTAATTGAATATATATTATAATAAATTTTTTATTCAGGCATTTTTTCAAAGAAGTAAGGGAAGTGGTGCAACAGCTATTGCATGCTGGAATATTTGTAAAACCAGTAAAAGTATGAAGGCATTTGTCACATACTTTTGACTGTCCATGTATATGAATTATATATCCAATTTTCAAAAAATTTAAATGACTAACGAAAATTTTGCAACGACTATACATATTAAAATTTAAATCATTCTGTTGGGTAGTTTTTGCTCTGTTATGTGCGGACAGATAAACGAACATACCAGATGACGAATATAGGTGCTACATATTTATATAATTATGAAATTTTATCACAGGCCATAATATAATGAAACAATTTTGAGTGTCTCCGTAAATGAATGATGAACACTACACACTTTGTGTTCAATACCGAACATGGCATTATAAATCTCATTAACATATATCATATCAATTACAGAGCAATTCAACTACTTTAACAAGTTAGAGTTTTGAAAGACAGACAGACAGATAACTAAATATAAAGCATAAACACTTTCAACCATGTTGGAAAGTGTTAAAAATGAGCGTTAGGTTGAAATGTGACATTAAGCAATTTATTGAAATAGATGGAAATACATTTGATATCTTTTGTATAACCCTGTTAGCTAAAATCTATTTAAAACAAAAACATGCTTTAAACTAATGAAAACACACTTCCAGAGATTACCATCCAGAGCCTAGTATGGTTATCCAGGCTCTGGATAGAATATAGACAAATATCAAGAGCCTGTTATTGGATACATTCAAAAAATGTATCCAATTTTTTGAATGACTCTGTTTATCATTTCATTTATATTCTTTAACATATTGTAATGTACTTAAAGCTGTTCAGCGTAAAAATGCATAACCCGTTTACAAACTACCTTTAAAATGTTTTCTTTCACACTCAGAAAGAAATGTGAATTTTTTTTGTGTAACCCTGTATATAAATTTGCACCATTTATACACACAACATAACATGCAAAAATTTAATGAGATTTGAAACAAAAATCATACCTCCTCAGAAAACCTCCAGCAATTATCGTTAATGTACAGCTTTTCTGAAGCAGCATAGCATCCAAAATCTTTTGTGTGCCCCTGTAAATACTTCGCAGTTTCCATATTACACAGGAAATAAATTGTAGTAAACCTAAGTAACTTATAACAATTTTATTACATGTGTAAAAAATAAAAATATGCCACAAATAATGTTCTCTTCTACACCATTATGTTACATAATTATTTTGTGTGACCCTGTAAATGAATAACTATTTTTTGTGCGTCATATTCTACATCATTTGTACTTTAATATCCTTTGTAAATGCATATCAATTGCATTGTGTTTGGACTTTGGACGGATGTAACATCTTTAAAAAGCACATTAAACTTTTTCCCTGTCGACCGTAATACTTTTAACTGTCCCTGTATTAGAAAATTGGCATCCAATTTTCATAAAATTTGAAATAACTCATCAAAATTCATCAACAATCATATTTTAAATTTCAAACGAGTTGACAGAGTAGTTTTTGGACTGTTATGATCTTACATACATACATACATCATACACAATACCGAGCATGCCCTGGTGACCTATATAAAGTTTTAAAAATACTCAGATAAATAAATAGATGAAAAAGGCAGGGGTGCAGAAAATGTTTTTACTCCCAACATTTCCTCCAATCCACATGAAAATTTCTCCAAAATTTTATCGTATGTTATAAATAAATGCTGTGTATTACCATAGGTATAGAAATTTTTTTTTCCAATGTTTCTGAACTTATGTGCCAGTATAACAGCAAAGTGATTCTAAGTGCAAAAAATATTTCTGAAGTTCACAGCGAATTTCCTGAAAGTTTACAGCATTATAGAGGAGGTTGGGGAGGGGGGGAGGCACTCTTATCGTTTTTTCACGGCTCTTTGACAAAAATTACCTTTTTTAGCAATCTTCAGATGAAATTTGCGGTTATTTCGTAAGCTTTTCACTATTTTTGTGGTTTTTGTCTTTTTGATGAAATTAGCAGTTCTTTCGAGATCGTTTGACAGAACTTTGGGTTTTCCTGTGTTCTTTTGACGATCTTGTGGCGACTGTGCGAAATGTGGTTATTTCACCAATTTAGCCAAAATTCATGGTTGTTCCATGATCTTTTGTCAAAATTTGCTGTTTGGCGATCTTTTGACAAAATTTATGCCTTTTTTTGGAATATTTTGACGAAATGTATTTATTTTGGAATTATCTTTTGACAAAATCCGCTGATTTTTCGCAATCTTTTTTATGAAATTTGCCATTTTGTAATTTTTTAAAAGAAATTTGCCGTTTTTTGCGATCTTTCAACAAAATTTTCATCCATTCTGCTATTTTTGATGAAATTTGTGGTTGTTTCACGATGTTCTTACGAAATTTGTGATCTTGTAAAGAAATTTGTGGTTATTTTGCAACTCTTCTTTGACAATATTTGTGGTTGCTTTGCGATCTTTTTAGAAAATTTACCGTTCTTTCGTGATTTTTTTCAAGAAATTTGTGATTATTTCGCCTCTTTGACAAAATTCGTGATCGTTTCGCGATCTTTAACAAAATTTGCAGTTGTTTTGCGATTTTTAGAGATCTTTTGGCGAAATCTGTATTCTGTTGACAAAATTTCTATTCATTTTTGTGATTATTTTGCAAATTTTTAAAAAAATTTCCATTCATAATTTCGTGATTTTTTCGCAAAATTTACAGTTATTTCACAATTTTTTTTACAAAATTTGCAGTTATTACACAGTTTAACTACATTTGCGCCATTACTATTTACTATTTAGCCACTGCTTTACAAATTCCTGACCCAGGGCTCAGCACAACTTGTAGCCTCAAAAATAGTGGAAATAGTGACTGATGTTCCTTCAAAAAAGTGACCAAATAGTGACTAAACAAACAATTTTGATAATTAAATACAGTATAAATGATGTATGACAAATTTTTTAAATGTATTTGAACCCTTTAAATATTGGTTTACTTAAAAAAAAAAATACATATGAAGCATTTTTTTTGGGGGGGGGGGAGGAATTTTGAAGGATGTGAAAGCAGTAAAAAATTCATTTTAAAAATATCAGTGGCATTCATAGTAGATTTAAAAAAATTAGCAAAACAAAAATAAATTAATAATTGTACATGTTAAGGACTGTCTCACTCGTCAAATGCAAGAGGGACTTTTATCATCTAAATCAATCAATTATAACCGATATAAAAATACTGCATATATAACTATGAAAATAAATTTAATTAGACAGCAACTTACCATTGTGGCCATTAGGGAATTTTAAAGGGAAATTCTTCATTAGAAAAGACCTGAATACATGTGCGTAGCTAGTATGAGTGGGCTAGGCCCTCCCCAGAATAAAATTGATTCAATAAAAATTAAACGTATATAATCTAAAAATCAGTTTGGCACATCTTAGGCCCATTCCAGAAAAAAATGCTGCCTACTCCAATGCCTGAATAAAATATAAATTTAGAAAAATTGCTTGAGTAATAATAGATTTTTAACCATCAAAGCTATATAGATTAATTGATTACTAAGCAGTAATAGTTGTCTTAATTACTCAATTGTAGCTGAAAACTTCATAAAATAATAATCGTTTTAACTAGATTTTACAATTGTTTTTCAAAAGGTTTTCATTTTATTTCTTCTTTTCCTTAATTAATCTTTCAAATTTTATTTAGCTAAAGGAGATAACAAGTTCAACAAGAAAATAATTATTTTCAAATATACTGAATGAGCAGGAATCCATTTTACTGGAAATTTTTACTTTCTTCTATCTTTACAAGAAGAAAGTATTGGATTCATGAAAATTTTCGACTTCCGGTTTTTTACGAATTTATATGTTTTAGAAGGTCCCGAACATGTTTTGACAATTTTTAGAAAATGTCTGTCTGTGAGTCTGTCCGTCTGCATGTGACAAAAAATTTGTGGGCGCTCTATCTCAAGAACTAATGATCGAAATTTAATAAAATTTTATATTCAGTTAGACCTTGATATGAATTAGTGCCTATTGGTTTTTGGTGAAAATTGGCTGCAGGTGGCGCTGCTATACTACGTTTTTCATGATTTTCAAGATTGCTATATCTCAAGAACTAATACACAGAATTTCACCAAACTTCAGATTCCACGATACCTTGAGATACATAGCCGCTGATAGGTTTTGGTGTGAACTGCCCTATAGGTGGTGCTGCTATGCTACATTTTGCACGATTTTTGCGATAGCTATATCTCAAGAACTAATGCAGAGAACTTCATCAAATTTTAGATTCTGTTACACTAGAATATATAACATAATTAGACGCTGATTACATTTTGGTATTAACCTTGTAACAGGTGGTGCAGCTATGCTGCATTTTGCACGATTTTTCCGATAGCTATATCTCGACAACCAACGCACAGAATTTCATCAAACTTCAGATTTTGTTACAAAATGACATATAACATAATTACACGATGATTACGTTTTGTTAAGGCGCGATCACATTGGGAAATAGGTGAAGCTTTAAGCACAACACACAACTTTTTCTGATGCAAAAGAGGTGGGGTCAGTCACGAAAGTGTTACTGGATGATGCGTAGAAAGTTTCGTCTAGGTAAACAAAACTCAGCAAGAAGTTTACAACAGAAAATTGTTTATCGCCCACACGGCATCTAAAGTTATGAGTAAAATAAAAAGTTGAGTTTCTCTAATAGTGACAATAATTAAAAATGAATTTTTTTTTTTTTTAAGGGGGACGAGGGGGGAACTAGGATGTCACAACACTTTGTTAAAAAAAAAACTGGAAATTGAGATATCGTTACATTAAATCATTAAGAGACTACTTCATTCAAGCAAAAAGACTCATTCGCTAATGCTAATCTTATGGAAGAGATTTGTAAAGATATCTTGGTTGCATTTCAATATCTATTTTTATTTTATTTATTATTATTTTGCATTGAATAGCTCAAAACGATGTGTACAAGGACCTTTTTTTAATTTTTTTACAAATATTTTCAATGGGAGCAATTACATTTTCGGAACCGGTTTCGAAAATGAAAATATTCTCATAAAATATATATTATATAAGATATATATTTATATATCTGCAATTAAAATTGAAAAAAGCGGATTTTTGTACAAATTGAACTCAGTTACACAATAAAAAAAATTTTAATGCAACCATATTATTTTCATAAATTATATGGATACTTTAAAGATATAATTACAGATATTTTTGTAAATTTCTCCCATGGAATTAGCACTAGAAATTGAGTCTTTTCGTGTGATTAAGTAGCCCTTTAATTATACTTATATATATATATATATATATATATATATATTATTTTAAACACTGCAAATACTCAATAAGTTTTAGCACCCCCCTCCCCCATATTTTGGCATTTTATTCTTATTTTAACTCCAAAAGTTCGTAAAAATACGTTCATTAAAAGAAAAATAAATGGTATAAATGGTTAAAATTGTTTTTTAAGGATAAAATATGTACTTGAATTTACTTTAAAAAAATGCGAGTGTATATGTTGATTTTTAAGTCAATATATAATTTTTCAATGTTTTTCTTTAAATGTAATAAATTTTGGATGGATTTATTTAAATTTAAAGAAATTTCATGCTTTTTACATTTTAATATACTATATATTTACACAGGAATAAGTTTAGGAAAATTTTAGGTCCTTTAAAGGACTCTTCACAAAATAATTTATCCTCAAACTGCACCCTTCATAATTTTTTTTAATCTCCAAACAGGACCCTTCACAAAATATTTTATCTTGAAATAGGACATTTCACAAAATTATTTCTTTATTAAATAGAGCTTTTACAGAATTTTTTCACCTTCAAACTGAACTTTTCACAAATTTAATCATTTAAAAATAAAAACTGGCCTGTAAATAAACAGTTGAACTCATCAAAGATCATATTACTTAGCTTTTTCATACATGAAGGATAGAACCTGAAGATTTTGATTAATTTAAAATTCACAAAATTATGACTGAATTTTCACAAATATAAGAAAAACTTCACAATTTCACAAAAACAGGACCCTGTGAAAAAAGTCTGGACAGACCCTTGTTATATATATATCAGGTATGAAAGTGGGAAATGAGAAAAAAGGTGGAAATTTTTTTCCATCAATACAGTGTGCGAAACTTTTTTAATTTAAGTATCATTTTAATAGCTACCTATGCAATAAAATTAAATATAATTGCACATATGATTTTTTTTTTTTTTTTTAATCTATGAAGTATTAACAATGCTAAAGGGATAAATCCAAATAAATCTGATCAAGTTATGTGAAGTACAGGCTTTAATGGTTTAGCTGTTAAATCTCCCCCCCCCCCCCCACCTTTCTTTAAAAAAATTCTCTTCACTAAATTGATCTTTGCTTCAGAAATACATCTCGAAAAAGGTATCACAGAAATTATCCAGAAGTGTTTATAATTAGCACAAAATATTCTATTCCAAGAAAAACTTCCTTTCACTTTGAATTGTTATAATATATAGATATATATATATAAATCCATGTAATATATTTAGAGTAGTTACTCTAAGCATCTTTCCAGAATGATTTTTTACACGACTTTCAGATGCTTATATGATATAAGCTCACCTTTTATGGGGAGTGGTACACTTCGTCGACATATCATTTCGTCGACACCACTTCGTCGACAGGTACACTTAGTCGACATAACATTTCGTCGACAGGTACACTTCGTCGACATAACATTTCGTCGACAGGTACACTTAGTCGACATTTAATTTCGTCGACAGGTACACTTCGTCGACATAGCATTTCGTCTACACATTGTATGTAATTTACCTTTCGTTGATAACTTTATTTGTGAACACATGGATTTTGTGTAAATTATTATAAAACAAAAATATTAACGTCGCCCATACCTTAGACCAAAAAAAAAATGTTTCCAGGGTACACCAAGAGGAGGTATATGAGCAAGTACTCCATCAAATTTTTGTTTTAAAAATGCATTATCTCCCCCCCCCCCCCCCCCAAAAAAAAAAAAAAAAAAAAAAAAAAAAAAAAAAAAAAAACATAAATTACATTGCGGAAAAAAATATTAATTAAAACACATTAAAAATTTGGTTTGGAAAAAAAAATAATTTAAAATAATTTTCATCAATAACAGAACCATTCATAATTTAAATGTATTTATATAAAGAATGTATGAAATATTCTCAAAAATAAAAAATACTTGATAATTAATTCAAATAGGAAACAATAATTTATTTTAATTACTGTTTTATAAACTTTGTATCCTGAGAAAAGATTTACAAATATCTTCATTAAAAATACTACATTAAATTTTAATATTTAACCCTTTGAAGGGCAGTGGTATAAAATATATACCACTTAATTTTAATTGAAAAATGTCACATTGACACCAGAATTTTGAAATGAAAATTTTCTTTCATCAAGTACGCGAAGATAAGCATTTGTCTGTTTTGAAATAAATTTGCTTTTAAGTTCTGGTGTCATTCGATAATTTCAGCATTTAATTAATAGAAGTGCTTTGCTCCTCAAAGGTTAAAGGAACTTTTACTTTTTTATCCAAGTATGTAGAGGCTGTTCTCAAATTCAAATTGGATATTTATCAACACATTCATCATTTCATTCTTATTCGTAAACGCATAAAAATCGTCCATCTAAAATAATCGCCCGTTTTAAATAATCAATCTAAAATAATTAAAATATTAATCCTATGGTACAGCAATTAAGTATTAGCTTGAATAATTAATTAATTTTATAAATATTTCATTCGTTATTGATATATCAATTGCTTAATTTTTTTAACCATCTATTTTGTTTCATTAGATGCTTTAATTAATAAGTGTTGATTCTAAATAAAATAATATTAACAATTAACTATTTTTGTAGGTTATTCATTACTGAAATTCCTAAACCAGCGCCATCTAGTGATTAATACATTAATACTTATGTGCAATACACATCAGAAATATATGTCGACGAAGTGTACTGTACATGTCGACGAAATGATATATCGACGAAATGATATGTCGACTAAGTGTACCTGTCGACGAAATGATATGTCGACTAAGTGTACCTGTCGACGAAATGATATGTCGACGAAGTGGTGTCGACGAAATGATGTGTCGACGAAGTGATTGTCGACGAACTGACTGCCACCCCCTTTTATGTTATATCTCTTTTGCACAATAACTCAAGAACAAACTCCAAGCATTTAAATAGACAAAATGTCAAATTACTAAATTTTCCAGGCATTCCCCCCCCCCCCCTCCCTTATTATCCTTCTAAAGTTTTTCTTTGCATTTTTGCATCAATCTAGAGAAAGCCCAAAATTTCTTTAGGAAAAGTGGAATTCCACCTTTAGGAGGAATTCTTAATAAAATATATTAATAAAATATATTTATATTTTATTAAAATATAAATACATATATATATTTATATTCTTTTCCTTTCTTTCTGCCAAGCGTCTCACTTTTTCACTGAGATTTTTAATTACAAATTTAATTAATTTTCATGTGTTGAAGTATATCATATTATGACAGCATAATCCTTTTTCTTGAAAGTAGTTTGCTCCATGATTTAGGAAAGATATTTTTCTCCTTTTAACTACTAAGTTTCTGCCATTAAATAAGGAAAATTGTTTTTTACCAAACTAGTAATAGCTTGAAGGTTATCAGATAAAATGTTATGCACTGTTAATAATATAAATTAATAAATAATTTATAAATGTTGAAATAGTTTCAAATAATATATATATTTGAAACATTAGTTTATATTATATTAGTGTTTATAGATGTTTAAAATCAATTGTGTAAGTAAATATTTTTTTATAAAATTTAAAAGTTTTATAATTATTAATCCTGCATTTTATTTAACAATAAGATTAAATGCAATGTTCAGAGGTTTCTGTATTTTTACTTTTTATGTGCTTTGATGGTGTTTTGTCGGTTTTCATATTTCTAAAAATAATAAATCTGTTATTTGCATTCCATCACTGACAAAAATCTGCTAAACATAATTCTTATCATTTTAAAATATTATTATATAATTAGGAAAAGATACCAGATATAATTCCATAATTCCATAGGACTTAAAACAGGAAACAAGGGATATCCCACGGCATCTTCATGTTACTAACACAAACCGTGTAAATACCTCAGAATTAGATAATGAAAATAATACGATTCACTTTGTCCCCATCAAGAAAAAAAAAAAATTCTCTCCAAATAATTATAATTAAATTAAAAAAAAAAATTAAATATTATCGCCATATTATGTAGATGCCTTTTTCATTATTTTTCATTTTTAATGTTTTACAATAATCCATATGAAAATAACTTTATTGATATGCATAATAAAGAAATAAAGTCAATGTTTACACAAGTAATTCATCAAATAAAATTTCAAAACATTGTTTAACAAGAGATTTAAGCAGTATAGCTGATAAATATTTTCCAGTTAATTAATTTGTTGGTAATACGATTAGTCAACCAATATAATTTAACACGACATATGACATGCATTAAAAGGTAAAAAGATAATTAGTACAATGTTTTTTAAAAATAGGGTACACCAAAAAAATGAATAATCGGATGTATTGTTTGATTTATAAAGCTGACAGAAGCATTCAACTAATATTTTTGTGTAATTATATATTCAAGATGAAAGAAAATACTTTGTTTACTAAACATTGGCGAATTTGGCGACAAGTATGGACAAAACACAATCAAATTTCATAAACAGTAAAAATATATTCAAAACTCCTTAACATTGCAATTAAACTTATTGTTAAACAAAATGTAAGAATAATAGTTAAAAATACTTCTAAATTTTATAAATATTTACTTACTACTTAGAACATTCACAGCTTGTAATCATCGAAAATTCATGGCGACGGTATTTGGATTTTGCTATTTTTAAGTGCCGAAGGATCCTTATTTCATGTCCCGCAATGAATTCGATTAAATATTTTTTTAATGTGAAGTCTTTTTGACGCATAAAAAACCGTTTCTTGCGTTTAGATCTTAAATACTTTGTTTTCTATACAAACGAGCGTCCAATGGTCCATATACACTGACAGCAGCCATCTTGATTTAGACAGCCATTCAAAGGAGTGACGCAGACAATCTGCTTCTACGCTATTGGTCAGATTACGCGCTGCACGCAGCATTTTCCATTTGGAATGGAAAAAGTTTCAGCTAATGTTTCGCATATGAAATTTCAATCGCACGGCGTTTTTCGCGAAGCAGCTGCAGCCAATGCTGCATGTTGAGCTTAAAGTTTCATTTACACAGTGTGTGTGATCGCGCTTTTATAAATCCTTCAACTGATGCTGCTGTGTTATATTTTACACTTTTTTTTTTAACTAGCTATATCTCAAGAACTAATGCACAGAATTTCATCAAACTTCAGATTCTTTTGCACCATAACATAATTAGACGCTTTTTTACGTTTTGGCATAAATTGTCCAAGATATGGTGTTGCTGTGCTACGTTTTGCAAATTTTTTGTTATAACTATATCTCAAGAACTAATGGACGAAATTCCATCAAATTTCAGATTCTGTTAGGTCTTGACATAAATAGATGCTTTTTAGGTTTTAGTATAAATTACCCGACATGAGGCACTACTAAGCTCATTTTCTCAGATTATTAATTAAATTTTACGTTTTAGGCTTTTCAGATACCAGAATTTCATTAGGCTAGGTCAAATGTTCGAGGAAATTCGGTAGTGGGTAACTTTGGGGTCACCACTTTTTTTTAAAATATTAAAATGTATTTATGAGAGATAGAAGAAAGTTTTGGGATTGACAGATCCAACTAGTTTTTTATTGTGATGAAATATTTGAAAATTTTTGAAATTGTATCGTAATATCGAATAATAATCCATTCCTTATCCTCTACAACCCCCCACCCCTCCCAAGAAAAATGTATAGGAACTGCAAGATGCCCTCAAACAGGTGCTGGGCCATGAGCCCCCACAACCCTAATCAGGCTCTACATTCCATATGCTTATAAAAACATAAACATATCTGTGAACGTACCGCTAAGTTTTTGAAATTCCCATTCAAATTCAATATTGATGAAAATTGGAAATCTTCAGTAATCCGGTTCTATGCATTTTAGTTTAATGTGTTTGAGTAAAATTAGCCAAATCCTTAAAAACATGAAAAAGTAAAGATGTTTTTTCCTCTCAGTACAAGTCAAAAAGACTATTTTGTTTCTTCTTTAAATTGTTTTTTTTTTGGGGGGGGGGGGGGGGGGGGCAAAAATTAATCCTGCCTTGGGTGCCAAAACACGTAGCTACGCCACTGGTAACAAATCACGTGCAATCCCATATGGGGACAGTCTTATTTAGGGAGAAAGGGGTGGAAGTAGACAGAAGCATTGGTTCTTCCTTTTAGCAGGTGACGGAAGAAGATTTCGCAACAGATGTGCAAAAACAGCAAATCTGTTGCAAGAGCCGATTCGCCGCCATTTTGTTGCGAAATTTTTTCATCGGTTAGAGATTTTTGAAGTTTTCTCTAAAAATAGTGGAAAAAGTGACTTGAGATCAAAAATAGTAACAAAAAGTGACCAATGCGAAAAATAGTGACTTTTAGTGAAAATAGTGACCTGTGCTGAGCCCTGCTGACCATTTCCTTCCCTTTTGACAATGTTTGCAGTTATTTATTTCTCGATTTTTTAATCAATTTTGTGGCTTTTTTTGCAATCTTTTGACGAAATGGGCAGTATTTCCCGATATTTTAACAAAATTTATGGTTTTTTGAGGTCTTTCGACAAAATAAACATTTTTCGGTAATTTTTAGACAAAATTCGTAGTATATCAATGTCCAAATTTTCAAATTCAGGTCTTTTTACAATTTTTTTTAAAACTGAATGCCTTAAACTTTCGAAAATTCTGGAACAGAATCACCCTTGATATACAGTACTTATTATTCCCAGATTGATTTTGTAAAAGTTGGCATACTAATCTTTTTATTTGTTGTAATTTTTTTTTTTTTAATCTTGGGGAATTTTTGAATTTATCATTAAAATCAAAATAAATTATATATTTCTGAAAATTTCCCCAGGTGGTTAAAATTTTCCTTGATCCTAGATCGCCGGATCAGACATATTCTGCACCCCTGGAATAAGGTACCCTAGTGTTTGCCTTAGGCATTTTCGAGAGGCTGCAGTGCCCTGCCTGTTTTTATGCAGCTGCAAATGTGCCCTGCCCATTTTAGGTTCGCAAAATTTTGCCGTTGGCATATTTTAAGCAGCGATGCCGCGAACGTGCTATAGTGCATAAATTACACAAGAAATCGGATACGTAATGTAAAAATAGCTCTTATGGGACGCGTTATTTCATCAAAAGATCGCGGGAAGAGACTCAAATCTCATCAACAGATCGCGAAAAAACAGAAAAGTTTGTTAAAAAAATGGTGAAATAAAGGAAAAGTTTGTTAAAAAATGGCGAAAAAACGTAAAAGTTTTTTAAAAAGTAAAGAAAAAAGAAAAATGGAAAGTTTGTTAAATGATGAAAAATCGACTAATTTCTTTAAAAAAATCACGAAAAAAAAAAACAGCAAATTTCGCGAGAAAATCGAAACAATGGGCAAATTTCATCAAGAAATTGCGATAAAATGACCAATTTCATCAAAATGTCACAATAAAATGGCAACTTTCATTAAAAAAATTTGCAATCTTTGTCAAAAAGTTTGCAAAAAAAAAAAAAAAAAAAACGAAAAATTTCAACAAACAATCCTGAAAAAAAAAAAGTAACACTGTCAAAAATTCCTGAAAAAATGGCAGATTTCTTCAAAAAATCGCAAAAAAAGCAACTTTCGACAAAAAAATCTAGATAAAACGTCTATTTTTGCCAAAAATCGTGAAAAAGAAAAAGACAAATTTTGTGTAAAAACATTCAGAAAAACTTTTGATTTCGTCAAAAAATCCCGAAACACACCAGATTTCATCAAAAGATTGTAATAAAACGACAGATTTCATAAAAAAAAATAAATAAAATCGCTATAAAACGGTAAAATTCTTCAAAAATTCGCGATAAAATGACAAATTTTGTCATAAGATTCGAAAAAAAAAAAAAAAAACAGTAGATTTCATCAAAAAATTCCAGAAAACCAGCAGATTTTTGTGAAAAAATTCCAAAAAACGACAGATTTTTAAAAAAAGATCGAGGTAAATTTTGTCAAAAGATTCGCGAAAAATAAAAAGCTGATTTCGTCAAAAAATCAAGACTCGGAGGAAGAAAAAAAAAAAAAGATTTTCATCTAAATTAAATTTTTCCCTCACCATATTTTAAATACAGGAATGATCGGATTTTGAAATTTTAAGATATTTGATTCCGAAAATGAAAAAATCAGTCAGTCGAGAAATTCAGGCATAAAAATATTGAAATTTCAACAAATGGTCACCAAAAAAGTTTTTGTGATTGAAGTGTATTTTTCTCATCCCTTCCTTGCCTCTCTCTGATGTATCATTTCAAATTTTTTCTTTCTACTCAGAATCATCCCTGATTAATCTTTGAGAAGTCTTTGTCTCTAAAAATTACATCCTCGATTGCATGGCATCAGATTGACTCCATATTTTGTTTTAAAATAACTTTATTTTTTCATTAAGTTGTATTAGAACAATATGAAACAAAAATATAACATATTTTGATACAAAATATTAGGGATGTACCGAATAGTGATTTTGGCCGAATACCAAATATTCGGCCGACAGGTGAACCGAATACCAAATATTTGGCTAGCCGAATGGTAATTGTTGGGTCGAATACTGAATATTCAGCTTTCCAAATACCTTTTATATTTTAAAATTTAACAGTATTAAAGGGTTACTTTTTAAAACAGTTTTACATAATATTTAATTAAAGAAACTTACATTTTGATAAACAAGAGCTTTTTATAAAAACATTTAGTATTGAAAAAAATCTGCCCTGATTTATTTAAGAAGCGCAATTATAAAAGTTTAATTAATAAAATTTTCTATGAATCAAAACAAACATTTTAAAATCAAATAATGAAAAAATGGCCGAAGAAAAATTTTACAGTCTGATAATTATCCTACTTAAATAACTCAAGGCAAATTTTTTTCAATATAAAGTACAAATACTTTCAACTTAATTTTGAATAAAGGCATGTTTGGCTCATAGTTCTTTTCTTGTGAATGGTGGTATTTTCCACTCTTCCCATTATGCCATATTTTACAGAAATCAAAGCATGTGAGTTGAAAATATGTTATCTTATTTATTGTTAATGTAATAAACGAACACACAAGTTTTGACCTAGAGTGAGATGAAATACAATGTACTTATGACTCAATAAATTGATTATGGTTTCATGAACAAAAATTGTCTGCCTTGATAGCTATTACTAATCTCAAAAGTTGTTTTTTCTCTTTTAAAGGACTTATTTGGGAGAAAGCAAGAAACAGATTATTTACTAAGCAAAATTTAGAAACTTGTATCTGCACATAATTGATTCCTAAGGAGAATCCTAATAAATCACCATTTTAATCCTTCTCATGGTTAATTTTCTTAAGTTATACTTTACAAACAGAAAATAATGTAAAAACATTCTATTTTATTTAAAAATGATTTTATTTCTAATTTTTTAAATATAAATTAAAAAATTGACAGTTAAAAGTAGAAATAGTGAAAAGTTTTTATTAAGTATTGAATTCGGCCGAATATTTTGATATTCAGCCATACCGAATAGTTTAATATTCGGCCTAACAGAATATTCGGTAACATGGCCAAATACCGAATATTTGGTGCATCCCTACAAAGTATGTCTTATTAAATAAAGTTTTTAACCATATTTTAAATAAACCAATCACAGCACACCACCACACAGTACAGTGTCCGTCAGGAGCACACATTTGCTCTACAATTAAACAGAAATCAAAACAAAATTTTCAAAAATCCTTTTTTTAATTGTTTTTGATGCAATGATCCTATGTTGGGACCACCTAATTTTAATTTCAAACTTAGAAACACCAAAAATGTTTTAATATATTTTTTCTTTTATAATGAATGCTAAAAGTATAACAAGTTTTTAATTTCTAAAAAAATCGTTTGTAAATCCTGATGTCAGTCAATCATTTATCTTATTTTACACACAGAATTTTTCTGTACTTGAAAGGATTAAAAATGTGCCCTTTTTTATAGGAGTGCCCTGCCCTTATTTTATTTTGGGGGAAACACTATACCCTGATTTTAAAAAATCCTAATCTTCTTGGAAATAAAAAAAATAAATAAATAAAGGCAGTATTCCGAACATTGTTGTTTAACACATTTGGATTTAAAAAATGTTGTTCCCATGAAAACAGTATTTTCCTCTATTATTGCACTGACTTGAACAAAATCAAAATTATATGGATTGAGTTCAAAATTGTGAAATAAAAGCAAAAGTGCATTTTCCAATGAAACCCACTTTATACCCTAAATCTCCTTAATTGGCATCAGTACTAAGCACTGATAATAATACGGAGAGTTAACTCCCAATTCTGATACATTAAATCCAGTGGTCCGCACATGAATACAATGCTAAAGACTTCCTGATGAAAATCTTGGGCAAAACATAGATTTCCTCCCATAGGAGAGTATGGGAATAGATATTTTCAAATTGAATTTTCTTTTAAAATTAAGATGAAATTGCTACAATTTTCACTGATACATATTCTTTTATTAAAAATCTACTGATTTTACTTAAATTCATAGCAAATTTTCAATTTGATATCAGTCAAAAAGGAAAATTTAGTTTAACTCAACAAAAAAATAAAGAAACATTTGTTAAATATTGCTCATAAAAATATCAAAAATACACAGAGATAAACAAAATAATAAAAAGTTTGTAAAAAAACTTCAAAAAATGCTTGTAATATCAAGAAAAATAGAGAACTCATTACTTGCGCGCATTGTAAAATGTGATGCAGTCCTGGCAGAAAGTGGTTTGGCCGGATCGGCAAATAGGCCCTCTGTATTATATATGGAGCTCATTGGTACTAAGTGACGTCAGGTTCCACCTAGACAGAGCACCTATCGCTCTCAGCGCCATCTATTATTTGTAATTCGAACTAAAATCTAGAATCACAGAAAAAACTTTTGACCTTATACATAACTCTTGTGCAAGAATTTTTTTAAATATCTGTAAAAGTTTGCAAGGTATTGATTTTTTAAATCAGCCAGTCCTTTTCAGGACACCCATGATTTAATTATGCATTATTATTTACTTCACCTTTACTTTTAATAGTTTAAACATTTTTTAAATTATCTTACTTTTTATTATTTTATCACTTTACTTAAAAAATTTCTATGCTGGAAGTATTTGTTATAATTTCGATAGCATTATTACATTTGAATTACTTTTTAAAAAATGTAAACAAAACAATGACCAGAAATGCATAGAATTCCAAAATCATCAATATATACCAACATCTGATTCCAAGCTGTGTAGATTTCAAGGAGTCTATTGTAAAAATAGCAGTTTACAAAATTTCATTTAGTTTTAAGTGAGGATGTCCATTATTGGGATGGTTTATTAGTCATTTTCCAGTAATGGACCCCCCCCCCCTGTAGACATTGCTAAAAATACAATTTCAGTACTAATGTTTATAGTGCATAGAATATTTTGGCTTAACTGAAAACCTAAATAATCAAATTTAATTTTTAATTACATTTACCAAAATGTAATAATACCAAAACTTTTATTAATGGCTGTTATTAAGTTATTTTATGTGTATATATATGTATATACCTTGCATATTTTATAATCTGGCAATCAAACCAGCCAGAAAGAAGAAAATATTGTTTGAGGGCAAAGTCAAAGAAGAGCTTCTAGGGCTTAATACCTCCCCATTTAAATAAATAATTAAAAAAAAAGTTACAGAAGCTATTAAAAATCTATTTTCTGTCTTAAAGGTTTCCTTATTCACCTCTGACAAAAAAAGAAAAAAATTGTAATATAATGAAAGCTATAGTAATCATGAAACTAGTAAATCTGCAAATCAGTGGCCTTAAGCTACAGTTTTATTTTGAATTTATTTTATTTAGTATTTAAAATATACAACTCTCAATATTATTTCTTTCATATTTGTAATATTAATAATTATAAATGATATATCAAGTAGTCTGTGGAAGATTAATTATTAAAAATTGTGAAGCAAAAGCACACACTAATGATCCATAACTTTTTTTTTTAATTATTACCTTTTTAAATCCCTTGCTGTTTCAAAAATTTTATATCTGTAATTGCCTTATATTTAATATTTAAAACTATCCATCTAAAATAACTGAAATATCAAAAGTCTGAAAGTTACAATAATTGGTGCAAACAATGAATCATCATTACAAATATTTTATTAATTATTGGTATCCTAATCGGTATCCAAAATTATGTATTTCCCCACCCCTGACCATAAGATTGGTTAAATATTGTTGATTAATATACTATTGAAAAAATTGGCATAAAATAATAATAACTATTAACATAAAAATAATTTAAAAAGAAATTTCTTTAGGATATTCATTACTGGCACATATACCCAATATAAATTTATTAAATGAAGTAATGTTCACTCTAGAAATAAAAAGGGCATGGTGCTATCCACTAAAAAGGGCACTACTGCAGCAGAAAAGGGCACTTTTGCTAGAATTTTTTTTTTTTTATTGCCTTTATAAGAATGAAAAAGAAAGCGGGAAAATACATAATTTTTAAGTATGATTATTCAAGTAACATTGATTTTATGATATAAAAATTAAAAATACAATTAAATTAAAACATGATTGATTAGTTTCAAGTTCTTCTTTTTAAAGTAATGAAAAAATTCTCCTTTTTGGGCACACGAATTTAGAAATACTACGGAATAAAAAAAATATTTATTAAAAACCTCTGGGTAAAACCAATGGTGCATTTTGCTACTTTTAAAAAGGGCAGGGTGCATTTTGTAAATTTGAAAAGGGGCAGGGTGCTGCACCCTTCAAAAATGGCCTAGAATGAACACTAAAATGAAGTCAGTTCCTAAAATGCTCATTAAGATTTTCACTGAAAAACAGTAAAAATTTGAAGGTTATTTTCTCCTTTGTGATTGGTTTGATCAAGAATGTCAGCAATAATGCAAGATTATAAAATATGCAAGAGGGACATGTGAACAAAATAATAAAAGGTAATTTTTTATCAGTTATTTTTTTATAAACTAATAACACTGAGGAGTGTCCATTATTAGCACATCTACCCTATATGTATTCAAAATAAAATAGCCAGACAAAGATTATATTTTGCATCATGCTGAAAATATTTTAAATTATAAATTGGTTATAACATTCTCAATGGAAAAACATGAATTCTTATTTTTTTTTTTTTTTCAACAGGGTCATCAAAGAGATTCTTGAAATCTTCATGAAATTTTAAGGAAATTTAACACATTCTTTGTGGGGCTTTCTATCCGAGTGTTAGACATCATAATATTTAGAGTATTCAGTTATTTCACAAATAAAACCATATAGGAAAGAAAGTACAGATTTTTTTTTCTTTTTTATAAAAATTAAAGTTGGCAAATAAATCGTGTAACTTAGCAGAGAAAATAAATACCGATTAATTATTTAAGATAGAAATACTTATGGCATGATGTCATGTACACATAACTGTAAACAAACACAGGGGACTTTTAAATGAAATTTTTTAACCGCGACTGCAGTGTCAAATGCATGATTAACGAAATCAAACAAAATATGTATTTAAATACTCACTGAATTGAAGTGGGAACAAAGATCTTCAATATGTTCACTTGATAATATAAAACTTCGGCGATAATGGCTAGCCATTCTCAGCACTTACTCACTTCTCTGATTCAGTTGGCGAAAATCTACAATCCCAATAATACCATTAAAAAAAATATTCGCTTTTAATAATCACGTGATTAGATGCAAATCGAGTTGCATTACGCCTAGATTGGGAACTAAAACGACTTATAGAGGCGCTGCTCGCAGTCTTCGATACAGGATAACTGTCCCTTTAACTAAAGTTAAATCCCCATTGAAACAATTCTTTATTATGAATATATTTAAAAGTTTTAGATATTCAAATTCGTATAATATTTATTTCGTCATATAAGACAGAAAACAAATGTCACAGGAAATCTGAAATTGTGCAAAAGAATAATTATTCTGAACAAATTTAAAACGCATGTAATGCAATGACCTTACACGGTGTTATCCTGAATGGAGAAGTTACATCTTTTCTCCACCAGATAGCGTATTCGAGCGCTTGAATCGTGTTGAAAGTTAATAAGAATGCTAGTCATTTTAGACTGCACTAGAGTATATTATTTATAACTCCTTTTTAAATAGATTATTTCATTTGAATATATGTAATGAATCTCCCAAAAAATTAAATAAGTTATTTCGATGCAGTACTCAGGAATACGCCATCTGGTGAAGGAAACATATAAGTTCTCGCTTAAGGAAAATTCTTTGTTTCTAGATATGAGAGAGGAGACATACGATTCTCAGACTGTGTTTAGATAGTGTTTGTCCAAACTATAGAAAACCTAGGCATTTTCTATAGTTCTTTATTATACGAGTGAGAGAAGTTAACAAACATTAGCTTGACGACAATTATAGAGTTAGAAGACATTTCTGCGATTCGTTTTTGTCCAAAGTCATCTCAACCAATCAAATTTTATATCTCGATTGTCGTCTCTCTCTTTCAGTTCTACACAGTTAAAAATATCAGCAAAAGTACCTCTGTTTTAAAAGGTTATGTATTTTCTGACTAATGAGAACGATCTAAAAACATCTATGGAGCATTAACATGGTAGCCTTTGAAAACAGAGTTAATTTTCCACGATATTTTTAACAATTTAGGCTTCAGGTGAACAGATAAGGTGTCTATGATGCAGGATGTTCCCATACAGCACACTTGGTTTCAGCGATGTCGCAGCGTCCCCTTATCATCACATCTCAGAGTGATGTAACCAGAGCATCTCTGAGATGATAAAGCAGACTGTCACTTAAAGTGCTATTACACGTAAAAATTGCAAGCGACAAAAATCGCCTGCGTTTTTTCATTTTCTTAGCATTTCATAGTCGCTTGGTAGCGCGCGATTCTCTTTTGTCGGAGCGTCTTTGACGCCTGGAACGAGGCGATTCGCCAGTAAGAGCCAATCAAATGCTTGGAAATCCACATGACGGTAAAAACTCTTCTCGAACAGCCAATGAAATGCTAAGAACACGAATAAAAGCAGGCGATTTTTGTCGCTTGCATTTTTTACGTGTAATAGCACTTTTAGACGATCTCCGGTGACAAACAGGAGACGCGAGCTGTCGTTTTGGCCAAGGGACAAGTACTTCCAAGTTATTTGCGCATGCATAGATTTAATGGTGTCTAAGGGGGTGTCTAAGAGAATTGGGAGAATTCGTTTCGTAGTGAAGTTTGTAGTTCGCATATATAGCATAATGTTTGCAATTAAATGACAA
This sequence comes from Maratus speculifer, assembly GCA_964019185.1. NCBI lineage: Eukaryota > Metazoa > Arthropoda > Arachnida > Araneae > Salticidae > Maratus > Maratus speculifer. Next base: position 236,313,355 of record OZ025293.1, on the reverse strand, counting down.
CAGTAATTAAACTTTATATCAAGATGAAAAAGTTGTTTTTTATAATAGTTCTCATTGTGGAAAAGGATGAATACACGCAGTAATGTGGTACTTTCAAAACTGCGAGAGACAGTTCATCATGTTGGATTAAGGAGTGGATTTCAAATGAAACGTTTCCCGTACAGTCGGCAGTAAAATTATTCGAGCACCTTAAACCCTTTGTTTTTTTTCCAAAACCGAAAACATACTTCCTGCAACTATTATTCTTGGATAGTACGGCAAGTGAATCATTGCCCGTAAATAAATGATGAATGCTAAGCTCATTGTACTAGCAAATCTCTTCTAGTGCATTTCAGTGACCAATTTTAATATGTTTGAAATAGTGTAACATCATTAATATACACAACAAACGAATTTTTCCCACATATTAGACAATAAAATAATGGATTTCTTTTATGTACCTCGAACTATAACTGATACTTACTTTAATCTCTGTAAAATGTTTGATCTTCGTCATTCTTATCAGTTTCATTTTATTTGAAATTGGTCATTGAAATACATTGCAAACAGTTTTCCCTATTGACCATAAATTCTTTTGAATGTTCTTGTAAATAAACTATAAAACTACAAACTTCATTTTCAATGCCGAATACGAAGTAGTAATAGTAAATTGCATTAACATACATCAAATGCATCCGAATATATTTACACTAGTTAGAGCATGGGTAGAAAAACACAATTCATAAAGCTTTTTCAACTATGTTGGAAAGTGTCAGCATAAAAATATACAATTATTATATCGTATTCTAAATATTCAAAGCAAGCGTCAAGCAACATTTTTTTCATTAGCTGGACAGTTACTTTTTGCTTCTAATTATTAATCTGGATGGTTCAGATGTGGTTGATGATGTGGTTGAAGAATCCGAATATATTTACACTAGTTAGAGCATGGATAGACGGGTAGAAAAACACAATTCATAAAGCTTTTTCAACTATGTTGGAAAGTGTCAGCAGAAAAATATACAATTATTATATCGTATTCTAAATGTTCAAAGCAAGCGTCAAGCAACATTTTTTTCATTAGCTGGACAGTTACTTTTTGCTTCTAATTATTAATCTGGATGGTTCAGATGTGGTTGATGATGTGGTTGAAGATGGTAGAGAGATTGGTTGGCTAATATCAGATTTCTTTTGTCAAAATTTTTTCGAATAACTGTGGCTGGTAGTTTGAATTTTGATTCGCACGGTCCGCTATTGAAAAAGGTATCACAAAATTTGGTGGAGGAAGTTTAGAATTTTCAGTTAAATTTTGTGAGCACCCTTTGTTTTTTTTTTCCAAAACATTGTTTGATGAGCGTTTTAATTGTCTATCTACAATTTTATGAGATTGATATATGAAAGTAATATTTTTAAAACTTCGTTATCGTACGAACGCACCTCATTTGCTACGCTTCACGTGCAATTTCCAACTTGTTTTTGTTATCGTAGCAACAGAAGTATTTCATTTCTGGAAATTAAGCCGATCAGAAAATGAATAAAATAAAGAATAGAAGTATTCCATTTCTGGAAATTAAGCCGATCAGAAAATGAATAAAATGAAAAAATAAGTCCTGAAAAGATTCAGATTTTCTCAATTTTCTACCGAGGATAACAACTATTTTTCTAAATAGTTAAAAATATTAAAAAATTTGTATTAAAATAAAACCTTTAAAATTTTCTAAATGCTTTATTATACTGTCTAATAACTGAAATCATTAAAAATATACGTTTTAGCTAACATTGCCACACACAAGCAAATTTTCTGACCTAATGAACAGCTGTTTTTTTTCTTTAGAAATGGCTCATTATTATTTCTACAAAATCATTCTCTGTAATATGTCATCTCTATCTTAATTGCAGATCAAGAAAAAAAAAATATGTCATTAGAATCGAATAGGTTTGTTTGCATAACTCATTCTTGCAAAACAGATGTTTGCAAAACTTATTCTTGCCAAAACTGTTTTCTAAATCAGTCACCCGTATATTTATACAGCGAGCAGCTTTTCATTACTTACGCAAAATTGCTGTATCATATAGTTACTTGGCCTGCTTTTGAAAGAATATTTATGTTAGCTGGTTACATGACGGATACAGTATTTAAAAGTAGGCCAGCCGATTCGTAATATAAACATCATCGCGACGCATTATTATTCATATACATTACTGGAGGTGAATGGTAAGTGTTTTTAACTTATGTTAGTAATATTTATTTTTAAAATAAGTAAAAGATTTTCTTTCATTATATTGTATTTTTTGCCGATTGTATCATTCGATAGGAAATATTTTTCCGAAGGTTTATGATTCAAATTTACAGGGGTAAGTCTGATTTTTTTGTAGTAAATTTCGTATTTTTCGATTATTTTTGACAAAAAGGTTGCCAGTAGCTGTTTTTAGCGAAAATTATAATTGCTAAAAGAATTAAAATGGCTATATCTATTAGAAATATTACAAATATCTTGCAAATAATAGCAGAAAATAACTACTGATAATATTAATGATAATAAAGAAAGACCGCTTAAATGAGGCGTAATATTATACAAATATATTTATTTTGAAAATGAAAAGAATATTTGTAATGCTTAAAAAATAAATTAACGCGAAATATAACAATTGGTTCAACTTTTGGCGACTGGTATTAGAATAAAAACATGAATTTCAGAAATTGATTAAATGAATTTTTAATGATAGTTATTTCCCTTTTTAGGTGCGTTCGTTATTATGTAAATACGTAGCACCTATTGTTGTCGCTCAGTCCGTCCGTCTGCATCGAATCATTTGAAATTTAAAATACATAATTATAACATAATTTTGTCGAGTCATTTCAAATTTTATGAAAATCGGATGGATAGATCAATTACAGGGACAATCAAAAGTATTTCGTTACATTACGATCAATACGAAAAAAAATTTCAAATGCATTTTAATCGTTTGAAATTTAAAACATATAATTATTGCGTAATTTTTCGAGTCATTTCAAATGTTATGAAAATCGGATGCATAGATCAATTACAGGGACAATCAAAAGGATTCCGTTATATTATGCGGGAAAAAAGTTTTAAATGCATTTTATTCGTTTGAAATTTAAAACATATAATTATTGCGTAATTTTGTCGAGTCATTTCAAATGTTATGAAAATCGGATACATAGATCAATTACAGGGATAATCAAAAGGATTCCGTTACATTACGGGGGAAAAAGTTTCAAATGCATTTTAATGATGTTGCACTCATTCGAACATAATAGAATTGCCATGAATCTATGAAATATATTAGGTAGCTTTCATTACAAAAAGTAAAAAGCTACCTATTGCAGCCGTCCGGGGGAAAGCACTTCCAGAAAATTTTGGTATATTTTCACCGATCATGACCCCCAGACCCCAAAACCACCCTCCGTTCAAATGTTGACATATATATATATATATATATATATATATATATATATATATATATATATATATATATATATATATAACCATATATATATATATATATATATATCTGATTTTTGTCATGCGATAACTAACGTATTTATGAACCGATTTGAATGAAACTTGGTATTTACATAGTACATACAAATGTCTCGACCGAGTTCGTTGGTCAGCATCATCCGCCATTTTGTTTCAAAATGGCGGCCATTTTAATTTTTTTAAAAAATTTAAAATTTAAAATTAAATGCGAAAAAATTAAAAATTGAAAAATATTTTTCTTTTACGTGTTAGAACATAAAACAAAGATTCCAGAACACTTTTTATTTTGTCTATATCTTAAAAAATGATTGAGTTATAGCACTTTGAATTTTGCTTATGGCTGACATTTAGGTAGCTTTCATTACAAAATGTAAAAAGCTACCTATTGCAGCCGTCCGGAGGAAAGCACTTCCGGAAAATTTTGGTATATTTTCACCGATCATGACCCCCAAACCCCAAAACCACCCTCCATTCAAATGTTGACATATATATATAGATATATATATATATATATATCTGATTTTTGTCATGCGATAACTAACGTATTTATGAACCGATTTGAATGAAACTTGGTATGTACATAGTACATACAAATGTCTCGACCGAGTTCGTTGGTCAGCATCATCCGCCATTTTGTTTCAAAATGGCGGCCATTTTAATTTTTTTAAAAATTTTAAATTTTAAAATTTAATGCGAAAAAATTAAAAGTTGAAAAATATTTTTCTTTTACGTGTTAGAACTTAAAACAAAGATTCCAGAACACTTTTTATTTTGTCTATATCTTAAAAAATGATTGAGTTATAGCACTTTGAATTTTTCTTATGGCTGACATTTTGAAACGATCTGATTTTTGTCACGTAATAACACGCGTATTTATGAACCGATATCAATGAAACTTGGTATGTACATAGTACATACAAATGTCTCGACCGAGTTCGTTGGCCAGCATCATCCGCCATTTTGTTTCAAAATGGTGGCCATTTTAAATTTTTTCAAAAATTTAAAATTTAAAATTAAATGCAAAAAAATCAAAATTTGAAAAATATTTTTCTTTTGCGTGTTATAACTTAAAACAACGATTCCAGAACACTTTTTATTTTGTCTATATCTTTCAAAATGATTGAGTTATAGCACTTTGAATTTTTCTTATAGCTGACATTTTGAAACGATCTGATTTTTGTCACGCAATAACACGCGTATTTATGAACCGATTTCAATGAAACTTGGTATGTACATAGTACATACAAATGTCTCAACCGAGTTCTTTGGCCAGCATCATCCACCATTTTGTTTCAAAATGCTGGCCATTTTAATTTTTTAAAAAAATTTAAAATTTGAAATTAAATGGAAAAAAATTAAAAGTTGATTTTTTTTTTTTTTTTTTTTTTTTTTTTTTTTTTTTTTTTTTACGTATTAAAACTTAAAACAACGATTCCAGAACACTTTTATTTTTGTCTATATCTTAAAAAATGGTTGAGTTATAGCAATTTAAATTTTGCTTATGGCTGACATTTTTAAATTTTTCTGATCTGAACGATCCATCATGTTGCTTTAAAATGGCATACAAATTATGATATTGTAGAATTTGGTGACTCTCTAAATCGCTTAAAATAAAACCAGGTTGAATAAAAGATGACTAATTTCTAAAAATTCCTATTAATATTCAGTCTTGACCAAAACTAGTATTCAATCTTATAAAATCACTAATTTTATAAGATTATTTCCACTAATTTGATCTTAGTATTTTGAACAATGTAACTTACTTTAAAATAAATAAATAAATATATAAGTATATGAAAGCTACCTCTTCCTCCCGGCATTGCCGGAAGGACTTTATTAAAATATACATTCTGTACAATCTGTGATGCAAAGAATTTTTATTATTAAATTACAGGGCCACACAAAAGTATTCCACTATATAATGCTATACAGGGAAACATGGTTTGGTACGTGTTTTAATTATATTCAACTATTTCACATTTTATGAATAAGATATACGTTGCTGAGGTGTAATAAAAATTACTTCCTGCATATTTACAGAAACGTAAAGATTTCGACTACTATACTGTATCCGGAGTACGCTCTACTATATCAGCAAGATCTGAATATTTTTAAAACTTCGTTATCGTACGAACTCACCTCATTTGCTACGTTCACGTGCAATTTTCAACTTGTTAGCATTCGATGCTATTTCTTTCAGACAAGCTAAAAATGTCGTGTCATCAGCCCTGAATTTTCTAGTCAACCGATTTTGATAATTATTTTTTTAAATGAAAGCTATTTATTTGTAGTTTTGCCCATTTTAATTATTTTTTAATTTATTTCCATTTTTATATTTTATTTTTAATTTTAAAAGCTTTTTCATGACATTTCTTCAAAATGGTGGCAACACAGTTTAGCTTTTCTCTCGATAATAAAAATTTATTTTCTAAAATGATTGCGTATAATTATGCACTAACCGAGTTAAAAAAGATATATTTACTGAGAAATAATATTAATAATGTAAATAAAATGACAGAAAATAATATATGATAAAAATTAATGTCTAAATCAAAATAAGAGAAATTTCAAATGAGGAAAATTATGTCATTCAGCAACCAGATAAATGAGAATTACAATATTATTATGGATGCCTTTTTCATAAACAGTAACTTTTAAAGAACATTTGAAGAGAAAATGATGTCACTATTTAAAACATCGTATTTTTACTCATAACGATATTAGGCACAACTCTGTTATCTCGTCGACCAATTTCGCCAAATTAATAGCTAAATTATACATATTGACATAATTTTTATTTTAAATAACGAAAAAATAAATAATCAGTAGAATATTAATAAAAAGTAGAAATAAAAATCCCTTAATGACATTTTAAACACATGAATTGTATTTAATGTCATTGAATGTGACATTCACGATCATCCATTACTGGCATTTAATCTTATAGTTTGGCGATAATTTTTTGGTCGATGGGATAACCTAGTAGTACCCGATATTACTTTTTTTAAATAAAGCTATTTTTCTGTAAGTGCATATAAAATAAAATTTCTGGATTTCGCCGGCACTCATATTACAATTTTAACTGTACTTGGGCTAATATTTGCATGCAAAATTGTAACTGGCAAATTTGACATTTACTTTGTAAATATATTTATTATATATTGATTCAATAATGTAATTACTTCTGCTTTTTTTAAAAACCAAATCGATCGGGTCTTTTAAACATTTCATTCGTCAAATTCGATGGATTCGTTTTATTGTTAAATTGCATTTCCTTTTACTCAGAGTCTATAAAAAAGCGTTTAAACTAAAGAAAAAAATCCGTTTTTGATGAATCTATTCAATGAAGAAGTAGTCAAATTCTATCTCTTTATTATTCCGCAATTCCAATGTCTCAGAGAGAAATTGCTATTCAATTGGGTATTTCACGCCGTTCTGTTTGCTATTATATTGATAAACACAAGAAAAATGAAGTTAATTCATAGCAATCTAAACGAGGTCGCCCTTCTAAAAAACTTCTATCGATTTTTTTTTCTAATCGGAGGCGAAACTGAATTCTGCAATGGTAGAATCTACATTCATCTTGTTTGTATTATTTTGTTTAATGATCTATCGAGGAAGTTTTAATTTTGCTATAGTCCGGAAAGAAATCCCTAATTCTTTACATTGTTTTAAGGGGCAATCGAGTTTCACGCGGTAGACTTAAAAATAATTCACACTTGATTTTTTTTAAACCACAGCCAGTAAACTGAAATACAGTTTTCAAACAATTTACATTTGAAAGTATTTTTTTTCTTATTTCGTATTAATTACAATTACGAAATAATTACAATTCGTAATAATTAAATCGATCAGGGACAATCAAAAGGATTCCGTTACATTACGGGGGAAAAAGTTTCAAATGCATTTTAATGATGTTACACTCATTCGAACATAATAGAATTGGCATGAATCTATGAAATATATACTAAAATATGCATTCTGTACAATCTGTGATGCAAAGAATTTCTATTATTAAATTACAGGACCACACAAAAGTATTCCACTATATAATGCTATACGGGGAAACATGGTTTGGTACGTGTTTTAATTATATTCAACATTTTATGAATAAGATGTACGTTGCTGGTGTAATAAAAATTACTTCCTGCATATTTACAGAAACGTAAAGATTTCGACAACTATACTGTATCCGGAGTACGCTCTACTATATCAGCGAGATCTGAATATTTTTAAAACTTCGTTATCGTACGAACGCACCTCATTTGCTACGTGCAATTTCCAACTTGTTTAAATTTGTGAGAGCATTTTTAGGATATTTTTTTATGTTTAATTGTAAATATATAAATAGCAGTTATAGCAAAAAAAAATGTGTATAATGTTTAAATTTTAGTATAAATGTCTTCCTCATCCAAACTGTAAAATAATTGCAGTTTTTTAAAGTTTTGGCGCACCACATTCGCACGATTGCAACAAAATGGCGACCACACATGGTAAACCGACTATGATTGTTTATTTATTAATAAACTATTTATTAACTTTCATTTTGTTTTTTAAAATAATATAAATCATTTTGTTCTATAGCTATTAATTAAACTTTTTTGTTTATTATTTTTTTTCAAATAATACAAAATAATTAAAAAATATTTATGAAATTGGTAATTAAAAACCAAGTTCCCCAAATTGGCGCCAGAAAAAAAATTGCGCTAATGTGGTGCATCTGTGTCAAAGTTTTTAGCTCACAGGCTATCATAGCCTGAGAGCTTATGTGCCCGTCCGTTCTGTATGTACGTTCGTATGTTCGTGCGTAACGCGATAACTCATGATAAAAATATCGGATCAACTTGAAATTTTGTATATAGGTATATCCTGATAAGGTGCTTCCCTGATTAGTTTTTGGAGTTCATTCGATATGTATAAGAGGGGGAACGGGGGGCTCATGCCCCTCCCCTTAATTGATATAAACGAGATTTTCATGCAGAATTAACAGTTTTCGTTCAAAATTTAGATATAGGATCATTCTGATGAGGCGATTCTGTGACTGTCATTAGGTGTTCATTGAATAAGTATAAACAGGGGGAACGGGGGTTCTAATGCTCCTCCCCTTAACTTGTATAAATGGATTTTTCAATCAGAATTGTCAGATTTTGTTCAAATCTCTGAATAGTTTTGGAAGTTTAATGGTTAAGTATAAAAGAGGAGAATAACTCCTCTTAAATTATATAAATGCTAAATGGGTTTTTATTAAGAATTATCCGATTTGCTCTGAATTTTGGATATAGGTTTTTTAATATGTAAAGCATGTACTTGATAGTTTAGGAGGTTCAATGATTAAGTATAAAAAAGGAGAAAGGGGAGAGCTGTTTCCCCTTCTTAATTTTTTTTCGAACGGAATTAACGAAAATACAAGGCTGTAATGTACAATTAGTATGCATAGCCTGTGAGCTCAATGCCATCAGTTTAACTGGGCAATATTCTTTTTTTTTCTTATACACATAAGTAAGAAAAATGCAGTCCGATTAAAGTTTTTCCCAATGGAAATTTTGTCACGGATTTGGTCTCATCGAGGTGGCGCCAAAATGGTTGCCTCATATGGTAACCCAGCTATAGTTGTTTATCTGATGATAAGTTGTTTATTTACTTTCATTTTTTTCTTTTTTTAAATGATATTTGTTGTTTTGTTCTACAATTACTTTTTATTTATTGTTAATTGCTGTTTTAAAATGACATAAAATAATAAAATATTAAATATACATAAATTTCTTTGATGTTCTAAAACGAGGATTTTGCCATATTGTAGTTGCAAGATAATCGTGCCTAACCTATAGTGATGTCTGTGTAGGAATCTTTTGTGAAATATGAAAAGTGTAAATTGGCTACTGCTTGATTATCACGTCAACCAATTTCACCAAATCGTTCGCCAAATTTACATAATTTTATCTTAAATAACTAAAGAGAAAATGCTTAAATACGAAAGAGCAAATAATTTTGTTTTCATTTTTCAGGAGGAAATTTTGCAATAATAAAGTAATTGTTGTAGTGAGAATTTTAATGTGTGTTTGTTGGCAACTTGCTGTAACGAAAAATGTTTATTTTTTTTCCTGCTATTGTTTTGTAAGAGCTGGTTTTGTGAAAGCCATGGTATTCAAATTTTTGAACCCTTCCCACCCCCCTTGGGCCGATTAATAATTTTAATTCAATACCATAAAAACTTTGAGTTCCATATTAAATTTCTGCTTCAATCAATTAATCGGAGTAAAAACGAATTTCCGTCTATGCACGAGCCGATGGACAATAGAATAATAATCATGTCTGTAAACGCTCACGAACAAATTGAGATAGACTTCAAATTTTGTATGTAGTTAGTATGTAAGAATGGGACGAAGCCTATTTAATATCAGCAATCTCTGGAACTATTTTTTTTTTTCGGATTCTCGAAAAATTCGTTCTGATGAAAGGTATATAAAAATTTTCGAATTGTTTTGTTCTAGGGCATGGAAGTAATGAAATAACACACATTTTGCATATAGAACGATCGGAGTTGTCGAGATATTTGTAATCCACATTATTCGATTTTTTTATGACCCTCATTCAAATTTCAATTCAGAGGTATATTTTAATTGGAAATGAGACGCTTAATCGGAAGCAGTTAATTGTTAATTAATAGAGTTATTATTTTTGGAGTTATAAGGATGTTTCTTCTTGAGTAGTTTGGCGTTTTATATAATTTGTTGCATCAGCAATTCATTAATAGAGTATTACTATGCATAATAACAATACTTAAATTTAGTTTTGGAATTGAAATACATTGTATAAATAGTTTTCACATGTTTTATTTTCATATGCATATAAATGATGGGCCTCCAACGACTAGTTTTTGTAGCATTTATGGTCCTAAATGAAATGTTCAGTCTCTTACAAGGTCTGTGACAAGGTGTGTAATACATGTCGTTTCATCTCAAAATATTCATTTAATTGCTATACATATTTTAATTACTTTATAAAGCATTTAAATACAGAAAACTTGAAAGTTGAATAAATTAATAATTTAGAAAATTAAAAAGCATAACGGTACATAATATTGAATATATTTTATTTAAAACATACATTTTTCAAAATCTATATTTAACTGACTTTTAACTTTGACCATCGTTAAAACAAGAAATAAATGAATGATTGATATAATACAATTAAAGAAACGAGTATATAAATATCAAAAACATTGTCGGAAGAAAATTCAGTTTATGGAAATTTTGACAAGTACAAATTTTTGAAATTAACCAATATTGGTCGTTTCGTCAAAAATGGGCCACCATTAATAATTTTTCTGGTGAAAAAAATGACAAGTTAAAGTTTTAAAAATAACCAATATTGGTATGTAACGTTTCGCAAAAAAATGGGTCAGAAGTGGTTTGGGTAACCACTTCTGACCCATTTTTTCACTTTCACCTTTAAATAATTTTTCTTGAAAGAAAAACTTGAGGTGAAATTTAAAGTTTAGAGAATTTCAGTTCGTATTGTTTTTTAAATTTCAAAAATTTGTCACCTTTTAGTTGAAATATATATTTATAATCTTCAAGATCCGGTGACAGAATTAATACTGAATCTGAATCTGAATCCTTATCCTTTTTTTCGTCCAATTTCTTTACTTTGATTTTTTTGTCCATAGCTTTTTTCTTTTCCCCATCAAGTTTCAAATGATTTCTCTTTGAAGTTTTCTTTAAATGAGATTTCGCCACAGGAAAGTTCTTCTCGTTACTAGGAGTTTTCTTCGGAATTTTAAATGATTTTAACTGTTCTCTCATTTTCATATTTGAAGATTGAAGAAAGTCTATAAAATTTCGCTGTTTCTTGGCAGGAGAGGGTGTTGTCACGGGCTTGGCTGGAGTTGTTTTCACTTGTGAGGCAAGACTTGCTACAGGAAAGTTTAACTTATTAGTCACGACTGGTGATGAGGGCATTTTAAATCCACTTGTCTTCTCTGCAGATTTCTTGGTTTCTAGCAGCGGCGGCAAGGAAAAATCTGTTATCATATCTTCTTCCATCGGCGTAGGAGGTCGTGGAAAGTTATCATTATAAGTTACGAGGGGCGTATTTAAAATCCTTTCATATGGATCTTCAATTAGATGCGAAACATTCGCATCTATAAAATTAAGTAAATCTTCAAGATCTTTTTCACTTAAATTAGCCATTTTTAAAAAATCCACCAGCAACAAAAAGCGATCAGCGTAAAGCAAGATCAGCGAAAAGGCATGGAAAATATGAGAATGGCGTCGATTACCGCCTTTTTATACGAATCACCGAGGTCATTTGAAAGATAAAAACAGGAAGTTTAAGCTAAAAATAATCGTTTATCAAAGTTATTGAGAAAAGATATTACGTAACAAGGTTCATTATAGAATAAAAGGAATCGTGTCACAGGATGTTTTGCGCAATCCGTTTTTAGAAATCACAGTCAGGAAGTTATGTAACTCAATTCGCGGAACAGCGGAAAAGGTCTGGAATAAAATTAGTCACAGAGTCAATCTTTTAATGAAATTTGTATATATTTTTCTGAAAATTTTTTTAATAATAAAAGTAACAATAATTTAAGCCAAGCAATGCGTATAACAAAAGACCCTGTAATTTAATAATAAATATTTTTTGCATCACAGATTGTACAGAATGTATATTTTTGTGCATACTTCAAAGACCAATTCTATTATTTTAAAATGAGCCATTAAAATGCATTTGATCCCCGTAATGTAACGGAATACTTTTGATTGTCCCTGTAATTGATCTATACATCCGATTTTCATAAAATTTGAAATGACTCGACAAAATTATGTAATAATTATAAGTTTTAAATATCAAACGATTAAAATGCATTTGAAATTTTTTTCCCCCGTAATGTAACGGAATACTTTTGACTGTCCCTGCAATTGACATCCGATTTTCATAAAATTTGAAATGACTCGACAAAATTATGTAATAATTGTGTATTTAAAATTTCAAACGATTAAAATGCATTTGAAATTTTTTTTTCCCCGTAATGTAACGGAATACTTTTGATTGTCCCTGTAATTGACATCCGATTTTCATAAAATTTGAAATGACTCGACAAAATTATGTAATAATTATAAGTTCGAAATATCAAACGATTCGGTTGGGTCGGAGCGACAGGTGCTACGTATTTACATAATTACGAACGCACCTAAAAAGCTTGACATAAATATATTTGACCAATGATATCAGCAATATCTTGATTTTCTTCATGAAATAAATTATGCTTTCTTCATGAAAAAACATGAATTTCCTTAACAAAAATTACAAATTAAAAAATGTATGATATAAAACTACATCTAAACTGTCCGTAAAATATGTGGAGACTGTATAAATTGTTTTCAACCACAATATTAGGATCATTTAAAAGTTTGACTGATACCAAAACTTGGACTTTTCAGTAAACCATGACACAGATTTTTTTTTATATAATCCATTTTAGGATCATCCATGTAGTTACAAAATTCGAAACATTTGCATCTCTATAATTGATATTTTGAAAACAAAGCTGATACACAAGTTTATGCATCCATGTTTTTGAAATTTATATCATGTGGATCTACAATTTCAGGACCCCGTAGTATAGGGTAAGTTTTGCAATCGTTTTGAAAATCGAAAATTTTTTTTTTGACGGAGATTCCGAAAAAAACATATTTTTAGAAAAAAAATTTTGCCGTCTGTCGCTCCCGAATAAATTGAGATAGAGACTTGAAATTTTGTATGTAAGAATGGGACGAAGCCTATTTAATATCAGCAACCTCTGGAACTATTTTTTTCGGAATCTCGAAAAATTCGTTCTGATGAAAGGTATATAAAAATTTTCGAATGTTTTTGTTCTAAGAAAATGGAGGCAATAAAATAACACGATCGGAGTTGTCGAGATATTTGTAATCCACATTCTTCGATTTTTTCATGACCCTCATTCAAATTTCAATTCAGAGGTATATTTTAATTGAAAATGAGACGCTGTTAGTTTATATTATAATTATTTTTGGAGGATGTTTCTTTTACGCAGTTTGGTATTACTTGAGTAGTTTGGCGTTTTATATAATTTGTCGAAATTGGTGCATTAGCAATTCATTAATAGAGCATTACATTACTATGCATAATAACAATATTTAAATTTTGTTTTGGAATTACAATGCATTGTATAAATAGTTTTCACATGTTTTATTTTCATATACCTAACCATGATGGGCCCCCAACGAACTAGTTTTACTTGGAATAATTGATATGCTAAATGTATTTTTTGACTTGGAATAATAGATATTTTGAAAACAAAACACACAAGTTTATGCATCCATTTCTCTGAGAGCTGAAACTCCATTTAAAAGTTTGACTGATATTGAAACTTATAAATCAAGGATAATGTAACAATATTTTTCTTTTTTTTTTAAAAAATGAGTTGCACGTGAGGTGCGCGATAACAAAGTTTTAAAAATATTACTCTTATATATCAATCTCATAAAATTGTAAATATTAAATTACAATTAAAACACGCTCCCCATTATGTAATGGAATACTTTTGTGTGGAATCAATAACAAATTTCTCCACAAATTATGTAAAATGTTTATTACAATATGTACTTTATAGTTGCATATATAAATTTTATTAAGTAGCCATTAAAATGCATTTGAAACATTTTCCCCCGTAATGTAACAGAATACTTTTGATTGTCTCTGTAATTGACATCTGATTTTCATAAAATTTGAAACAACTTGACAGAATTATGTAATAATTATGCGTCGTATAAAATACATTTGACCATAATGTAATTGAATACTTTTGATTGACCCGATTATCAAAAAATTGAAATAATTCGACAAAATTATCTAATAATTATACGTTTTAAATTTAAAACTTATAAAATACATTTGATCCCCCATAATATAATTGAATACTTTTGATTGCCCCTATATCCGATTTTCATAAAATTTGAAATGACTTGACAAAATTATGTAATAATTATGTATTTTAAATTTCAAACGATTCGGTTGAGTGCTACGTATTTATATAATTACGAACCCACCTAAGAACGAGTTGTAGAAGAAAACAAAGAGTCTGGTAAGTATTTAAAAGGAAATAGAATTTGTAACACAAAAATTACCTTTTTTTTTTTCAACAATTAATTATTTTTTGACAATACATATTCAAACGCTTGGCTTCCAAAATAAACTAGTATATGTTTTGGAGGTTCTGACAATTTAAAATTTTCCAAACTCTCGTTGAAAAAATTAATTTTAAGCAATTTCATTCTGTAATCGTTGATCATGGTATTGTACATTTCCAGAGTTTTCATTTTGAATTTGTCTAGAAACTCCTTGAAGCTTATCGCGTTTTCTTGACTAATGGTATCCATTTCCATAGTGGATTCTTTCAAGTTCCACGTGTTTTCATCATTTTTATGCATTATTTGTATTTTGGAAGCTTTTTTCGGGTTGCTACAAGCCCTAATTCCGTCAGAACCAAATGTTAATATTTTTGTTTCGTCGATATTTCTAAACCAACGTTTAATCAGCGAGAGGCTTTTTTTCGCTTTGCAATTTTTTAACATATCCAAAGTTTCGTCAATTGTAAAGATCCTCGTTGACAAAATTTGAGAAGATAAGTCAATGTTTTCGGGTACCACATCTTTCACTATCAATTTGGCATATTTTCTTGCAAATTGATAAACATTTTTATAATGACAGATGCGGCCAATATCAAGCGCCTGTAAATAAGGCAACCCGTTTTTTGAAACAATAACTAGAATTGGAGTCGCAAGAGGATCTGTCGCAATCCAGAACAGCATGTTGAAATGATTCCTTTAATCGACAAACGGAACCATATATATACATGTATCCGAATCTAGAAATTTCCTCTCCCCACGTGATTTTCAAGGAAAAAACAATTGCACAACATCCTGTCCTTCTAGCCCTCATTAAAATGAGAACGCAGAATGAGATTGCAAAACATCCTGTGACCTCGATATGATTTTCAAGGAAAAAAACAATTGCACAACATCCTGTCCTCGTTAAAATCAGCACGCAGAATTAGATTGCACAACATCCTGTGACCAGAATTTTGTATAAAAGCCCGAGTGTTTGAGATTGAAAAATCATTCTGATTCGTTTGCTAAACGAGTTTGCTCTGTTGAAAAAAAATTTTTTTCAATTTTTTTTTAGAAATGGACTACAAAAGATCAGTCAGGGCAATTGATGTTTTTCCCAATTACATTTCTGAGTCTGTCGAAAAACTAACTTATCCCGAAAAAAATTTTAAATTTTGGGCTTCCAACGAAGATGTTAAATGTTTCGTTTTGTTCATGGATGAATATCACAAAATCTATTTTTGCAAACATCCCATGGACCAGAAAACCATGGCTACAACAAAGAAGATGGGGCGGGATTGCCAGATTTTCGAAAAATTTCACCCCGAACTCATAGACTGGAGTCGAATGACCACTAGGTATTCGAGAAACCCACAACCTGCGTTCAAAAAAAATTCAGACGTGAGAATGAGTTTTAAACTCAAAAACATGTTTCTTGTAAAAGCATGGTTCACATTTGGTTTGAAAACCGTGAAAAAAAAATACGATTCATTTTATTCAGACTCTAAATGTACCCCTGTTATTTTATTTGCTTCCAAAAGCCATGCACAAAAGATTGAGTGTTGAAGATAAAATTTTCCACTATGAAAACATTCATTTATTAGACAGGCGGATCTTGTTGCCCAATGGCGCGTACAAGATCCCAGAGGGTACAACTTACATGTTATATACCACTCAAAAAGTTTTTTTCAGCTTGGATATACTACCAAAAAACTTTGAATTTCCCTTTCCCGTGGACGATCCGGTAGCCCATAGAATCACTAGACTGGAAAATTTGTTTGATGTTCCTCCTGAAACGCCATATATTGATGATGAAAAAGATGATGAGGATTTTAATAAAATGCCACCCCCCCCGCCGCCAAAAAAGCAAGAACGGAAGAGGAAAAAGATTTCGCAGAATTTTTTACTTTAGATTCTTCGGCCGTTGCATGTCCAAATACTTTTTCTGACAGTGAACAGCAACAGGAGCAACAACAAATTACGTATTGGTTAATTCCGAATCCACCGATATTAGAAAGAAATGTAGTAACAACACCTGTTGATTTTGTAAAACATTTTCAAATCCTTACGTCTAAAATAATAAATAATCCAAAGGAGGGATATTTTCCAAACAACAACTCGGAGGATCCGGAACCTCTAGATTTAACTTTTCATCATGAAAAAACAACGAGAGAAAATTCGAACTTGCCGAATGCAGAAAAGTCAAATTTTGAAATGTCCAGCCCGATAAATACAGAAATGTCTTCAAATTTTGGAAATGATATCAGCTCGATAAGTACAGATATGTCTTCAAATTTTGAAATGACCAGCTCGATAAATACAGAAATGTCTTCAAGTTTTGAAATGATCAGCTCGATAAATACAGAAATGTTGACTACTTCAAATTTTGAAATGACCAGATCAATAGATACAGGAATGTCTTCAAATTTTGAAAAAAATGTAGATGTAATGGAAAATTCTTATTCTGAAAGCACAAATTTCAATTTAAATTTAGAGGAAATATTAAACACGCCCTATGACCCAAAAGAAAACATTGATATTGAGAGCTTAATTTCTGATTTATGTTCTCTAATAGTTTGAAAAAAACATAGATTTTTATTTCTAATTTTTTCAATTCGAACGCAAAATATATAAAAAAAAATAATAATAATAATTAGGAGCGGGTTTTCCGCTCCTAATTTTTTTATGACACTTTGAAAACCAATATAGGTTTTTTTTTATGTTTATAATTCAACTTACTCGCTCCACCAATATTTTTCACGCAGTTTTCCATTTGCTCGCTCACAAAATGGATTTGTCCCCTTCTTCTTACAAAGTCAAGTCGGCCATCCGGTCCGAACACAAACATTCCAGGTGCGTAGCCTCTCTGGCAGTCGGTACCAACGGATTTACCCTGTTTGACGGAAGAATTAGCGTGGTTTATGAAGGATGCAGCGTGGACAATGCCAAGTTGGTTCGTGAAATTGTGAAGAGTGGTGTGAGAAAATTACACGTTTACGACAAAAGAACTTTGAAGAAAATCGAAGACCTCCGGAAATCCTATTCGCATCTGTTGGAAAATGTGATAGTGGTCAGGAGTTTGAAACAATTGGATACGGAATGCGCTTATTGCCATTCTAAACGCTGTCACAGATGGATAGCGGTTTCGCTGCTTTCGGAAATTTTTGAAATATTTTTTGATCACATTCATCATTAATGATGTGATTTTTTAGAAAGGTCGAGTTTTTTAAATAATAATTTGTTTTAGAGTCCGGAAAACTATGACTCGGATTTTTGAATATTAATTAGGTGCTGGGGAACAATAATTGAAATTGTAAAATCTATTTTTAGAATCATGACGTTAGCTACAAACTCGAATTTTTGAATATTAATTAGTTTCAGATTATTAACTTCCTGTTTGCTGGAGAACAAAAATTGAAATTGTAAAAAAAAAAAAAAAATTATTATTATTATTATTTTAATAATTTACATTCATATATATTCGAATCTCATGTCACTTAGCCACTCTCTGCTTATTTTCAGTCCTAAACTAATGAAATCTCGAAAGTACATCTTCTGATTCACCAAACTTTTTTTCAAATTCACCGAAAACGTTGAGGTGTATCCTCTTTTATGGGGTGTTTTAGGAATCCTCTGTTGTTAAGCAATATGACGCCTATTCCAAAAAGAGGATTGAGTGTGAAGGTGAACGACACGGTGCCTTTTCGTGATTTTTTCAATATTGGTCAAGTTAAATTTTTATAATAACCTGATTGCGTTTCTGCTAGTAAGTTTTAAATGTTCAAACAATGTTAATTTTTTTTTTTTTTTTTTTTTTTTTTTTTTAATATTATATAATTTTGATAACAGAAAAGACTTATAATAAAACATGACAGCATTTTAATTAGGCAACTCAAGTATTATATAAATATAAAAAAAAATTTTTTTAACCATATTTTTTTAAAGTATCAGTTTTGAAAGAATACGGTTGTGGAGGTTCTATATAGCCACGTCTTAAACACTCCAGTTCATCAGGAAATTCTAGTTCGTAATAAAAATCAGGCGTTTTTGGCCGTGGTTTTCCTCTGTGTCTTGATATATCATTTATTCTTTTTTTCATTTCTTCTTCATTTAAACCTAGAGTATTAAAATATTCCTCGCAATCGGCTGGATAATGTTTTCTTTCTGCTTTTTTCCGAGGTAATGTTTTAAAACATTCTGGTTCCGGATTTTCTTTTTCTAGTAGGTCGAAATTTTCAAGGTGTTTCGATTTCGGAGATTTTATGAAATCCATACTACAATAAAATTTTATTTTACACTTGTATCTTATTTTTTAGAAACAAACTAGTTGGATGTGCCAATCTCAAAACTTTCCTTTTCTTCCTTTTCTTTTTTTTACAATATTGGTCAAGTTAAATTTTTATAATAACATGATTGCGTTTCTGTTAGTAAGTTTTAAATGTTTAAGCAATGTTCAAACAATGTTAAAAAAAATTGGTCAAGTTAAATTTTAATAATAACATGATTGCGTTTCTGCTAGTAAGTTTTAAATGTTCAAACAATGTAAAAAAAAAAATTAACATTCATATATATTCGAATCTCATGTCCCTTAGACACTCTCTGCTTATTTTCAGTCCTAATCGAATGAAATCTCGAAAGTACACCTTCTGATTCACCAAAATGTTTTTCAAATTGACCGAAAACGTTGAAGTGTATCCTCTTTTATGGGGTGTTTTAGGAATCCTCTGTTGTTGAGCAACATGACGCCTATCCCAAAAAGAGAATTGAGTGTGAAGGTGAACGACACGGTGCCTATCATTATTTGTAAAAATAGATATTTACAACTAAAACTCAAATTTCCAAAAAATGTCGTGTGATGATGAATTTAACTTGACCAATATTGTAAAAAAAAAAAAAAAAAAAAAAAATTTTTTTTTACATTCATATATATTCGAATCTCATGTCCCTTAGCCACTCTCTGCTTATTTTCAGTCCTAAACTAATGAAATCTCGAAAGTACACCTTCTGATTCACCAAACTTTTTTTTCAAATTGACCGAAAACGTTGAGGTGTATCCTCTTATATGGGGTATTTTAGGAATCCTCTGTTGTTAAGCAATATGACGCCTATTCCAAAAAGAGGATTGAGTGTGAAGGTGAACGACACGGAGCCTTTTCGTGATTTCTAAAACTCAAATTTCCAAAAAATGTCGTGTGATGATGAATTTAACTTGACCAATATTGATTTAAAAAAAAAAAAATTTTTTTTTTTTTTTTTAAACAATTTTAACTTTTGTCTTTCCCAAATCGGGAGTTTTAATTTCATACCTATTTAATATTAAAAAATTCAAAGTTATATAATGACGTCATTATTTCTAAAAATAGATATTTACAACTAAAACTCAAATTTCCAAAAAATGTCGTGTGATGATGAATTTTTTTTATGAGATGAATTTGTTTTATGAGATGAATTTTTTGTGAGATGATAATGAAATGATGGTTATGATATCATGATAATGAAATGATGGTTATGAAATCATAATGAAATGATGATGAAATCATGATAATGAAATGACGGTTATGAAATCATGATAATGAAATTATGATGAAATGATGATGAAATGATGATTATGAAATTTTTATGTGAAACATGATTTTGGAAACTTGAGTTGGGTTGCCCTCTGTGGCGGGACTTTTAAAGGAAAACCTAACCCGTATTCACGCTAGGTTCGAAGGAAACCACAGAAAACTTCGAACGGTTAGGCCGACAAAACATTTTTCCTCGGGAAAAATGTCCCCCCGCTTTCAACTTTCGCACAACTTTCTCATTTCGCTCGATCAAAGAAAAAATGTCGCACAACAAAAGAAAAAATATGTACGCAAAACATTTCGCATCAAAGAAATCGCAACCCACGCAAAACATTTCACAGGCCAATCAAAGAACCCAGAAAAAAATGTACGCAAAACAGTTTGCTCGCCCCAAACAAAGAAATGTCAGCGCCCAGAAAAAAAATGTCGCCCAATCAAAGAAATCGCAACCCCCCAATCAAAGAAATCGCAACAAAACGCCCGATCAAAGAAAATTATTTCGCAGCGCAAGAATAATATAAACAGAAAAACATTATACCACTTTGCTTTCAAGGAATCCCCTGTGAAAAGAAAACAACAAACAGAGCCAGCATTTTTTATTATTCAACAAAAAAAAATTTTTTTTTGCTCCGACAAAGTTTCGCTTTTTAAAAGGAATCCTTCATTTTGTAAAGATGTGTGGAAAAAACAACCCACCGAGGAAGAGCCAGCATTTTATTTTTTTTTATTATCCAAAAAAAAAATTTTTTTTTTGCTCTGCTCCCGCCCGACGGGTTACAATTGTTTGCGTGCCTGTGAAATAAGATGAGACAAAGACACCAATAAATGTGACAATTTCTGAAAAAGAAAAATATTTTATTAGTTATTCATACTCACCTAATTTTTCTCTCAACTCCTTCGTTTCCTTCTCTTTTCAACGGTTTTGGGTGACCCGGTGATACTTTTGCTTCATCCGGCGAGTTTCCGATCCGCCCAACGCAGCACTACTCCTGAATGGGGCACCCGCTTTGCGAGTTTACGACCGGTCCATCGCAATTCGACAACTAGACACTTTTTTCCATTTCAAGCTTTTTTTAGGAGCTTTTGTTTTAAAAGTAGAATAGTTGCCGAAGGAGCCCGATCTTTACCAAACAGGTGTAGACATCTTTCACTCGTCTCCGAGCCATAATAAACAGAAATAGATTTTTTGCACGGACGACAAAAAGTCGACATGGTGAAAAAATTTTCTCTCTGGATCAGCACGGAGTAAAAGTGGAAAAGATGCTCGCTCACGAACCAGTTCTAAACTCCAATTTTTTTTTAAAGAAAAAAAGGGAGTTCGCCCCTTGTCTCCCCACGAAGCCGTCAGTTTTAAACCGAGCTCAAAGTCTCTTCCGCTGGCCTGTCTACGATGCGTACCACGTCAGACTATCGCAGCTGCAACAGGGATCGGAAGGCCCCCAATTCCCGTTCCAGAGGCTTTGCGAAACACCCCGCAAGGGGCGTTATTTCGAGGTGCTTCCTTAAACCTTCGCCGAGAGACAAGAAAATCCTTCGGAATACGTGGCTTGGATTCGGATAACTCCTCGTCCATCAATTTCTCAAAGCCGGGAAGCCCGCTTCCGAAAAAAAAGAGAAAGTGGAGAAAAACAGGTCTTCTTCGATGACCTTCGAGTACAAATTTCTTTTTGTTAAAAACTAGCCTAAACCAACGCGAAACAAATATTTTGCCTTCCAAGCCCAGGATCGAGGAAGGACTTTTTTTTCCAACTTCTGGGATTTTTGTGTCAGTTTAAAAAAATAACAATTTGAACGCGCTCTGACAAAACTATCTTCACCACAAACCCAAGATAATGTGGACTTGCCTACACCTTGCAATTGGATTGTGTGTTGTGAAATTTAACAAAAAATTTTTTTGAACGCGCTCTTTTTAAAAAGAAATTTGAACTCGAAGGGTGCTGAAAAAGAAATTATACTTACCATTATTTTCCCTTGTGCTGAAAAAAAAATTTACCACCACGGATTCCTTTTAAAGCGAAGATGGCAAAAAACAAACAAATGTTACCGCGGATAAAAGCAAAGTTCCCCCCCCCCCACAAACACAACATGTAAAAAACAAACAAATGTTACCACGGATTCCTTTAAAAGCACCCCCCACAAACACATTAAAAGCAAAGTTTCCCCCCTCCCCGGACAATACAAACACAACATGTAAAAACAAACATTAAAAGCAAACATTTAAAAGATGTAAAAAAAATGCAAAAAGGCAGCCAGGAAAAGGGATCGAAGCAACGTTACGTTAACACCGCAAGGTTCCAGTTGCTCCGAACAATAGCGAAGCGATAGAGCAGAAAGCTAGTCTTGGTTTCATCCGAAACTTTTATACTGTCAATTTTTTTTTTTTTTTTTTTTTTTTTTTTTTTTTTTTTACATTTATATATATTCGAATCTCATGTCCCTTAGACACTCTCTGCTTATTTTCAGTCCTAATCGAATGAAATCTCGAAAGTGCACCTTCTGATTCGCCAAACTAAAAAAACCTTCATTTAGTGAATAAATACTTTTAAAAATCTCCCACTTTAACTTTAAATTAAAAATAATTACAAAAAGACCAAGATAAGTTATGATAAATTATAATAGCTAAAGTGATATGATTTTCCCAGAGTATTTTTAAAAACATTTTAGCGGCAAATTTTAAAATTCTTCCATAGCATTTGCTATGGATGCTAAGGTACCAACCATTCTAACTGTGGAATGTAATAAGCTCCTCGCCCAATTCGGTTTTGGATTTGATGAGAAAGTTTCAGGAACAACGTTTTTTATACCCTCCCAACTGTCATGATCTTCCACCCATGATAATAAGTTTTCCTGTACCAATCTTGAAAAACATTCATACATTACATCTATAATGCTTTTAGGTAATTTATCTTGGATGCATTTTACAGCCAATTCCCCGACGAAAGCGAAAAATGCAATTATTCGACTCCAAGTAATACCTTCGATAAACAATTCATTAAATACACCTGTTAAAAGACTATCTATATTACCTTCATCAATATTTTTTATTTCACCGCATAGATTTTTTATTACATTACCATACATGTCGAGAAATACACTAAGAATTTCGCAAGTTTTTTCAATGAGATTGGTTTCTTTTTCATTCATCGGACTGTCTGCATGAAAATTTTCATAATGACTCAGTAGAAAAGAAAATACATTTTCAAGGAAACAATCTGTTCTTATTACATCCTTTTTGCTATAAATTCTCTTTTCATACTCATCAATTTCTCCACGCAAAAAAACTGCTTTAAATAGCAAATTGTTAGACATTTTGCGATGAAAGACACTTTGTTTCAACAAGCGGAGAATGTAAAAATTACGAGTAAAGCAACAAGCTTTATCCTCTTACAACATGACAATTTTTTTTTTTTTTTTTTACATTCATATATATTCGAATCTCATGTCCCTTAGACACTCTCTGCTTATTTTCAGTCCTAATCGAATGAAATCTCGAAAGTACACCTTCTGATTCACCAAACTTTTTTTCAAATTGGCCGAAAACGTTGAGGTGTATTCTCTTTTTTGGGGTGTTTTAGGAATCCTCTGTTGTTAAGCAACATGACGCCTATCCCAAAAAGGGGATTGAGTGTGAAGGTGAACGACACGGTGCCTTTTCGTGATGCCGCGGGCTACCCATACACAGAGAGTATGCCATGGCTTTAAAAAGTCTCTTTGTGATTGCGTTTCTACTAGCAAGTTTTAAATGTAAAAAAAAAAAAAAAAAAAAAAAAAAAAAAAAATTTTACACAATACGATATTACATGTAAGCGCCATACAATTACAGTCAAAGATATAAAAGTTTTTAATTTCAAGGTCATCCCAATGTCATTCATGGGTTCCATTTTCCAGGCTTGAAATCAAGCGACAAAATTTTATCGGGCCCACATCAATAGTTTTGTTGCATACAATTCTCAACAAATGTAAAAAAAATCAAGTCGATTGGATCATAAACTTTGAGCAAACGCGATTTTTAATACTACACCATGGGGGGGGGCAAACTTTGATTAAACATAGTACTGCGTACAAAATTTGAACCGCTTCGGATAATTAGGGCCAGAGATATAAAAGTTAAAAATTTCAAGGTCATCTTGAAGGTCATCCCATGGAGGGTCTATCATTGACATCTATTAGGCACGCGAAATTATGTCTACGACAAATTTTTTATGGATCGACCCTCTCCACTATTGACCTTTTTCTTATCAAATTTACAAAATTTTATACGTAATAAAAAAAATTGCACGTTTCTGAGACATTTACAAAGCAAGATATTAATAAAACATTATTTTTTTATGGATCGGCCAGGGGGCCCTCTCCACTATTGACCTTTTTCTTATCAAATTTACAAAATTTTATACGTAATAAAAAAAATTGCACGTTTCTGAGACAATTACAAAGCAAGATATTAATAAAACACTATTTTTTTATGGATCGGCCAGGGGGCCCTCTCCACTATTGACCTTTTTCTTATCAAATTTACAAAATTTTATACGTAATAAAAAAAATTGCACGTTTCTGAGACAATTACAAAGCAAGATATTAATAAAACATTATTTTTTTATCGATCGACCAGGGGGCCCTCTCCACTATTGACCTTTTTCTTATCAAATTTACAAAATTTTATACGTAATAAAAAAAATTGCACGTTTCTGAGACAATTACAAAGCAAGATATTAATAAAACATTATTTTCAATACAACAGAGTCACATTACTTTTTTATTTGTTAAATGAATAATTAATTAATTGAATTGACTTACCCCAAAATTTAATGAAACACTATCTGCAGGTTTAGATGCCAACTGGTTTCGGCGCCGAATCCAAACTAATTCGCACAAAATCGGTGGTTCTATTTATATGCTAGGATGACGTCAAATTTCAAACTAAAACTTAAATATTTCAACTAAAAGTGAAACATCTAACTTGAACTGAGTTCAAGGTTATCCAACTGCGTAAAAGGAATATTTCTACATCATCGTTTTTTCGCTAAAAATAAATTAGCAAACTGAAACTGAACTCAAGGTCATTTAACTGTGACTCTTTTTTTAGAAAAGTTGGTTTTCGTTCAACATGAGCGAGCAGGAAAAGATTTTTTTTTTGTTTTATTAATGCATTGATTCTATTTTTTATAAAATAATTACACACAATAATGTTACATTTTATAATAAAAATGAGCAACTTGTATTCATAAAAAAAAATCCAAATTGAGAAATTTTACACGATTTCAAGTTTATAAAAATCCCTGTCAGCTTGGCCCGGAGTGCTCATTTCAGCATTAAAAAATAAAATTTGATTACAGATATATCCAGTTTAATAACTTGATTCGGCCGCTTTTGAAAAAATTTTAATCTAATTTTTTTGTAGAAATGAGTTTTATCAAAATCATCTTAAGGGTGTTCTTAACTGATCCGCTCAACAAGCGAAAAACGTTTTGACACATTTACAAATTCATTTTTTAGCAGAAAGTTATAAAATTTTAATGCCTGACTATGAAAGCGATTTCGAATTGAACTTATTTTTCCATTTTATGATAATTAAATTACTTATCGAGTTATAAGCTATTTCGATGACGCAATCACCCGTTTTTCTCCTCCTTTTCGACCGGTTTTCTGCTTTCGTCGGGAAATATGCTCAAAAGTGTCAACTTTGAAGGCTTGTTATGAAAAATCTATTGTGTTTTTTAAAAAACAAAAGAATGAGTGCAATTAAAGAGTTTCTGAATAACAACACCTACTATTTTTATGCATTTCCGAACAAAAATAAATTAATGCATGTGTCACAAAGTTGCCCTTTTTGATTTAAGAACACCCTTAAGAATTGAGTAAGTTATGAATTTTTTTCTTTTTCCTCCCCCCCTTTTTTTTCTTTTCGTCGGTAAAAGTTGGTTCTATCAAAAACCTATAAATACAAAAGTTTCAGATAATGTTGAGTACATTTATATAAAAAATTTATCTGGATTTGATATCTTGAAAATTGACAAAGTTGTGATTTTTTTTCTCTCTGTTTTTTTCACCCCCATTTTTAACTTTACCAAAAAATCTGTCATGCAGCTCATTTTTGAGAAGTAATATAAACTTTAAACTGATTCGATATCTATTTTATTTAAGAAGTTATCGCGTTTTTTTGGTTTTCACCTCCCCCCCCCCCCCCATGAAATGTTTTTCGGGTTACTTTTAAACTTTAAAATGTCCCGTTCTAATTGTTCGATGAATATGAAACTTGCTCTGAGGGATAACCCAAGATATCCAATTATGGGGGGTCGGGTGGGACAGAAACGATTGCAGCAGATCCATTCGATTAAGCGCGATTCGGTGAAATTTTCGACTAGGGTTAGTTCAATATTTTAAAAAATAAATTTGAAAGTCTTACTTTTTTCAGTGAGACATGTTTTTTTGGACTCTGCATTAATTGAAAATGAATAAGTATAGATATCTGGTGACTTTTGAAAAAAATAAAATATTTTCCGCCTTATTGTACTTTCTGTGATAGATATTTTGGAATACATTCATGACTATGTGAGCTGCTAATCTCTTACTTGGGTGGAACCAAATTTATTAAGTTGTGTAAATATTTAAGAAATGGTGTTCATATAAAAGATTTTTCTAATCCTCTTGTATCCTTGAGATGCCTATCGAGGATCTTTTTCGCGTGATTTTGAAATCTTGGTCAAATTATTGATTATTAATTTAATGTAAAAACTTTTAGTCTTTTGAAAAAATGAATCGTAAGTGTACTGGGGAAAAAAGTGTTTTGGAGCTAAAAGATTACAATTTAAGATTTGAAATTTTTTTTATTTTGATCGTAAAAAAATGTTTCTTTAGAATTTAACAAGTTTTTTTTTAATTATTCTAATATATCTGACAACACGATTCATTTTTTCGTCACTTTATGGACTTTGTTTCTTTTTTTTAGAAAAAAATAAACCAATATTGGTTCCCTATCTGACGCGAAAAAACGGGCCGAACAGAAACATGTATGGATAAAAGACTATTGTCTTTTTCCTTAAACATGTTTCTGTTCGACCCGTTTTTTCTTTTTTTTCATCAACAAGTCCCTTTTTTTAAAGTTTATCTCGAATCCAATCGGCGAAAACAATACATTCGATTCTCGAACAATGTGGCATTTTATCATTAAGCAGTCTTCTATGTATTCCACAGCCGTTTACTAGAATGTATTTCAGTGGGTGGGATATTGCATCAAATTTTGGGCATCCAAAATCTTCCAAGTTCACATATGGAATATCTAGGTCTTGCAGCACGTCCCTTTCAACGTGGCCACCTTTATATGCTACTATATATTTTTCATCAGTTTTTTGACACTCATACTCCGCCTTTACAATTTTTTCAAAAAATTCGAAATCAAAAAGATGTCTTTCGTTATCCAGGGGTTCAAGAGTTAGCCCGTGCAAGTTGTTTGTGCAATAGTTGATTGTTTTCCAATCTTTCCAAGTCGCTTGATTAGCCAGGTGGTTCAATCTGAAGGTGTACGTGCCGCTATCGCCTTTCGTCATTGAGGCAAATCCCAATTCTCGGCAGTAAAATTTTCCCCCGATGCGGAATCCGTCGAAATCAACGACCATGCAAATGTTTGAAAGGCTCATGGTTTAAGACAAAGTGCTCAGCTAAAGAAAATTTCAACTAGTCGATAAAAAGTGGTAGCAAGGCTTTCTGACAAGAGCAGAATGATGCTTTGGTCACAACGCGACCTCCTTTTTATATAAAAGACTTGTCAAAACAACCGGACTAAAATAAAATTATCAGAAAGGATGTAGCTATTTTTTATCGCGGTCAACAGGAAGCCAAAGTGTAAAAAAATATCAGAACCAACTCTGAAAGAAACTTCTAGAACATTTTTATTTTCGGAGGCGGAAAGGAAATGATGCAATTCCTTTTTTTATCTGTTTCAACAGATGCGCATCACGAGAAAATTGTTATATAATTATTTTCTAGAACATTTTATTTTCGGAGGTCATGAGATTAAATTCTCGGAAACGAAATGATGCAATTCCTTTTTTTATCTGTTTCAACAGATCACGAGAAAATAGTTATATAATTATTTTCTAGAACATTCAGTTTATTTTTAGAATTTTTGGAAAATATATTACGGTCATTACAAGTTCCTTGTAAAATCTTTACTTGATATCATCTTTTTTATACCTTGAATATTTCAATATTTAACCCTTTAAATCCCATGATAAAACACATTCTAGAAATAGAAAATTTAATTTAACACCAGAAAAATTCAATGGCTAATTTTGTTTTATTTAAATACGGAATATTCTGGTATTAGTTAAAGCAAATATTGCTGTTTTAATTTTCTGGTAGGAATTAAGATATACGAATTAAAATATCTCGGGCGCTCTCAGGTGGTTTGGGATCCAGAGGGTTAACAAGTTTTCAATTCTAACTTGCGTTTTTCTACAAGTAAATTTTAAAATGCATTAATATTTATAGGAAAAGGTTTCCCTTACATTATGGTCAATGGGGCTGTTTTTAAATACATCAATAGCTTTTACTGAATTTCTCCTTTACATTATGGTTAATAATGGGGTCTGTTTTTAAATACATCAGCTCAAAAGATTTCCCTTACATTATAGTCAATGGCGAAAAAAACTGTTTTTAAATACAGCTCACAAGATCTCCCTTACATTATGGTTAATGTGGTCTGTTTTTAAATACAGCAATAGCTCAAAAGATTTCCCTTACATTATGATTAAAAAGCCCAACAATGATTATGTGTAATTTATTTTTCGAAAAAATGCAAGTTTTGCTTTTTAAATTTTACAATATTGGACCAAAAAAATGGGCCCCAACAATGATTATGAGTAATTTATTTTTTTGAAAAAAATGCAAGTTTTGCATTTTAAATTTTACAATATTGGATTTAACCCCAAAAAAATGGGCATGCCTCCCAACAATGATTATGTGTAATTTATTTTTCGAAAAAATGCAAATTTTGCTTTTTAAGTTTTCCAATATTGGTTATCTATCTAACCCAAAAAAATGGGCCGAACGAGGCATGTATGGATAAAGACTATAAAAGTCTTTCCATAACACATGCCTCGTTCGACCCTTTTTTTTTTTTTTTTTTTTTTTTTTTTTTTTTTTTTTTTACCATTTAAAAAATGGTTGTTTTTTAACACAAACTGTATTCATAAACATCCTGACCAAAATGTATCAGAACTTTTCTGGGGGGTTCTGACATTCTCAAGTTCTCCAAATTTTCTTCATACAAGTGAACTTCTCGTCGTTTTAATATATATTCATTGGCCAAGTCCTCGTAGAGATCAAAAGTTCTACGTCTGAATTCATTTAGAAATTCACTAAAAGTCTGTGAATTCGAATAATTATCAGCCATTGTTTTAATTCGAATCGCTTTCTTATATTCCGTCGTGATTCTCATATGTTCGAGCGGTAGGATCCTGGCCACCTCTGGGTTTTGAAAAGTGTATACCAAATATTCAGCTGCTCGCCTCTTGCATGCTCTCAAAATTTTCAGAGCCTCTTCAATTGAAAAAATCCGAATTTTCAGAGACCCACGGGGCAAGTCCATTCTCTTATAAATTACATCTTTCACCCTTAGATGGGCGTGTGCAGAGGCATACTGATGCAAATTTCTGTATTCAAATATTCGGGCAATGTCTGTTGCCCGGACAAAGGGCAAGCCATCGGATGACAAAACTACCAGAATGGGAAAAGAAAGCAGATCGTTGACTAAATAGAAGAACATTCTGACTGGAGATGAGGAACAACAGCAGGAGCTCAAGCAAATGATAGCTTGCTCGGCCAGGCAGACCCGTATTTATACTCGCATTCGACCTCGAAAGATCTTTCTAGAACTTCCTGCTTCACCAGAATTCCGTTAAATAGGTCGTAGAAAAAAACAAACTAAAATAATCATGTCATCCTGTTTCAAGGGTTACATAAGAGTCTCGACCTGTTTTTATTTCTCTGACATAGATATTCTGTTTTCCGAGAAGCCGGCCTTGTCTTACAAGGGCATCACCAAACATGGTGCTCACAGATTTTAATGATTTTTAAGTATGTTGTAGGGGTTATACCACTAATTATTCAGCTGAAAGGATTCTTTCAAATGGGCCTTGGTTTTTGAGAAATTGGGGGGGGGGGGGTCAAAGTTTAGCGTTTATTTCAAATACCTGTTAGTATTGCCTTTGGTCAGCAGCTCCGTGGCTCCGAGGTAAAGTGCTGGACTCCAGACGCGGAGGTGGCGGGTTCAACTCCAAGCTGGACCACCTTTTTTTTTTTTTTTAATCTTTACATACTTTTTACATGTTACATATTTTAAGCTGAATTTGGAATTCTACAGCTTTGAACTTATTAACATTTTCTTATGTGGGTTGTTTATTTTTTTTACTTTTATTTTTCTTACTTAAAAAAATATGGTTCAAATGATAAACTAATTGCACTTCAAAATTTATAAAATAAATAAAAAATGCTTATATAATTAGAATTTTCAAAAAGCATAAAAAATTTTGAATATTTTAAAATCCCTTTTACTTTAAATATTAATAATTTTGCTCAATTACTTTTTTCAGATTTTCAAATGAATATTACACAATACTGTGCATGGATTTTTAGACAATCTATTATTACATTTAATATACTTACATATATATATATTTATGTTACTGATATATGCAGTGTAAAAAGATTAAATTTAACACATAACGCATCTTTATACACACTTTTATTTGGAAAAAATTATAATTATAACCTGAAAACTGATTACATGAGTATATTTATCGCATGTATAATACAGAACCAATATTAAAAAAAATAAATCACCATATCAAATACAAAAAAAGGCCTTAGCACTTTTAAAACATGAAAGTGAAGAAATTATGCACACAGAAAAAAACCGTTTAGAATCATCATTTGCGTAGGGAATTGCGCTGAATGTATTAACAAAATTTACAGTATCGCGTGATATATTTGTCGTGTGAATAAAAATAAGTAATTAAATTATTCACAATTTAACAGAATCTTACTTGATATTTAAGAGCAAATATTTATTTTTTGATCAACTTTTATATAAACCTTTTCCTTAAAAACTTAACGTTTATGATTTTTTTTAATTAATAGTTTTTTCAAAACTTATTAATCTAAACGCAAATTTGAACTAATTCGTGACTGAAATCTCATCTTTTTAAAACTCGTATAAATTTACATAACCTATATTCCTTAACTAGTTCTGCAAAAGAAACTAAATGACAACAGCAAAAAGAATTTCTATTTTTGCGTGTTTTTACCGAGAAAATAAAAGCAGACGAATAAAATAAATACACATATATTTTTTTTATCTATCGTAAATATTATTTCATTAGCAAACGATTTTCCCAATTTAGTTGATTTTTTATGAATAGTGCTTTAATTTGTTAAAATAAAAAATATATGTATTATTTTAAATATAATCCTTCATTTCTTATTTGTGCAAACGATAAATGATATTGAGGATGAACTTTAGAAATAAATGTATTTAAAGATCAGTAAAAATTTGGAAAATATTTTAACACTACTGCAATAATATTTTATTAGACTTTCGAAGGTATGCATTATTTGAATTAACTAATCATATAAATGTCTGAGAAATTGCACCTGAAAATTATTTTGTATAATTTATACAAAAAAAGGATAAATTTTCGTTTAAAAAATTCCACAAAAAAGGCGATAGGAAAGAGAAAAATTATTATTTCAGAATTGTGCTTAATAAAAAAAGAAATTACATAATAATTAACAAAAAAAAAAAAAAAAAAAAAAAAAAAAAAAAAAAAAGAAAAAAAGATTCAAGGCATAAATTAGTTATGCCGTTTTGTCAATAAAAATATTAGTTTAAAAATTGCAGATAAAAATAAATTTCCATGAAATAAATTCGGAAATATAAATTTACTTTATTAAAAAAATATCAAAAAGTTCAAAGCTGTAGAATTTCCAATACTGCTTAAAATATGTAACGTGTAAAAAGTATGTAAAGATAAAAATAATATGTAATTGTGTAATATTCATTTGAAAATCTGAAAAAAGTAATTGAGCAAAATTATTAATATTTAAAGTAAAAGGGATTTTAAAATATTCAAAATTTTTTATGCTTTTTGAAAATTCTAATTATATAAGCATTTTTTATTTATTTTATAAATTTTGAAGTGCAATTAGTTTATCATTTGAACCATATTTTTTTAAGTAAGAAAAATAAAAGTAAAAAAAAAAAAATAAACAATCTACATAAGAAAATGTTAATAAGTTCAAAGCTGTAGAAATCCAAATTCAGCTTAAAATATGTAACATGTAAAAAGTATGTAAAGATTAAAAAAAAAAGAAGAGGTGGTCCAACTTGGCGTTGAACCCGCCACCTCCGAGTCTGGAGTCCAGCACTTTACCTCGGAACCACGGAGTTGCTGACCAAAGGTAATACTAACAGGTATTTGAAATAAACGCTAAACTTTGACCCCCCTAATTTCTCAAAAACCAAGGCCCATTTGAAAGAATTCTTTCAGCTGAATAATTAGTGGTATAACCCCTACAACATACTTAGAAATCATTAAAATCTGTGAGCACCATGTTTGGTGGTGCCCTTGTTAGTTTATTTTTAATCCGCCACGTGCAACCCGATTGTTGCGCAAGGTCACGCCTAAATTTCAACACAATGTTCAAGGACTTTCTTTCCAATCCATATAAATACTCCAATGTTGGTAGATATCATTTCTTTTAACCTCCTGACTGCCGCCGGCTCACACACTAAGCTGCAGGTTTCACTGCAACATA
The DNA here is from genome assembly GCA_964019185.1 of Maratus speculifer. Classification (NCBI taxonomy): domain Eukaryota; kingdom Metazoa; phylum Arthropoda; class Arachnida; order Araneae; family Salticidae; genus Maratus; species Maratus speculifer. The sequence goes on along the minus strand of OZ025293.1, from coordinate 236,280,358 downwards.
AGCAATATTTAAATTAGTCCACAAATAAAACCCAGTTCTGAAAAATTAAGTTAGGCTATCAAAGATTATACACCGATACTAATAACGCATCAGGTTGGAAAAAACATCTTTTTTTTTATATTTTTAATAAATTACAGAACATTACAATATTACCCTTTGGCTGGGGGTTAAAAAAAATCAAGTAAAGAAATGAAGTGGAAAGACGCATTTTGTGGAATTTGTGCTCTTTTGGAACTTGGGTTCGTTTTGTTCACGTTGTTTTTCGCTTGTACCATTGTGTAAATAAACGCAAACAGTGAAATTTTATATATATTTTTAACGACGTTAAAAATTTATTTTATACATGTTCCCCCCACGTTCCAATTTTTGCATACTTTTTCGTTTTGAATAAAATCCAGAGGGATTAGAGTGCTCGAAGAATTTTGCAGCCGACTGTTAAAAAGAGGCTTTGTTACCGTAATTTTAGATAAAGATAAGGTGTTGATTTTGCGGTACCTGTCAATTAAACCATGTTTAATGTAGCATTAAATTTTTACACAGTACATGTTCCCCTTAACCTCCACGTTCCAATTTTTGCATATTTTTTTCGTTTTGAAAAAAATCCAGAGGGGTTAGAGTGCTCGAAGAATTTTGCAGCCGACTGTAACAACTTGCGACACAGTCACAAATCCTACAAAACTGGATACAAATGAAACGCCAACCGGCTTCTGCCGTCACAAAGTTGTGATTGTTGTCATAAAAATTTGTTACAGCGTGAGACGCGTAGCAAGCTGTCTCAAGCCGGTAACAACTCCGAAAAACGTAAACAAAATATGTCCGCATATCACGTAATGCGGTGATTTTTGATCAAATATCAACAAATATTGGAAAAATAATCTTATTTAAATAGCGAAAATTATAAATGTTGTAAATATTAAGTTTTCTATTTTTTTTTTTTTTTTTTTTAAGAAGGCTAAAATTGGATCGATTTTATTTCTTAAAAATTTAATCCAAACACGTAGTTTTTTTAATTTTGAAAGCAAATTTCGCCATATATTTTTAATTTTTTGATATGTAAATTTAAATAACATTTAACAACTTGTGTTGTTTTTTTATTATAATTTATTTACTAATGAAAGTTTGTTTGCTGAACTACAAACAGACAGACAGGGGAAAAAATATATAAATTTGTATTGCTTATAACTGAATGATAATTATTATTGATTTGAAATCTTAATAGCTATAAATAATGGCTTGAATTTTAAACCTAAGGTAAGATACGAGATTAGTTTAATAATTTGTTATGTTAAAAAAAAGATAGAATTGAATACAAATAAAGATAATTTTTAAATGATGATTAATAATAATAAATACTGTAAAAAGGAAAATATTTTTTTAAATAAAATTACTTCTGTTTTGTAATAATTAGAACAAATCATAATCACACATAACCTTGATATTTAAAAAGTATAAATCTCATATTTATTTATAATTGTATAAATTGTAATTCTACTTTTTTTTATGACAACAAAGAATAAAGTGGGGAGGACAGATGTATTTGAGAAGCCATAAAATATATTTTGAAATACCTAACATATAACCATACAATACAACATATCCAATATAGTCTGCATTTTTTTTTTTTTTTTTTTTTTTTTGAAGAATATAAATAGGATATTAATTTAGATTTTGTTTTACTTTAATCAGAACCTTACATGTAAGATTATTTTTAAACATATTAACATAAAATAATACCAAAATGTAACAAAATAAAAAATATTAAAGCTCTCAAAACAATTTGGAATAGTTTATTATTTTTGTCATCAAGAGGTGATCATGGTTTTTCACTGTACTATAATATAGTATTTTTTTCAGTAGTTTAGCATATGATTTTATTAATCTGAAAAAGTAATGAATTTCTAATTAAATTGTTTTTTATATATAAACTATTTCAGGGATATATTTAATCAAACTTTTAAAATTGTTTTGAATGATAAAAAATATACTTTAAAGATTTAATTTATCAAAATAATAATTAAAATGTTATCATTAAATTCTTACTTAATGATACTCACAATAAGGGAAAAAAAACTATCTAGTTTTTATTTATAGCCTGAAGAAAAATATATAAATATAATTATATGGTGGATAAATGAAATATTTTCACATTCAAATCATTCAGAATGTATTGAAAGAATAGATCATGTCTTAAAAAAAAAAAAAAAAAAAAAAAAAAAAAAAAAAAAATCAAGCAATGGACAAGGTTTTGGAACAGATGTACTGTCTGCTATCAAAATGTCCAAAAAATACCATTCAATGCATCCAGTGCATATTATTGTTATTATTATTATTTTGGGGGGAGGTGGGGTTCAAATATAAATAACCTAATCTAGGATATTTTTTTCTTTTAATCACGATTTCATGTACAAGACAATTTTTAAATATATCAATAAAAGTAAATAAATAAAATAAAATTCTTCAAAATTTATCAAAAATATCATATTAAGATCCAAAAAATGAGCTTCTATCGTATATGTTTACTGAAAAATTGAAACAGTTTATTGTTCTTTTCTTCGGGTTTCTTTTTCCTTCTGTTTAAGATAATTTTTAACACATGAATATAAAAAACAAAATATAACTAAAAATGATCTTCAACGAGTGCTTCAATTCTATTTTTTGTTATGTTTAATTTAAACAAATTGTAAAAAATTAATTTTAAGGTTTTTTTTTTTTTTTTTTTTTTTTTTCCAAACTCATTCAAGAACAATTAATTGAATTTTAAAATCTCTCAACAACAATAGACTTTCTCTCTTGTGGGAAATCAAAATGAAATGATTAAAAGTAAATTCATATAAATTAGAAATGAATAAAGGGTGTTCCACTGCACTAGAATTAATTACAAATCTAGAATGGAAAAGCATGTTTCGAATTAAGTTTTTATCTAAAATTTCTTCCAATTTTTAAATTTTATGAAATTTAAGATTTGTTTGCTTTTATATTTATAAAAAACATTTCTTTCAATTATTAAAATCTTTAAAACGTCTTATACAAATTTCATAATATTTGATTTTTTTTTTTTCACTTAAGAAAATTTCATAAAAGGCAAAGGTAAAAAACTGTGATAATAAATTATCCTGCATGAAATACTACCATTATACTCAAAGGTGGATCCAAGATGTGAAAATAAACCCCCCCCCACCCCTCTATACACACATAAACTAAATCAATAAAAATAGCTAGAAAAGTATTCTTTTTGTATGCACAATCCCTTCCACCTTCACCCAATTATTTTACTAATAATTATATTGATTTTTTAAAATAAAAATTCACTATCATAGTCAGATTTTATTATTTTAGCTTTGATATTTATTAAGAAAATAGCAAAAAAAATATTGTGTTTTTCAAGTAACTGTAACAAATTTATTTTGTACCTTGTAGAATTCACCAGAACGCAACCTCCATTTATTTAAACTCATTGCAAACCAGGGTTGTTTGGTTTAAACAATTTTTTTTAACTATTCCAAAATGTTTTGATTTATTTTACACATTGTTGATAAATGCAAAATCCAAGTTACACAGAAGCTACAAGCAAAGTTTTAGAAAAATGATAAATTAATAAATTTCTAAAATGACAAATATTTTTAATCAATCTAACTTTTTGTACAAGCTATAAATCTACAGGACAGAATAATTAATTTTTAGCAGACTTATCTCATCAGTCATCATAAGACATAGTGAGTCTAGTCTGGGTTCTGTTAGTATGCATGTAGAATGCAAATTTCATGCGTTGATGAACATAACTGAAGTTCTAAATAAAACACATTAATTATGTAAATTTAGCAAAGATAAAGATTAAAAATATACAATGTTTACAAAAAAAAAAAACTGTTTTCCTTTGAAAAACACAGATTTACAGTTAATAACATAAAGTTACATTTAATATTTCAGTCAAGCTTTGAAAGAAAATTTTCTTGATTGGAGTATAAATTGGTTAAGTGTAAAAATAGTTTAAAAAAAAACTTATGATATTGAAGTCGAATAAGAAGATATTGATAAAATTAGTGCTATTGAAGCACCTTTTACATTTAACGATTTAACTTAAATCTTCTATTGCATAACTGAACCTACTACTTATGAGAAAAAAAAAATAGGGAGGGGGGGGGAGGAAAAAACAGTTAGGCATGCTATGCGGGTATACTGTGCTTTATTATATAGAGATGTAAACTATGCCTAGAAGCAGCATTTTTGTTTATACAAGAAGTTAGGGGGGGGGGGGGGAGGCCTAAACTATATGAGCCATTTTTATAAATATATAAGCTTTCAAAAGCTTTTTTCAGGGAGGGGGGGGATCTTATTTACAAATTTAAATACATTCAAAGTGATACCTTTGGGGAAAAAAAAAAAAAAAAAAAAAAAAAAAAAGGTAAAAAGTTTATTTTTAGTTTCTCTTAATGAAATACTTACTACTCAGAATGTAACACATTCTACCACCATGTAAATATTTTGATTCTTTAAATATATTACTCATCTTGATAAATTCATAATTAAATAATATTTCTTTCTACTCTTTAAGCAAGATTTTTGTGATTTTTTAAAATTCAAAATTTAAGTTTAAAAGTACAATTTTAAATCAAAATATCCTTCATTAAATCATTAAAGTTAATAATTAGAAAAACTTGTTTAAATTTAACTAAAAAAAAAAAAAAAAAAAAAAAAAAAAAAAAAAAAAAATCATTCACTTGGTTAATCTGAATTGTTTTAAGCATATAAAAATATTGTTATATAGTAAAACAAAATAAACAATATAAACAGAAATCTAATTTAAAAATGTGAATCTACTTTTACTTTTGAAAATATTAAATAAATAAATGTCTAGTATTGTATGAGCATTCTCTTTACTAATAATAGCTACAATTTTACAAGTATCCTATCTATTTATTACCTTAACTTACACATTCTCTACTTATGATTTCATTTTAAAACGTTAAGTTCAGGAGTAGGGAAATACATAATTTTATTCGCCACTGGCGAGTGAATTCTCTGATAGATCAAGTACATTTTTAGGTAATCTTCGAAAATTCCAAACTACAGAGATATGCCAAAAAGTTTTTTTTTTCTCTTCCAGTTAGCTTATCTTTCTCAACTTTCTAAATTACACGATACAAAGTTTTATTCTATATTAAACTTTTCTTTCTTATATATATTTCTTAATTTTATGTATTAAAAAAACGAAAATGCATTGTAGTAATAGAAATTTGCTATTTTTACAGCGACATAACTTTTTCCATAACATTTTTCAACTATATGTTGCATTTTGCTGGGTGGTGAGATTTTCTGAAAATTCTCCACTTATGGTTATGCTTGATTTTAATAACTTAAAAAAGCATTTCCCACTTTTAACAGTTACAATGTATTTTTGAAAAAACATATTACAAGATATCTTGATAAAGATTTAAAATAGGTTTTTTTTTTAAAAGTTTTGAATTATGATTAAAATCAACAAATCATGTCCCCCAAGTAAAATATTTATTATAACACTAAATGTAATGAATGAATAAATATAAACTTTTTTCTTTACCCTGTCAAAAAAAATCACCAACTTAATCGGAACATTTCCTCGATTCAATTATGCAAAAATTCCTGTTTTAAAAAACAAATGATAAAATATTAAAAATTCTGTAAAAGAAGCTCATCTTGAAGGAGTTAAATGGAACAAAAAAGCATTTGTTTACATATATAATGTTAGGTTGGTAGGAAGGGATGAGTATTGATGTAGTGGAATATTGAATTAGGGACTGAAAGCTTTCTAGAAATCTAACTTGCAAGCATTTTATTTCTTGCAAATGTATTCAGTACTTTATTTCTTAACTTTTCACAGAAATCATAATCATAATAATACCTCTCCCACTTTTAAAGCTTAAAATGTATTTTTGGACAAACATAATATCTTTTACAAAATATCTTACATTGATTTTAAAAAAAAAAAAAAATTGCAAAATCAATTTAAATATATTTTTTTAATTAGTTGATTTAAATTATGACTAAAATAAGCTAATCCTGCCACTTATTATAATGAATTAATAAAAAATATAAACTTGTCAATAAATCACTTCATCATTGCTGAGTAAATCGATTGAATTCCTCACCCCCAAGCAAACACATTTTGGTTATTTAGTTTCACTTTCAGAAGCCTACAAACTTCAGCATCAAGACAAGAAAACCTTCAATTTGTTTTTGTAAGCAATTTTTATTACATTGCACAATACTTAATAAACAATAAATTATTTTCTGGCTTTCTCTCAATCAAAACTGCATTTTTCTGTATACTATTGCATAAATAAAAGTTGCATAATTTATTCTTATAAAATGCACAAGTCACGGAAACTCAATGCTCCTCAGTTATTCAAAGAAGCGATTTAAAAATCGCTGATGCTTTCATTTTTTTCCCATGATTATATTTTCAAAAGAGAAAATAATATGTTACGATTTATGAAAGCTCAATGCATATTGTTTTCAGATAACAATCTGCATTATATTAAATTTTTATAAGCATTAAATAAATATTTTTAAAGTAATCTACAAATTAAAAACTGATAACTTAATCTACTAACAATGATCATTTGAATGTTTAAAATTCCCACATTGTATTTTATTTTATTTAATTCTTCTAAATTGCAAAATATACTGTTATTAAACAACGCTAAAGTAAAAAATTTCTCCTGCAACAGCAAGATTTTTCAGCTGTGAAATAATAAAAATGCATATACCTTACTTCCTACCTATTTAACAAGTGCTTACTTGGCATATAACATATTCAATAATGGAATATAACAATATTAAAGACTTGCTTCTGGTGCTGGAAGTTCATTTCTTTCATCTTCGATCAAAAATAGAAAAAACTGAATTTTTATTGCCAAAGTATGTGACATGTTTAATCAACACATACATGAGGCAATATTTATTCAGGCAAAAGTTTGTTTAGCAAGAAAATACTCAGAACAATACACTTCAATAATCAGTATGCAGACACTCTGGAAGAATCTTTTCACAATAACTTCATTTAGATTGTAAAATTTAAATCATTTTATACAACAAAATTATCTTCGCAACGTGATTTATTTATAAACAATCCAAAGGCTACGCCAAAGCCAATCAAAAGAGCCTATCGTTGAAAATAATCGATACATGGTAACAACTTTGTTACGCCGCTATCTTCATTTGTTACGGTCACAAGTGTTACTTTTGTATCGCTGTTTTCATGCCCGTTGCAAATTTCAGATTTGTTACCGTCATCTGTTACAGCGTAAGGAGTACATGCAAATGTAACGCTTGCAAATGAGCCAAATTGCAATAGGATGACGACATACTTGCAATAGGTCTGCAAATACTCATGCATTTGTAACGCTTGCATGTAGTTACATGTAGTTACTGCCGTCTGCAAAATTACCAAAAAGCGCATCGCTATCAAACGATTTTGATGAATGATAAGCCAATAAGGAGCAAGAAAGGGCATATCAAATGCAAAGGACATTTAAATCAAACGACAGCGTGGTTTTTTGTTTATTTACAAGCTTTCTTTTTGATAGCACTTTGATATTTTTACGTTTGCTTATCTATTTTTTTTAGCCACTACTTCATACAGTTTGATTTTATTTTTTAATATGATGCTATTTACATACTTTTATTAAACCACCATTGCAACTTAGTTTTTTTTTTTTTTTAATATACTTTTTTTTGAGGGGGGGGGGGGAATACAATTACAATTATTTTACTCTTGATTCTTATTTAAATACTACTATTTACATTTTTGGATTAATTATCATTTTTGTTTACGTGTCTAGAAAAGTTCCAATATAAATTTTATGTAAAATAAAAAAAAAGTATATATATTTTAAATTTAGAATCATGGCTTTTAATTTTAAAATTGTGGTGATGATGATAATAAAAATATAAGAAAATATTTAACTAATTTAATTATATGTGCAGAATATAATTCTACTTAATATGCTAAATGAATATATGTGTACATATCAACACATAAATATTTTTGTTGTTTTGGAAAACTGTTTACTAAACAAATAACAATTAAAACAAATTTATTCAAATGTGCTGTGGGCTATTATTTTATAAATTGATAAACTTTTTTTATCCATATAAAGTCACTAAGTATTAATTGGCTAATTTTTAATTAAACAATAATTCATTTAGATATTGTGTTGTCAAGCAATTTTTTCTCAAACAATACTCAGCTTTTAATAACAAAGAGAAATAGATGAGTGTATATGGGAGAGAGGGAAGGGACTTTTCTCAGAGCACGTAAAATGATGATATGATGCATAAAAACTGATTCTGTTAATATGTGTAGTTGATTTATAAAAACTGATATAAAGAAAAACACAAACAGGGGGAGAAAGAAGAAGTCTTTACAAAAAGCTTTTCTTAAGTGAAAACAGATAGCGAGGAATAATAAGCAGCAAAGTATATGTTGCGTAGTGTTAATACAGACATTTTTCACTTTTCTATTTTGTCTGGTGATAAAAGATTGATCTCCTTGTATGAAACTTTGAAATAGCCAAATGCTACATTTATTTGGGCTACATCGGCTTTTCATTATGTTGGTTTTTAGAAGTCATATATTTACTAAAATCTACTTTATAACCATGTAAAACAATGAAATTGTTCTTTAATCAGTAATAAGAGGGGCCAGTAGCATAGCTATGTTTTTTGGCGCCCGGGGCCAGCAAGAAATTTTGCGCCCCCACCCCAATATAGATATATAACAATCTCTCTCAATTTGGCGCCCCTAGGTCTTGACACCCGGGGCGCATGCCCCCCTTAACTATGCCACTGAGAGGGGTACAATCAGTATCTCACCTAAGGACAGTTTTGATGCGAATCATTATTGCTTATAAAATTATCTCAAATATGTCGCAAATGCATTGCATATAATAAAAAGCTCAAGTAGTCAATATTAATTAAAATGTTTGAATGCTTCGTTAAAGGAACCTCTTCCTTAAACTTCAAAATAAAATCATACTTCGCACCTTACTTTACTCGCTTTTTCATTTATTTTGTCTGGAAGAAAAGGCTTCTACCATGAAGCATTGAAGTAGTAGTACCTCAATTCTCTTATCTGTCAATGCTTTTGCTTTTTACTAATTTTATCAGTTTTAACCATTTAAACGCCAATGTTCCCAAATGGGAACATTGCATTATTTGTAATACAAAACATATGTTTTTCCAACATAATAACAATGTCCTTATTTTTCCTATAAAATATAAGTTTGATTTGAACTTTTGAAATGAAAATATTTATGTTTAAGCATTTATCACAGGTATTAAGGAATATGTAAATTCATTAATTTGCATAAAAAGTATATTATTTGCTTCTATCGTTTTATCTATATTACTTACATTTGACTGCTAAGAATCTAAATGTTTTTGGAATTTGGAAAAATACTCAAGAACAATATACAATAGCGTATAGCGGAAAATAATTTATTATATTTGCATAGATTGTCAATCAATAATTACGTTCCAAAATGCAAACACTGGAATGAAAACAGCCAAAAAAAACTGCAGAAATAAGTTTGTTTGCTATTTTCTAAATTTGTATGCATAGATTAAAACATTTGAAGCTGTAATATAGAAAAAACAAAATTATTATTACATTGCGATATTAATTCGGCGTCTAAATGGTTAACCTTCTGTTTTGAAACTTAAGTAATTTTTAACTATGTTTTTTATATTCAATTAACTTTAATTAAATTTTTGTTTTTCAATGAAAAAACAATTGTTATTTCTTAAGTAATTAGTTTTCAGGGTTTTTCTTCCTTTTTTTTTTTTTTTTTTTTAAATCTTTTTTCCGGTGATTCAACAGTAAACATAGGTTTGTTATGATAATGTAGAGTAACAATTGCAGTAGATAAATAAAGATGCAAAATTAAAGAGAAAATGATAGCATAATTACAATTACCAAGTACTTTTGACTTGCATACTGATTATAATTATGAATACTTTAAGTACTTAAAAGTAGAAAATGAAGAACCAGTGTTCTTTAAAAAAGATTCTTAGTATTTTTAAAAGAACAAAATAACTGTTTTGAAAATAATCTGGAAGTTAAAATAAAAAACAAAACTATTTTTTTTCTTTTTTTTTATTATGAAGCAAACATAGATTTTGAACCCCCCCCCCTCCTCCCTTGCACACAATAACAGTTTACTAACTCTGGTACCCTTTGCTAAAAAAAAAAAAAAAAGTTTAAAAATATAAATCATTTTATAATAAATACAATATTTATAATACAATGCTCCCATAAGATTAACATCAGCTTGAATGTTAAGAGGATATGCTAGTTATATGAAGAAACAAGATTACAAATGTTAAACCTATGAGAGCATTCTTTTTAAAATTTCTCACTTGCATAATGATTTTTTTATACATAAAGTTACTTTCATAAATTTGTAAAAAATACTCCCATAGATTTAACATTAGCTTTGAGCATCTTTTATTTCATATATATACATTTTTGTATGAAATGACAAATTCTTCATTTGGTGCCCTTCTTCGCTTTTCATTCTGGCAATCAGAACATGTGCCCCATCTAGTTTCACCCTGGTTAAAAGAAAATTGCCAAAAATGAAAATCAAAGAACCTAAATATCAATAAATTAAAAAAGAATGTGATTAAAATTCCAATTAACATGAAATATTTTTATTAGTGCTTCATAATTTTTACTTTGAGTGCTAAATTTAAAATAAAAAATTATTTTCAACCTTTAAGTGCTATAAGTGCTTTTCTTCCTTTCTCCCCCCCCCCCCCCTTTATTATTATTTTTTTCTGGTACTTGAGTTCCAAAAACTGTTTATTCACCTTAATTTTTTTTTAAATTTGCATAAGGGGCCTCACACAAGCATCGCATCCTCTTCTTGCTAGTGACAAAGGAGGGGGAGGGGGGGGGGGAGTAAAAATATTGAAAAAATGTATAATATTTATGGATGACCCTAATAAGATACAGATGTATAAAAACTATAATATGGTATAAAAACTATTTTCTAGGCTTATTTATTTTCATATAAAAGCAATAATGTTTATTCCTTTTATTATTATTATTATTGCAACTGCTTTAAACCTTTCATATACACATAGAGGACTATGTAACAGAATTCTTTTAAAAGGGAAAACAATTTTAAATAATAACATTAATATCTACTTATAAACATTCAAAGAAAGAAGGAAAGCAAAGGCAACTCTTTCTGCTATTCATTAATCATTTAAATAGGAGCATAAATTTGCAGTAACTTTAGAAACATCTGTGCTGCAAAGATAATACTGCAACAATAACATTACTGTTGTGTAAAGTGTAAATATAACTTATTACAAAAAAATACTACTACTAATAATAAATGCTAACAACAATAATGAAAACAGAAATAATACCTTTACTAGAAATTCTATTATTTAGTATTATTAAATATTATTACTTAAAACATTGCGTAAACATAGTTTATTAAAAAGAAAGCTTCTAACTTTGGAATTAACAAAAACTGTTAAACTGAAAGTAATTAAAATGAAAATAGAAAGGATATAGTATTTAATAGCTGTTCTACAACTTACGAATTCACCAACTTTGCTTATTTATATTTTTTTATGATATTTTTCTGCTTTGAAAAATTAGTACTTAAAATGCATTCAATTTATTCTAAATTAATGAAAGATTGAATAAATAATATTTCTATTGTTTCTATATTTTTTATAAAGTTATTATTAAAGGTATATTCTATAAAGTTACTTTCACTTTCTGAACCAGTTTTGGAAGTGAAAGCAACTTTATAAAAAATATCTGCAACCAAAAAAGTAATCAAGGAGTGATCTTGAGAGGGACCTCAACTATCCAAAGCAAATAAAATAAAATAAAATAAAATAATAAAATAAATTAAAAATGTCAAAATGCGAAAGTGTTATTAGGAAAATGCCTCCGCATAGGAATAGCCATTAGCTTGCGAGGGGACCCTTAAGCATTTTTACATGCCTCAGAATTTTTTCAAAACATAATTTTAAATACACTTTTTTTAATTATTTGCATGTGTTCATAAAGTGGACCACTGTGTCCCAGAAGTGGAGTGATCCAGTAGCGTAGCTATGTCTTTTGGCACCCCCACCCCAATATAGATATATAACAATTTCTCTCAATCTGGCGCCCCTAGGCCTCGGCCCCCCTTAGCTACGCCACTGGAGCGATCCATTTTTAAGTATTGTTTGACATATAATGTAAATTTAATTTTTAATAATATAATTCCTCTTCATTTCCTTTTTACTTCTAAAAAACATAGTAATGCAAATTTGCAGGTAACATTTTAACACAAAACAAAGCAGAAAAAGTCTAAAAAAAAATTTTATATTTTAAAAATAATAACAGACTAAGATACAGGAACAATTTCAAGTAAGGTGAAGTTATTAAAGAAAATAAAGTCATTGTCATTAAAATTAAAAAATGAAGCTCCAAAATAATCACAAGCCTGAAATTTTCCTGAAATACTTTTGGATTCGAGAAAGATTTTAAGATAACATCAATATAAATTACAGATTAATAACCATAAAGTTTTCATTGTAAAGCTGTTTTATGTTACACCAAAAACAAACAATAAAATTTCAGAACCTGCCAGAGATTATTTTAGTAATAAAAGGAATATTTGTATTATTTTTTTTTTTTAAACAGTAATAGAAACAAAAATATTGTTTACTATATTAAATAAATTGACATTTTTCTTCGTTTAAATAATTACTTTACAACTTTTTCTTGTTTTAATTTACCTTTATGAAAAAATTGACTTTTTCTTATTTATCTATAATCTTTAATTAATAATAAAGAAAAGTTTGATGAAAAATTTTACTTTTAGAAGCTCAAAACAACCAGTTAAGATAAAATGGTTTATTCTAAACTAATGATGTGTTTTAAAGGTTATAAGTAATCAATCCAATGCTGTAATAACTTAGTCATTAAAAATAAATAAAACATAGTGGATGGTCCACTGTGTTCCATTCTCATATCTCTCTTTATATATAATATATAGTAAAAATTGAAGTATCTACTTCTTTAATATCAAATCAATCTTTGAAGAATTAAAAAGGAAGAAAATCTTAAAGGTTTTAATATAGGGAGATTATGCTTAATTTGTTATTTAGTGATAGGGTGAGTTAGAAAAGATAAAATTATAAAAAATACTTTCTTGTAATATTCACGCTATGCACTTTTGTTTGATTATTAAACAATGAAAATATTAAATTCACATGAATCGCTTCATTTAAATTTGGTTGCTACAAATAACTTTTATATTAATTTTAAGATTCCTAATGCATTTCTATAGCACTTATCAGATAATGATATAAAATAAAAATACATTAAATGAACATTTTAAACTTTTTAATAAAGTTGTTATACAAAGAATGGTAAGTAAAATAATTTCCCAAATCTCAAATAAACTTAATAAATCAAATAATAATTCATTATCTATGAAGATCCATTGGCAGACATATAAACTGTAGTAATTAAATCCAAGGAAACAGCAAGAGAGGTGAAGACAACATCTACGCTAACAGCAAGCACAGCTTCTGCATAAAGTTCAAAATATACTGTTGTGGTTGGGAAAATCCTCCAAGGCACTAGCAAGCCACACTCACAGATAGAATTTCAAAATAAACTCCTGCCTGCGAGTGTAGCCAGCTGTCATAAAAATTCCAAATTATATCTTCCTTCATAACTCGGTCCATTCTCTTCCAAAAATGATCTTATATCTTCAGTGTTAGTCTTCTGTCGTATGTTTAATATTTGTATATTAAGCTTATTTGAGATTAGGAAAATTACATTAACTGTACATTTTTTGATAACAACCATATAAAAATGTTTATTTTTCAGTAAATTTCCTTTTATGTCAGTCAGTGGCTGAAAAGTTTCATTTATTAAAATTCTTTGAGGTAACGACTGTTCAAAAATTAAAAAATAAATATGAAGAAATCAGTTAAAAATTTAATATTTTCCGTTGTTTTGCTTAATTATTAATGTTCGTGAAGGAAATGGTTGTCCAAAACTCGAATGCATGCTTAAATTTCTTTCTATCAAATTGATATTCTGAATTTTGAGTTGAAAAAATCGTAAGAAATCAGTCTTTTTCTATAAAACTTGATATTTTCTATTGTTTTTTACTTAATTAACGATACTCATTAAGATTATAGCTGTTGAAAAACTAGAATGCATGTTTAACTTTCAACTTGCAAGTCGATACACTGATGTTGCAGTTGATAAAAATCGTAAGAAATCAGTCTTTTTCTATAAAAATCGATATTTTCCATTGTTTTTTACTTAATTATGAATGCTTATTAAGGTTATAGCTGTTGAAAAACTGAAATGTACGTTTAAGTTTTCTCTTTTAAGTTGATAAAAATAGTAAGAAATCAGTCTTTTTCTATGAAACTTGATATTTTCCATTGTTTTTACTTAATTAATACTACTCATTAAGATGGCTATCAAGCAAAATTCAAATATATGTTTAACTTTCAACTTTTAAGTCGTTACATTGATCATATAGTTGATAAAAATCGTAAGAAATCAGTCTTTTTCTATAAAACTGGATATTTTCTATTGTTTTTACTTAATTAATACTACTCATTAAGATGTCTATGAAGCAAAATTCAAATATATGTTTAACTTTCTTGAGTTAAATTGATAATCTCATCTTGTAGTTGAAGAAATCTAAATAAAATGGTTAAAAACTGAGATTTTTCCAGTGTTTCGCTTAATTAATAATACTCATTAAAATTATGGTTGTTCAAAATTCAAATATAAATTTAATCTTCATCATATAGTATGATTCCGAGTTGAGATGTGATTGATAATATTTTTAATTAGGGAAGGTTGTTCACCTATCCTGTTATAATAGAATGTTCCTTTTTTCCACTAGGGGGCGTTTGTGGAGGGGGACGCACGGAGGGCGCAGGAGGGATGGTGGCGGTGGGACAGCCGCAGGGACAGCCGGAGGCACCGCAGGAGGCACGGTGCCTCCGTGCCTCCGTGCCTCCGGCTGTCCCCGTACTCTTGTTTTCCTACTACTGCCGCTCACCCGAACGACTTTAAAGAAAATCGGTCCGAACCCTGCCGGGAAGGGCGCTCTAAGTGCCTCTCCCACCCCCCCCCCCCCAACAACACACCAGGGCCGTAACCAGCGAATCATGTCAGGAGGGGCTCCGAAATTTTTTTGTGAGGCTGACATCTTTTAGTATTTCATACAATACGTAAGCAAACACAATACAGCAAAAACTGATAAAATGGACCTCTCTATAAATGAATCCGACTAAAGCGTAATATCTATGACGAAACCTTCCGGAATGGAAAATACTTCGTGATCATCAGGAAATGAATATGAAACAGTTAGGGGCTGTGTGAATCTCTGAACTATTTATGTCCCAAATCCTGAATACATGAAAATTTCATATTATAAAGTATTTTTTGTGAATTTTTGAATCTACATTAGAAGATTCACACTAGAGATCTGCACCGGCCGAAATTTCCAGGCCCGATCCATAGAATAAAAAAAATTTCTGCTCGGTCCGTTATTAAAGTTAAAATTTCGGCCCGGCCCCGTAGAGAAGATTTAGCAGCCCGATATAATAGCTAAAAACAGGAACCGAGATCGGCCCAACCCGAGTGAATTTCTACAGAACCTTGATCTTTATTCTTACGGAAGAGTTCTGACAAAAAAAAAAAAAAAAAAAAAAAAACCTTATTCTTTTTTTCTTCCTATGTTTGTAATCTTCATTTATGCTGAACTGCCGTAGGCTGCTATATTTATGCTTTTAATGAACCTTAGTTTGTTGTATGTAAATGTTTCAGTTATCATTAGTATTATTAATCCATACTCCATGTAATGGAGACATAAAAATCTAAAAAATGGTATATGGTAAAAGTAAAATCTTCTAAGACGGAATCGCATTGGAAAGAAAATACATTCCCTTTTTAGCAGGTGTAAATATTTAATACATATTTTTTCTCGCGTATTATTGTATTCATTTTGCATTTATGAACAGTTTAAGAGAAGTTTAAAAGAAAATTCCGTCATAATCAGTTTTCTTTCATGTGTTTAACTCTATTTTAATAAGCCTAGTAATCTGCAATTCTTTAAAAAGAATAAATTTTAATGTTTAATTGTAGAATAATGACGACTTAAAAGTATAAGCCTCTTTTGCAAAAAATTTTGGACCAAGCCAAATTTTACCGATATATGAACAGACTTGGCCACGTCGAGAAAAGAATTTTCATAGGGGATGATTTAACAGTAACAGATTATTTCGGTCCGTGAAGACTAGGAAGAATGAAATCAGTCTCGGCTTCGTACAGAAAAAATAAGTTAGGTCCGGCATGACCCGATACTCCAGGAAAAAAATTAAGGTCCGGCAAGGACCGAAAATATTAGTGATTATAAGGCCCGGCCCGAATGCCGTTAATGAAAATCTGTTCGTACAGATCTCTATTCACCCATTTATTTAAGAGGCTTTTTCAGTCAAGCGAAAAAACCTGTTCGCTAATGGTAATCCTAGGGAAGAGATTTTAAAAAGTACCTCGTTTGAATTTACACATTTTTAAATGATTCTTTTTCATTGAATAGTTATGATCGATCTATACAAAGGTCGTTTTTCTCTTTTTCGATTTCGTTTACAGGTATTTTTTGTGAAGACACTTTTATTTTCGGAACCGGTCGGGAAAATAAAAATATCCTCATAAAAAAAAAGAAAATCTATAAAGACTTTTTTGCTAATTTAGATAGAGGTTTGAAATTTTTTTAGTTTTTTTCTATGGGATACTCCATATTTTTTTGCTACGGATTTAACATTCAAGTTTAAAGTTACTTTAAAAAAATATATATATTTAAATTGAGGGCTTATTGAATTTCCTTCTTTTTTGATATACACGAGAGAAAAAAAATCATATTAAAGATAAAATCCCATACATCTAAAAATTCATACACAGTTTTATGTATAGTATATTCCAATGAATAAGAAAAAAAATTAAAGTCAAAATATTCATATTTATAAATGTATTAGGGATTTTTAAAAAGTTTAATTTCTAAATTTAATTTTAGTAAAATAGGTTGCTTTAAAAATTATAATAATAATTTCATTTAATATTTAGTATTAAGTATTGTGCCATCAGATATATTACAATACAATATTATTCAAAATTGAAGATATGTTTCTAAAGGTACTGTGCCCCCTTAACATAGATTACTTCGTATACGTTTTACATGTTTTTCCTGAAGTTGGTCCAAACTCAACTCATTTCAGAAGAAAAAAAAAACCCATGGGCATGAACTTTCATTTTCGAAACAAGTGAACAGTTTTCATTAAATGACGGCAACAATTTATTGTTACGTGTTTCCCTTGTTTCTAAAGGTCTTAAAAATGTTTTTTTTTTTTTTTTCATCCAATGATGAATTTTCATGATGCATGCAAGAATTTTCTTCCCATTTAGCTAAAAACATCAGCTTCTCACCTTTATGTGCTTAAAAATTAAATGCTGTTTCCCATTTTTTTTTATATATAAATGCCATATATGATAAGTTATATAATCATTAACTACTCTGTGACTAGCATTCCATCGTTAAATTCCAGAAAAACCAGCCTACAGCGTCAAATTTGTCGTTATTTTTTCACCAGATTATTTTTTTGTATTCTGTTATAGGAAAACATAAAACGCTGCTCGATCTTGTATTGTCTGAATAATTGCAAATTTCTTTAAAAAAAATGAAAATAATCAGAAAGTAATTTGTTTAAAATGGCAAACAGTCTTATAAAACACAAAACTCAGTTGCGAAGTTTAATTCTTTGAGTCTGAAAAATCCATATCTGTAAATTTTATGCCTTTATTAATAAAAAAATTTTCGCAAATGTGTCAGAAAGTAGCGGATTTAAGCTTGAAAATAGATTTAAATGCAACATAACAAATATTTGAAGATATTTTAATATAAGATATTTTATCTTAAAATAAAATTAGCTTTAATCATGCTTTTTTGCTTAGTTTTTTTTAATTGTTATATGTCAAATAAAAAAAATGGTTTGCAAATTTAAGAAACACAAAAAAGTTACAACTTTTTTATTATTATTATTCTGATTTTCTAATATACACCCAGCATGAAACAATTACCAGTATTCAAGCAATTATTTTTCTTATTTCATTTGTATATAAATTAACATATTTTTATCTTTTTAATTCCCTTCAACATTCTGTTTTACAAGTGATATTTCATCATTAACTAAATCTACTGCTAAATATTTATTGCCAGTGCATGTCAATGCAAGGGTCAAATCATTAAAATTTAGAAACACGTGTTTTTAGTTATCTACGTTTAGTGAAGAGGTTACCCCATTGCTTTGCTAATTGCCGATCAGCTTGATCAAGATGCCTGTTTTCATTCATCACATGTAAGACTATTGCTTTTAAATTATCACAAAACGACCGACAAAACATGTGGTAACTAGTTTGCGCATCTGGATTTAATTTTTGAGGAGAAAGAAATGTTCCGACCCAGAACGCGTTTCCAGAACTGTACCACAAATTTTTCTGCCGCAAACAAGATAACGTAAAATAACTGAAAGGAAAATGTTTGGCATATGTCATTGCATTCAAGGCAGTTAAAAATTTAAAAGTAAAGTTCATTTTCTATCTCCCTTTCTTTTTTTTTCTTTTGTTGAGGAAAGTTAAAATATATATTTCGTAAAAAATATTGAAAACATTAGAGGGGGCTCTGGAGGAAGCTAGGGGGGGCTCAGCCCCCTTCGCCCCCATCTGGTTACGGGCCTGCAACACACAGAAATGGACCATTTTTCTTTCTTTTACGACTACATAATTCATGTCGAAGTTTTTTGTCATGTCGAAGTCATGACAAACGATTTTTGGTTTTTAAAATAAACTAGGGATGGGACGAATAGTGATTTGGCCGAATAGCCGAATACCGAATATTCGGCCAAATTTTAGGCCGAATACCGAATATTCGGCGGCCGAATACCTACTTTTTTTTTCCAGTAAAGAAAATAAATTTATATTATATACAATTTAAAAAATAGGAGCTCATTAATAATTATTACTCTTAATTGTGCTTTTAAATGTATTTTTACATTTGAAAAACTTATTTTAACACAAAAGAATTATGAAATTACATTATATTCTTTTATTCTAATGTACATGAAATTGATTTTCAGTCAGATTGGGTCAGGATAGGAAGATATTTCCATTAAAATATGAAGAATGTACTTCACTTTTACTATCAAATGATACTTTTACCCTTTCTTGCATCCAAAATCAATAATATTCTTAATTTCTCTCTCTCAGAACTAAGAAGAAGATATTTTCTGAAATAACCTTTAATAAAGTAAATTTGATCATTTAGAGTTTGTGTCCGTAATGATAAGCAAATTTGTAAGAACAAGACTGTTCTGAAATCAGTTGCCAAGCTTTAAATTATACAAATTATGTGGGCGCGCCTCAACTCCTACTGGTAACTTAGAAAAATATCTCATTAAATGAAATTTAAACTTCTGAAAAACAGCTTTCAAAGTAGTGAGAAGAGGGGCTGGTCGGGGTTTTAATCTTCTGTCGGTACGACGATGTTTAATTCGACACCCCTGGTGGGTTAGTGACATTTAAAATTTCAATAGTTAAACTATAATAATGTTAGCCTAGTAATACAGAAAATGATCAATATGAAATGTTGATAATGCATTGTTATAACCTTCAAAATAACTTGACATTTCATTAAATCAAGTAAGTATATTTTCTTAATGCTAAATCAGTCACTAAATTCATTATCAATCTGTAAAAATTCATGCAAAGTGATTTTCTAAATGATGAAACATTGATTTAAAACACTACTTTTATTAAATAGACAACAATAGTATAACGTAACTTGAAAAACAACTTGAAATAAACTGACTATTTGTCAGTAAAAAAATAATGAAATAAACAATAAACATATTTTATACTCATCTTTCAGAGATGGGTTCTGTGTCCTTTCCCTTGCCTTTAAATTCCAGTATAACTTTCATAAACGAATGCTAGGTAAAAACTTTGAAGACTTCTAATGGCCATTTCGGTAAAGAATAATTTTCACTTCATATTCCAAAGCTATGCACCGATACCCAGAACGAAGCAGAACCAATAGACTTTTAAAACCACCGGTATTTATTTTTCCAGCCGGTCTTAAAAGCATTGCCAGATACAGTACTTAAATTCAAACGAAAAACCAAAGGGACTCAAGAACCGATCTCTGATTGGCTGAAAGAGAAATACGCCGATAAACTTCACAATTTGTGAAGTTCACCGGCACTTACGAAAACTTACTCTCCGCGCAGGGAGATTGCGTTGCGTTTTGCATCAGCGTAACTGACGATTACCTGAAGCGACTCCATGCGACAACCAACCATGCATGCACTCAAGTTGGCGCTAGAAAAATGTAAACATATGCGATGCAGCTGGAATTTAATAGCTTAAATGAAAATAGATAAACGTAAGTGCAAAGAAATAAATAGGTTACTTTTAAAATAAGATAAACTTACGTTTTAAAAAAAAAGGGGGGGGGGAGAGAAAACTTAAATATGAATTTTTTTTTTTTTCTTTCGGAACATTGGCAAAAAGTGGGGAAACCACGTTAAACTTTACCCACAGAACGCCCCCTTTTCCCCAGCTGGTTGCCACATGGAGTTATTGAGTTAAACACTTTTAAATCACTTAAAATATACATACATATACTTTGAATTAACATTTGTAACATTAAACATAAATACAGGTACAGAAAATTTACTTTGAAAATATATATATATGATGCAAAAGAAAAATATATGATGCAGATACACTTAATTGTAGAAAATGGCTGGAATAGCTCACAGTCCATCAACTTGACTTAAGGAATTTGATTTCAAAGTTCTAGATTGAATGTTCATGAAAAGTTCAAATAAAGTTCATTGATTCTAAAAAAAAAACAGGACTACGACGTATGGCATAGTTCCAAAGATATCCTAAGGGGATGGATGAAAGTTTTTTCTTCTTTTTTTTTTTTTTTTAAACACTGATTATTCTTACTGCATCAATATTTGTCGAAATTTCAGAAACTGATCTTTGCTCAATGCTTTAGTAAGCAAGTCGGCTAAATTTTCTTTTGAAGACACATGTTTAATATCAAAGACACCGTTTTGATAAAGGTCTCTCACAAACTTGTACTTTAAATCAATATGACGAGTTCGGATATTGTCTGTCGTTGTCTTTGTAAAAGAGATGGCTGCTGTATTATCGCACAACATGATAGGTCGCTGTATTGAGCCTGGTTGGAATAGTTGAGGAAAGAATTTCGATACTTCGTGGATAGTATCAGATAGGATTTTTATTTCTTTTGCAGCTTCGCTAGCTGATATAAACTCGGCCTCCATTGGAGAGAGAGCCGTGCAGGTCTGCTTTGTGACACGCCATTGTATGGGATTGTCGTTTAAAAGGATTATGTGACTTGACCAGGATTTACGATCATCTAGATCGTTTGCCCAAGATGCATCGATGTAGGTTACAATTTGTAAAGGTGGTTCCGATGATTGGAGCTTCAGTCCCAGGTTAGCTGTGTTGGCCAGGTAGAGCAGTATTCGATACAACGTCCGATAGTGCTGGTGGGATGGCTTTTCTGTATATTGCGAGATTGAAGATACGTACCATGCTATATCGGGTCTACATCTGTGGCTTATGTATTGCAAGCAACCCAGCAAACTTCGGAATGGAAGGTTTTCGGGCAGTTCTTCACCCTCTTGAGCTGAAACTGGGATAAAGCCAGGAGAAGCTGGTAATGTTATCCTAGAAAGACATTGAACATTAAACTGTTGCATACACTTTTCAATATATTGAGAGCAGGTTATATTTTTAAACTTATTATCTTCTTTGTTGAACTGTATTCCTAGTAATGTGTGAATGGCTCCCAAATTTTTAACTTCATAAATGTTTTCTATTACACTAATAACTTCCCGTAAAGCATCCTCATCTTTTGCAAAAATGGGGAGGTCGTCAACATAGACCAAAACTACTGCAATATTCTTATATACGTAGACGCAATTTACCCCAGGTACTTCAGAAAAATTATTTGCGATGAGTTTTGTATGGAGGTCGTGGAACCAACATCTTCCTGCCTGGTGCAGGCCATAAATTGCTTTATTAAGTTTAAGAATGTAAGTTTCCTGACCTGGTATTACGTATCCACATGGTTGTCGAATATACGTTTCCTTATCGATGTTTCCATACAAGTAGGCACACTTTACGTCAAGTAGGCAGTTTTTCCATTTGAATATCATTGAGAATAAAACAATAAAAAGACGTATCAAAGAAAAGTTGACTACTGGAGAAAAAGTTTCATTGTAGTCTAATCCCTCTCGTTGGTTGTTTCCAAGCGCAACCAATCTGGCTTTGTAAGTTTGAACTTCCCCAGATGCATCTCGTTTTACCGTGTAAACCCATCTCGTACCGATGACTTTCTTAGTGGGGTCGAATGGTACTGGAGTCCAGACTTTCCTTGCTAACATAGTTGAAATTTCTTTATTCATGGCATCTTTCCACTGTTCCGCTTGTGGGAGAGTCGCAGCATGTTTTGCAGACTTTGGAATGACAATTTCTGTTAAGTTAGCTTCATGAATTTTAGAAAAAGTTATGGGTCCTTGATAATCGTTACTTGTTGAAAAATTGGCTACGTCAGAGTCATATGAAAGATTGTTTTGCTTACAGTATTCATCAAGGTCTTTAGTACTTCGTAAACGTTCACCAGTGGGTGCAATTATATAAATGTCATGCCTACCTGCTGACGCCCCCTTTCTTCTTGTAGTGATGATTCTTGTGAAAATGAGTTTACTATCCTCCTCTTCATTGCCATCAGTGTCATATTCAATCTTTTTAACAAAATCATACTCATCTTCTGAACTTTCTTTATCTGAAGAGTTGTCGTGTGATTTACCGGCACTTAGTTCCTTGTTTTCATCATCTGGCTTCTTTTCTTTTGTTATTTCTGCTAATGTTGGAATGCTAGAAGTAGAAGGTTCTTCGGGATGTACGTCAGGCAAAACATGACTAGAGGATAAACCTACGGTAAATGGTTCTTCAAAATCATGAATACTGTTATGAGACACTTGTGGTTGTTGCTTTGGATTTCCTAATTGAGCTTCATCAAATGTGACGTGTTTTGATTCAATAATTCGGTTTTCACGAGGAAACCAGACTCTATAACCGGCTGTGCCGAGTCCATATCCAATAAACACACCACGTTTAGCCCTGGGCTGTAACTTGTTACGTTGTTGCTTTGGCTGGTGGACATATGCTACACAGCCATAACGGCGAAAATGGCGAACTGATGGCTTTTGTCCATACCACCTTGAGAACGGGATTGCATTAATTCCTGTATGTAGGATTCTATTACGAATATAGTTCACTGCCATTACTGCTTCAACCCAGAGTTTGGGAGGGAGGTTAGCTGCTTGACTAAAGGTGCGAACCCCTTCAAAAAGTACTCGATTATAACGCTCAGCAACCCCATTTTGCTGTGGGTTGTATGCCGAAGTTGTTTCGTGCTTAATTCCTAATTTGGTGACTAAATCATTTATTTGCTTATTGCAGAATTCGAGGCCGTTGTCGGTGCGAATGACCTTTACTCTTCTTTCGGTTTGTCTTTCAATAAACTTTATAAAATTATTTACTTTCGAAGGAACCTCATCTTTCGTTCGTAGGGGGTAACAAAAAGCTCGGCGACTGTAGTCGTCAATGAAGGTCAGAAGATACCTATGTCCGTTTCTAGAGCCTACTGGCGCAGGACCCCAGATGTCAGAATGAATGAGGTCTAAAATTGCTTTAGAACGAATATGTGAAAGCCTTGGATGAGTAGCTCTTGTGCTCTTACTTAATATACATGGCTCACATTTTTGTTCGGAACCTTGAAGTTTATCGCAACCCTCAATAAGTTTATTATTGACCATCTGCTTAATGACTTTAATGTTACTATGGCCGAGTCTCTCGTGCCACAGCATGATGTTATTTCTATCTGCTGCATAAGCTTGATTAAAGTTAAGTCGGTTATGAATAGGTAATCTGCTACTATTATAAGTTTGCGTTTCAATTTTGTCAGAAACTTCATTACATCCCGAGTTAACTATTTTGGAATTAGGTTCAACTTTTGGTTTATCTTCCTGGGCTGAATTAGATTTTGAACTTAAACTTGATTTAGATTTCAATTCTGGCCTGGAAGAAGTTTTAACTTTACTCGCAAATGAGATATAATTTTGACTGGGTGGAGTTGGAATATTAGAAACTTTATTTTCCGATTTAGCTTGGGTTGAAGAATTTGACCGAAATTTTACTTTAGTTTCTTTCTCCGCTTCCCCACTATCTGATTTAACTTGGAATAACTTTTCATGTTGGAGTTCTGTTCCTTTGGATTTTGTTTTTAGAGCTTTAAGAACATAAAAGTTATTTTTACGTTGAGCGGTGTATAAATATTTCCACTTACTGTCATAAATTTTGAAACCGTTATCGAGTTTAGCATGTAAACCAGCCTTGTCCATTTTACTCATACTTATGAGGTTTCGGTGTATATTTGGCACATACATGACGTCAGTAAGTTCAAGAGTATGAATTTTATCTTTATCTTTAATTTGAAAAGAAACTCTTCCTACACCTCTCACTAGATGGGGAGTGGTTCCCATACGGACAATAGCTCCGGGAGCGGGTAACTTAAGAGAAACAAAAAAGTTTTTATTTTGGCAAACATGTGCCGTACTTGCAGAGTCAAGTGTCCATTCCCAACATGGGGGTAACAGTTCTGAAGAATAACAATCATTTGTTTCTAATTCAGTAAAAAATGTGTTATTAGGCTTGTCACTTTTAGATTTTAAACTTAAATTTTTATTTCTACAAAATTCTGATTTATGACCTCGTTTACCACAGTATCTACAACGTGTAATATTCGTAACTTCTTCGTTTTTATCAATACTGCTTACACTTTGAAATGTTTCCAAGGATTCATTTTTACGCTTTTCACGACTTTCCCGAGCTGACACTTCGCTTAAAAGTTCTTCTTTAATATTTTTATAAGTAAATTTATCATCCGGTAACTTTTTAAATTCACGTACTAAGTACTGATACTGATCTGGGAGATGACCTATTAGCCTGTAGCATTTATCTAAATCTGATATTCTAACCCCGGCATTAGTTGCCCGCTTATAAGATTCCTCAAATCTACATAGAAAACCTGATATATCCTCGTCTGAGTGCATATGAATATCATAGAAATCATTAAAACTATTTATTTTGGAAGTTATTCCCGTAACTTCATAATGCTCTTTTAAAGTGTCCCATATTTCTGAAGGATCACTTAATCTTGCGACTAAAGGACTGATGTCACTAGAAATGTAAGTTTTAAGTATACCGGAAGCACGTAGTTTCCATTGATCACATCGAAGTTTTTCAATAGGGGTAAGTTTACTTTCTTCTGGCCATTGGGTTTTATTTAACCAAAGAGTAAGTCCCTCTGTATCTAAAACTTTTTGTATTTCTAAAGACCAGGCTTGATAATTATCTCGAGTTAAAATTGCATTATCATTAAAAGAAGCCATTTCTTTTCACTATTTCTTCTTACTATATAAAAATTTTAAACTTCAAAATTTTCATTAAATATATACTTCAAACTAGTAATAAAACAACAACAACAAAAAAATATTAACTTTAAACTTCATTGCTATAAGTAATTCGCTTTCATAAATACTTTTAAACTTAATCCAAAATATTTCCTGCATACTAGGTAGCTGTAGATCTTAACCACGCTACTCTGCTACCAATCTGTGGGCGCGCCTCAACTCCTACTGGTAACTTAGAAAAATATCTCATTAAATGAAATTTAAACTTCTGAAAAACAGCTTTCAAAGTAGTGAGAAGAGGGGCTGGTCGGGGTTTTAATCTTCTGTCGGTACGACGATGTTTAATTCGACACCCCTGGTGGGTTAGTGACATTTAAAATTTCAATAGTTAAACTATAATAATGTTAGCCTAGTAATACAGAAAATGATCAATATGAAATGTTGATAATGCATTGTTATAACCTTCAAAATAACTTGACATTTCATTAAATCAAGTAAGTATATTTTCTTAATGCTAAATCAGTCACTAAATTCATTATCAATCTGTAAAAATTCATGCAAAGTGATTTTCTAAATGATGAAACATTGATTTAAAACACTACTTTTATTAAATAGACAACAATAGTATAACGTAACTTGAAAAACAACTTGAAATAAACTGACTATTTGTCAGTAAAAAAATAATGAAATAAACAATAAACATATTTTATACTCATCTTTCAGAGATGGGTTCTGTGTCCTTTCCCTTGCCTTTAAATTCCAGTATAACTTTCATAAACGAATGCTAGGTAAAAACTTTGAAGACTTCTAATGGCCATTTCGGTAAAGAATAATTTTCACTTCATATTCCAAAGCTATGCACCGATACCCAGAACGAAGCAGAACCAATAGACTTTTAAAACCACCGGTATTTATTTTTCCAGCCGGTCTTAAAAGCATTGCCAGATACAGTACTTAAATTCAAACGAAAAACCAAAGGGACTCAAGAACCGATCTCTGATTGGCTGAAAGAGAAATACGCCGATAAACTTCACAATTTGTGAAGTTCACCGGCACTTACGAAAACTTACTCTCCGCGCAGGGAGATTGCGTTGCGTTTTGCATCAGCGTAACTGACGATTACCTGAAGCGACTCCATGCGACAACCAACCATGCATGCACTCAAGTTGGCGCTAGAAAAATGTAAACATATGCGATGCAGCTGGAATTTAATAGCTTAAATGAAAATAGATAAACGTAAGTGCAAAGAAATAAATAGGTTACTTTTAAAATAAGATAAACTTACGTTTTAAAAAAAAAGGGGGGGGGGGAGAGAAAACTTAAATATGAATTTTTTTTTTTTCTTCTTTCGGAACATTGGCAAAAAGTGGGGAAACCACGTTAAACTTTACCCACAAATTATGTTAAAGCAAAAGGTTATGCTTAAAGTAGAATGCATATGTTAACAAAATCTTTGACATTTGAATTGGCGCATACCATATTCAACTTCAATATTTCACTTATTCAACAAGCATTAAAAGGATAAACAAAAGTTGATAACAACATGAATGAATGAAGATGTAAATTAAAAATATATGCATAATCAGGCCCGTAGCCAGGATTTTCTTTCGGGAGGGGCTCAATTTTGGAATTTTTTCTCGTTACAAAAGTAATTTGCATAATATTCATTAAAATTTTTAAAAATAATCTAGGCTTATTCTAATGTGTGTTTCTACATAGGATACTTGTTAACTATGTCAAATATCGTTATTTCATATTTAAAATTTTTCAATTTCTGTTGCAATTTTTAACTTTTAAGAGCATTTCCAGTTTCTAAACTGATTCGGAGACCGGAAAGTTTTTAAGAAAAATTTTCTGCGAAACTTAAAAAGCACAAACTAACAATGTTTGAGATGAGCCTCAAGTCGAGGAGAGGGGAGCACATTTGAACACTGTAAATATTTTGTTTCAAATAAATTAATTTCTAAAAATGTCTATGGAAATACATTACTACTGCTTCAGTGCAATAAATATACAAAGCTCATCCAATTTGTATGCATAATACTGCCTAAGCAAGATATATGTTATTCTCCCTCTTGAATCTAAACTTAAGAAAATAACTTTGTAAGATTTTTGTTCAAAATTTTGTATCCTTAAAATTTTGATTTATTGTTCGACACTTAAATAAAGCTGTAATCTTTAGTTTATAAGTTTTGTTTTATTCAAATTCTTCAGCCGAATTGGGTAAACAGTTGTAATGTTGAACTCCATGTGTTGGGGCACCTTGAACAAAAAAGCTGGGGCACCATTGAAAATCTAAAACTATGAAATAAAGAGTTATTGATGTACCTAAATGTTACTATTTTTGGAATTTTTTCTATGTGAAAAGAGGTTAATTAAGAATATCAAAGAACATGAACTTATACTGTTAACAATCTTTCCTTACTGCACACATATATTACAATCTCTGGATGTATCAGCGATTGGAAGCTTCAAACCTAAATTGATGAGTCATTCATCTATTTGATAATTGCAAAATCCGGATACACAATAATGATGCATGGTTTAGTAGGTTTGTCTAACAAAGCTTATACTCTTTCATTTATTTACTCTTTCCCAAACTACGGAATTACTAGTACTTTTGTCTAGATAAAATGGAATTTAAGTCAGGTTTTTTCATAAAAAGTGTGAAGGAGAGAGAAAAAAATATTAACTTTCTAGAAGCATCAGATATCATATTGGTGTATTACAAGGATATTTTAAAAAAGTTTTCTCAACCAAACATAACTGGAGAGACACTCTGTGTTGTTTCAACAATGATTTTTGACATCAAATTTGATGGATTTAAGTTGGTTAAATAATAGAAAAATTATTAGTTTCAATAAAATATAGTTATTAAATTTTATTCATATTACTTTATATTCCTGAAACATATGCAGCATTTTGTGAAAACTCTCAATATTTTCATATTTTATTCATGTGTTCAAAGGTGCCCCTTATTTGTTCAAAAATACCCCTACATGCGACAAGTTTGAACAGAAATATTTCAGCTTTTTAAATCCTCACAATTTTTTTTTCATTTATATGGAAAACTTTTAATTTCTAATTAATATGACTTTCTACATGTGATGAAGAAATGCACTTTTTTTATTTTGTAATACTTAAAACACAAAACATGTAATTCAAATAAGAAATGTACTGATTTTAAAAAAAAATGTTCAAACGTGCCCTCTCCCCTATCCTATGAAGAAACACGTTGTAAAGTATTGAAGTGCAAACAAATAATATGCATTGATTTAAAACACAGGATTAATGTTAACGTGCGAGAGTCTGACATTACGAGTGCGAGGCTTTGAAAGTATTGATCCGTAAATGAAATAAATTACACGCATTATTATTTTTTTTTAAATTAATTGCTACAGTCATATGTAATCATAAAAATTATGTTTGTATTTCACATTCTCTGATTATAAAAATAATAAATGATACTCGTGGTAAAATAAATTTACTAGCAGAGTTGAAATCAGGCACTTTTCTCCGGGGGGGGAGGAATTTTGGGGGCTCAGGGGGGGGGGATTGTACTTTTTGACCATTGAAAACACAAAATCACAAATTTCCTGGGATGAGATATCTCATTGCTCCGGTGGAGGGGGAATGTCCTCTTAGAATGTCCTCATTCGAAATGAATCGATAATTTAAATTTTGAATATGACTTTCTACATAGGGAAATAAGACCGTGATATTGTAATACTTGTCGGTGGATGTAATTTGAGGGTTTGTACCTGTTACCTGTCTAAATGTTAGTCTTGGGATCTTTATTTCAGTTTGGAAGATGTCTTTCCAAAGTTTTGATGTCCAATAAAATCTCACAAAAGATTTCTACTTCATTTTTCTGCATTTTTATGTAAAACAATTAGGTATCTTTAGCATGGGTTACAGCCAATATTATATTTTTGAAGAACTCGCTATGACTTGTCAGACAGAAAACCTTCTGACTAACAGACAAGCTCATGAGAAAATTATTCTTCTCTCTGACTGCCAAAAAAAAACCCAACTGTTGAAGAAATCTTCCGTGTGTTTTTTGAAATATTTTTTGAGCTAATACAAATGTATTTAAGTAGCTCAACAAAAGCCAATATACTTTCATGGCTCTCGATAAAATTTGTATCACAAATGCGTAGAAGTTATTTTCTTTTGTTTTCTTAGGATGTGTGAAGCAATTGCTTCTTGAAGACTTAAATTTGCCTTCAGGTGATTTTTAAAAACTTTTGTCGCTGCTTTAACAAGTCCATGATACTTTCGAATGAAGGAAATCAGCATGATGTTGGAACAAGGCAAGATTTAACCAATGGCTTTCACAGAGGACGTATCTAATTTTTAGATATTCTGAAGAATTCTAGAATCAATATCGCTAACATGACCAAATTTATTGGCTACTTTGTCATACGCCTATGCGACGCATTTATATATGCCAAGACATAGTTCATCACAATGTTGTAAAATTACTTTCCTTGAATTTTTGGAAGAGAAGACATTTATTAGAATAACACGTAAAAAAAAATCCTAATTATTGGGTTTTGTGAATTTTTAATAGTTCACATATCTAACACAAATGGCAAACTGTTCTGCGCTTGAAATGTCCATAGTTTCGTCATCAATTAAGCTAAAACAGATCGCAATATTTATTTTGATAATTAATACTTGGGTAACTGTATGCCAGAATATTTGAATGATTTCATTCCGAGTTTCTGGGGTGAAGTAAATAGCATTTCTAAGGATATTTATATCTCGTTTCAATTCATTCGCTCCAGACTTTGCTCAAAACTTAAAAGAACTCTTAACTAGTCTTTTGATTTTAATGTAATGGAAAATAAAAAGAAACAAAACTTATTTTTTTATCATGCAGATAATTTTGTAATTTCAAACTTTCGGGAGGGGCTTCAGCCCTCTTAGCCCCCTCCCTGGCTACGTGCCTGTGCATAATAATGTTACATATTTGAGCCAGTAATTATGCAAATAATTATTTAAAAGTGAAAACTATAGAATAAACAAATTATTTTGTTTAGCATTTAGAATTTATGTTTAAATATTTATAAAACCATCTTCATAAAGCAAGTTGTGTCATCTAATATGTATCTAGTTTGACACCAGTTCTGTTTTCAGATGTATCATTGTATTTGGAATAGTAAAATTGATATTTAATTTTGAAAATAATCTTCGTTAATACACCTAGTGAATGAATTTTTTCATTTATCACTTCATAGAAAATAAGTTAAGAATTTCATAAGAGCATTTTTTACATGTGCATGGAATTTGCAGACATTAATAAATATTCGAATGTTTTAGAATAAGGCAGTGTTTTTCTTTTCCTATGAATATATTTATATCTTGAATTGTAATATATCATTCTCTAATGAAGACGTTTCCCATACAATTAAATCTCCAACTTGAGCAGCAATTTCTAAAATATCACTAACTTTTATAGGAAATATAGAAAGACTGTATATTTTTTAGTATATAAATAACTGTATATTTTGTAAGTAAGAATGAGAAGGACTTCATAAATGAAGTAGCAAATTTGGATTAGAGAAAAAAAAATTGTAAGAAATGAAATTGTTTAAATCCTAAATTTATTTGGCAAGATATCTTTCACTATTCGGCAAGATTTTAGCAATATTCGGCAAGATATCTCTAAATATTCGGCTACAGGTATTCGGCCGAAGTATTCGGTCAACAAGTCTTCAATATTCGGCCAACCGAATATTCGGCAAAAGGGCCGTATAGGCCGAATACCGAATAGTGGCCGAATATTCGTCCCATCCCTAAAATAAACTGCTTCATGCCGATTGTAACGAAAAAATATATATTTTTAAACTAATATGAAAATTTTTAGTTGTTAAAAAGCCACACAGCTAACAGAGTTAAACATAATCCAAGAAGGGAATCTAATCCGGTTCATCATTCCAAGTGGTTTGTAGACAGTCGGTGCATCATACCGATGACCTGGGTTCGATTCTAGGTTTGGATGCTTTTTAACTCTTTTGGCTGTGCGTTTTTTAAGCATCTAAACAAGTATCTTTCCAAATGGTTCAGTTGTTAGAGAGTTCGTGCGCTATACCGATGACCTGGGTTTCATCCTAGGCTTGGATGCTTTTTAACTCTTTTGGCTATGCGTTTTTTAAGCATCTTAAAAAGTATCTTTCCAAATGGTTCAGTTGTTAGAGCGTTTGTGCGCTATACCGATGACCTGGGTTCGATTCTAGGCTTGGATGCTTTTTAACTCTTTTGGCTGTGCATTTTTTAAGCATCTAAACAAGTATCTTTCCAAATGGTTCAGTTGTTAGAGCGTTCGTACGCTATACCGATGACCTGGGTTCGATTCTAGGCTTGGATGCTTTTTAACTCTTTTGGCTGTGCGTTTTTTAAGCATCTGAACAAGTATCTTTCCAAATGGTTCAGTTGTTAGAGCGTTCGTGCGCTATACCGATGACCCGGGTTCGATTCTAGGCTTGGATGCTTTTTAACTCTTTTGGCTGTGCGTTTTTTAAGCATCTGAACAAGTATCTTTCCAAATGGTTCAGTTGTTAGAGCGTTCGTGCGCTATACCGATGACCTGGGTTCGATTCTAGGTTTGGATGCTTTTTAACTCTTTTGGCTGTGCGTTTTTTAAGCATCTAAACAAGTATCTTTCCAAATGGTTCAGTTGTTAGAGCGTTCGTGCGCTATACCGATGACCTGGGTTCGATTCTAGGCTTGGATGCTTTTTAACTCTGTTGGCTGTGTGGTTTTTAAGCATCTAAATGTGTTTGGTTTGGCTTATAATCACCAATTATCAAGAGGTGGGATATAGGTCCTAAGGGGGTGGGGGGTGTCCTCCGTGGGGTCCTTTCTAAGGGAACGTATATCGTATTTACGCAAAGAAATCTGCTTTTGCAGTATCGCATTTAGAAATTTAGTTCAAAACGCAAAATTTGACGTAAATTTTTAATATATTTTCTTTTTTTACCAAAAAAGATCAAAATTTCTTTCGATTAAATTATTTTATAATAAGAAAACTTGCCAGTTTCACGCAATTTCCGAATAAAAATTAATTAAAAATGTTAAAGAGAGCAGCTCGACTGAAAAATGCCTTAATACTGCTCGAGATTCTTAATTTGTGGCTTAGAATTTTTTATAAAATGTATGTTTAAAATATCATAAATCAGTACAGTAGAACCCCGCTAATTTGGATTCCGTTAATCCGGATCTCCGCATCAATTTGCTCATTTTTTTTTTTTTTTTTTCAAGTTTGTGAAGCTACTGGCTAATTTCCATAACATTAAATTGTTTCATCCTCGTATACTGAATTAAAAAAAAAAAAATAATAATAAAAACTTTTTCTGAGATCTTTTTGGAAGAATTAAACAAAGTAAACAGTTTTACCGTCTATAAATATTGAATAATTTTAACATAAAGATGATTTACTGTATGTTTCATTTTTTTCTAATTCTCCGGATAATCTGTATTTTCGAAATCCGGATTAGGCATGGTCCCAATTAATCCGAATTATCGGGGTTTTACTGTATTTAGAAATAAATAAATAAATTCTTTTTAACTCTGTTAATAAATTTTCAAGACGCAGCACTGCCTCGTAATTAAATATATGTATAGAATAATCTATAATATCATCGTATAAATCTATTAATAATAATAAACAATTATAGGACAATCTCGAAGAGGATGTTTCAATTTTACATATACACAAATTGTAATCTGAAAGTTACACATATTATTGCAAAATTGAAATCGCTCTTTAATTCTGAATTTATTGTTTTTTTTTTTTTTTTTTTTTTTTTTTTTTCCCTACAAGAACTGAATAATTTAGCTATGCCATCGACAGGGCTGTGAGAAAATTATCACATTATTTTTATTAAAAGAAAAACACATTTTAAAATTTCAATTAAAATGAGCGATCGTAAATAAAATTTTCATATGCATACAAAATGCATTACTAAATACATTAATATACTACATAAAAACTATTTAGTTATTTTACAAAAATCCAGACAAGTTTAAAACAGTTCTTATGGTCAACTAGTTTAAAATTTAATGAAATAAGAAATTTCTAATTTAAAATCCCAGGTATTAAATCAGAGCCGTAGCTAAGGGGGTGCTATGGGTGGCTTGACCCCCCACCCTAAAATATTTTGAGCCTCCCCCTGGAAAAGATTCCAAGGGGAATTCAATGAATTTCTGTTCCGAAAATTCAAATGAAATTCTGTTCAAAAATCTAATTTAGTTTTGAGACCCTTTCACAATTTCTCGAAGTTACTAAAATATATAAAATAAGTATTTCAACAATCGCTCATCCTAAATGAAGTAATTATAACAGTTTAATAATAAACATATAGCACCGACAATGTGATTATGCGCTAAATTATATTTCTGCGTCAGAAAGAGAAAAAAAATTTTGAGCCCCTCTTACATTCTTCTGAGCCTCCCCCCCCCCCGTACTGTTCAATTCTAGGGCCTGACTAAGGCAGGGCATGCGGGGCAATTGCCCCGGGCCCCCCGGCTTAAGGGGCCCCCCCAAGGACAGATATAAGTTTTTTGTTGAAGGGGTGTCAAATGATAAAAAAAAAATGGTCAAAATGACCAAAATTCATTTTTTTTATTTTATTTTAAGGGTCTTTCTTCTTCTACTTCCTCTATTTTCATACCCAATGCCTCCTTAAGGCCTCACATTTATTCTCATATTCATATAATCGAAAAAAAAAAAAAAAAAAACTGTATTCTATAACTTTTTAAAGTTGTCTTTCTTCTGCTATTATGTATATAGATGTGAATAGTACTTAGCTCGAAATTTATGTACACATGCAATAGCTATGAATTTCAGTTTTAGTCACTTCAATATAATTTACGAAAATTTTTAAAATAGAAGGGGGACCCCTAATAATGTTTGCCCCAGGGCCCCCCACTGTGTAAGTCGGGCCCTGCTTCTACCTATGGCCCTGCATTACATACATGCAGTGGCGTAGCTAGCGGGGGGCATAGGGGGCGGTAAGCCCCTGGTGTCACCCAATCTTTATTTGCAAATCTATACACATAATTTTATAAGATTTTGTAAAAGAATTCTGTAAATAATAATAATAATAATAATAAATTTCTAGTACACGACGCATCAGAATTAATTTTCTTTTCTTAGAAAATGTGAAATTTTATACAGAATGGGGTGTCTAAATAAGATATGCACTAGAGAACAAAAACCAACCCATACAGTAAATGGATAGCGAAAAGCAAACTTTAAAAGAAAGACTTTTCTTCTACATATAGGCACTGCATTGATTTATGCAGACTATAAAATAAGTAATAAATCGCTCCTGTTTTTTTTTTTTTTTTTTTTTTTAATGCAGGTGGATGAAAGGCAAATAAAGAATGATACGCTCATTTGTTATAATCATGTAGAATTGTGATTGAAAAAATATGACGGATTGGGGGAGGGTGACACCATTTACATCCGCCCCTGATGTCACCCATCCTAGCTACGCCACTGCATATATTGAAAGTGAGGGAGAAAGGGCTAAGAAGGGGGTGAGGGAGAGTTTATTATTATTATTTTTATTTATTTTGTGTCGGCCGATTATCTACTCTAGGGATGGGAAGGGGGGGGGGCGGTTCTTTGATTTATCAAAAAATAATACTAGAACCGAGAGGGAAAAATAATTTAGCCAAAGAAGCAATAAAAACGCCAAAAGAAATACCTGAAATACAGAGCGTTGATGATAATTTTTCCCCATTATGGAAAAATTCCCTTTTGAAATTTAACAATCAGTGCTAGTGCATCATGATCGGCTGTAGGTATATCAGAAGATATATCCTTTTAATAAACATTTTTATTGTTTTTATATAATTTTAAATCTGGCGTTTTACATTACTAGTTTATATTTAACTCTATTTAATTCATTTTTCTTAGCATTAATTAAACTTTTTAATTTGTCTAGCACATGTGTCAAGTAACTTTTGACAGCACGTGTATTAGACTCGTTCTTTTTTTTTATATTTTAATGCAATGATGCTTTAAAAAAATAGTCAATTCTTTAATAATA
The DNA here is from genome assembly GCA_964019185.1 of Maratus speculifer. Taxonomy (NCBI): domain Eukaryota; kingdom Metazoa; phylum Arthropoda; class Arachnida; order Araneae; family Salticidae; genus Maratus; species Maratus speculifer. The sequence continues at coordinate 236,244,626 of OZ025293.1, read as the reverse complement.
ACGATTAAAAATCTCAATTTAGAATTTTAAAGTATACTTAAAAAAGAAAAAATATTTATTATTTTTTTACTAATTATTTCCTGAATCATTTTTTAATTTTATCATAGTAGAATTTCTTTATTTTCTCTCTTTCCCCCTGCTTAAAGTTTTAATATTTTAAAATCAAAATCTCGTTACTTCAAAATTTATGTATATTTCTTTAGCTTTAACATAATTTGAAATTTTAAGTTTGTACGAACTTCTTAAATTATTATCTTCTAGTTTTAGCATAATTCGTAAATTTGAAGCACACCTATTTGGAAACTATGTTCTTTTTTATATATTCTATATTTTTTTCCCATATATATATATATTACTAAAAAAAAAGAAAAAAAAAAAAGAAAAAGATTTTTTAAAAATTAATTTTTGAAGAAGTCAAGTTTTCACTGACCATGTAAAAATAATTTTTCTTTTTTTCTTTCCTTTATTTTATTTTTCAGCTATGAAGAAAGGATATCATTTAAAATGTTGGTTAAACTTTTTATTGTTCAAATTGTCGTCGGACCCATTTTTATTGGCAAAACAGTATGTTTTTTATTTTGCACTTTGTTTTTTTCCATAATGTTTGCTTATGTCTCTAAACTTTTGAATGAAAATAAATTAAAGTCATGCAAAGGCTTTTTTATATTTTTATTCCTAAGTGTCAGACTTATATTACAGTAAAAACCAAAGTCAACAACCAAAAGCATACTTTTTTGGTCATTAAAAACGCTAGATGGCGACACCACTAAAAATCTCCCAGTCTTCGCCAATCCTTGGCGAAAAAAATATCCAAGTTGGCAGGTATACACTGAACGAAAATCCTAATTAACATGGGGGAAATTAAAATTACGAACTGTGCTGAATAGAGCATTATGAGAAAAATGTGAATACATTGTGTAATGTTTCCGAGTAAACTTTTTTTTTAATATAGTATATTTCCATCATTTGCATTATTAGATTTCATTTTACTTATGTTTAATATCGACGAGCAAGAAATATAAATTCTCAAAAATATCCGAAATAATTAGATAATCCACAAAAGGAAAATACACTTGTTTTGTTTACGGATAGCTGTTAAATCTGAAAAGTTGATACCAGTGTTTCGTAGTAATACTTTTTTGAAATTTTTTTTATGTGAAACCGCTGTATGATAAACAAGGGCGGCGCCAGAATTTGCCCGATATGGGGGCACTGTATCCCCGACAGGGGGCCAAGTTAATAACATATATTAGAGGTCCCCGCGTGATGGGCCAGGTCCTAAAAATTGCGTCGGCAAAAATTTCAAGGACCCAGTTCGTACAAAATAAATTAATGTTCCGGTCGGCGTAAAATTTAAAAAGTTTGCCTGCTTATATGGTCTAGCAAGTATTATATATATTAGCCCCTTCCCTCTCCCCCCGAAAAAAGTTAAAATCTCGACCCGACTTGACTCTATTTCTACAAAACATGAATTTCTACTTCGATATGGTTATAAACTGTTTTACACGAAGAGTTCTGATCAAAAAGAATTAATCTTTTTTTTTTTTTTAACTATTTGGAAAATAGTTGTTGATCTCGATGGAGAACTGGAAAATCTGAAGCAGATCTGAATCTTTTTATTGGTTGAATTCCGGAACTTATTTATTTTATTCGTTTTGTGATTGGTCTATATTTAATGTCCAAAAATGGAATACTTCTGTTGACACAATGACAAAAAAAGTAATAAAAACTTTAAAAATATTAATAATTTGAAAACAAATTGTGATAAAGTTTGCAAACAAATTTCATTTAAAAGAGCATTTTTTTCATTACGTCACTGTGTAAAACTTTAAAATGTGCGATATTTAGAAGTTTAAAAATTCGCAGTTCCGAAAATTGTAAAACTGAAATTTCATTTAAATCTTGTTTATGTTGGGCCCAGGAATATTAATGTTTAATCCATGTCGTACGTAATATATGAGGCGTAATAATCGGTGCTCTAGTGTTTGTATTACTGAATGCAAAAATACAAATGAAAAACTTACATATTTTTTTTTTTAAAGTTAAATTATTATTATAAACAAAATTACGAATTCTGCGTATAAAGAAGTTTTAAAATAAAAGCACTCGGGTAAAAATATCAAATTACATACAAACGCAAAGAAATAAGAAATCATTTGAACTTACTCGTATGAAAAACTTAAAAGTTTTTATGTACTGCAGAAAAATATTATAGTTCACACATTCGTAAAAAGATTGAACTCATAAAGTATTTATAATTAGTAGAAATAATAATTCAAATGCAAAATTTGCAAAGTCATAAATTTCATTGTTTTATAGTCAGATTCGTTCTTTAAAAGGTCATTGTAGCATTGTTCTTACGGTTACTGTATGATTAATTATATATTTTTTGTAAAAAAAAGCATTAAATGGTCGAATTCGATATTTTTAAATAAAAATACTAGATTAGGAAAAAAAAATTAACTCCTTATATCTGTGGTCAATGGACAAATGTCGATAATAGGGTACTGCACCTTATGTAACTCTGAAATATCCTTCAAGCCTATCAGAGCAGATGTTTTTCTAGTAATTCCCACAGCAACATTGAGATGTATAAAGGTTCTTTTTACAACCAATCAGCAATAATACGTTTGCTGAAGCTAAACAACATATTCATCGATCTCTTTATCATTCCAGCTATCGAAAAGTTTGTTTTATATTAACTTGCAGAACAGAATTTGAAAACTACTCAAAACAGATAGGCATGCATTTCCTTTTGATGAACCGCAGCTGTTATTTGCAGTTTAAACATCGTTAGATTGAAATCTAAATAAGAATACAAGTACCGTAATTTCCGGTTTATAAGCCGCAGATCAAACAATTATTTTTGGACCCAGAAAACTTATTCAGTAATTGATGATAAATATTTACCGCGATCAAAAAAGTCAAATTTTATTTTTTAAATTTTCTGGGTCAAGATATGATTGTTTGATCCGCGGCTTATCCTCTTCAGACCTGATGTATCTTATAGGATACATATCTTTAAAAAATTTTTCACGTATATAAATAATGTAAAAAAAGAGAAATTGGTATAAATGGAGGCCTAACAGATAGAAGAATTAAACAAAATAGTAATTTGTTTATTATAGCTCTTTTTTAGTAAGCTACGTGTTATATAAAATTGGCTTGAAGCAAAAATGTACGAAACAAAAATGAAAACTCAAATAATTTTATTGTGTCATCATGTGTGAATCATTTGTAGAGTCCATTAGTAATGAAAAATTACCAAATATATATTTATTTTATGTTTTTCAGTATTTTTACAATGCAAAAAAGTATAATAAAATTAAAAAATCCAAAGAAATTGTCAAAAAATGTCTTTTTTGAGTCCCGATGTATCATCAACTTTTATCAACAAAAAATAAATTCTAATTTTTTTTGCTGATCAATCTTTTTTAGGTATCGGTTTGATAATATAAATCCATAACTGAAATTAAGAAAAGTACATAAATAAACTCTGGGGTCTGAAGAGGTTAAACTCCGGAAATTACTGTATAAAGAAACAACACACTTGACTAGAACAAAACCTGAATAAAATTGAAATTTCTTTCATATCCTTTTTCATTAAAATTGAACACGTTGCTGTACTAAATACTAATTTCCTTGAAATGAATGTGAAAGTAATTAATCGAACTAGAATTTTTGAAATATGTAAATTTTAAGAGTTTATAAGTACCGCATTTTACTTTTTTCATCATTTTCTAATTTAGTCATTTTTGAGAAAATGTAATTATTTTATAAACTCTCAAAAAACATTTCGCAAAAAAATAAAACATACAGGCAGTAACTTGCTGGAACGCACGTGTGGTTAGAACGGATTTTTCTATTACTTGAAGAATTTTCTGTCTTTTGATTGTAGAATTTTTTTTAAAATTGAGATTTGGTTCATGAATTTTTCATATCTTGAGAGAAAATAGAGATAAGTAAAAAATCAGTTTATAATAGAAAAACCTAGTACACAGCGTTGTTGCACAGTTAATTAAACAGTCCTTTAATTAAAAAAAATGCATCTGTAGATATTGGAGGATTTCAGGTAGTTTTAGCATTAAATTGATTAATTTTCTTTATTTTCGAAAAAATGTTCAAATTAAAGCAGACTTTTTTAGCTATAGAAATAATAATAAAAACAATGGGGGAAAATATCTTCAATTTCCATTTTGTTTTAGAGTGTATATTGATCAAATGCACAAAGTGTGATGTTCCAAATTTTGATAAGATCAAAATTTAAATCTGAAAGAAAAACTTTAATACAAAATTTCCAAGAGAAATGTAAATGAAGTGAAAATTGTAAAATAGTTGGGAATCTAAAAGTGAATTATTTTAATATCAGCGAAAAGCGATCTGCAATTATAAATATATCGCTGATTCGAACTGCGAGTTATTCAGGAGATCTAGCTGCGGGTTAGAGGTCTGCGAGGACCAAAATTTCCCGTCTCAACATTGCCGAAGCATTCCTTTGATTTTCATCTTTTCTATTATTTTAATTAATTTCTGCCTTCTGCCATAAGTTTTTTTTTTAAATTTTGATCTTAGATTTCTGATTTTTACATATTTTTAGATAAAAGGGATTTAAATTCCGTTTCTAATACGAATAGTACTAAGCAACACAGATGCCAGAATACCCCATGTAATTTGACGAACATGCTGCTTTAGGTGTGAATATTTCAGGTATTTGGTGTTTTTTCTGTATTTTTTGCAGGAGGTGGAGTTGAAATGGCAAAATTAAAGTGCAATTTTTTTCTGTTTTTCTCGGAATCTAATCAATGGGGGCGGGGGGATAGTTCAATTCACGGATTGTTTACCGAGCACGGAATCCTCCGCGGAATGGGTTATACCCGACCTGAGCTAATTAATTATATATCCATTCAACCTGAACCAGTTTTTAAAAAATAGATAACCCGAACTTGACAAAACTTCGATCTAAAATCAATAGTATTCATTCCGAACGCAATCCCAACTCAGTATGAAAAAACAAAATTCCATTTTGTAAAGCAATAATGGAAAAGTAGTCTAGTATCAATTATATTTTTTATGTAGAAAAATCGATATATCTGTATATTGACTCATTGACACTCAAATAATATAATTTTTCATTTTAAAATATATTTTGGGGATACTTTTGAGGAATCTCATAGAATCGAGCCCATACGCTAAAACAATTAAAATTACCCGACTCAAAAAATAGAAGTCAATCCTAAACTCTCCGGAAAAAAATTAACTTTAGCTGGGTCCGACTAAAACCGCCAGTCGAGTTGAGTTTAATTTTCCGAGGAGATGCAGGATCGGGTTTCTACCCGAAACCCGATTTGAGCTCGACATTTCTACATTTCGACCTGAACCCGAAATATTTCAACCCAACCAAACCCTAATTCAAACTGATGAAAAAATATATCCATGCTGTAATGCGAATTATGTAAGATAATGTTTAAAATTATATATTCAGTAACAATTTTAGATTTTAAGTAAAAAAATCAGTATACATAAATTCATTGACATTCAAATACAGTTTTTCATCTTAAAATAAGTTTTGTAAATTCTTTTGAGAGATCGATTCATCTCGAATCAAGAACCATAAGTATCAATATCCAACCCAAACCTGAAACAATTAAAGTTAGCCCGACTGGAATCCGACACTCAACGACAAAAATTTAAGCTCAACCCGATCCGGTCCATCAGAGCCGTCCCTAGTAAAGGCGAGGCCGGGTGCGAGACTTTTGCGAGGCCTTTTTCTTCTAGAGTCTCATATCGAATCAGGGCCGTAACTAGAGGGGTGCCAAAGGGTGGGGGGCACAGCCCTCCATCCTAAAACATTTTGAGAGCCTTCTCTGGAAAAGATATTAAAGTCATTAAAGGAATTTCTGTTCGAAAAATCTAAATGAAATTCTGTTAAAAAAATCGAATTTAGTTTTGAGGCTCATGTTTTGCAGAAGTACTAAATTGCAGCATCTGTACAAAAAGTATAAATTGGTGTTTCACTTGCACATCCTTTTTTCATATATGAAGCTAAGAGGATGTATAATTTTGAACTAACTGTACACTTGTATTTTTCATTCTGCATTCTATTTTTTTCTTAGCATAAAATGAAGTTATTACTAACCATTTAATAAGAAACATAGTGCTTAAAATGTGTTTGAGTATGCATTTTTCAGAGAGAAAGAGAGAGAGAAATGAGCCCCTCTCCTTACCTTTTCTTGGACTCCCATGAATATGTGGAGCAAAATTGGATAATTCTATTCCAAATATTCTGTAACAATGTCACAGCATGTTCACAAAACTAAACTATGAAAACTAAAAGACTACAAGGAATATTTTTTGCTTTTGAATATCCACGCCTAAGTTTTGATTGATAAAAGTTTTACATTTTATAAATAACCATTTTAAAATATCTAAATTTAATCAGGAAATAAATAACATGCAGAAATTTAAAAAATGTTTAGATATTTAAATTTTTTTTAAATTATTATTTCATTCCAGCGCGAGGCCTTTTGACGGATTTAAATTTTGAATATTAAAGATTAGCAGAGATTAAAATTAATTAGCACAATGAAAGCTTTTGCTTTTAGTCGCTAAACCTGTAAAAAGTTAAAGTCTAGAAAATTAAATAACTAAAATACTGTATGTTGATGAAATAAATACAAATAGGTTAAAAACAAACTAATGTTTATTTAAAAAGAAATAAAGATAAAAACAATATAATTAACAAAGGTATTTAAATATATTAAACAATTAAAACAGGAAACAAAAATAAACTGACTTCATGGCAGGCAAAAATTATACTTCGGTAAACAAGGTATATTACATCTGATTGCTTGACGATCTGTAGCCATAATGTTGATTCAAAAGAGCAGTAGTGCACCTGAGTAAAACTACTGACTAAATAAATGTTATCATCATAAAACTTTCCCCACTTCACCAGCTGTCAGTCTTCATACGTAAACACGGAGAAGCTTTCAAAACTCGGCTCGAATACAACGGCCCTTCTTCACGGACTTTAGCCTTTAACATCGCTCACAGTAAAGTGGAGAAAACATCAAAAGAGATAACACCACACTTCTGCTTCTCGGTCTCAAGTAAAATTAGTTTTACTAAACATTTAACAAAACTAAAGAACGGCACTTCGACAACCACATAAATGAAACTAAAGCAAAAAGTTAAATCATAATTATCAAACTGAACAAGACGAACGTAAACACTTCATACTGGAACATTAAGACAAGGATCTAAGCTATTGTCGAAGTATTTATACTAGAAGGGAAACTAAAAGAAACTTATTACGCATGCAAAAGGGCAGGTGAAGCGATGGTCAAATGAGAAACCATCATGACGAAACGTCATACCGGAAATGAGCGATAGACAAATGACGTCACCTTGTGACGGTAAAGAAACACGTCATTACAGCTTCCGATTGCATACGAAGTACGACGGGAAAACAACAACAAGCCGGGAGTTTTAAAACGTAAAAAGTGTTGGAAATAAATGTAAGGTAAGTTAAATAACTATTATTTATATGAATAAGAACTTTAATAAAGAGATATTAATAAAGTTAACAAATTTAATAAAAGGAAACTTATTAAACGAAAAAGTAAAAGTGGTATTTGAATGAAAAGGTAAATAATAGACTGTAAAGGTTATAATAAATGAATAAACTTTAAAAATAGGATGAATGTAATTAGGTTAATATAAATAAAGATAGATTGACTATAGAAATGGAGATATGGCTGGAAAGTGGCAAGAACAGGGTGACATTTCCTGTCACCTTTCTAGGCGCGAGGTTCTGTGCGGCCGCACCTTTCGCACACCCCTAAGGACGGCTCTGTGGTCCAGACTGCGAGTCACGTCAGGTACAGTTTGCCCGACACGATGAAGCATTCTACTTGTTATCCAAGACAATCCCGACAAAATAATTTTCGTTTTCGTATTTTAACTGAACTAAAAATTCTTCATTATCAAGCCGATCGTAAATCCAAAATAAGCGAAAACTGATCCAAAAATTTAATGTAGTTAAAAAAAAAAGAACCGTATAAAATTAATTTTTAGTAAAAATTTTATCTTTTAGTTGAAAAATAAACATGTATAGAGTCATTCATGCATCATCCTATGCTGTCATCCATGTAGATTTTTATTTTAAAAATTCAGATTTTTTTCGACAATTCGGGTTTATCTAAACTCAAATTGCAAGAATCAAACTTCAGTCAGAAACCGCTGTTCAAAAAAGAATTAGTTTAGTCAATCCGGCTTTCAAAAAAAAAAAAAAACTCCATATTTCGACCCAACTTGAATGGGCTGAAATTCAAGTCAAAATATTTTCCCCGACGAAATTCAATTTTGACCCCGATGGGGGGGCCAGGTATGCCCGACGGGGGGGCATATGCCCCCACGGACCCCCCTCTGGCACCGCCCTTGATGATAAAGATTCCAATTTAGCAAACATCTCTTTTGTTATTATTAACAAAAGTTTTACTTTTTGAAACTCTTGATATCTATGTAACATATAGTTTCAACAATGTTATATTTTAGTACAAATATTTTATTACTATTATTTTGAAATTACCATGATTGTTTATTTCGAAATATGAATGAAGTTGTTTTATGTGTGCATTCTGAATAAGCTCTTTCTCTTACTAAATATATCTTTGTTTATATTAGTAGAAAAAAAATAACTTCCTATTATTTTTTTATTTTCTATGTTTACAAACAAAGAATTTATATTATGTTATGCAAATCTATCTTCTCTTATGATAAATCTCTTCTGAAATATCATAAATTGGGTTGTATAAACAGTTTGCTCAGTTTGAATTAAAGTTATTTCAATATTTAGCTCAGATTTAATTCAGTAACACGGATAAAATTATGAAAATGTATTTCTTTTAGAGTAGCTTTCAATGCATATATAAAACTAAAAGAGTACTTTTTTTTTTTTTTTTTTTTAACTGCAAAATTATATATATAATGCTGTTCATAACATTTTTAATGAAAGAAATATTACATGCATCCCAATAGCTATTTCATTTTAAATTAATAATTATTGATAATCTTATTTATTTTGGAATACCTAATGAGTTTTTAATAGATGAAACTTTTCAGCCACTGACTGACATAAAAGGAAATTTACTGAAAAATAAACATTTTTATATGGTTGTTAATAAAAAATGTACAGTTAATATAATTTTCCTAATCTCAAATGAGCTTAATATCCAAATATTAAACATACTACAGAAGACAAACAATGAAGATATAAGATCATTTTTGGAAGAGAATGGACCGAGTTATGAAGAATGGGAGGAAGATAGAATTTGGAATTTTTATGACAGTTGGCTACACTCGCAGGCAGGAGTTTATTTTGAAATTCTATCTGTGAGTTTGACTTGCTAGTGCCTTGGAGGATTTTCCCAACCACAACAGTATATTTTGAACTTTATGCAGTGAAGTTAGCAGCTATTAGCGTAGATGTCGTCTACATCTCTCTTGCTGTTTCCTTGGATTTAATTACTATAGTTTATATGTCCGCCAATGGATCTTCATACATAATAAATTATTATTTGATTTATTAAGTTTATTTGAGATTTGGAAAATTATTTTACTTGCCATTTTTTGTATAACAACTTTATTAAAAAGTTTAAAATGTTTATTTAATGTATTTTTATTTTATATCATTATCTGATAAGTGTTATAGGTTATAGAAATGCATTAGAAATCTTAAAATTAATATGAAAGTTATTTGTAGCAACTAAATTTAAATGAAGCGATTCATGTGAATTTAATATTTTCATTGTTTAATAATGAAACAAAAGTGCATAGCGTGAATGTTACAAGAAAGTATTTTTTATAATTTTATCTTTTCTAACTCACTCTATCACTAAATAACAAATTTTAAGCATAAATATAATCTCCCTATATTAAAACCTTTAAGATTTTCTTCCTTTTCAAGTATTGATTTTATATTAAAGAAGTAGCTACTTCAATTTTTACTATAAATTATATATAAAGAGAGATATGAGAATGGGACACAGTGGACCATCCACTATGTTTTATTTATTTTTAATGACTAAGTTATTACAGAATTGGATTGATTACTTATAACTTTAAAACACATCATTAGTTCGGAATAAACAATTTTATCTTGACTGGTTGTTTTGAGCTTCTAAAAGTAAAAATTTTCATCAAACTTTTCTTTATTATTAATTAAAGATTATAGATAAATAAGAAAAAGTCTATTTTTTTGTAAAGGTAAATTAAAACGAGAAAAAGTTGTAAAGTAATTATTTAAACGAAGAAAAATGTCAATTTATTTGATATAGTAAACAATATTTTTGTTTCTATTACTGTTTAAAAAAAATACAAATATGCCTTTTATTACTAAAACAATCTCTGGCAGGTTCTGAAATTTTATTGTTCATTTTTGGTGCAACATAAAACAGCTTTACAATGAAAACTTTATGGTTATTAATCTGTAATTTATATTGATGTTATCTTAAAATCTTTCTCGAATCCAAAAGTATTTCAGGAAAATTTCAGGCTCATGATTATTTTGGAGCTTCATTTTTAAATTTTAATGACAATGACTTTATTTTCTTTAATAACTTCACCTTACTTGAAATTGTTCCTATATCTTAGTCTGTTATTATTTTTAAAATATAATAATTTTTTTTTTTTTAGACTTTTTCTGCTTTGTTTTGTGTCAAAATGTTACCTGCAAATTTGCATTACTATGTTTTTTGGAGGTAAAGGGGAAATGAAGAGGAATTATATTATTAAAAATTAAATTTACATTATATTTCAAATAATACTTAATAATGGATCGCTCCACTTCTGGGACACAGTGGTCCACTTTATGAACATATGCAAATAATTTAAAAAAAAAGTATTTAAAATTATGTTTTGAAAAAATTCCGAGGCATGTAAAAATGCTTAAAGGTCCCCTCGCAAGCTAATGCTATTCCTATGGGGAGCCATTTTCCTAATAACTCTTTCACATTTTAATATTTTTAATTTAATTAAAATGTTTTTTTGGATAGCTGAGGTCCCTCTCAAGATCACTCCTTGACTACTTTTTTGATTTTGGTTGTAACACCAAAATCAACAATCTACATAAATATCTATTTCAAAAAGTAAAACTTTTGTTAGTAATAACAAAAGAGATGTTTGCTAAATTGGAATCTTTATCATACAGCAGTTTCACATAAAAAATAAATAAAAAATATTACTACGAAACACTGTGGTATCAACTTTTCAAATTTAACAGCTATCCGTAAACAAAACAAGTGTATTTTCCTTTTGTGGATTATCTAATTATTTTGGATATTTTTGAGATTTTATATTTCTTGCTCATCAATATTTAACATAAGAAAAATGAAATCTAATAATGCAAATGATTGAAATATACTATATTAAAAAAAGTTTACTCGGAAACATTACACAATGTATTCACATTTTTCTTATAATGCTCTATTCAGCACAGTTCGTAATTTTAATTTCCCCCATGTTAATTATATAATGAATTAAAACTTACCTGAGCTTTCTAGTTGTCGTGTACTTCCAAATATAAGGATTTTTCTTCAATTGAATATCTATAAACAAGTACATGGAAAATAATAATGCGTCCGCCATATTGTAATTATCAACAACCAAAGTTAGAAGCATTCTTTTTTAATAAACTATGTTTATGCAGTGTTTTAAGCAATAATATTTAATAATACTAAATAATAGAATTTCTATTAAAGGTGTTATTTCTGTTTTCATTATTGTTGTTAGCATTTATTATTAGTAGTAGTTTTTTTTTTTTTTTTTCTTTTTTTTTTTTTTTTTGTAATAATTTATATTTACATTTTACACTACAGTAATGTTATTGTTGCAATATTATCTTTGTAGTACAGATGTTTTTAAAATTACTGTAAATTCATGCTCCTATTTAAATGATTAATGAACAGCAGAAAGAATTGCCTTTGCTTTTCTTCTTTTTTTAATCGTTTATAAGTAGATATTAATGTTATTATTTAAATTTGTTTTCCCTTTTAAAAGCATTCTGTTACATAGTTCTCTATGTGTGTATGAAAGGTTTAAAGCAGTTGCAATAATAATAAGAGGGATAAACATTATTGCTTTTATATGAAAATAAATAATAAAGCCTAGAAAATAGTTTTTATACCCAGGGGTGGTGAATTTTTCAAAAATCTTACCAGCCAAGGATTTATTTCACCAGCCTGCAAGATACATCATGCACGCAGTTGAAAATAGGTATTACAAAATTACTATTATGACAATACATTTCCGTAATTCTTTTTTTTCTCTAAAAAATTAAGAAATGCATGCAATAGCAGTAAGCTTAATATAAGATAAAACTGTACCATATTTACACTGTAATAATTTAGAAAGGTAAAATATCTATATTGAAAAAGTGTCTCTGATAATGTCTCTATTGCTTTCAATTTCTCAAAAACTAAAAATGCACTCGCCTAGCCAGAAAATCCACTCGCCACTGACGAGCAAAATGATGTATTTCCCCACCCATGTTTATACCATATTATAGTTTTTATACATCTGTATCTTATTAGGGTCATCCATAAATATCATACATTTTTTCAATATTTTTACCCTCCCCTCCCTCCCCCACCTTTGTCACTAAGGCTGCGAGCGAACAGCACTAGTTTTTATTACACTAAAAGAGCAATCAATCAATCTTTGTTTTCGAACGGAACAAGGGTGAAATCTCTTTAAATGATTTTTGAGGGACTGACCCTAACAAATTGACAAAGGAAGGGGAACTTTTATCTATCTTATCTTCAGTCGTAAAGCTGTCAACTGATTTCGCGTTAGATTCCTCTCTTGAAGTTCAGATTCAGTGCACTGGAAGTGCAATTTATACATCAAAGCGCTGACACGAAAGATGAAAGATAGCGCAAGAAGTTAGTGCTATGTGCGTGGACCTTAAGTGTCACACTTGGCCATACCCCCCTACCTCCCCTTGTCACATGCCATGCTATATTACACATACATAGATTTGCAGTTGAGAAACAAAGTACTATGTATGTTATAGATCATATTTCAAATTTTATTTTTTAGCTTTAACTGTGCATTTTAATACTTTTATGAGAATAACAATAAAAATGATTTGTTTACTTATTTTGTATGAAATAAGATTTAAGTTTACAACAAAAATTATAATTAATATACACTAATAATACAATATTCATATGAAGGAATAATTGAAAACAGTTCTGTGTTGAAATTTAAAATGGAGTTTTATAGCGTATTTTGCTTTAAATTTTTACTTTATGAACACAAAAATACTTTCATTTCAAAATAACTTTGAAATTTAATTTGTTGATTTTCAATGCTTTTATTTAAACCAAAATGTGTGATGTTACATTTCTTCTTCTCCCCCCCCCCCCCTTGCCACAATTTCACAAACACCCCTTGCCCCTTCCAAGCGTGACATCATTTATGGATGGCCCCTTATGCAAATTAAAAGAAAATTAAGGTGATTAAACAATTTTTGGAACTCAAGTACCTGAAAAAAATAATAATAAAGGGGGGGGGGGAAGAAAGGAAGAAAAACACTTATAGCACTAGCATAGCATAATGTTGAAAGTAATTTTTTTATCTTAAATTTAGTACTCAAAGTAAAAATTGTGAAGCACTAATACAAATATTTCATGTCAATTGGAATTTTAATCACATTCTTTCTTTAATTTATTGATATTTAGGATCTTTGATTTTCATTTTTGGCAATTTTTTTTTAACCAGGGTGAAACTAGATGGGCACATGTTCCGATTGCCAGAATGAAAAGCGAAGGAGGGCACCAAATGAAGAATTTGTCGTTTCATACAAAAATGTGTATATATGAAATAAAAGATGCTCAAAGCTAATGTTAAATCTATGGCAGTATTTTTTACAAATATATGAAAGTAACTTTATGTATAAAAAAATCGTTATGCAAGTGAGAAATTTTAAAAAGAATGCTCTCATAGGTTTAACATTTGTAATCTTGTTTCTTCATGTAACTAGCATATTCTCTTAATATTCAAGCTGATGTTAATCCTATGGGAGCATTGTATTATAAATATTGTATTTATTATAAAATGATTTATATTTTTAAACTTTTTTTTTTTTTTTTTTTTTTTTTTTTTTAGCAAAGGGTACCAGAGTTAGTAAACTGTTATTGTGTGCAAGGGAGGAGGGGGGGGGGGGTTCAAAATCTATGTTTGCTTCATATAAAAAAGAAAAAAAATAGTTTTGTTTTTTATTTTAACTTCCAGATTATTTTCAAAACAGTTATTTTGTTCTTTTAAAAATACTAAGAATCTTTTTTAAAGAACACTGGTTCTTCATTTTCTACTTTTAAGTACTTAAAGTATTCATAATTATAATCAGTATGCAAGTCAAAAGTACTTGGTAATTGTAATTATGCTATCATTTTCTCTTTCATTTTGCATCTTTATTTATCTACTGCAATTGTTACTTTACATTATTGTAACAAACCTATGTTTACTGTTGAATCACTGGAAAAAAAATTAAAAAAAAAAAAAAAAAAAAAAAAGCTGAAAGCTAATTACTTAAGAAATAACAATTGTTTTTTCATTGAAAAACAAAAATTTAATTAAAGTTAATTGAATATAAAAAACATAGTTAAAAATTACTTAAGTTTCGAAACAGGAGGTTAAAACTGATAAAATTAGAAAAAGTGAAAGCACTGACAGATAAGAGAATCGAGCTCAATGCTTCATGATAAAAGTCTTTTCTTCCAGACAAAATAAATGAAAAAGCGAGTATGATTTTATTTTGAAGATTAAGGAAGAGGTTCCTTTAATGAAGCATTCAAACATTTAAATGCTAAATAAATTTTGAGTACTTGAGCTTTTTATTATATGTAATGTATTTGCAACATATTTGAGATCATTTTATAAGCAATAATGATTCACATCAAAACTGTCCTTAGGTAAGATACTGGCTGTGCCCCTCTTATTACTGATTAAAGAACAATTTCATTGCTTTACATGGTTATAAAGTAGATTTTAGTAAACATATGACTCCTAAAAACCAACATAATGAAAAGCCGATGTAGCCCAAATAAATGTAGCATTCGGCTATTTCAAAGTTTCATACAAGGAGACCAATTTTTTATCACCAGACAAAATAGAAAAGTGAAAAATGTCTGTATTAACACTATCCAACATATACTTTGCTGCTTATTATTTCTCGCTACCTGTTTCACCTGTTTTCACTTAAGAAAAGCTTTTTGTAAAGAAGATTTTTTCTCCCCCTGTTTGTATTTTTCTTTATATCAGTTTTTATAAATCAACTACTTATATTAACAGAATCAGTTTTTATGCATCATATCATCGTTTTACGTGCTCTGAGAAAAGTCCCTTCCCTCGCTCCCATATACACTCATCTACTTCTCTTTGTTATTAAAAGCTATTGTTGTAGTAAAGTAATTGTAAAAGTAATTGTAAAGTAATTGTTTGAGAAAAAATTGTTTGACATCACAATATCTAAATGAATTATTTTTTAATTAAAAACTAGCCAATTAATACTTAGTGACTTTATATGGATAAAAAAAGTTTAGCATTTTATAAAATAATAGCCCACAGCACAGTTGAATAAATTTGTTTTAATTGTTATTTGTTTAGTAAACAGTTTTCAAAACAACAAAAATATTTATGTGTTGATATGGACACATATATTCATTTAGCATATTAAGTAGAATTATATTCTGCACATATAATTAAATTAGTTAAATATTTTCTTATATTTTTATTATCATTATCACCACAATTTTAAAATTAAAAGCCATGATTCTAAATTTAAAATATATATACTTTTTTTATTTTACATAAAATTTATATTGGAATAAAACTTTTCTAGACACGTAAAAACAAATAATTAATCCAAAAATGTAAATAGTAGTATTTAAATAAGAATCTTTAGAATAAAATAATTGTAATTGTAACCCCCCCCCCCCTCCAAAAAAAAATATATATATATATATATATTAAAAAAAAAAAAAAAAAAAAAAAAAAAAAAAACTAAGTTGCAATGGTGGTTTAATAAAAGTATGTAAATAGCATCATATTAAAAAATAAAAACAAACTGAATGAAGTAGTGGCTAAAAAAATAGCTAAGCAAACGTAAATATATCAAAGTGCTATCAAAAAGCAAGCTTGTAAATAAACAAAAAACCACGTTGTCGTTTGATTTAAGGATTTAAATGTCCTTTGCATTTGATATACCCTTTCTTGCTCCTTATTAGCTTATCATTCATCGAAATCGTTTGCAATCGATGCGCTTTTTGGTAATTTTGCAGACGGGCAATTTTGCAGAGTAACTACCTGCAAGCGTTACAAATGCATGAGTATTTGCAGACCTATTGCAAGTATGTCGTCATCCTATTGCAATTTGGCTCATTTGCAAGCGTTACATTTGCATGTACTCCTTAAGGGTCAGTTATCCTGTATCGAAGGCTGCGAGCAGCGCCTCTATAGGCCGTTTTAGTTCCCAATAATGTTTAAGATAGTGGTGTTTTAGGCATACTTCATCTCCATCTATCTCTTACATCCGTGAGCTGTAATCATAGTTCAGGTATGGCAACACTATTCTTATTGGCTGTTTATTTGAATCCCAGAAAATTTGAACGGAGTTTGATCGTGACAGGGGAAAGACAATTGTGTGATGTATCATCTGTACATATTTATTTAATTTAAAGGTAGGCGAATCTAAAAAAAAAAAAAAGGGTTCTTGTGAATTTGTACACCAGTAATGTTTATTAAAATGGAGTATGTCTTTATTCGATAAATATTTCGGTGTTACCAGTCTTTTAAAAATATTTATGAAAAATGCATGAGCAGTAATTTATTTCTGTGTTTGTTCTAAGCATGGCTGAAAATATAATACGATCATCGGTCTTTGAAGTCCCTGGAATGCAGAAGGAGAGAACTGTAGCTTTTACCAGAAAAGGCTTGAGCGTTATTAATGGCGAAATCAATGCAAGAAAAAGAAACACAAATAATGTAAGTATTTTGCATAATGATAATCTCTTCAGTGATTTTCAAATAAAATACATTTTGTTGGTTAAGACTTTTTTAGCGCTTTTTTAAATTTAATGCAGACCTCATTTTGTCTGGAATGTCTCAGTTTTTGTTTCCTATTTAGTTGAATTATGCCTCTTTAGAATTATGTTATTTTATCTTAAAATGGGCTGCCTTTACGGAATAATAATAAAACAATGTGATTTTTGGAACAGATGTAGTATTCGCCCGGAGTCCACCATCTTGTTTCTTTGTTGGTCACTTAAAAGCACTTTATACTTAAATTTTGAACAATTCAGAAATTAAACATAAGTAACAACAAATTAACTGAAAATCTGCACTCCAAGCATTTATTTGTAAAAAAGAAAAAAAATAAGGGAAGGGAGAGGAGGAATTCATAATTAGCTAACAGTAAATACATAAATTTTAAAACAGTTAAATAAAGTAAATATTCATTTTTAAAATATATATTCCGAAATTACAGTAAAAAATGTTTCAGTTATTATACATCTAAACAAACAACAAAAATAAATTAATAAATCCAAATACAGAAATTTAAAATCGACAAAAAAATGACAGTCATTTACCGCAAATATTACATGATAGCCTGATTTTTTTCTTTCTTGTAATTGTTGAGTGACATTTAAAGTTAATTTTTTAGTTTGTAGTAATTTATCATAATTAAGGATCATTTAAGAATTTGATTATCTATTCAAAAAATATGTTCTACTTTTCGGAGACATGCTTTTCAAAAAATAGTTGTGTTACAAGTATGATATTTTTATTCTTAATTGTATAATATTTTCAGATTTCAAAAAATAAACTTAAAAAATTATTTCCTTGTAAATGTGATAAACCAGTGTCTTTTTTCTTTCAAATTTCTGTTACAATTGCAAGAAACTTTTTGCACAAAATAGGCATTTTTTTTTTTTTTTTTTTTTTTTTTTAAAGAAAATATAGCAAACATTTATTTTTCCTGTGGCTAAAATCAGTTTTAAGAATTTTATTTAAATTTTTATATTATAATATTTTCCTTTTAGGTAATACAGTGAAACCTCCAAATAAGGGACACTCCGAATAAGGGACACCTCTATTTAACAGACAAAACTTCCAGTCCCAGTCCCTTGGTATAGGACGTGTAATGTATTTACCTCTAAATAAGGGACACTTGAAAATCAAATTAAAGGGGCTGGCATTTGAATTTCAGATAATGAAATGGTCTGTGATAAAATTGAAAATGCAAATTTTTGTGAACTTATCAAACTCATAGACTGTTATGTTGATACAGAGACATGCGACAGAATCAACAAGCACTTATTTACCCACAGTTCTGATTCAATTTCAATGCGTTTATCCCCATTGAAAATAATGCTGAAAATTATGAGGCTGATTCTGAAAGTGGAGAATAAAAGAAAATTGTGAAATAAAGAACTTTACAGATGCTTTAAGGCAAATCCAAAAGGGTAAATTTTATGACAAATGTTTTAACTTATTTTTATTCAGAAATGCCTGAAACTAGCACACGTTGTTGTTGAAAAACTATGTAATCAAACCGTTTTTTTACTTTTCTTTTTATTTCAAGCACAATAGATTTGTAAGAAAATATTGTCAACGTGGGCGTTTTGAACCGAATTTATACACGAAAGAAGAATAAGTACTCAAGACTCAAGAAAGGCTGAAAAACGTCTGTCACATGATCAAAATCACTTATAGCTCAATAGATAATTTATTCAAAACTGGAAAATACAGTTTGATTCCAAATCACTTCCATAGTCATGCGTTCCATTTTATAATTTTTAGGTAAAAAAAAAAAAAAAAAAATTGTAAATGTGTCAAAACCTTTTCAGCTTGCTGAACAGTTGAGAGATTTGTTGCCTTAAAATGCACTTAGCAGTTGAATACTTTTTTTTTCTTTAAATACTGCTAATAATGAAAAACTAAAATTTATAAGTATGGTAAATGAACACTTGAAAAGTTTATTGTGAAAAATTGAAATTTACAAAACAATCACTTTTGATTGATTACTTGATGTATACTTCTTTTAAATGTTTTTTATACTTTTTGCATGCACACAGTTTGTATAAAAACAATACAAATCAATTAAAAATTCTACAAATTATTTAATGACTTAATAATCAATTACAAATTTTAATTAATTAACTATCTATTCCTTTTGTGTTTAATTAACGTAATTTATACACTTCAAATGCATTTAAACTTCACCTTTAATGTTTTGTTATTTTTATATCTTTCAGGACGATTAATTAAAAAAAATGTAATAAAAACTCTGAATAAGGGACACCTCTATTTAAGGGACAAAAGTTCCGGTCCCAAAGGTGTCCCTTATTCAGAGGTTTCACTGTATCACTATAGTCAGTATACAGTCAACTCTGTGAAATTCGCCGATCTGTAATCTGCAATCCTGTATTATCTGCACTACATGTTGGAATGTAAACAATGAAGATTGTCATTAATAGTTAAACACATAAAGTTAAATTTGTCTATTTTTGTAGTTATTCCTAATTTAATTAATTCCTAATATTCTGTATAATTGAACACTAAGGAACTGCCTTAGTGTGCAGATTTCACAGAGTTGACTGTATTCCTCTATTAAAGTGAACATAGGGTAGATGTGCCATAGTGGACATTCTTCAATTTTTTTGTTGCATATAAAAGTAATCAATAAAAATTTAGCTTTTATATTATTTTTCTCATATCTCCCCCTTGTATATTTTATAATTTTGCATCATTATTGACACTCTTAATGAAACCTATCAGGGAGCCGAAAATAATGTTTCTAAGTTCTCTTGTTTTTCAGTAATAAATCTTAATGAACTTGCCAAAAGCTGACTTCATTTAATAAGTTTATTATATAATAGACTCCTTCAAACCTACAACCCTAAAATCCGCACATTATTTACAGATGTAAACAGTGAAATTTTCAGTTCACACGTAGGGAAAAATTTTGACTTCTTAATTTTTATATCAATTCTATACATATTTTAATCTAATTTTCATCAATATTATTAAATTCATGCTTTTTCATGAAGGAAGAATAAATTTATTTCTGTAAAAATTCAAGATATTGCTGATATCATTGGTAATCACAATCTTACCAAATATATAATGTATTAATAGGGTTCGCCCAAGTGGGCCCTGCCCAAAAAAGCCTGCCGGGTTTTTTTGGTCAGGCCCACTTGAAAAAACCCATAATAAAATCCATTGTGGGTTTTTTCAAATTTTTTCATGATTTTACAATTGTATCATTATTTAATCTAAGGTATCAATGCAAAGATAAATGCCAATTTAAATATATTTCAAAAGAACCAGTAAAAGGAATTTCTAAGCACTGATAAAATGACCAAAAAAATAAATTAGCTGTGTAGAAGTGAAAAAAAAAAAAAGTTTTCAGCTGATTTCTTATTTGATATGAAAGAAACTATATAAATTTAGCATATTTAACTTGCAGGGTTGTTATGATTTTGCCCAACTGAAAAAACCAACTGGGTTTTTTCAAAATTTCAACTTTTACTAAGGTTAATTTCTTAATATCGTTATTAAGATCTTAATACTGATATTAAGATATATTTATTAGTAACATTTGTAAAATTTCTCTCCTTCTCCCCATCACAAGAAAAAAAAATGTCTTAATTCTCCCAATGAAAAATTTTAAAAGAAATAATTGTGACATAATTTTTTATTTATCACAAACACAAACTTCATATGTAATCTATTCTATTGTTACGTTATACAGTTGAAATTCATAACAAAATACAACATATCCTGGGAATCCTAATTTATTGAAGTAGCTATGCAAAATTATTTAGTTTATTCTATTAATTAGTTATAATAAAAGTACTTACTGGATCATTTCATGCCAAATCAACCAGTGACTCAACCTGACCCTTTCATATTTCGATGAAATTCTCAGGAATCATTCTGCCTGATGATATAAATGAGAATATTTGTTCATAATATTTTTTTCATATAAAATTTCATTTATTTAAATTTTGAAAAATCATCATTTTTTGGCTTGCTTACATGTTTTTAATTTTGAATTTCTCAAGTTCTATCAAACGTAGAAAATTTTATGACCACTCATTTCAAAAAGGAGTTCATAAGGTTTAATTTGATATGCAAGTTGACTATGTATAATTAAAATAAATAAAATTTAATTTGAAAATTTTTTATATAGTCATTTTTTCAGGGATGGGAATTTTCCGCTTTTTGGCGGATTTCCGCTTTTTTGTTATTTTAAGAAATTCCGCTTTTTTCCCGAAATTTCGCGGATTTCCGCTGTTTTGTTATTTTCATAAGTTTCACATTTTCCCCCCAAAAAATTCCGCTTTTTCCGCTAATTTCAGACATATGTAACAGGGATGCCGTGGACGCGTTATAGCGCGTAAAATACGCAAAAAATTGGCGACGGGACGCAAAAAAATTGAGCTTACGCGTCCCGCGGAACGCGTAATTTTCGTCAAAGAATCCGAAAAAAATGTCAACTTTCGTTAAAAAATCGCGAAATAATTTCCGGCAAATTCCGTCAAAAAGTTCGTGAAAAAAGGCTAATTTTGTTACAATATCCCGAAAAAAGTCAGATTTCCTCAAATAATCGCGAAAAAATGACAATTTCGTCCAAAAATCGTGTTAAAACGGAAAATTTTGTCGAAATATTCACGAAAAACGGTAAATTTTATTGAAAAAACGTGATAAAACAGTAACTTTCTTCTAAAGATCGCGAAAAACCAGAACATTTCGTCAAAAGATCGCGAAAAAAACGGCACATTTCATCCACGAATCGCAAAAAGGCGAATTTCATTAAAAAATCGTGAAATACTGAATAATTTCCGGCAAATTCCGTCTAAAAGTTCGTGAAAAAATGGCTAATTTTGTTACAAAATCCCGAAAAAAAGGCAGATTTCCTCAAAAACCGCGAAAAAACGACCAATTTCGACCAAAAATCACGATAAAACGACAAATTTTGTCAAAAAATTCGCGAAAAACGGCAATTATCGTCCAAAAATCGTGATAAAACGGTAACTTTCGTCAAAAGATAGCGAAAAACCGACACATTTCATCAAAAGATCGCAAAAAAACGGCAAATTTCGTGAAAAAATCGCTTTAAAATGCAATTTTTGTCAAAGGGGCAAGAAAAGAAAGTTAATGTAACAGAGAAAGATAGCTACAACAATAAAAAATCTAATTTCAAAATTAAAAATTTCAAAATAAATTGTGTATCAAACAAAAGTTCAGAATCAACTAAAAATGTAGAAACTAGTGAACAAAATTGCATGTCAACTGTAAAATCTGAAGAAGAAAATACTGTTCATCCAATTCAAGTGCCAGAAATTGCTTTAAAAAGATCTGTGAATAAAGAAACAAGTTCCAAAGGGAGTCAGAACTGAAGATAACTGCATGTCAACTCTAAAATCTACTGAATCTAAAGCAGAAAATACTGTTCATTCAATTTAAGGGCCAGGAACTTCTTTAAAAAGATCTGTGAATGAAGAAGCAAGTTCCCAAGAAACAAAAGAGTCAAAATTCCAAAATAAGGAAATTTGTAGGAATGAAAAATCAATTCTGAAAATAAAATGTGACAAAAGGAATTGTGGCTATGAAAAGTCTGTTCTGAAAATAAAAAGTGCGAAAAAGTATAAATGTGTGTCAATCAAAAATTTGTTTGCTAAACAAAAGCAAACGTTGTAAGTGGAATATAAATTAAAATAGTAATTTTAGAATTTTTTTAACCAATTCTCTTTGTTATTTCATGAGTAATTAATCTTTATTCCAGGGTATATCTTATGATTTTTTCCCTCCAAGGTCCAAAACTAGTTATTTTAAGAATAGAAAAGCTGCCTTAGCTTTATTGAAGGGGTGGGAGGGGAGGGTTGGAGAGGGCAGCATTTATGGTATTGGGAATAGGTATAAAATTTTTGTGATAAGGGGGGGAAGGAGAAAATGAGAATTTGTAATTTAGATATTGCCACTCCTGTAATGTACTATACAGGCTGGTGTGCTTGTCTTCATTTGCTTGGAAATCAAGACCTGCTTTTGTTCTTTGAATTGTCTTTCACAGACAAAATGTGCTGCAATTTTTCATTCGCACTTTTGATCGAAATGTGGTGCAATTTTTTATTCATGCATTTGATCGAAATGTGGTGCAATTTTTCATTCGTGTGTTTGATCGAAATGTGGTGTAATTTTTTATTCACACGTGTGAATACAATGTGGTGCAATTTTTCGTTCACATGTATTTTCAGTCTTTTTGCTTTTTTGCAGTTCCCATCCCTGTTTTTTAAAAATTTGAAAAAATTGTATGTTTGTTGTAATATTATAAGCTTAAAATTCTGAAATTTTTAGAGTGGGATCTCAATGGGATCAGGAGTTATTAAATAAAAGCAAAAACTACCATTAAAATAACAATTAAATTCTATCTATTTTGTTATTTATTTATAATTTGTATGGTAATTTTCAGCTTTTATTTCATTGATCATTTCATTTATCTTGAGAAATTCAAAATTGAAAATATTTATGCAAGTCAAAAAATGATGATTTTTCAAAATTTAAATAATTAACTGTGTGAAAATTTAAGGCGATAAACAAAAAAATAAAAATATGCTCTAAGAGATCATTTAGATCCTCACTATAGAGAATGATCCCTGGTAGTTTCATTCAAATCAGAATTGGTCAGTTTGAATATTGAATTTTTTTGGTTGATTTGACATGGAATTACCCTACTAATTCTGATTTAGCATTAGTATTAATATCCTATTTTCGTAAAATTATTACTAGTAATCAGTTTTAGTAAAAGCAAAGTGTAATTTTGGTTGTCATTGATTTATATATTTTTGTAATTTCTTCAAATTGTATTTAGTAGTAAATACATTTTTTTTCCAAACCTTCTGAACCTTCTTCGTTAACTCAAAAAATCCATTTATAGCTGACTTAATATATCCTTAATGCAAGAAACTAGTCATATCAGACACAAATCTACCTTTTAAATTAACTTGATTTTTTAATATATACATTTTGTTAATTCATTCTTAATGCAAAATTATACCCAGGTTTCATCTGATACATGAAGAATTTAGCTATTATGTATATAAAAATTAGAAATTTAAAGTGTTTTGAAAAAAGAAACTCGATAAAACCCGAAAAGCCCAGGTTTTAGACTAGTGGGGCCCAGTGGGTTGGGCTTTTTCAAAAAAAAAAAAAAAAAAACTTTTTTTCAAACCCTGTGTATTAATGAAGCTTTTTTTGGTTATTAAGTCTGGCTAAACCTGAAATAAAACTTCCTTATTTTATGATTTTGATGTAAATTAGTTGTGCACCTTTATAAGGCAAATTTTGTTGAATAATTTAGGAAAAATGTATCCCATTTTTAAAATGAATATTTAACTATACATCAGAGTTCATTCTAGGATTAAGGGCAGGCAGGACGTGCTTTGCTATAAAAGGGCACTTTGGGAAAAAAGGGCACATTAATGCAATTATAAATAATCAACTAATTAATCTCTCCCCCCCTACCCCATCCCCCAAAAAGTATTTGCTTCTTCCCCTTTAACCCCCCTAATATTTTGCAGTGACAATATAAAATAATCCTCTTAATTTCCCTTTCTAGAATTTTATACTTCCCCAGATCATAATTTTTACATGTTTTTAGGTTATTTATTTTTTGCATTAATGCTGCGGCGATTTTTTAATTTTTTTTTTCTGCAACTGAACGCATTTTTCACTAAATTTTGCGATTCCCGTTATTAAAAATTCAAGTTGAAAGAGTGTCTGATCGATCTCTATACAACGCATACAACAAAGGGCACGCGAAGTATCAATTTGGCACCCACCACCACCACCCAACTGTTTCTTATAACAAACTAAAAATGACGTTGCTACTATAAATTTTGCGCCCCCTAAATTTTTGTGCCCAGGGCAACTGCCCCTTTTGCACGGCACTGCAGACTATTTGAATATTACCTGGATGGAAATAAAACTACAAAAATAATAAAGGACAAAGGTGTTCGTCTGTAACGTTGACATCATTTGAGGTTGGTAACAGCACGCGGTTAAATTTTAACCACCACCCAACTGTTTCATATAACAAACTAAAAATGACATTGCAATCAACTGAAAAGACCTCTTCACTATTGCTAATCCTATTGAAGAATTTTATAAAGATATCTCAGTTACATTTCAATATTTTTAAAAGATTTTTTTTCATTGGATATGTGACATCGATCTATACAAAGACCCTTTTTTACTTTTTTGATTGTGATTGCAGATTTTTTTTTTATTTTAATGAGGACACTTTCATTTTCATAATCAGTTTCAAAAAATGGAAGCATTCTTATAAAAAATCTGCAATCAAAATTGAAAAAAGTAACAAACGGCCTTACAGATTAATATCAACTATCCAATGAAAATAAATAAATAAACATATTAAAATGAAAACGAAATATCTTTATAAATTTCTTTTATAGCATTAGCATTAGGGGCATTTTTCCGATTAAATGAGGCAAAAATTTCTGTTTTTAAAAACCAATGATAAAAGATTAAAAATTTTGTAAAAGACACTTGTCGGAAAAGGGTAAGTATATCCAGCTCAGCATTTGTTTCTGGCAGATATTTCATAATTATTTTTAAAATTCATGAGACAATAAAATAAGTAAAACAGTAACATAACAGACATGTAATCAAATTACGCGCCCAAACAATTGAAAGAATCAGAATTAAAAAGACTGCTGTAAATAACAATATCTTCAGTGTTTTTATACGTTAACTTATACAAAAGTATAGCTTTTAATAAATTTCAAAACTTAATTTGAATGTGAAATTGATAATTTAGAAAAAAAATTTGGTTTTGTTAATAGGCAATTAAATAAATATATTTTAACCCCTTTGCGACGAGAGCCTTTTACGAAATGTTTAATGTTTTGTCACCGGTTTTTAAACAAATATGTACCTTATTGAATCGAGAAAATGCTACGATTTAATAAGGCAAATTTTGCAGTAAAATTTTACTAGTGAGGATAAACAAGAATTCTTAAGCCTTTTTGCGGCACGTATATGTGTCGATAGTCCCCAAGGGGTTAATATTATAAAACTAGAAGACAGCCCGTCAAAATGACGTGTTTGCATTTTTAAAAGGATGATAAAAAATTACAACTGTGGTCAATCAGCCACTTTAGGCTTAAACAATTTTTAAAAATACAGCGATTAAACATGGAGAAAAAAATCTATTTAAAAAAAAAAGAAAATTTTAACAGAAATTTGCATTTAAAACTATAACAAAACTGTCTGGTGGATGATGGGGTTATAATGAACAAATCGTAAATACATAAATTTTAAAAGAATAAAGTAAGGCAAAAAAATCAGTTATGAAAGATTATATTCTGAAACTGCAGCCAAAAAATATCAAGAAATACTGAAAGAAAATAATAAAAATATCTAAAATGTATAAAAGAATTTCCTATTGTGGCCCATTTTTTAGCTAATACTTAAAAGAAAACACTCTATAAGATCGAAAGCAAATGTCAAGAATAAAGAGTAAACAATGAACGTGTTCGGGAGATACACGCGCGCAAGCTCAAGAGTTTTTACCGAGTACTATTCCGCTGTAAAGTCCACTCCACGTACCTGACTCCTGAGCGTGCATGCTCAGCGCGACCCCAGCATAGATCCCGAACGCGCCCGATCATTCCTGAGTGGTGATGTTACAAAGGAGTCATTCTAAAGATTCAATCACAGAATTTGTCATTCTTATTTGGCAACAGTATTGATTTGCTTACATTGTTTGTTTGATTTGTTTTTTCCGTAATTGCTGGTTGTTTTATTTAGAACTTAAACATTATAATTAAAAAGTTTTTGTAGGTTTTTAAGAAAGTGAGTAATGAATAAATCTTTCACATGTATATTTTCATAAGTTGAACAATTAGAATATTTGTGAACAGCTCGGAATAGTTAAGCCTAACGTGGACGCAGTTGCAATAAGTTTCTTTTTCTCGTGGATGGGTTGTCCCCGGAATCGTCGTACACGGAGGGGTTTTATATATATAATAGTTTTTCCTTGTGTTCTAAAATCCGAGGTCTGGGTTCGATCCCTCGTAAATAAAAGAGTAAAAATAGTTTAACACTTTTAATATTCAATGTTCATCTTTTCAAAATTACTCTTTTTTTCCGTTTACTGGAATTTTTATTTCTCCCAAAAGTTTCGTTCATTTCATTAATTTCGATAACGTTGCAACTTAAAAGGAAAACAAAACACTTACCTACATTTTCCTGGGTGATAGGATGACTTTATTTTTTCTCTCCTAATTGTCTCATATTAATATCCCTCATTTTTTTTCCGAAGGCATTAGCGCTGAATAAGCACTTAAAAACCTTTTTAAAAATTAACACACTCAACTAATTTTGAAATGTACTCTACAATTTTTGCTGAAGCTGGGGAAATTTCCACCAATTGCTTTTGGTCCAATGAAAAATGGGTATGTCACCTCTCCTAAAAATAAAGGGGAGCAATTCCTTCATGCCTTTAAATATTCTTAAAAGACTGAAAACAAGCACATTTCCACTTTTTCTGTTGCCTCAATTTGGTCGTAAATATCACTGATAAACAGACGTCATTTACCAATGCGGAAAGTTTTCAACATCTCTCTCTTTCATTTTAGTAGTTTTATCTCTGTGATTCAGAAAAAGCCTCACAGCGGGGCAGAGCAAGGGAGTGACCTGCAATTGTACAATACTTTTTCTTGGATTTATCTTCGAACAGCAATAAAATCAGAGGCATAGGCGCAACTTTAGTTTACAAATTATTCAGTTTATACCCGAAAATCTTTTAGATACTTAAATTTGATCCTTGTTTTCAAAGAATTTACATAAAACCAACTGACAGACAGAAAAATCCCAATTTTATTATTTTCAAACGAATTTATTAAATAAAATATTTTGTGAAGCACTGCACACAGGACTTCAGGATCGCACGTGCAAGTTCAATATTTTCAAATTATACCCCTTCGACCCATAGATTAAAGAATAGCAGCAGATTCTTAGACTAATACTTTCAGATAACATAGTTTAAAATAAAAGGAAAAATGCGGTTAGAATATTATAATTTTTGATGTTGTATATTAAAATAGTTTATAAAATATTTCTCTACTAGCTGATCCATCCATCGTTGTCCGGGCGTGGGAAAAAACCCCTTTAAAAACCGCTGTATAGATTTCGAATATTTCCAAAATATACTATAATGGGCTTCAAGACTGAAATGGGATTCCTTTTACTAACGTTTAAAAATTATGAAAAAAAAATGATAAAAGAAGGGAAAATTTATTTCAGAAGTCAAAGGAACAAAATTTACTATATTGGGGAGACAGATTAAAACAGTTGATTTTAATTACAATTATTTTTAAAATGTTAAAAAATAATCGCATACCACGCAAAAACTCTAAAAAGTGAAAAAAAAAAATTGCTACGAATAAACTTTATTGAAAAGAGAACAAAATTTATGATATTGAGCTAAAAGATTAAATCTGGACTTTTCTTACTAACAGAGAAAAATCATTGCAGAATTCTAAAAAATGCTAAAAATCTCATTAAAAATTTAAAAAAATGCAGTGGGCAACATTTATTATAGTAAGCCCGGAATATCAGACACCAAATTTTTTTTTTTTTAAGCAGGGAAAAAAAAAAAAAAAATCACCGAAGAAAGCAAAAAATCTTTAAAAGATCAAAAATGTAGAGAATAAAATGTACTATAGGCAAAAGTTTGAAACCAAATTCCTTTTACTAATCTTAGATTTAAATCTTGTTTAAAAATTGTCTTTATATTTCTTATTCATTTATCGTGTGCCCCGGATCCTTTATTTTATTAACAGCCTTTCTTGCCTGTTTGAAAATTTACTTTCATTTTGCCGTGCTGCCCTTTTCCTTAAAACTATTCTCAAATTCAAACTAACTGCTTTCTAATAAATTTCTGAATCGTTCTTTTCTTATAAATGCAGTAATTGGTATGTGCTCTAAAATAAAACTGTAAAATTGAATAGTTTTTTCCAGTTTTCGACATACCTTTCAAAGAAAAAAAATGCTATCGAATTTGGTGCTTTGCTTTGAATAAAATTTCCAATGCATGGAAGTTTGTTAAAAGTGACACCATAGGACAACTATCACTTACCAATCAATTCATTTGTAAAAATATTAAAAAAGATATTCATTTCCAAAATACTTCTTCAATGTGTTAAAAGTTTCATACTGTTTATCTATGTTAGGAATTAAGAATGGACCATTTCAAACATTAAAAATAAATGAAATCCTGCCTCATCCGACTCGATTTCTACTTAAATTGAGAATTTTCTTAATATGAAATACAGATTTAAAAAAAAAAAAAAAAAAAAAAAAAAAATATGCGAAAATTTTACCACATATTTCAAATTATGCATCCACAAGCAATAGATATGTAGCATCAATGATGATCTCTTTAATTACTTCAATTAAAAATTTTGATTTAAAAAAAAAAAAAAAGTAAATAATAGTAGTTAAAAAAAAATGTTTAAAACTTCAGAGTTTTTCAAGATGTATATTTAATTGGGGTTGTGGGATATTTTTTTAGTGTTCGAGTCTGGTTAAAGGTTTGATTTTAAGTAGAATTTGTAGGTTTTAAAAAATAGCCCGCAGGACCCCACTGATTTGCTGATACTTTAAATAGGAGCAAAATTAATATGCTGAAAACGAAACTTATTTTGAATTAAAAAAAAAAAATTAGTCCAGCTAATTTAATTTGGATCATACAGACATTCGCTGAGCAAGAAGATAAAGAACAGAAATAACTTTCAATGCACTTGACAGTTTACGTTTCTTTAGTGATGTGTTTATATTATAAAACCACCAATTAAGACTCTTACAGAGTATGCAGTATTGTGAGTCATAATCTGAAATGAAATGAGTGTTAGTTATTTATGATAGTAAAAATAAACCTTTTATAGTGAAGCAAGCTAAAATGAATGAATTTTCGATGAATTAAAGTCAGAAATGCAAGAAATTAGTGTAGCACATGACCAGTGGCGGCAATAAAGTGGAAGTGTGATGTAGCAGATAAAATCAAACCCAAGCTGATTATAGAGGGTCTTCAATCGAAACTAAAAGCTTTTTCCCAATAAAGGAAAGGAAAAAGAATATTAATATAAAGAAAAGCATTCACATAGCCTCCCCGCATGTAGGCAGACCCCAATGAAACATTATAAATTATTTTTATTTTACTGAAAAAAAAAAAAGTGAGGTCCTAAATTGTATTTTACATTCTTTCCAGGTCCGGGTCCGGCTCGATCCACAGAGAAAAATACGGTCCGGACCGCCCCGAACGAAAAAATACTGACTCCACCCAGCCCGTTATAAAAGTTAAAATTTTGGCATAGGCCGTGCTGGGCCCGAGCCGAAATTTTAACTTTTAGAGAAATTTCAGAAAAAAAAAATTAGCGACCTGGCGCGTTATAAAAGTTAAAATTTTGACCCGAACCCATCCCGGACTGATTCAATTATACAGAACATTCATTTTTTATTCTTACAGAATAGTTCTGACAAAAAAAATTATTTTAGTTTCTTGTTTTTTTTTTTTTTTTTTTTTTCAATGTTTATAATTTTTATTTATGCAGAAAAGCTCTGTAAGCCGCGATATTTGTTTTTAATGAGCCTTTGTTTGTTGTATATAAATGCTTAAGTTATCATTAATATTATTATTCCATGAAATTGAAACATAAAAATCTAAAAATGCTATACGGTTAAAGTAAAATCTCCTAAGACGGAATCGCATTGGAAAGAAAAAAATACATTATAGACAAGTTCCCTTCTTAGCAGGTGTAAATGTATAATATATTTTTTCTCGCGTATTATTGTATTCCTTTTGCACGGATGAACAGTTTAAAAGAAATTTTCGGTTTAAAAGAAGATTCCGTCATATGCAGGTTCTTTTTTTCATGCGTTTAATTCTATTTTAATAAATCTCAAAATCTACAAAATTTTTAAAAAGAATTAATTTTAATGTTTAATTGTAGAAAAATGATGATTAAAAAGTATATGCCTTTTTTTTCAAAATTTTTTGGGTTAAGCCAAATTTTACTTATTTTTACCACATACTTTTACTATAGGTGAAAACTGGGAAATTTGATTAGTAGCCAGTGGCCGGTAGACCCAGTTTCATTAGTGGCCACTTTTTAAAAGTTAGTAGCCACTTTTTTAAAAATAGGTCAAAATGGCATTTTTTATTTATTTAGCGGCTAGTGAGTTACAAAGTTACACATATTTGGTTAAAAATAAAACTGTCATTCCACTGAATAGAAAAATACGAATTGGTGATTAATACTGCAGATAAAATTATAAGTGATAAACTATATTTAAATATATATTAATGTATTGTATAAAACAAACAAGGAAATTGTAATTTTAAATTTAAAAATAATTTCACATCTTTCTTGGATATTTTATTCTTACTTAAAATTAGTGGTAATTATTAAGTTTGGCGAGTGTACAGATAAATATAAATATTCTTTGCTTTGGCTGAGATTTCAAAACTCCTGATGTCTTATTAAGGCAAAATCAGAGAGTGCCAATGTGGTGGGAGGTGGAGGAAGTCTGCTTGGTAGCTGTAAAGTCAGATGCTAAATTTGCAGTATTACTCGCCTAAATGGTATAGCTTGTGGTAGTATTTGTTTATTTTGTCCTATTTTTAAAGTAATTGGCTATAATATTTCAATCTTTCTTGACACCTACATAAACTTTAACCATAAATTTAAAAAAAAAAAATTGTACCAGCCAACTATTACTGGTACAATTAGTGAGCATATGGCAAAAGTGAAAGATTTTAGATACAGCAATGTCCTTAAAATCTCTTTGCATCCAGAGGTAAAAGTGGTATAATTTATTTGAAATGCATGTGGAATTAAAATTGATGACTATATTTTGTAGGGAAAAAAACTTTCTTGAAAACATAATCCAAATAAAGAGTTCATGGTAAAAAGCCAAAATATAGAAAATACAACAAAGTTGCTAAATATACTTGCATCCGATAGCAAGAAAGAATTAACCAATTCACTAATTAGATGCAAACAAAGTAGAGATGCATATATCCATGAAAAAAGCTGTATTTCACAAAGCAAATTAATAAAATTTTTTAATCGCCGAGTGGCGACTAGGGTGGCGATCGATGGCCGATATTTAATTTAAAGAATTAACCAATTCACAAATTAGATGCAAACAAAGTGGATATGAATATATCCATGAAAAAAAAATTTTCACAAAGCAAATTAATAAGATTTTTCAATCGCCGAGTGGCGACTAGGGTGGCGATCGATAGGCGATTTTTAATTTAAAGAATTGACCAATTCACTAATTAGATGCAAACAAAGTAGACATGCATATAACCATGAAAAAAGTTGTATTTCACAAAGCAAATTAATAAGATTTTTTTTAATCGCCGAGTGGCGACTAGGGTGGCGATCGATGGCCGATTTTTAATCGCCACGTGGCGAGTGGCGACCGTTAATTTACACCTATAACTTTTACCATTTTAACCATTTACTTTTATTTACCACAAAGAGAAAATGATTTTCATATGAGATGATTCAACCGGAACTGAATATTTTGGTCCGTGAAGACTAGGAAGAATGAAATCAGTCCTAGCTTGGTACGGAAAAAATAAATTAGGCTCTCCCCGATCCTTCAGGATAAAAGTAAGGCCCGGCTCGGAAAGAGAACTTACTAGGCCCGGCCCTGCTCGTGCAGTTCTCTAATTCATGCTGTACAGTTAAGTGATTTAGGCATCATCGATTGAAAAATAGCTTTTAAAATTAATGTTTTAATAGAAAATCACTTGTTTTTTTACTTATTTTTTTACATCCTTTACTGACATATTACAAATACTATTTTAATATTTTTCTTTGTGCTTTTAATAGAAGTTTTCATTTCTTTCAGTTTGAGAAAAATATATAGATGACTAATCTTTTGGGTGTTTGATCTTTGATTCCCACAGTCGATAAAGAAAAAAAAAGAAAGAAAGAAAAGAAATCAACTATTTCAGTGAATTACTTAAAACAGCATTGCCTGTGCATCTCTTTCGCTTATAAATCACTGCTATGGACAAAGCGTATGTTTGTTTGGTCATTTTCCGAAGTCTCAACTCATGACCCCTGGTGATACCTCGTCCACTCCCTCCAAAATAAATAGCGAGATAAGGGGGATATTTTCTTTTTCTTTTTTTGTTATTTCGGACAAATTTTCGCAGTAGCGTAGTAGTAGAGGCAGAAATTTATGACAGCGTGGACCTGCATAAAGAAGGCTGGGAGGGGGGGGGGGGTTGAAAAGGAACAGATTAGGAGTGAAATGGGGCTGGGGAGGTTGTACAATGTTTACAAATAGTTTAGTGTTTGTTTGAAATAAACGATGAAATTAATTTAAAGGGCACTTTTCCCCCCTCTAGTTGATTTTCCGAGTAATAGGGCTCACGGGGCGGGGCTTTAGAACAGTGGGGCCATCGGGGCGGCAAATTGTATGAAGAAGTGCAGGCAGGGCGGCGCGCCCTGTGAAAAACGCCTTGATTGAACTCTGATACGTTATTACCTTACTTTTGCTTTTAATGTTTTCATATTTTAATCATTCTAAATTTTTATTTTAGTTTACCTTACTTAATTATTTCAATATTTTACTATATTGTCAGCATTCATTGTAATTTCAATTGCATTATTAATTACATTCAAATTACTGTTTTAAAAATGTAAACAAAGCAATGACCAGAAATCCACAACATTCTAAAATCTGCATGGTCCCAAGCTGTGTGGATTTCAAGGAGTCTTCTGTATAAAGGTTAAAATTTGCAGTCGCCACCGGCCCCAGTGCTACTAAATGTAAAAAAACTGGCGACTTTGTGCTTTACATCTAATCGCCAAAATGGCGATCAATCATTTTCGGAAAAAAAAGGTCTGTCATAAATCCGAAAATTAGGACTAAAATACATCGCAAATTTCAACAAATGGTCGCCGAAAATAACCAATTTCGGCAATCATTCAAAGAACAATTGCTAATTTTGTCAAAGGATAGCGGGAAAATGCGAATTTAATCAAAGGATTTCGAGAAATTTTGGTTAAAAAATTGCAGAAAAAAGTAAATTTCGTCAAGAAATGATGACAATACGGCAAAATTCATTAAAATATCACGAGAATATGACAAAGTTTATCAAAAGATCGCGAAAAATGGCAAACTTCTCCAAAAGGTCGCGAAAAAACATCAAACTTATCAAAAAGATCGCAAAAAAGTCAAATTTATCTAAAAAATCGCGAAAAAACACCAATCTTCTCCAAAGATCACGCAAAAAGGTAGATCTCATAAAAAATCGTGAAAAAATGGCAGATTTTGTCAAAAGATCGCAAAAAAGACTGATTTTGTCTAAAAATCGCGAAAAAACAGCAGATCTCTTCAAAATATTTTGAAAAAACTCCACAAAAAATGGCAAAATTTGCCAAAAAAGCGCTATTAAACAGCAAATTTTGTTGAGAATCGCAAAAAACGATAAATTTTGTCCAAAAATCAAATACGATAAATTTCATTAAAAAATTGCAAAAAAAACAGCAAAATTCTTCTGAAGATCACAAAATCCATTGACCAATAGCGGAAATTATTACTAAATTCATCAAGTGGGCGAAAAAAAAAAAAAAAAAACACCAGTTTCATAATTGGAGCTAGGGGAAAAATACTTAAGTTTGAACAAAGTTATGGTTTTCTGTACATATGAAATAATTGTTAACTATTTAATATTCTGATTAGAATTCCAAGAAACCAAATTCTATACTTGGGCAAAATAATGTTAGTATAGTATGAATCTGTACATATTGACAAATAGTGAGGTAGCTGTTCGTTTACACATATCCAACTATAAAAATATACTTAATTTATTATAGAAAATGCTATAAAACATTTTAAGTGGACACCAGTACCTTTGAAACCAATTTTAAATAATACTGTAATATATGCATATATGTAATATACTGTAATATAAATTTATTCTTGTATATATAAAAAAATGAAAGAAATTCAGCAAACTCTCAATTTAAATATTCTTTAAAAAATAACTATAAACTTAAATGTTAAATCCATTAAAAAAAAATCTATCGCAATTACCAAAAAACCTTAGTATTTTTCAAACAAGCAAAATATGAAAACATAAACAGGGAGAAAAATCAGTTTAAAGTTTTTATTTATATGGGTCATTGTGCTGGATTTATTAACATAATTTACAATATCTCACAATGACAATGTAATTGTGGTGCAGGTAAAAATGAGGTGTCAAAACATTCACAATTAGAGAAGCTTTCAATTAATATAAAAAAAAAGAAAATCTATATTTTGACCAATTTCAAGGCACTGTGACCCCTTAACCTAAGAAATATGTCAATGGAATATCCAATACAATGTAATTGACAAAATCTAAGAATAAATGTTGTGAAAAAGTCATTTTTTTCCTTTACACAATTTTTTTTTCTCAGTGGCATCCCCGACAGTGATTAGTGGCCATTAACTTGACAATAGTGGCTACTAAACAATCAGCCTCTACTGGCCACTGGCTACTAATACAAATATTGAATTTTAACCTTTACTTCTGTATATCCTAATGAAATAGTGCCCCTTTTTTAAACTAGTATCTTGCTCCTGTTCCTTCTAGAATTAATACTAAATTATAAATTATTTTGGTAATTAAAGCTTAAAAATACAAAGTTTCCCCTAGGTTTAAAAAGGGGCAGATCGCTACTGTTGTGGAAAGAATTCTTTCAGGGAACATTTTTCAATGAACACTCTTCAGGGCACTTTTGTAGGGTTGAGTCTAGAATCTTACTGCCTTCTTTTATGTGGCCATTCAGTTCATTTCTTTTTCTAGTAGCAAGGGAAAAAAATCACAATATGTCCATTTATCACTGGAAAAAAATCATTATTTGATTTTGTGGGGAGATCTTGAAATTTTTCAATCAGTTGTACAAAAATATTCAATTGATTGCAAAAGAATTGTGATTCAAAAAATTGTGGAAAAAGAAATATTTCGTCAAAAAATCAAGGGAAATCTAAAAATTTTGTCAAGATTGTAAAAAAAGAAGTTAAAATATCATGAAAAAAGACAAATTATGTTAAGATCACGAAAAGACAATAAATTTTGTATAAGGATTACAAAAGAGCTGCAAATTTCAAAAAAAGAGCATGAATAAAAAGCGCATAGTTTGTGCTGG
This sequence comes from Maratus speculifer, assembly GCA_964019185.1. Taxonomy (NCBI): domain Eukaryota; kingdom Metazoa; phylum Arthropoda; class Arachnida; order Araneae; family Salticidae; genus Maratus; species Maratus speculifer. The sequence continues at coordinate 236,208,312 of OZ025293.1, read as the reverse complement.
GAGTAGAATCGTCCCTTCCCTTCTACCACCTCTATTGTAACCTTTCAGAAAATTTGTTATGAATTTCAATTTTTTTTTTTTTTTGGCTTAGAATCACCTTTGTAATTCTGTCAGATTTCCCCAAAATTAAAAAAGTAATTTCCAAAAATTAATTTAAAAAAGTCAATCATAACTCTGAAAATTCGGACATAAAATGTGTTGCAATCATCGACAAATGATCACATAAAAATAAAATAAATACATAAATTTAAAATAAAAAATTACTTCCTTAATCATTCATAAATTATTGGGAAAAAAATTGCAATTTCATTGCAGGATCACAAGAAAACATGAATTTTGTCAGAGGATCATGTAAAGATGTGAATGGGAACACAAAAAATTTTTGACAAAGAATTAAAAAAAATGGAAATTTTGTCAAAAAAACCCTGCAAAAAATGGCAAATTTTTCACTAAAGTCCGTGAAAACCACATATTTCCATGGCCCTTTTATGAAATTCACATTTTTTTCCCCTGGCATTTTGACAAAATTTTTGCTTTTTGTCTGCTGTACTTTGATGAAATTCATGTTTCTTCAGCAACCTTTTGAAAAAATCAAATTTTTTTTCTGCTTTCATGTGACAAAATTTGCTTTTTGTTGGCATTCATTTAACAAAATTTGTGTTTTTTCTGTGACCCTTTGGCATAATTCATATTTTACAAGCAATACTCTGACATAATTTGTTTCTTTTTATGGCTCCTTGACAAATTGTGAAGTTTTTTTCCAATTCTTATTTGCATAAGCCTTGTGAATCTGATGAAATTCGTATTTTTCTTTGGTAATTTGATAAAATTCACACTTTTGTCTTCTACATTTTGATGAAATTAACGTGTTTGTCTGCAATTCTTTGTCAAAATTATTGTTTTTCCTGCAATTTGTAAGTTTTTTCCTTTGATTCTTTGATGATTTTTTTTCCTACGAACCATTGATGAAAATTTTTGGCAACCATTTGTTGAAGTTCACAATAATTTTGTACCTGAATTTTCTGATTGATGATCAATTTTTTCTAAATTTTGGAACTGAATGTCTTGAACTTTTGAACAGAATCGTTCTAGATTAGAAAATCAAAATTATTTTTCTTACATTTTTCCTCTGTTTTAGCCAGGGCCATTGCTAAGACTTTTTATTGGTGGGGGAGAAGACCTTAAATTGCCAAGTCAAATTTTCATATTTGCCAACTTGTTTCATATTTTTGCCAAATTACCACACTTAGAAAATGTAATACAGTTCTTATTTGTAAAAATTTCAATAATATTCCCAATTAGAGTTGTAACTTTTGCAACTTCTATCTAAAAATAGGAAATATATTACAGTTTTTATTAAAATTTCAATAAAATTTGCCAAGTGTAACAACATTTGGGAATGTTTGGGGGAGGCTCCCCGCTGTCCCCCCCCCCCTTTAGCGAGGCCCCTGCTTTTAGCCAATTTTGTTTTATTCGTGCATGTTCTTTTTGGGTCAGAAGGCATTGTGTCATTAGCTGGGAATTTATCTATATTGCAACCTTGACCTATCAAGTTTTGTCTACCATGATGCAAGCTTTGAGAAGCGTATGAACATGGTTGGCAAGTTTCTTCCATAGTGGGAAAAAACCAGCCGTAAGAATTAGGTTTCTTCCAAGTGGAAGAAGTGGAAGAAACTGTTTTTCTTCTAGAATTTACCATATACTTTTGATTTTGTAAGATATAATAAATATCTTCTTCCTATAATCTTATATGAATCAATTCGATTGGTCCAAAACAAATTTAATTAAATATATATGCTAAATTAATAATTACATCAGTTTTTTAACCAAGATCACACACAACGCCTGTCTAAATATCTTCAACCATTGGCTAAATGAAAAGAAATTTTATCCAAAATTAAAATGCACAAAATTAATTGAATGTTATTCATTTCAATTTAACCAACATATTTTTTTTGATTAATTAATTTATTTAATTTCTGAAACTAGAAGTAAATAGTAGGGATTCTTTACCAATGTAGAATGAAACCCATTTAAATAAAAGCTTTTATTTACATCAACTTTAAGTAATATACAATAAGTAATAATAAGTAAGTAAGTAATAATACAATAAGTAATTTAAGTAATATACAATAATTACTGTAATATTAAATTTTTAATATTACTGTATTAAACAGGAATCTGTCGAAAATATGGTTTCATTTTCGGCCCAAAATCTGAATTTTGCCAAAAACGTGGCTGAAAATTCAGCTTGATTGAAACTCTCAGTATTCCAAAATTCTTGTTTCTTCCTTCTGAAATTTTCAACATTACTCATTGATTTGAACTGTATCAGCTCTTATGTGTGTATTGCCATGAACTTTGTTGCTTATAATCAGGGTTGGAAAAAAACCAGGTTTTTTTTGAAAAAACCCAAAAAAACCAGGTTTTTTTTGTTTAAACCAGGTTTTTTTGGTTTAAACCGGGTTTTTTTAAACATCCGTTCTTATTATATATACATGCATATTTACTGATAAAAACAGACATTATTGGTTTATAAGCAGTGTAGCTTCATTTAAATTAATTTAAATTTAATAATTAAACAGAATTTATGCTGAAAATTGAAAAATTTCATTTTTCAATTTAAACAATTTTAGCAAACAGCCTTATGTTGAAAGTTTTAATTGTTCATCACAGTGAACCATTGATGCCTTGTAAATCTTTATAAACAATCTTTTGATTACTAATAATAAACATTTGGATGTAGTTTGATAAATATGCTTTTCCACAATTATTCAAATAGTAAATTACAAATACTTCTTAAGATTTTTTCTTTCTGAGTGACAATTTGAAGTTAACATTTTTAATCGTTAGATTCAGCAGATAGCAGAGGGAAAAAAAATTATTTTTAAAATGCTACAACTAGCAACCAGTCTTTGCTTTTAATTCTTCAAGATAATCTCCCAAAAGAAAAATTTCTTTTACAGCTTGTGCAAAATCTTAAAAGATCATTGTGTTACATTATTAATTGCATTAAATAATCTGCATTATTAAAAAAAATTAAAATATTTTATACTAAATATTGAATCTATTTTATCTTTGATCAATTCACATGTTTAAAGTTTTTTCTTTAGAGCAATATATATGTTCACCAATGCATACTGATTTTAATCCTATGCATAAAAAAATGATGTAAACCTAATATGTCTAATGCTTATTGCTGAAATAAAGTGTTAAAAGTAGAAATTATTTATATTCAATAATCTGAATGAAACTTGTAAATTATAAAGAAAGAAAATGTCATTAGATTTCTTCTAAAAAACAATAGAAATTATTTATATCTAATAATTTGAAACTCATAAATTATAAAGAAAAAAAGAAAATGTCATTAGATTTCTTCTAAAAAACGACTTGATCTTTTTTTTTTTTTTTTTTTTTTTTTTTTTTTAGAAAAAAACAATTGGTTTAATCCTATGCATAAAAAAAAGACCTAAACCCACTATATATAATACTTATTACTGAAATAAAGTGTTAAAAAGAGAAATTATTTATGTCCAATAATCTGAAACACGTAAACTATAAAGAAAAAAAGAAAATGTCATTAGATTTCTTCTAAAAAAACCAATTGGTTTTTTTGAGAAAAAAACCATTTGGTTTAAACCGTGGTTTAAACCATGGTTAAAACCAATTGGTTTAAACCGTGCCAACCCTGCTTATAATTATCAGTCACGAATTAGCAATCATCTTATAGAAAATTTTTAGTCTGCATTAGTCTTTCAAATATTCTTTGAGAAAGTTCTAGAATAATAAATGATCATTTACAAAAATCATTATAGAAGAAAAATCAAGATGTGTATACTTAGAACTAAAACATTTTTTAATTAAATGAAATTCGTATAATTAGAAAATCTTCCTGTGTCACTGATGAATTAATTATGTTTTACTGTATATGAAAATAAAGTTTTGGGATAATTAACAATTGTGCATAATTAAAATACTATACATTTAATTAATTTACATTTATGTATATGTTTGTATTAATTACAGTAGACTCCCTCAAATCCGCACAGCTTGGGACCAGAGGTTTTGCGGATTTTAGAATTTTGCGGATTTCTGGTGATTGCTTTGTTTACAATTTTTAAACAGTAATTTGAATGTAATTAATAATGCAATCAAAAGTATAATGAATGCTTACAATATACTAAAATATTAAAATAAGTAATAAATTAAAATAATAAAAATTTAGATAATTTTTTAAATGATTAAAATACTAAAAGCAAAGGTCAAGTTAATAATCATTAATATACAATTAAATTTTCATTATAAATATGAAATGTGTTTTTCCTAAATTATTCAATGAAACTTGCCTCATAAAAGTACATTATTAATTCACATCAGGATCATAAAATAATGAAGCTTTATTTCAAGTTTAGCCAGACTTAATAACTAAAAAAGCTTGATTATAATACATATGTGGTAAGATTGTGATTGCCAATGATATCAGCAATATCTTTATTTTTTCAGAAATAAATTATTCTTTCTTTATGAAAAAACATCAATTCAATAACCTTAACAAAAATTACAAATTAAAAAATGTATGGAATTGATATAAAACTAAAAAAAGTGAAATTTTGCACGTACATCTGAACTGACTGTTTCATTGTTTACATCTGTAAAATATGTGCGGATTTTAGAGAGTTGCGGATTTTAGGAGCGCGGATTTGAGGGAGTCTACTGTACTTTAAAACATACAATTTAATTACTTAAATTTTTTTATGTTTTCATTTTTGGCTGAAGCTTCGAATTTTCTGAAAATTTGTTTTGGCCTTAGAAACCTGCATCGGTCGATCCTAGTATTAAAAAAGTATAACTAAAATTTAATTTTTCTTAGTACAATGCAGCAGCAAAAGTTTTTTAGCAGTAGGATGTTGCAATCAGTTTCTCAACTTACATTTGATGAATGCAAAAAATGATTTTTTTTTTTTTTTTCAAGTCCTACACTTCAAGATAGTTTAAAAGCATTTTGAAATACCCATAGATATTTTTAGAACACTACAGCATTGAGTTATTCATGGTAGATGTTAGTATAAAAATTACAAATTTGTTTATTTACTATGTTGCACAGTTTAAAATAAGCCATTTTTATATAAAAATAATATATTTTTATATGAAAAATAAACAATTTGTCGGTTTTTTTTTTTATCTCTGTTTACATAAATAGCATAATTAATAATAATAATAAAAAAATCCCTCTACCTTTAGAGTTGTAAAAATCCATCATCTGAGAATGTCTGCTGAACCTGAAGTTTGTTATTAAAAAAATAACTTCTTTGCAAAAAAAAAAAAAAAAAAAAAAAAAAATTAATAATAAAATTTTCCAATTCAGATTTCATGTAATTATACTTTAATTCTTTTATATAGTTAATATTCTTTAACTTTGAACATTTGGTTTATGGTAGTTTCTTCCATTTCTTCCAGTTTTTTCCCTTTCTTCCAGTTTCTTCCACTGTCCTGGAAAAAATAGGTTTCTTCCAGAAGAAACCCAACCCTGCGTATGAATGACAAAACAACTAACAGGCGCACATTCAGTACATACACAACAGCAGTAACGACTGTTTTTTTTTCAAAAGATGGGTGCTATCTTTTTGACTGAGCAGCAAGGGGGGAAGCTAGTCTTTAAACCAGGCATGTCAAACACGTGGCCCGCGGGCCATTATTGGCCTGCCAGGAACTTCTCTGTGGCCCGCCAAGCCTTTGGCATTTTCGTATGTTTGATTAAGTTCTTAGTTGATGCAAAAAACTTTGCATTACAAACTTTGCACTTTGTACTACTTTGCATACACTTTGCATTGCAAATATTGCAGCGTTTCAAAATTGGAGAATGATTGTATTAAAAATATCTACCATTATTTCAGAATATTAATCTTCATTGCATTAAATAACAGATATTGACATACATTAAAATTAATGATCCGCAATTAAATAAAGAAAAGTTTATATTTTCAAATTAATGATTGTTATTTTGGATGAAAATTTTTTACAGCTTGGCATAGTAGATGCAAACAACACCAATTCAACAACACTCTGGCATAAAAGATCCAAACATACTGTCTTAAATATGATCAAATTTAATTTATTTTAAAATTTCGTTTCCAGGAGATAGATTATGCAAAAGTTATCATTAAGAAAGGTAAGCAGAACATATCTTAATCTAAAAATTTAGAAAAGTTTTGTTTTTTTTTCCTAATAGTTTATTATGTGTTTTATGTTGAAACGAGTACATTATTTTACTGTTTTCTTTGATTCACTATGACATTACAAAGTTACGCGTAGAATTTGTTAGGTATTTAAAATATATCGAAAATTAATTAAAATACAAAGCTAATTTGTAATTAAAAGTTTCTAAATCAAGAGAAATAGATAGCTTTGAAAGGGAAAGTGACACATCTTGTAAAATAATAATAATAATAAGAATAATAATAAATTACCTTATTTTTATAATTTGGTGCAAGCATAATTGAAAGTGAGCATTTTGGACTTAAGCTCATTAATTAATTTCATTTTTAAAGGTCAGTAAACGTATCATTGTAAATTAACCTTTCTTGATGATGATATAGCATCACAGATTCATAAAAATCAATTTGAAATAATTTTTTATACTGAAAAATAGTGTTTAATATGTAGAAACTTCGTTGGATTTTGCTAAGAATTTACTCGCAAATGTTTTGAAAAACCCACAAATATATAGAAATAATTTCGAAAAATAAATAGATTTTAAAATGAAACTTTGTTGAAAAAAGTGTGCTTGTGAAAACATATTAAAAGTAATCCATTTGATTTAAAAACAATGATTAGATGCAATTGCACACAACTCGAAGTCGTTCAAGGTAGAATAAAGGATGTCCAGAATAACTAAATAAATTTACAAATATGCTAGGGGGTCAATCCATTTCAAGTGGTCCAGAAAATATTTTTTTGGTCGCTCGACCATTTTAAAAAAATCTGAAATTTTTTGTACAACAACCCTAACATGACGAAAGTTCAAAATGACCGTTCTTTTAATTTTACTATTTTTTGTTTGTGCATGGCGGCCATCTTTGTTTCATCGTGTGCAGCGATTTTCTCAGATACTAGGATACACAAAATTGTAAATATCTCGTCTTCTATTTTCCCAATTGAAATGGGGTTTGCAGCATTTTGTTCAGAATAAAATAGGCTAAATATACAGTGATAGAAAAATTTTGAAAAATAAATTTTTACAGGTGAAATTTTAGCACAAAATGTACGATTTTTTCCAAAATTTGTCCGTTTGCAAGAGGAAAATTTTCATGCAAGAGCAACTGTCAACCTTACACAATTTTTTCTACGAATAGGTCAAAAGTATGTGTACTCATACACCAAGTCCCAGATCTGGGAGTTACTTTCTCTTTGCGAAAAAAATTCTGAAATTCGTCAAAAATTTCAAAAATCGCACTTTTTAGGCTTTGATATCTCTGGTGGGGCACGAGATAAAAATCTGAAATTTTGGCCTGTGATAGTATTGTGTAGTAGCGTTATGTACAAAAAATTTCAAGAAGGAGATTTGACTACAACCTGAGATATGACATGGAAAATATGCGAAAACAATACTGTCAAACTATTGTAAACCTACTATGTAATTGTTCAACAAGACTGTCAACCTTGCACAATTTTTTCTACAAATAGATCAGAAGTGTGTGTACTCATACACCAAGTCCCATATCTGGGAAATGATTTCTCTTTCCGAAAAAAAATTCCGAAATTCGTCGAAAATTTCAAAAATCGCACTTTTTAGCCTTTGATATCTCTGGTGGAGCACGAGATAAAAATCTGAAATTCTGGCCTTTGATAGTATTATGTAGTAGTGTTATGTACAAAAAATTTCAAGAAGGAGATTTGACTACAAGCTGAGATACGGTGATTAAAGAAATGTTAAGAAATGCTATTACAAGTACATTAGGAGAAATGAGATTAGTCTCTTTTAATTACAATATTTACCCAGAAAATATCGTTTGTTGAAAACAGTTAAATAATAAGCATTTAATTTACAAAATACTATATATGCTCAACAAAGAGCTTAACAATATTTACGAGAGATGTTATGAGTTCGACCAGTTACTGTTATCAGTCCATCAGGCTGTTCTTTCTAAAAATTTTATTTGAAGCCCCCCAAGTCTTGTCATCCCTTGTTAACTTGAATGAAATTCTCTAGGTTTAATAACTGAAGCCACGTCAACTCGATCAGTTGTAATTCATTGTCTGTAATTTACTTTTCCTGAAATGTGTTCCGAGTAAAATTGTTGCAATAGCATTTCTAGTAGATTTGTTCATCTGGACAAATAGTGTATTGGCTTAGCATACATTCTGAATTGTTTAAATCACACAGAAGCATTTGAAAAAGGTATTTGTAACTAACATTTAACTTTGTACCATAAATAATTAATTAAAATTTTTGGAGGCATGAACAATTACATAGTATGTTACAATAGTTTGGCAGCATTGTTTTCACATATTGTCCATGTCATATCTCAGCTTGTAGTCAAATCTCCTTCTTGAAATTTTTTGTACATAACACTACTACATAATACTGTCAAAGGCCAGAATTTCAGATTTTTATCTCGTGCTCCATTAGAGATATCAAAGCCTAAAAAGTGCGATTCTTGAAATTTTCGACGAATTTCGGAATTTTTTTCGGAAAGAGAAATCAGTTCCCAGATCTGGGACTTGGTGTATGAGTACACACACTTCTGATCTATTTGTAGAAAAAATTGTGCAAGGTTGACAGTCTTGTTGAACAATTACATAGTAGGTTTACAATAGTTTGGTAGTATTGTTTTCACATATTGTCCATGTCATATCTCAGCTTGTAGTCAAATCTCCTTCTTGAAATTTTTTGTACATAACGCTACTACACGATACTATCATAGGCCAAAATTTCAGATTTTTATCTTGTGCCCCACCAGAGATATCAAAGCCTAAAAAGTGCGATTTTTGAAATTTTTGACGAATTTCGGAATTTTTTTCGCAAAGAGAAATTAACTCCCAGATATGGGACTTGGTGTATGAGTACACGCACTTTTGACTTATTTGTAGAAAAAAATGTGTAAGGTTGACACTTTCCCTTGCATGAAAATTTTCCTCTTGCAAACGGATAGATTTTGGAAAAAATCGTAAATTTTATGCTAAAATTTCACCTGTAAAAATTTATTTTTCAAAATTTTTCTTACCCTGTATATTTAGCCTATTTTATTCTGAACAAAATGCTGCAAACCCCATTTCGATTGGGAAAATAGAATACGAAATATTTACAATTTTGTGCATCCTAGTATCTGAGAAAATCGCTGCACACGATAAAACAAAGATGGCCGCCATGCACAAACAAAAAATAGTAGAATTAAAATAATGGTCATTTTGAACTTCCATCATGTTAGGGTTGTTGTACAAAAAATTTCAGATTTTTTAAAAATAGTCGAGCGACCAGTGCTGGACCACTTGAAATGGATTGACCCTAGGGCATTTCTATAAATATTAATGATGTAACCAGAAATTCCAGTAATTGCATGAAATCCATAATTTCAATATGTGTTGCTATGACTAAAAATTTTCATAGGTAGCCACCGACAAATATTTTTTTAATAGCCACTTTTTCTCATTTAGTGGCCGGTGGCTATCGTTAATTTTGTCCTTTAACTTTTTAATTCTTGAAAATATAGGTGCTAAAAATTTTACTTTGTGGGCAGTTTTTTTTTTTCAGACACTATATGTATTTAAAAATAAGCGAAGAGAAACAGGAAATTACTCCTATGCCGGATCAATAACCATAGCTAATATATTTTAATCAATTTTGATTTTTTTTTAATTGCATAATATTATATTGTAAATTAGGGATGCACAACCTTTTCAAGACAAGGGCCACTTACAAATATGTCTGGGCAGTCGAGGGCCACATCAATAATATTGAGACAATTCAATTTTGAAGATGATCTGTGGCCTATAATCGTAATAAAAAATGTTTTTAGAGGGAAGTGGGAAAATACCACTGTAGGTTTTGCTTAATTAGTTAAAATATCCACTTCAGTTGGTAAGGATATTCAGCAGTTTTTATGTTTGTGTATATAACAGATATAGCAAGGATTATTCCAAAGATGTAATATTTCTTGACTTTATTCAGGAGAGTAAATTTTGTTTTATTAAAAGTGATAAAAAACAAAGATAAGTGGCTGGTGCCGAAAAAAATGTGAACTTTATGAACGAAGGAGAGAGAAAGAGATGATCAATAAGATTTTTCCGTGCCTGACATTCCTGATTTTTCAATGCCTGATCAACAAAATTTGCAGCTTTCCATGCATGTCGACCAATTTAGGGATTTTTATGAAAATGATAAAAAAAATTCGCAATTTTTACAAAACAAAATTGAGAAAATTCAATCTTTCTGTGCCTGATCAACAAAATTTGCGATTCTTACAAAACTGATCAAGAAAAAACACAATTTTTATGAAACTGATCGACAAAATTTGCAAATTTTACAAGGCAGATCGACAAAAACATGATTTTTTACAAAGGTGATCGGTGAAATTCGCGAGTTTTACAAAGGTGATCGGCGAAATTCGCGATTTTTACGAAGGTGGTCGGCGAAATTCGCGATTTTTACGAAGGTGGTCGGCGAAATTCGCGATTTTTACAAAGGTGATCGATGAAATTTGCGATTTTTAAGAAGCTAATCGGCGAAATTCGCGACTTTTCTACGGTTGATCGACGAAATTATCGATTTTTACGAAGCTTCAATCGGCGAAATTCGCGATTTTTATGAAAACGATTGACGAAATTTGCAATTTTCACGAAGCTAATCGGCGAAATTCGAGACTTTCCTGCGGCTGATCGACGAAATTATTGATTTTTACAAAGCCGATCGGCGAAATTCGCGATTTTTCTTCGCATGATCGATAAAATTCGCGATTTTTCTGCGGCTGATTGACAAAATTATCAATTTTCACGAAGCCGATCGGCAAAATTCGCGATTTTTACGACGTCGATGGACGAAATTTGCTCTTTTAACAATAGCTGAATGGCGAAATTTGCGATTTTTACGAAGCCGATCGACGAAATTCGCGATTTTTACGAATCTGATCAATAAAATTTGCGCTTTTTGCAACGCCGATCGACGAAATTCGCGATTTTTCTTTGCCTGATGAACAAAATTCCGGACTTTTCCACACCGGATAGTTGAAATTCGCGATTTTATTTGAGCCTGATCGACGAAATTTGCAATTTTTCCGCGTGAGATCGGCAAAATTCCTGTGTCCGACTGACAAAATTTGCCATTTTCGGAACTCGATCAATAAAACTCGTGATTTTTTTTCGTATCTCATCGATGAAATTCGTCCTTTTCAGCCTTTAACTGATGAAATCTGCATTTTCCCGCGACCAATCAACGAAATTCGTGACTTTTAATTCATTTTGTCAAAAACTGCATTTTTTTACGCGGCAAGATGAAATTCGCGATTTTTTTTTTCTTGAGAAACTTACAAAACTCACGATTGTTTCGCAGCTGATCAACGAAATTTTCAATTTTTCCGCGCATCATCGCAAAATTTTTGATTTTCCAGTGCCTTATGAAAGAACTTTGCAATTTTTTCGCCCCTGATCGATAAAGTTCGCGATTTCTTCGTGTCCGTTCAACAAAATTCGCATTTTTTTCATGCGGCAAACCGAGAAAACATGCAAACTTTCCCACAGCCGATGAGTTTAATTTGCAATTTTTTCGTGCATCATCAACAAATCTGACGATTTTTTCTTAGCTGATCAATGAAATGTGCGATTTTCCGTGTATCATCGACAAAATTCGCGATTTTTTCGTGCCTGATCGACAAAACTTGCGTGTTTTCCGTGTCCGATAGGTTAAATTTACTATTTTTTTTTCCGAGCGTCATGGGCAAAATTTGAGATTTTTTCATACCTGATGAACGAAAAGTGCGATTTTTCCGCACTTGATGAATAAAATTCGCGATTTCCCCTAGCCCGATCTACAAAATTTGCGATTCTTAAGTGACTGACCAAATTTTATATTTTCTCGCGGTAAATTGACGAAATTTACGATTTTTATCTGCGACTTTTCCAGAAAAATTGCAATTTTTTTCTAGTTGTAAATTGACCAAGTTCGCGGGCCAAACGTTAACTCATCGCGGGCCACAGGTTGTGCATCCCTATTGTAAATAATTGCCTTTTATCAATGATTGATTTTATAAAGAGTAATAATTATAACATAAAAAATACAGATATTAGGATTACAAAATTAATAACACGTTTTTGTAAAATTTTGATTGCGATTTAAACTTTAAAATATTCAAAATGCGTTTAAGCATATTTGTATTTTTATTTTAACTTATTTTTCATTACATTTGACATTCTTTTGCTACAGATTTGTTTTTACTTAAAAATATTTTTAAACATGTTCTGGTGCATGTTTTTAATTTCTCCAATAAATAGTTTTAAAATTTTTGTATGTATTTTTTTTTTTTTGTTTTTTTTTAAACAATGTTTCATTTTTAATGTAGAGTTTTCATTTTGTATGATAGTCATCAAGTTAATCTGCTTCTTTATTTTCGATAACGTGGCCCACGGCTTTGTGTACAATACTAAATCTGGCCTGCGGTGGTAGACGAGTTTGACATGCCTGCTTTAAACTATAGGACAGGAAGGGCTGAGTGCCCTTCTGAAGCCTTCTGGGGGAGACTCTGAATGCATATTATATTTCTAATTAGAGATTGTTTAATAGTTATTAATTTTAAATAATGTTAACAATTTAATATTAAATGCAGTTATTGATAGTGATAATCTGAATAAATGTAAATATCACAAGAGTGTTTATAATAAAATGTTTCACAATTTCTACTAACTCTTAATGTGTATATAACCCCAAAGCAGATTACTTTGCAGTGTTCTGCAATGAGCTTCAGCTGATAAAAAAACGTTCTGCGGGAATAAAAAATTTTACCCTAATCAAATCATGAATTTTGCAGTTTTTTCTATGTTATGCTTGTTTTCCATTACTGATCGATGAATTCCACAATGTTTTCTACCTTGTGATTAGAAAAATTTAGTGATATTTTCTTACCAATAAATAGGTAATTATTTGCAGCGTTTTCTTGAGGCCGATTGGATAAAATTTTATGTGTATTTATTTTTTATGTATATTTATTTATTTATTTATTTTTCTTTTTTTGTTTTAAGTGTGACCAATTTGTAAATTTCATGCTTTTTTCCTTGTATTATAAGCAAATTTTGATTCTTTTGCATGCAACCAATTACGGGGACTGATTTGTGAGTTTTTTATGTTTCTTCTGGCGTTTCATCGATGAATTAAATTTTGTATTTTCCCCTAACCCAGGGGTGGGGAATTTTTTAGAAATTTTACCAGCCAGCAAAATACAATATACAGTTGAAAATAGTTGACAAAATTTAAACAATTGAAAAAACAGTTATTTATTATTACTACAATGCACTATTATATTCCTGCTCGATAAAAATAAGAAAGATATACAAGAGAAAGTATATTAGTATTATAGCGCATAATTTAGTATGATATTTATATTACAAAAATTTCAAAAGTTGCAAAATATAGGGAACTAATAAAAATAAATAAATAAAGATTCTGGCATCTTTACAGTTTGAAGTTTAAAAAAATAACTTAAAACTTAACTCGCCCCGAAGGAAAATTTACTCGCCAGTGGCAAGTACAATGATGCAATTCCCCAGTCCTGCCCCTAACCTGTGGCTGATTAGCAAAAATCGTATTTTTTTTTCTGCGACTGTTGTGGAATTTTGTATGTTTTTCCACAACATGCTGAAAATTTTCATGATTTGTTCTCTATGATAGACTGACGAAGTGTATGCGTTTATTTCACAACCAATTAAAATTATTGAATTTTTTTTTTGAAAATGAAGATTTGAAATGTTCTGTAGGGAAGTTTAATTTCATCATTGTTCTGCGACATATGTCACACTTTTAAGCATATTCTGTTTCCGGGGTGTATAATAGGGTGGAGCGAAAAAAATTATTTTTTTAAAATCAAAAATGGGTAGGTGCCAAAAGTTGCCTTTATACTAGTACATCAACTGTGTAAAATTTTACCACTGAAAAAAAAATGGCTTGAGTCTGCGCTTTGCTCCAAAAATAGAAATTTTGGGTAAAATTTCTCATTTTTTGACATTCTTTAAAAAAAAATTAAAACATTCCTACAGAGCTAGTTATTATTTCAAAGTGTTACTTAAACCTTTACATTTATCTGCTTAACATATTTAAACTATAAAACAATATCTTTATTCCTTATAGATGGAGCAAAACAGACAACTTTTGGTAAGAAAACAGCATTACCACTCTATTGGGATATACAATAAATTGTTGTTTTTAAAGAGCTCTTATTTTCAAAACTACCTTGGACATACGTCGTGGAGGTGGCTATATTTCATATACCACCTGTCCCAACTATTCAATCATCTTAGTACAGTGTTTTATTTATATACTGATTTGGGATTTTCTTTATTAAAATTTGGCATGTTTTTGATGCATCCACCTAGTTTATCTGTTCTTTGTATCCACATACTGCTGTGTCTATCTTAATGTATTTTTTTACAGCTTATACAAAAAAAAAAAAAAAAAAAAAAAAAAAAGAAGAGAGGAATGTACGGGAATATTATTAAAGGGATTTTTCAGCCATCTATTATCTTTATCAAACTTGCATCAAGTTGATGAAAGTGATTGGAAGTTCTGTTGCCACAAAATTTTTTCAGTCAATTATATATTTTTTTACGTAATGACAAGCGTTAAAGATTATTTCAGGTATTTCAACTATAAGTATGCCATCATTTATTCTGCTTTTGCATTTTTTATATGTTTAGAAGCGAGCTGTTTAATGTGATTTCTGGTGATCATCAGAGAGAATTGCAATAGGAATTTGTCCTGCACGTGTAGAGCAACCATTGTTGTAAATAACTTTTTTTTTTTTTCCATTAGCCTTATGCCATTTTCTAAGTGTTTTCGTAGCCAGATAATTACCCATTAACTTTTAGAACCCCTTTTTATAAGTGAACAATATTTGATGGTGAACTATCCTGGGCATAAACTTATAATGCATAGTACTTTTTGAGAGAATGTACAGACTCTAATCGACTATAAGTACTCATTTAAATTTAGGAGAATTATATTTGTCGCTGTGAGCCATTTTGCATTCGGTAAGCTTAGAATTGTCTGTAATAATGAATCATATGCTCCAGTGAATTTCCTCTGCGTCAATTATTAGAGAAGTCGATATAAACGTTATAATCTACATGGATTCACTCGATCAATAAGAAAATCTTTGTCTACGTACTATTCATTTCCTATTGCAATTTTTTATAAAATAGATAATAATTTTCTCAAGTAAAAGATACTCAGAACAGACTAGAAATTTCTGTCGGTGATTGCAAAGCTAATTCATGAGGAAAGATATTTCTCAGAAGAAATGAGGAATAGGAATTTAGAAGACATCTCGCACAAAAAAACAGCTCATAAAGCGAATAAAATTTTCTGCTTTATATAAGCACAGATTGACAATCAGTCTATAGATTCACTAACAAAATATATAATCCAAGTTTATACCGCAGGATGTTTTATACCAAATGTAATACACTCCTAACGAATAGGTCTAAAAACTTATAGGAAATTACTCAACTACAAACCAACACAGGAAACGACATAAAACAAATACTAAAACTTCTTTAGAAATATTGTTGCATCACACACAAATTTTGTTTGCAATCCTCTGTGACGATCGTCACAATATTAAACTGCTATGCTTCTCAAAATATATCCAATGTAATAGGTACAGTAAATGATGACATACTAGAAATTGAATTCATACAATCAATTTTTAGGCATACCATTATACAGGGTGAGTCATAAATATAGAAACAATAGGCTATCTCCTTTAATATTGCCCCTAGACCCATACTTCGAATTGCAAAGTTTCATCAAAAAAGGTAAATTTTTTGATAAGATAAGTTGCAACTCCATGGGGGGTCTATTTTAAAAAATACGAAAATTAAATTTTTATACGACCCCCAGAGAATAAAACTTCCAATTATAAAATTTTTCCTTATCCTCTTCTGAATCGAACAAAAAAAATATCGATATCTGCAAATCCCTGGATGATATTAAAATCCAAAATTTTTCAAAATTCGTGACTTACACCAATTTAGCATACATCTGAGTGCAGCGATATCAGTTCATTTGAAATACAATTTAGGGATCGACCATTAATTTATGCATTGTTAAATGTAGACCCAAGACAATACTTTAACTTTTAAATATAAAATAAAAGCGTATAGCTTTTTGCTTTAAACTTTCTTGCCATATGCTAGATGTCTGCAATATCTCGAGCTTGGCGCCAGGCTCGTAATTGCCACGACCCATTGGCCAGACCGTCTTATTAAACACTTATTAAAAGTGTTATTAAATTAAGTGATATTAATTAAACTCTCATTAACCGTGTCTTTAAAACTTATTGCCTGCGGCAATAAGTTTAGTAAAAATAGTAATAGCGATAATGACCCTTATATAAACTGGATCACATGGAATATATTTTAATGTTATTGTACATTTTAATATTAATGGAAATATATTTTAATAAATTACTTAGAATTTTTTCAAAAATCTAGTTTGTATTATTCAGCTTCAAAATTTATGTAGTTTTAAACATATTTTTACTTTTTTATATCTTTACAAGAGAAAAGTATTGGATTCATGAAAATTTTGAATTCCGGTTTTCGACGGATTCACACATTTTAGGGCTCAGAGATACCGAAAAACATGTTTTTACAAAATGTCTGTCTGTGAGTCGCTGCTTCTGTATCTCTGTACATTATATACATTTTGTGAGCGCGCTATCTCAAGAACTAATACACAAAATTTAATAAAAAATTATATTTACTTAGTTCTTGATATACATTGATGCTGATTAGTTTTTGGTGTGAATCGCTTAACAGATGACCCTACTGTAAAGGCTTTTGTGCGATTTCCGCGATCGCTGTATCTCCAGAATGCAAGGAATATCATCAATCTTCAGATTCAGTTATTCCTTGACATGAATTGATGTTATTTATATTTTGTTGTATATGGCTCCACGAGAGGTGCTACAACACTGAATTTGTTACGATTTCTGCAATAGCTCTACTTTAAGAACTAATGCAGGAATTTCCATAAAAAGTCAGATGCAGTTACTTCTTGACATGAATTGGTTTTGTTTACGTTTTTGTATCAATCATCTTTCGGATGGCGTTTTCATAATGAATTTTGTATGGTTTACACGATTTCAGTGATACCTTGTACTAATCCACGGAATTTCGTATCTTTAGAGTCCTCCGATTGCTACATCTGAGT
The DNA here is from genome assembly GCA_964019185.1 of Maratus speculifer. Taxonomy (NCBI): domain Eukaryota; kingdom Metazoa; phylum Arthropoda; class Arachnida; order Araneae; family Salticidae; genus Maratus; species Maratus speculifer. The sequence continues at coordinate 236,190,899 of OZ025293.1, read as the reverse complement.
AGTTTATTTATTCCAAACGGCATTAAAAAAAAATATTTATTCGAATGTTAAAGTCGAAGAGTATAACGTTTCTGTTGCGTATTTTTTTTATGCTAAGCTCCCACTAATATTTCATTCTAAGTGTATTTAATTGATCAAGGTTTAATGCGTTCAAACCAAACATCATTTAAGAAATTCAATTGAATAATTTCAACTTAAAACGTTTAAATGAAATATGCTGAAGATTCATTAAACACCTGTTCTTGTTTTAAAAAGGTAACTGATTCGCAAGTTAAACAAAATTTAAAATTGATCGGTTCTGAGGCCAGAACCGTTCTAAAATTAAATAAAATTTAAGCAGAGGTTGAAAAAAAATAAAAAAATGGTGACCTGAAAAAAAATATTGGCAATATGTGTGATTGCGTTATAAAGTCAGTAAAGAAGCATTTGATTAAGATATAACCTAACGTTTATTTTTCAAAAAAACATATTCAAATTAAAATATATGTATATATGAAATAATAAACAAAGAGAAAATTATATCTGGAAAAATCAATCAAAAAACAATAATTTCTGAAATTATATTATCCATAGAATTAGAGTAATACTTTAACATAATAAAAGCACTTAATTAATTTAAACGGCATGACGTAAGGTAAAGTTTAAAAGACAGTACAGGTTTGCAAAACGAACAACTCACCATGGCATCACTGGAAAAAGCAATTCTCAAAACGGACGATGACGAACAAGTAAAGTCCAGGAATAGTTCAAAGAAAATAAAAAACCTTGGATGTTAACACAGTTCATGGCAGCAACATATTCATCATCACATTCCCGCTATTGACTAACAGAAGTTTGTTTCATAAAAAAAAACACTATCTTTCACTATCTAAGATAAACTGCAATTGAACCTTCCATAACTAGTATTTATGACAACAAACGGCCTTTACTAGCCCACAACATCGTCAAACCACCCGCCGTCAAAACAAACCGACTGATTTAAATACCCTTCGCGATTCCAGATATCGCCAGACGACAACGCCCCTTTGCGTCTGCAGAAGTTGAGCGAAAGCGTTCCTGCTTTGCGAAAGGGAGATACGGCTACTCGTAAGTTGCGATTTGCGAAGATCGCAAATCGCGATCAAACGGAAGAAAACGACCATGAACGCACACGTAAGATGATCAAATCGAAAGTAAACAAATAAGTAACCAATTTAAACGGTGGAATATGCTATGGAACCAGGAAAACAAAATAAAAGAATTGGAGATAAGACAAAGATCGAATAGTATTGAAATAAAATAAAAACCAGTAAGTCATGCCATATTATTCCCTTACAATATGTATATGTGCTTAGGAATATGAGTGTTAAGGATATGGGTAAGGCTGACAAAAATGTATTCGTATTTGAACTGAAAACTGTATGTTAAACTCTAAAAATTGAAAAAAAAAAAAAAAAAAATCGCAGCGGCCTTTGAGTCCGCTTACAGCGGTTAACATGTTGGGGATTGTTTTTTTATTCCGGCCAATTATCTGCAATAGGAATTCCAGGGTTCGAAAAAAACCACGGAAAACTTCGAACGGTTAGTCCGATGGTTGCGATTGAGTTCGAACCCAATACCTACCGTCTACCAGTTTGGAGGCCCATAATTAGAGGCATCTTTTACACAAAGTGTAGTGACAATTTTAACAAGAAAAATATGAAGTTGACAGGGATAAAACAATGAAAAAAATTGAAGTCGGCGTGATAAAAAAATTAAGTTTAAATAAGCTGACTCATTTAAATAGTAATTAAAGAAGGCGAAAATGGCAAAACTTAAACAAAATCTGAAATCGAAACTACACAAGAAGGGGTTAATCACCTAGACACTTTTAAAAAAGCATTAAACGTTACGAGCCAATCTTTGTTTAAAACTAAATGCACTTTTCTTCATCAGATGTTTTTATTTCAGTATTTCTCATTTTTAAACTTACATCATAAGTCAGTAACCCTTGGTTACGATAACAATTCAATAATTTTTTAACCCCTCAATTTAAAAAAAATTGCCGAAAGATGTTTTCACCTCAGAAAATTTACTTTTAAAAATATGATTTGTTCACAAAAAATTGCATCTTTTTTTAAATTGCCATTTTAAATACTTTTATTTTTTTTTAAATATCATTTAAAATGCTGAATCAAAATTGAAAATTAAACATTTTCATTTAATTAAAAGAAAAAAATTCAATGCGACAAATAATATTTTGAGTTATAACAATTTTAATTTACTTTAATTTTTTTGAAAAAAAAAAAATTATTAAGAAAGCTTATGATGTGATAGTGCTTACAAATTATGTGGTTAACCATCACAAAACATTCAAAATTCAAACTCTATAAATAAATAAATAAAATAAATGTTTCCTGGACAACATACAGCAACATTGTTTCTTCAATTACACGCATTTCAATTTGTGTCTGATCCCTTGAAACCTCACGATTTATTAAAATTGTCATAACTCTCTGAGTTTTGGAGATATCAAGATGGAATTTTTTTTGTTCAATTCAAGAATGGATAAGGGAAATTTTTCTAATTGGAAGTTTTATCCTCTGGGGGCTGTATAAAAATTTAATTTTTGTATTTTTTAAAATACACCCCCCATGGAGTTGCAACTTATCTTATCAAAAAATTTACCTTTTTTGGTGAAACTTTGCAATTGGAAGTATGGGTCTAGGGGCAATATTTAAGGAGATAGCCTATTGTTTCGATATTTATGACTCACCCTCTATATATAATGTAATTGATTGAAAAAATGTTGTGGTAACAGAACTCCCAATCACAATGTATTAATTGTATGAAAATTTAATGAAGATAATAGACTGCTGAATAGGTTCAAATAACAAAATACCTAATACATTATTCAGCTTCCTCTTCTGTTATACAAGGTATAAAAATATACGTTCAGCAGGTCACACCAGTAGCATCCAATGTCAGTGAAAACAAAGAAGAGGTAAACTACCTTGATACATATAGAAAACTTATGCCCTTCTTCAGGAAAAAAATAACAATTCAATACATAAATAAAACACTGGGCCTAGATTGTTGGGTGGCTGAGACGGGTGGGATATGAAATGCAGCCACATCTACGAGTTATATACAAAATAGTTTTGAAAGCAGATATGTAAGAAATGCATTCAAAACATTTCGTTGTATGCTCCAGTAGAGAGGTAACGCTGGTTTTTACCAAAAGTTGTCAGATTTGCACCAATTATACAGACTATAGATATTGTTTTATAGTTTAAATATGTTAAGCAGATAAATATAAAGGTTTAAGTAACACTTTTAAATAATAACCAGCTCTGTAGGAATTTTTTAATTTTTTTGAAAAAAATGTCAAAAAATGACAAATTTTATCAAAAATTTCGATATTTGGAGCAAAAGCGCAGACTCATGCCATTTTTTTTTTTTTTTTTTTTTTTTTAGCGATAAAATTTCACGTAGTTGATGTACTAGTATAAAGGCAACTTTTGGCATCTACCCGTTTTTGGTTTTTAAAAAATAATTTTTTTTCGCTCCACCCCAGTGTATAACATTCTTATATTCTATTAACTATAAATATTCAGTTTTTATTATTTTTGTAGTTACTAATTATTAAATTTTACTAATTAAAGTGTATAAATGCAGAATACATAGCAATTAAAGGTTTAATTGTTTTGGAAACCTACAACTTTTGGTATCTATCCAGTATTTTAATCAGGGCTGAGATTCTTCTGCGGATCTGCGGTTTTCAGCTTTTTTGTTATTTTTAAATTTCAAATTTGCTGATTTTATTTTTCAAAATTTTGCCATTTTCTTCGATTTTTAATTTGTGATATTTCAAGAATTTATTTTTTGCAGACTTTCATTTTTTATTTGTAAAAAAATAATAATAATAAAATAAAATAAATGACTTTAATTTGCATTAAAATATGCCTCTGTTTCAACACATCAACTACGAGATGTCATTTATCATGCACGGTGATTATCCCATTTCATCACGATCACCAAACACTCGCTGAAAAAACATGGGCATTGTCTGAAAACAGCATATGAGCAAACTTCAACATGGGCGATTGCATTCTGTGTGTATCCCGGATTCTTCGATCAATCTTTTGGGGTTTATGAGATCATTACGCCTAGTGAAAATTCAAACGTTAAAAAATATCGTAAAGTTCGACAAAATGGTCAAAGAAAAATTTTTTCAATTGGTCTCAGAAAGAAATCTACGGTTTCGTCAAAGGATTGCTGGCAAAACGCAAAAATTGTTAAACCATCACGGTAAAAAAGCGGAAATTTCACTAAAAATTGTTAAAATACCCCAAGATTTTCTTCAAAAGATCATGGGGAAAATGCGATTTTCGTCCAAAGATTACTGGAAAAAAGAATTTTTTATTAAAGGATCACATAAAAACGCAAATTTCGTTAAAGGGTCACGGGGGAACACAAATTTCTTTAAAGAATCACAAATTTAATCAAAGGAACGCAGAAAAGAATACAACCAGGAAGGATTCCCTCATCACTCTCCTGGAATTGCGGGAAAACATGATTTTCATCAAAAGATTGTCGGGGAAAAAAAAAAGTTGTCAAATAATCACAGCAAAAAAAGCAAATATCATTAAAAAATTACAGAAAAAACGCAAATTTCATCGAATAATCTCAAATAAAACAAATTTCATTTAATGATCACGAAATAAACACAAATTTCATCAAAGAATCAAGAAGAAAAACTGTATTTATGTTGTAAAATGTTTATTATTTCATATTCTCTGAGAAAATATAATTTGTTTGGAAGAAACAATCATAAAAAACAAATTTTTAAACTTTACTGTTTTTTTTTCCAAAAAAAACCCACTAAAAAAAAAGTTTTTTTCCACCACTTGTATTTTTCCAGAAAATTTACATATCTACGATTGAGTATTGAGATGATGTAGGCTTAGAGCGAGTTTTCTATTGTTAATTTATGCAAACTGTTAACATGTGGAGTAACTTATGGTCGTACTCAAAATTAATAAAGGGCTAAAAACTGATTTTATTGCATTTTTATTGGAGAAACTCCCAAGGAACACAATTCCATGGCTTCCCTCTACGGCTGCCAAACCTGTTTATTATTTCAAGTAAATCGACTTATTCTTACAGCAAAGATGTTATTCCACGAGAACCGATATATTATTACAGCAAATTTACATATCTACGATTGAGTATTGAGATGATGTAGGCTCAGAGCGAGTTGTCTATTGTTAATTTGTGCAAACTGGTGACATGTGGAGTAACTTATGGTCATACTCAAAATTAATAAAGGACTAAAAACTGATTTTATTGCATTTTTATTGGAGAAACTCCCAAGGAACACAATTCCATGGCTTCGCTCTACGGCTGCCAAACCTGTTTATTATTTCAAGTAAACCGACTTATTCTTACAGCAAAGATGTTATTTCACGAGAACCGATATATTATTACAGCAAATCGTCATATTATTTCAGTAAGCCAGGTAGGATATAAATGATACCAACGTTAGATTTTTGAATAAGAATTATCATAGCTTAACAACTACCGACTGACCCTTTGTCTGCGAGTTGCTTCAAAACGCTGTTTGTGCATGCACCATTTTTGCCGAGTTTTAAACTAATTACTAGGATTTCTGCCTTTGTTTATTTTCACCCTAAACAAACATGAGACATCAAAGGAATGCTGTCGATAAAGAAAAGCGATCTTCATCAGAGCTTAATGATAAGGAAGAATGAAACAAAAACGAACAAAAGAACACCTGGAGTATGATTGCGTAATCACTTGTAGATTCCATCGGTAGCAGAAGATAATTGAAATTTACACCTGTTGAAGCCACCCATCCATCAAGTGCTTTATTTTTGTTTTATTTAAATAAAATTTAGATGTTTGTACCAATTCAACATAAAGGATTGCAAGTTAATTATTATATTTATTTATTACTTTATTTCTTATTTATTTTTCTATTTTATTTATAAAATTATTTTTTTCTGTTGTTGAAATGAACTTGTATTTATTTTAAAAAGGAAACCAAGTTTTTAACCTAAATTTGGATTGATATATTAAAACCTAGTTTATTAAAAAAAATTAAGATGTTTGATTTAGAGGATTTCTTGATATTTGATTTAAAGTTAAATTTGTTCTTAATATTCAAGAGTGAATTATTTTTGTTCTTAAAAATATTTGTTGTGTATTTCTTATGTTATTGAAACTGTGATATTATTTATTTATTATTTATTTCATATGTATTCAAAAGAAACCAACATTCCTAATTTAAAAAAATTGGATTTATATATTTAATTATTACTTATATGGAGAGTTATGAAATTTAAATAATTTTAACTTAAGAGTTAACAATGTCTGAAAACCAAATCGATATTGTCCCTTTTGATTTTCAACTGGAAATGGACATATAGTCGTGGCTCAAACATTTCGAAAGGGCGTGTAATATAGAGAAAAAGGATGAGGAGTGGAAAAAGTAAAATATATCAAAATTTTTGGAGGGTGAAGCCTTAAAGGTTTTTATTAATGATTGTTTGGATTGTGTCACTTATAATGAAATTGTTGAGATTTTAACAGAAAAGTTTATCCAGATTAGAGTCCCAAAATTTTCTGAGTTTGCCTCCTTAAAGTTAAACGATTTAAGTGACTTAGATTCTTATTTCAGAAGGAAAGTTGAGGTTGGAAGACAACTTTAGCTTGGTGAAAATATATTTATTCAGGGATTAACTTATAGTCTTAAACCTGAATATCAAAATTGTTTAATTGTAAACCCTCCTTCTAATACTTGCGAATGGTTTTGCATTGCTAAACAATTAGCAGCGATTCCAACTCATGTCCCTAATAATAATAATAATAGAAATTTTCAAAAATCTAGACCATAGGTTCCCAACGGGGCGGTACCCCCCCCCCCCCAGTGGGTGCTGGAGCCTTCCAGGGGGGAGGTAGCGTGTTTTGAGAAAAATGGGGGGCGCTAAGACAGTCAAGGGGGCAGTCATGGCGTACCTATCTATTTAGGAACTAATGTAATGAAAATAATTGATTTTTGCTGCATTGCCTGACCCGTGACAAAAGCCTTATTAACTACACCTTTAAATGGAAATCTTTAAAGATGAATATAGATCTGAGGGAGGCAGATTTATTTTACTAATATCAAAAATCACCGTGGAAGGGCTATAATCGCGAAGAACAAATTTTTTTCTATCAGGCTAAAAACATTGCAGCTGGACTCTTTCATGAAATATCAAAATGTCCCAGCAAGACTGTAAAAATCGCTAGGACTCGCCTTAAAAATCATCATGAATTTAAAAATTGTGGATTAGAAAATTTGCGATAATTGACTGGGTAAAAGTTTTAAACAGAATTATTTTTTAATTAATCTGTATTTAGAAAAATTCTGAAGTATAATGGCGTATGCCTGAACAGAGATTTTTAAACGAACCCGTGATTTGGATCAGTTCAAAAAAAAATTTTATTAGTGAAAGTGATAAAAACTATTATATCTATAATTTTTTTCAAAAGTAAATTTGTTTAAACTTAAATAGGGAAAAATTATGTATTTCAAAATATCTTAATTGAAAAAGAAATACCGGTAACACAGAATTGAGTATTTGAAATATGAATCAAGGCATTCTCCCAGAAACCAATCGTTACTTATGTGCTTCATTTGCCAAAATGTTTTTTCAAATGAACCCATGAAGCCTTCTGGACTACAAGAGCATTGGAATAAATGCATGCTGTTAGAAAAAATATGTCCTATTTTTACTTTCTTCTATCTTTACAAGAAAAAAGTATTGAATTCGTGAAAATTTTCGAAATCCGGTTTTTGACAGAATGACACGTTTTAGGGGTCAGATTCCAAAAAACATGTTTTTAACAAATGTCTGTCTGTGATTCTGTCTGTTAATGACATAAGTTTTGTGGGCGCTCTATCTTAACAACTAATGTACCGAATTCAATAAAAAAATTATATTAAGATAGTTCCTGATATAAATTGTTGCTGATTAGTTTTTGGTGTTAACAGCTCAGCAAGGGCACTGCTATTCTGCCTTTTTCATGATTTCCGCAACAGCTTTATCTCAAGAACTACTGCATAGATTTCCACCAAACTTCAAATTCTATTAGTCCTTGTTATGAATGGACACTATTTATATTTTGTTGAAAATTTCTCAACAGGTGGCACTGCTTTTTTCACGATTTCTGCAACAGCTCTATCTCAAGAACTAACTCTCGGATTTTCACCAAACTTCAGATTTGGTTAGTTGTTCTTGGCATTGATATTTATGCATGAATGTACAGAGTTCATTTTTAGATCCTTTCGCGAATAGAGATACAACAGTATCATCATATTTGGAGGAAGAAATCGTGGAACGTGCATCAAATGAGAACTCTGAATAAATTCAGAAATGGATACCAAGATCAAGAGTTCTAACTTCAAAAGCCAATACAGCTCTCTAACCTAGATTGGTATCGAAAGCGAGTGTACATAAAATTTTAATTGCTTTTCCTTCATCACATTTGGCTGAGAGTGGGTTCCGTGCAGCTGTCTAAGAAAAGGAACAGACAGCTTTGAACCTGACAATTTGTGACCGATGTTAAAGAAACTGAAATCCGACATGAGCAAATTGCTAAAACTCCATCAGCCCCATAATTATTTCATTATTTGTTTAGAAATTCTTATTGATTTTGCATTTATTTTTAAATTTTTAATAAATAAATTTTTACTGCATTTGATGGTCGTTTTAATTAACTTCTACTTTATGATTCTTAATAGATAGATAGACGGATAAAATATAGATAAATATTCAACAATATTTTAACATTTTGTATAATTAACTATTGCAGAAGAGGGGGGGGGGACGTTGGCATTCTTTTTCTCTTGTAAAGGGGGCGCTGATCCCGAATAGGTTGGGAACCTATGATCTAGACCGATGCACAATTCAAATCCTCATCTTAGACATTGGACTTGTCCCACTCCAAACAACCAAACACCAAATTTTAATCCTAGATTTATCACTCCTAGAATGCCTACGGCACATTACCAAAATAACTCTCCTAGTTGTCCCTGTAGAATGTGTTTAAACAGAGGGATACAAAATGCTTACCATTGGGAGAGGAGTTGTATCTTTTACTCCAATCCATTGCAAACTCAAATTCCTTCTCCTATACAACCACCCCCTACTAATAATGCCTGACAATTAATTATTCCTGGATATGTAGACAATAAAAAAGTGTGTTGTGTTGTAGACAATGGATCAACTGTCTCAATTTTACCTCTTAAATTTGTTCGATTTCTAAATGCTAACTTTTGAAAAATGTCGCCCCTATTTTTATTAAACAAGCCCAAGGAACTCTTAAAATTAATAAATCTTGTCGATTATGTATTAAATTTGGTAAATATAAAGCTGATTTTTTAGTAAGTAATGTAGATTTAGATTATGCTATTTTAGGTTTACCTGACTGTGCTAAATTTAATATGAAAATTGATTGTGCAAAAAGTCAGGTGCTACAAGGCAACATTACTTTAAACCAACATGTCAACATCTCCAGTGATAACTTAGAATTACTTCATTTTGATATTATAAAACATGTTACAGATGTGCAACCCGATTATAGAAATACCATAACTCCCCAATCCTTGCCGCGATTTAATAATGATGATTATAATCTATTTAGGGATCTAAACGCTATTCAAAATGAAAATTTAAGGGGACTTTTAAGGAATTATTCGGATATTTTTGCCAAAAATAAATATGATGTAGGGAGAATTAATATTGAACCTTAGTGTATTTTTCTTAAATCTGACCTACCAATATCTTTGAGACCTTATCGTACATCCACTGCTGATGAAAAAGAAATTTCCTAACAAATTCAATCATTATTAACTGCTGGATTAATTAAGGAAAGTTATAGCCCATATTCTTCCCCTGTTAAAACGCAATGAAGGTTTAAAAAAAAAAAAAAACGAATGTGTGTTGATTACCGAAAATTAAATTCTATTATGAAAAATGATGCCAAACCTTTACCCCGAATTGATGAAATTTTAGACAAATTGAGTGGTGCCCATTATTTTTCTACATTGGCAGTGGCGGCGCTACAGGAAACATGGGCGTCGGCGACATCAGCTTTGCAAGGCCCCTTTTATTTTTCAATCAGAAAGAAAATGTTAAATGAGCTGAATTATACACTAAGGAGGTGGGCTAATAAGGGCTATTTTTCGGCCATCATATACACGAAAAAAAAAAGTTTTGAATTCCGATAATTGTTCAGTGGCTTTGCATAGTTAAAGATAAGTATTTTTGTTTAGTATAAGTTTTACATGATAAATAAAATGGTAGGTCATAAAAATAATAGCCCCAAAATAGTGTGTTTTGGCTTTTTTCTACATTTTTGTCATTTTTTGCGTTTTTGATTAAATTTTTTTTTTAAGAAGCGCTCGATGAACCCAATTAATTTTAACATGCAATGATACTACTCCTTATAAGCTTTCATAGGAGCATTATTTTATTTGGGTTCAGTGTGCGCTTCTACCTTTAAAAAAAAAAAGTATCATCTGGAAGAATCAAGTTCACTGTTATCAGAGAGCATTCAGATTTGTTTTTCCGTACTCAAAAATTATTTATGTTGTTGAGAGATCAATGTTGTTTTCTGAAACTATTTTTGTAAATATATATTAAAAAAATTACTGATAAATAATGCTTGGAAGTCAGTATCATTGTTATAAAGCCTGGCGGAAAAATTTCCGTATCTTTTCTAACAAAAAAGTTATATCGATAATTAGATATTCGAAAAACTGCGATCTACAGAATGGTTGTATGTAGTGCTTTAAATGTATATAATATGCATTTTGTGATCTTCAGTCTCGAAATACTTCTATTTCCTCTTGTGATGTAAAAATAGGAGATTATGTGTCAATGATTACTGCCGACGAGACCACAAAGAAGAAACTTATACATTTATCAATATCTCATTATAAGCAACACTTGTTGTATAGTATGTAAAGATAAGAACTGCCTCGTTATTGCAACAAAAGCTGTTGAAATTCAAGCCTTTATAGAAATTTGAATCTATATTTCGTCGGGAAAACGATGCTGTAAAACTCATATTTCTTGATCAGTCTTCAGTAAATTGGCTCTGAAACATTTACGCTCTGTAAGCGAGAATATATGAATGTATGAAATATATATGGAAAGTTATCAAAACAATATCAGAAATGTACAAAGGAGAAGGCCTTGATTTTAATACACCTGGACTGTTTTCTGAAAACGATTATTATACTCTCATGGGTATATCTATGTACCATTTTAGCTATATCTTTAAACTAGTAAAGTTCAAAATACATTCCTCAAAAAAGAGATCATCTCGTACCAGGATTGGGTTTCTTCCAGAAGAAACCTATTTCTTCCACGACAGTGGAAGAAACTGGAAGAAATGGAAAAAACTAGAAGAAACGGAAGAAACTGCCAGAAACCAAAACAAATGCTCAAAGTATATTAACTACGTAAAAGAATTACAATATAATTACATGAAATCTAAATTAGAAAATTTAATTATTATTAAAAATATTTTTGCAAACATAAGTTACTTTTTTAATAACAAACTTCAGGTTCAGCAGACATTTTCAGGTGATGGATTTTTACTACTTTAGAGATAGAAGGATGTTTTTTTTTATTATTATTAATTATGCCATTTACGTGAAAAGAGGAAAAAAATACCTACAATTGTTTATTTTTCATATAAAAATATTATCTTTACATAAAAATACATTATTTTAAGCTGTGTAACACAGTAAATAAATAAATTTGTAATTTTATACTGCCATCTAGCATGAATTTCTCAATTTTGATTTTAAAAGTTTAATGTTCTAAAAATATCTATGGGTATGTTCAAATGCTTTTAAAATATCCTGAAGTGTATGACTTGAAAAAAAAAAAAAAAAAAAAAAAAAAAAAATCATATTTTCAAATTGGGAAACTGATTGTTGCAGCTTCCTACTGCTAAAAAACTTTTTTGCTATACTTTGCTGCATTGTATTAAGAAAAATGAGAGTTTTAATGATTTTTTAATACCAAGGATCGACTGGTACAGACTTCTAAAGCCAAAACCGAATTTTGGTGACCTTCCTAGTTTCAGCCGAAAATGAAACTATCCAGAAATTTTTTTAAGTAATTAAATATGTTTAATTACTTAAGCTATTGTTAAAAGTAATTAATAAGTACATACATATATACATAATCATAAATTAATTATGTGTATAGTATTTATTAATTAGCACAATTGTTAATCATCCAAAACCTTTATACATAATAAAACATAATTAACCAATAACACAGATTATTTTTCTAATTATACAAATTTCCTTTAATTAAAAAATATTTTAGTTTTAAATATTCACACCTTGGTTTTTCTTCTATAATGATTTTTGTAAAGATTCATTTGTTATTCTAGAACTTTCTCAAAGATTGAATGACTATTGAAACACTAATGCGGTTTAAACTAAAAATTTTCTATGAGATTGATTGTTAATTCATGCCTGATAATTATAAACAATGAATTTCATTGCAATACACTTATTTGAGCTGTTACAATTCAAATCAATGACTAATGTTGAAAATTGAGGCAGAAACAAGATTTTTGGAATACTGAGAGTTTCGGCCAGGCCAAATTTTCAGCCTAGTTTTTGGCAAAACCGTGATTTTGGGCCTAAAACGAAACCATATTTTTGGTCGATCTCTATTTAATACAGTAATTAATGTACATTATTTACATTAATTGATATAAATTAAATACTTTTATTTTAATGGGTTTCTTTCTACTATTAATAAAGGATCCCTACTATTTACTACTACTTTCAGAAATTTACATAATTAAAAATATGTTGGTTAAATTGAAATGGATAACATTTAATTGATTTTGTGTATTTTGGATAAAATTTCTTTTCATTTAGCCAATGGTTGAAGATCTTTAGACTGGGGTTGTGGGTGATCTTAACTAAAAACTGGTGTAATTATTAATTTAGCATATATACTTAAATTTGTTTTGGTCCAATGGAATTAAATTATATAAAATTATAGGAAGAAGATACTTATCATATCTTACAAAATTGAAAATATATGGTAAATTCTGAAAGAAAAAGTTTCTTCCATTTCTTCCACTTGGAAGAAACCTATTTCTTCCGGCCAGTTTTTTCCATGGTTTTTTCTGCGGTTTTTCCAGTGCAGAAGAAACTTGCCAACCCTGTCTCGTACTTGCTTTACAGTGTTACTTGTAAAACCTTGAACTGATATGTCTAAAGGGGATCTGTCCATATTATTCAATATACGAAAAATAATATCTTCTTTAAATATGCAAAACAGACATTAAGAACTTTGTCCCATAAGACCTTGGAATGGAACACATTTATTGCACATTTATTACACACACAGTTTATTGAAAAATACACAAGGACTTTTGCAGGAATATTATTTATTCCAGATGACAGCAATACTGTAATGATTATTTTTGATAGCACGTACATTTATATCCAGAAAGTGTGAACTAATCCTTTCAGAGAAATTCATTTTGGTTATACAAAGGAAGACCTTTCATTAAGCATACAGTATTCGTCACTACTTCAAATTATATTGTGGATATCTTCGGTCTTTACTTCGCGGATTCAAAGAACAATTACGCTAACATACTTACACATATATTAAAAAAAGATTCACATAATATCAGAGAGTTGCTGAAGCTAAACGATGTTGAGACAACTGATAGGTTTTTATGGGATTGTTTGGAACTTCTGCAAGAAATAAATATTGAACATGGCATGCCAAGATTCCTAAATAAGCAACAACAGTTTTCAACAGAGGATGCTAAGGGACACTTCTCAAGACCAAAATTTGATTGTTCGACACAAAAGTGTAAAAAAAATATATCTATAATATTTGGATTTAAAAAAAAAACAGCGAAGCAGCATCACACAATGGCACTGTCAATGTAAAGTAGGTGCAAGTGTCTAAGAGTACTAGACACATGTTGCTTCCATACTATGGTTTCTGTTTTAATTGTGCCATAACTCAGCCAAAATTAAAAAAAACAAGTATTGAATATACTCATGTACTACAAGATGTGACCAATGGATGGTCCAGTAGTGATTCTGGTGAAGCAACCACGGAGGAAAATAATATGAAACATACTGCCAAAAGTGTCTGAAACTGTATGATTATATTTTCTGTTATTGATTATTTCCGATATTTCATATATTTAAATAAAAGTCTTAATAAGCTCTATTCATCATAATTTTTCATTTAGTGTTGTATTTACTATAGATTTCTTGAATTAAAACTAATGACAATAGTGTTTATGTTCATTGATATACATGGTATTTACTTAAATTCATATTTTATTTTTCCATCAATTGTTAGACTTTCATTCAAGATATTATTTTCTTATTTGTTATGGGGTACACTAATGGAAAAAATATATGTCACATCTAGGTGCTGATGGGCAAAAAATGGTCTTTATTAGCCCACCTCCTTTATTAGTATACTATACAAGTTTTATTGCTAATCAAATAATGACATAAATTACATAAACAAAGACAAATTAAAATAGACGAACTTTTCGGCTTTTCGCCTCACATAATTTTTTAAAGATTACGTCATAATACCAGCTGCTATTTCAGCTTCAATTGATAGTATTGATAATGCAGGTAGTTTTTCTTGGCTCATCGTGCTTGTCAAGTTGGTCTTAATTTTAACTTTGAGAAGCTCCTCTTAGCAGAAGCTGTACTGACTGGAACTATCAGCATGCTTCTGATCTTTATGTAAGCATTTGGATATACTTTTTCCAAATTATTTTCTAAAATGTACTCAATAAGTTGCTTTGCGTCATTGATAGAGTCCAGTGAATTAGATTTTAAAAGCTGGAGTTCCTCAAAGTTCGAAAGGCTGTATGTCGCTATTTTTCCCTTCCCGAAGTATTATACCTAAATCATTACAATGCTTGAGAAGGTTCTCCTTGGATAAAGATTTCAAATAATTGATATCGTAAATAAAACCAAATCGTTCAAAATATTCGTTGAGTGCTTTGAATCGACATTCGATGTTGACTATTATAGCATCTATCATTGTGTTAAAAAAGTTAACTCTGTACTGCATTTCAATAGATTGTATAGTTATACAAATAAAAAAATTTTCACTTGGTAATGAAAATAAACGATTCGGGGACTCACCAGTCTCGCACGCAGAATCGCCTAACTTTCATAATGTTGCCAAAAACTCTAGATAAATACTAGTATGGTTGTACGGAAATAAATACGGATTGCTAAGTAACTTGGCCAAGATCCAGATAGATTTTCTGCTCTTATCGAAACGAGATTGACTAATCAGAGGCAAGCATTTTTGCAAATGGCAGAACGTTCACAAAAATGCAGGCTTTTGATTGGTCACAGCAAAAAATCTGTCTGGAACCTGGCCAAATATTTTTAGCAACTCGAAAAATTGTTTTGCGAGGCCCCCACAGGCGCGAGGCCGTCAGTGATCGCCGACACCTAGTGCCGCCACTGCACATTGGTTTTAGCCTCGGGCTACTGGCACATACCTATTCACCCAGCAGATTCAGAAAAGTTAGCCTTTACTACCAATTGTGGGCTCTGGGAATGGAATGTTCTCCCCTTCGGTGTAAAGGTAGTCCCCCCCCCCCAATTTTCAATAGGACAATTAGAAGAATTCTTACAAAACATAAAATAGACTTTGCTTGTTATTATTTTGATGACATAATTATTTTTTCTAAGACACTAGATGAACATATTCAGCACCTTATCCAAATTTTTGAATTATGCCGAATAGAAAATATTAAATTAAAATTATCTAAATGCACTTTTGCTCAAAAACAAATCAATTTTCTAGGATATGAAATCCAAAATGGAACTTTAACTCCAGCTAATACTGATATAGAAACCATTAAAAAATTGAAATCCTCTACTAATATTAAAGAGTTACAAAGATTTCTTGGCTCTATAAATGTGTATCATAAATTTATTGAGAAGTATGCTGAAATTAGACACCCCCTAAATAAATTACTCAAAAAGATACTATCTGGGAATGGAATTCTAAATGTCAAAACACTTTTCAAAAATTAAAAGATGCTTTCATTGATAAACCCATTTTAAAGATTTATGACCCAAAATTACCCTTACACGTGTTTGTTGATGCTTCTCATGTGACAGTGGTGCAGTTCTCAAACAACCCGACAATAATAACTTTTTACATCCTATTGCTTATTTTTCTAGAGGATTGAAAAGTTACGAGAAAAATTACTTCATTACTGAATTAGAGTGTCTTGCTATCATTGATACTTTAGATAAGTTTTATCATTATTTTCATGGTGTCCAATTTACAATCCAAACTGATCATGCATCTCCAGGGTTGCCACGCCACCTGAAAAACCTGGAAAACACAGGGAATTGTAAAATCCCCTCCCAAAACAGGAAAATCCAGGGAATTTTGAAAAAATCTGGAAAACTCGGAGAATTTTTTCCCTACTATATCTAAACATAAACATACTTTCATTTTTAAAGCCGAATATTATCTTATGATAATTTTTAACCCGGGAGAACTCGCTATGAGAATTTCTCTCCCGGTGCCCAATTCTTTTCTTTTACTTTACAGTCACTTAATATCAAATTTTTTGTTTGGCTTAGTACTTTTATTCAAAAAAGAGGTAAAGTAATCGAAATCACATTTTGAAATTTTATTAAAATGAAAAATAGTCTTAAAAAGGGGACGATGGAGAAAGAAAATCTCATGTGCAAGTTCTTGCGGGTTAAGATAGAAAATAAACTAACGTTGTGTATCAAAGTTATCCTATATTTTATGTATCCTGTATTTTAATATAAATATTAATTTGAATGCATAAAATAAGTAGTTTTCCTCTTTTCTTTTTTATTTCTGCAATTTTTGTGATATTATTTTCAAAAAAATTGATTTTTAGGTAAGATTCTTTAAAATTTTATATTCTTTAAATTATTAGATACAAAGTTTTTAGATATTTTAACATTCATTTACAAATATTTCAAAGTATTTTTAGTAGAATGTTTGAGTATTGCTTTACTGTTTTTATTATTATTAATGTAAAATGTGGGATTTAATAATAAGTGTAACAACTTTAAAGGGTTTTTCAATTTGCTCATATCATATAATGTATTATATTTGCTCAATTAATTGGGTAATGATTAATTATAAGATGTCTAATTAGCATACATACGCGCAGGGTTGTTTGGTTTAAACCAAGTTGGTTTAAACCGTGGTTAAACCAATTGGTTTTTAAAAAAAAAACCATGCTGGTTTTTTTTCACCTGGTTTTTTTTATTCTTTTACCCAAATGTTTTATTTTACACATTATTGAAAAATGCAAAATCCAAATTATGAAGAAGCTACAAGCAAAGCTGTAGAAAAATAGTGAATTAATAAGTTTCTAAAAGGACAAAAAATTTTAATCAACTCAACTTTTCTTGTAAGCTGTAAACTATATGGCAGAATAACTATTTTTTCTAAAATTAGCTGGTTAGAAAAAACTAATCAGTTTTCTTTCTTTTTCTTTTTTAAGGCCTATATATATATATATATATATATATATATATATATATATAGCCGTTATTTGTAAAACATATATATATAGCCAGAAGGGCAGACTCGAGTTAAAAATGCACTTTTATTATTTAAATTGATTGATTAGTTAAGATTTACTAAGGATTTCATTTGCTTTCATATTTGATATTCTTTTTCCCGCTAGGTTGGCACAGTTCAAACCAACTGGTTTTTTAGAACAAATCTAATATAATATTTTCTCATTTTTGTAATTTAAGTGTTTCAAATTATTGGATGAAAGTAATTTCTATTTTTAAGTCTTATCTCAATAGTCACCATAAGACATAGTGAGTCTAGTCAAGGTCATGTTAGTATACATGTAGAATGCATATTTCATGCACTGATGAACATATCTGAAACTCTACAGAAAACATTTCAAAAATATGCATTAAAATATTTAATTGCTATAAAGGACGTTAAATACTAATAAAAACATTAAAAGATCTTAATAATTTTTACATGTTTCGATTGAATTTACTCAATCATCATCGGAAAAAGGAAATACAAATAAACACAAAGATGGAAAATGACAAAAAACTATTATAAATGAAATTTAAAAATTTTTTTAAAAATAAAAAATCATGCATGTTATATTATAATTATGTATCATGTTGCTTAATTTTTAAATTATTCAACAATTCAATCCAAATATTTTAGATGTTGAGTTAAAAAGAGAAAATAATAAACTAATTCGTTCAGTATATCGTAAACCAATAACAAGCTTAAATGTTATACCTTTTGATGCTTGCACTCCATATTCTTATAAATTATCTACCTTTAGATTCCTTATTAACAGAGCTTTTAGAATTTGTTCTACTGAAAATTTAAATGATGAATTAGATAAAATTAAAACAATAGCTATTAACAACGGATATAAAGTTAAAATAGTTAATAAATTAATTAAAAAGTTTATTAACAAAATGAACAATGCAGTTTTTGAAAATAAAACCGACAATGAAAATAACATGAAAAGGGTTGTTATAAATTATTATCCAAATTTCTTCGAGTCTGCTAAAACACAATTAAAAAAGTTTGATTTAAATTTAATTGCAAGACCCCCTCCAAAATTAAAATCATTTTTAACAACTAGAATTGACCCCATTGATAAATTTGACCGATCAGGTGTCTATATCATTCCATTTCTTAAAGAAGGTGGTTATAAAAATTATTATATTGGCATGATTCAAAGAAAATTCAAAGTAAGATGTAAAGAACACATTGCATTGCAGACATAAAATTTAAATAGAGGTAAAACCGCATTATCTAGGCTAAATCAAATAGAAAACATAGTTATTTTATTTAATGAAAGTAGATTAATTTATAGGTCAAATTTTTATTTGCAACTTTTAATTAGAGAGAGTATTGAAATTTACGTCAGAAGCTCAATGGTCTGCAATGACTCCTTGTCATTTCAAATCCCAAATATTTGGATTGAATTGTTGAATAATTTAAAAATTAAGCAACGTGATACATAATTATAATATAATGCGCGTGATTTTTTATTTAAAAAAAAAAATTTTTTTAATTTCATTTATAATAGTTTTTTGTCATTTTCCATCTTTGTGTTTATTTGTATTTCCTTTTTCTGATGATGATTGAGTAAATTCAATCGAAACATGTAAAAATTATTAAGATCTTTTAATGTTTTTATTAGTGTTTAACGTCCTTTATAGCAATTAAATATTTTAATGCATATTTTTGAAATGTTTTGAATGGACGTATATGAAAACTTCTATTTATATTTAATGTCTACAGAAAACACTTAAATCATGTAAATTTAGCAAAAATAAAATAGATGAAAAATATGCAATATTTAGATTTAAAAAATATTTTCCTTTGAGAAACGCAGATGTACAGATAATGACATAAAATTATCTTTAAAATTTCAGTCAAGCTCTAAAAGAAATTTTTCTTGATTGGAGGGATTATTTTTTAAGAATAAAAAAAAATACTCAAGATATGAAGTCGAATAAGAAGACATTGAAAAATTAGGCACTAGTAAAGCACCTGTTTACATTTAACTAAAATATGCAAAAGATATATTTAAATCTTCTATTGCATAACCAAACCCATTACTTTTATCAGTTAAGAAAATTGGCAGAAAGGGGGGAGGGGGGGAAGACAAGATTTGCTTGAGACGTAATAGAAAAAAAGTCTCATAAAAATGCCTAAAAATGCAATTTTTAGTTTAGATGTTTAAAAATACTAAGTGTTATAATAGAGCATGCAGTCCGATGGCTGTATAAATTCTTTGGTAAATGACGGCATTTATAAAGCTACTGTCTATTTTAACATCAATGTTTTTCAATAGTCTAAAAAGCTGTTAAATAGATATCTTTGTTTATTTAACAGTCATCTTTTAACTGGTAGTTTTAGAAAACACAATGCTTGAACTGTGTAAAGACTCTACTGCTAAACTCAAATCCTTCCAAAAATTCTTTATAAAAAGCTTTATTTTTCAATAAAAGATAATTAACTCATGCAGTCTTCTAACAAAGAAATCAGACATCACATATAACAAGTATTTCAAATTAATTAGTTTGAATAACCATTTGAAAATAATATATATGAAGTTTTATATATGAATCTATATCATATTTATTTATAGTGCTAGTAATCAAAAGATTGTTCATTAAGATTTTCAGGATATCAATGTTTCATTATGTAGCACATTTTATTTATGAAATATAAGACACAGCTTTTTCTAAAAATGTTTAGATTTTAAAGAATTTCAATTTTCTACATAATTGATTGTATATTAAATAATTATATTGATTAGAATTACCTTTAAATCAAATTATTACTTATATATTCAAAAATGTTTACTTTTGTTCATAAATTTGCATGTATATGTAACAGGAAAACATATTAAAAAAACCCGGTTTAAACCAAAAAAACCTGGTTTAAACAAAAAAACCATGGTTTTTGGTTTTTTTTTTTTAAAACCCGGTTTTTTACCAACCCTGCATACGCATATATATTTTTCACACTCAACATAGAATAAACGCGTTGCAGTACAGGGAAAACACAGGGAGGTTTTTTTTCAAGATTTAGAGTGGCAACCCTGATCTCTTGTTTGGTTAAAAAATGTCAATTATTTGGGAGGTAGATTATTTAGGTGAGGTGGTTATTGAAGTTGAGTATGTTTGATTATAAAATTGAATATTTAAAAGGGGGGGGGGATCTACAAATTTTGAACCCAACATGCTGTCCAGAAACCCTATTTCTCATTTTTGTAAACCCCTTTTCTTCTTGACAATGAAGAGATTATTGAGATGCAAAAGAGAGAAAATGTGTGTGATTCAAATTATATAAATGACAATGGACTGATTATAGTTAAAAAGAAAGGTTTTCGTAAAGTGGTAGTTCCCATGTCCTTAAGGAAAAAAATTCTTAGTGTTGCTTATGAACAGTTTGATCACCCTGGTGTTCAAAAAATGCAAAATTAATTTATCCTAATTATTATTGGCCAGACAGGGTTGCCACACAATTGGGAAAACACAGGGAATTTTAAAATCCCCTCCCAAAACAGGGAAAATCCAGGGAATTTTTGAAAAATCTAGAAAACACAGGGAATTTTTTTTTCCCACTACATCCAAACATAATTTTTTTTTCGCCTTTCATTTTGAAACCGAATATTATCTTATAATATTTTTTATGATAAAAAATAAACCAGTATTGTGTATCAAAGTTATCCTATATTTTATGTGTCCTGTATTGTAATATAAATATTAATTTGAATGCGTAAAGTAAATAGCTTTTCCTCTTTTCATTTCTGCAATTTTTGTTATTTAAGTTCAAGATAAATAATTTTTAGGTAAAATTCTTTAAAATTTTATATTCTTTAAATTATTAGGTACACAGTTTTTAGATATTTTAACATTCATTTACAAATATTTCAAAGTATTTTTTAGCAGAATGTTTGAGTATCGCTTTACTGTTTTTATTATTATTAATGTAAAATGTGGGATTCAATAATAAGTGTAACAACTTTAAAGGGTTTTTTCATTTGCTCATATCATATAATGTATTATATTTGTTCAATTAATTGGGTAATAGTAAATTATAAGATGTCTAATTAGCTTACATACTCATATATTTTTACGCACTCAACATAGAATAAACATGTTGCAGTACAAGGAAAACACAGGGAATTTTTTTTCAAGATTAGAGTGGCAACCCTGCCAGATATGACACAAGATATTACCAATTTTGTTAAATATTGAGATATTTGTCAGAAAAATAAAAAACCTAGACAGAAAAAATTTGGCTTATTACAAGCTATGCCTATTGCAGATCAACCTTTTGAATGTCTGTCTGTTGATACTATAGGAGGGTTCAATTATTATAATTCTACCAAAAAATATCTCCATATTATAATAGACCATGCAACAAGATATGTTTGGGCACTCCCTTCCAAAAGTGTCACTACAGAAACTTATACCAATTGTCTAAAACAAATTTTCAATATCAAAATTCCTCAACAATTATTCTGTTTTAATAAGATTTCAAGTGTACAGTCCCCTCAAAAAATACTGAGTGATGACAGGAATGCTGCCTTTACTTCTTCAAGATTCAAAAAATTCCTGTGAAATCATAATATTAAGCAACGTTTGACCACTGTCCATCATCCGCAAACGAATGGAAAGTGTGCGAAAGAATAAATCAGACAATAGTAACTAGATTAAAGTGTAAAGTAAACTTCACCACCTCCAAAATTCCCTGCACTAAGCTTTTAACTGAAGTAATTAATGAATACAATAATACACCCCATTCTGTTACTAAATTTCCACCTGCTTATTTATTTTTTGGTCAATTACCCTAATGATTCCCCCTTACAGCAAGTTTATTATCCCCCCCTGTTAGTGAAGCCCTTAAGATTGCTAAAGCAAGAACTGATGAATTTCATTTAAAAAATGAAAAATATTATGATAAAAATTATGTTGAACCAAAATTTAAAATTGGAAATCTAGTTATCTATGAAGAATTTCAGTACCCTAATACTAGAAAGTTATCACAAGTATATAGTGGCCCTTATAAAATTCTTAACAAATTATCCGAAGCAAATTTTGAAATTGATAGGCAAAACCAGTTCAAAAGTTCAGAAATAGTACATGTATCTAAATTAAGGCCTTATTATTCCCCTGATAAATTTAAATTAAGTCATGAGCAACAACCCCCTAATCAACAACAACAAACTCAAGTAAAAACTGTAGCTTAAACTTAATCTCTAGTTTATTATCATTTTATATTTTTTTTCTTTTTTCTCTTAAGCAGTAAAATTCTTTTTACATTTTAATTCAGATAATATCCTATAACTCTTACAGAATGGCAATGATATCTCTTGGCTGCAGCGAGAGTGTCACTTGTCGGGAAATTTTTATATTTGTTTATGCTGGCGTAAACGGGCAGTGAAAATTTCTTTTTCCGTATTGAATTACTCTAGTTATAACTTAGAATAATATAATAACAATTAAATTTTAAGTCAAAATATTTTTATTTTAATTTCCACTGAACCTATTTGTAATATTAAAATTAATCTATCAATCATTAACTTAATTATTCCGCAGGTAACCAAATTTTTATCAGTTTATGTTAATTTTCCTTTTTTTTTTTTTCTTCTCTCTCTTCTTCAGCATTCCAGTCCAAGTACATGTCAATTAGAATTTAGTTTTGTCTCTTTTCTGTTTTCTTCTTGCATCTTGCAATATTTTTATCACACCAAGAAAATATTTATTGTGTAATTAATTGACATGATTAAATCTTGTCTTTAAATTTTTTTAAAATTATTTATTAATATTTCTTTTTCAGAATCTTAGCAGTTGAAAGGACACTTGAATTCTCAAACATGAACAAAACTTTTATTTTGTTTTTTATTTTATTTTATTTTTTGTACATATTCCTGCTTAATCTGAATACAGGATTAAGTAAATGATTACATAATTGATTATATTATTTATTTTATTCTACTTCTCTCCATATTTCATCCCAAATACACGAGATGAGATAAACGGGACTAAGTACAAAAATTAGAATTTAAAGAATGCCTTTTGTGATATTTATTTATACTTATTAGGAGATTTACTTATATTTATTATGAGATTTACTTATAATTATATTTACTTATACTGATATTTTTCCTTATTATGTTTCTTTATTATATTGTTTGTTTATTACATTGTTAAAATTTATTATTACTATATTATAAAATGTGTTATTATATAAAAATATGATTATAAAAAATATTTTCATAAAAGTTCCAAAAATGTAACTGTTATGAATGTTCTAGGACTTTCTTACAAAACAAACTGAACTAATATCATGATGTTAGATGATGAAATTAGATGGTCTATAACGATATAATTAGACCTCCTTGAAAGGAGGTAATGAATTATTCCATTCCAAATGTGACTTTTTAGACAGACTTTTGAACCAAACTTTTTGATTTCCTGAAATTTTTATTAAATTTCTCCATCATATCTAGGTTTGTAATTGTCAAGGAAGAATTCATCATTATTGTTTTTCATTTTTTATGTTAAAAATATAATATGATTAATTGCTTATATTTTCAAATTACTTTATGATGTCATGTGCATTTTAAACAAGATCATATCTTGTATTTTTGTTGGTTCCTATTTTAATATGTAAATTTAAAAATTATTCCACACATCACCTTAGTGCTCCTAAATTTAAATTCCATATTTATAAGAAATATATATAAAAAATTAGTTTTATTTTTCTTCTTATTATTTAGTTATTATTATAGTTCTATCGACAACTTCGTGATCTAAGTCTGTATCACCTCCCTTTCAGTGAACTTTCAGGTCTCCGACCTATATTTTCACCCATCTTTTTGGGAGGGGGGATTTGTAATAAAAATAAAAAAATTTCACCATTTTGCCCGCTCTGAGTTTTATTCTAACGTTTTATGGAACATAATTTTATTCTCAGTTTCTATAATGTATTAATATTTTAAACAGCTAAAGTTCTTTTATTTTATTTAACTTAGTATAATCTGTTGATTATTTTCCTAAAAAAGAGCTAGAATGTTTCTTGAATGCCAATATCTTATTGTGAAATCTTATATTCAGTACACAAATCCATTTTCCTTTTTAGAATTAAAAAACATTTATCGAAACTTTAATTTTGTTTTGTTATTTAATTAATTGTCTGATAGGTACTCATATGCTTTTTCGGGTGGGCAAATTATGTTATTATGCTGCGATTAGGTAATGAGTTCTTACCTCTAGTCACACCCAGCGTCCAATAAGAGAGGGTGGGTTGAATTATCCTTGCGTTGGAAAACGGTCCTAATGGATCTTTAAAGCCTTACATAAAAAAGGGGAGGGGCTAGATTGACTTGGAATATTGAGAGAATCATTTTGCTTTTGAAGAGAGAAGAGAATGCTTTAAACCTTTAAAATCCCAGGATCTCCGTCTCATCTTTGGAATAATTTAGAATGATTGAGATGATGTAGGCTTAGAGCGAGTTGTCTATTGTTAATTTGTGCAGACTGGTGACATGTGGAGTAACTTATGGTCGTACACAAAATTAATAAAGGACTAAAAACTGATTTTATTGCATTTTTATTGGAGAAACTCCCAAGGAACACAATTCCATGGCTTCCCTCTACGGCTGCCAAACCTGTTTATTATTTCAAGTAAATCGACTTATTCTTACAGCAAAGATGTTATTCCACAAAAACAGATATATTATTACAGCAAATCGTCATATTTCATATATATATATATTTATATAATAATAATTAAGTAAATTCAAGTAATCTTTATAGTGAATGTAAATATAATTTTTTTCATTTAAAATTTTTAACTATATATTTTGTCCCAAATTAATATAACAGTTGAGATAAGTAGAACATGTCTATTCTTATCAATAAATATGCTTATAAAATATGCATAAATATATGTTTGTTGACATAAATTAGTATAGATAACTCATGATATAGGGAATTTTGGTAATAAAATTGGAATCAGGTGTGTGCACTCAATATTCCATGAGCGTCACAAAATAAGAAAGTCAGATATTACAGAGGAACCATGTAAAAATAACATATGTTTTGAAAAAAAAAATTACTTTTTGAGATACTAAAGGTCAAAATGTTTGAGAAAAATATGTGTGTGATATATCATAAGAAAGCCCATAGCAAATCCTTTCTAACAATATCAAGATTAAAGCTGTATGTCAATTAGTAAATTAAATATGAATTGTTTTGTAGTTCACAGAATTCAAAATTTTGTGTTTTTTAATTTTTGATGCTATTTATCTCAGAAACTATGAGAAATAGAGACTTGTATTTGATGAATAGAGACTTGTATTTTGTATTTGATGATTTCTACATAAATTAAACAAATGAGCAAAATTTCATAAAATTCTGAGGGAGACAGTTTAAAAATGCTATTTTTTTTGAGTTGATTTGACACAGGGCCCTATATAGCAAACTCAGATATGAAACAATATTTATTTATTCTTTTTGTTTTTGTATTAATGCAACATAAAGACATTCTATTATAATGATTTTGCATTTACAGCTAAAGCAGACTTTCAAATGCCAGAAGCAAGAGAATGTGTGTATCAACCCTTACTTACCTGATGCACAGAAATTCAAAATATTTGAAGATACATCTGAACCTACAGTCTTCAATGATGAAAACTCAAATCCAGCTGCATCAATAGAATCTTGTTCTTCATCACCCGAATACATTGACATATCTCCCAATGTCCTCAAAGGTAATTATAGCTAATAAAACAAGTTACACTTAATTTACACTTTGATATCATGGAAGACAATAGTATTTCGAGTGACACCAGCCTTAAGCTCAAAATCATAAAATGTTGGGACTCCATATAATACAGTTAACTGCACATCAAAGAAAACATTAAAAGGAGTCATTTAATAATTCAGTAAACATTGCTCATATTGTTCTGATTTTTTTAAAACTGTGTTATATGTGCAGTCTAATCTTATTCTGAATTTTTTTTAGAATTCTACATGCAGTATATTTTAAGATCTGTAAATCTATTTTTAAAACAATATCTGTGGTGTAAGTTTTTTTCCCCCTCCTAAACGATTTAGACTTTTTTTAAAAATAGATAATATGAATCTGTTAAGATGAAGTGAATAAGTCTTACCTAATTTCTAGGAAAACTCTTGTTTATTGATCATGAAAAATGAGACTATTTTACATCACAGATTACATGTTATCCTACAAACTAGGAGACTGAGATTAGCAAAGCGGCCTATTCTAGGTCACAGTTAAAACATCTGAATATAGGCAAAATATCTTTTTTAACTACACAAACAGTTTGTTATCCAATTTAAAATATTTAATATATTTATATTAAATCAAATTTCTAATTATATTTTCCTTTTTTGTTATAAAGAAAATATTAGGTTTTTAATATTTAATATTTTTGCATTTGGTCAAAAAATTACTTAGATTCATTTTTCAAAATGGGAAATTATTTTGTAATTATAAGTATTTTATTTCATTGTTATTCATAATAAGGTTACATTTTTTTTTTAAAGAATATTTCATATTTTTTTGAAAATTCTCATATCAAAATTTCTCATAGCCTTTTAACGTCTGCCTTTTGAGCATAATGTATCACTGCACAGTCTCAAACCAAATAGAAGCATTGTATGAAGAAACATTAAAATGGTATCCCAAAAAATAAGTACATGTTCTAATTACTATCGAGATAGCATCTAATGTAATTCTTTGCAACAGATTAATATAATGTTCTGAGTAGGGTGTCAACCATTTTAATCAGTTGATTTATATCAACTGATTTTTCTTTAAAAAAAAAAAATCATTGATTAAAATTATGAATTTTCTAAATGTTTAAAACAACATAAAAATGATTAAAATCTAAGATAAACATAATTTGATAAGTTTCTGCGGGTATTGTGACTCATGAATGCACAAAAGAAGATTTAAATAATTGTTTCTAAGCTTAATTCCTGAGTATTCTAAAATATTAAAGTACAGATGGTTTGTACAAAAATGCATAGATTTTATTTAACAAAAATAAAAAGTATTTTATTTAAAAATATTTAAATTTCATGTAGCATATAATGTCATAATTTCCTTTTAGTAATCACATTATTCATTCCTATAAATTATATATTTTATATAAATAAAACGAGGCATGACAAATATAACTAATTTCTGCAAAGTAAGAGTAAAATACCTGCATCTTATTTTCTTCATTCTACTTTTGATTAATAAATTTATACCAAACGCTGCAGCTAAAGAACGAAAGATTGACATTGGCTGAACTGCTATTGTAAAAGAATGTATAAGATAAAATATGTATACATATAAAATATTAAACATAACAAGAGCTTCTTCAGTAAAGTTGAATATTCAATTTTTTAACTCATATACACCAAATAAAAATTGCTAAGTAATAAAATTGTTTGAAACACTAAATGCTGAGAATACCCACTGAGCTTTAATAAAGCTGTTGTTTATCAATTTGAGGATTTCAGATATAACTAGGGTCAGTCCATGTGAAATCATCCAGAAAAAGAAAAAAATGTTGCTCAATATTTTTGATTTTTTTTAATTCTTTACCAGTTAATTTATTGTACTTTAAGGAGTCTAAAACAAAGATTAAAAATTTTTTAAACCTTTTGAATTTTTTTTTGGCATCCATGTTTTTGTCATGTCACAAGCGGTTTTTCATGAAAATAGTATTTTACAGAATCCTTTATAACTTTTTTATTTCTAAACGTATCAAAATGATTTAAAAACCATTACATTTAGTAATGAATGAACTAAATTTTCATAATAGGTATTTTTATGATAATGATTAAAAAAATTGTATAAAATAAGGTTAAATGTATCATTTTTACAGTGAAAAATTGATTTTTGTGACATAAACATTTTAATAGAAGAAAGTAAAATTCACCTTTGCATTTATTTTTCTGTACCCTAATGAACTATTCTCAGAAGAAATATGAAACATTTAGAGATGCTCCTTCTTTTTCTATAATTAGTCAAAGTTGGCATCTCAGCTAAATTTGAAGTTCAATATCTAAAAAAGGACTGGCTAAAAAAATATGAAAATTTAGCAGGATAACCTTCTTATAGATGTAAACATGTACCAAAAATATTATGAGTGATATATACATGGTTTTAAAAATATGGAACTTTGAAATTGGCTTGAAAATCACATTTGTTTACATACAGGGTGAGTCATAAATATCAAAACAATAGGCTATCTCCTTAAATATTGCCCTTAGACCCATACTTCCAATTGCAAAAATTCATAAAAAAAGGTAAATATTTTGATAAGATAAGTTGCAACTCCATGGGGGGCCTATTTGAAAAAATACAAAAATTAACTTTTTATACGGCCCCCGTAGGATGAAAATTCCAATTAGGAAAACTTTCCTTATTCAGTTCTGAATAATACACAAAAAATTCCAACTTTCATATCTTTAAAATTCGCAGAGTTATAGCCGTTTGAATAATTCATCAGATTTTAAGGGATTAGACACAAATTGAAGTGCACGCAATTCCAAAGACAGTGTTACTTTAACAGTTGTAGGAAACGTGTAAAAAGTGTGTCTTTTTGAGCTAGAATTTTTAGTATTTTTTTATTTTTGTGATGGTTAGCCATATAATTTGCCAAAAAAATCCTATCCTAAAATTTATCATAAAATTTATAAAAATTTCATATGGTTAGTACTGTTTAAATGCGATAGTTAAAAATCGTTATAACCCCAAACATTAATTATTGGATTTCAATTTCTTTTCATTTATTTAAAGATGAGAATCTGATTTTAGTTTTCTTTCGGGGTTTTTGTTTTGAATATTAATTTTAGTACTATTAAAAATATTTATTGAAAAAATAACTTTAAAAAAATCATATTTTCAAAAGTAAATATTTTTTCATTTTTTTAAACAAAACTAATATAAAATAATTAAAAATGACATGTTTTAAGTTTGTACTTTTTTCTTTAACAATTATTAACTTTTAACAATTTAAAGACAAAAAATAGTGGGAAAAAATTCATTGTACAGAAAAACTTTTTAATTTAGCTCTCACGACTTCGACCTTTTTATCGTCAGGAGAGGCTGTTAAAAAAATCTGTATTCGGTGCCCAGGTCAGATCAGGACCAAGACGTTACTTTTTTCTGAAGACTCGCCTATCCGGGTCTAATGTATTTTTCATACCGGGGGGGACCTGGGAAGAAGGACTTCTTCCCTGGTCTGCACTGGACGGAATTTTGAATATCGGTCTCGAACAATCCGTATTAGAATCAGTCTCTAACTGACCTAAAACGTGCATGAAATATGTAAAATTTTGTTCAATCAAAATGTTTACAAAAACCACATAAATTTTAAAATCGCTATAATTTTACAAAAAAAAAAAAAAAAAAAAAAACTGTATTTATTTATTTATTTACTTTTATTTTATTATTTTTTTAGAATAGTATATTTAAATGCTAAAATATTAAACCCAGAGAAAAAAATCTGTCTATGACAGAATTCTGTCTTAAACGGAAAATGTGTTGATCCATGCAAAATAAATACGATAATACCTGAGATAAAAATAAACTCCATTTAACCCTCCCAGGAAGGTCATTTGTCTATTACGTATTTATTCTTTCCTATGTGATTCCGTCTTAAAAAGTTTTACTGTAAACCATTTTTCAAAGTCTTTAACGCACCAAATATGGTTAGCGATATTAAAATATAAGTGAAACATTTGCACGTAAACAGAGATTCATTGATAAAATAAATATATCACAGCCTTTGGCACTTCTTTAATAATAAAAGTATAAATATAAAAAATGAAAATCTCTAATAAGTATTTTTGGTCAGAACTCCTCCACACGAAACAATTTTTAACTACACTGAAGTAAAAAAAAACTATGCAGAAATTCACGACTGAGCTGGCTATGATTTAAGCTTTTTTTTCATGCTGGTCCAGATTATGATTTTAACATTTTTCCATGCCGGGCAGAACTTTTTCCCCTATGGGTCGGTTTGGGACCGGATTTAGATATTTCTATCCATGCAGAGCTCCAGTGCTAACAATCAACATACTTTGGAAACAAGTTTTGACTTAAATCAATACGCTGCTTTATTATGTCCAAATAAGTGGCACGGTCTTAAATCGACATATACTAACGGATAATTTGCGGACGATCCCTCATTTGCTTTGAAAATGGATGAGAAATTCTTCATTTACGGGCATGGTAAAGTGGTGTAAGTCATGAATTTCGGGGAATTTTGGATTTTAATATCTCTGTCAGGTTTTCAGATACGGAGATGAAATTTTTTTTGCTCAATTTAGGAATAGATAAGGAATAATTTCCTAATTGGGAATTTTGCTCTACGAGAGCCGTATAAAAATTTAATTTTCGTATTTTTTCAAATCGACCCCCCATGGAGTTGCAACTTATCGTATCAGAAATTTCACCATTTTTAATGAATTTTTGCAATTAGAAGTATGGGTCTAGGGGCAATATTTAAGGAGATAGCCTATTGTTTCGATATTTATGACTCACCCTGTATATTTTTACACATGAAGAACTCATTATGCATAATATATTCTGCTTATTTCTTCAGATGCCCTTTTTTAAAGTATAAATAACTTTTTTACATAAATATAATTACAGTAGACTCCCTCAAATCCGCAAAGCTTGGGACCAGAGGTTGTGCGGATTTTAGAATTTTGTGGATTTCTGGTCATTTTTTTGTTTACATTTTTAAAACAGTAATTTGAATGCAATAAATATTGCAATAAAAATTATAATGAATGCTTTCAATATATTAAAA
Source organism: Maratus speculifer (assembly GCA_964019185.1). NCBI lineage: Eukaryota > Metazoa > Arthropoda > Arachnida > Araneae > Salticidae > Maratus > Maratus speculifer. The sequence continues at coordinate 236,159,456 of OZ025293.1, read as the reverse complement.
GATTACAGTAAGTAATAAATTGAAATAATAAAAATTTTTAATTTTTAAAATATTAAAAGCAAAGATCAAATGAATAATGTATGATTAACTATTCATTATAAAGATGAAATGTATGTTTCCTAAATTATTCAATGAAACTTCCCTCATAAATAATGTAGAATATTAAATCACATCAAAATAATAAAATAAGGAAGTTTTATTCCAGGTTCAGCCAGACTTAATAACCAAAAAAGTTTGATTAATACATAAATATATTTGATAAGAAGATTATGTATTATCTGTGATATCAGCATTATCTTGAATTTTTCCAGAAATAAATTTATTCTTCCTTGAAGAAAAAACATGAATTCAGTAATAACAACAAAAATTACAAATTAATGTATGGAATTGATACAAAACTAAAAAAGTCAAATTTTGTTCCTATATCTGAACTGAATGTCTCATTGTTTACATTTGTAAACTATGTGCAGATTTTAGAGAGTTGTGGATTTGAGGAGTCTACTGTATATTAAAACCTAATTTATGCTCACAAACTTAATATTTCATTTATTTTTAAGCCAGTATTAAGTGAATGTGAGTATTAATTTTATGATTAAGAACAAATTTACAAATTCTCTTTCATTAAATTCTATGACTGAGAACAAGTTTTCCTGTCTTGTCCTGTCTATTTTTAATATGCCAGTATATCAATATATTGTGGTTTAAACTGTAAATACTGCATACTTCATTTTATAATTTAGAACAAATTTGCATTTTTGCTTTTTATTTATTCAGTGTATAAATATATCATGTCTTAAACTGTAACTTAAACTGTTGCATGCTTGATTTTGTGATTGAAAACAATTTTTCTTGTTCTATCCTATTTAGTTATGATCACTCAGTGAATAGTAAATAAATGTATCATGTTTTAACTTGTTCAATTCTAGAATTTATTTAGCTTCTCATTAGGAGAACTCAGTTGTGTTCTGTCTTAAAGGTTGTTCTGCCAACAAATTCCTGGTACATGAGCATATCGCCAATTTCATTAAGTGAAAGTGTAATCAGGTGCTTTGTAACATCTGTATGTGAACAGTATAATGATCATAATATCTCAAAAATTTGGAAAAACTGGCTATAATTCAAAGTAAATGATTATATTTTGTGCATTTATGATAAAAAGTGGTGGATTGGAAAAATTCTTGAGCTAAGTGAAGAAAACAATGACCTGTTTATTCACTTTTTTTCACCTGTACCCTATAGACCAACTTTTTTGCAATTGTCCAAAAATGATACAGTTCCTGTAAGTAACATGCTTCAGAAACTAACACCATTGGAACTAATTACAGTCATTGTACACAGCTACAATATTACTGAGACACTTTGCAATGAAATATCCAGATAATTATTTCTATGAGTGTAAAGTAGATTTAACCTGGGAGTAGTCGCGGCTTTTTTTCGAACGTGATTAGTCGCGCTTGGTTCGCCGCCGTTCCCTTTTGGCCAAAGAAACAGAGGAAAAGTGCCGTTGTTCCTCGAAGATCGAAAACAGAGAATTCAACGGGAAAGTATTGTTTGAATGCAAAAAGATATATGTTATATTGATTACTGCGCATTTACTTTAAGTATATATTTAGTTAACATTTAAATAAATGTTTTAATAATTATTTTAAAAAAAAAGTTGTAAAAATGATAAGTTTTTGTACAATCTGAATTACTTCCTAAAGATACAATGGATAATGAATAAAAAATATTTTCAGTTTTTTGAAAATTTGAAATCGTGATACATATTTTTTGAAAGGACAGCAATGCAGTCAGTTTAGCTTTGATGGTAGTCTGGTACTAGGAACCAATCAAAATTGAAAAAATACATCTCAAATATAATTTTTCTTACTATTTCGACGTAAATATAAGAATAGAAGAGAAAATAACCCTTTTTTAAATCATTAACATAAAAACAGGAGCTACTTTTCATATTTTTTTCCCTTTTCCTAAATCTACTTCGTATCGTCGTAATTCTTTTTTGCATGTAAAACCTTAGAGGTTTTATAATTCAGTAATTTTTCTTAAATGAGAAAATATATTTGCACCAAATGAAAATTTATGAATAATATAAAATAATATATATATATTTTTTCTAATAACTTCGTTTCATCTTTTTTTTTTCAAAGTTTGTAAAAAAGATAAGAATTACTATATAATCTGACTGAAATTTTAAAGATACAATGAATAACGAATTAAAGGCCACTTTCAGTTATAACATTGAATTCGTGATACAGATTTTTTTTTAAAAAACACTCACGCACTGAAGTTCGTTATAACGGTGGACTGACACTAGGAGCCAATTAATGTTGAAAAAATAAATCTTAAATATTTTTATTACCATATCTATACAGATATAAAAAAAGCAGATAAAATAATCCCTTCTTTGTAATTAGTAGCATAAAAGCAGTAGCTACAGTTCATTTATTTATTTTATATTATATAGATTTTTTTTTTCATTGATTCTTTTTTTTATGAAAAATATATATGCACCAAATGAAAACATATGAATAATATAAAATAAGGAAATAAATAATAGAAGATGTATTAATAACTTTTTTTTTCAAAATTTGTAAAAGGGGTAAAAATTATTATATACTGGGACTGAAATTGTAAAAATACAATAAATATCGGATTAAAAGAGAATAAATTTTGAATAAATTTTCAAATGTAGATATTCGGGGGGGGGGGGCTGTCAACATTGATTTTCACAATGTTTCACTTTTTGGTGCCAATCAATATTAAAAAGAACTAAATACGGTCAAAAGATCGTGAAAAAAAAAACCGTTGATTTCTTTAAAAGATCGTGTGAAAAAAAACGAGAATTTCATCAAAAGGATCGTGAAATCTGTAATTTTCGTCAAAAGATCTCAGAAAACGTACAAATTTCATCAAAAGGTCGTAAAGAAACCCTGCAAATCTAGTTAAAAAACAAAAAAACAGGGTCAAAAGATTGTGAAAAAAAATGTGACAAAAGATTGTGAAAAAAAATGTGACATATTTAATGTAAATAAATATTATTTTGTAATTATTTACAATATTTATCGAAGTATAATTCAATTTCAATAAATTTCGCTTTTGAAAATAAAAAAATTATTAATGAAAAATGATTTTTGAAATTAAATGCCAAGAAAATTAACTTTATTAGATCTTAGCACCAGGCACTCTTTAAATTTGGGTTAAAAAAAAAAAAAAAGAATTGCTATGGCGTTGTTGAATAATGTGTGCTTTTATTGGCAACAAACATATTTTAGAAATGTAGTTATCCATTTCTTGTATTTTATAAACATTACCTGAATTATTAAAAAAAAAAAAAAGTTTTTTACTTGCATACGTTTTAATCTACATTAGAAAATTCGCATTATTTAGCACACTCGACACATATATTGTAAGTATGTTCTTTGCAGATATACAAATTACAGTGTTGACAAATTTGTTTTGCCTTCCTTTCTGCTTTATTGTGCAAAAACTACATCTTTCAGTCTTCGCAGATCGAACAATTCTTTTTAAATTTTATTTCTATGGTCCTTTATTAAACTAAACACAACCATTTTATGCGTATTTTTTGGAAAAATAATTTGAGAATTTATTCCCGCAGTATTCATAAGCTTAAAAAACAAAGTAAGCGGTTTTTTATTGCTCATCCTTGCTTATTCTTACACATTATATTAAAAAATTAGGTTGTTGAGTTTGTTTATATATTTATATAGTTCATAATTTTCCCTAGAACAGAATCATTAAGAAACAGTTTTCAGAAATCAAATATTATCAGCAGAAAGAGAAAAAAGAGGGGGGGAGAGGAAACGGGATTCCCCGATTCAAGAAACCCCCTTCTGAGAAATTCGGGGTAGTAGGAAGGAAGATTGCTAGGGAGAAAAAAACATCGGCTACGTGAGTAATCGCATGCCGGTCAATCAGACCGAATTTAGCTTTAAAATACAATAAAAGCATGACAAATCATAGGAATGACTTGTAATTTCTCTAGGCAGAAGGTCGAACAGTGAAGATCAGCTACGCGGCATTTCACCATTGTAATTTTAAGGGGAGATGGGTTAATCAGAAGACAAGGAATTCGAGCAGCGAAAAGACAGACACGCGACTAACCGCGGGTTAATTATTATGTATTCTATGTAAGAAAAAACATGTATTATACCTTTAACAGTAGCATTTGAAATAATAATAATAAAAAAAATAAATTATGCTTTTAGGAGTAGTTTTTCTTTTAAAAAATGTGTAAACAAATGTGATTTTCAAGCCAATTTCAAAGTTCCATATTTTTAAAACCACGTATATATCACTCATAATATTTTTGGTACATGTTTACATCCATAAGAAGGTTATCCTGCTAAATTTTCATATTTTTTTAGCTAGTCCTTTTTTGGATATTAAACTTCAAATTTAGCGTTTTGATGCTGAGATGCCAACTTTGACTAATTATAGAAAAGGAAGGAGCATCTCTAAATGTTTCATATTTCTTCTGAGAATAGTTCATTAGGGTATATAATCAGAAAAATAAACGTAAAGGTGAATTTTACTTTCTTCTATTAAAATGTTTGTCAAAAAAGACAATTTTTCACTGTAAAAATGATACATTTAATCTTATGTTATACAATTTTTTTAATCATTATCATAAAAATACCTATTATGAAAATTTAGTTCATTCATTACTAAATATAATGGTTTTTAAATCATTTTGATACGTTTAGAAATAAAAAAGTTATAAAGGATTCTGTAAAGTACTATTTTCATGAAAAACCGCTTATGACATGACAAAAACATGGATGCCAAAAATAATTCAAAAGGTTTAAAAATTTTTTAATCCTCGTTTTAGACTCCTTAAAGTACAATAAATTAACTGGTAAAGAATTAAAAAAATCAAAAATATTGAGCAACATGGTCTGGATGATATCACATGGATTGACCCACTAGCTATTCCTTACTCTGCATGTGTGTATGAATGGATTAACCCATTGAGGGGCCGTGGGGTATATTTTATCCCATGTACGATTAATGAAGATTTGTACCAAAAAAATATCATTAAATTTTACTTTTCTAATTTTGATGGAAAAAGTCATGAATCTGCTTTTCCTCATTCTGAAATAAAAATTTTCCAAATTTTCAGCGGGAGTTTAGAATTACACAAATGCAATTACTTGCCTCTCAAAGACATAACACATTTTCATGTTTTTTGGAGATTAACATGCACATACATGTGTGTAAGTTTAGATTTAGGCAATTAACAGCAGGGTCATTCTCCACACGAATTCAACCAATGGGTGTTGCACCATAGTCACAGATTTTTTTTAATTTTTTATCATAGACAGACATAGTATGAAACCCTCAAATCTGAAATTTAAAAGTAATTTTCGCAATATTGGATGAGATATAGCCATTTGAAAACTGACCATTTTTACTAAGTGGTGGCCATCTTGAAATTTAATCAGTGTCTAAAAATTACCATAACTTGAAAACTAATGACTCAAATTTCACGTTTCTGGTACTAATTTGAAGCTATTTGTACAAAGAATGCATATTTAACATCAAAACAATAGTAAACTTTCATTTTTGTACTTTTTATTATGTGCAAACTGAAAATTTCACCCCCAAAAAAGGGCTGACTGTAATAGCCCATAAAAAAAAAAAAAAAAATAACATTGTTCCCAGCATCATGGAAAGTCAGGGAAAATCTGGAAAGTCATGGAATTTCAAAGTAGTCAGGGAAAGTCATGGAAATTTCAAAATATATCTGAAAAGTCAGAGAATTTACAAAGCTTTTCAAAAAAGTCATGAAAAAATCTTGGAGAAGAAACGAAAACTGATGCAAAAGTCATCAATTAGTCTCTGGAAAAAATCTCAAAAATCATCAAAAAGTTGAAAAAAAAAACCCCTAGAAGTTTGAAGAACAATTGACAGAAAAGAAACATTAGTGTTGACAAAGGATTGGGAAAATAAGTAGAAAATTTTATTGTATTCCCATTTGGCTAAAGACATTTTTTAAATTTGGTAAGGAAAAGTCATGGAATTTTTTGAGATTTGGTCATGGAATATTAGGGAATTTGTCCGTCATGTTTTACTGGGAACCCTGATTAATCATCATGAATTTTCTGAAACTTGATAAAAACATTGCTCCATCCATGTGCTTTAAATAATAAAAAAATTGGAGAGGTAAAATCTGTTGTTTTAAAATAAATGGTTTTTTACATATAAGGTTTCACTAACCAAATTATCTTCATTTTAAAATCTGTAAGTATTCCTAATTTAAGAAATAATAGTTAAAATAAAAATTTTTAGCATCTAAATTAATGTATTATGTGTATATTATATAATTCAATAAAGAAATATCAATTTACATCTATTTATACTAAATACTCATATACTCCCTCAAATCCGCACATGGTTTACAAATGTAAACAATGAAACATTCAGTTTAGATATAGGGATAAAATTTGACATTTTTAGCTTTATATCAATTCCATATATGTTTCTATTAGTAATATTTGTTAATAGTACTGAATTCTTGTAGGAAAAATAAATTTATTTCTGAAAAAAAAAAAAAAATATTGCTGATATCACTTGTAATCATAATCTTCTTGTCAAATACATTTATGTATTAATCAAACTTTTTTGGTTATTAAGTCTGGCTAAACCTGAAAAAAAAAAAGAAAAAAAAAACTTCCTTATTTTGTTATTTTTATGTAATATAGTAATATACTTGTATGAGGCTAGTTTCATTGAATAATTTAGGGAAAAAACATTTCATCTTTATAATAAATATTTAATCATAAATTATTGATTATTTACCTGGGCTTTGCTTTTAATATTTTAATCATTTAAAAAATTATCTAAATTTTTATTATTTTAGTTTATTACTTATTTAAATATTTTATTATACTGTAAGCTTTCATTCAAGTTTCAATTGCATTAATTACATCCAAATTAAAGTTTAAAAAAAAGTGTAAACAAAACAATGACCAGAAATTTGCACAAACCTCTGGTCCCAAGTTGTGCGGATTTGAGGAAATCTACTGTATTCAGTGGTGTAGTCATTAAAATAACAGGATATATGCTCTTGGCAGGGCAGAGGGCACACGCTCAAAGCAGAGATTATACCCTAGAGTGTGTATACTATAGCTTTCTTAAGAAACATAAGATATACTGTGTTCCTTTAAAAAATCCAGAAGGTATATGGTGTATACCCCCGTATGCCCTCCACTACATCCCTGACTGTATTGTATTAAAATATAAGTAAATTTTCATTTCTACAATACTTTTTATTTCATTTAAAATATGAGAATATAATTCTCAAAACATATTTACATAAATATTAGATATCTTACTATAATGGACTACATTTAAAAAAAAAGGCCGCATAATATTTTCCCCTGAAATACTGGAGAAATACTAGCTGTAAATCACAGTTGAATTCATTCAATTGTGTCATTAAAATAAAATAAAAAATATATAAATTATATATTTGGCCATATAAATTTAATTTTTTAAGTGGAAAAAATGTCTTAAGTATGTTCTATGTATAGGGGAGGTGGGAAGGAATGGCACTTTAAACTCTTTCGAATGTTCTTGAATTATAATAGAAACAATTTTATATTTAAAGATTGTAAATTTGAAACTTTCTCCCATACCTCCCCACTAACAGGCAGGAATGAGACAACTATAAAACAGTGTATTATAAGAAACAAATTGTCCAGTGTCAGCTATATTTACAATCTAACAAAGATTGTAGGTTGATAATGTCTGTGCTGCAACCTCAAATTCCAGTATCTTCATCACTGGAAGGATAATTCAGGAATGTTAGAGATGATAATCATTCAATTTATTTATATTTTGAAGTAAATGAATATATTTTCAATGTTATAATTAATATACTATCCTTTAAAAATATTTGCATATTAGCAGTTTATGCTCATCTTATTAAAAAGTAAGAATTAAGACTTGTTCCACCCCCCCTTTTGCTGGCATGTCCCTTTGCTATCTTTATCTTCTTTTAAGTTAAACTTCTTGTGTAAACAGAAGTGCTGCTTTTATTCATAATTGAAATTATGGTTGTTAATATACAGTATAATGTTCCATAAATAGGGAAACTATTCTATCTATACGTAAACAAATCATTAATATACAGAAAGCATAAAAATTATATGGAGTAAATTTACTTTTGAAACTATAAATAATCTTTTTCTTTATAGAATTGCAAGCGTACGTAAATCAGCTACTTTTTTCAATTAAAGATTGGGGTACCATTGCTTTATCTAATGTGTGATTGATAAAATATTTAGAATGATACATTAAGAGAAAAATCTACTGTCCCATTCCACCCCCACTCTCCCCTATATGTAAATTCTCATTTATATGTATTGCATTTATAGGTATTTTACAATTATACACTATATTCCTTAATTGTTTTCTTATCTTGTTCAGTGTAAAATTTTTTCAATTGTATACATTTTTTTAAAGGGGGGGAGAAGGGGGCTGGGGAACTCCTACAAAATTATTGCAAAAGAAGTTTTGAATATACATTTACATTAATTTAGATTTTAGAAAATTTTATTTTAACCATTATTTCTTAAATTAGGAATACCTACAGATTCTAAAATGATAATTTGGTTAGTGACACCTTTTGTATAAAAAATCATTTATTTTAAAACAACAGATTTTACCTCTCCAATTTTTTTATTATTTAAAGCACACAGATGGAGCAATGTTTTTATCAAGTTTCAGAAAAATTCATGATGATTAATTTTTTTTATCGGCCATTACAGTCAGCCCTTTTTTGGGGTGAAATTTTCAGTTTGCACATAATAAAAAGTACAAAAATGAAAGTTTACTATTGTTTTGATATTAAATATGCATTCTTTGTACAAATAGCTTCAAATTAGTACCAGAAACGTAAAATTTGAGTCATTAGTTTTCAAGTTATGGTCATCTTTAGACATTGGTAAAATTTCAAGATGGCCGCCATTTAGTAAAAATAGTCAGTTTTCAAATGGCTATATCTCAGCCAATATTGCGAAAATTACTTTTAAATTTCAGATTTGAGGGTTTCACTAGTCTGTCTATGATAAAAAATTAAAAAAAAAACTGTAACTATGATGCAACAAGTTTTCTTTAAATTGGTTGATTTCACATGGAATGACCCAGCTGAAATGCAAAATGAGCTACAAATAATATTTGTTAGCTTTATTGTTTGTGCTACTAGCTAATGAAATTACTTAATTGCAGATTTTATTAATTCTGGTATTACTTGTTGTTTTCGCTAAGCCATATTTTAGGGTGCTACAACCTGTCCCTTTTGCAATTGGCAAAATGCACCTTGCCTTAAAAAAAAGTGATTTATCTACAATAGATAAAGGTGTGTTGTAAAAAAAAAAATATATATATGTGTACATTATTGTGTGCTGATTTATACTTTTACATACTTAGGTGTATGTAGATTTACATACTTAGTTTGTTGCCTGTGGAACTACTCCAATTGTTTTCATGCATAACAAAATGAATTCAATCATGTATCAAGATATGTTACGGGATAGTTTATTACCCATTCCTTTCTTATAAATTCTTTTCTCTTATAAAATTCATCCTCTTATAACTTCAGGAGACTAGACATTTCAGCAGGATAACGCTTCTGTTCATGTTTTGAAGTCAGCTAAATCTTGGTTGGAAGCTAATTAGTTGAAATGCCTTTAATGGCCAGCTCGTAGGTCTGATCTGAATGTAATGGAAAATCTTTGGGGAATTTTAACCCAAAATGTTTTTCAAAAATAGACGACAATTGAGCACAAGCATTTCTGATGTCATAGAACGTCACGGTGGATTTTAGCTAATCAACTTCTCAATTTATCCCACAAGCATTCTCCAAAAGCCAATCAAATACCACAATGCTTGTGGGAAACATTAACTCCGCCAATGCTAGTGCTCAATTCAATTCAAAGTTAAATTTAATGAATGTTATTGTTATTAAAAACCGCTGGAATAACAGCAAGTACTTTGTGTGGTCTGATAGATTCATTGAACAAGAGCAAAGTCATCAAAAATAGGCTCTCACATTGATTATTGATGAAATATATGTATTGACTTTATAATTGTTTCAAACTTTCTTCATATAGAAAATTTTCTTAGTCTATTAACATTTTATTAATGTAGTTATTAATGAATTTATATTTTTCTTTACTTCCTTTTAGCTTGTAGCATAATATGCATGTATGATATTTCATAAATGTTCCATCGTTTGTTTTTTTAATTATATCATATTTTTAAGTAGCTTTAGAATTTTTTCCACCACTGTATTCTTATGCTGCTGCTAATTGAACAATTATTATGTTCCATATTCTCTGAGGACTCTACATGAAGTTGTTCATATTTAAATATACAGTCAACTCTAAAATCTGCACATTTAGGGACCAAGGGTTTGTTTTGTAGGACAATACATTTTTTGCAGATTGTAGATCATCCCTTTGTTAACAGTTCATTTTATAAGGTCTGATTATATATTAGGAACAACTGCACAAAAATTAGAAATGGGGGGGGGGGAAACATAATGTAAGACTGGTTATATTTAATCACTAAGATTAAAGAAAATTTAAATTATATACAATTAAAAATTTAAACATTTACACAACAAAGTGATAGTTTTCAGTTTTGATTTGTTGCCAATAATTTTTTCCTGCAGTCTATGACCATTCATTACTTCCTGCACACAGATAAAATTTTGTTACTCAAAGAAATTCAAATATTTATGCCCAATTTATTTTTAAATGTTTATTCATTGGAAAATTGATTACTGAAAAAATATATGTACCAAATTTAACTTTATGAGATTAACTGTTAATGTCGGTTTTCATTATTTTCATTCTGAATCTTGTGCAGATTATAGATTGGTAGATTTCACAGAGTTGACTGTACCAGCAATTTAGTTCTGTGCTTTATATTATAGCTGCTTGTAATGTAAAATTTAGCATTTTTTATATAAATTTACGACTTTTAACTTTGATTTTTTTTTTAGCTTGTAATTTTTAACTTAATTTTCAGTTAACTATATTATTAAACTATTTTTCTATTCAGAACCACTCTTTTCATACTCTAAGAAGAAAAAAGAAAAGGTCCGTTCAGATTTAATTTGGAACACACCATACAGACATGATATACACACATATTTAAAAGAAATTGAGGTAAGTTGCAAAATTACAAAAATATTGCAAAAATGACAACAGTTATTGTACTTCATATTAAAGCACCAATAGAAACAAGAACATCTGATTTTAGTACTGGATTTTGCTCATTGTTATTAAACGATTTTTATTGGTCAGAGATAAGCTATTTGAGATATATTTGCTGATTGAGTAACAGTTTGTTAAAAATTAGTAGCAGTCATCATACCCATAACAAATACTTTTTATTGTAAACTTTAGTTGTAACTTTTACTGATTTACTAAAAATATAGTTTGAAGCTATTAAAGGATTTTTTTATATTTTTAACGGTGAAATTTATGTAAATAATGTGTTTTATTTATGGAAGTAATAATGGAGCTTCTCAGTGGCATAGTTAACAGGGGGTGGTCTGTCCCGCGTGACACCCAATATTTATTTGCAAAAAAAATATGCATAATCTTATAAGATTTTGAAAATAATTCTGAAATAAAATAAAATTTTTAGTGCACCACACAACAGAGTTAATTTTCAATACACATGTTAAAAACTTCAAGCAATGTTATAATGTACAAATTATGAATAAACAAAGCCCCCCCCCCCTTAAAAAAAATCATGTACGGCCATGTTTTCTCTGATCCCCTTCTTTAGTGAGTAGTGGGGGGGGTAAAAAAAAGAGAGAAAAGGAGAATGAAATGGGTTCGAAAAACACTTCAGTTATAGCCTTGAGTACTGGCTAATGAAGGATTTCGAAGAATGATCGGAGATTTTTTACGAAGCTTACAATATTCACGAATATACTTCTATTTTAGTGAATGATATGATCAGCAAGTTATTTTCTCTTGCTACTGTGGAGAGATCCTGCACAGTGGCTTCTTCTTTTCAGCTATTTTTAGTCAGTTATGTCATTTCTTTAAGATATTTAAACGCTTTGGTTTCATATTTTCTATCATTCATTAGCTAGTATTGAGGGGAAATAACTAAGGAGTTTTTTGAACCCATTTCTCTCTCTTTCTCTCTTTTTAATTCTTTGCATTTTGAACTGAGAAAGGAAATCTGAGTATCCTTGAAATGAGCATATGTTATTTTTGGGGGGCTTTGTTTGTATGTAATTTGTGCATTATAACATTGTTGTGTATTGAAATTTGTACAAAGTATTTGATTTATATTTAGAGTTAATTTTCTTTTCTTGACGAATCTGAAATTTTATACAGAAATGGGGTATGTAAGTAAGATATCGACCATGGAACAAAAATCTACCTATCCAACGAGTGGATAGCAAATGTAAACTATAAACGATTGAATTATTTTCTACATATAAGCACCGCATGGACTTATGTGGACTATGGTATGAGTAATAAGTCACCCTTGTGGTTTTCATGTGGGAGGACATAAATTAAGGCTTCTGTCCCCGGCCGACAAAGCGCTAATGAGGTAATGCTATTCTTATGGGGGGATCATTTTCTAATGTCTGGTTTGCGTTTCCGCAGTTTTAAATAATTTTTTTGCATTAGATAGGTGACACATATGCTGATAGCATGCCTTTTTTAACAGATTTCAAAGGAAGAGGTTATGAATTTTATCTGAATGTAATTATTTTTCTCTCATAACTTTTATAAACATGAACCAATTTTGATAATTCATTTTTGGTTTGGAAGCATAAGATATTTGTGTGGTTTGATTTCAATTTCATCAAATTCTAGTGGCTAGAACTTTTCAAAAATAAAAACATTAAAAATTCAAATTCTTTTTGAAGCAGTTGTCAAATTAGAAGCGTTCATTTTTCAGACTATTACTCTTACATCGATACAAGATATTTTTTCTTCAATTTGCAAAATTTTGACTGGGCAACGGCCGGTATCTAGATAAATTTTGCACTGTTAGCAAAAGGAGATGATCAATGTGAAAATTTACACTGTTAACTTCTAAAAATTTGAAACTTTTGCTGCATTGTCACTCCACCACTTTTATAGAATCTCTCTACTTTAACCAATGAGAATGCTTCATAACATGGTTGGCAAATTCTTGCCAAAGTGGAAAAAACCACTCTGGCAAAAATACTTTTTGCCATAATTTTTGTCACTGGCAAAAATTAGTATTTTAAAACAGGGTTTTTTTTTAGATAACAAATTTTATTTTAATTATAAGAGGCAAGAACTTAGTGATAAACTTATAACATACTGATACTCTGGTCATTGGTTAAATCTTCTAAATGAAGATATATCTCCACAAACAATTACAAAGCATGTAACTGAAATGCAAAATTTTCTTTTATTATCACCATGCTCTTCGTCCACATACTTACAAGAAAGGTCTCCATACTGGGCGTGCTTGGAATATTAAAAAAAGAAAATACTAATTAAACTAATCATGTATGTAATAAAGGATGAGTCAAATTTAGTGGCAGAATTACAGAAGAAAGTCTGAGAAAAATGTAAATATTTTTGTATATTTTGCGTGGAGAAACGAATGCATCAAGGGATTTAGTGAGCAGTACTTTTCTTTGTCAAAGGCAAATGATTTTTAATGTAACTGAAAATTGTTTATTAATGAATTTTTATAATGTGTGTAAATGGTATTTAGAGAATTTAAACTTAAACAATGAGGGATTTCAATTCATATATTGTATTAAATATATATATTGCTTGTTGCTCAAGTTGTTTAATTTAACGCTTTAAAAAAAAAAAAAAAAAAAAAAAAAAAAAAAAAAACAGTGTAGGTAAGTTTTTGCCATAGGTGAAAAAAAACCTGGTTAAACTGTCCTGGCAAAAATAAGTTTTCGCCAAAGTAGTGGCAAAAATAGTCTGTCCGTTTAAATTTTTCCCCCAAAAAGAAAAAAAAAAATTAGAATATTGATTTTTAAACCAAGTATTATTCTTGAACCTTTATGTAAAATAAGTATGATCATGCATTTTATAAAATATAATGAATCTGTTCTTGATGTGCAAGAGGAAGGGAGAAAAAAATTAATTTCTGAACAAGACATAACAGAGAATTTTTTAAATATATAATTTTTCATTTAATTTAATTATATTTTTAATCTGTAACATACTAGTTTCATCAGATAAATAATTATAAATTAATACCAAAGACTTTCAGACTAACAGAATTTTTTCAATATAAAATTTTCCATTTAATTTACATATATTTTTAATTTGTAGCAGATTAGTTTCATCAGATAAATAATTATAAATTAGTATCAGAGACTTAAATATTTACATATTTTTAAGACTCATTACATAAGACAAAAGTAGCAAAGTTATATAAAACCTTTTGATAATTAAAAATATATATTAATGTCTGACAAAATAATTTACTTAAGGGGGAAAAAAAATAGAAATCAGATTTTTAAGTTGGTTTTTAAATTCCTAAGTATTGAACTGAATCCCACCTATTTTATAAGATTTAAAATATATAAATTTTTTTAACCTGTTCCTTCCGGCGGGTTCAGCAGCTGTACCCTAAACATTTTTTCGACCAAAGCACGGCTGTGCTCTGACTGTTGTACCCTAGAATTTCTCCTCTTCCCGAAAACCAGTGTCATCAATCACTTGACATTTACGGAGTGGACTCTATTGTTGGTCAGTGAAACACCCACCACCGTACGCGCAGATGAAAACTTTTCTCCTTTGGCGCTAGGAAGAGGTAACTCTTTACTTTTTGGCGACTTATTGGGTCTTTCTTTTACAGGGCTCTGTCAATTTTTTTTCTTTCTCATTTCCTTTTTGAGTATCATTCAAAAGCATTTTCTTACGATGGCTCCAAGGTTTAAGGGACTTTCCCAGAGCGAGATTGAAAAGCTCATGAACGATTTCGAGTCTGAAAATTATGCTGATAGTGATTCAGACTGCGAAAATGACATGACATTGAATTCTGTTGATGAGAGCAGTAATGCATTTACAAATAACGATGCCCCTCAAAGGATATTTGAGTGGAAAGATCCCGAAAAGCAGGATTCAATAAGAATTCTACATTTCATAGGGAAGCACGGATTGAAAATAGATATGGACAGACAAGATCCATATGACTATTTTAAACTTTTATTTTCCGATGAAATCTTGCAATTGATATGCGAAGAAACAAACAGATATGCTGAAAATGCTTTAGAACTGAGACCAGATGAATCGGGGAAAAGAAAACATTCACCTGAGTGGATAAAAACAAGTCCTTATGAGATTGAGAGATTTTTAGGTGCGGTTTTGTTGATGGGACATATAGATAAAGATAGACTTCAGGATTATTGGTCGACAAACGAACTGATAGAAATGCCAATGTTTCGAAAGATAATGCCAAGAGATAGATTTTTCGCAATATTGAAGTTTCTACATTTTTCAAACAATAATGATAAACCTTCTAAAGATTCCCCGGAATATGATAGACTTTGGAAGATTAGAAAATTTTTTGAAATTCTGAATGAGACATTCAAGAAAGTATATGACCCAGCCGAACACCTTTCCCTAGATGAAGTAATTATAAAATTTAAGGGTCGTGTTGCTTTTAGGCAATATATACCGAAAAAAAGAAAGCAGTGGGGAATTAAATTATACAAAATTGCAGACAAAACTGGATATACATACGACATGTGTGTATATTTAGGAAAATATAAAACTGAAAATGTCGTAAATTCGATGACGGAATGTGTGACGGGAAAAGGCCATAAATTGTATATGGATAATTTTTTTTCTTCCCCAGATTTGTTTTATGATCTCTTGAATAAGAAGCTGATAAATTCTTGTGGAACAGTTCGGTGCAACAGAAAAAATTTCCCCAAAGATCTCAGCCGAGTAAAGATCAAACGAGGAGAGATTTGCGCGAAATATGGGCAAGGCCTGACAGCGCTTCGTTGGAAGGATAAAAGAGATGTATATATGTTAAGCAGTATGCATCATCCTACAAAACAAGAAAATTACAGTGAATCTGATGATTTGAAAAAGCCTCCAATCGTGGCTGATTATAACGAGAACATGGGATTTGTAGATCTCAGTGACAGGATGACTACGAGTTATTCTTTCCAAAGAAAGACTGTCAAGTGGACGAAAAAACTATTTTTTCATCTGTTTGACATGTCAGTGTTAAATGCTTATATACTATCGAAGCGCACTGAAAGCCAAAGAGAATTTCGACTGTCTTTAATCAGAAGTCTCATAAAAAAAACGGAAGTAGAAAATCTCAAGATATCAAACCCATCAACATCAGCTGAACACTGGCCAATAAATGAAAAAAAAGAGAAGGCGATGCGTTGTTTGTTATAAAAATGGCTTGCAAAGGTGATCAACCGTCATTTGTAAAGCATGTGATGTTGCTCTATGTACAATCTATGTCTAGAAATTGTTATTCGGAATACCATACATCACCTGTTTATAAAAAAGCAAAAGTCGTTTAAGAAAAATAATAACATTGCTGCTATCATCAGACATTTCACGAATTTTACGCAAAACAACAGCTCTCTTTAGAGCTAAAAAACAGCTCTTTTTAGGGCTCAAAAGCTCCTTCGGGAGCTTTAAATTTATAAAAATAGAAACCACACATACACACTCACACACACACACCCAAAAAAGAAAAAAAAATCCGGAATTTCTTGGCCCGGGCCCGGTCCGTATGAGTTTTTTTCAGCTCGGCCCGTCCCGTTGTAAAACCGAAAATTTCGGACCGGGCCCGGCCCGTATTATTTTTTTTTCTGGGCCGCCACAGTTTCTACTATTTCTAAAAAAAATCAGATTTTTATAATATAATTAAGATTCTTTTAAAGACTACTACATACATGTCTATGGGATGCTTTTACAGTACATTTTACAGGAAATACACATTAACAACATTAATGATTACTTAGACTCTTAGATTTTCATCATTCAAATAAGAATTCATTAAAAAATTAATATGGTTTCGAATAAAAGAAAAAAAGAAAGTTAAAAACATCGTAACTTTTAAAGCTGTATGGTAAAAATAAATTTATGGAAATATTTCTATATCATTTTAATAGATTCCAAATTCAAATTCATTCTCAAATCCAAAGGCGCTACTTTCTGATACATTAATGAAATTATTTTAGAGATCGCATTAGAGGATAAGAAGGTATTTTTACTCAAACTATGTAATCAAATGGATTTTTTCATTTTTTGATACAAACACTTTAGCTGCCAAAGTTAGTGTTTTGAGTAGAATTTCTGGAAGCGACTGCATGGGAAGGGAGAAAAATCTGCAACCGTTTGACAAGAATATCTTATATCTCAACAAGACTAGGCAAGTATTTTATTAACGGAAACTAAAAACTCTATTCGATTTCAAATCCCTTCGATAGTCAGGCTTGTCAGTTTTATACTTTTACAATTAAAAATTAGTCATAACATGTGTCAAACTTTCGCGTTGTTGAGAAGTGAATTTAAGATAAACTAATAAGTATATATCCAAAGATTACGTTAACATAAGTTCTTTATCGCTATTTATAATTTTACAAATCATGCTGTCTACCCTAAACTACTTGAGAACAATTAAGTCTAGTTCCGGCTCGGCTCGTCTATATGTAGAAAAAATGATCTCGGCCCGGCACGAGACTGCTAAAAAAAATATTAAGCCCAGATTACACATAATATAACTATCCGATGCCGATCTCTACACTGTAGAAGTTACATTTCTGCATTGATGTTGTCAAACTACGTATCGGCTCATGACGCACATTTCTACATGTTATTTTCGTTAAAGCCATAGTCATTGAAAGTAATTCATAGTTTATCGCTTCTAAGTTAATCTTTATAAAGGGCCGGTAGGCCCGCTAAATTTTTTTATCATCTGGCCCGTATGGTCCGTTCTATTTTTTGCCGGCCCAGCCCGTTAGAAAATTCGGAACAATTTCGTCTGCGAGGCCAGGGCCCATGCAGACCTCTACAATACATGTTTTTAAAAAGTCAAATTTCATTCAAAAGATCGCGAAAAACGTCATATTTCATCAAAAGATTGCAAAAAAGTCAAATTTCATGAAACGATCGTGAAAAATAGCAAATTTCGTCAACAGATCGTATAAAAGCAGCATATTTTGTCAACAGATTGCAGAAAAAAGCAACTTTTGTAAACAAAGCAGAAAAAAAGGCACATTTCGTGAAAAGTTTGTAAAAAACGGTTGTTTTTGTTTACAAATCGCAAAAAAAAAAAAAAAATCAAAGAATGGCAGAAAAACATCAAATTACATTAAAAGATCGCAAAAAACTTTAAATTTCATCAAAAGATCTTGAAATAAATGGCAATTTTTTTCAACACATCACGAAAACACTCTTTTCTTTTTTTCTACAGATGACGAAAAAAAGAAAATTCTGTTACCAGATTGCGTAAAATACAAATTCTACAGATTGGTAAAAAAGCATACATTGTCAACAGATAGCTGAAAAATTGGCATATTTCGTCAATCAATCGTATAAAAAACATCATATTTCGTCAACAAATTGTTGAAAAAAAAGAGAAAGAAAGAAAAAGAAAGAAAAGGATAGAAAGAAAAAAAAGAGAAAAACTCTGTTGCCGTGATTATACCACCCCCCTTCTTCTCGCCGTTGTAAACTTTCAGAAAATTTGCTGTGAATTTTAGAAAAAAAAATTTAGTCCGAATCACATCTGCTATTATTTTCAAATGTCATATCCGATTATATTATTTGAAATATTCTTATTTTTGTTGGAAAAAATGTTTAAATATTATTCTATTCCTTAATATCAGAGAAAAAAAATTCTAGAAATTGAATGTAGTCTCGAAAAAAAGTCATTTCTTCAATAAAGTGAGTGTGAACTAAATATATATATGTAAGAAAATACAAAAAATCAGACCTATTTATTACTTTTTTAATAAATCGCCCCTCAATGTGGATACGGGCCCCATGACTAATAATCACGGGTTTTACAGGGCAACAAGAAACCTAAGTTTATCGTATTAATTTAAGTAAAACACATGGCCTTTTTAACTGGTAACCCCCCTCGGGAGATGAGAAATTTCTATACATCTACGCACTTGGTCTCCAGAACTCATGATGTAAAGACTTGCAAAAAGATTTTGCTATGTTTTAAATAAATGGTAATTAAAACTCATGCCCTTGAAGTCTGTCGTTTCATGAAAACGCGACAGTTCTTCATAGTCGGCAGTATGATACCTAGTGCGGGAAAATAATCTACGAAATATACCGTATTTTTGGGCGTATGAGCCGCGGCGCATACGAGTTTAAAAGTATAAAATATTGTAGGTGCGGCTCTTACGCCGGGGCGGCGGGTACGATGATTTTTTTTTTTTTTTTTTTTTTTTTTTTTGTCAAATGATTTTGACACTTTTTTTTCGTTTAATCAACAATTATATGCTCTCAAATTGGTATCAAAACATTTGAAAACGTCTCTCAACCGCAGGTGTCCGTGATGCGTTAGTTGTTTATTTTTAAACAATCAACATTATTCAAAAATAATGTTGGTCTCACCGGTTCTCATGTTAAAAATTATTATATTTTCCCCTCATCTATTAATGATTTTACCTGTAGGATATTGGAATGTACAGCTGTCACATTTTTTTCTTCTAATGATCCTCCTTCCAGTTAGAAAATAAAACTGCCCAAAGAGAGCTCAAATCCCGGTATAGAACTCTTTTGAAATAGACTTCCTATACATAGTAAAAACTTTAGAGAGCAAGATTTTTCTTTATTTTTTTCAATAACTCACTCTTTTTCTATCCGGCAAAAATAATCCAAACTTTGAAACCGGTCGAATCAGCAAGTTTTTTTTCCCCCAAATGAGTTAATTCAGGTGATAAACAACAAAAACGGGCCTGGCGAATAATAAAAAAATAATAAAAGGCCGACTTCCGTGATAAACATTTAAAAGAAGCCAATAGAATATAAACAATTTTCAATGCATATGACTTTGCAAGAATGAGTTTAAATGTGCTACACGAGTCGATGTTAACTTGGCAACTTTAAGGGCTATTTCACCCACGTGCAAACATCGGCTAACTAATGTTAATCTCAAAGAAAAAAAAGTGTCATTCTCATTCCATTATTTTTAAATGATATTTTTTGCTTTGGATAACGGAAGTCAATCTCCACAAAGAGTCTTTACTTTTTCGATTTTGTTTACAGGTTTTTTTATTAGTATACTTTCACTTTCGAAACTGGTTCTAAAAGTCAAAGTATACCACTAAAAACATCTGTAAACGAAATCGAAAAGGTGTCTTCTTAGGGATCAACATCTCAGATATAAAATACAAAGAAATCATTTAAGCATATTAAAATGCAAACGCATTTGAAAAAAAAAAAAAAAAAAAAAAAATCCATAGGATTAACATTAGCGAGTAGATGTTTTTACTTGAGTGAAGCAGTCCGATCTATAGGGGGGGGGGGGGGGATCAGCTCGGTCCGGCCCATATAAAATAATAATAATAATTTATAAATAAAAATAACAATCCGGCACCCGGAAAATTTAAAATATCCGCATCATCCAAGTGAATTTTTTCAATAGATTAATTTTTACTATGATATGGTTAAAAATTGTTTCGTACGAAAAGTTCTGAACAAAACTACTTATTTTATCCTTTTTTTTCCTTTTACTATGTTTATTTTTAAAGAAGTGCCTAATAAAAGCACTCAAGTAAGTATTTATAACTATAAAGCAAACGTGCAATTTTGTTATCTCTTGTTTCTGCTAATAAAAAAAAAAAGAGAGAGAGACACTGGTTATTTAAAGTCACCTTTTCTCCTCATCCTCTTCATGACTCAATGTGCGGACATGTTGCCCTTTGACCTTGATGCGTAAGTCGGCTAATATCGCATTGCTTCTGTTTTGTTTCTTTGAATACAGTAGAAAAAAAAAGAACGAAAATAGTTTTTTTTTACGCTAAGTGGATTTGTGGATTTTTTTTTTCTTTTCTTAATTTATATCTACATAATATAATCATCGAAATAACTTAAGATGAATATAAAGTCTAAATTTGAGCAAGAAATATTTAAACTTACAAAATTTTTGTAAATGAACAAGGATAGATGCGTATGTACCAAATAAAAAATAAACTAATCTACCACAAAAGGAATCATTAAATCAATTATCAATAGTTAAAATATTAAATAAAGATATGCAGGTATATATTTATATAAAGGAATTTGTAGTGCTGTAAGCTATTTAAGAATCGATTTTTTGCCGCAGGCATGATAAACAATTGTGGATTGTATTCGCTGTGGATAATGATTTGTAGTATTATACAATGGTTATATATATATTTATTAATCAATTGTGGTTTAACATGTGTAATTTAATTTTAGCATATGTGCTGTGTTTCAATGTAATTCGTATTTTATTATTTACTTCACCAATTTACTTGATCGTCATTTCTTTACACTGAGGAAAAAGTTGCTTTTTTTTGGGGGGGGGGGGGGGGCATGATATTGTTTTAAAATTATTTTTTAACAGATCTCGAAAATACGGTATCGCCGTGATCCCGCTGATTCTAAAATGTTGAGGTTCAACTGTATCATATTTTCGTTAAGAGGCTACTTCAGTCAAGCGACCCGCTCGTTAATGCTAATCCTATGGGAAACATTTATAAAGATATTTCGTTTGAATTTAAATATTTTTAAATGATTTTTGCATTGATTAACTCTGATAGATTTGTAGAAAGAACATTTTTCGCTTTTTGCTTACAGGTATTTTTCAATGAGGGCACTTTCATTTTGGGAGTCGGTTTCGAAAGTGAAAACAATCTTCAAAATCGAAAAAGTATAAAACGATCTGCATATAGATGGACTTGAACTATCCAATGCCCAAAAATCATTTAAAAATATTGAAATGCAAACACGATATCTTTATAAATTTCATCCATAGGATTAGCATTAAGGAGGTCTTTGTGTGTGACTGAAATAATATCTTAACTTAAAAAAAAAAAAAAAAAAAAATCCTACACTAAAATTAATTTGAAAAAGTCTTTGATCGAAAATCTGACGGATTTTTGCTGGAAAGAACTAGAACTTTGTGGTGTTAATAGTGTTATTTATGACGGCCGATTATCTGCAGGAGGGATATAGGCCCTAGGATAAGTGCCCTCCGTGGGGGGTCTTTCTAAGGGAACCTAAACCGCATTTACACAAGGATGACCAAGATTCGAAGAAAAGTTTAGAACTTTGTGGAAAGAACTAGAAGTCTGTGGAAAGAGCACTTAGAATTGAACGCTACTAGGAAAAGATGCTAGGGAGGAAGCTAGCATCCTGCTGCGCTCCTCTCATTGGCGCAAGTAATTGCGCCTATTTCCGATTGGATTTTAATTGCGTACTACAAACACGTTTTTTTTTTCTTTTTAGCTGAGAATTATTTTACGGTACTGTTCTGCTCTTTTTGTCTGACGCTCTTATTTAAGCAATTTATTTTTTTTTTTTCAAGTGAAAATGGCTCCCAAAAAGTTAAAAAGTTACACCGCCGCTTTCAAGCTTGCTGTGGTTGATAAGGCAGAGCTAATAGGTAATCGTGCTGCAGGACGAGAATATGGAGTTGATGAGCGTTGCGTAAGGAGATGGAGAGCTGAAAAATCTATTTTGAAGGAAATGCCAAAATCTAAGAGGGCACGAAGAAGTGGCGTTGTTGTTTGGCCAAATCTGGAGAGAAATTTAGCCAAGTGGGTAAAGGAGCAAAGGGAAAAAGGAATGCCCGTTTCAACTGTTCAGATACGGTTTCAAGCGAGGATTATGGCATCGAACGTGGGATTTACAAATTTTAAAGGTAGTCCCAACTGGTGCTTTAGGTTCATGTCGAGAAATAATTTGTCTGTAAGAACCAGGACAACTGTGGGACAAGAACTGCCTGCAGATTGGGAAAAGACAAAAGCATCTTTTTTAAAGTATGTCGCTGAAAAAATCAAGGAAAACAACTTTTCAACAGCACAGATTATTAATATGGATGAAGTTCCATTAACTTTTGATTGCCCCCCCAGTAGAACTGTTAACACCATTGGGGAAAAAACAATCGGCATCGTAACAACTGGTAATGAGCGAACCTCATTTACCTGTGTTTTAGCTTGCGCTGCGAATGGAGACAAATTAAAACCACTAATTATTTTCAAGCGCAAAACTATGCCTAAGGCAAATTTTCCTTCCGACGTCGTAATACGGTGTAACGAAAAGGGATGGATGTCGGAGGAAATCATGTATGAGTGGCTGGCGGAAGTGTGGAGGAAAAGAAAAAATTCTTTTTTTCAGCCTAGTGGGCTTCTTATTATGGACTCAATGAGTGCCCACAAAGGTGATTCCGTAAAAACTGCTTTGAAAAAAGTCTCAGCCGAGCCAGCAATAATCCCTGGCGGATTAACTAAAGTTTTACAGCCTCTTGACTTGGCTGTGAATAAATCTTTCAAGTCCAAAGTAAGAAAACTGTGGGAAAAATGGATGATGGAAGGGCTACATTCATTTACAAATTCTGGAAAAATGCGCAAAGCCACTTACGAAGAAGTAGCGTCGTGGGTTTCATCGGCATGGAAAGACATTAGTGCTAAAACTATTATGTCGGGCTTCAAAGCAGCCAATATCATAGAAAATACAGTTAGTGATGATTCATCTGAATCTGATGATAGTGAAGATGAAAATTGTGACGTATTAACTGATAAACAATTTTTAGAACTATTTAATTCCGACAGTGAAAATTCCGATTTTGATGGATTTGAAGATTTTTAAACATGTTGATAAAATCTTGTATATATTTTTTTCTATATTTTCACTTCATTCCAATAATAATTTTTCATATTTTAAAGATATTTTGAAGTAGTGTTCTCTTATTATATGTAATCCAATATTTTTTTAGAAAATTTTATAAATATTACAAAAAATTGAAATCTTAATATTAAAATTACATACCTGCTATTTATAACGGATCAGTGATAGGAAACGTTATTAAATTGAAAAACAAATACATAATAATAATAAATCAACAGTCAAGGGAAAAATGATTCTGCAATATTTACAGGTAAGATTATAATATTATAAATAAGTTTCTGATATTTATTATATTTTTCTCTGTTTGTTATTGATCCAGTGACAAAATGTTGCTTTTTTTGCAGTAATCTGAGGAGTTAACATAAACTAGTATGCATTTAAAAAATATTTTCTTATAGCAATACGCTTTATTACATCACATTTTTCAGTAATATTTTTACTACAGTTTTTAAGGCATTTGCATACATTAAATCTAAGTGTCTTTCGTCCAATGATTTTTTTCTTCAACAGCTTATTTTATTTATTTTATTTTTTTCGTCAGTGTCTCTATACGATATTTCTTTACATTTTAAATATATTTTTTAGGCACTTAAGTGAAAAAAAATTTTTTTTTTTTAACTGTTCAAGTGAAAATATTTTATATACTGTAACAGTCTCTAAAATCTGGAAACCTCAAATACAGATAGCATAAATGATCATCAAATGTTTTATATTTATATAGTTCAGTTATCCTATCTTATCGACAGATGGCAGCACCAAAAATGTATTTAACTTTTTAGTATAATCTAGATTATATTCTGCATTTTGCCGACAGATGGCCGTACCAATCATTTCTTCTAATTCATTTCCAAGTTTATTTATCTTGATATAGTAAAATAAGAAAACAAAGAAATATCAACAGAAAAATTCATAAACAGTTTATATAAAATATTAGGCCTGGAACAAAGGAATTTTATTACAGAGATTGAGCTAATATCATTGTAATTGGAGAAAAAGTAATGACCAGTAGGCCTAAATTAAAGCAACTAAATACTAACATATAAATAAAATCGTAATCGTGAAAATGCTCTGTGTATATTTAATTTTAATAAGATTAAATGCTTGGCTTTGCTGTTAAATAACTTAATGTGCCATTTATGATTTTTTTTTTATAAATATGTGATTTTTTTTCTTTTTTAATGATGATTTTCAATAATTTTTACTTACATTTTAAAGTTGTTTTTTGAAGATCACTAAAATTCGGAAATAACTAAAAGCCGCGTCTACGAACGATTTCGGAATTTAGAGATTTATACTGTATAAATATCAGCAGCTTGGGTGCGGCGCTTACGATGGTGCGGCGCTTACGTCGATGTACTTTTTTTTTTTAACAGATTGTCATTGGTGCGGCGCTTACGGTGGGTGCGGCGGGTATTCCCGAAAATACGGTAAACATCATTAAAAATACCGGACCCACAAAGGAAAGCAAAGACAGTGGTCATTCTGACTCGAAACATCGAAAGAGGCCCTGAAAAGGAGCTAATGTCTCGTCATGAGTTATCATCCAGCAAATGTATTCCATGTTGGGATACTGAGATATTTTTCTACCATTCGTCGAGCCTTGCCGGATTTGAAACACGGGATTCGTGAATTTTCATCCAAAAAGTGGGTTGTATCGTGGAATACTAGGATGCTATTTTTCTGCCATTCTTCACACCTTACCAGAGCGATTTTTCTGCCTGAACGGGGCATGCAGTTGTGTGTTGATAGTTCATCCTCCGTAGTGCTATAAATCATTTCAGTCAAAGCGCTCCGATGACCGGGTGAAACTGATACTCAAGATGTTTGTGTTCATCTGGTTTCATCGAAGTGTGGTGCCGTATGTGTTTATTCTTCTATGGTGATAATGAGAGCAATGGTATCAGCAAAAATGTCGGGTACTTTGTGTTTTATTTCCAATAAAGTGTTTGAATGCAGTCATCGAGTCATCATGAAACGCGTAAATCTTTTCGATTTCAACAGTTCTGTTCGCTTTCTAGTGATTCATCAATAATCTTCAAATAGTGTTCCTGTAATCGCTTCGTTATTTATTGAAAGAAAAACTCGTGTTGCGTGAATTTATTCGACATCTATTACATGAGTATACTCAAAGGGCGGTACAGTGATTTATGATTAAAAGAATGTTTAATTTATAATATGTGAGCTCACAAGTGTACACTATTTTATTTATTTATTTGTTTATATTAGTGCACATGTTTTTTTTTCCCTAATTCCTTGATTATAAAACTAATTGATTAAGGTAAGTAATATATCTCTAGTGTTATTGTTTTTATTACTTCTACAAACCATGGTTTTAAGTGTAATTATATTTTAAATTGAAAGAAAAAATGGATATCCATATTTATGTCTAATTATTTTATATAAATAATTCTTTTTATTTATTTCATTTCACAATTCTATGCAGATGCTTGTATTATGTTGATATTATTATTATTATTTTTTGAAGGTCTTTTAGAATTTGTTTATATTTAGATTTTTAGGAAGTTGTCATAAAATTAATTTAAAATGGAAGCTATTAAAAAACAAAAAACTGTTCTTAAGGGAAAAATCACTCGCATAAAAAATATTATAAATCCCAAAATTGATAATGAAACTGTAACTCTTGAAGAGTTAGATTTATATGGTAAACAGGTTCAGGATATGGAAACCGAATTAAATAAACTCCATGAAAATGCCACTCTTCAGAGCGATGCATCGGAAACTGATCCTATAATTGATGAATATAATGAGATTGCACTTAAATTAGACAATTTAAACATAGCAATAAATACATCACGTAATAAGTTAACTAAAAGTTTAAACATTCACGAGGGTGGTTCAGAAAGTCTAAATAAAACTACAGGTAATGTTTGTGCAAAAACTGTTAATCTTCCAAAATTTGAATTAAAATCTTTTCATGGAGAAGCTGATCAATGGCTTTCTTTTAAAGAGATTTTTCTTGCAACTATAGATCAAAATTTGGAGTTGGGGGGCGTCTCAAAATTGCAATATCTACTGGCTAGTGTAAAGGGTCCTGCTCATAAATTAATTTCTGGATTTCCTCTCTCGGAAGCCAATTATAAAAATGCATGGGACACTCTCTGCGCTCGCTATGATAAAACTAGGGATTTAGCCATCGCACAAATAAGTAAGTTATACAATTTAAAAAACATGAAAAATTGCCCCTCTTCCTCTAAAGCTATTTTTGACATAATAGATACTTGTAATGAGTCACTTTGAATTCTAGAGTCTTTGAATTTGACTCAAAATGCTTTGGTGGATAACATGATAATTTATACTATAATTCAAAAACTAAATGATAATCTAAAAGAACGATGGGAGCTCTCTCTTACTCATAATGATATGCCTAGTCTCACGGAATTTTTAAAATTTTTAGAGACTCATGCCAAAAGTATGCTAGCGTTCGAGAGTCCAACTAAAATAGAGGTAAGAAGTGTAAATTATTCCCGAAATTCTTCCGATAGATATAAATTCCCCAAAAGTCAAGAAAATACTAAATGCGGGGTTTGCCTCGAGTCGCATGCCACCTATGCCTGCAAAAAATTAACGAATATGTCCATAGATAACCGTTGGAGAACTGTCCAACTAAACAAACTATGTATCAATTGTTTGCGTGGTGGCCACTTTTCAAATAAATGTCCCTCCAAGATGAATTGTAAAAATTGCCATCAAAGACATCATACTTTACTCCATAAATATGATGTTCAGGGCAATGCAGGGACAACAATGAATACCGATTTGGCAACCCATAGTAATCAGTTTCAATCGCAAAAATGTCCATGAGTATTCCCCTGATCAAGGAATACCCCATAATGCTTTATGACGGTTTATAGTCCCGGGGTACATCACATATAGGAATTACGATAATCATACGTATCCAAAAACTTGTCATGAGGTTCAAATACCATTTTTATTGGATAGCGGAAGTACCCTTTCCCTTATTCCAGAAAACTTAGTTGCAGCTTTGGATATGACGTGTATTCAAAGCTGTCATCCTCTTAATGTTAATCAAACCCAAGGACAAGTTCAGATTTCTGAAAAACTTCACGTACCCCTCAAAATAGGAAATATCAGGCAAAATAGCACCTTATACCTAGTTAGGTCATTCTTGCCATATGCGATACTGGGAACTCCAGAATTACAAAAATTCCATATATCGATGGACTTTTACTCGAATATTCTGACTCAGGATGGAGTCATTCTTAAGTATGATCAAAACATTTCCAATCAAATTTCTCAGGGAAACTCATTCAATCATACATTAACTTTAACGAGTGATATGAATTGCAAGAAGCCGCTTCGTTCTCCTTCCAAATCAAATCAAGAAAGTTTGTCGCAACAAGGACAATGTTATCTTGATACTCAAATTCTCTCGGATTATGATGACAAAAGTTTTAGTCATTGTACTACTGAAGAGAACTCACAGTTGGAAGGGCTTCTAAGCGACTTCAAGGATATTTTTGCGCGCAATAGATATGACGTAGGTAGAGTCAGATGGGAACCTCAGCGGGTAACTCTCACCTCGGAACTTCCTATCTCGCTTCGACCTTACCGTGCATCTCCTAGGGACAATGAAGAAATTCAAAAACAAATACAAGAATTACTAGAAGCTAAACTTATTAAAGAATCCTGCAGTCCTTATTCCTCTCCTGTCACTCTGGCATATAAAAAAGGAGAAGGTAAAACGCGTCTCTGTATTGATTACAGAAAAATCAATGCCATTTGTAAGACTGACTCGGAACCATTGCCTCGTATAGATTGGCTTTTGGACAGACTTGTCAATGCCAAATATTTTTCCACGCTAGATTTAGCCTCTGGCTACTGGCATATCCCACTTCATCCTTCAGACACAGAAGTTGGCCTTTGCAACCAATCAAGGTCTTTATGAGTGGTTGGTTCTTCCTTTTGGCTATAAAAATGCCCCAGCTCAATTTGCAAGAGCTCTTCGAAGAATCCTAGATAAACATAAAGTTAATTTTGCTACCAATTATTTTGATGATTTTATAATTTATTCCGATTCCTATGCCGAGCATATGGATCACCTTAAAACTATATTTAACATTTGCCGTCAAGAAAATTTAAAATTAAAATTTTCCAAATGTAACTTTGCTAAATCTCAAATTGACTTCCTCAGTTATGAAATTAGTAACGGCCAAATAAAACCAGACAATGCTAACACCGAAACTATTAAAAAATTAATCCCTCCAAAAAACGTTAAAGAATTGCAAAGGTTCCTTGGTTCTGTAAACGTATACCACAAATTCATAGACAAGTACGCTAAAATTAGAGCCCCTCTAAATAAATTGTTAAAGAAAGATGCTCCTTGGGAATGGTCAGATGCCTGTCAACAATCATTTGAATTGCTTAAAAACGCATTAATTTCTAGGCCTATTTTAAAATTATTCAATCCTAACCTTCCATGCCATGTCTATACTGATGCCTCAAAGGAAGCCGTAGGTGCTGTCTTAAAACAAATGGATGAAAAAGGGAACTTGCATTCCATTGCGTTCCACTCGAGACAATTAAGGCCCTACGAGCAAAATTACGCTATCACAGAACTGGAATGTCTAGCAATAATCGATGCCCTTGACAAATTCCATTATTACCTTCACGGAAAACCTTTTACAATACATACTGACCATGCCTCCTTAGTATGGCTTAAGAAGGTGAAGCATTTAACAGGTAGGTTATTCAGATGGTCCTTAAAATTAAGTATGTATGATTATACTGTAAAATATAACAAAGGATCCACCAATTTTGAAGCAGACATGCTTTCAAGAAATCCCACTTTTTCTGTAAATCCCCATAGTCATTTATTAACGTCAGATGAAATTAAAGAACACCAACAATTAGATAATATAACAGGGCCTAAATTTCAAAAAGTTAATGACATTGTAATAATTCGCAAAAAGGGTTTTCAAAAAATTGTAGTACCATTCTCCTTGAGAGAGAAATTACTAATAAATACCCATACAGAATTTGGCCATCCCGGAATCCAAAAAATGTTAAATTTAATTTCCCCACAATACTACTGGAGCAGCATGACGCACGATATCACACAATTTGTCAAGCATTGTGAGGTCTGCCAACTGAACAAAAAATCACACCAACCAAAATTTGGTCTTCTGGAGGCATTACCACCTGCAGAATTACCTTTCGATATAATTTCATTAGATTCAGTAGGAGGTTTTAACTATTATAATTCATCTAAAAGGTATATGCACATAGCTATTGATCACGCTACTCGTTATGTTTGGGGTTTTGCATCTAAAAATGTTACAACTGAAGTCTACATTAATATTCTTAGCCAGATTTTTAATATTCAACTTCCCAAGAAAATTTTAACGGATAGAAATCCTGCGTTTACAGCTTCTAAACTTTGTAAATGGGTACATAAACAGAATGTAAAAAAATTACTTACTTCTTCTCATAGACCACAGTGTAATGGGTGCAAATTGACTGATTCACACGCTCATTTTTCCCGACTATGACTTAAAGTAAATTCTACCCCTTCAAACGTCCCATGGCCCAAAATTCTGCAGGAAGTAATTAATGAGTACAATAACACACCTCATTCAGTAACCAAGTACCCTCCTGCATATTTAATGTACGGCCAATTACCTTATCCATCAGTATTAGGCAATGAAAATTATTTTCCCCCTGTAGAGGAAGCCAGAAAAGAGGCTTTCCAAAGAACAAGTGAACATCACTTGAAAAATAAAGTCAGGTATGATTTAAAGTTTGTGGAAGTGCCTTTTAAACCTGGTGACCTTGTCATAGTGGAAGAATTTCACTATCCGAATACTCGGAAGTTAAGTCCGTCTTTTTCTGGTCCATATCAAATTATGGAAAAATTATCCAATGTAAGTTTCAAAATAAATAAGCCTAATTGGCTTACAAAAAAGGATTATGAAGTAATACACGCTTCCAAATTAAGATACTTTTTTCCTAGTAATCAATTTAAACTACTTACACCAACAAATTGAAATAGTTGGTATCATATGAACTGATATTATATTGTATCTGATCTCGGTTTGCATTATTATGAATATTTGGAATTTTAATTACCTTTTTGATTTATTATGAATATTTGAATTTTAAATTATTTTTGCATTATTGTGAACATTATGTTATGTGTGAAAGTAGTATTTCTTGAACTATGTCAGGACAGTTCCCTACAAATTTGAAAATGTAAATAACATTGGACTTTTCAGAATCCATCTGTAATATATTCCTTATTTTGATTATCTTATTCTATGTATAATATTTACTGAGTGTTTTGCATTTATTAATACAATTGTTTTTATCATGTTCAATGACGTGTAATGGTACATTTTATAATAGTGTTGTTTTTAGATATGATATTTGTACATTTTTTACTATTGTTATTCTATTATTTGTTAAGTATACGAAAGAAATAACTCATCTCCCATTAGCTCGCTTAATGTAAAAATTGTTTACCCTTTTCAGGTGAGTATCATGGATGGAAGCCGGCCCATCCCCGGAGACTTGTCTGGAAGGGGGGGAAATTGTAAGAAAATACAAAAAATCAGACCTATTTATTACTTTTTTAATAAATCGCCCCTCAATGTGGATGCGGGCCCCATGACTAATAATCACGGGTTTTACAGGGCAACAAGAAACCTAAGTTTATCGTATTAATTTAAGTAAAACACATGGCCTTTTTAACTGGTAACCCCCCTCGGGAGATGAGAAATTTCTATACATCTACGCACTTGGTCTCCAGAACTCATGATGTAAAGACTTGCGAAAAGATTTTGCTATGTTTTAAATAAATGGTAATTAAAACTCATCCCCTTGAAGTCTGTCGTTTCATGAAAATGCGACATATATATAAGCGACCTTTTGGTTATAAAACTTTAGACCCTTTTTAGTTTTAAAACTTTTTTTTTTTATGAAACAATTTTCTTAATTTTTTCGTAATTTTCTGAAAATTCGGACCAGAATCACCCTTGACTGATACGAAAGAAATTCACTTCATAAATATGAAAAAGTTAAATTAGAATTTCAGAAAAATAAAGAGATGAGAAAGGGAAGGGGATTCAGATACCTGAAGAAAAGCACCCTCCCCCCCACACACTGCCGAATTCCTTCCAGAACTCCCATTTTACATCGTTTTTTCCTTTTCATCTTTTATATGAAGACCTTTTCACTAAATGGAACATTATAAATGAGCTTCAAATTCCATATTCTACAATATTATTGTAAATGCACTTTTCTTTTACTGGGAAAAAAAAAACAAAAACTATTTGATTTTTTTTAGTATCAGAATAAAAATACCTGCTACCTAAGTAGAGTCACGAAAGAAATTCACTTATTAAAAAAATAAAAATTTGAGGTGAAATTTCGAAAGAAAATAAAGATGAGCGAACCCTTCCCTGCTTTTCCTCAATCAATTATACAGCGTATTCCATTTTTCTGGTTCTATATGACAACCTATTTCCGATATCGAATATCATAAATTCAGCTAAAATGTTATATTCGACAATGTAGTTTAAAAGATACTTTTCTTTTATAGAAATCTAGAAAACGCTGTGAGATTATTTTTTTCCAAAACAAAAATTCCTACAAATTACATGCAGTTACAAAAGAAATTCACTTCGTAAATTTGTAAAACATTAAAAAGATATAATTTAAAAAAAAAAATTAAAAAGATTAACAATCTATTCTCCCATTATACTTCATCAGTAGTACAGTATTTTCTACAATTTCTCACTATGAAAATCCCTACGTAAATATCTAAAGAAGTAACGAAATAGTATTTAAAAAGTTTAGATTCCTTCCCCCTTTCTTTCTGCTGTGGAATAGCATTTTAAGTTTTTCTCGAAATGTCGATTACGCTATTTTATAATGACTGTTTCCCTGCTACCTAGCCTCGAAAATCTGCCTAAAACTATGAAAAAATGTTTGAAAGATACTCTGTCTTTTTCGAAAAGTGAAAAATTTTATTGGATTTTTTCGTATCTAAAAAAGAATACCTACCAATTGAATGTATTGAAAATAAATTGGCTTTGTGAATTAGCGGAAGTGACATGGAATGATATTTGTATCAGACAGACATGATACAATTACAATTTTTTCTTATGTAAAAGTTATAAAACCCATTTCGAAATCAAGTGGTAGTATTTAACATGATATATTATTATTTCAATGATTGCTAAAAAGCCACAAACTTCATTCAACGAAAGTATTTTATACTTCTTTATGAAAGAAATAAAAATAAAAATTTATTTTACTTTTATCAATAAATTTAATTTTATTTTATTCAAATTATTATTCCTCTTTATTATCAAAGAAAACGTTTTTATTTATCTATTTATTTATTTATTGCGTTTACAGTCCTCGAATAGCATCAATAAAGTTTTTGGCTGTAGAATGAAATTTCGCTCTTTTCTCATCCTTCTTATAATATTTATGTCGCAAAATATAGTTAGCTCATTTTATTTAAAAATATATATACGTTGGAATTTCTTAAACTATACAAAATAAATAAATAAATAAATAAAAATACTGACTCAGAAGAAAATAAGAATTACAAAACAAACGCAGAAATTTTATAAAATGATAAAATTTTCAAGAAATAAAATTCTGTCTGAATTAGAAAAAAATTGAAAGCTATACGGAAAGAAAAAAAAAAAATACATTATTTTGGTTTCCTAATCAAGCCAAAAGAGATAACGCTCCAAAACTGGTTTCGTAACAAACCTATCCGCGTCTCATTTCCAGGAATTCAGGAACGACTGCACTTTTGAATAGGAGTGCAAGAATCTGGTGAAACGCCTCTCTTCGAAAATGGGGGGAAAATAACACTGGAAAACTGCCGGTCTGTGGGCTAAAATGTATTTAGAAATTGACCGAAATGAAGAGGTTAATTACATTTATTACTTATCAAATTAAATAAAAATATTAAATGATATATTATTAAATTTAATTGTTTATACCATTGTTATCCTTATTAGCTTATACATTTTATTACACATTAGAGACAAAAAAAAATTTGCTATTTTTGCCCTTTTTTTCATTTCCCCTGGTTTTTTCCATTTTTTGCCACTGTACTATCAAAAATACCTTTTTGCTGGCAAAAATGCCAACCCTGCTTCATAATACAGTGAAGTAATTATTTTCTATAAAAACAGTTGAGTGACAATGCAGCAAAAGTTTAACAATTTTTAACAATATTAGAAATCTGCAGCTGTAACTGCATAATCACTCCACTGTTTGTATATGTGTTTTGACCAATGGAAATGGTCTGTTCATCTTTTGATTAGAACTTAATAAAAATTTTAAAACTCAGATTTATTTCCAAGTAGTTGTTCAGTTAGAAGCGTTCATTTTTCATGCTGTTACTCTTACGCTGACACATGATCTTGTGAAATTTTTACTGGATTGGATTTGTTATTTCAGATTGTTAGACTCTATCTGACACAACTTACACAAGCAGAAGCAGGGATGAGATTCTTCCGCGGATCCGCGGTTTTCAGCTTTTTTGTCATTTTTAAATTTTTGGGGTTTTTTTTTTTCAATTTTGATTTTTTTGAAATTTTTGCTTTTTTACCATTTTTTTATTTTTACTTTCTGAGTTTTCAAGAATTTATTTCGTGCAGACTTCCGTTTTTTATTCGTTTAAATAAAAAAAAGATTGGTAAAATAATTTTAATCTACATCAAAATATGCCTCTATTTCAGCACTTCAACTACGAGAGGTGTCCTTTATCGCATGCGGTGGTTATCTTATTTCATCGCCATCGCCGAATGCTCATTGAAAAACATATCGGCATTGTCTTAAAACAGAACACTTCAACATGGGCGATTGTGTACCGTGTATACCTCGGATTTCCGGATTTTTCAATCGATTTTTCCGGGTTTACGAGATTATTATATTTAGTAGAAAATTCGAATTTTAAAATATCATAATTTCGACACGTGGTCGCCGTAAAAAATCAATTTGATGTCAATTGTTCGCAGAAAGAAATTGACAGTTTCGCCGAACGATTGCGAAAAAAAGCGGAAATTTCACAAAGGATCGTGGAAAAAAAAATTCTTTAAATGTTAAATGTGATTTTTGTCCAAAATTCGCCGGAAAACGGATATTTTCACAAAAGATCACGGGTAAAACGCAAATATCGTCAAAGAGTCATGGAAAAACGTAAATTTGTTAATGGGTCACGCAAAAAACCCCCCACAAATTTAATTAAAGAATCGCGCGCCAAAAAAAAAAAAATAAATAAATAAATAAAACAAAAAAAAAATAAAAACATTTATAGAACCGCGAAGTAAAAACGCAAATTTCGTAATAAAAAAAATTAAACTTCTTTAAAAATTTGTGAAAAAACGATTAATTTCGTCAAAAAACGATCAAATTGGTAAAAAAAAATTGCAGAAAAACGATCAATTTCGTCACAAAAATCTCGGAAAAATGATCAATTTTGTATAAAAATATCGCGAAAAAACGATCAATTTTGTCTAAAAAAATCACGAAAAAACGATCTATTTCGTCAAAAATCGCGATAAAACGATTAATTTCATAAAAAAACCGCGAAAAAAACTGCAAATTTCGTCATATAAGCGCGGAAAAACGGCAAATTTCGTGAAAAAAATTCAAAATTCATTTTTAAAAAATCGCGTAAAAACAATAACTTTCATCAAATAAGTGAGAAAAAACGACCGATTTTGTAAAAAGACCGCGAAAAAACGACAGATTTCGTCAAAAGATCGCGAAAAAACCGCAAATTCTGTCAAAAAATTGCGAAAAGAAATTGTTATTGCTGGATTGGAACTTTCTGTTCCAAAAACTGTTTTTGCTGCTTTAAAAACTAATTTGTTGTCACATTTATTTTTTTAATCTTTTGCTTTTCTTAAAAAACTTTTTTTTTATGCTCTAAATCTTTTTGATTGAATGGGACCTTTGAAATTGTTATATTTCGCATTTGATAATTTTCAAGGTTTTCTACTTTGTATCACTTAATTTTCAGGATTTTTCATTCTGAGTCACAATCACCACTGATATTAGTAAAATAAATTTTCATTATTGTAATCAAATACTTTCTGCCTATTTCATGTTAATAATTCCTTTTTAATTTATCCAAAGCTAAATTGTATGTAATTTATATTTATTAATAGCAATTATATTTGTTTCGATTGAAATTTCTGTCATTGCTCAAATGTCATTCGCTCAGTTTTCAGCTTTTTTGTTTTTTGGTCAATCTCATCCCTGCAGAAGCCAACATGTATTTTTCATACAGCACATGGAAACGTATAGTGCTAACTTCAATAAACAGTTATGAAGCCATTTATGGAGTTGCTCGTGAATGGTTTGCATATGACCTATATGTACTAGTAGGTGTGGCTTCTAATTGTTATGTTATATTTTCTTAGCCTTTTGGCAACATGTTTCAATAAACAACAAAGCGTTTCTCGTCTCATCTCATTCAAAATTTGCAATCTCAATCATTTAGCTGAAACAAAAAGAACTATGAAATAATAATATTATACAGCAATAATTATCCTGCAACATGAATTATAAACACTACCAAACGACCATTGAAAGTTCTAATAAACTGCATTATTTCAATTAAATATCGATCATCGTAATCAGTAAAACAAATGTAGATCGCAAATTCGTTTCATAACTTCCAAGGATAGGAAAATAGTAATAGATCTATCTATACTAATAAAAGAACAAGACACTGTGTGTGTGTGTGTGTGTGTGTGTGTGTGGGTCTATGAGGGAAAGCGGGGACATTCGCATGTTTACACACCTTCCAACAGAGGACACACCGCCAACCGAGGACGTCCTCGGTTGGAATTTTTATGAAATATGTAATATTTCATGCCAAATATTATTCTAAACATTGTTTTTTTGAAAATTTATAAAGGTCCTCAGTTGTCCGTATTTGCTGCATGTTGTGTATCTAAAAACTGTGTAAACTTCTTTAAAGTGTGTATCGGTGCAAAAACGTAAGTCCTCGGTTTCACGTTTTAATTACATGTTCGATAGACGTCCTCGGTAGAGTGGTATAATCGCACTAAGTGTATCTTTTATTTTGGTATTTCTATTAATTTGTGTTTTAGTATATTTTCTACTAAATTGATGAGTTTATTAAGTTTTGATTAAGATGATTCCATGTTAAAAAAAATATTTTATTTAAATATCAACAACTGCAATCATTTCTTAAGTAGTTCTAACTTTATTGCATATAAAGTAGAATTCAGATTTTAATGCAACCTGTTTTATTTCTATTAACCTTTAATCGAAAACTTAAGAGTCCTGAATTAGCAAAATCCCATATCTAAGAGTTAATACAGAATTGCAGCAAATAGGCGAATACTTATAACTACTTTTCTCTCCCCCCCCCCCCACCAATGCCCTTTTCCTTATTTCCTTTTGTTTTATAACTTTTAATACTTATATCCCTCTCCCCTTTAATTCATACATTTATGTCTTTTTTCCCTAAATATGGTATCCTGCTTGTATCTTTTCCTTCCATGGAAGGATAAAAATGATTTGTTTACTCGGGTCCTGAGAGTGAACTTATGAGTCAGTAATATTTAAAAAGTTACTTAGTGTTTTATCTAAATTTTAATTGACAATGTTTTAGTACTACCACTTACAATATCTAGTTAAAAACAAAATTTAAGTTTTTAAAATATTCTTACTTTAAATTTGCAAAATTGTTAAAAAATATCCTGAAAATTTCGTTACAAAAATTTCTAGGTTGCTCTTTAGGATAATAAATATCCTGTTTTGAAAAGGATAGCTCAATTTTTTTGTTTATGTTCGAACAAATTGTATATTACATACAATATTTAAAGACTCTGTATACACACAGGGAAAATGATGACCATGCGTATACACATACAAATCGTGGACTCAATAATTACACAGTGGAAACGAGAACCATGCTTATACACATTCAAACCGGGGACTCTGTATACACACAGTGGAAACGAGGACCATGCGTATACATATTCAAACCGTGGACTCTGTATACACACAGTGAAAACGAGTACCATGCGTACACACATTCAAACTGCGGACTCTGTATACACATAGTGAAAACGAGGACCATGCGTATACATATTCAAACCGGGGACTCTGTATACACAGAGTGGAAATGAGGACCATGCGTATACACATTCAAACCGTGGACTTTGTATACACACGGTGGAAACGAGGACCATGCGTATACACATTCAAACCGTGGACTCTGCATGCATACAGTGGAAACGAGGACCATGCGTGTACACAAACAAATCGTAGACTTTGCATACTACTCACAGTAAAAACGAGGTCCATGTATGTACTGTTAAAAGAAAACTGTAAGTGGCCTAGATCGGCAGCAGGGATTTCAGCCATATCCTGTAATTTCACGTGCAACGTAAAAAACGGTCTGATATATTAAATAGACGGCTTTGTCTCTTAGATCTTAGAAAATGAAGAACATACTTTTACTGTTCTAGCCCACCACTTAGCTATTATGAACCATGCAAAATGATGGTGCATGAATGTACACTGTAAAAAAAGGCGGGGGGGGAGGGACTGAGACCGGCAGCAGATATTCCAGCGATACCATGCAAAAATATGCGTCCAGTCGATCATTTTTTATGGTCTATAACAGGTAAAAATGGACAGTAAAAGTATGTGGACTGTCCATCATTTTTAAGAATCTAAGAGACAAAGACGTTTATTTAAAGGGATCACACCTTTTTCTTACGACGCTCGTAAAATTATGGGTATGGCTGGACATTCTACTGCCGGTCCTGCACATAAATTTACAGTTTTTTTAACTGTGTATTTTTTTAGGGGGTATCACTGGCAGGCATTTTTTTTTTTTACAGTCTACGCATACAAAATGTAGACTGTATATGCAAATAATTGAAATGAGGACTGTGCGTATACCTATGAATTAACTCACCCCCTCTCTCTCTATATATAACAGTAAAACCTTTGTGCAAACAAATCATAATAAAGATGTGAGTATGATTTTATTATTTTTTTATTTATTTTATTTATTTTCATTTTAAGAGGCATCTTTCCAGCACTTAAAACAGTTCCTTTTTTCAGATGTGTAAACTGTGTAATTTAATATGATACAGAAATTATAAATTCGAAAATCCTGAAGATTATATTAAATTTTTCCCTTTAAAATTCAGTTATGCCGTAAATTACCTACTGATTTAACTTCCACTGTTCTCCATTTAACTCAGTTACTGCTGAATCGCACAATTGCAGCATCTTACTTAGCATTTTTTTAAAACAGTTTTAGACATACTTAAACAAGTAAGATAAATCATGCCGTGACGCATAGATTATGAAACACTTTCCAGCGACTCAGAAATGCAGTTTTCCATGTGGTCCTTATATTTAAATACTTTTGTGAGTCTCTGTATTTCGCTATAAATACTATACATTCTAAATTTAGACCTGAGTTATATAGCAATTTACCATTACACAAACATAGTGATATAATGATATACCGAGATATTGCGATAATCGCAATACAACGATATACCGCGTTATATCGTTAAGTAACGTTTTTTAATAACGTTATCACGATATGCATTTGATATCGATTACATCGTCCAACTCTAAAAAATGTGATGTAATTTTCCGTTCTGCTTGAAAACCTATGATATCTTCAAAGCGCAAAAAAAATAAAAAAAAATTTATGTAATCAATCTATGAATTTTTTTTTTTTTCATTTTTTTCTATTTTTATTAACACACAATATACTCTGCTCGATCTAGTTTAAATATAGATTGGACGATTAGTCGAAGGTAAATATTTTTAAAGTGTGGTAATTTTCTTAATCATTTTCATAGGTATTATCTTTTGTTTCTTTAAAAAATGTTATATGAAACATTTTCTACTGAAAAAATCTATATATTACGGGACATATGCCCCGCTCTCAAAAACATTTTTCTACTCTCACCAGCTTGAAATTTTCTGATACATTTTCAGACTCATTTTTAAAAGTAAAAACATGAAACTTGCTGAGAGTGTATAAGATGTTGTGTGATTTCATTTTTCCGCTCAATTAATTAGAATTTTATTTAAAAACAATTATTTTCTGATTATGACCTTTTTTTTTTTTTTTTTAGATCCCTCGCTTCGGAAAATTCGGTTCAAAATGCCCACTTTGACATCTTTATTTAGCAAAAATTTTTGCATTTATAAAAAAAATCGATAAGCACGACACACTGTGTAGTTTCTAAATAAAAAAAATTAGCAGCTTGATATGTTTGAAAGCAGAAATGAATTTAAAAATAAATCAGAAAATAAGCAGTTTGGATTGGAATACACCCTTAAGGGTGTTCTCAATTGCTCCGTTCAACAAGCGCAAAACGTTTTGACACATTTACAAATTCATGTTTTAACAGAAAAATATATAATTTGAATGCCTGACTATGGAAGCGATTTCGAATCGAACTTATTATTTCATTTCATGATACTTAAATTACCTATCCAGTTCTAAGCTATTTCGATCGCGTGATCACCCGTTTTTATCCTGTTTTTCGACCGGTTTTTCTGCTATCGTCGGAAAATGTGCTCAAAAACGTCAACTTTATTGCTTGTTATGAAAGATCTATTGTGTTCTGGGGCCTCGCAAGGGGGGGGGCAAGGGGGAGTCTCCCCCCTAAACGTTTGCACATGCTGTTACAATTGGCAAATTTACAAACTGAACTGGCAGATTAGTTCAAATCTTTAATAAAAAACTATAATACTCTTTCTATTTCTGATAGATTTGACGAAAGTTACCAATATAATTAGAAATATTATTAAGCTTTTTACAAAAAAAAAAAAAAAACTATATTACTTTTTTAATTGTGATAACTTGGTAAAATTATAAAACTAGTTGGCAAACGTCGAGAACTATTTATGTTTGCTTTTCATTCAGTTGGCAAATACTGAATTTTGACTTGGCAATTTTAGGTTATCTCCCCCACCAATAAAAAGTTTTCGCGAACGACCTGATTATGTTTTTTAAAAAACTGAAAATTGAGTGCAATTAGACAGTTTCTGAATAACAACACCTGCTAGTTTCATGCATTTCCGATTAAAAATAAATTAAACCCTTAAGGGTGTTCTATCATCAAAAAGGGCAAATTTGTGACGCATGCTTTAATTTATTTTTGATCGGAAATACATGAAATTAGTAGGTGTTGTTGTTCAGAAACTACCTAATCGCACTCATAATTGTTTTTTTTTTTTTTTTTTTTTTTCAAATGCAATAGATGTATCAGGACAAGCTGTCAAAATTATCGTTTTAAAGGGCATTTCCCGACGTAATCGAAATCGCTTATAACTCGATTGGTAATTTAATTATCATAAAGTGGAAAACAAAGTGCGATTCGAAATTGCTTCCATAGTCTAGCTTAGAGATGGGAATGCTCGGAAAAAAACCGGAAAAATTGGGGAAAAAACGGGGTTTTTTTCTTTTTTTTTCCGAAAGCTTATTTTTCAATTTTTCCGAACTGGAAAAATTTAAATTTCATTTATGAAATAATATAGTGAAAATTTTGTAATAGCTACATTCTCATACTTTTTATTTTATTTATTTTTATTTTGAGTGTCCCACATGAAAACTTCAATGTGGGTAATCTGATCTCTGAGCAGAAATCTGTTTGAGAAGACTTGAAAAGATCCTTCACATTTTTTTCTTGTTTGAAATACAAGACCCTTCGCAAAATTTTTCTTGAAAATAGACATTTCAGAAAAAAGTTTAATCTACAAATTGAATCTTTCGCAAATGCACTGATTGAAAAAAAAAAAAAATCATGCCACATAGCAGCTGAATCTTATCAAGTTGTATATATGCATAAATAACCTAATTAAAAATGTCTAAATAGGAACCTAAATATAGTAATAATTTCTTATTCACAAATTCTGAATATATTTTGCACAAGAAGTTCACAATTTCACAAAAACAGGATTACATGAAAAAAATCTAGATATATATTTAAATGCAACTTCTCTTTTTATAAATTAATTCATGCGCAAAATTATTTCAATAATATGCTGATTAATGGAAATGGTAAAATTAAAAATTTAACATAAAATTTGAAGCATGCAATTATTACTTTTTTCTATCTTTTCAAGAAGTAAGTATTGAATTCGTGAAAAATTTGACTTGCAGTTTTTGGTGTATTTAAACGTTTTAGAAGTTCCTGAACACAATTTGATGGTTTTTGGAAAATATCTGTAACTCTGCGAGTCTGTATGTGACAAAAATTTTATGGGTACTCGATCTCAAGAACTGATGCACATAATTTCACAAAACTTTAGATTGAGTTACACCTTGATATAAACTCGAGATGTTTAGTTATTAGTGTATATCGCCCAACCGATGGCGCTGCTATGCTGCATTATTTATGATTTCCACAATGGTTCTATCTCAAGAATTAATGTATAAAACTTCAGAGTAAGTTAATCTTTGATGTAATTTTGTGCTCATTACTTTTTAGTGTAAATCGCTCAACAGACGACGCTGCTATGCTGCATTATTCATGATTATCGCAATAGCTCTATCTCAAGGAGTAAAGGATGATTTTTTATCAAACTACAACTTCTGTCAGTTCCTGATGTATATTAATGTCGTTCAGTTTTTGGGTGTAAATTGCCCTATAGGTGGCCCAACTATGCTGCATTTTTCAAGATTTCATTATAGCTGATTAATTGAATGTTTTTTCAAGGTATTGAATCTAAAATTGACCTCCATTTTACCTCCATAATGTACAGTAATGTTGCAAAAAACATGGGCAGTTTGCATTAGAAAAGTACAAATGAGAAGGAAAAAAAAAAAAAAAAAAAAACATATTTTATTGCAAGTAACTATGTTCCAAAATATACTTTCCCTCTTGATTAAACTTTGAATTTTTGTAGTTTTCTAAACCACAGTAGAAGTTTATCTCTGTATGTAACTGCTTTTGTGAGCATTTTCTATTTGTAGTGTTCTGTTATAACTTTTGAGTTCCATTCTTAGAAATATGAAATTACCATATGGAAACATTATTGAATATGGTTTTTTACTCAAGAATAGAATACCAGATTTCAGGATTTAAAAAAAAAAATACGTTTAATTAAACTTTAAAAAATATATTTTTCTGGTTTTAGTGAGTAAAAATATAACAGTCAATAAATCCTATGCTATTTTTTAGTTGCAGACCTGAGTAAGCCAAACTAAAACTTAGTTTTGTTTGAATTTAGATTATAAAACTAAATCAAAACTTTGAGTTGAGATTGGAAAGCTATACCAAAATTAAACATATTTTATTTTTTAAAGGAAATAAAATTATAATAGTAAGAAAAAAATGTAACAATGTA
This sequence comes from Maratus speculifer, assembly GCA_964019185.1. NCBI lineage: Eukaryota > Metazoa > Arthropoda > Arachnida > Araneae > Salticidae > Maratus > Maratus speculifer. The sequence goes on along the minus strand of OZ025293.1, from coordinate 236,116,194 downwards.
AAAATAGACATTTTTTAAACAAACAATGGAACTTTTGAATACTGATATTGATAATAATGACAAAACTGCAACAATTTCTTTAAACTAGTATCATTTACTTAAAAACTATACTTATGTAAATGGAATGCTTAATTTATTTCTTCCAAACTGCAGACATATTGGCTCAGGTTTTTACATTAGGCCAATTGGTAGCTAAACACGTAACTGAAAAATCATTTCAACAGAGATGTGATATAACAAACAATAGCGTTTAATAAAAATTCTTAGGCTGTGGCTGTGGGAAAAAAAAACATTAAATTTTTAAAAGCAGGCTTTGCTACTTTCTTTTTATTTTGTAATATAAAGTGAAAATAATTTTCATTTAATACAAATAAATGGGAAAAAATGTTTATTATTTAATATTCTCTAGGAAAATATAATTTATTTGGGAGAAACAGTCATAAAAAATAAATTTTTCCAACTTTTCCGTTTTTTTCCGCAAAAACCCGGTAAAAAAACAGTTTTTTTTTCCGCCACTTATATTTTTCCGGAAAATTTACATCTCTAGTCTAGCTTTCCAATTTTGTATAGTTGTGTTAAAAAATGAATTAGTAAATGTGACAAAACGTTTTGCGCTTGTTGAGCAAAGCAATTGAGAACAGAGAACAACCTCAAGAAAAATGAAAAAAGTTCACTATCTTATCGGAAGACAAACATACAAAGGCTTTTATCCACGTATTTTGCGGTGAGATGGTGCAATCAGGTTCTTTTGTTGTGTTTCGGGGAAATTCTTAGAGCCGGAGAGGGACAGTTGGCTGGGGAGTTAACCATGCCCATTGCAGAGATACTGAACAGGCGACTGACCAAAAAAATGCTTAGAAAATAGGTTTCGTTTGTCAAGTCAACAACTAAATTTTTTTTTTCTTCCTCTCTTACTTCCCTCTTTAAAAAACAACAACAAACAAACAAATAACGCTCATAATAGTTTTATAAGCAAAACTTAAAATAAATAATGTCTATAATTTTTTAATAATATTAAAGTAATTTTTCATTTTTTCATTAAAGTATGACCTTTACAATTTTTGTTGGTGGTTCTAAACTTCTTTCCAGCACTGTACTTTCAATATAGGTAATTGTTCACTTCAGTAGTTTTTAAATAGAGATTATTCACTTTATAAAATTATATAACAGATCAAAGGGGATGTTTAAATTGTCTATCGCCATAATTGCTCGACTTTGATCTATAATGTAGTAAAACATATTGAATATTTGTAATAACATAACATAATAATATAACTTTAATACACACACAGAAATATACTTATACAAGTAATAATATATTAAATTTAAGTAGTTTTATTAAGTTATAAAAGTTGATCTAGCATTATGTTATAGAGCATTTTAGAATGCAAATTTATATTAGAGTATTTAAGTATTTTAAGTAAATAAAAAGAAATATTTTTTTAAAGAAATTATTTTTCTGTAATTAATACATGAACATTTATTATTGAAGAACTTTAATAAATTTGGAAACCTGTAAAAGTTGAAATACAAATAAGAATTACTAAAAAGTAAAAAGTCATTAAAATAGGAAAAATATATTTTTGATTTTATTGATAGATTATTATGTATTATTATTTATTATTAATTATTGAAAGGAAAATATATTATGGTATTTTATGAAATAAGAAATGGTTTATTAATTATTAACTTTAAGTGTTAACTCAGTTTACAATATTAATAATTTTAAGTATTTATCATAAACTATGTGTAATACATGAATTTTCGTTTCTTTTCTCATGCATACAATGAATATTAAAAATACATATTTGTATGAAATCCCATTTTACATGTAACTGAAATTGGTGATCTCAAAAGGGGATTTTTTCCCCCTTAAATAGATGTTCTACAGAAGATTATTTTTAAATGCTATTTCCATACATATTGTACATATTGTAAAGTATCATTTGGAATAAAATTAGGAATTTACCTGCAGTAAAATTTGTATCAAACTAACCAATATATAAAAGAAGCATTTTCACTGAAAACGCATATGTATTTTTTTTTTAATTCATCCGTATAGCAAAAAATTTTGATTTAAGAATGAAATTATCATTATAAATGGAAAAATATGAAATGAAAAAATCAATACAAGATAGACATTTTTTTCAAGAAAATTGAAATGCATTTCTGATGTATTTTTAGGTAAACGGAAAAAAAAGTGACCGGAAAAAAAGTTATCGGAAAAAAAGTGACATAAACTACAAAAGCGGAAAAAAAGTGACACGGAAAAAAAGTGACACGGAAAAAAAATGACAAGGAAAAAAAGTGACAAGGATTGGTTTTGGGGATTTATTATTGATTTTTGGGGATTCATTGTTTATGTATGAAAGGGGGATCGAGGGGGGGGGCTCATAATTTAGGTAAATGGGTTTTTCATGCTGAATTAACTGTTTTGGTTCAATTTTTGGATATACGTTCATACTAAAAAGACGCTTGCCTGATTAGTTTTGGGAAGGGACGATTACCCCCCCCCCTCCATCCGTCCTCAATGAGATGAATGGGTTTTTATGCAGAATTATCCAACTTGTGTCAAATTTGCATATAGGTTCTCTTCGATAAGGCTTATATATAGTATAAAATGCCTGAAGAGTTTTAGGAGTTTAATGGTTAAGTATAGAAGGGGAACGGGGGATAACCTTTCTTAAATTAAATTAATGGCTTTTTACGGATAATTATCCGATTTGCTTCGAATTTTGGACATGAGTTCATTATGATAACACCTATCTCTGATTAGTTATGGGGTTCTTTTGCTTATTATAAAGGGGGACGAGCAATTACCTCTCCCTCAAACTAGATAAATAGATTTTTATGCAGAATCATCTGATGCATTTCAATTTTTAAACATAGATTCTTTTTGATAAGGTGAATTCCGAAATAGTTTTAAGGCTTTAATGGCTAAGTATAAAGGGAAGATGGAGGAAACCCCTCTTAAATTAAATAAATGGCTTTTTATGCAGAATTATCCGATTTGCTTCGAATTTTGGACATGGGTTAGTTATGATAAGACGTATTTCTGATTAGTTATGGGGTTCTTTTGCTAATTAAAAAGGGGGGCGGGTGATTACTACCCCCGGCCTTAAATTAGATTTAAAAAAATTATACACACTTATCCGATTTATTTCATTATTTTGGATGTAGGATCTTTTTCATAAAGTAAATTCCTGAATAGTTTTAAGGGTTTAATGGCTATGTATAGAGGGAGAACGGGGAATAAACCCCCTTAAGGGTGTATTCGAAAAAACGCTTTTCCACCTTCAACAGCTCGAAATTTTCCGATACAATTTCAGACACATTTTTAAAAGTAGAAACATGAAATTTGCTGAGGATATTTTTGAAGAGATGTACAAGGTGCCGTGTGCTGTATTTTTAAGCTCAATTTATTAGAATTTGATTTATAAACAATTATCTTCTCAGTATGACCCTTTTTTTCGTTCACAGATCTCCCGCCAGGGGAAAATCTGTTCAAAATGCCGTCTTTGATTGCTTTTTTTGCAATATTTTCTGCATTTATCAAAGAATTGACAATTACGGCACCTTGTGTACTTTCTAAATAAGACAATTTGCCAGTTTGATGCATATGAGAGTAAAAATGAAGTCAAAAATAAATCGGAAAATAAGCAGTTTGAATCGAAATACACCCTTAAATTAAATAAATGGCTTTTTGCGCAGAATCATCCGATTTGCTTCAAATTTTCGATGAATATTCATTATAAGAAGGCGTATCTCTGATTAATTATGGGTTTCTTTTGCTAATTAAATAGGGGAAGCGGGCGATTAATCCCCCACTCTTTAAATAAGTTTTTTTTTTTTTTTTTTCACAATTATCCAACGTATTTCAAATTTTGGATATAGGTTTTACCTGATAAAGTGAATCCCTGAATAGTTTTAAGGGTTTAATGGCTAAGTATAGAGGGATGAATGGGGGATAACCCACAATTAATCAGAAGTTCGCCTTATCATAATGAACACACATTCAAAATTTGAATCAAATAAGATAATTCTGCGTAAAAAGCCATTTATTAATTTAAGGGGGGTTATCCTCCGTTCCCCCACTGTATACTTATCCATTAAACCCTTAAAATTATTCTGGGATTCACTTTATGAGAAAAAACATATATCCAAAATTTGAAATATATCGGATAAGTGAACATAAAAAACAATTTATATAATTTAAGGGGGGGGGAGGGATAATCACCCGCCTTAATTTTTAATTAGAAAAATAACCCCATATGTAATCAGGGATACGCCTTATCATAATGAATCTATAATCAAAAATTTGTAGCAAATCCTATAATTCTGCGTAAAAAGTAATTTAATTTAAGGTAGGTTATATTCTATTCCCCTTCAATACTTAGATATCAAATCCTTAAACCTATTCAGGGATCCACCTTATCAGTAAGAATCTACATTTAAAATTTGAAATACATGGGATAATTCTGCATAAAAACCTATTTATCTAGTTTAAGGGGGAGATAATTGCTCGCCCCCCCTTTATAATAAGCAGAAGAACCCCATAACTAATCAGAGATACGTCTTATCATAATGAACCTATGTCCAAAATTCTAAGCAAATCGGATAATTATGCGTAAAAAGTTATTAATTTAATTTAAGAAAGGTTATCCCCCGTTCTCCCTCTATATATAACCATTAAAATTCCTAAATCTCTTCATGCATTATATACTATATATATATACTATATATAAGCCTTATCGAAAAGAATCTATATTCACAGGGCCCGACTTAGACAGTGGGGGGCCCTGGGGCAAACATTATTAGAGTGGCCCCCTTCTATCTTAAAAATGTTTGTGAATTATACTCAAGTGACTAAAATTAAAATTCAAATCTATTGTATGTATGCATAAATTCCGTACCAAGTACTGATTTCAGTATTTATATTTCACACCTTTATACATAATAACAGAAGATAAATAATTTTAACTATTAATTTTTTTATGATGTAACTATTACTTTAAGGAAACGTGGGGCACGGAAGCAAAGGGAGTAGGAGAAAAGAATACCCCTTAAAATTGAAAAAAAAGAATTTTGGTAATATTTTGCTATTTTATATCATTTGGCCCTCTTTTAACAAGAAACTTTTCTCTCCTTGGGGGGCCCCCTTCAAACCGGGGGGCCCGGGGCTATTGCCCCGCATGCCCCTGCCTTAGTCAGACCCTGTATATTCAAATTTGACGCACGTTTGATAATTCTGCATAAAAACCCATTCATCTAATTGAGGATGGATGGGGGGGGGGGTAATCGTCCCTTCCCAAAACTAATCAGGCAAGCGTCTTTTCAGTATGGACGTATATCCAAAAATTGAACCAAAACAGTTAATTCAGCATGAAAAACCCATTTACCTAAATTATGAGCCCCTCCCCCGATCCCCCTTTCATACTTAACCAATGAATCCCCAAAATCAATAATAATTCCCCAAAATCAACCCTTGTCACTTTTTTTCCTTGTCACTTTTTTTCCATGTCACTTTTTTTCCGTGTCACTTTTTTTCCGCTTTTGTAGTTCAGGTCACTTTTTTTCCGATAACTTTTTTTCCGGTCACTTTTTTTCCTAGATTCGTATTTTTATACTAGTTTTAGGAAAAATAAAATTTGAACATCGATACAAATATAAAATTTTTAATTGAATTGTATATTAAAAATTCCCATTATAATTTCTGGAAAAAAAAAAAAAAAAAAAAAAAAAAAAAAAAGAGAGAGAGAGAGAGAGAGAAAGGGTGCTGGTTTGAAAAAAATTTCAACAACCGCACTTGCATTTTTGTAGTCATATTCTATAGTATTATAATGGACTTTCAATATATATACCAATTATTCGTGCGTAAATATTCAATTTAACAAATGTAACAAGTTATTGCTAAGTACTGGATTTGTCCGTTAAAACTAATAGATGAGATTCCAGAATTTGAAGTGGTACCACATGATCTTTGTTTGCAGTTTCAATATTCTAGTCCAGTATTGAGGTTATAAATAAGAAAATTTTTAAGGCAATTCATGCATTTTTCTAACACTTTATAGAATATTTTGGTTTAATTACTCAGTTAAACTTTAACAGCAATGCACCCGACACCATTTAATGAAGCATACGATAATAAAATGAAATAATAATAAATGGTATACATAGTTAAAAGATATGTTTTGAAATAATATCTTGAGAAAATAGAAACATTATTTCCATTGTTTAGGATTAGTTTATATATATTAGTTTATATAAAACTTATTCGTTCTGTAGTTTTTATTAACCAGTAAATTTTCAAAAAAAGAAAAAAAATCTTTTAAAAAGGAAGTTATTTTTATTTATTCATTTTAAAATTAGATAGTTGCAAATTTCAGCATTCACCATGTTCCTATTTAAGGCTCCTGTTTCTAAAAGTGTGATAGCTAATGCTAATCCTATGGGGATATTATTTTCTAATATCTCGCTTGTATTTTGACACTTGTATTTGATTATTATTTATTATTATTATTTTGCATTGGATAACTGAGATCCATTTCTACATCGCTCCTTTTTTTATTTTTTCAATTTCGATTACAGATATTTTTTAGAGAGGCACTTTCATTTTCGGAACCGGTTTTGAAAGCGTAAGTAGCTTTATAAAAAATAACAGCAACCGAATACGGAAAAGTAAAAAAGGAGCAATGTAGAGAGGGACCTCAGCTAAAAATTAATGTAGTGTTTCCGAAGCAAATATTAATTTCCCAGTTAAATTTATGCGTTTATTAAGTGGCAACTTTCCTCTTTTCACTATTTTCTGCCGGTTCTTCTGATCTGAAACTAATATTATCGGCTTTTCTGTCTATTACAACACTTGCGAACTTGAAATTTTTAATTCGTAAAGATTTTTTTTTTTTTTAAATCCTGTAAGTGTAAAAGAACGGAGGAAATAAATGAATCTTTGCAAAATTTTTGGAAATGCTTGAATTTCGAATGTGGATTTTTGAGGTCATACTGTACATCGGATTTCATTTAAAAGACACTAAAGAAATTGAAATTTTTCAATGAATGCGAGCTCAATAATTTTTAAAAGAAGATTCTTTTTAAATTGTTATCAAATTTAATGTTTATAAGACTATAAAATGTATACTAAAATAGAAGGCTTTTTAAATGAAGAAAATCAAACACATATAATAACTTTAATTTTAAAAGACGGTGCATTTTTTAAAAATCAGTTTGCATTGAAATTAATAAAATTTATTTATTTATTTTCGGTTCATACTTTACAAAATATTTAATAACTTTTGAAGAAAAGTAAAATTATAGATGCTTGAAAGAGCAATATTAAATATTGAGTTTTTATTATAAATATATGTATTTATTAATTATTGATATATATTATTTTTGTTATTGATATAAATTCAATTATTATTATTATTATTATTATTATTAATTATTTTTACAAATTTACTTTAATAAGTTATTAGGGAAAAACTAAGCACTTGGTTGAGGAAAAACTCGAATAAAATATTTCTAAATAAGTAAATGGTTTATTTTGTCCCATAATCATTGAACTACATTTTATTCAGATTCTAACATATTTCCTTAAACTGGTGACTTGGTTAGCACTAGCAGCTTAGCTTAGAATTGTCAAGGACACGGAATAATCATCAACACGCTTTCTCCCCTCGTTATTGGGAGTATTTTAACGGAAGTGCCGGTATTGTACTGACAGACCGGACCATTGTAATCATTGTTCATCATTTCTGAGGATAAAGTTGGGACAGGTTTGTAAAACAAGACACAAAGAATTTCGAAGGGACCTCCTTACAATGTATATAAGAAAAAATATCTTTTTTTTTTTGGTAATATTGCGTTTCAAGAATATATGACCTTAATTTATAAATTTATCCTAAAAAGTATGTAAAACAAGCGTAAACAAATTGAAAAAGTATTTCTGTTTAATCAAGAAATTCTTTCAAAACATGTTTTTTAAACTATTTATAACTATTTATATTCAGGGGCCTTGCTAAAGGGGGGGGAGCCTCTCCCCCCTCCAAATTTTGCACTTGCTGTTACAGTTGGCAAATTTACAAGCTGAACTTTAATAAAAAAAAAACTATAATGCACTTTCTATTTCTCATAGGTTTAACAAAAGTTACCAATGTAATTATAAATATTATTAAGCTTTTTACAAATAAAAACTCTATTGCATTTTCTAATTGTGATAACTTGGTAAAATTATAAAACTAATTAGCAAACACCGAGAATTATTTATGTTTGCGTTTCACTGAGTTGGTAACTACTGAATCTCCCCCCTCCCCCTCTTATTCTTAAGGGTGTCAAAGAAATTTTTATTTCACATATATTTGCATTACTTCTGAAATGTGTCAGAAAAGTACATATTTAAATATCTTTTCTAGTGAAGATGCGCTTTTTTACGGTTGCGCTTTTTTCCGGGTACGCTTTTTTCCGTGATTCTAATTTAGAATATAGTTGTAATGAAAACGTTGTTATACCACATTCAAATTACCCTGAAGTAAAAAAAAAAAGGAAAATCATAATATATTTTGTAAAAAGAAAAAAAAAATGAGGAGTTGTTTCCGTAAATCTAATAAAGTGCCCGAAATTACGCAATGGATAAAATAATGATATAGACTTTGCTTATTTCACAAAGATCTTTGGTTAAAACCCCTCCCAGAGTTAAGAGAGATTGCTATAATTACCGCTTATATGAATCAAAACCAAACTTAATATTTAAACTTTTTAGTGTACTTTGGAATCCGTCGCTTTATTGAATCAGATTTCATTTAATTAAATCATTCAATTGAATGGCAGAAATTCTACTTAAAATTGTGAAGGTGCATATTACATAGATTAGTTAAGTAAAAATTGGTTATTTGAACTAAATCTCTTTTCTGAGACGTATTATGCTAAAGGAATGATGATTTTCTGCCACACAGATGCTCTTTGAGTTTACGTATTATGCAGCAAATATTCTAAATTAGTACTGATTCTATTAACCAGCGATTCAAATAGCCGGTAAACACCTTTATCAGAAATTCACCCCCCCCCCCCTTCCGTAGAACCAAATTCTGGCTGCGCCACTGCACAAAGCATAATGCAATACGCACATTTATAAACACAATGTAATCCATTAAATTTTACGAATGCTAGTATGCAAATAACAAATAGTTCCACACTGAATTCTACATAAAATATCATGAAATTATTATGTAAGGTGGGGTGCTTTATTAATTGTCAAACCGTAATCAGCATAGTACCCGACATCTCAAATAATTTTTATGGCGATGAATGTTTAATGGTGTTGAAAATTTTGAATTGTTAATTTTTAAATTAATTAATAATTTGTTTAATATATATATATGCTGTCGGAGGTAATTCATGTAAATAATAATAATAATAATAATAATAATAATAATAATAATAATAATAATAATAATAATGTCATTTAAGAAGTAAGAGTCAACGGCATTTATTTAAAATCTTGTGTGCATGGAATACAAATTCGAATTTATTTTTATGTACGAATAGTGTGGTATCCTAGAGTTAAAAACTAATGTTACTAGCATTAATAAAACTATGTTATATTTATGCATAAACATCCGCAATAAAGATTATTATTCTAGAGGTAAAAAGCATTACTATTTCCTAAAATGTTATAAATCGTAATTGACAATGTTTGCCTTTTTGAAAAAATAATATTAATTGGATTATCAAGGTTCAATCCAAGTAAATTTTAGAGGCATTGCTTCAAAAAATTGCATTTCAATAAACTCTTTAAATAATTTCCTTAGAAACTTTATTATTTTTATTTTGTTAGGTCCCTTCCCTCTCCCAACCCGAAAAAAAAAGCCTGTGAAATGGAAACATTTTATTAGAAGGTAATGGTTGCTTTTATCGAATTTGACCCATTTGCGTAACTTGAGTTCATCTTGCATTACAAATTTTATTTTTTACAAAAATATATTATTTTTCATATTTTTTTTCTTCACAATACTGATGACAACAAAAATTGCATTGACTTAAGCATGTATAATTTAAAAATAGTTATAAAAAACCAATAAATCATAATACATAATTTCAGATTTGTTGAAAAAATACCTTTATCTAGATAATGCATAATTTTCATTAAATACTATGACAATTTTAAATTAAACAAAGAAACTCATTCAATGGAAAATTAAACTTACGCGTATCTGGAACTTCATAAAGAAAACCATATCGTACTTTACATAAAAGCATATATAAACTACATTAACGCATACAGATTTCTTTTTATCTATTAAATGCATAAATTTTATAAAGTTCGTCTAATAAAGAAAACAGTGAATATTTAATATATTATAATGCTTTACATGGGCGTGCCCAAAGGGGAGGGGGAGCTGCTGGTGCTACAGCCCCCCCCCCCCCCCCCGAAATTTTCCAAAGTGATATGAAAAAAATGCTGATTCTTTCTCTTCCTTTGGGGTGGGGGGGGGGATTTATTTTTTTTTCCAGCATACAGCAAAGATGACATTCCCATTAGTTCCATATTAGTCCATATTGGCCCCACCAGCAGCTGAGAGAATCTGCTCTCGAAAATAGTAGACGGCAGGTCTTGTGTTCGAACCCAATCGCGGCCGTCCTTCTAATTGTTCGGAATTTTCCATGGTTTTCATCAAACCTTGGATTTCCTTGTGCAAATACGGGTTACGTTCCTTAGAAAACCCCCCACGGGGGGCACTCCCCCTCTTTGGGCCTATATCCTGCGTGTTGATAATCAGCCGTCTTTAAATAAACCAAACTAGTCCTACTCCACATTTACACCAAAGAAGAGAAAGGGGACTGATGTGATAACAACCCTCCCTCCTTTTGAAAATTAAATGAAAAAAAAAAGCATTTTTTCTTTACTTTTTTAGATAAATCTGTATTTTTTTTTCTTGTCATATAGCGAAATCGGCATTCTCGTTAGCCTCATATAAGTACACAATGAATTCAATACATGCTTAAAGATGGGAAAGAGGCTGATGAAATTACAGCTCGAAATAGTTGATAATGAAACGAAAAAATAGTTCTGATTTTTTCTTTATGTTTGAAATAAATATGCATTTCCCCCCTATCATTTAACAGACTAGCCGTCTCTTTCGCTATAGTTCCATATTAGTACACGATAACACCATAATTTACCCTAAAATGTTGAAGGTGACTGATGGGGTACTATCCCCTTATAAAAATGATCAAAAATAAAATGAGAAAGTGCTTGTTTTTTTCTTTTAGTTTGCGATAAATGTCTTTTTTCCCCTATCATTCAAGAGAATATAGCCGGTCTCGTCTCTTTAATTCCATATTAGTGCGCAATGACACCACATTATATCCAAAGAGCTAGCTGAAAGAGGTTTCCCTCCCAAAATTGCTAAAAATAATATGACATCATAGACAAACTAGCCACTCCCTTCGCTTTAGTTCCAGATTTCTACATAATGCCACCACATTATACCTCAAAAAGTAAAAGGAAGCTATTAGAGTTACAGGCCCTTCCGAAATAATTGAAAATGAAATGGGAAAAAAGTACTTATTTTTAATACTTTCCAACAAAGTTGTAAAGTGTTTATACATTCGGTTTCTCTGTCCGCGCTCTAATTCCCGCAAATATTGTCGGATTGCTATGATTTTTTTGTATACGTTATTGATGTTTACCCTAGCACGAACCCTATTGAAAATGAAGTTCCTACTATGATTAGTTTATTTACAGGGATGGTCAAGTTTCCCGATACATTATGGACAATGGGAAAAATTGTTTAAAATGAATTTTAAAGGGGTTACACCCTGTCAAACTTACTCAAATTTATATGAATTCGCAAAGTGCACTAAAATACGCATCCTGTAAAATATACAGTCAAAATAATAGTTATTATTCATTTACAGGGCCACTCAAAAGAAACCCATTACACAATAATAAATTGTGGAATTGTTTGCGACATATTTTAATAACGTTAAAATATTTCAAGTATAAAATTGATATACGCCGCTTTTTCAAAACTAGAATCTTTTACACACGCTTTGAGAAAATTTGCAAGAGAAATGTACTACAAAATGTATTTTTAAAAAGAATGGTCTGAATAAAACATAAAAATATTCGCCTATAAAGTGAAACTTTCTGATACCCCCGATGTATATATGACTTGCAAGGAAAGGGACAGAAAATTTAATCTATACTACATTTTCCTATATACGTTACTTAAACAAATGTTTGCTAGTTAAAAAAAAAAAAAAAAAATACAGATTTTAATGACAAGAAGAAATATTTTAAAATAAATATAGATATATTTTTTCTACGCGCATGCTGACAAAGTCTATGATTGCTACAGTAAAATTTACATTTTGATGGTGCAATCATAGATTTTGTTTTTAATTTTTTTTCTTTTTTTCAAGTAAACTACTATTAAAACAGCAATTATTTCTAAATTTAGGATATCCAAACTATGCCGGCTGAGAACCGATGCCTTATTTGCCAATATATAGAAATCGCATCATCTTTTCAAAAATTTTAGAAAATAATAATAATTAAAAGAAAGAAGAAGAAAAGCACATTTCACATTACTGAAATAATTTTGATTGCAAACACTTTAAAACGATAAAATTTTCTATTAAAAAACTGTAAAATACCTTATTTATTTATTTATTTATTTATTTATTTAATGTTGCCAATGTTGAGCTTTTGCCAATTTCAGTTTGGGAAAGCCCGCTAAATTTCGTTATCGGCAAACGATCGTTTATAACTGAAAGTCTAATTCATGTGTCGAAACGTACATAAAGAAATGCATATACATATATAAATGTAAGAAAATAATGTATATGAGCTAAAATATGTCAAAAAAATTCAAAATGGTAGATAAACACTTTTTTTTTTTTTTTTTTTTTTTTTTATCGATACCGTTGAATAAATTGTTATCCTAAATATTATGACAAACCACATTTTTTCGTAGACTAAAATCAGGAAAAAAAAATCTTCCATGTTCTTATAGTTTTTGAATAATTGTAAATTTTTATTTTATTTTCTGTAAAAAAATATTATTTCCAGTTTTTAAAAGTTATAGCAGCGAAAGTTGCCTATTCAGTCTTTGCCTTCTTTTGTACACATATTTTATTCTTATCCTATTTCCACATGTTTTTACATGTTATGATCAATGAAGTAAAATATTATTTTTTAAAATAGTTTCGTTATAATTACTAAGTACTAGTAATTGTCATAATTACTATTATTATTTTTACGGTGCTTTTTTTTCTTTTGTTATTGATCTTTTTCACCGCGCACTTCGGTGAACGCAATATGTTATATTTTTTGGCATAATATTTATCAAAAACGCTACTCTGTCGTAAATCTTATCAAGGTTAATCTTTTAATTTTTAGTATTTCACACAGGTAAATTATTTTATGACTTTATGAGAGGGAGATTTTTTAAAGTGTAGGTTTAAAATAAATTTTAAATACAGTGAAAAGATTACGTGACCCGGCCATTCTGTTACACAGATACACTGTACATGTTTTGTGTCACTCAAAGGCATTTCAGTACCTGTTATAAAGAAGAAACAATTTCAAGAAGCAAAAATATTGTCTTCTTTTTAAAATTTCTACAAAAGTCCAAATTTGTTTATAACTATCCAGTAAGTAACTTATGTTTCAAATACCAAAATAGCCGTGAAATTGGCATAAAGTGTAACACGAATTCTACTGCAAAGTAAAAGACTGGTTTGACAGTGACGTGAATAAAGAGTTTCGTACAGCTGTCTTTGAAAAGGGCTTGAAAAAAGTCACAAATGGATTGTCTCACCCAATGACCTAAGGTCAATGGTCCCACCTTTTGTCATTATCGTAGGAGAAAAAACGGAATCTATAAAAGAAGTTTAGTTGCTCTAACCGTAAACAGCATTGTAAAAATAGTGCAAGGTATCAATAGGCATTTGTAAACTACTCGATCAATTGCTTTTTCCAGATGTGTTAAAAAAAAAAAAAAAAAAAAAAAAAAAAAAAAAAAAAAAACTATACATGTAGAGATATTTTACAGGCTTAATTACGTGTTTAAGTTAGTTTTGTGATTATTTGACAAGAAAAGAAAAAGAACAAACAGAATAAATTGAGGAACAATTCTAAACTTATTTGTAAACTTTTTTGGCTTAATATTTTATCAATTCGACGAAAGGCTCAATTCTACTTTTTTTTTCATCTTTTATTAAATTTGCTACTTTTTTTTTTTTTTTTTTTTTTTTTTTTTTTTTTTTTTGTATTACTTTCTATAACCACATAGCTGCGGCTTCATGAAGTGTATCATAAAAATATTTCGATTTTGCTTTAGATATATACAATTAGATATATAAGTTGTGAGACAATAAGATACCTGAACAAATTAATTACTTAGTTCACCCCCACCCCATTTTCTTAGATAATTCATTGATACAACGAGGGAAAATATTAAAAGATTAAAACCTTCTCGTGAAAAGTAGATCAATGTAATGTCAAATACTCTTGTGTTACAATGAAATTAGAACCCATATAAAATGTTTGAATTCCGATAGTTTATTTTTGTAAGAATTTTGATAGTTTATTTGTTTAGAAAACTTGATATGTAGTCAATGTAATGAAAAGAATAAACAATACGCGAGAAAAAAATTTATTAAACATTTACATCTGCTAAGAAGGAAACGTATTTTTTTTCTTTTCAATGTCTTAGAAGATTTTACTTTTACCATATACCATTATTTAGATTTTTTTTTTTTTTAATAATACTAATGATAACTGAAACATTTACATACAACAAACAAAGGTTCGTTAAAAGCGTAAATATCGCAGCCTATGTCACTTCTGCATAAATAGAGATTATAAACATGAAAGCAAAACAAACAAACAAAAAAAAAAGATAAGGTTTTTTTTTTTTTTGGTCTGAACACTTTCGTTAGAGTAAAGATCAAACTGTTCTGTAGAAATTCACCCGAGCCGGGCCGGGTTCGGGCCGAATTTTTAACTTTTTTCCAGGCCAAGCCGAGGTCGGGCCGAAATTTTAACTTTCGGGCCTGGCCAGGTCGGGCCAATATTTCTTTCTTTCGGGCCGGGCCGTGCTCGGGCCAAAATTTTAAATTTCGGGCCTGGCTCAAGCCTGGAAATTTCGGCCCGTGCAGACCTCTAGTGCGCGTTATACACGAGATTGTAAGAAATCGCCATTTTTACTTGTAAAGTAGGAGTGCACCTTATACACGCGTGCGCCCTATACACGAGTAAATACGGTATTTAAAAGTATTTTTTAAAAGATTTTTTTACATAATGCATTCAACAGTAGTAAAATTTTGTTGCATGACTTGCCCCGAACAGAGGAGACATGGGGGATAGATAGAAATTCTTATCAACAAAGCAAATAAAAATCATTCTTCCCCCTTTTTAACCGACTTCATTAACCGACTTCTTAACCGACTTCAAAGAGGAGGTTATGATTTCGACCTGTATGTATTTGTTGTTCACCCATAACTTTTGCAAATATGAACCGATTTTGATAATTCTTTATTTGTTTGAAAGCATATGAGGCCCATGTGGTCCCATTCGAATTTCATAAAAATCCGATGATTAGAACTTTTTTAAAAATAAAAACTTTAAATTTCAAACTCATTTTGAAGCAATCGACCAATTAGAAGTGTTCCTTTTGCATGCTTTCATATTACACTTACATAGACACACAATATTTTCACTGTTAAAAGTTTGAAGTTTTTGCTGCATCATCACTCCACCGCTTTTATGGAATATCTCCATTTTGACCAATGAGAATTCACCATAATACAATGAAGTAATCATTTTCTATAAAAGCGATGGATAGACGATAAAGTAAAAGTTTCAAATTTTTAACAGTGTTCAAAGTGCAAAATCCTAACTGGACGAGGGCCAGGATTCACATAAATTTTGCGCTGTTTGCGAAACGAGATTTATTAACAAGAAAATTTATTTAAAACATTGATTTGCTAAAATTCAGGCTTCTGATTCGTTAACCTGGTTTCGCTAACAGCGCGAATTCTACCTGGATTCCGGACAAGTTCTCTTATGCAAGAAACCGGAAATATAGCATCTAGGGGATATAGTGTGGAAATCGGCTATCTCAGGGCGTGTTCAGAGCAACTTACAAAAGTAACCAATGTTACCGATCGATTGTAGGGCAGTACAAAAGCAAACTGTGGCAGCAATGAAAACTATTCTGTTGAATTGTAGCTGACGTCACACTTTGCTTTGATTTTCATTTTGTATTTGTCTACAATCGGTAAGTGGTCTGTAAGTAACCGGTAAGTTGTGGTGAACACGCCCTCTTTAATACTTAAAATAAGCGCTAAAATGTTCTGTTCGTTAAATGTGCAACAATGCTAATGAAATTTAAAGATAGAAACGACATCTGCAGGACATTTTCTAAAAATGCAAGAATTATTGCGAGTCTAGATAATGTATCACGAAAATGCCGCAGATGTCGCTGTGATCGACACTTTGGAATTCAGTAGTATCGTTGCACATTTAAAGGATACAAATTTTTAGCACTGCTTGCATTGTAAAAAATTGAACCCTTTTGCTGCATCGTCACTCCATCGCTTTTATAGGAAACGATTACTTCGCTCTATTATGGAGCATTCTCATTGGTCAAAACAAAGAAATTCTATAAAAGAGATGGAGTAACTATGCAGCAAAAGGGTCAAATTTTTTACAGTGTCGATAGCAAATTTTCACTCCATGTAATCCAGACTCTCTCCTTCGAACAATGAAAAGTTCTTAAAAATAAAGGCTTATGATTGGTCAATCTTGTTTTGCTTAACAGCGAAAAATCATTCTCGATCCTAACCACTGTTGCAGAGATGCTAGTTTTTTTTTCAAAGTACGAAATCTTAGCTGGAACAATTCTCGTATCCACCAAAGTGAAAGATCCACATCGATCCAGACATGAGAATTCGATATCGAAAAGCTGAAAATTCATCTCTAAAGAGCCTTACACGCTAAAGCAAGAGTGTCTGTAAATCAGGGTGCTTGTTATGCCGGATTCACAAAGTGATTAAAGTACATTGCTATGTGCTAGATTTACATTTGGACAAATATAAATGACGAAAAATTTTGATAAGCTTACCATTAAAGTTAAGCGAGTTAACTTCTTTCACCCATAAAACAAATTCGTTCAGGCGACTACCGCCAAGTTCTGGAATAAAAATTCTTAAATTTTCTGTACTTTGGAAAACCGCGTTTATCAAAGAACATTCTTAACTTCAAATATTACTACTTTCATATAGACGCATGTTGAATCATGGTGTGATTTTGATAATATCTTCCTTTTTATTTTTTAACCGACTTCAAGGAGGAGGTTATGATTTCGACCTGTATGTATTTGTTGTTCACGCATAACTTTCGTAAATATAAACCGATTTTGATAATTCTTTTTTTGTTTGAAAGCGTATGGGACTCATGTGGTCCCATTCAAATTTCATAAAAATCTGTTGATTAGAACTTTTTAAAAAATTAAAACATTAAAATTCAATATCTTTTAGAAGCAATCGACCAATTAGAAACGTTCATATTTCATGTTTTTAAGTTACACTTACATAGACACACGATCTTTTCAAAATGTGAAATCCTAACTGAACAAGGTTCACATTTATTAACAGTGTACACTGTAAAAAAATTGACCCTTTTGCTGCATAATCACTCCCCCGTTTTTAAAGAATATCTCTCTCTTGACCCATGAATATTCTGCACGATAGGCCGAAGTAATCGTTTTCTATAAAGGCGGTGGATTGACGATGCAGCAAAAGGGCCAAATTTTTTACAGTGTACACTGTAAAAATTTTGATCCTTTTGTTGTATCGTCACTCCCCCGCTTTTATAGAATATCTCTCCTTTGACGCATGAGAATGCTCCATGATACATTGTTAAAAATTTGACCCATTTGCTGCAGCGTCACACAACAACTTTTATTGAATATGTTTTTATGACCAATAAGAATGCTCCGTAACACAGTGAAGTAATCGTTTTCTATAAAAGCGGTGGACTGATGATGCAGCAAAAGGCTCAAAGTTTTTATAGTGTAATTGGGACCAAAGCGTTTGTAAAAAGAAATATTTCCGAATCAAATGCTGTCACTCTCTTATAGAGGCAGCCAGATGTAGGTAATGAGTTTCAGATTACTCATCGAATACGCCACCGCTCATTTCCGATTACAGTGTCACTGTAAAAAATGTGACCCTTTTGCTGCATCGTCACTGCCCTGCTTTTGTAGAATATCTCTCTTTTGACCCATGAGAATACTTCGTAATTGGGTGAAGTAATCGTTTTCTATAAAAGCAATAGAGTGATGATATAGCAAAAGTATCAAATTTTTTACAGTGTAGGTTCCCTCGATATGAATATGACACATGTAGCACAGTATATAATTGGTTGAAACGATTCTGGACAAAAACGAGTCACCAAGCATCTTGTTGAGCGGGCAATTTTCGTCAACCTTGTTAACTTCTCATACGAGTACAATCTAATTCTTCCAGGAAATCATCATCATCAAATTCCATAATGAAAAAATGCCTGGCAATGCAATGCACTGTTAAAAATTTGCAACTTTTGCTGCATCATCACTCCATCGCTTTTATAGAATATCTTTACTTTTATCAATGAGAATCCTTCATAATGCATTTAACTAATCTTTTTCTATATAAGTGGTGAAGTGATGATACACTGTTAAAAATCTGCTGCATTTTGTTGCAACGCACTCCGCCGCTTGTATATAATGTCTCTACTGCGACCTTTGAGAATGCTCCTTAATACAGTCAAGTAACCGTTTTCTATACAAGCGCTGGAGTGCGTAGCAAAAAAATGCAGCAGATTTTTAACAGTGTACACTGTTAAAAATCTGCTGCATTTTGCTGCAACGCCCTCCACCACTTGTATATAATATCTCTATTCCAACCAATGAGAAAGCGCCATTTCACGGCCAAGTAACCGTTTTCTATACAAGCAGGGGAGTGCGTTGCAGCAAAATGCAGCAGATTTTTAACAGTGTACAGCAAAAGTTTCAAATTTTTAACAGTGTAGTTGGGACAAAAGCGTCTGTAAAAGAAATATTTGGGAATGAAATGCTGTCACTCTCTTATAGAGGCAGCCAGGTATCGGTTATGAGTTTCAGATTCCTCGTCGAATTGCCACTGCTCATTTCTGATGCCATTACTACCTGTATAGGTATTAGAGTGTTGCTCTTTATCGATTGAAGCATAGTGCGATTTTTGCTAAAATCTTTCTTTTTCCTTTTTCTGAGTGAAGGGGGAGTACTTTTGACTGACTACACTAGAAAAGTATAAGACAGCTAGATAGAAATATAAAGCTGCTCACCGGGGCCAATTTGTTTGGTCAATACAACAACAACAACACTAGAAAAGCATTTTACTATACATTAATATATGAAGTCATTTTGCTCATATATGGAAGCACTATGTCGCGCTCTTATGTATAAGGACACTTTACTTGATGGATTGTCACCTTTTGAAAGCCACTTTCGATGACCGTAGGATTCGATGCAGACTAAGATTTCATAAATGCGGTAGCTTTTCGAAGTGGCAGATCTTGTCTGAAGAAGTTACCATACAAAAAAAATCTTAAGATTCACAACGATACTAACCGATATTGTAAGTGGTTTCAGAAAAGTTGACAATCAAACAGTGACAAGTAAACTGAATACATCAGAACTTAGCAAAGTGCGTACATTAATATTGCATTGCAAAGAGCTATCGTGTGCCAGTACACATAATTATGTATTACGGTATGCATAACTAAAAAGTAGGAAATAAAATAAGCTTTTTAAGAAAAAAATATCAACCGACTTCAAAAAAGCGCTAAAAAGAATTAAATAATTCTTTAAAGTTCTCTAAGGCCAAAACGTTATCCAATAAGCACACATCGGATATTAGATACCGGCATAAAAAACGGTTAAATTTAATATGTATAATTTAATGTCCACCAAACATAGATTTTAGAGATAATATTATTTTACAAGAGATGGATTGACATATTTATGATTTATTTTATGAATATATACATATAAAAAGTAATGAATTACTTTTTGAAGTTGGTGCCAAACTCTATTTGATGTATATTAAGAATTGTAGCTAAATTATACCTAGTGCCATAATTAAAATGGGGATAATCATTATCGATTGTGATTGTTTGGCACCAACTTAAAAATGTAATTCATTACTTTTTATATGTATATATTCATAAAATAAATCATAAATATGTCAATTCATCTCTTGTAAAATAATATTATCTCTAAAATCTATGTTTGGTGGACATTAAATTATACATATTAAATTTAACCGTTTTTTATGCCGGTATCTAATATCCGATGTGTGCTTATTGGATAACGTTTTGGCCTTAGAGAACTTTAAAGAATTATTTAATTCTTTTTAGCGCTTTTTTGAAGTCGGTTGATATTTTTTTCTTAAAAAGCTTATTTTATTTTTCCTATTAGTGAACACAAGCTTTATTTGAAATACACTTCAAATAATAGTTCATCGAACCATGATTATAGATGCATGCATACACACATGAAGAAGAAAAACAATGTCAACCATTGGGGTATTTTATATTTTAGAATTAAGTAACTTTATAATAATTTAGTGATTTTTAATAATAATTTTGTAATTTAACAAAAAAAAAAAAAAAAAAAAAAAAAAAAAAAACGACTAAAGAAAAAAGAAGCAAAAGAAGCAAAGGCCATTTCACAAATAAAAAAAGAAAATTTTGATTGGATCAAAAATGATATCGGTATCAAAAGACACCCCCCTCTCCCTAGAGATATCTTCCAATGTTACGTGTCAGACCCCTTATTCCCCCTAAAATGATAACGTTATATTTCCAAAGCCCTCATCATCGTATATAGAAAAAAATGTACTTTTAAATGCAATTTGTGTGAAATCTGTATCTCAATATTTTTGAGATTATTATTTTTTTGAATAGTTTTTAACATTTTTTAGTTATCGGGGCTACAGAGAAGTATTAAAAAAATGTAGACATCACAAAGATTCAGGTATGTCTAAGATATCTCTATTTTTGACCGAGAACAACAACCCAAATGGTTAAAAAAAATTGTAACAAATCCGCAAGCCATTTCAAACCATTCCAAAACTTGCATACGGACAAAGTGACCAGCTGCAATGAAGATGAACTCCATATACAGCATGATAAGTAATGTACGCACGAAATTACCTTTCAGAAGAAAGTACACTATCTACCAAAAAGTATTTGTACACTTTCAGTTTTTGACATTTTGTCAAATATTTAAAAATATACTGGTCGGATTCTTCTGGAACTTCAGAAATATAAAGATTATGTTTCACTTTATATTTATTTACATTCATTTGTTAAGCGGGTAATTAGGGGGCCGGCAAAAAAACAAAGAATAATAGAAATATTTGTGATCGCCCTGTACATGAAACGACTTATCCCTTTAGAATACAAATATATGAATACAGTAGAATACACTGTTAAAAAAATTCTGAAATTCACGAACATTTTTTTCCTGAATTTCACAGAAAAGTTCCCTTTTAACAACTAAAGGGTATTTTCCGTTACAAATCACAAAGTTCCATCATATTTCCTGAAAAAAAAAACGAAATGGATGGAAATAAAAACAAAAAACGGAGACACGCCGTTGTGTGGGGAGCTCCAGGGCCGAGTGGTGAAATTACCACGCGGCTAATCGCCTGCGAGCGCAGATTGTGGGTTCGAGTCCCATTGGCGCCATGGAATAATGAAACATAAAAATTCCTTTTAAATTACATTTTTCTGTTTATTTTTCTCTTTTTTTCTTATTAAAAATCGTTTAATTTATTAACCGAAAAATAAAGAAATAAATAGTGTACGACAATTCCCCCCCCCCCCCAAAAAAATGTCTATATATGTATATATATATTGTAAAAAAATTGTTAATAAAAAAATTTTTATTAAAAAAAAACAGTGGTTTCAAACAGTGATTTTTTTTTTAATTTAAACTATTTAAAAAATTAAAAATGATTTAAAAAAATAATAAGTATTATGCATCAGTCTAAAATAATCCGTTTACAAACATTCTAAGGAATATATTTGAAAGGAAATCTTTAAAAAGCACAACAGATTTTCCCACTAACTCATAAAAGACATACTTTGTACCGTTTAGCATCAGCAACTTTGGCTCAGTTCGTAAGAATTTGTTTCGCAATCTGAAGGTCCTGAGGACGGCGTGAACTAAATTATCCAAAATAACAATTAAGTAAAATAACATAGCAGCTTAAAATCCCTCGGTGATTTAGAATTCTTTGAAGATTAATCGGTAAATCATTTTTAAAAATTATATTAAATTATTACTATTATAAATCAAACTTTGTAACGGAAAGTTACTGATTATTACACCGGAGTTTTCCCTTCTTGTATTTCCCACAACGGAAAATCTACTAACGGAACGGTAAAACTTCGGCTACATTGCTGCCGGTAGTTTCACCTGGAATTCACAGATTTATTTTTAACAGTGTATGTACACTAATTTTTGTGAGAATAGCATGTATATTTATGGCGATAGAGCGATTTTTTTGAAAAATTCAAAAAATTCTGGTATGTTTTTTGTTTATATCATGCTGGGTTTTTGACCAAATTTAACGCAAATTTCAGAAAAATTGGCAAAATGCAGTAGAAAAAATGTAGCGCAATTGGAATATAAATATATTAAATATTTTATGAAATATGAGTAGTTGTATAAAATAATTTTTATCTGCGCATGCGCGAACTAGAAAAACATTTTTTTTACATCATTTAATAGTCAATTCTATGGAGTGACTTATAAAAAAATCCAATCAAATATCGTGAAAATTCAAAAAGATATAATTATTTTAGTGAGATGTTTTTACTCTGCTCTCTAAAAACGGCTGAATCTTAAGGGATTCTCCACAAATTGACATTTTTTAATGACTGACTTAAAAAAAAAACTAGTATTGAATTAATACAATATCTAATACAATATTGCTGCTAATAAATACTTGACAATTGTGATAGAAAAGAAAAAGAGCTTTATTCGCATTCAAGGCCAAAACTAAGAGAGGGGGAGGGAGAAGAGCATGTGCTCCGGGCGCTAGGATGAAAGTGTTCCAAATGTATCTTTCGTTTGGCGATTTTTTTCATGGCTATGTTTAGCATAATATTGTTAAAATTATTATATCTGGGCTATGCTAAAGCATAAAAAAATCTAATGATGATGGCTTAAGGTGCCTGCCCCTACCCGCGAAGATCCTCACAAGCTAATGCTATTCCTATGGGGATGCATTTTTCTAACTCTTTTGCATTTGGACATTTTTAAATAATATGTTTTGCATTGGATAGCGGAAGTCCTTTTCAAGATCGCTCCGTGATTACTTTTTCAATTTTGGCGTAGATATTTTTATAATGTTTCTTTCACTTTCAAAAGGGGTTCTGAAAGTGAAACTAACTTTATAAAAAATATCTATGACTCAAATCGAAAAAGTAGTCAAGGAGCGATTTTGAGAGGGACTTCCGCTATCCAATGCAAAAAAAAAAAAAAAAAAAAAAAAATGAAAATTTCAAAATGCGAAAGAGTTATTAGAAAAATGCCTCCCCACAGGAATAGCATTAGCTCAGCAGTGTCTTCGCGGGCAGGGACAAGGGCCTTAAAGATCCTGTTGAAAGTAGAATTTTTTTGATTCGGTTTAAAGTATCAAATTGGAGTATTTTAATAAAGCAGAATACGTTATTTTATATTACATATTTTAAGTTTTAAAATAAGTCGGCTATTAATAAATTGGAGAAATTTTCTTTGTAAATATGCTTTGCGAAGGAGGGGGAAAGGAGTACCTTCAAAATCCACGTTTGCCTCGGGAAAAAAAGACTGGTTTTGGCCTGTTCACATTTAATAATTTGTAGATCCTCCTCGAGAGGCAATTACAGCTGCGACTCTCCTGGGCATGCTCTCAACTAGTCCTTGTATTACATTTAATGGTATTTTATTCCACTCTGTTTGCACAAGGCAGGTAAGCTCTTTTACTGATTTTGGGCGTGTGTCACCCGCCTTAATTCGACGATCCAACTCGTCCCAGAGGTTCTCTATTGGGTTCAGGTCTGGGCTCTGGGCAGGCCACTCGAGTCGATGCACTCCATTATCAGCATACCAATCCATGCTGGACCTCGCTACATGGCAGCTTGCGTTGTCATCCTGGAAATAACATGGGTCCAATCCATAGTATTGACACAACGTAGGAAGTGCACTGTTGTCCAAAATATTACAGTAGGCATCGGCATTGAGCTTACCATGAATTGGGACCAAGGGTCCTAGTCCGAACCAGGAAAAACAACCCCAGAACATAATTCCCCCTCCGCCAAATTTAACTGTGGGCACAATACATTCTGGTAGGAGGCGTTCTCCAGGCAGACGCCAGACCCAGACCCTACCATCAGAACGGTAGAGGGTGAACCTTGATTCATCACTCCAGAGAACCTGTTTCCATTGCTGTACAGTCCATTGCTGGCGTGTTTTGCACCAACTTAACCGAGCTGCGCGGTTGGACTTGGTGATTAAAGGCTTATGGGCGGCAGCACGGCCATAAAAATTAAGCAGATGAGCTTCCTTACGGATGGTATTCATGGAAACAACACATCCTGAAGCTTGTTGAAATTCTTGGCGTATGTGTAACATTGGTTGGTTGCGGTTCTTCCGAATTTCTCTAGACAGAACCCGTCGGTCTCTATCTCCCAGTTTCGTCGGTCTGCCTACTCTGGCCACATTCTGACAATCACCATTCAGCTTCCATTTTCTAATCACATAAGCCACAGTCGTTTTGGGGTAATTAAGCTCGCTAGATATGTCGATTAAAGATCGGCCATTTCGGTGGTACCCGATGATCACACCTTTCTCAAAATCAGACAGCTCTGTTCTTCTTGGCATCATGCATGCGATTGATGTCAGTGTTGTTTTCGACACCACATTTAACAGTGGAGAACTTGACGTATTTCAGGATCGCAGATATCGACATTTGCATAAGAGCCATTATCAATTATGTATCAATGGGTAGATTTGACACAAATGCTTCGATTTTTTATAATTATTTTTATCCTGAAATAGGTTCGTTCTGGTAATTATCTAAGAAAAAAAGTAAATCACAAGTAAAAAACGTAAATGGAGATTTGGCAATTTGCGTAAAATCTGACGTCATTCAACTGCCTTCAGAGACTAATTGAAAATCAGTTCACTCCTATCCACAATAACTTTCTGAATTTCCACGAAATTCGATCGGATTTTTTTATGGGTAGCTCCATAGAGTTGAATATTAAATTATGTAAAATGATAAATTTTATCGTTCACGCATACGCTGATTAAAAAATATTTCATACAAATACTCATATTTTAGAAAACTTTTAATATATTTATATTTCAACAGCACCTTATTCTTTCTACTACATTTTGCGAATTTTTCTGAATGTGGCTTTATATTTGGTTGAAAAAATTGCATGACATAGAACATTTTAGAAAATATTTAATATATTTATACTTCAATGAATTTTGGTGAACTCCCCCCCCCTCCCTTTTCTTCTTTGCAAAGCATCTGCAAAAGTTTTTGCAAAGAAAAATTTTCTAATTTATTAATAGCCGACTTATTTTAAAACTTAAAATATGTAATATTGATTAAAGTAGTCTGCTTTGTTTAAAAAAAATGATACCTTAAAATCGTGAAACCGAATCAAAACGAAAAAAAAAATCTGCTTTATGCGGGATCTTTATGCCATCATCATTAGATTCTTCTATGCTTTGGTATAGGAGAAACGCTTTGAATGGGACGATTTTGACAATATCATGCTAAACATAGACATGGAAAAAATCGCCAAACAAAATGTACATTTGGGACACTTTCATCCTAGCGCCCGGGGCACATGCCCTTTTCCCCCAACCCTCTCTTAGTTTTGGCCCTGAATGTGAATAAAGCTCTTTTTCTTTTCTATCACAATTGTCAAGTACTTATTAGCAGCAATATTGTATTAGATATTATATTAATTCAATACTAGTTTTTTTAGTCAGTTATTAAAAAATGTCAATTTGTGGAGAATCCCTTATGATTCAGCCGTTTTTAGAGAGCAGAATAAAAACATCTCACTAAAATAATGATATCTTTTTGAATTTTCACGATATTTGATTGGATTTTTTTTATAAGTCACTCCATAGAATTGACTATTAAATGATGTAAAAAAATGTTTTTCTAGTTCGCGCATGCGCAGATACAAATTATTTTATGCAACTACTCATATTTCATAAAATATTTAATATATTTATATTCCAATTGCGCTACATTTTTTCTACTCCGCCAATTTTTCTGAAATTTGCGTTAAATTTGGTCAAAAACCCAGCATGATATAAACGAAAAACATACCAGAATTTTTTGAATTTTTAAAAAAAATCGCTCTATCGCCATAAATATACATGCTATTCTCACAAAAATTAGTGTACATATTCTACTGTATTCATATATTTGCATTCTAAAGCGATAAGTCGTTTCATGTACAGGGCGATCCCAAATATTTCTATTATTCTTTGTTTTTTTGCCGGCCTCCTAATTACCCGCTTAACAAATGAATGTAAATAAATATAAAGTGAAACATAATCTTTATATTTCTGAAGTTCCAGAAGAATCCGACCAGTATATTTTTAAATATTTGACAAAATGTCAAAAACTGAAAGTGTACAAGTACTTTTTGGTAGATAGTTTATATACAAACGCGGAGTCGTTAGCCCTAGTAGATTCACTTTGACCACCGTCATTTAACACTAGAAAGCCGGGAAGGTGTCATTTCGACACCGATCACTGGACTAACTGTCCATTCGAACTAGAAAAATCTTCAAAAAATATGTCATATGTCAGTTGCAATGAAATGAACTATACAAAAAAAGTAAATATTTTCAAATTATTTTTCTGGTTTTAAATGTATTTTATAAATGTTGCGCAAAATTTCCCGGCGTTCTAGTGTTAACCTTTTCTGACTCTGAGATATTCTGTTTCTAAAATTATGAAACGATTCACTGAACCAAAATTTACAAACTAATTTATTAGAAAATAAATACATGCTTATTTTCATGTGCTTTATAAAAGTTAAAGTATTATTAAAGTTAAAGTTTTTTTTGTGTGACTGGTGAACTTATTGTAAGCTCCAGCAGCAATATGTGTATCAATATTGTAAAAATATTGTTAGATTCGTTGGTGTTGCCAAAGTGGTAAAACTTAAATTTTAAATCTTGAATTTTCCGCCAATATGTATGCGCATGTCCATTAGAGCATGTAAATTTGCATGCCCGGTCACGGCTTGATAGCTAGAAAAATATTCGGCCCGGCCTGACCAATATAATTTCTAAAATTTCCGCTCAAACCCGGCCCAGGTCAAAAAAATGCTAAAATTTCGGCCCGCGCCCGGCCCGAATGAATTTTCACAAAACATTGATTCTTAAGGAGGAAGAGTTTTGACCCCCCCCCCCAAAAAAAAAATCTTAGTCTTTATATATATTCATATATACATATATATATATGTATATATATGTATGTATGTATATATATATAATCTTCATTTACATAGAAGTGCCACAGGCTGCAATAACTATGTTTTTAATGAAGCTCTGTTTATTGCATGTCTATGTTTCGAATATCATATAATATTAATACATATTCTCTGTAATGGAGACATGAAAATCTAAAAAAGGTACATAGTAAAATCTTTTAAAATGGAATTGCACAGTATTAAAAAAAATCGTAAACACAAGTTTTTTTCTTAACATTTGTAAATGTATTACGTATTTCTCACATATTGCTGCACTCATTTTGCATGGATGACATCTTTTTCAGTTTAAATCAAGAATCCGTGATAGGCATGTTCTTTTTCATATGTTTAACTATATTTTAAATTAGTTATTTTTTAAAAAGCCTAGAAATCTACGATTTTTTTTTTAAAGAATGAGTTTAATGTTTAATTGTAAAAGAATAGCGATTTAAAAATATAATTATTTTTTATATAACTAGGGGGGCTCAGTTCTCCTGCTCGCCACGCGCGCGAACCCCCCGGCGTAATCGCTTCGCGATTCCAAGTTGTAAGCTACCCCTGCTTGCTGCGCTCGGCAATACCCCATGGTATGAATAAGCAATTGCAGACCTTTCAAATGATGTGTCACACGACTGGTGTTGTAAAGAAATTAAAAATGTGCCCCCCCCCTGGGAAGGCAGAGTGGGGGATGACACACAAGACATCCATAATATTAATAAGAAGTTGCAGGCATTTCAAGTGATGTGTCACACGACTAATGTTGTAAAGAAATTAAAAATGTCCCCCCCTGGGGTCGGATTGGGAAGGTTACACACAAGACATCCATAATATGAATAAGCTTAAGCAGTTGCAGACCTTTCAAATGATGTGTCACACGACTAATGTTGTAAAGAAATTAAAAATGTGCCCCCCTGGGGGGCAGATTGGGGGGTGACACACTAGACATCCATAATATGAATAAGCAGTTGCAGACCTCTCAAATGATGTGTCACACGGCTGGTGTTGTAAAGAAATTAAAAATATGCCCCTCCTGGGAGGCAGAGTGGGGGGTGACACACAAGACATCCATAATATGAATAAGCAGTTGCAGACCTTTCGAATGATGTGTCACACGACTGGTGTTGTAAAGAAATTAAAAATGTGATCCCCCTAGGGGGCAGAGGGGGGGGTGACACACAAGCCATCCATAATATGAATAAGCAGTTGCAGACTTTTCAAATGATGTGTCACACGACTGGTGTAGTAAAGAAATTAAAAATGTGCCCCCCCTGGGGGCAGAGCGGAGGGTGACACACAAGACATCCATAATATGAATAAGCAGTTGCAGACCTTTCGAATGATGTGTCACACAAGACATCCATAATATGAATAAGCAGTTGCAGACCTTTCGAATGATGTGTCACACGACTGGTGTTGTAAAGAAATTAAAAATGTGATCCCCCTAGGGGGAAGAGGGGGGGGGTGACACACAAGCCATCCATAATATGAATAAGCAGTTGCAGACTTTTCAAATGATGTGTCACACGGCTGGTGTTGTAAAGAAATTAAAAATATGCCCCTCCTGGGAGGCAGAGTGGGGGGTGACACACAAGACATCCATAATATGAATAAGCAGTTGCAGACCTTTCGAATGATGTGTCACACGACTGGTGTTGTAAAGAAATTAAAAATGTGATCCCCCTGGGGGGGAGAGGGGTGGTGACACGCAAGACATCCATAATATGAATAAGCAGTTGCAGACCTTTCAAATGATGTGTCACACGACTGGTGTTGTAAAGAAATTAAAAATGTGCCCCCTGGGGTGCAGAGCGGAGGGGGACACACAGGACATCCATAATAGGAAAAGGCAGTTTCAAACCTTTCTAAAAATATGCAACACGAGTGCTGTGGATAAAAATTTTAAAAGTTCCCCTTTGGGGGGGGGGGGTCAAAGTGGGGTGCGGCGCCCCAAACATGAATAATTGGAATAAGCAGTTACAGTTCTTTTAAACTATAGGAAGGCTCTGCCCCCCTGCTCGCTACGCTTGCCAAACCTCCGCGTAATCGCTTCGCTATTCCAAGTTGTAGGCTACGCCTGCTTGCTGCGCTCGCCATTACCCCATGGCTTCCCGATTTAGAGGTGGGCAATATATCAGTTACTTGTATATAATATAGTATATTCAATATACATTTGTATAATGTATATTTTACAACAATTTGAAAAGTATTTGTATATTGTATATTTTACAAAACTTAATATACAATATACTTTGTTACCCATAAGCAATAATTTTAATTTTTGCGTTCTAAAGAATTACATTAAAAATCAAAAGATATAAGCTATAAAATGTCTCGGATACTATATGTTTATAAATAGTAGAATAAGGGGAAACAGGACACACACCTTTATGCAATTGAATGTACTACCATTATTATTAATTTTTTAAAAGTATTCTAAAAGTATATCGAATATACATTTTGGAAAAAGAGTATATTGTGTAATATATATCTTTCGAAATTCCTAAAATGTCTGTATATTGTATATTTTGGGCAAAAATGGGCGAGTATTTGTATATTGTATATAATGTACTTTTTTCATGTATACTGCCCATCTCTGCTTTTGTTCTTTCCTTGTATATTTTATTCTTCCATGCTTATTAAGGTCATGTAAGAATAAATATCCGGTAAGAATATAAAAATCAGATTATGTGACACTAATGTAGGCGAAATTTTGGGATTCATAGGCACCTAATGTTAGGATATAAATGGTCGGCTCGCCTAATATTAAAAAAAAAAAAAAAAAAAAAAGTTTTTAGCTTCACAGAGTCACATTAGGATGCTTGCAAGGAATTCTGATATTCATAGACACTTATTTTACCTAACGTTCTTGATGAAAAGTACCAACAAAAAGGTCTTGTACTACTTCCTGATAATTTATTCTTTCATATTTTTGACTAAATATGCTGTGCAATAGGACGTCCGGCCATTTTAACCTTTGGACGTGGCTTTTACTTTCAGTATCTATGTAGAAATATCATTGGAAAATTTCAATTAATGTTGTACTTAAAGTATGTAACTAAAGCAGAAATAATTTGGAAATTCGAATTTCACTCACATTTATACTAAAATCTTATATATAATATAAAATGTTTTCCTTTTAATAGTAAATTTGAAATCTAAAAATAATTGGCAAAAAAATAATTGCTAGACGAATCCATCAAAGAATTTTAATTTTAATTAAGTTTTCAGAAATAAAAAATGGCAATATTTCTTGAAAAAATTTGAGTTATTATACTTAGCGATTTATTGTTTGATTACAGATAGTAAAAAAAGTATAAAAAAAATCTATTGAAATTGCGAAATTGTAACCCTATTTTTGTTAAAATAACTTAGTTTTAAAACTTTTTGTTAATTTAAAATATTGGTTTTGCTGTGATTTTAATTAACTATTTTTCGTAGAAATTAGAAAAATTAGTAAAAATTTCGTAGAAAGTTTAAGGTACTAAAAAATTAGAAAAATGTTTCTCAATTATGATTCTTGCTTTTAAATTTCAAAATTTAAAATAATTAAAAAGATAATGGCTGAAATATAAACGTAGTCATCCATTGTGGTTTCAACAATGAAAGTAAGACAAATAAAGCTACTATCGCTAAACTTGGCGAAAAAATCGTAAAAATCTGGAAAATATCGAGTAACTACAAAACTAATGGGAATAAAAGAAAAAAAAATTCGGCAATAGCTAGCATTTCGTATGATAAATCAGTGTACCAACTTTCGTCACGCTAGGCCAAAAGGTTTGGAAGTTTTTTGGCGAACATCTCCACAAACAAGCTGTTTTATATACATAGATGAAATGATTATTCTATTCTTTGAACCAAATAAAATTTACAAAGGGTAAGGGATGGCTGTTTGCTGGATTCCTTAATCTTAAACATTCCATACTGACAAATTTTATTAAAAAAAAATATATATATATATAATTTTTCGTGTTTTTTTTTTTTCAAATGCTTTCTTTTATTCCTGATCTTCTCATTTTACTTAATGCCGATAAACTTATATTTTCTGTTCTCGAATTTTGTAATGATTCAAGAGCACTTAATAGCATTTTCTACTTTCTAAAACCGGATTGTATGCACTCCCCCTTTTTTTTTCCAAATAAAAGATTAAACAAACCAACAAATAAATAAAAACTCTTTGTAAGTGTGCGGCCGGTACTGTCTTTCATCTGAAAAGGGTAGAAGTAGATGTGATTTTTTTCACATGCTACTTGGTGGGTATCAGGCTAATGGTTTCTTGACCAGTAGGAGGTCAATTGAAGATTGGATGTGATGATGGCTAAACGCGTTATCACTAGTGCATCAACAGAGAATTTTCCTCTACCCCCTCCTCCCCCAGGTTAGACATTCAAACTGCTTTCTTTTCATCAATTGTACATATAAACAAGAAAGTAAAAGTCTTTTCCTTGGACGAAAGCAATTCTTTACAAAACCGGCTTTTTGACTCTACAAAGGAAACACCATGATCTGTGAAATTAATTCTTGAAAATAATTTTTTGGAGGTGTTATCTTTCACTTTCTTTTTACCCAAATTATACACTTTTCTTAGTTTGTTGGTTTTAATTCACTAAGTTATTAATAGCAATATTTTTTGCATACTTTCTTTAGTATTCTACAGCATCTTTTCTGGTGGACATTTATATTAGTGCAGAGGGGGTAGAGTTGCCCGGGCACACAGGGTTTCCCCCTACCGGATACGCCTGTAGTCTGTATTTATGGCCGTCAGCGTTTTATCTCACCTTAAAGGAATAGTATTATAACCACATTTAGATATGATGCTGATGGGGACCATAACATTCCTTGTCAAAAGATGGTGTCTGTGGCATTCATAGCCTTTTTTTTTTTTTTTTTTTTTTTTACAGAATCTTGCAAAAGAATTCTTAAACATTGCGGTCTATAGGCGCAATAAATTCAAAAGGAATTTTAACAATGTTATAGTATTTAAAACACAACAATTAGATACATATCTTTTATATACATCGTAAAAAGCTTAAAAGAATGATGTTTGCGACATTAAGTCTTTTTATTTTACAGGGTGTGAAAAAAACCAGAGATACATTGTCGTTTATAGTCGATGATGCACAGAAAGACATTTTAATTTAACTATATAATTTTTTACTCGTACGTGAAACTTTTGTCTGCTTTTAATAAGCTATTTAATATGGGTGTTGCAAACGATGTACGCAAACATTCGTGTATACTACATACACAGTTGCTCAAAATAATTTGAAAACGTGACTCTTTATGTGTGCCTTAGCAAGTTCTTTGTATCATTGTTTTGAAAGAAATTTAGATCATTAATTTAATTAGAGAATTATCATCATTTATAATGTTAATAGCGATATACAGAGATGCATAAAAGTATTTAAATATAATGGTACATATAAGTCTTAATTTTTGAAAATTATTTTATATACTTCAGGGTATCGTTTTTCTTTCTTTCTTTTCTCATTACAAATAAAACTTTTGATTTTTATGTTAAGAAGCAAACAAGATTGTTAATATAGTGAAATTTTTCTGTATTGGACATCTACGGTTCCAAAAAAAAGATATCCAAGTTAGAGAAGTATCCAACTTATAGAGGTTAGACATAATGTTAAATATCCCAATAATCCGTTCTCAGAAAAGTGTCCAACTTGGGAAGTTTCTTTCTAAAATTTCTTTAGTTATTTGCAATTACTATTTAAAGGGAAGAAATTAAAAAAAAAAAAATTTTTTAAATGTTTCATATTACAATAATGGGTAATGTTTGTATAAACTTCCGTGACTTAAGTACTTATTACTATTTATAATTTTAATTTTAGTAATTTATTTGTTAAATTAAACTTTCTTTAATTATTAAATCAATTATAAAATCCCTTACTTTAAATAAATGTGCTTTTCTAACGTCCATAACAATAATTAGAGCCCTTTACCTCACAATGCTCCTTTCCTAATAGAATATATATTTATAAAAACAATAATTAAATAAGAAAAATAAATCTTGCTATGACGCATGGATTATAAAACACTTTCCAACGACTCAGAAAAGTAGTTTCCCATATGGCCCGTATATTTGTGAGTCCCTGTATTTCGCTATAAATGTTATCCATTCTAAAATTTAGATCTGAGTTATATCGCTATTTATCGTTAGCGTTACACAAATATAGTGATGGTGTGATATATCGAGATATTACGATAGTCACAATACAACTATGTACGGCAATATATCGTTAAATAATAGTTATTTAATATCGCTATCCAAATATTAAAAAATAATACTTAACAAAAAATTTTGACATTTGCTTATTTTGACATTGCTTATTTTGACATTT
This sequence comes from Maratus speculifer, assembly GCA_964019185.1. Classification (NCBI taxonomy): domain Eukaryota; kingdom Metazoa; phylum Arthropoda; class Arachnida; order Araneae; family Salticidae; genus Maratus; species Maratus speculifer. Next base: position 236,082,246 of record OZ025293.1, on the reverse strand, counting down.
ATACTGTTTTAAAGTGTCGCACAAAATAATATGTACGACCCTGTAAAAATAGTCAGAAACGTTCATTTTTCATAGAGGATTTTTTTCTTGAGTCTATAAACAACATATATCATTTCATTAGTTTTTAAAATATTGAAACTGTTATAAAACAGGTTTAAAAACAATGCATGACACAGGCTCATTGGAATAATGAGAAAAAATTACATTCACAAAACATTTAATTAACACAGATAAATGCATAATTGCTGGATTGATTCGAGAAGAGATATGACGTCACATACGTAATACTTGTCACATGATCACTGCAAGTATGCGATAATTCTTTTTGATGTCCACAGAAAAATCGTCTAAATTTATTTTAAATTTCTTTCACCCATAGACCGTTATGTTAAATAATTCTTTTGCGATGACCTGTAAAAAAACTATAAGTGCCACATATACCATTTTCAATAGGGAACTTTCTGGAGTCCATATATACAACATATTCAAATTTCAAGATGATACGAGTATCTTTACGCGAGTTTTAACACTTTTCATCTTCGTTGGAAAGTGTTAATAATCGTCTGAATTTATTTTTAATTTTTTCCGTCCATAGACCATAATGTTAAAGAATTCTTTTGCGATGTCCTGTAAAAAAACTATAAGTACCACATACACCATTTTCAATAGGGAACATGCTGGAGTCCACATATACAACGTATCAGAATTTCATGATGATACGAGCATTTTTACGTGAGTTATCGCGCGGACAGACAGACAGACTGACGGACATACGGACAGACAAACTGAAGTTATAAACACTTTTCAACTTCGTTGGAAAGTGTTAAAAGCAATGTTTCCTTTCTAAAATAAGTGATTAATTTCTCTACTGTTACTCGATAAAATATTCATGAGTAAATCATTATTGATAAATACAAAAATAGAAAACTTATATAATCATCTATTCTGATAGTTAACATTTAAGGTTTAACCATTTCCGCCATTTTTGTTAAAATCATGTTTGTGAAGAAAATTTTTGCAGCAATAAATTTTCGAATTATACTTGTTACAATACTTTGTTTTGTACCAAATATTATGCATAAAAACGATAGTTTTTCGACAAATCGTTAATAAAATAGTTGATTTTGCCTTAATATGACATTTTTTTAAAAATTCAGACAAATAAAAAATCAATTTTTTAAAAAAATTATTATATTAAATAAAAATAGTTTCATGTAAAGGAAATTATAAGAAATATTATTTTTCATTAAATTCGTAAAAAAAAATAAAATAAAATAAAATAAAAATAAAAAAGACTGTTCTCGTGTTGATAAGAACACGTATATCATATAAAATTTCCTCCAAAATAACACGTATCCCCCAAATTTGATCAAAATATGATATAACTGTGGATTGTTCTAATTGGTCACCATGGAGTTTCTAGACTTTTATGGAAAAAGTAAAATTAAAATGCTTAATTAAAATAATTATATGTAAATTTAAATATTTTATATCTTGAAAAGGTAATGTTTGCTTCAGGATGAGATTGCATTTTATCATTTTATACGTATAAAAAAAAATCAATTACTTCATAGAGATATAATTTAGATTCAAATACCACTTCATAGCCCAGCTTCAAACCTTCGCTCCCTTTCGCCCTCAGGTCTTTAACCTCCCAAACTGTTCTGTGATTCCCTCCCGCTGAAATATCATTTCATTGTGTACCTACTTGTAGGACGAACAAAACTTTCTCACTTTCATATTACCGGTCTGCCTAAGGACATTTGGGGACACTGTGGTGGCTAGTATTGTCTAGGAGGAGACACAATCTTTGCAGACAGAAACTGATGTTTCACTTGACCACCAATTGAGTAACATGATCTCAGGGTCTGCTCCGCTCCTTCCCCCTTCCCCCAAATAAGGAAATACAGTTAAATTATATTCGTAATTTTTTAAATATTCTTTACTAATTATTAAAAATATTATTTGTTTAAAGAGGTTTAAAAGGAAAATTTTTTCCTGTGATGATTTGTAAAATAAAATAAAAATAATCCAAAAAATCCCCCCCCCCCCCCGTACCTTAAATAATAAAACATAAAAAAAAAAAAAAAAAAAACATAGAATTAGAATAGATTTTAGTTAAATAATAATTATATAAGCTTTTAGTCAGACTTCTTCTACGAATTCCCACACTGGGCGAATAGTAACGTGTAATGTAAATATGCAATAAAACTATCTGGTACTCTTCGAAAGAGAACATTTTGAAATTCTTTTAGTGATAGTTAAAGATATAAAATCCCCCATTTTGAAATAAGCTATTATAACATTTTCATGATTACATCTCGTTTACTATAAAAAAATCTATAAAAAGTGTTCAACATAATATTTTTAATAACGGACAATTTCGCAATTTTAGAATTGAGTTATAAATTTTATTAATTTTTATGGAAATAATATTTGTATTTGGAAAAGGAACAAAACATTTTTAAAATTTAATGTATGAATTTGAGAATCAGAAAAAGGAAAATAATAAAATAAAATAAAACTCTCAATGAGTATGAGTATATAGAGGGTGGACATAACGTTAAACCTATGGATCTGTTCTCAGAAAAAGTGAAGTGCCTAATTTAGGAAGGTGTTCAACTTAAGGGGATGTTCAACTTGGGAGGTTTTACTGTATATAAATTGTAACGATCAATATATATGTATATGCATTGTGCAGATTGTAAATGAATTGTGCTCGTTGAAATATGTTCATTATATGCATTGTGCAGTCATAAGTTTTTAACTAAAAGTGAGAGTAAAAATACTCGATACATTCAATCATTTAGTGAAAAGTATAGTAAACTTTCAGTAATTAAAAGTATAGTTAATTCACGCATCGAAAAGGTCTACGAGTTTCATTGACGGGCCTGAAATATTATCCAGGTGATGTGTTCTCCCATCACGAATGTATTATTATATGGTCAAACCTCATTAACGCGAACACGCTTAACATGTAATTCTTTTAATCCGAAGTGGATACTCTTTCCCAATCAAATTAATAAAAGTTATAAACAGTTACCTTATTATAACTTTGACTGATAACATGAAATACTGCTAATACATAAACAAAATTTTATTATGTCCTCTTCAAGTTCACGTTAATGAGGTTTGGTTTCATCAAAGGGTGAGAAATAATAAATTTGTTAATTTTTAAATAGTAAAACATATATATGAAATAATGTTGCCTTGGTTAACATTTTCATTATTCCAAATAAAGTGAATTAAATATACGTTACTGTTACGTTCTTTATAAGATAAAAAAAAAAAAATCAATTTAAAAAGGAGTGTTAAAAGGTATCTTCTAAGTTCACCATATATTAATAATGATACTTCAGGATGCTAGCGATGGTTTATTTTCATTCCCACTTTTTCCTAATAATTATATGTGTCACAGATTTTTGCACTAATTTCTGAGAGACGTATGACGAAAATTAATATTAAAAAAAAATAAAAAAATCTTGGTAGATAAAATTAAATATCACTACGCACACTCTACGCCAGTTCTGCATGCATAAGCCTCGATTAGTACGCACGTTTACATGGTCCCCGTTCATACTGTATTCATACAGAGTCCACGGTTCGTAGGTGTGTATACTCATACACATGTACTCGCTTTCACTGTCTGTATACCGAGTCCACGGTTCGTATGTGTATACGCATGGTCCTCGCTTTCACTGTGTGTATACCAAGTCCACGGTCCGTATGTGTATACGCATGGTCCTCATTTCCACTGTGTGTATACCGTGTCCACGGGTTGCATGTGTATATGCATGGTCCTCGCTTTCACTGTGTGTATACCGTGTCCACGGTTCGTATGTGTATACGCATGGTCCTCGCTTTCACTGTGTGTATACCGTGTCCACGGTACGTATGTGTATACGCATGGTCCTCGTTTTCACTGTGTGTATACTGAGTAAGCGGTACATAGGTGTATAGACAATATAGTTAATTCTCTGAACTTATTAAATTTTCATCTATTTCAGTCAACATGTAGGACATTTACATTACTAAGAAAAAAATGTATACTTATCACAATCGTAATATTTTTAATTAAAATTTACTGGGTATATTAAAGAAGAAAAATTTTATAATACTGAAAAAGAGATTCAAGAAATTCTTCCACATATTCATATACTTATACATTCTTATTACTAATTTAATAATTATATAAATGCAACACATTTGTATTCCTGAATTTACATATTAGTTGTAATATACGTATAAATCAGAAATTCGTCTTTTCGCCTTTTAACAAATAAATAAATAAATAAAAGAAACGAATATAATTATCGATTTGATGCATATTTCAAAAATATATATAAGTAAAATTTGAAATATACTGCGAAAATTTTGGTTTATATTTATTCAAGTTCAAAACTAAAGTTACATTTCAAATACTCTCTTAGAAGAATGAAAATGAAGCAATGTCTTGCTTTTTTCGTTTACGTTCCCATTTGAACAATTCACAAGCGAAAAGTCCTCTGTTGGACGGTTTATTCACCGTGTGTGTGAATGTCCTCGGTTGCCTTGCAAAAAAGCATATTTGAAAAAAGCCTATATTTAAAATTTTTGAACCGGTTATATAATATACGTTCATCTAGAATACTAAAAAGCTGAAAAAAAATAAAGAAAACACATTATTTCAATAGGTCCGCAGTTGGTCGGTTTGGTTACCGCGTCCTCGTTTCCCACCATATTCCGGACTGTGTGTGTGTGTGTGTGTGTGTGTGTGTGTGTGTGTGTGTGTGTGTGTGTGTGAGTGAGAGTGAGAGTGAGTGAGTGAGAGAGAGAGAGAGAGAGAGAGAGAGATGGTTAGCGAAATCTGGGGCACGTACAAGGCTCAATATTTTTTTGAAAGTAGCTCAAAGTCTGTCCTGATGCACCTGCTATTCAGAATTTCAAAATTCTAATTAATTAATTAAAATCCAGAACTCACTCTCATCAAAAAATCATTTTTTTCTGCCTTATTCCCTTCACTTGGTTACGGTTGGTTGTATAAAACTTTCGATGCAATAATTAAAAAATCTGAGACAGAATTATAGAAACCAATTTAAAAATAACTGTTTTTTTCTCAAAGACCTTTAAAATTCATTGACCGGCAAACATCCAGTTTAACTGCAGATTTTGATCCCAGCTGTTGTACGTTAGAATGTTGGCACTTCGTACATTAGAATGTACAGGGGTTGGACAAAAATATGGAAACACCTTAAAAAAAGCTTGTTTCCTTGCCTAATATGGTGTAGGGTACCCATTGTTATTCAAAACAGCTTGTAGTCTTCTCGGAATGGATAAATACAGTTTTTGTATGTTTGCCAAGGGAATATTGTACCATTCTTCTTGCAAAATGGTGGCAAGTTCAGATAACAATGTTGACGGTGGATAGTGAGAACGCACTTTCCGCTAAAATTTAGACAACAAAGGTTCGATAATATTTAGATCTGGTAACTGTGGTGGCCAGGGGAGATGCGACAATTCATCCTTGTGCTCAGAAAACCAGTCCTGGACAATGTGAGCTGTGTGAACGGTGGTGTTGTCGTCTTGAAAGAGACCATCACCATTGGGGAACAAAATTTGTACCATTGGATGGACTTGATCGGCCAAAATGTTCACATAAGTCTGAGCAGTAATACGCCGTGACAGAGTTATCATGGGGCCAAAAGAGAACCACGATATGGCTGCCCAAACCATCACCGAACCCCCGCCATGTTTCACTCTTGGCAACAAGCAGTCTCTATTGTAGGATTGAGATGGCATTCTCCAGACATAAACTCGGTCAGAAGTGGGAAACAATGTGAAAGAAGATTCATCAGACCATATTACTCTCTTCCACTGCCGTATAGCCCAGGCTTTATGACTTAAACACCACTTTTTCCTGTTACGGGCATTAGCATCACTGATGAATGGCTTTTCAATTGCAGCACGGCCAGCAATTGCCTGTTTATGAAGCTCCCTTCTAACTGTTTTGGTACTCACAGGGTTTGGTAACACGACATTAATTTCAGCAGTAACTTTTGCAGCTGTGGTCTTATTTTTCGTGATAATCCTCCTTAATGATCATCTGTCACGATCACTCAGCACACACTTTCGTCCGTGCTATGATTTATCAGATGTTTTTCCGCATTTCAAATATGCGGAATAAATCTTCGACTCAATACCTCTTGAAACACTAAAAACCTTGGCTACCTTGCTTACGGAAGCACCCACCATACGCGCCCCAGCAATTTGGCCACATTCAAAGCCTGTTACCTCTGACATAATGCAATGACAACCTCACATAACAGTGCTCCAACAACAACTGAACGGTGCAGCGATTTTACGAAGTTGTATACGAAGTTGTTCAAACATGCATTTCAAAAGGTGTTTCCATATTTTTGTCCAACCTCTGTATGTGGTTAGCTGTGTTGATGTAAAAAAATAAAATAAAAATAAATGTGGCTTTTCTAGGAGTTATTTTTTTTAATCATTGATTAAATTTAAATGTATTCTATTTAATTAAAAATTTTATTATGGCTTTAATTTGTTTAAAATAAAAATTTGGTTAAAATAAAACGGCTGTTATGCATCAATTGTTTGAATTGGCAGACGATTAATACACCATAATAAATTATCAAACAGCAAAGCAACTTATACATCAGAAATAGTCACTAAAAGAATAGTAGTAAAACTGGTTACAATCATAATGTTTAGGCTTATTAACGCATAACCCAACACAGACCATAATCTGATCTGAGCAAGACAAAAATTCTAAGAGCATAAACTCTAACCGATTTATAAAATACCATTTGAAAAAAACTATGGATTTGACATCTGACCTGAACCAAATTTGCATTCCACAAAAATGTTCAAATAAAACATAACCTGATCCGAACAAGGAAAAAATTTTCTTGGAGGTGTAACCTGACCCGAACCTGAATATTTTCTTCTGAAAAAACAGAAACAGAATATGCCCTGAACGAAATCTGAAACCGATAAAAATATTCCAAAGAAATATAACCCGATCTAAGAAAGACATATTAATATCTGTGAGCATAAACTAGAATCGAACCTAAAAAATTAAATTTTTAAAAACCTGAAATTTGATTCAAATCGCATCTGAATCCGACCAAAATACCAGATTCAGGTAAAACAAAATAATTTCCGTAAACATGAACCCAATCCAAACCTAAAAATTGAATTTCAAAAAATGCCTGACACTTGCATGATGGAACCAAACCTGAACCTGACAAATATATTCCAAAAAACCATAACTGAGTCTGAAAAAGACAAAAAATTTCCATGGACAGGAGCCTAATCCGAACGTAAAAAATTTCTTTGAAAAAATCTTGAAATCTCAACTGAACCAAATCTGAACCTTACAAATATATTCCAATGAAGCATATACTTATTCGAACAAGACAGATCAATTTCCGTAGACAAGCAACTTGACCCGAACATAAAAATTTCATTTCATGAAAAACCCGAAATGTTTATTGAACCAAATCTGAACACGACAAAAAACATTCCAAGGAACAATAACCAGATCCAAGCAAGGCAAAATAATTTCCTTAGAAGCACAACCTGACCCGAGTCATAGAATTTCATTTTTAAAAAAATACCCAAAATCTGCATTGAACCAAATCTGAACCGGACAAAAATATTCCAAGGAACAATAACCTGATCCGGCCAAGGCAAAATAATTTCCGTGGAAACGCAACCCGACCTGAACCTAAAAACATGTTTGAAAAATCCTGAAATATGGCTAAGACAATCTGAAATGGACAAAATATGCCAAAAAACAATAACCAGACCTGATATTGACTGAGAGCAATTTCCGTGGACATGAACCTGAACCAAACCTAAATATTACATTTGAAAAAATCCCTGTCGGCTTGGCCTATAGGCGGAGGTAGATTTCAAAGAGTTTTCATTTCAACAACAAAAAATAAAATATTATTAATGATAAACCCAGTTTAACTACTTTATTTGGCTGCTTTTGAAAAATTTTTAGTTTCATTTTTCTGTAAGAACTGATTTTATCAAAATCCTCTTAAACGAAATTCGGCTCAAATGCCTATTTTGAAAACATTTTTTGTATATATATTCTGACTTTATTAAAAAATCGACCACATTATATAATTCCTAAATAACAAAAAAAATTGATTTGAATGCGATTGCGAGCAAAATTGAATTTAAAAGTGAGTCGTAAAATAACCAATTTGTTATTTGAATGCATCCACAATTCTTTGATCAAGATTGCTTTGGGAAATTTTGTGTGAAGTGTCCAATTTGACAGCATTTTTTAAATATATATTTAGCCTTTATCAAAAAACTGACCAATACGGCCCATAACACAGTTCCTAAATAACAAATAACTGTCAATTGAATGCGTTTGAGAGCAAAATTGAATTTAAAAATGAGTCATAAAATAACCAATTGTTATTTGAATATATCCTCAATTCTTTAATCATCATCGCTTTGGGAAATTTTTTTTGCGAAGGGCCCACTTTGACAGCTTTAAAAAAAAATATATATCATTATCAAAAAATTGATGAATACGCCCATTATATAGTTTCTAAAAACAAAAAATTGTCAATTGAATGCGTTTGAGAGCAAAACTGGATTTAAAAATGAGTCATAAAATAACCAATTTGTTATTTGAATACATCCTCAATTCTTTAATCATTATCGCTTTGGGAAATTTTGCGCGAAGTGCCCATTTTGTCAGCCTTTTTTGAAATATATTCTGCCTTTATAAAAAAAACTGGCCAATTCGTCTCACTATATAGTTCCTAAATAAGAGAACCTTTAAATTGGATGCGTTTGAGAACAAAAATGGATTTAAAAATTAGTCAGAAAAAACGCAATTTGTTATACTTCCATTTTTCAATCACTGGGAAATTCTGTTCAAAATACCCTTTTTGGCAGCCTTTTTTGAAATATATTCTGCCTTTATCAAAACACTGGCCAATAAGTCACACTATATAGTTCCTAAATAAGAGGATCTGCCATTTGGATTCGTTTAAAATCAAAAATGAATTTAAAAATGAATCAGAATATAAGCAGTTTGGATTTGAGGTTTTTTTCTCCAACTCCTATTTTTGTTTAATTTATTTTTTATATAAGAATTGGTCCTATAAAAAACTTGTTTTTTATAAAAGTTTTAGATATTATTGAGAAGATGTAAAATAAATTTAATTAGATTTTATTGCTTAAGAAGTGAGTAACAGGGATGAGATTTCCGCTTTTTTGCACACCAGTATAATCTTAGAGAAAATATTGGCCTCTTAAATCACAAAAATGTTCCGATTAAATAATATAGCATTTTCTCTAAAATTTTACTGGTGTTCAAAAAAGCGGAAACCTCATCCCTAGAGTAAGTTATGGATTTTTTTCTTTTTCCTCCACCCTTTTTCTTTTCCTTTTTGATTTATTTCTTCGGTAAAAGTTGGTTCTATCAAAAACTTGTAAATACAAAAATTTTAGATAATGTTGAATACTTTTATAAAAAATTTAGTTGGATTTGATATCTTGAGAATTGACGAAGTTAAGATTTTTTTTTCTCCCAAAAACCCTGTTTTTTTTTTTTTTGCCTCTTGAGCCCATTTTTAACTTTATCAAAAATCTGTCATGCATAAACTTTTAGCCCATTTTTTAGAAGTAATATAAAATTTAAACTGATTCGCTATCTATTTTAATTAAGAAGTTATCGCGTTTTTTCTGTTTTCATAAAAATCCTCCCTATTTCCACCCCTTGGTCCGATTTTGCCCATTAACGAACTCGACCGAGATTTTATGCCCTTTGATTTTCTGTAAAAGTTTGAAGAAGATCTGAGCATAATTATATGGAAGTTATTGTGTCCAGAAGAAAGTGATATACACTGACATATATATATATAAACTTTTTTACTGATGGTAGTTTTGGGGTCTAGGGGTCATGATCGGTGTAGATCTGCAAAAAAATTTCAGAAGTTCCAACATGGGAGAGAATGCAATAGGTAGTATTTCATACGAAATCTACCTAAAAACGCCAAAATATGACCTGAATGAAACCTGAGACCGATAAAAATAATCCAAAAAACCATAGTTCAATCCTTATAATCATCAGAAATATCTGATTAAAAAAGATTTTTAACATAAAAAGAATATTCTTTATACTTAATAAAAGTACATCTCCAATCAAAAACTCATTTCCTTTAAGTGAGTTAATAATTTTAATTTGCTTCTTTTTGCATAATTTTTGGTCATATTTTTAATATAAATTAATCTTTTATGTTAAAAAATGCAAAAATTTCTTTTTATAACTAACATTTAAAATAGACACGAACATAGGTACATTAGTGTTTCAAGATTGTAGCAGTTAAGGCTATTTTTGAATAAAGGCTGCTACTTTTTCACACATACATGCATTATTTTGTATTGGTAAATTCAAAAGATTAACAGGTACTCTTATTAAAAAATTTAATGTATTTCTATTATTTAACAAAAGCAGACGATTATTAAAGTGATGTTGTCAAACTTGGCCATTTGAACCCAATTTCTGGACGCGATAGACCAATGAAGATCGACATGAGACAACAATCGTTTATAAAATAAGATTTTTTTTCAAATTAAATTTTTAGTTTCGGATGGGGTTCATGTTCATGGAAATTATTTTGTCCTGTTCGGATCTGATTATAGTTATTTGGCTCAAATTTCGAAATTGGCTCAGTTCAGATTTTGGAATTTTTCAGATTGAATTTTGTGTTCGGTTCAAATTGCATGTATAGAGAAATTATTTTGTCGCAGTCGGATCGGGTTCTTTGGAATATTTTTGTCCGGTTCAAATTTGTATTGTGTTAAATTTCAGTTTTTTTTTTTTTTTTTTTTTTTTTTTTTTTAATATTGAATTTTTAGGTTCGGTTCAGGTTTCAATTTTGCAATTATGTTTACGGTTAACTTATATATATTTAGTCTTAACTTATGTATATTTTCCGGTTGGGTTATAGTTAGATCACAGTTATATTACAGTTAGGTTAAGGTTAAGTTGCAGTTAGGTTATGGTTAGATTATGGATAAGTTTGCAATAAGATAATGGCTAGAGGTTACCTTTATATGTTATATTTAAGTTACGGTTAGTTTACAGACAGGTTATAGTTGCGGTTAAGATTTTGACCAAAAGTTTGAACGTTACGCATGCTTTAATTAAAAATATAGACTTTTTTGAAACAGTAGTTCTGAAATTATAATATTATATACATTTAGACTACATTTTATAATCTTACATACTTTTAGCTAATCATCAAGTATTGATTTCATTCATGGTATAGTTAGATTTAAAAGTGATATAATTAGTTTGAAATTCAAAATATTTCACTTAGGATTTCTATGTGAAAAAAGTAATTAGTTACGTGACTAAGCAGCTTTTTATGGATAAATATCAACATTTTAACATGAAAATCACGCAATCGCTGCACACATTTTCTTTCCCCATTTCCCATTGCAGTCATTTTGAGAATTTTTACAGATGAATATAAGTTTTTTTTTTTTAACTAATATCTCACACAGTCAGTGCCATGCATTTCAGACAGTGTATTTCCACATATTTCAAGTTAAAGATAAAATCCTACAAATTTCAAATTCGTTGAACATTATTATTACAAACCCGGTCAGGCGTGTCAGCTAGTGAAATAATTTTATACAGCAAAAAATATCCTGCCACATGAACTACAAACACTACCAAATGGCCATTGACAGTTATATTATTCTGCAATTATTATATGATAATGATTATTTCGATTAAATATCAATCATCGTAATCAGTAAAACTGATGTAGATCAGCTTTGTTTCATACCTTGCATGGATACGAAAACCGTAATATCTAACAAGGAAGGTCTCCATACTGGGCATACTCAGAATTTTATGAAAAAATACTAATTAAAGTACTTATGTATGTAATAAAAGATCAGTCAAAATTAGCGGCAGAATCACAGTAGAAAGTATGTAAAAAAATAAAATATTTTCGAATATTTGGCGTGAAAAGACAAAGGCGTCACTCGATTTGGCAAGCAGCCTGTTTCCTCGCCAGAAGAGAATGATTATAATTAGTGCTCTCGATTATACGTTTATACGCGTATACGTATAATACGTATTATACGAAATACGGATCAACTACGGGGCTCATAATTTTTTTTTCTCTTTCCGACGCAAAAAGATAAATTAATAACTATTCACATTGTAGGTATTATGTTTCTAATTAAACTGTTGTACTAACTTCATTTTATGCTAAGAAAAGTATAGGATGATGAAAATTTTGATTGTATAACTGGTGCAAAATGAAACATCATGTTAACTTCATATGTACATATAAGATGAGGGAGTGTTGAAACACTTATTTTAGATACAATTTAGTAACTCTGCAAAACTGTGAAAGGGTCTCAAAACTAAATTAGATTTTTGAACAGAATTTCATTTGAATTTTTGGAACAGAAATTGAGTGACCTTGGAATCTTTTCCAGGGGGGGGGAGGGCTCAAAATATTCTAGGGGGGAGGGCTGAGCCGCCCATAGCGCCCCCTTAGCTACGGGCCTGCATACTATGCGGATTTCTGTCGTAACGCTACCGATTTCCAAATTATTCTCCATTCAGCTGCATAAGACTGGTGAAGTCCGCTATTTAAATTAGATACGATACGGCGAATATACGTATACATTAAATATATGTATTCTTAAATATACGTTTAGTTGATACGCCTTATACGTATCCGGATACGTTTAAACGTATATTCGAAAGTATCCGTATAGCAGAAAAATGTATTATACGTATATCGTTTAATCGTATATCTGCTATACGTATCCTATCGCGAGCACTAATTATAATGTAACTTAAAACTGCTGGATATTTAGAATGCATGTAAATGGTATTTAATGAATTTAAACATAAACAATGAGAGACTTTAATGTATTATATACATCTATATATACATTTGTATTACATATATATTACTTGTTGATGTAGCTATTTAATTAATCACTGGAAAAAATGTTTTCATAGATTTAAAAAAAAAAAAAATCATATTGAGAAAAATTATCTTCATACATTTAAACATATTCAAAAATAAAAGTCTAGATGTTTCCATAGCAACAAAATCTAATCAAAAATTCTCAATTGGACTTTGAGCTTGAAACAAATTTAATTAATTTAAATTATGAATTTAGATTTTAACCTCAAATTTTGATGATTAAATTTGAATATAAATACATATAAATATCGATATCACAAAATTATACTTAAAACAAACTTAAACTTACAAAAGTAAAGTTATTTAAATTAAATTTGTCAAAACAAGTTCAACATGAAACTTTTTTTCTTGAAGCGTATTTGACATAGAATATTTTGTGAAATTGCATTCCTTCGCCAACTGGCGATAAATCGCCAAATAATGAAATTTTCATTATTTTTTTACGGATACTGAATAGAGGTTCTGCCGAAAATTTTTTTATAAACATATATATCCACACAAAAAGAACATTCTGTAATTTTTTTCAGAATTTTCAGGGTGTGCCCGTATGGAGACCTTCCTTGTAAGAAACGTATTATTGAACACTGCAGAATTTAAGTTGAATGTTATTTGAAAAAAGGAAGAAGTTGAAAATGTTTTAAAAACAGCAATTGTTATAGAATTATTTGTATTCACAAGGCATTCAACGTTTTAAATAAATAAAAGAATATTTGTATTTTTTTAAATTGCAATTATTTTATAATTTTTTTTTAAATTATTTTTTTTAAATTATTTTAGGGTAACATCCCCAGTAATTGGCACTTTAAGAATTTGTCTTTGAACTTACTTTGATTTTCATTACAAAGAAATAAGATATTTACTTGGAAGTATTTTTAAATCAAAGAATGCATATCTGTGCATCTATTTTGCCCACTAAAAGCAAAAAAAAATTGAAAAAGTATTTTTATAAAAATATATTTATAAAAAGTTGCTGAAATCACCAGTAATTGGCACCTAGAGCACCAATGTATGACACCTTGTGATCCAGTAATTGGCACATGTTTATATAAAAAAAAACTTTGCATTGGGTTCAATCGCTTTAAATGAATTTACTGTAGTTGAAGATGCCATATTTCTGGTTTTTGAGAGTGAGAAATCAGCATATTAGTTTGAAATGTGAACACTTTAAAACAATACAATATACTTATATTAATACCCAGTAATTGTCATGCTGTCTCCAGTAATTGTCATATGAAGCTTTAATGGATTCCAATTACTGATAATATTTCATATTTTCAAATAAAAACAAATGATAAACAAAATTAGGCTATAACTTTAAAGGTACTTCCAAAATAAGTGGTTTAATCTCAAATTATTTGTGAATTCCTTATATTTGGGATAGGTGCCAATTACTTGGAACTAGCAAAATTGAAGCACCATTAATTGGCATCAATCATTAATTCAGAAATCCAAATATTTGTGTCGAAAATACTTTTACACAATTAAAGTAACCCTTTTTAACTAAACAAAACTGTTGTCAATTAAAATTTAAAATATATTATAAATCAGATAACAATGAATTGAAAAGCATGATATCCTTAAGCAAAAGAAGAAGCATTTGCAACAAAAATGGCTAATTTGATACAAGCAATAATTGTTGCTCCTTCCTAGGTACTATTGTCATCTAGTAGCATAAATCAAAGTTATAATCTTTAACGTAAATGAGCATATAACTAGTATATGGTCTTGCATTTTTAAAAGACTGTATATAAATCTTATTTTAGGACATGTTTGTAGGATGTGCCAATCACTGGTACATGCCAATTACTGGGGATGTTAACCCTATTACAATTATCACTTGAATACAGCAACTAAATAAATGGGGTGGTTTATAAGCACTACTTTTGATTGTTGAAAATAATGAGTAATTGGCTTATAATTTGTGTATTATACGCTGGTGCAGATTATCTGCTAAAGTTATTTTAAGAAGGCTAAAAATTGCAGGTGTGGATTATATGCCACTGCGGATTATAGGCCAGAAATTACGGTCTTTGAATAATTCAAGGAAAGTGTATCTCATCTTTATTATGCGTATTTAATTATATATGTCAAATGTTTATTTGATATATGCTTTTAATGAATTAATCATTTTTAAAAGTATCTTATTTTTTATGATTTTAGTTTATTACTTTACTTAATTGTTTTAATATTTTGCTATGTTTCAAGCATTCATTGTACCTTTTAATGCATTATTGCATTCAAATTACTGTTTGAAAAATGTAAACAAAGTATTGACTAGAAATCCACAAAATTCTAAAATCGCACAACCTTTGATCCTAAATTGTGTGGATTTGAGGGAGTCTACTGTATTATGTTTAAAGTTTCTTTAAATTTAATATCTCAAATAAAAAATATTGATATTTCTTTGCTCCTAAAGATGATTTAAAGTTTTATTGCACTGTATGTGTGCATGCACATGCATATTTTATGCAGTTTCTTGATTTTTATTTTATTCTCTACAGCAAAACTTTCGCCCAAATCCTAATTATATGTCAAAGCAGACTGACATATCTATGAAAATGAGAAGTGTCTTAGTTGACTGGTTTATTGAAGTAGGAGAGGAATACAAAATGCAGTCAGAGACATTGCACCTAGCTGTTTCTTATGTTGACAGATTCTTATCTCACATGTCTGTATTAAGAGGAAAATTGCAGCTGGTTGGGACTGCAAGCATGTTTTTGGCATCGTAAGTAATTAGATTATTTCATCTATACATATAAAAAATATATTATTATTTAAATCTAAAAATTAAATTTTTAATTTTTAATTTTTTCCTAAACTTCATTGTCTAATTCTGAATCTGTTCCTTTAAAAGTTGTCTCTCAGCTCAACAAGTATTATTTTAGTATATTAAACTGTAACCATTTTTAACATTCAAAATGCAAACATCAATACAGCCTGCAGTTGATTATGGTTGAGGTCTGCAAAAGCATATGTCTCAGAATTATATAGCTCTTAACCATACAAAAACCTATTAAACCAATTAAAATTGATTTTCCTCCCACCAAATGTGACACCTTTACCTCTGTTGCAAATAACACGAGTGCTGATTAAAAACCCAGAACAGGCAATGAAAAGACAGAGAATTTGGCAAAATTTGAGGTAATCAGTCTTTTCTTAAAACTACGTAGAGATTGAAATACATTGCCCTCCAAAAGTTAAAGAACACTGACCGAATGCTTTCAATTGTATATGGTTTGTCAAATATTACCAAAATTCTTGACAAACTGTCCTTGAAATTTGATGGTGTAAAGAACATGTTTGACTTGTATATTTTTGAGTGAAAATTTAATCATCAGACAGTGAAGCGGTTAGTAATAAATTTTTATAAAATAGCATCCTTGTAAATGAAATGCTCAAAATGGTCTCTCTGTATCAAATCGCTATGTGAGTCCTATTTAACAGTCATGTGCATTTGTGTAAACATAACATGCATATTCATGAAGGTGTTTGTGAAAACTCCAAAAGTTTTTTTACTTATAGAATATAGAGTTTTTAACTAAATTTAACAAAACTTTTCGGAAACTTGAAAAAGAACAGTAGAAACAGTATATTACTATTAAAGCATGAATACATTGAATATTTGATGAGATAAGTAACTCATTATATCACCCCTGTCTTTCTGAACTTTTGTGATATTTAACTGGACTTTCTATGGAAGTTGCCCTAATCAGCTGATTACCAAATTATGAAATAAATATTTTGAAATTTTTTATCCATGCACAGTTGAAATATTTTTCATACATATCTCGTCAAATATTCAGTACATTCATGGTTTAACTGAAGTATACTAATACTGTTTCTGCTGTTCTTTTTCAAATTTTTGGAAAGTGGTGCTAAGTTTGGTTGAAAACAATAATAAACTTTTGAATTTTTCACAGAAACTTTAACACCTTCACGAATTTACATGCTATATTTACACAAATGTCCATGAGCGTTAAACAGGACCTGCATAGTCATTTGCTGCAGTGTCAGACCATTTTCAGCATTTGTTGTTACACAAGTAATCATAAACATTATTTATTAAATTTATTGATGCCCTTTTAACTGCCTTTGCAATTAAATTTTCACTAAAAAAATATGAAGTCAAACGTATTCTTTACATCCTCAAAGTTCAAGGACATTTTCTCAAGATTTTTTGTTTGATATTCAACAAAATTTGAACTGTCTCAGGGTGTCTACAGATTCTATAAAATTGTGGAAAAGTGAAAGGGATTTTTCAATCTGGAAAAGTCAAAGAATTTTGTATAATTATGTGAAAATCAGAAAAATTTACGTATATGAAAATATTTGCATTTTCTTCTTGTTAATAGAACTGATTCTCTATGAACAGGTGATTTTTAAGCTAATAATTAGATGCGATAAATAGAAATGAAAATGTAAAGGAGATATGACACACTTATTAAAAATTCTCTTATAATCCTTAGAAAACTTTTTTTAACCCGCGAGTAGTCGCGACTTTTTTCACAACGTCATTAGTCGCACTCGGTCTTTTCGCTGCTGGCCCCCCACATACCAAATATGTAAAATAAGAAATATTTTTCACTTAATATACGAAAGTAACATTTCAATGAAGATATAAATTTGCAGTTTTCTTAAATTATGCATTTTATTCATGAGATATGGAGTAATTGGAAAAAGTACAAATAAACTGACATTAGTGATTGTTACGTAGACTTTTTCGCCAATTTCACCTTTGTTTCTAAAAATGTGCGTGAAAGAAAAACAGAGGTGTACTGTTACTTCACTAAGGTGGTCTAGAAAGCTTCAAAGTCAGGAATACGGTAGATCTCCGTTCTATTTATAATGTGAAACAAGTTAGGAGAAGATAAGTTATAAGGGCGGCGAAAAGACCGACACGCGACTACTGACGGGTTAAGCAAATTTTTTGTGTTTTCGTATGAAGTGACCTTTTATTTATTTATTTATTTATTAAAAATACACGGAATTTCAAAAATAACCATCCAAAAAATGTATTTCCCATTTTTTGAATGGCTGCTATTATACCAAATCTCCTTATTACTGGGAAGGATTGACACACTTAAAAGGGAGATTTGATACACTGTTAATAAATTTTTAAAAATACAGACTGTCATACAATTTTTTTATCATAAATCTTGAAATATTTTAGTGTAAATGTAAAAAGAATTGTATTTTTATTTCAGAAATGTTTATTATAAAAAAAAAAAAAAAAAAAATTAACAATCCTATTAATGCACTTTTATGAGAATAAGTAATAAAAAAACACCTTAGAGATCTTTCTGCAAGGAAAACATGAAGAGCGCATTAGTGATTTGAAACAATTTAATATAAATTTAGCAAAATAAAACAACAATTTTTGTGAAATTAAAAGCCAGTTTTTGCTTAGCAGTCTCAAAATAAAACAGTGCTTTTTGTCAAATAATTCCAAACAAGAAGCCATTTCCTTAAACAATCACAAAATAAAACAGCAATTTTCTTTAAATAATTGCGAAATAAAATGGCAATTTTCCTCAAACGATCCCAAAATAAAACAGCAATATTTATGAAATGATCTCAAAATCAAACTGTGATTTTTGTTAAACAATGGTGAAATAAAATGGGAATTTTTGTCAAACATTTGTGAAAAGACCAAGTTTTTGCTATTCGCTTTTGGTATGATTATGGAATCTATCGTTGTTTTACCTCTATTGATTTGAAATTATGTGAAATAAAATTCTTATTGGATTTCAATTCATTGCTGTATTATTGTACTTGATATAAAACATACTGTGGAACTAAAGAAAAAACATTTTCATTTATTCGTATAGCATTTCATCCATAATGAAATCGCATCATATTTCAGACTGTTTGATCAATGTATGTTGTTTAGTTTACTTTTTTTTACTTTACAAGTAATTTCATCTTTTTCGTTATTTCCAAGTGACATCCCTGCAAATAACTTTTTCGGTTTTGGGTCAGATACAAACACCCAGAAAATTGATTTTACCGATCAAGTTTGTTATAGAAATTTTATTGTATATTGATTTTTTGCTTTAAAAAATAATTAATTTTTTTTGAAAAATCATGTCAACTGTAATTTAATAAGAATGTAAAAAAATAATTTCAGTCATATAAATGCAATCTCATTCAATTACATCGGGGGGGGGGGGGGGACTTTTTTATTTATAATGCAAACAAAAAATTAAAACAAAATAAAATAAATGGATAAGTGATATTTAATTTATTTATATTGAGCAAAATTCTAAAATTATGTGTTAGAAGTTTTAAAAATAGATATCGAATTATATCATTACTCTCTGCATTTTCAAAAAAAGTATGAGTTATTTATATTGATTGCTAATAGATGGCACCAAAATAGTGTTGGTTTATTTATATCCGATTATCCATTGTTCATAATAACTTATCTGTTATTTTTAATTTAAAATTTAAAACATCACTAATTGCATAGTTTTTGGAAGATTTTGGAGAAAAAAGGATGAGAATAAATGGGATACAATGCAAAAAATGTGTAGTGCATATTTACGTATGTTGATAAGTCTGTATACTTACAGCATATAAATACGTAAGCTTAACATGGCAGCCATAATTTGCTTTTCTTGAGGATGAGTGAAACTCAGATTCGTCCCATTAGTATATTATATAAACAGATTACATATATATTATCTGCTCAGTGATGCTGTTAAACTTTTGAAATGGACTTTTTTTCTCTTGGAACTCGGACAATTTTAGAAACCTATATCCTTTTATCATGGGTGCAAGACATTCAATTTTAGGACACATTTTCAGTCTAGGTGAAAAATTTAACTGATAATATATGCATTTTTATATACTCAAATAATAGCAATTTTACTAGTGATGGGCGATTCTCAAAAATCTACAGATGGATAAAAATCATAATCGTAAAAAAACACAATCGATAAAGTCATTGATTAATTTCAAGAATTTACAATTGAGATGTTTTGCAATAATTATTAAAATCATTGTTTTTACATGTTTATAAAGCAGATTTTAGCAAATACATGGTAACTGAAAACAGATGGAATTGAAAAACAACAACAAACCGAAAGGTTAAAACAAGCCACAATTGTGGAAATATCATGTGATATCATTCCCTGGTTGCAAAAAGTTGAAAAGTTGCAATTAGGTATGAAAAGGTAAAGAGAGAAGTATCAAAAATTAGAATTTTTTAGCAATTAGTAGCAAAATGGCCAAAGAAAAAAAAAATCAAAAGCACACTTAGTGGCATGAATGTGAAATTAAAAGGATAATAAATGAGGTCAAATCTGTTATTGATTTTGTAAGTTTTGAGATATTGTTTTGTAAATTTGAGATAAGTTCTACAATTTCCCTGTTATTAGAAAACTTTCTACTGGAATATGTTAAATGAATCCCGCCAGGGTTCCCAGCATCATGGAAAATCTGGAAAGTCATGGAAATATCAGAATATATAAGAAAAGTCGGGGATTTTACAAGGATTTTCTAAAAAGTCATGGAAAAATGCTGGCGAAAAAAATGAAAAATGATACGAAAGTCATCAAGTAGTTTCTGGAAAAACATTAAAAAATTCATCAAAAGTTGCAAAAGAAAAAAAAACTAGAAGTTTGAAGAAGAAAAGAAACAATAGTTTTGACAAAGGGTTAGGAAAATAAGTAGCAAATTTTTCTGTATTCCCATTTGGTTAAAGACATTTTTGAAATTTAGTCAGGGAAAGTCATGGATTCTTTTGAGATTTGGTCATGGAAAATCAGGGAATTTGTCATGTTTTGCTGGGAACCCTGCCCTGGGGTGGGGGGTGGGGGCAAAGTGGATCCAGAGCAATGAAAGGGCATGATGTAAATACATGGTTATAGAGCTCTCCAATCATCCATCACATGACGGGTGTCAGTTCAATTAAAAAAAAGAGTCCCCTACAGCATCAAAGCTGGGAAAGGAGCGCATGAGGTATATAAAATAAAGGAGCGCATGAGGTATATAAAATAAAATAGTAGTCACAGAGCTTACCAATGATATATCACAAGAGGGATATCAGCAAAAGATAGAAAAGTGTCACCTTAGAATTCCAACTACTGCGCCCCCCCCCCCCCCCCCTGGAATATATATGACCTCTCTCTCTCTCTTTCTCTCTCTGAAATTTTTGTGTATTATAAATAATATATTGGAAGTGTTCGTAAAAAAATTATGATGATGTATGACTTGACGGGTTCAAAAAAGTTTGAAATTTACTCCTCATGTGTAAGTTTCCTTTTTTTTCCCCCAGAATGCACCAGTAACTCATGCAGCCCACACTTTAAAATGTTTATATTTAATAAATAATATTTACTGGAAGACTCTATCTAATAAAACCCCATCTAAAATGATAGTTACTCTTGCAATAGCTGCAATTACAAAAAATTACCTACTCATCACTCCCCCTCCCCACCTTCTGAAATTTAACTCCAGGTGGAGAAAGGTTCATAATATAAAAGAGTAGTCTGAAATCTTTCTGATAATATACCATATGACGGGTTGAAAGAAAGTTTGAAATTTACTCCCCTCACCCATGGATTTACTTATTTTTTCCAAGAAATCACGCAGCCTCCACTTAAAATTTTTATATTTATTAAATAATATGTAACAGATGGCTCCATCAAAAAACCACATCTAAAATGATACATACACTCGAAATAGCCATGATTTAAAAATTTTATCCCCTCATTGCTCCCCTTCCCCTTCTAAAATTTAACTCCAGGAGGAGAAAGGTTCATAATATGAAAGAGTGGTCTGAAATATTTCTGATGATATAACACATGACGAGTCCAAAAAATATTTCTAATTTACTCCTCATCCATGGGTTCACCTTTTCTTCCCAGAATCTACTTGGAAATGACGCAGCTCCCATTTTAAAATTTTACATTTAATAAATGATATTTACTGAAAATCATCATAAAAAAATGCACCTAAAATGATATTTATTGTCAAAATATTAACGATTTAAAAAACTTACCCCCTTGTTAATCCCCCCCCCCTTCTACTCTTAAAATTCAACTCCAAGAGAAGAAAGATTCATAATATGAAAGGGTGATCCAAAATCTTTCAGATAATATATCCCATGACGTGTCTAAAAAAAGTTCAACTTTTTTCCCTCACCCGTGGCTGTGGGTTTACTTTTTCTTCCCAGAATACACCTGGAAATCTCGCAAACCCTTATTTTAAAATTTTTACATTTACAAAATATTTACCGGAGGGCTCTGGCAAAAAAACACATCTAAAATGATATTTATACTTGAAATAGCCATGATTAAAAAATTTTACCCCCCCCTTTTATATTTCATAAATGATATTTACAGAAAATCTCGAAAAAACAAACCTAAAATGACATTTATTATTCAGACATGTTACTTTTCCGCGGAAACGCGGAATTCCGCTTTTTCGGCACCGAATTTTATCATTCTCGAGTTCGATGCAAATCTGCATTAAAATCCGTGGACCTTTTTTTGGGGGGTGGGGGGGTGTGCTAGCAAGCGAAGTACAACAAAGCAAGACTTCGAACGAACCAGCGTTAGCCAGCTTTCTCCTTCAAAGGCGCGCCACTGCTACTTTCCCGTTGTCTATCACGCATATAAACTGCACAACAAAGCGGGAGAGATCGTCTGCTCTTTCTCTCTCTGAACTTTGGATTGTACAGCGCACATCAACGAAATGCCGGAGAAAAAGAAGATGCGTAAAGCCTTGGTCAGGGGGTGAATCTCGTCCGAAAATTTAAGGCATCCTATTCGCAGCAACTTGTATGGTTTTTGCGCGTGGAAAAAACAATCGCGAAAAAATGCAAATTTCGTGAAAGGATCGCCGAAAAAACACACATTTCGTCCATGTTTCGTGGAAAAACGACGATTTCGTCAATGTTTTTTGTCAACTAACTTTGTTAAAAGATCGCTGAAAAACTCAAATTTCCTGTGCGGATCGCGGAAAAAACGGCAATTTCACCAAATATCGCAGATAAAAGGCTAATTTCGTCTAAAGATTGCGGATATAATGCCGATATCGTTAAAAGATCGCGAAAAAAAGACGCCGTTTTCGGTAAAAGATCGCATAAAAATATTTTGTCAAAAGATCTTCGGGGGGGGGGGGGGAGGCCGATTTCATAAAAAAAAACACGAAAAAACGCCGATTTTGTCAAAAGATCGCGGAAAAACCGCCGATTTCGAAAAAAAAGATCGCAATAATTCGCCGATTTTGCTGAAATACCGCAGATAAATCGTTGATTTCATCTGAAGATCGCGGGAAAACGCCGAATTTGTATGAAGATCGCGGGAAAACGCCGAATTTGTATGAAGATCGCGGATAAACAACCTCACGTGGGGAGAGTAACTCGCAGGACCCCCCCCCCCCTTCCGCCGCCGATTTCCGAAAATGCCATATGAATTTCCGAAAAAAAAATTCAGTTAGGAAATAAATCAGTTAAAAAATGAATCAAATTTATTTCATTAAATATTTTTTCCATTCTTTGATATTATACATGATAATTTATTGACCAGTTCTACATATATTTAAGGAAGATCTTTGGAAACTGTTTACAAATACAAGTAACATTACAAGTAAAAAATTTCTCTAAAGTGCTTTTCTTATTTTCATAATATTAAAATTGTGTTATCTTTACAGTATGCAATCTAAATTATTTTTAATTATAAAATTTCAACACTCTTTTGTATGACCAATTATTTATATATTAACTTTGATTTTTTTTAAAGGGTGGTGGTCGGGGGGGGGGGGAGATATTGCGTGAGGCCGTGAAAGTTCAGCTTTTTTTTTTCTAAGCTTGTACCATGTCTGATTATTGAAATAACTACGATTTAAAAAATTCACTCCCTTTCCCCCCACCCCTCACCCCTTGCTAAAATTCAACTCCAGGAGGAGAAAGGGTTATAATATGAAAGAGAAGTCTGAAAACTTTCCGATGATATATCACATGGCAGATCCAAAAAAAGTTTGAAACGTACTTCTCACTTGTGGACAAGGGTTTTCTTGTTCTCTGAATACAGTTGAAAATCATGCAGTCCCCACTTTAAAATTTTTATATTTAATAGATAATATTTACTGGAGGGCTCCATCAAAAAATCACATCTAAAATGATATTTATTGTTGCAATAGCTACGGTTTGATAAATTCACCTCTCATCTCTCCAACCCAACCCCCCCCCCCCCTTCTCTCTTAAAATTCAAATCCAAGAGAAGAAAGATTCATAATATGAAAGAGTGGTCCAACATCTTTCCGGTAAGTCTGGCATTTCAGCAAGTCTCATCTAGACCCCTATTACAATGACTAGAAGATAGCCCGTCAAAATGACGTGTTTCCATTTTTAAAAGGATGATAAAACGTTACAACAACTTTGGTCAATCATAGCCACATTAGGCTTAAACAATTTTGAAAAATACAAAGATTGAACATGAGAGAAAAAAAAAATCAATAGAAATCTGCATTTGAAACTATAACAAAACTATCTGGTGGATGGGGAGGGATTGTAATGAACAAATGGTAAATGCATAAATTTTAAAAGAATAAAGTAAGGTAAAATATCAATTATAAAATAATACATTGTGAAACTACAGCCAAAAATATTTTAAAATACTGAGAGAAAATAATAAAAATATCCAAAATGTATAAAAAAAATTTCCCATTTTGGCCGTTTTCACACGAATATGCAAAGGTAGCCAAATTATAATTTGAATGGGTAAAATAATGGCATAGAATATGCAGCTAATGAATTTCACTCACAAAATTACAGTAATTATTTCACAAAAAACATGCAAATGAACATGCATTAATAATGCAAAACATGCACTAATAATGCTATTTTAAAACATTTGTGAATTAACTATTTTATACCATTAGCTAATACTTAAAAGAAAATACTTTATAAGATCGAAAACAAATGTCAACAATAAAGAGTAAACAATCGTGATTCGTTATGTGACAATGAAATCATTCACGGTTGTAAAAAATAAAAAATTTACAGATCATGTTAGTATACATGGCGCTACACGCCATATACACTACATAACTGTCTCATGGAAAATGAGATAAGAGAGAGAGAGAAAAATAAAAAATAAATAAAAATAAAATAAATAAAGCAACACGAATATAAAAATGCTAACAATATTGTATTTAAAACGCACCTTCGCTTTTCTTAAATAAAAAGTTTTAATTAAACACTGTTAAAAATTTGACTGATTTGCTGCATCGTCATTACACAGCTTTTATAGAAAATGATTACTTTACCGTGGGCGTGTTCAGCGCAACTTACCAAACTAACCAATGTTACTGACCGATTGTAGGGCAGTACGAAAGCGAATGGTGGCACCAATGAAAACTATCCTGTTGAATTGTAGCTGACATCACACTTCGCCTTGATTTTCATTTCGTACTTGTCTACAATCGGTAAGTAACCGGTAAGTGACTGGTAAGTTGTACTGAACACACCCCGTATTACACTGTTAAAAATTTGACCCATTTGTTGCAGCGTCACTCCACAGTAGCTTTTATAGAATATCTCTTTTATGACCAATGTGAATGCTCCATATTACAGTAAAGTAACCGCTTTATATAA
This sequence comes from Maratus speculifer, assembly GCA_964019185.1. NCBI lineage: Eukaryota > Metazoa > Arthropoda > Arachnida > Araneae > Salticidae > Maratus > Maratus speculifer. The sequence continues at coordinate 236,056,641 of OZ025293.1, read as the reverse complement.
AAGCAGTGGAGTGATGCTGAAGCAAATGGGTCAAATTTTTAACAGTTGCTGCAGCATCACTACAACGCTTTTATAGAAAATGGTTACGTTGTGTGTGTTACTTACAATGTATTCTATAAAAGCTGGGGAGTGATGATGCAGCAAAAGGGTCAAATTTTTAACAGTGTACTGCTAAAAATTTGACCCATTTACTGCAGCGTCACTCCACAGCTTTTATAGAATGTCTCTTTTATGACCAATGAGAATGCTTCATAACACAGCAAAGTAATCGTTTTCTATAAAAGCGGTGGAGTGATGCTGCAGTAAATGAGTCAATTTTTTAACAGTGTGAATATTGTGTTTGAAATAGGGAAAAGATTTCAAAGCACAGTAAAATGTAGTGACGTCATTTACAGCTCAAATTGTAAATCTGACAAATGAGAACGCTCCATTACGACTCTGGAATGTTTGCATTGGACAAAAAATTGATAGCCTTTAAAATCGGAGATAACTTTTCACAATGGAATTTGTTATTGGTCACAATAAGTGTTTTTTCTCGTGGATGGGTTGACCCAGGAATCGTTATACACGGAGGGATTTTATATATATAATTGGTGCATCTCGGCTGATTTGTGGTTCCATGCTGAATTTCTACCTCAATGACTGCAGTATCTCGAGTGACTTGTGATGATTTCTTTCATCGATAATTTTCTACCTTGATGAATTCTAGTTCTTCGATGATGCAGCTCTGTGATGATTCACATTCTCGGCAGAGAAGAGATGTGAGGTCTATCAAGAAGAGTTAGCTTACCGAGAAAGCTTTGTCAAAAGTTTATCGAGGGAAGAGAAAGAAAAAGAGGCTTGACAATATGACAGTTAGTTTTGAAATGAAGCCATAATTTTCAAAGTTTCTCATATTTTAGCCCTACTAAGCTGTCATTTACTTGGAACACTCCAATAAATAATATTTATTAAAAATTTTTCAAAGAGGGGGTGGAGAGGGTTCAAACACATTTTTAAAACTGTAGTGATTTCTGTAATATATAACGTTTTAGGTGGGTTTTTTTTTTTATTGAACCTTCTGGTAAATGTTTTTTAACAAATATAAAAATATTAAAGTGCAGGCTGCATTAATTTTTGGCAAAAGGATTGACCCACAGGGACAGGGGCGAGGGGGGGGGGATAATGTTCAAACTTCTTTAGTCCCGTCATGTGGTAAATCATCGGGAAGCTCTTGAATCGCTCTTTCTTCATCACTTTTATTATGAGGTTTTCTTTCTCCTCTTCCCAATCTGACTCCCATGGTGGGGAGGGGGGGGACTGTTTTTGAATCGTTTTGCATTTTCATCAATTTAGATCAAATTTTTTTACGGAGACCTCCAGTAAATGATATTTATATTATATGAAATTTTGAAAAGCAGGAAGTTGTAATCCGGCCTATGACAGCTGATTGATCTTATAAACTTCCTGTGTACTTCCTCCCACTTTGCCCACTAAGGGGGCTAGTTTTCAAAATTTAGCCGAGACCCCTCATGTGACATATTGTTGTAAAGAGCTGTGACCACTTATTCATGTATCATGTTATGCACCTCTCGCGGCCCTCCAGTCTGCTTTGCCCCCATGGGGGGACATTTTTATAAATTTAGATGAGACTCCTCATGTGGAATACTGTTTGACAGGCCTGCGATCATTTATACATGTTATGGTATCCCTCATGTTACATGTTATGTTACAACATGTTATGGTTATGGATCTGTAGCGCCTTGACCATAACTAACTTTTGCAACCGTTTTATAATTTTTATCACGTTACTCAGGAACCTCTCCACTCCACTCAAGCTCCGCGAGATTTACTGGAACAAGTCTTTTATCTAAGTTGTACTAACTGCTCATCTGTAAAAGCTATTTTTTGAATGTTAAAATCTCAGCGATGTATTATATTATTTGTAATAATTGTTTTAGTAAAACAATATGTGCGTTTATGAGTGGACTAGTGCATCAGTGGTGACCCGCACAAGCACGCAACTTTCAAACAACCAGTGCAAAATTAATTAAGTGATAGTACATCAAAGAGTTCGCTTTTGATTGAGGAGAGATTGGATATCAGGTCAGTTCTGTTTTCTGTAAATTCGAGAGAGATTTTTTTTAAAACTTTTTATCATGCTTAATTCATATTATTATTAAGGTTATTGCACATAAAACACATTGATATTATAACTGAGCATAGATAGCATAAATTTATAGATAGCTGGATATGCAAGGCAATGAAATTAATAGAATTGCACTTCGCGTGCCGCCGTTTTGGAAACAAAATATTCAATTATGGTTTTCACAAGTTGAAGCCGCGTTTCAGTTATCTGGAATTACAAACGATGACACCAAATATGCTAGTCTAATTTCATCAATCGACTCTGAAAGTTTAAATTATGTTAGTGACCTTATATACAGTCCCCCACAGCAGGGTAAATATGACACATTAAAGCGCAGGCTTATTGCAGAGTTCGCGGACTCTGATGGAAAACGCTTAAAAAAACTTCTGAGTGAATTGCAGTTGGGAGACAGTAAACCGTCTACATTACTCCGCCAAATGCGCGATTTGGCTGCAGGCCAACTCAACGATAACTTTTTGCAGAGCTTATGGTTACAGAGATTACCACCAAATATTCAAACCATCTTATTGGTATCGAACGAAAATTTACCTGAACTTGCGGTTTTAGCCGACAAGATATACGAAACTACAGCAGATAACACGCAGGTATATTCTGTTGCAAAATCAGAACCAATTGCGGCAATAGGCCAGCCATCTATTTTAGACATGCAAAAACAAATTGAGAAGTTGACATTGCTTGTCGAGAAACTTTCCGAAGAAAAAAGTCAATATAATTCAAGGGGCCGAAGATTCACATTCCGAGGCCAATCTAGGAATGTAAGCCGAAATCCGGCTTATGAAAACAATCAAAATTATTGCTATTACCATAATCGGTTTGGTCGTTTTGCTAGGCAGTGTAGGCAGCCTTGCTCGTTCACCCAGTCGGGAAACGAGTAGACGCTACCACTCAAACAAGTGCCGTGGGTGGTAGCGATGTTTCGGTAGCTAAAACTAATAACCGCCTTTGCGTTTATGACAGTGCTACAAATCTGAAATATTTAATTGATACCGGTAGTGATGTTTCGTGCATACCAATAAAAAGAAACCAACACGGTTACCAACACTCTCCTGACTCCTTTGAATTATACGCCGCAAATCAGTCAAAAATAAAAACCTTCGGTACAAAATTATTACAATTGAATTTAGGTTTACGCCGGGTTTTTAAATGGAATTTTATAGTTGCTGAGGTCTCGACACCCATTATTGGAGCAGACTTTTTGAGACATTTTAATCTACTTGTCGATATTAGGAATAAAAGACTTATCGATGGAATGACAAATATAGGCACCTCGGGCAGTTTGGATAATGTGCAACAAGGGGCAGTTAAAGTCATTATAGAAAATTCCCGTTATCACGCCTTGTTAAGATCTTATCCAGATATTATAACCCCAGATCCCAAATTTGGGAAGGCCAAACATTCCACTGTGCATCATATTGAGACAGTTGGGCCGCCAGTCCATAGTCGCCCTAGAAGATTAAATCCAAAAACCCTCGATGCCGTTAAAAAGGAATTTGAATTTATGATTGAGAAGGGTATTTGTCGACCATCCAAGAGCCCCTGGTCTTCACCCCTTCATGTTGTGACTAAATCCACAGGTGGTATACGTCCTGTTGGCGATTATAGGCGCTTAAACGCAAAAACAATTCCAGATCGTTATCCCATTCCTCACTTACAAGATTTCTCCTCTGCTCTCCATGGCAAAACTATTTTTTCAAAATTAGATATTTTTCGGGCTTACCATGCGATTCCGGTAAATGAAGAGGATATCCCGAAAACTGCAATAATAACACCCTTCGGCCTGTTCGAATTCCCCTTTTTAAATTTTGGTCTCTGCAACGCTGCCCAAACTTTTCAGCGATTTATCAATGAAGTTTTAAGGGATTTGGCATTTTGCTTTGCATATTTGGATGACATTTTAGTTTTCTCTGATAATGAAGAGCAGCATGCAGAGCATTTACAGCAATTATTCCAAAGACTCAGCGACTACGGGATACAACTAAATACATCTAAATGTGTGTTCGGGGTCTCTGAACTTTCATTTTTAGGACATTTGATTTCAAAAGATGGGACCAAACCCTTGCCAGAAAAGGTTCAAGCGGTATTAGATTTTAAGGAACCGAAAACTGTAAGGGATTTACGCATGTTTTTAGGCTTAATCAATTTTTACCGTCGATTCTTGCCACATGCTGCGGACAAACAGGCCATCTTAAATGAGTATCTTAAAGGAAACAAAAAAGATAACAACCATATCGAGTTGACTGTGGAAGATAAACAAGCTTTCGATGACTGTAAACAACAACTTGCAAATGCAGCTTTACTTGCTCACCCTTCAGAAACGTCGGGTTTGGTTTTGTGTACTGATGCTTCAGATTTTGCTATCGGGGCTGCACTCAATCAGATTACAAATAACCAATTGCAACCTTTGGGTTTTTTCTCCCGGAAACTGTCTCCCACTGAAAAACGTTATAGCGCGTACGATAGAGAATTATTAGCAGCCTATTCGGCTATTCGACACTTCCAATACATGCTTGAAGGTAGAACATTTTGCATCTATACCGATCACAAACCTTTAACTTTCGCTTTTCATCAGAAATCAGATAAAGCATCCCCACGACAAAACAGACAACTAGATTATATATCACAATTCACAACAGATTTGCGTTATGTAAAAGGTTCAGATAATATCATAGCAGACACTCTCTCTCGAATTGCAGCCATAGAAATGCCTTCGCCAATTGATTATACAAATCTGGCCAATGCACAGGCGAATGATCCTGAATTACAAGACTTATTAAAGGAAAGCACTTCTTTGAGACTGCGTAAAGTTGTTCTACCAGACGGAGAGATTTATTGCGACTATTCAACAACTACCATCAGGCCTTACGTTCCAAAAAGCCTACGTTTTGAAGTATTTAAATCTCTTCATAATCTGTCCCATCCAGGAATAAAGGCTACAACAAGACTCATTACCAGTAGATTTGTGTGGCCGGAAGTGAACAAAGATTGTAGAAACTGGTCCCGTGCTTGTATTGCATGCCAAAGATCTAAAGTGCAACGTCATGTCTCCAGTCCTCTGGGATCCTTTAAGACCCCAAATGAAAGATTTGAACATGTCCACATGGACATAATTGGACCTTTGCCACCATCTCAAGGATACTGCTACGCCTTGACGATCATAGACCGATTCACGCGCTGGCCCGAAGTCATTCCCATAGCTGATATCACAGCAGAAACGGTTGCACGGACATTTCTTTCTGCCTGGATTTCTCGTTTCGGAGTGCCTACATACATAACAACCGATCAAGGTCGTCAGTTTGAATCAGAATTATTAAAGGCTCTAGCTCGACATTTCGGAATAACGAAGCTTCGAACGACTTCATTTAACCCGAAGGCTAATGGCATTGTAGAACGTTTGCATAGGCCATTGAAAACTGCCATCAAATGCCACATGACAGAACGATGGGTTGATACATTGCCACTTGTTCTGCTCGGCCTTCGTTCTTCCCTGAAAGAAGACATTGGTGCAACAGTTTCAGAATTGGTTTATGGAACTACCTTGAGACTTCCAGGTGAATTCTTAGGGCTGCGACCAACTTCGGACCCTGATCCTAAACCTTTCGTGGATAACCTGAGAGAGGCAATGAGAAAATTGCAACCAGTACCTCCTGCAAACCATGGACGTCATACACCATTCATCTATCAGGAGTTGAAAAATTGTTCCCACGTTTTTATCAGACATGACGCAATCAGAAAACCACTCCAACCTACTTACGACGGACCATTTAAAGTCCTTTCCCGTACAGACAAATGGTTTACACTTGACGTTAAAGGTAAAAAGACAACAGTTTGTCTTGACCGACTAAAACCAGCATTTTTGCTCAGTGTGCCTGAAGAAGTTCCGCCAAAGGAACCCGTCAATAGCCAAAGAAAACCTTCAACAGCCAAAGAAACTCTTCAACAGCCAAACACGATAGACCAACAAAAGAATGAACCAGAGAAAATAACCAAGTCCGGTAGAAAAGTCCGTTTGCCAATCAGATTCCGTGTCTGAAGACACTGGGGGGGGGAGTACTGTAGCGCCTTGACCATAACTAACTTTTGCAACCGTTTTATAATTTTTATCACGTTACTCAGGAACCTCTCCACTCCACTCAAGCTCCGCGAGATTTACTGGAACAAGTCTTTTATCTAAGTTGTACTAACTGCTCATCTGTAAAAGCTATTTTTTGAATGTTAAAATCTCAGCGATGTATTATATTATTTGTAATAATTGTTTTAGTAAAACAATATGTGCGTTTATGAGTGGACTAGTGCATCAGATCATTTATACATGTTTGGTATCCCTCCTACCAACTTTGCCCCTATGAAACTAAAACTTTTCTAAATTTCACCATTTATTCATATTATGTAGCTCCTATCAGACTTTGAGTCGATTACGGAGGGCTGTAATCGATTAAGATTACAGCCCTCGGTTTCACAATTTTTATTTAAAATGCAAAATATAAACATGAAATCAGTTTAACTAAGGTTATTTTCCTCAGAATTCTCACTGCAAGACAATTAAGGATAAAAGCAAAACAAAATTTAAAAAATAAAGGAAATATTAAATATTCAAAAATGAGCTCCTATCAAAATTTTAGAAATGGGAGAATAGATGCAATTCATTCTTTTTTGTTTCATTTGAATGACTCTGTCCCCTTGAACCACAGGTTTAAAACAAAATTAAAACACATGAACGTCAAGAAGCAATAACATAAAAGAAATAAAATATTGTTTTTTGGTAGGAGAGAATTTGGGGGGAGGGGGGGTGAACAAACCTTCCTGGGGAAAAAAAAAAAAAAAAAAAAACTTAGGTACCCTTTTTTACTATTTATATCTAACTCATTTAGAACGAATAAATTTTCTGGAAGTTATTTCCTTTTTAAATTAATCACAGATAAAGAAAATTTGATAGTTACATTTCAAAATTCAGTGGGCAGTTTTGTACTTGCATATGTACTTGCGCATATGTTAAGAGAATTTAATAACAACTAAGTATCATTACACCAATATATTTATTGACAAACCAGTCTTAATTTCTGTTTTCTTTGGATTCTGTTAAAATAAAACATATATAAAGAAACAATCTTGTATTATTAGTGTTTTTGTAAGAAAATTGATCTATATGTTTATCTTATACAGATATATTAAAATACAAATTTTGAATAAACGGATAACTTCATACTCATGATTAAAATCACTATATAGTAAATTTAATTTTAAAAAATACCCATCACTACTATTTTTTAAAGGAAAATAAAAGATATAAATATGCAATATTTCTAAAATAAATTCATACAATATATATATATATATATTAATTACCTGCATGTGGGTATTTAAGTTGGATTTTGTTTTCATGGATACCCTCATATCTGACGCACGCAGTTAACATTTATATTTAAAAAAAAAAGAAAAAAAAACATTTTTTTCATTTAAATCTGATCCAGATTCAGTAAAATAATCTTCAATTTTTTTTTACTGTTTCTATCAGACATCTCTTGAATTCTGAAAACTTCCACTTAGAAGATAAACAGCCACTAAGAAATTCAAAATGTGAATGAATTGTTGGATAAACTGTTGCATACAATTTAAGCATCTTTTTTTTTTCTTTTCTCAGATTCCTACATTTGAAAAAGGTTGGTGTCTAACTGATAAGTGTCCATAATAAAACCATAAATACAGTATCTTTCTTTATTTCTTTTTTTTTTTTATCTCTCATCCCTCCCACTCAAAAACCCATGAAACATAGTCCGTCGAATGACCCCATATCGAATTGACCTTCCCAAAATCCCTTATCTTTTAACGAAGTCAAACTATTATACTATGCACACAGAACTATAGAATAGAATATATCTTCTATAGCCCTATTATGCACAGTGTAGAATATACATTCTGTTTACCAGAACTGTCCCCTCATGACCCTTGACCTTTTCTTACTTCAACTTTAGGGGGCATTTAATGAGTTCCAAATGTTTTTCTTGGTGCAATGTTTAGTTAACCAACCAAATATTTTATGGATTTTGCGAAAGAAAGAAGTTGAATAAGAATGGAAAAAAAGATATAATCATTGAACGTAATCATGTATTTGTGCCAGATTACGATTATATTACGATTACATTGCACTGAGATTACGATTGTAATCAAAGTGAAATTTCTTGATTATGATTACAGTGCAATTAATTTTGAAATAAAAAGTTATGATTACGATTACAATGCGATTACACAGTTTTTGTAGTCGATTATAATCGATTATGATTACAAGATTTCGATTACTCGAAGTCTGGCTCCTATGCCTTTCTCCCCATCTTTACCTCCCTCTCCCCCAAGGATCCAGTCAGAGATTCGTTCAGTTTGAGGTTTTTTTTCCTTACTAGATTTTGTTGTGCATGCACACCACATTTGCTATATTATGTCGTATGCAACAGGGACCCAGCTCCAGATTTCATATTACAAGATTGCATTTAAGAGACTCCGATTAAAAGAGAGGCCCACTAGTGAATGAATACACAGATTCTTTATTAATGCCTACTCATTCCAGTTCAATTGCAGAAGACTCTTGATAAAATCCAATTGGGTATGGTATAAATTCAGTTGCAAACTGGAGTCATCCAGAAAAATTTTACACAATCAAAAGTTATCGAGATGTCCATACAATTAAGAAAATCAATAAAAACATCTCGTTATCGCCCATCTCTAAAATTTACTATCAAAAACTTTTAATCATTTTATTTTGTTGTAAGTGATCAAATTTTAGCTATAATGCAAGACAGAGAAAAGTAGCCTGTTTTCTTTTGAATATTCCTAATACAGTAGAGGACCTATTATCTGGAATTCCGAAATCCGGAAGAACCCGAAATCCGGAAATGAAGGCGATTGAGAACGAGATGAATCATGAATCTTTGATTAAATGTACGTTTTTTCGAGTTTTTTAATAGATTTCATACTTTTTGGCTTTTTTTTTTTTTTCAAAATTCACCTTTTTTCTGCGTTTTTTCGACAGAATTTACTTAAAAACGCAAATTCTTTCAAGTATTACTTCAAGTATCAAAATTCATAATTCATTCAAAAATTCATGATTCATTTCATCATGATTCATCCCCATAAAAAAACGTACATTTTTTTAAGTATCGTTAAAAAAACTCTGCAAATTCATCAAATATCGCAATAAAACCCTGTAAATTTCGTCAAATATCGCGATAAAACTTTGCAAATCTCGTCAAATTTCGTGAAAAAATCCTGCAGATATCTCGCAAAAAATGCAAATTTTGTGAAACGATCGCAGAAAAATCCCGTGTAAGCACCCTCTTCTAATTATTTTAAGATTTTTCATCACGTTTGGGGGGAGGGCAGATTAACGGTATTTTACGGTAATGTATGTATGTATATAGCCAATTGGCAAAACATCCAGATTTTGAAGAGCACTGAATTTTGGATGTCCGGATTTGAGACTTTTTACTATAGTACAAGAGTCAGAGTTGTAACTTAGTGTTTTTTTTCCACAGACTTCTCATGCAACACACTTTTCATTCATATTCTAGATAGCAGTGCTATAATTTTGTTATTATTTTTAAATTTTCTGTGTTTTTGTTTTATTTTGTTGGGGGGGGGGGTGTCGGGTTTCGGGCGGACCCAAAATCCAGAAAGCCCTTGGTCTCGACGATTCCGGATAATAGGTCCTCTACTGTACTCAGAAAAGTTTCCAGTCTTGGCTTGGATGGACTTCTGGCGCCCATGCTTTTTATATAGCAATGAGTTCTTTTTATTAAATAAGACAGATTCTGTGTATTTAATACAAAATTTGCTACTTAGATGATCTCTCTCTCTCTCTCTCTCTCAAAAAAAAAAAAAAAAAAGCATTCTGAAGGGCCTACTCAAATTTTTTATGCATGCCTTCTCTTTTTTGATGAAATGATGTGCTATAGCACAACCCTGGCATCACTGCTACTGATATATAAAAATGTGCTTTAACTATAAATAAATCCATGATAAAACAATAACTGCATTCTTCATATCTCAATTTTGTTTCATTAAACTGTCAAAATAAATCTGTTTACTATAGATTTGAAAATTATAAATTCTAATAAACTTGTAAAGATCCTTGTAACCATATCTTATGATATTGGCCAACCAGTAATTTCAAGAAATGCATGTACTAGTTAGGTCAGGTATATCTAAACCAAATCTACTTAACCTGAACCCAAAAACAAAGAAAGTTCACCCACAGTTTAATTCAATAAAAATAGTCTTTAATAATATCCTCAACATCAATCTTATCTCTTATCTTGAAAAATGACCTTGTTAAAAGTCATTTGTATTCAAGTATATAGTTTTTCGCCTGAAACAATATTCTGAACTTTCTTTTGAAAAATAAGGTTAACTCAACACTGAATAAATAAATAAAATAAAATAAAATAGTGCCAACTCAACCTGAACTGCAGATTGGCACTGGTGCATGTAATATTTGATTATCCTATCCAATACAGAACTCTATGCACTGTAACTAAACATAATTTTTTTATTACATTTCAGTTCAATCTGAGTGTTAGTGTCAGTCAGAATTGTTATGTATGCTGTATATTGTTGGTTCCTGTCTTACATTCAGGGGTCGCAGTGTCCCTAAATTTTTTGCACTTTTCTACCAGTATTTTAAATTAAAAATCTTAGTCTCAGATTTCTTTAACATGTACAATGAAATTCTACAATAAATATTATCATTTTAAAATTGTGGTAGGAAAGTGCGAAAATTTTATAGATGCTGCGACCCCTGTACATTTGTTTTATTTAGATTATTGAAAAATTATAGACAATTTTGTATGTTTCCTTTTTTAATGTACTATGTGTTTTTAAATATACAAATAAATTTTACTTAAAGATTTGTAATGCACGTTAAGTATTTTCATAATAAAATATTTCAAATATGCTTTTTATTCTTGTTTTGTAATGTACTATGAAAGTAATGTGAAAACTTAACATTAAACATACCATGAATTTTATTCAAAGTTTCATAAAAATATTTCACACCAGAATTTTTACTTAAACTTATTTAATTTTTGAACTTATTTCTGTGTGATTTATACTTTATTTATTTTATGAAGAAATTTCTGTTGTGAATCATAATACCTTTATTTGGTACTGGTCAGATGACCAGTTCATGGTATATTTAGTGTTAATATTTTCTCCAGTTCTATATTATTCATATTTAAGGAGACTCATCACTCACTTGATAATACTCACTCCATAATTTTAATGCTATGGATAGATTGTTTTCAAATTTCTTATTTAAATTTTAGTGCTTTTAAACAATTTTTTCTGCATAGGATAGCTGAAGTTGATTTCTAATATGGCCATTTTATACTTTTTTTATTTCAGCATCAGATTTTTTTAAATAAGGAAATTCAAAGCCGGTTCTGGAAGTTAAAAAATGGCCATATTAAAGATAGACCACAGCTATTCTATGGAAAAAAAATCATTTAAAAATACTCAAATTTAAATGAAAAAATCAAAAACAATGTCTTGAGTCTCTTTAGGATTATACATACTATATAAAAATAGGTGAACATCCATTTGCAATTTTAGAGATTTTGTTAAATATCTAGAAAAATACATGAGGAATTATCTTGAAACTGTAAGTGAGTAAACAGAACAGTTTAGGTCATACATTTCGGTGAAGATTTTTTGACTAAGAACCATAGGGGACTGTCAATAAATTGAAAAAGAATGAATATCTTTTGGATAACCCTGTCAAAATAATGTAGTAAAAGCATTCAAACTGTAGATTATGATTAAGTGGTTTATAAACTGTGTTCATTTTTATGTGGATAGCATGTCTGCTCGTAGAGAAATTAAGGTTTTTATAAAAAATAGTTCCAAATTTTGCCAAGTTTCTTGCTTATAGCTTGCAAAGTTTTTTATATAAAAAGATGTTAATTTTAGAAAACATGACAAAGTGCATTGTACACAATACCCTTATTCAAAATTAAAAAATAATATAATTTTTATAAAAAATGAACAGGCTTTTTATATAATGTTTCACTATGCATATGTCAATGCAATCAAAATATAACTTGCATAATGTGTTTGCTAAAAGTATTGGGCAACTTTTGTGAGTCTCAACAAAATAGCTTGAGAATTCTGAAAATTATCGTCAATAGAATAAACTCAAAATCCATTGTTTCCAAAATGAAGCAAAAAGATGAAGGGCTGTATCCATATATCCATTGATTAGTGTCAATATAGAATCAGGGATGAGATTCTTCCGCAGTTTTCAGGTTTTTTGTCATTTTTGAATTTCTGCTTTTTTCGGATTTTCAGATTTTTTTAAAATTTTTGCTTTTTTACCTTTTTTTTTTCTGAGTTTTCAAGATTTTATATCGTGCAGACTTCCGTTTTTTATTCGTTTAAATAAAAAAAGAATTGTAAAATAATTTTAATCCACTAATATGCCACTATTTCAACATTCAACTACGAGAGGTCCTTTATCGCATGCAGTGGTTATCTTATTTCATCGCGATCGCCGAATGCTCATTAAAAAACATAACGGCATTGTCTTAAAACAGAAGACTTCAACATGGGCGATTGTGTTCCGTTTATACCTCGGATTTCCGGATTTTTCGATCGATTTTTCCGAGTTTATGATATTATATTTAGTGGAAAATTCGAATTTTAAAATATCACGAATTTTGACACATGGTCGCCGAAAAAAATCAATTTGTCGATTGTTCGCAGAAAGAAATTGACAATTTCGTCGAACGATTGCGAAAAAAAGCGGAAATTTCACAAAGGATCGTGGGAAAAAAAATTCTTTAAATGTTAAATGTGATTTTTGTCCAAAAATCGCCGGAAAACGGATATTTTGACACAAGATCACGGGTAAAACGGAAATATCGTCAAAGAATCATGGAAAAACGTAAATTTGTTAATGGGTCACACACACACACAAAAAAAAAAATCTCATGAATTTAATTAAAAAATCGCGCAAAAAAACTAGTTTCTTTATAGAATCGCAGGATAAAAACGCAAATTTCATGATAAAAAGATTTAAATTTCCTCAAAAAATTGTGAAAAACGATGAATTTCGTCGAAAAACGATCAAATTAGTAAAAAAGTTGCGGAAAAACGATCAATTTCGTCACAAAAATCTCTGAAAAATAATCAATTTTGTCGAAAGAAATCGCGAAAAAACGATCAATTTTGTCGAAAAAAATCGCGAAAAAACGATCAATTTTGTCAAAAAATCGCAAAAAAGGCTATCTATTTCGTTAAAAAAATTGCGATAAAATGACCAATTTCATCAAATAAACGCGAATAAACTGCAAAATTCGTCATAAAAGTGCGGAAAAACGGCAAATTTCATAAAAAAAAATCGCGTAAAAACAGTAACTTTCGTCAAATAAGTGCGAAAAAACGACCAATTTCGTAAAAAGATCGCGAAAAAACGACCGATATCGTCAAAAGATCGTGGAAAAGCCGCAAATTCCGTCAAAAGATTGCGAAAAAAAAAGGGTTATTGCTGGATTGGAATTTTCTGTTCCAAAAACTTTTTTGCTGCTTTAAAAACTAATTTTGTTGTCACATTTTTTTTTTCTCTCTGCTCTAAATCTTTTTGATTGAATGGGACCTTTGAAATTGGTATATTTTGCATTTGATAATTTTGAGAGTTTTCTACTTTGCATCACTTAATTTTCAGGATTTTTCATTGAGTCACAATAACCCCTGATATTAATAAAATAAATTTTCATTATTGTAATCAAGTACTTTCTGCCTATTTCATGTTAATAATTCCTTTTTTATTTATGCAAAGCTAAATTATATGTAATTTATATTTATTAATAGCAATTGTATTTGTTGAGATTGAAATTCTTGTCATTGCCCAAACGTCGTTCGCGCAGTTTTCAGTTTTTTTGCTTTTTTGGTCAATCTCATCCCTGTAGAATACACAATACTGCATGTACTGCTATATTTGGATACATCCCCTCATTTTTTTTACTTCATTTTGAGAACAACAGATTTTGGGCTTATTGTATAAATGATAATTTTCAGAATTTGGTAGCTATGTTTTTGAAACTTTCACAAAAGTTGCAATATTCATTTAGCTAACACAATATGCAAATGAAATTTTGATAGCATTCACACATGCAAATAAAATTATTTAGTAAATCTGCTTATTTTTCATGCAATTTTTATTATTTTAAAATTCTGATTACAAGGTTATTTGCACAATGTTGTTTGTAATATTTTCTGAAAAGAACATTTTTTTTTAAAAATTGAGAACAGTGCAAATTATAAGCAAAAAACTTGGCAAAATTTGGGACTCTTTTTATAAAAACCTTAGTTCCTCTATGAGTATACATGCTATCCACACAAAAAAGAAAGCAGTTTACTTTAATGAACCACTTAAATCATAAGTTGCAGTTTGAATGCTTTTGCTACATTAGTTTTCACAGGGTTACCCAAACGATATTTGCTATTTTTCAGTTTTTGACTGTGCCTTATGGGTTTTTAGGAAAAAATCTTCACAGTAATGTATGACTTGTACTATGTTTACACACTTGGAGTTTCAGAATAATTTCTCGTGTATTTTTTTAGATATTTGACAAAATATCTAAAAATGCTAATGGCCAGTCACATTTGGCCATGTAGTGTATTTATTTCTTGAAGTTAGAAGGTATGATTTTGAAAAGTCAAGTTCATAAAAATAGTTTTTGAATATACACAAATTTAATATATATATTTAAAAAATATAATGCAGTTTTTAATATTGTTTGATTACAGGAAATTTGAAGAAATTTATCCTCCAGAGTTAAAGGATTTTGTTTTCATAACTGACAATACATTTACAAAAAAACAAGTTTTGAGAATGGAACATCTTATTTTGAAAGTGTTAAATTTTGACATATCTGTCCCAACTGCACTTACATTTCAGCAGTTATACTGTTCTATGTGCAGTGCATCTGAATCCGTTATATATTTATCACAGGTACACTTTTTATTTCATTTATTGTTCATAAGAAATTTTTATAATATTAATTTATTTTTAAAAAGTGTTTAAATTTTTTTGTTTTCCAACTTTAGAAAAGCCAGTTCTGTAGAATTTTTATGTTAGTTTATGCATTGTAATAAAGTGCCTTGAATGTCATTAATTTTGTGAACTGAGACAGATGTCCATAAATTCCAGCCTTATGTAAGTGATATAACAGATACTCTAAACTGATAATGGGTCATTCCATGGTAACTTACGTTGCATTTTGATCTATTTTCAGCAATTTTAGTAACATAATACAGATACACACAAAAAAATATTCGAAATGTAAATTTGACATGGTTTGTTAACTAAACTTATTCAAAAGCCAATTTAGATGAAAATTACCTAATTTTAACATTATTTCTTAAATTTTGGTAGTTTTATTTACTATGGTAACTCCATTACTGAAGAAGGAATGTAAGTGATCATATAAAGTGTAATTTTCATTATCATTTTTTAGGTAATTTTCATCCAAATTGATCCTTAGATAGGCTTCATTAACAAATCATGTTAATTTTACATTTGAATATTTTTTAGTGTTATATTACTAAAATTACTGCAGTAAATTGTTCTAAATGTAACATAAGTTACTATGGAATGACCCTAAAGCCATGCATTTTTATCACAAACCAACCAAGTTTCAACGAAATTGCTCCAAAGGACCAAAGGCTTAATGGTCTGCTACACTGAAACTCCTTGACCACGGAATTCCATATTAATAATATAGGAAAATTTTGAAGCATGATTATTCATTTCTAATAAAATTATTAAAATACTGTTTTTACCATCAGAAAATAGTGTTGACTCTAGGAAAAAAGGGCCGCCAAATGGAAATTTATAAAAGGAAACACCATTCTAAAAAAGTACATATTTTTTTTTAAAAGGGGTCACTATTCTAAAAAAAGGCACATTTGTATTTTGTTCAAAAAATATTTTGAACTGTTTTGTTTAGAATCCCTTAGAATTTGTGATATTTTCAAGGGACCAATTGGATTGCCACAGAGTGCATAGGAAGTGTTATTAAGGGCTACTGGGCACATAAAAAATATAAAAAGTGCCACTGATGCATAAAAGATGTAATAAAGAATACTGCCCAGTTAAACTGACGGCATTGAGCTCACAGGCTACAAATACTAATTGTACATTAAAGCCTTATATTTTCAAGGGTTAATTTCATTCGAAAATAAAATTAAGAAAGGGAAACAGCTCTCCCCTTTCATCTTTTTTTATACTTAATCATTGAACCTTCTATACTATCAAAGACATGCTTTATCATATAAAAAATCTATATCCAAAATTCAGAGCAAATGAGATAATTCTTAATAAAAACCCATTTAGCATTTATATAATTTAAAAGGAGTTATCCCCCTCTTTTATACTTAACATTATACTTCCAAAACTATTCAGAGATTTGAACGAAATCTGAAAATTCTGCTTGAAAAACCCATTTATATAAATTAAGGGGGGGGGGGGCATTAGAACCCCTGTTCCCCCTATTTATACTTATTCAATGAACACCTAATAACAGTCACGGAATCGCCTCATCAGAATGATCCTAATCTAAATTTTGAACAAAAACTTAATTCTGCATGAAAATCCCATTTATATCAACTAAGGGGAGGGGCATGAGCCCCCATTCCCCCTCTTATACATATCGAATGAACTCCAAAAACTAATCAGGGAAGCGCCTTGTCAGGGTATACCTACATACAAAATTTCAAGTGGATCGGATATTTTTATCATGAGTTCTCGCGTTATGCACGAACGAACATACAGAACAGACAGGCACATAAGCTCTCAGGCTATGATAGGGCTCCTGTAACTCAGGCTGAATCGTCAAGCATCTTGTTTCCCAGTTACCGTTTGTTTCCCATTGATTCCTATGGGGCGAGAAACGTTTGAATGACTTTAAGGCTACAAAATCGTTAAAAATGGATGATTGTTTAGCAGAAAATTATTCTGACCTGTTCAGGAATGGGTTTAGAGTATTTAACTTCCATATAAATGAAAAAAAGGGGAGTAATTTGTGTATAAATACTTAAAAGAATAGATCTGGATTGGAGAACTTCGCCAAATATCGCGCCAACCTAATCGCTTGTATACAACAAACCGGTTTTTCGAAGCTGATGTCATGTTTTATACCAGACGGGTGAGAAAAAAAAAAGAAAATACAAGAATTCCCCGTTCCCTCATTTATGCAACTTTCGCCTTATTCATTTATTTATTTTTTTATTTTTAGAGAGTGAGGTACTGATTTAAATGGTTGGATTCATTTAATATTTAAGAAGTAAAGAATAGAGATACTTTAAATCGAAATTGAAAAAGATATTATATTTTGCGGCGTAAGAAAAGGAGGGGGGGGGGGGAAGACATAGTTAAAGAAAAAGCCAAAAGTTCAGAGGGAGGTTGGATTTTATAATTATAAATTTATTGTTAAAAAATAATAAAAATATTAGAAAAAATCATGAGTTTTAAAGATTTTAAATTTTGTAAGATAAAAATGAGGGATGTGGCATATTTTATTATTTATTTATTATTATTTATTTATTATTTTTATTTATTTATTTATTTTTTTAGCGTGGGGTTGGGGTGTTTGACTTAACAATTTGTTATTTATCAACAATTACAATATAATTCCAAATAGAATAGAAAAATAAAAAAGTATTATTTAATTGTTTTATATTTTGAATTCTCAGTTTGGGGGAAGGGGTAATTAAGCGGTAGTTTCAAAAGGTGGAGATTTAAATAATTAATAATAAAGAATAGAGATATTTTTAATCGAAAGTGAAAAAGATATTATATTTTTGTGGAGGAAAAGGCGGGTTGGGGGGGGGGGGAGAGTTAAAAAGGAAAAAGCCGAAAATTCAGAGTGGTGGGATTTTATGATTATAAATTTATTGTTTAGAAAAATATCAAAAGCATTAGAAAAAATTATAAATATAAAAGATTTATAATTTTTAAGCTAAAAATGGAGGAGGTGTCATGTTTTATTATTAGTATTATTTTATTTATTTATTTATTTATTTATTTGGCGTAAAGGAGGGGCATTTCATTTAACAATATATTATTTATCTACAATTACTATAAAATTCCAAATAGAACAGAAAAAAAATGAAACAGTATTGTTTAATTATTTTACATTTTGAGTGCTTTGTCTCAGGGGGGGGGGGGGCGAAATCGGTAATTTCGAAAGGTGGAGATTTAAATAATTGATTATTTGTTGTTGCAATAAAGTAATAAAAGGGCAAGATAGTAAATAAAAAAAGTTTTACAAATCTTAAGCATTTAATTGAATCTTTTAGTGATTAAGGGGGAAGGGGGGCGAGTTAAGATGAAATTAAAAGAAACCGGAAAGATGGAAGGATTTCATTCTTCCTTTTTAAATTATTTCATTTTTAAATTTTTAATTAGAAATTTTTTTACGTACGACTAATTCGTTAAAACTGTGTCCTTAATTTACTAACTTATAGCAAAGAATATTAGCATTTGAAGCTTTTTTATTAAAAAAATATTAATCATAATTTCACTGTGAAAATAAAAAAAAGAATAAAATCAGTCTAATGTATGTGAATCAGGGTTGCAAAAAAGCCGGCTAAAATTAAAAAAAGCCAGGCCGGTTGGCTTTTATTGATTTTAGTCGGCTTTTTTTGGCCAAAATTGGCCTTTTTTAGCCATAATTGGCTTTTATACAGTGAAGCCTTTTTATTATAAGCAACACATTTTTAAGTGTCTTTTAACTAATTTCAATGATGTTTAATTTACTTTGAGTTTAATTATTTATTAATATGAAAAATTGGGATTTTAATTATGATTCATTATGAGAAATTGGGTTATAGCCCAAATTTTCAATAATGAAGACATTAATACTAGAATAACACATTGATGGAGTTGCTAGTGGTTTATAGTCAGAATTGCAAATATGTCAGCTAAATTATAAAATGGCTATACCAAGTGCTTTTTCTGATTTACATTGACCTTTAATCCTACCTTTGTTTTTCCATTTTTACTGCTTTATAAAATTAAAGGTTACTTAGTTACATGTTTTATTACTTAACTAATTTTAAGAGTTATTAAAATGTCACGTTTTATTCGCTATAAACATTTAAAATCATACATATAAAAAAACACCATTTCTCACTATTGAAAATAGTATTTCGAATTATGCAGATTTCATAATATATTATATTTCACAATTTATTTCAGTATTCTCAATTAGCATATGCATGAATATATTCATTCATGCAAGTGGGCATATATGCACTTTTAAGTAACAAAGAGGTATTCAAAATTTTAATTCAACAAATTTTATTAGAACATTTTTTGTTGTTTAATTTTGTGTAATTATGCATTAAACTTTCCTCAAATATTGAATCCTTCCTAATTTCTCTTTCAACATTGTTCTTTTTATGACTTAATCTTTACATATTGACCTATAACAATGTTTCCATGAATGCTTTGATGTGTTTCATTTTGTTAGTGTTCATTCTAGGCCATTTTTGAAGGGTGCAGCACCCTGCTCTTTTTAAAAGTAGTAAAATGCACCTCTGATTTTACCCAGAGATTTTTGATATATTTTTTTTTTTTTCCGTAGTATTTCTAAATTTGTGTGCCCAAAAATGATAGAATTTTTTCATTTCTTTAAGAAAAAGAACATGAAACTATTCAATCATGTTTTAATTTAATTGTATTTCTTATTTTTATGTCATAAAATCATTCAAAATTAATGTTACTTGATTTATCATATTTTAAAATTATGTATTTTGCTGCTTTCTTTTTTCCCTTTCTAAAGGCAATAACAATTTTTCTTGCAAAAGTGCCCTTTTTAGTGAATAGCACTATGCCCTTTTTATATCTATAGGGAACACTAATTTTGTCATAATTCTATTAATATAATTCTTAAGAATTTTTTAAATATGTAGAACTATGAAATGTAGAAGTTTAAAACACATTTTTTGAGTATATTTTCTTTTTTCCAAGATTTATATTTTTCAGACATAATGCCTTCACAGTTGAATCCTAGCGGTTATAAAGACTTATTTATTTGAAAAATTAAATAGAAATTTATAACTTTTTTAGTAGTAAATTATTAAAAATGTATTAAAAATAAATCAATCCAAATTTAATATGGATTCATTACAAATTAACACTTTAAAAATAAAAGCCGGCAACCCTGATGTGAATATATATTTATACTCACATTAAATCAAATTTAGAATTAGTTCCATTTATATTTTCTTTCTTAAATAAGCATGTAAAACATATCAATAAAAATAAATTGATGGAAATAATTTTTTAATTCTAATATAGCATTATACAAAAGCATACCTACATGTTATTATTTTATCCAATTTTAAATGCCTTATATTTTCCCATGAGAGAGATCGAGAAACTAAAATTACTTGTCTCGCCATCTACGCGATAAGACACCAAATCAGGCAACCGTTTTGGAAACTAAATGGAGGTGTGATTCAGCCCGAGTATATAAGAGCCTTAGCTATGATAGCCTGTGAGCTAAAAAGGGATGCTGGGTGCTGCGCTTAGCTAAAATGGGTTAGAGTCAACACTAGAAAAAATACATCAGATGCAGATAATGCAAGTTTTTAAAAATTGTCTAGTGCAATTTGAGGATTGACAGTTGGTAGTAGAAAGATTCAGTGGTTATACAGAACTTTTATTTGCATTTTCATAGAGTAAATATATTGGAGAATCATTGATCTCAACAGTAGTTTGCTGCTTATTCAAGAGATTATTGTGGGCTTAATTCTTGGCTCTAAGTGTTAAATTGTTTCTGCAGTTTTTTCTGATGGTTTTATCCATTTTTATTCTTTGATACTTTTAATCTATTAAAGGCAGCCTAATATTTAATATCTTTTGTGAATGAAGTGAATTTTATAGATTAATCAAAGTATAATTTTTCTGACAGCTCTGTGAGATAAATGTAGGGTTGATATTGTTCTTCAATAGAATTCAATTACGAAGGGACAGGTTCTTGTTTTAACTAAATTTTTACTTTACATGACTTACAGGGAAAGATGATATGATACACAATATAATAGATGTAAATACTGACACTATCTTTTGTCTTGTTTTCAACAGATTTGCTTTACTAAAAGCGCTATGTTTTGCTTTTAATTTTATAATATATCTATTTATCTTTTGAATGTTTTTACTGATTGGATAAAAGACTGAAGTTCTAGAGAAATTCGTGAAACTATAGAAGTTTATAGCCATTTTGATATCTGTATTTTACATATTTTTAATGATCCATTAACCCCCTGACCGCCGAGCAAAAGGGCAAAATTGTATTGTTTTTTTCTCTGCAATTTATTTTAAATGTTAATAAAAGAGGTATTTTATATCATGGTATATTTTTTGTTACGCATAGGCTTATAAGCCTTGAAAGTATCAATCATAACTTAATTTATTAAAACTGGATTATATTTGTAGAGTTATATTAATTTAAATAAAGCTTCAACTGCATTGAAACCTGCAGCCTAGTGAACAGATATATACGGTCACAGCAGTGGGAAGGTTAAGGATATTTTTTGCATAGTAAGGTTGTAATAACTTTTAGTTATCATTATTATATGTAAGATATATACGTGTATATTTTGAGCTCTGGAGTGAATACATTTAATCATTGTAGTTATTTTAAATTGAAATGTTTTTCCATTTGAAAATTCAATAATTTAATTAAATGATAGTTAAACTGAAAAATGTTTTTAAGGAAATACCATTTCAACTGTAATACATTTTGTATACCACATTTTCTTTCATTATGTAATGTTTAACAAATTAATATTTTTGAAATACTCTTTATGAGACTTTAACCTTTTAGCTGTTCTTCATTTTATAAATTAGGTTGTGTGAGGTACATGTTGTTAGGTTGTATGAGGGTTCACAGTAGAGGTTTGCACGGGCCAAAATTTCCAGGAAATTTTGAATGAATTTTTACCAAATATTGATCTTTACACTTACACAAGAGTTCAGACCAAAAAAAATAATCTTTTTTTTTTTTTTTTTTTTTTTTTTTTATGTTTATAATTTCCATTTATGCAGAAGAGCCATGGGCTGCGATATTTATGCTTTTAATGAACCTTTGTTTGTTATAAATGTTTCAGTTATCATCAGTATTATTAATCCACATTCCATGTAATGAAGACATAAAAATCTAAAAAATGGTATATGGTAAAAGTAAAATCTTCTAAGACGGAATCGCATTGGAAAGAAAAAAAGTGTTCTTTTCTTAGCGGATGTAAATGTTTGATATATTTTTTTCTCTCGTATTGTGTTAATTTTGCATGGATAAACAGTTTAAAAGAAATTTGTGTTGTGTCTTACCACAACAACAAATTTGTCAATTAAATAAAATATTGAGAACTCATTAACAACTGACTCAGTTAATTAAATCAATAAAAATATTAAGAAATAAAATTGCCCAATTATCATTTATTACCCAGTTAATTTCATTCAACATGAAAAAAAATCTAAATTAAAGTAAATTACAATAAATAAATTATATCGCTAACTTAAAATAATTCCCTCTAAAGACCTTACTCCTATTCACAAATAGCAATAAAAATAATATAAGGATTCAATTCAATTTAGAAGGTTGCATTGTGTTCTAAAGAAGAAAAAAATCATAATGCAAAAATAACAATAACCCCTAGTTCTGGTCAGATACTCTTGGTAAACCCTAATTCCAACAAAAGTCATATATTGCATATTCAGACAGGATCAATGTATTCAGTAAAAGACAATGGAAATTTCAATTAAGTAAAATTAAAGAATAAATCAAATTCAAAGATATCTAAAAATATGCTAACTTATTTCTATAATGATTATTCACTATTCACATTGATCATGTCTGATTAAAACTATAAAAGGAAAACGAAGCATCAACTTCATTTAAAAGGATGAAATAATTAAAGCTACAATCAAAACATTACAATATTCAAATGATTAAGTTAATAAGAAAGAAAATTTTTGCTCTATAGGAATTTGAAGGAATATTAACTCAATTGTTCAATTGAAGATGATGCATCGTAACCTATGGGAAACAAAAGAATTTGACTCATCATACACTGCAGGAAATTAATGACGACGCTAATTAGGCATCCAAATTATTTATTGTTTGGCTTGAGTTCATACAATAATTCTTAAATATTTCAGTGTCAAGGGCTAGTTTCATAATTACAGTTCAATATTCAAAATCCAACAGATGTATTTTAAAATTATTACTAATCATTTGAAATTTCTTTATATTATTATAGATGAATAATGACAATAAAATTTTACATTCAAAATTCAATCAAAAGAAATAAATGAGCCACTGAATGCCTAATAATTAAATTTAAAAGAAAAATGGGCATCTTCTATCTTCATCCCCCCCCCCCCCAAAAAAAAAAGTTAGTAAAAATTAAAATAAAATGTTAGTTGCTGCATGCTGTGCAATTAACGAAAAGGTTAGTAAGAAATGAAAAAGGAACTTAGCATGAGAACATCATGGTCGATGGGCCCATCTTTACAACCAGATACGTCAACATCAGTCACAAAGGGAATTTTCAAGGACACAGCACCAGCACCTCCTCTCTTCTCGTCGTCAGGAACCCGAATCTTGTTCTTCCAAAAATCCCGCGGAGTCCTCCTTACACCACTCTCCACTGCTGCCTCCGCATCATTAAATTAGTGCAGAATAAAAATGACTTTATATGAAAATTATGCTTCAATTACTAAGTAAAACTGATCAAGTATTAAGCACCATCAATATTTTCTTTATTTTTTAAAACTGCTATTGTAAAATGAACTATAATTATCTTTTTATTTCGATGAAATTTCGTTACTCATGTTGTATTCCTCCACGGGATGTGGCGAACAACCTTGTCGCATCATCACGTGACTCTCGATCTTTAGGCGGGAACCTTCAGACGATATAGATGTTGCCAGATTTGAAGTATTTTAAAATTGAGTAAAGAAAATACCAGAAAAAGACAGGCAAAATATAAAAGAGAATATTACTGTTAGTTAATGTAAAATAACTAATAAAACATCTTAAAAAAAAAAAAAAATGCTTCCAGTCACTCAACTCAAAATTTAATATTACAGTGGCTCAAAGTTTACTCTATTTTTCCAATATTGTATACTTTTCTTATTAAAAAAAATGACTATGTTTACAATATCAATTTTACAATAAGTTACGTTTTTGTAAACAATTTGATAGTTTACAGACCGAAGGCACGCTAATTCAACCTGCAAAGCACCAAATATGCAACCAACCAACCAAAGTAATGCAAACATCGCACAGACAGTATTTTTGATTTTAACCCAGTGGATAGTGTGAGAACCATTAACATTCTGTGCCAAAATTTAATAAAAAAAAATTGAAAATATAATTCAAGTTTAATTACAAAATATAAATGACCTCTAGCCCTAAAATGACTTGGCAAAAAGTAAACAAACGAGACGCGAGAAAAGGTAAACAAACTGGACCGAAGTCGCGATTTGTAAACAAACTGGCATGAAACAAAGCTTCTACAAATTTTAACCCCAAAAGTAAGAACTATTAAAATTATGATTTAGAAATAATTTAAGTGAGATTAATTAGTTTATTTGTGTTATTTACGACATAACATTTGCAGTTTTTAGTTTAAAAGAAAATTCCGTCATAATCATGTTTTTTTTTTAATGTGTTTAACTCTATTTTAATAAGTGTAGTCATCTACGATTCTTTAAGAAGAATAAATTCTGATGTTTAGCTGTAGAATAATGATGACTTAAAAATATATCCCCTTTTTACAAAAATTTTTGAACCAAGCAAGATTCTACTGATTTATGAATAGATTTGGCCATGTCGAGAAAAGGATTTTGATAGGTAATGATTCAACAGACACTGATTATTTTGATCCGTGAAGACTAGGAAGAATGAAATCAGTCTCAGCTTTGTACAGAAAAAATAAATTTGGCTCGGCCCGATACTTCAGGAAAAAATTAAGGCCCGACAGGGTTCCCAGCGTCATGGAAAGTCATGGAAAATCTGGAAAGTCATGGAATTTCAAAGTAGTCATGGAAAGTCATGGAAAATGTAAAATATGTAGAAAAAGTCATGGAATTTGCTAATAATCAATAAAAAGTCATGGAAAACTCTGGAAGGATAAGATTAAAATTTAAGATTATTTCATTTTCAGAAAAATGTCGCTCTGTTTTCTCATTAGATGGCGCCTCTGAAAAATTTCCAGAAGCAACTATTGATAATTTATCGCTAGATCAGGGCGCGAAATTTCCACTCGCCAGCTCGCCATTGGCGAGTAAATTGTCTTATAAAATGTTGTGCTTCAAAGTGCTAATGTTGGACCAAGTGAACAGGTATTTTTAGACCAACTATCCATTTCAGGGATAATCAAGGATGTGCAGCTGACAAATGTAGAAAATGGGGAGGAAGAGTTTCAGACTTTAAAGAGGGTCATTAATTAAACATACAAAGAATATACATTACAGAAAGACTGCAATCTATGTCATAAAATATGTTAGCATGTCTGCATATTTTTGACACTATGGGTCTCCCCCCTCCCCCTCCCAAAGAAAAAAATCTTGAATTTGGGATAGAAGAAATAAAGAAGCTCTTTATGTATTTGAGCCCGAATCTCTTTAATGAAAAAGTAGATATTGTATTGGCAGAGTGGGCAGAATTTAAATTTATGTTCTCATCACTGATACTGAAAAAGATACTGGAGAAAGTTTACACTGAAAAATGTTCAGCAAGATTCCCCAATTTGCCCCAGATCCTAACATTTTGCGCTGTTTTACTAGTAAGCACAATTTCATGTGAGAGAGAGTTCAGCTGTCACAACACTCTCAAGAAAGTATACAGGAACTATCTGAAGACTGAGTTAATGAATAATTTTCACAGAATTTCTATTAATGGGCCCACCCTGACAGAGTTTGACCCTACAGCTGCAATTGATAAGTGGTATTTCAGTGCAGAAAGACAGCACTACACAAACCTGAAGTGCTAATAGTACAGGAACTTATCAATGGTACGCATTTATGTAACCACTGAAACCTTATGGCAAGCTTATTTTGAGTTAATGTTACTTTTTCTTTTTGCAGTAAATATGTTTTGTTTTATCAATTTCTGCATTTTTTTTGGTGTCAATAGAAAGTTTTTCATACTATATCTGTTAATATTTTTAAATTATGCCATATTTTTCATAAATGAAAATATTCTGACTTTTAACAGACAGCTCCTTCTAACAATCGTCAATTTAATTGAAATTTGTCATAAATATTTCATTTTCTGCGCAGATATGGGGGCTGACGTTGCTGTCTAAATGAATGTAAAATAGTGGCGAGAAAAAAGTTTAGTCTGGCGAGTAACTTTTGCGTTGAAATTTCATGCCCTGCAACCAAACTTCTTCAAAAGTTGAAATTAGTGAAGCAACTGATAGTTGTAAAACTTCAGTTGAACTTTATTTAAAGTGCTACAGCTTCAAATATGAATTCGCATTTGTTAAAGGATGATGTTTTAAAGGCTGAGTGCTTTTAGGCAATGCATGTTGTCACCAAAAAAATTTCTTACAATTCATGCTCAAATATTGCTGAAGTTTTCCAAATTATGTTTCCAGACAGGGCCATTGCAAAGCATTTTAAACTTGGAAGCTCCAAAGTAGCTTATTTAGTTTCATATGGCTTAGCACCATATTTTTTGAATAAGTTAATGGACCGTCTTAAGATATGTACAGATTATGTGATTTCTTTCGATGAAGCCTTTAATAAAATTATCCATAAAGAACAAATGGATTTAGTAATAAGATTTTGAGATAAAAATTTACAGCATGTTTTGACCGTTACTTAAGCAGTGTTTTTTCTGGGCAGAGCTACTGCTGATGATTT
This sequence comes from Maratus speculifer, assembly GCA_964019185.1. NCBI lineage: Eukaryota > Metazoa > Arthropoda > Arachnida > Araneae > Salticidae > Maratus > Maratus speculifer. The sequence goes on along the minus strand of OZ025293.1, from coordinate 236,029,561 downwards.
AATGGAAAAATTTATTGAAGGATTGTCTTCATTAACATTCTATAAACTACTTCAAGTCTCAATGTATAGCCCCCATGTAAATCACTGTTTTTTGCGTAAATTAATGGATAAGTTTGAAGATGATATTTCAAACTCTGATGGGAAATAATTCTTGACCTTCGTACTTGTGGGCTGCATGTAGTCCATGGATCTTTTAAACATGGCTTAAATATTGTAAAATGGGATTTGAACAATTTGTTGACTCATATATATTTCTTGCTCAAAGACTCTCCTTCTTGCTGTGTGCAATATACAGCTCTAACAGGCAGTGAAATATTTCCTCAGAAATTTTGTAGCACTAGATCGGCAGAAAATGCACACAGTGTTTGGGTAAAGCTTTAGACATTTTTGATAATGTTAAAAAATTTGTTGAAAATAATAAATCTCTTGCAACTAAGCCTACTATGACAGTTATACAAGCTGCCAATGATCCTTTAATTTAGTGCAAAATAAGTTCCTTTAAAACTATAGCTTCAGAATGCGAGTCTTTTTTAAAGAGATTTCAGAGTCCAAAGCCACTTGCTCCTTTCTTATATGAAGCCCTGCATGACTTAATCAGAAAACTGATGATGAAATTTGTCAACAGTGATAAGTTAAAGGCAACGCTTACTGCAAAACAATTAGTTGACATTAAGTCAATTAGAAAATCTTCTCCATTCTAGAAAAATTGATGCTGGCTTTGCAACTAAAAAATTTCTTGCTGAAGCCAAAGTAAATGAAATTGATGCTACTAAATTTTGATTGGAATGCAGGAAATTTTTGATTGCAGTAATCGAGAAACTTAATGAAAAAAGTCCCTTAAAATACTCGTTGGTTCGAGGAATCTCAGCTTTTGACCCTTTCATAATCAGGTACAAGCCATAAAATGGTATTCAAAAGGTTGAAGTAGCTCTGCAGTGCTTGCATAATGCAAATAGAATTAATGCTGATGTTGCTGAAAAAGCAAAACATCAATATATGAATTTGACAGATGCAGCCACTGTAGAGCTCAAAGAGGAATTTGATTGTTTTTGCAAATCAGGTTCTGATGAAATGGGCCTTGACAAGATTTTTGGAAAAGAAGCTAATAAATGAAAAAAGGCCAGCAAAAGAGCACGGAAAAAAAAATAAAGAATTGCAAGAAAGAAAAAGAAAAATTAGAAAAGCTGCTGAATTAGAAGAAGCAGCGATTGAAAATGAACTAAATTCACTGAAAAGAAAAGAAAAAAAAAGCACTGTAGATATTAATACATTAATATTCAAGTGATCAAAGTAAAATATATTAATATTCAGATGTTCAAAAGTTTCAGAATCTAAAGTAATCAGAATCTTTTTTTTTTTTTTTTTTTTTTTTTTTTTTTTTTTTTTTAATTATAATGTAATTTTTTTTATTTGTGTGTTTCATAGAAAGTTTTACCGTAAAATCCCGTTAATCCGCCCTTCCCGATCAAACGCCCCCTCCCCACTTTATAAAGAATTTGAAATTTTCAAAAAATCCCGAGAAAGCGCCCTCCCTCCCGATTCTCAAAGGCAATTCAGAGAGGGATGAATCATTTTGAAATGAATGAATCATGAATCTTTGATGAAATGTGCGTTTTTTCGAGATTTTTTAATTGATTTCATGCTTGTTTTGGCTTTTTTTTACTAATTTCTCCTTTATTCTGCGTTTATTCGACAGAATTTACGTTTTTAAATAAAAAAAACCCAAATTTATTCAAGTATCGAAATTCATGATTCATTCAACGAATCATTCATTTCATGATGATTCATTCCTGTAAATTTTGTTGAACGATCGCGAAAAAATCCCGTGTAAGCACCCCCCTCTAACTATTGTACAATTTTTCTTTTCGTTTGGGGGGGGGGCGGATTAACGGTATTTTACGGTAGTCAGTTTATTTCAGGAACAGATTTGATAATTTTAGCATTTAATGCAATATCTTTTCCTGCTTTTTACAACAATATCATGATAAAAGTTTTTTTTTTTTTTTAATATACTGTCTGTTATTAAGTTTTATGTTACTTTTAAAAAATCTTTGTAAAGTTTTAAAAATATATTCTTAAATTAATTGTACTAATTAATACATAATTTTAAATTTTAATACTTTCGAAGTAGACTTGGCATATTTGCGATCGGTCATGGAATTTTTTTAGATTTGGTCATGGAAAATCATGGAAAGTCATGGAAATTGCCAGACAAATTTTGCTGGGAACCCTGCCCGAAAAGGTTAGTGACTAGGCCATCCTGAGTCTTCAGAAGTAAGGTGCGAGCCCGGCCCGAATGTTGTTGATGGAAATCAGCCCGCAGGCCGGGCCCGTGCAGATCTCTAGTTCACAGCATTGATCCTTCTCACTGCAAGATAAGAACTCTGCATATTTTTAAACATGATTTGTTTAATGCTTTTCATATCTGGCAAAATTCATGATTTTTTTGTGCTGTGTTTCATAAAATTCACTATTTTATCTGTCCCTCATCAATAAAATAATTTTGTCAAATTCTAGAAACAAAGAATTTTTGGACTTGATAATTACCAAAAATTAAAAAGTATTTGCTGAAGAATCACTTACTTGAAAAGAAATTTATTTCTGCACAGTATTTTTTTGAAATCAGGATTTTTTTATGTTGTATGCAAAATTCTGCACACATTTTCAAATTTGACTTGCAGGTAATTATTCACTTCTTCACTTTTAATTAATTAATTTTTTCTTCTTCCCAAAAGGCCTTCCCCCTCCCTTTTTCTAAAGCAATTTTGCTTCTCCAAAATGACTTTTTGCTCTAAAAAATCATCTTTTCTATTCAAAAATTGCTCTTATCTTCTCCAAATGAGCAATTTTTCTGCTCCAAAATCCAGGAATGTTACCCCAGGTGTTTGCTCCCTAGGCAGTGCCCAGGAGTGAATCCTGAGAAATTTATTAGTCTTTCTATGCCTGATAGTGTAACTTTTGTATCAGGAAAAATTTAGGATGATTTAACACTTTATCTACCAAATTATGAATTCATGAAAACTTTAAACAATTTACGTAAAATGCTTTAGAATGTAAACTAAATTAAAAGATTTACATAATCATTTACTAAATTTTTGAAGGATTTAAGAAGGATTAATTAAATTTGAATTTATCAGGATTTTGTGCAATATTTATAACCCCACTCAAATCTTTTATTTTTAATTGTTTTTTAATATTTTGTAGATTTATAAAATGTACAAATATGATGTTCTTACAATATAAATATAGAAATATTTCCAAATTGAAAAATCCCCCTCCCCCTCTCTCAGCATATACATAAAAAAATTTCTTAAATTCAATGCATAACTTCATGCACTTTTAGTCGGTACAATATTAAAAATGGCACAAAAATCGCTATTGTAGTGCCCCTTTTCAGCGGAATGTTTCAAAAATGAAAGAGGACCTGCTTGCTACAGCCAAAAACATTCACAAAATATTTGGTTCAATTCTATGTATATCTTCATACACTTTTTGATGGTAGAATGGCGACATATGGGCACACAGATAGACAGACATTTTGTAAAAACATGTTTTTTGGTATCTCTGACCATTAAAACGTGTAAATCCGTCAAAAACAGAAGTCGAAAAAAAATTTCGATTGCAGTACTTTCTTCTATTGAAGATAGAAGGAAGTAAAAAAGCTTGATTAATACATAAATATATTTGGTAAGAAGATTGTAATTACCAGTGATATCAGTAATATCTTGAATTTTTTTAGAAATAAATTTATTCTTCCTTCATGAAGAAACATAAATTCAGTAATAATTAATGAAAATTACAAATTAAAAAATATATAAAATTGATATAAAGCTAAAATGTCAAATTTTGCCCTTATATCTGCACTGAATGTTTTATTGCTTACATCCATAAATTATGTGCAAATTTTAGAGAATTGTGGATTTTAGGGTTGCAGATTTAGGGGAATCTGCTGTATAAAGAAGTTTTGTACCACCTTCTTACATTTTGTAATTGCCTTATAATAATTAAAAACCCTGCTGGCTCTGCCTACAAGCACAGTAGATTTCAAAGTTAAATGCTGATTTCACTAACAAAAAGCAAATCATGATTAGAGATAAACCCAGTATAACAATTTGGTTAGTTTGACGAGTTTTTTATTTTATTTTTATGTATGAGCTAGTTTTATCAGAATCTTTTTAAGAGCTTACTTCCGCCAAATCAAAACTCAGAATCTTCTCACAAACTGATGGATTTGCCACCAGGGATGCCACTTTTCTGCCAAATGAAGGATTTCTGCTTTTCTTAATTTTTAAGAATCTGCAATTTTCGTTAAGCAATCACAGAAAAAAAAAAAAAGAAATTAGTCAAACAATTGTGAAATAAAGCAGCGATTTTCGTCTAATGACTGCAAAGTAAAACTGTAATTTTCTTCAAACGACCGTGAAATAAAACAGCAATTTTCTCCAAGCGATCGTGGTTTAAAACAGCGATAAATTTTTGTCAAACAATCACAAAGTAAAATGGCGATTTTCGTCAATCGATCGCGATGTAAAAACGACGATTTTCACTAAACGGGCACAAAATAAAAACAGCAATTTTTGTCAAATGATTGCGATGTAAAGCAGCGATTTTTTTCAAACGATCATGATATAAAGCAGCGATTTTCGTTAGACGATCGCCATGTAAAACGGTGATTTTCGTCAAACGATCGCGATATAATATGACAAATCTCATCAAAACAATCGTGAAAAAAAAAAAAAATGCAAATTTTTGCTATTCACTCATGGAATAATTATCAAATCTATCGCCTGCTTTCCTAAATTAATTTAAAATGATGGAATACATAAAATTCCTCATTAAATCTGTTGCTGACTAAATCTTTTCACTAAAATTATTCTTTATGTCAGTATTGTCTTGAAAATAAATTATAAAGGTAAATTTCAAAAAATGCCGATAGGAGGCGCTTTAGACTTTGGAGTAACGAGCAACTATTTTTTACCATTATTTTTTGCATCTCATTAATTTTTTTTAGAAGCTTAGACATAAACTTAAATTTTGAGCTCAAAATCTAAATCGGTGGGAGTGGTTAAGTAGCGCAAACTGAACTGTCGGGGGAGGTTCAAATTTCAAATGTTTATAAAAAAACGGAATAATTGGTTAATTGGTTTGCGATTTTCACTAAAATTATTTTTTATGTCATTATTATCTTGAAAATAAATTATAAAGATAAAATTCAAAAAATGCCGATAGAGGGCACTTTAGACTTTGGAGTAACGTACAACTATTTTTTGCCATTATTTTTTGCATGTCATAAAATTTTTTCAGAAGCTTAGACATAAATTAAATTTTGAGATGAAAATCTGAATCGTTGGGAGTGGTTAAGTAGTGCAAACTGAACTGTGTTCAATGGGGGTGGGGAGGTTCAAATTTCAAATGATTATAAAAAACAGAAAAATTGGTCGGTTTTCGCTAAAACTATTCTTTATGTCAATATTTCCTTAAATATAATGTTAAAGATAAATTTCAAAAAATTCCGTTAGAGGACGCCTTAAACTTTAGAGTAACCAACATCTATTTTTAACCGTTTTTTTTTTTAGGAAATTTATCTTTAAATTTATTTTCAAAGAAATATTGACATAAAGAATAGATTTAGTGAAAACCGACCAATTTTTCCATTTTTTCTAATCATTTGAAATTTTAACCTCCCCATCCCCATTGAGCACAGTTCCGTTTGCGCTACTTAACCACTCCCAACGATTCTGATTTTCATCTCAAAATTTAAGTTTGTCTAAGCTTCTAAAAAAAATTATGAGATGCCAAAAATAACGGTAAAAAATAGTTTTACGTTACTCCAAAGTCTAAAGCGCCCTCTATCGGCATTTTTTGAATTTTATCTTTATAATTTATTTTCAAGATAATACAGACATAAAGAATAATTTTTGTGAAAATCACAAATCAATTTTTCCGTTTTTTTATAATCATTTAAAATTTGAACCTCCCCCCACAGTTCAGTTTGCACTACTTAACCACTCCCAACGATTTAGATTTTGAGCTCAAAATTTAAATTTGTCTAAATTTCTAAAGAAATTTAATGAGATGCGAAATATAACTGTTAAAAATAGTTGTTCGTTACGCCAAAGTCTAAAGCACCCCCTATCGGCATTTTTTGAAATTTATCTTTATAATTTATTTTTAAGATGATACTAACATAAAGAATAATTTTAGTGAAAACCACAAACGAATCGACCAATTTTTCTGTTTTTTAGCGTCATTTGAATTTTTGGACCCTAAACTTTAATGGCGCCTATCTCCTTCGGAAGACGTTTTGGACCCTATTTAATATTGTTTGACTTGATGTGTACTATCACCCCTTAAAGTTTGTACCATGAATTTAGAAACACCCTGTATATATGTATATATATATACTTACGTCTTCAGGGGTGTTAGTCGTGGCATAAGAAATTCGACTCGGGAGCCTCTTGTAGGTTCGAACTCTTTTTATTTGGCCGTTCAGCTTACAGATGAATTCGCGAGTCCGATCGCAGGTTGCCCGAGCCATTTACGCTGATTATGGAAAGTTACATGGCCGTACTTCCAGCAGGCATCTCAAAACTACAAAAGTCTCCCATTTTTTGCGCGTGTTCTGGATAATATGTTGAGGATTGTAATATTTTCCAGCAGAGGGCACAGTTGTTAATTAGGGAGGAACATTTAATTTAATTGGTTCATTAGATTTTGATTGATTTGTGGCCAAAGCCCGCACAATTCCCGGGTCAGTGACGTATCAGGCCCTAGCCACAAATGCCTGCAAAAAGCCCTTAGATAAGCAATTTTAATCTTCAGCAGCGTCCAAAATTGATCTTTGAAAGTAATAAGATATATTGCTGGAAAATAAAGTTATAAGGGGCAAACTGCTTTTAAACATCAGAATTAAAGTTAAAAATATAATTGGAACTTTAACTTTTGAATTTTAAATTTTAATTAGGTGTTCAATTTTTTATCCTTTCATATTCCCCCTTCCAAGTTGAAGTCCACCGGATTTGCCAGCAAATCTGGGGGGGACTCCCTAGGAAAATGATGAAGACAAAATTGGATCAGAATTTACTTATGCAGCTCTAGATTTTAAAGATTAATATTAAAGTTAAATCTAAAGTAAATGTAATGTTAAAGGAAAGTTTTCTAAGATATGAGGACTGACTTTTTCTGCTGGAAAAAATGTAAAGTTTGAGGCATAATTCTTAAGGAAATTATTGATGCTTTAAAGTTTTTATATTAAAAGTTTGGGATATGGCTTTCGAGACGACCTGACCGAACTTTACATCAGGGCTGGCAAGTTTCTGCCAGGGTAGTTAAAACTGGCATGGCAGAAACTAATTTCTGCTGGTAAGTGGCAAAAACTGGCAGAAACTAAGAAATAGACTAATAAGAACTTTTAACTTGCAATGATTCATAATTCACACATGTATTTAATATATAAAGAATTCAGTTAAAAGTTTAAAATAATGGTTATTAATGTTATTCAAAGTAGCAAAAAGCTTTAAAAGGATCATATAAAAATACTTTGTTTAATAATAATTTTCTGTCACTTGAAAAACAGAAATTTCCATAATGGTAATCTGATGTTGTATTATAATTTAACTGTTGTTATTATTGTTTTTATGATTTGGATTTCGATTTAAAAGTTTAAAAAAAAGAAATTGACAAAAAAAACTATATTTTAACATCCCTTTTCAGAGTATTTTTGAATAAATAATGTACTGCAACAACTTAAAAAATATCTACTACTATTTATAAAGAGAAATGGTTCTTGTGAAAATATATAAGTAAATAATTGTGGCACAAAAATAACAGAAAAAAAAATTTAATGAAATATCTTATACAATTATTATACAATATTGAAAGAAGAGCATTCCATAATATAGAATTAATTTTGCTAACCATTCTTAATCTAGACTGCTTTTTATTTTGTTCTGATTGAAAGAAAAGTAAAAAATATTCTTTCAAGACCTCATATTTTGCTAGTAATATTATTATTGAGGATGCAAATTTTGAAAATTTCTAGGACTTCCTTGGGGAAATGTTTCCGGGAAAGGAGTCAATTTTGCTACTAAGTGTTGTTACATACGGCACAAAATTTAGATTAATATCAAAAGCCATTTTTCTTGTCCTTTCTTTATGCTCATTTATTTATCAAATTCTAATACAAATTTATTTTTTAATTAAAACTATTCACAGTATTTTATATGTTATTTATCCTGAATAAAATTTTTGTAAGCAATTTAATACTAATAAAAAAAGTCTTGGATTATTTCATGAAATGAGTTTATGCCAATTGTTGCCAGTTTTTGCCGGTTAAAACCGGTTGTAACCACTTTCTGCCACTGGCACGGCAAAAACTATTTTCTGTCGGCAAAAACCCAGCCCTGCCTTACATAGGAATTTGAAGCATATTATATGACATAAAATATCAGCTTTTCATCATGTTTATATTTTTTAAAAATATAAACATGATGAAAAGCTGAAAAAATATTGGTAATATATGGAAAAACATAATAAAATAATTTGTAATAGTGACCATTTTCTTGTTTGGAAGTCCTTTGGTCAACAAGTTTGTGCTTATTTAGTTAAAGTCTTTAAGCACATATTTCACATTTTATATGAAGTTAAACTGTCAAAATGTAAATTTATACAGAAATATAATACAGTAGACTCCCTCAAATCTGCACTCCTAAAATCCGCACATAATTTAAGGATGTAAACAATGAAACATCCAGTTCAGATGTAGGTGCAAAATTTGACTTTTTTAGTTTTATATAAATTCCATATATTTTTATTTTTGTAATTTTTGTTAAGGTTATTGAATTGATGTTTTTTCATGAAGAAAGAATAATTTATTTCTGAAAAAATCAAGATATTGCTGATATAATTGGAAATCACAATCTTACCAAATGTATTTTTGTATTAATCAAGCTTTTTTAGTTATTAAGCTTGGCTAAACCTGAAATAAAGCTGTATTAGTAATGTATCTTTATGAGGCAAGTTTCATTCAATAATTTAGAAAAAACACATTTATTTTTATAATGAATATTTAATTGTACATTATTGACTATTAACTTGATCTTTTGCTTTTAGCATTTTAATAATTATCTAAATTTTTATTATTTTAGTTTATTACTATTTCAATAGTTTAGTATATTGTAAGCATTCATTATATTTTTGATTTCGTTATTAATTATATTCAAATTACTTTTTTAAAAATATATACAAAGCAATGACCAGAAATCTGCACAACCCCTGGTCCCTAACTGTGCAGATTTGAGGGAGTCTCCTGTATGTGAAATTGAACATAAAAATAGGAAAAGTTAAAAAAAATAATTTTCATAAAATTGGAAAATTATGTGGTTATGAAAGGACATTGATACAGGTAATATAAAAAAAGTGATAAATATAAAAGTACACTGATATATGATTAATGGGAAAAATATATGTTCTATGTACAAAATATTCAAATTATAAAAATATTGGAAAATTTGAAAATGTTAAAAAAAATGTTGGCATAAAAAATTGATAAACATAAATAGTTGTAAATATGAAATATAATAATTTTGAGATAAATATGAAAAAAAAGAAAAATAATGTATTGTAGTCTATTTACATGATTTATCCTAAACCATTTAAGATTTTAGCAAATCCTAAACCTCAGGGAGATTTTAGCAAAAAATTTTTAAAGAAAAAAGAAAAATGAGCTTGAGTGTAAATTTTTCTGTGAAGATGTAGACACAGTTTACCTATAAGTAAAGGTTTTTATTATTTTGCAAACTGAGATGTGCTTTAGTCAGTGGCATTAATAAACCCAAGTTACCATTTTATGAACTACATCTATATCTCACTGTTAGCTCAATCAAAGAACATTTTTCCTTAACGATTAAGCCTAGAATGCTCTTAGCTTTCCCTGCTAATTTTTATGCAAATAGCAAAAATCTTTCAAGTTTAAAGGGTTTTACTACTGCAAAGAGAAAAAAAATATTAATGAAATAAAAAATAAAGAAAACAAAGAAAAAATACATTAATAAACTCTGATTTAAAACAAATAGGCCAATGATCCAACATTTAAAGCACATGGGCAACTTGACATTTTTGTTGTTATTAATGGATCCTTTTATTTTCATTGATTGCCTGAGTATCTCTTATCAACAGTTGCCACATTTGCTCAGATGGCAAGTCATTGAATCCTTTTTGTCTGCAGAGGGGTTTATTATGATTGAATTTAATAAATATTAAAAAAAAAAAAGTTTTAAAGATTTAATGGGTTGGAACCGTGGTCATCTTTAAAAACTTAATATGTGGATTTAGACACTATTGGATTTACCACGGCTAAAGTGGGATTACCAAGGTCATGTCTAAATCACTGACTGAATTGTTAGAAAATATTTTTAATATGGTGGGGGCATGACCTTCACCTGTTGACTAAAATTGACAGGGATGAAATACCTGTTCAAATATTTTTTAATGAAATGGGAATTGTTAAAAATGGACTAATTAAAAATGGTTGGGGTGGCCAACTCACTGGGTAATGTACTAGGGAAGGAACTTAATGTAATTTTTAAAACAATACTGGGTAAAAATACTAAATTAAAAACTCAAATATTAAAATGTAACATAATGTAAAATATAATATTTGGCTATACAAAAAATCTAAAAGGAGTAATAAATTGTATAAAACTCTATATGTAGAGTGAAATATTTTGAAAAAATTGATTTTTTTTTTCATTATGTACAAATAAAACACGTACGAACACATATAATTAAAATATGGATTAAAATAACACAAATGTCTATTTACAAATATGTGGACTTTAAGGGTGCTCATTTGCATTATAACAAGCAATTACGAGAATAGGCTGCTAGAGATTCGCAAATATTCAATTGTAATGGTATTATTTAATAGTTTTTACTTTGAAAACAGGTATTTAGTTTAACCAATTTATTCATAATATAACAAGATTTAAATCAAGTAAACTTAATTTTTGGTAATCGCACTTATGCTTCACCGGATGAATAAGAAAACAAAAATACTGTCAATTTAATTTATCTCGATTTTAACGCGCATGTAAAATATGAATCACAAAATTTTTCTAAAATGCTAATAATAAACCTTAAATCCCACAAGAAAAAAAAAATAAAGCTAATAAAAATCTTAAAAAAATTAATTTAAATTTTGTTTAAATCTTTAAAATCCCTTTAATACAGTAACATCATTTTAAATGAAATACTTTAAAACTCCATGAACTCTGTCAAAATTTTAAAATTTTCACTCTCATAGCAGTATTTTTTTGTTATCTTTTTCATAGTCAAATACTTTTTATTCACACAAACACTTCCATACTTTGATACTTTCGGCAATAACAAATTCATGAGTAGGCATTTCAAGTAAATAAATAAAAACATGTTTTAATGAAACAAAAATATTTTTTCCTTTTGTAATTAAAATATTTCATAAAATAAATAATGCAAAAAAAGAAATCGGTAGGGAACACACTGAAATGATAAAATAAAGATAAAAGGAAAACACGTATTTTTTTCCCCAATGAAATTTAATCATAAACAAAAATAACATCAATGTCAAAGAAAAACACATAAAAAGCATACCTGTGAATTAAATTACCCAAAGATTATTATTATTTTTTTTTAACGAGAATATTTTATAAAATAAATGATGAAACTAAGGAATCTGCATTTTTACTAATATTAGTAAAAAAAGTGTAAAGGAAAAATAAACACATAAACTGCACAATAAAACTTTTTTTCAAAATTATCTGTATTTTTAAGCAGAAAAACACCAATCTGAACTAAAAAGAAATAAAAAGAAGCATACCTGTCAATTAGATTATCAATTTTTTTTCTTTTTAAGAAAGAAAAATTTAATTATAAAACACGACTTAATTATTATTATTTTCATTTTAAATAAATTTTAACGATTAAGAACTAAGACATATTGCCCTGGCCTTAGCTCATCTGCTAAGTTTATCATTTGTCCGCTAAAAAAATTAAGTAAATAAATTTCCACATCCAACTAGAGTGAATCATCTATACGGAGATACACAGAACGGAGATCTTCTTGACCTTTGATCTCCTGCGAAATACAGTTCAGTCAATGTCTGTGTAATAAGTTTCTGCTTGGGGAAGAGAAATAGATATCGCTTTTGAATGTCCATTCTTGCTTTGTTTGTGAGTGAATCACTTCTTAAAGTCTGCGGTTTCTCATGCAGTTGAGTTGGGGGAAAAAGTTCAAATGCATTACTTCAGAAGTTAGCTCGTATAAATAATAGATCACAACTGCTTTCTTCTTCTTCTTTTCACGAGTGTCCAAAAATTATTCGGAACATGGATAGTTTTTCTCTGTTTTACTGACATTGTTCATCTGATGTACTGCAAGCATTGAGATTGAGAGGAAGGGAATTTTTCTTTTCCCTGGATCAATCTTTTTTTTGGTCGATGGTAAATAAGGTTTCCAAGGGAGGGGAATTCTCATGCACTTTTGAATGTTCATGGCTTGGTGGCAAAGCAGGTTTTTTTTTTTGTTTTTTTTCCACGGCAGGTGACTGTCCTGCCGACTTTTAATTAATGTAACATCTTCAGGAGTGTTAGTCGTGGCATAAGAAATTGGACTCGGGAGCCTCTTGTAGGTTCAAACTCTTTTTATTAGGCCGTTCAGCTTACAGATGGATTCGCGAGTCCGATCTCAGGTTGCCCAAGCCATTTACGCTGATTATGGAAAGTTACATGGCCGTACTTCCAGCAGGCATCTCAAAACTGCAGAAGTCTCCTGTTTTTCGCGCATGTTCTGGATAATATGTTGAGGATTGTAATATTTTACAGCAGAGGGCACAGTTGTGAATTAGGGAGGAACATTTAATTTAATTGGTTCGTTAGATTTTGATTGATTTGTGGTCAAAGCCCGCACGATTCTTGGGTCGGTGACGTATCAGGCCCTAGCCACAAACGCCTGCAAAAAGCCCTTAGATAAGCAATTTTAATCTTAAGCAGCGTCCAAAATTGATCTTTGAAAGTCATAAGATGTATTGCTGAAAAATAAAGTTATAAGGGGCAAACTGCTTGTAAGCATCAGAATTAAAGTTAAAAATAAAATTCGAACTTTAACTTTTGAATTTTAAATTTTAATTAGGTGTTCAATTTTTTATCCTTTCATATATACTTATATATATCTATAGCACTTAATGACTAAAGTGTATCGGCAGATCCAGAGTCACTTACCTTAATAAAACTGAAGTCAAACAGATAAACTTTAAAGGAGATAAAATTTGAACAAGAAAAAAAAAATAAAAAAGCTGTGAATCTCATCAGTGGTGCGCAGTTTTAAAAACATACAGCAATATATCTGAATGAATATGCAAAAAAACTATTACAAGTAGTAGTAGTGTGTTTCGATCAGAGTGTCACAATGTAAAAAATCAAATGTGCAAAAACATTTGATATCATAATACTCTCACACCGGTCCTGACGCCACAGTAAACAGCATATAATTCATTCAAACAAAATACAGCCAAATTAAACTTGTGTGTAATCAGGGTTCTCACTGTCGATCATCATTGCGCCAAATTGTGATTAAATTCTTCATTTGGCAAGTGAACAAATAATTAGATTCACCAAATTGCTAGTGTTTAATTTTTGCTTTTTCTTTCTTTTCTTTTTCATTTTTCATACATATACATATGTACCGTAATTTCGGGTGCATAAGCCGCGGATCAAACAGTTCTTTTTGGACCCAGAAATCTTATTTAGTTATTGAAGACAAATATTTACAGTACTACTAACTAGTTATATTTGTGTCTTAAAAAATTCTGGGTCGAAAAAGAATTGTTTGATCTGCGGCTTATACACCCAAAATTACGGTATATATTTTTAATATATTTGTAGCGGATAGTTTTAATTAGATTAATAACAGTTGCCGCAGTTATAAAAAATTAGGTTATTATAGAACATATTGAAAAGAAAAGGGGTACATTAAAGGATTAAAATATTTTTTTGTGCTACACAGTGAATCTATTTTGCTAATACTTTTTTCATTTGACAAATGTTTTTAATTTTTAATTAGTCAAATTGCTAATTTTGGTCAAATATCAGTGAGAACACTGTGTGAAATATATATATTAAAACAGCAATAAAGTTATATTACCCAAACATGAGAGACACAGCCACACAAAACAACCAAAATCCGTCATTCCAAAATCAATCCATGTTCATTCCATGTCATTGCCACACAATTGCAGACATCCTTGTAAAACCGTACAAAAAGGCTTTAAGTTATACAAAATCATTAATTGCCAATCATATGGCAATTACTTAAAAATGCAGACTGCCTGTAAAACTTGTACATTTATTTATAAATTTTAGAGATAAGGTATTTTTATAGTGTAAAATATTAATTAAATGACGATGTTCCTTTAAAAATAAATTTTTATTTGAACAGAGTTTGTAGTAATAAAAAACTTGTCCTATGATTATATTTATGTAAACTCGTTTATGAATATTTGAAGTCCAGTTAACCAACTGATTAACTTCAAAACTAAAGTTATCCTGCTTATATATATTGAAATTTGTATATTATTTGAAATGTGGATTTTTAAATCTAGATAATCAGCAGCGTTATTGTTTTCATTTGTTTTTTTTAAGACTAACATATCAGGATAAATATCAGATGAAATTTCCAAAAAATCACGATCACAATTCAAAATAATTAAATCATCGATGTATCTAAAAGCCAGAAAATTAACATCTTTATTTACACTAGAAAACTGATTTCATAAAAAAAAATAAAAATAGGTTAGCTGCCATGGAAGAATAACTAGTGCCCATTCCTATCCCATTATTCTGTAAATATATGTTTGAGCCTGTATAAACATAATTGTTATATAAACAAAAATTACACAATAATTTAGATAAATTAAGGTCCAAATTGGTGTCATCCATAATCAAATCAACAATTTTTAATAAAATATTCCTTAACCCTGTAATAGGAATATTAAGTGAAAAGATTTTCAAAATCATAAGTTTGTATATTCTGTATATCATTTTTAATTAATTCATTTTTAATTTCATAACTATTTAAAATAATCCAAAAGTCTCTTGTATTTCTATGGTACATATCTGAAGACAGGGGGTATGCAGTTTCTCCTAAATAACAAGCTATGCTTTGTGAGCTTGATCATGGCATTTTGATATTTTAGGTGTGTTCATTCTGATTAGTTAACAGGCCAAGTCAGTTACTGGAAGTAAACATGGCATGAAGTTCAAGCCACCGTTGTACAATGTGGACCCTGTAACAAGAAGCATACCCTTACTGGATTTCACCTCTAGTGAGATGACTAAAGAAGTGAGAGAGTATCTGATTAAGAATGATGATTAGGTATTCTACAGCTGTAATGATTGTTACAACAGCTGCTAGTCACGAGACATCCCATGTGAACTTTTTTTTAAAATTATCATACTTACATCATAAATTTGTATAGGATCCATATTACATAAGTAAAGCAACTGTTCACATCGGAAATGGTTCAATCTGACATGACCATTGATGTGATCCAAAATAAATCAAGATTCATTCAACCATTCCTTCTGTTAAAGTTTGGTTCAATCAAGGTTTCTGGGCTGAAATTATAGATAAATGTCAATCATACTTGGCTAACAGACACAGGCTGCATGCACTATTTTTAAGAATTCCACTTTAGTGACTCAATTCAAATAATCCACTTAAAATTTTGGTTAGGAATTCAAAATCCCACCTTATTTTTATATATCTTTTTAACCTAGTGTGAATTCTAGAGATTTTCCTTATTAGATGAAAGGGCATCTTGATGAAAGCATTAAATGAATGGGTCCCAAATCTAAGATCTTGCAGGGTTGGCAGGAGCAACTGTTTTTATGCTTTGTTTCCACCACTATTAAAGAAAAAAAAATAATTTTATAGTATATTTCTCTAACAAATGTTGCCAAGGCTTATGTAAAAGTTTTTTTGTCTTTTATAAGTGGTGCAAAATAAAATTAAAAAATAGTTGCCTGTGTTGGCCCTGAGTGTGTAATGCAGTGCTTGATGAGATACATTTATTTAGAGCTGCAAATTTAGGATGTCCAATACCTTACAATCTGATTCCCATTTTACCAATTTCATTATTTGAATGTGTTAAGTGTGGCTTTCTGTGAAAGCATGAACAGCTGTATTATTTTAAATTCCTTGTTAGTTTTTAGGATAACTGCCACACTTTTTTTTTTCTAAGTAGTTTAAATCTACATCTTTATTACAGCAACACACAGTAAAAGTCTAATCATAATCTTTTTGCTTATTAGAGTGTATCATTCAGTTCAATTAGGAAAACATTTCTTAAAAAATCTGACTTTTTAAAAATTTTTCCCAAAATGTTGCTTAATGGAGAATGTTTTATATAAAATCTAATAAGCAATATAAATTTACGAAATAATTAAGAATCTCATTCGAATCTATATTAAACTATTGAAGTGTGTTTTTCATATAATTAAATTCTGCATCACATATTCTGTTCAGTTATTTACCACTCTTAATATTCATGTTGCTTTTATTTTATTTTTTCATTTCTAGTATCTTTGTGAGCTATCATTAGTTCATGGTGATCCCTTTTTAAAGTTCCGACCAAGTATCATTGCTGCTGGTTCAGTTGCTTTAGCAAACTATACACTTGGATTTAATATGTGGGTAAGTCTTTTTAATGTAATAGTGAATTTTATGCAGAAGGTTTATTTTTATTTGTTTGTGCATATTATCAATATTTTACATGAAATCTAATTAGGCTGTGCCAAAATGTTTAAAGGTTTAAATTTTTTAATGCATGAAAGTTAATTGCAGAATGTGTGCAGCATAAAATGAGATATAAGACTATTTCATACTAGGAGGTTTAATCTTTTGCTCCCTAATGACCACTAATTCTCGTCCATTGGGACAATTATGCAATCTTAGCTTGCTTTCCTTGCTTCTCACTTTTTGCATCAATTAGCTAGAATGAGTATTAATATAAATCTTTTTAACATATGCAGAGGTGCCAAGTATTATGATTTATCTGTAATTACTATGGGTATGATATGCAACAAAAGTTATGGTGTTACCAGACATGCTATTTTTCGGCGATGAATTTTACTATCTCTGGGATTGATGAAAATATGCATTAAAATTTGTTGACATTTTTATAAGGGAGAGGGGGGGGGGGTAATGGATAAAATACAAGTAAAATGTCAGTACAAACCTCACCAAATTGAACAAATTTCTTCAAAGGATTGCATGGAAAACGCAAATTTCTCTCAAGGATCGGAAAAAAAAAACTAAATTCGTCAAACGATCGCAGAAAAAATACTATTTTCTTCAAAAAATCATGGGAGTTAACACGATTTCCGTCAAAGGATTGCTGAAAACGCGATTTCCGTCAAAGGTTGTGGGAAAAGATGCGATTTTTGTCAAAGGATTGCAGGAAAAACTCTATTTTCATGAACAAATTGCGGAAAAGTATTTGAATTTTGTCAAAGAATCGTCAGAAATGCTCGAATTTTGAAGAAAGATTGTGTGAAAAAATATGAATTTTGCGAAAGATCGGGGGAAATACTCGAATTTTCTCGACAAATCGAGGAAAATACGCAAATTTTGTAAAAACATCGCAGGAAATATTGGAATTTTGTAGAAAGATCGTCCGAAAATTTGCAAATTTTGTCGAAAGATCAAGGGAAATACATGAATTTTGTCGAAAAATCGAGGAAAGTACGCGAATTTTGTCGAAAGATCGCAAATAATACAAAAGTGTTGACGAAAGATTGTGGAAAACATGCGAATTTTGACTAGAAGTGAGGAAAATATGCGAATTTTGTCGAAAGATCAGAGAAAAATCGCAAAATTTGTTTAAAGATCGGGGAATACTACGTGAATTTTATCAAAAGATCGCGAATTACACGCGAATTTTGTCAAAAGATTGCAAGTGATACGCGAATTTTGTCGAAGGATCGCGGATGATATCCGGTTTTTGTCGAACGATCGCAGAAAATATGTGACTTTTGTCGAAACACTGATTTATTTAGAATCCCTAAGTAGAGCCATGGTGGGCCTGGTTTTTTAAAAGGACATTTATGAAGATTATTAATAAATCTGGTTCCATTAAATAGATTGTTTATTTGCCTGCCAACACTTACACAAATTATGTGATCACGGGATATGCAAATCGACTTGCTAGATTCTGTTAGATGGACGATGTCTGCTGTATGAGCTGCATCTGTGTAGCTGAAATGTAATGCAGGGAAACAGCGACAAATGATCTGTGAACAGCTGACGACCCCAATGTTTCTTACAGTTGCAGCAGAAACCAAATCCCATTCAGTGGATGATTTTTGCTCTTGGTGCCACATTGGAATAATGGAAATAGGATGCCGGGAAAACGCAGACCACAACCCCAATGTTTTATTATATATATATATATACAGAGGGAGAGATTGATGTGTTATAATACATAAAGTTGCCTTTTTATAACTTCTGCTCAATTGCTTCTGCAAGTTCTTCATCAAGATTTTTCTAAAGAGCATAATTGTTTATGTGAAACCTGACCTTGGCCTGTTTCTTTTAATACTTTATTTAGTACAGTTCTGTTTCTGATTTGTCCATTATTATCTACATTTAGGTAATTTCAATCAGCTCTTTGTTAACAATAAACATTTCGTACAATTTTGTAATTATTAACTGTAATTTTTTAACTCATGCAGACGTGCCAACTGCTACGAAAAGATTGTAGTTGCTATGATTTGGATTTATTAACTATGACACAGTTTCAAATTATGATTTATTGAAAAAATGCATTTTTTTCAAGTTGCAATTTTTAGTCCATAAAACATATTTTTTAGGAGTCATTCTCTTTTGAAATTTCCTAAATTTTAATTTATTTGGTTCCAAAAGTTTAATTAGTCATTATACCAAAAATTAAAACATTAAAAAATGCTCAATGTGTGTGTGTGTGGGGGGGGGGGATCTGAGCTGTAAAATAAACTTCTTAACATAAAATTCTCTTAATGGATATTAACCAAGAGTAATTGAGCACCTGAAAATATTTTATAACAGGAATTCCCTTCCCTAGAAACAGGAGCATCATTTAAGAGTTACTTGAGGGTCAGAGTTTGAAATATTGTTTAGAATTGCATGATTTGTACACAGATTTGCTACAATTAAAATTGTAGAGAATAAATTGTGAATATCATGAAATAAATTTCGTCAAAATTTACTAGACTAAAAAATTAGAACTGGTCTTATATAACTGTGAAATGAGAAGAAGCTCTAAAAATCATATGAAAATTTTCAGAGGAAAAAATTTACTGTATTTAGTTGATTGAAGGAGAATGAATCCTTATCTTCCTTTTACAAATGTCAAAAATAATTATAAAAAAAACAACCAATCAACCTTCAGATTAATTTGAATTTTGTGTGCTATGATTTCACATTTTCGACGGTTGGTACGTGTGCTTATGGAAATATTTTGCAGATTCATTAGACTATATTTTATTTTATAGGGTGCACTCAAATACTAATTGATTATTTTATGACACATTTACAAATTTAAATCCATTCTTATATTAACAAATTCTTAGGTTTTCTTGTTTGGAAATTAATGAAGTTACTTTTTCTATAAGGCACGCCACACACTAGCGAGACATGCGTCAAAAATCGTGCAACATGTCGCAGTCAAACCGGTTTTTTCTTTGTTATCAGGGTGAAATTGTCGCATGTCTCATGTTTTTTCGCTCAATGTTTCACAGGTGTGTGGCCTCCCTAAAGACCCCTATAGGCTTATAAATAAAATACTGTCAAAATTGTCATCTTGAACTTATGAAGGTGGTGTCAACTATGTAATTACATTCATTGAAAAACATGAAATGCCTTTCTATCCAAACCTTTGTAACACTTTTGAATTCTGATTTCATGTGTTTGCACCTAAAAATGACTCCCTTAATATGTAGGAAAGTTTGCATTGTTGACTAAAGGAAAAATAAAAATATTTTGAATATCTAATAAGTGATTTATTATTAAAATTCCATAAATTATTATTAAATTAAATAGTTAGTAATAACAAGTGTAATTTCATTGCTAACAATCAGCTGAAAAAAAATCTTAAGAAGACTTTATTACCATTACAGCTTAGTTGTATTAAACAACATTAAAGCAGTTAAAGAAGTTGAGAAAGAGGGGATAAAGTATCGACATTTTGCGTTGTGTATTAAAATTAATCAGCAGAATGTGAAAAGACTCAAAGAAAAAATACATAGTGTTCACATATTTTTGTGACTATTTTCATTTTTGTTGTGATTTAAATTTAAATGAAAAAAAAATCTATGTGGCATCAATTCAGAACAGGGTTTTGTTATAGTCTGCATCATTAAAAATATTTGTTGTTTTAAAATGACACTGAAAATTAAACAATGGATTAGACGCTATGTATCTGTGTTTTATGGAGAGAGAAATATTCGAAGAGCAGAGTTATACTGTATGCTGTTTTCATAGTGTCATTCACAAATGGGTTTTATATCATTCTATTAGCTCTTTGAAATGTTTCAACTTAATATGCCATTTGCTCATAATTCTCTAGTCTTTCAGTCATTGTAAATGCAGTGTTTGTACACTATTTGTTCATAGATTCACTTAACATTATGTAATTCTAAAATGAAACAGTTCTCAATGTCTGCTTGCTAAGTTAAATCATGGTTGGGTAAACTAGTCTCATTATAATAACACTATTAGGTACTTCTGAGATGAACTTTGTGTATTTGTTTGTTTACATGTTGAATCATTTAATAACTATCATGCAAGAGAATTTTTAAGTGTCCGAATGGACAATCAGAGTTCAAAAGTTATATACAGTAGACTCCTTAAAATCTGCAACTCTCTAAAATCTGCATATAATTTATAGATGTAAACAATGAAACATTTAGTTCAGATATAAGAACAAAATTTGTCTTTTTTTAGTTTTATGTCAGTTCCATATATATTTAATTTGTGATTTTTTATAATATTACTGAATTCATGATTTTTCATGAAGAAAGAATAAATTTATTTCTGAAAAAATTAAAGATGTTGCTGATATTATTGATAATCCCAATCTTCTTACCAAACATACTTATTTATTAATCAAGCTTATTTGGTTATTAAGTTTGGCTAAATCTGAAGTAAAACTTCCTTTTTTCACGATTTTGATGTGAATTGTAATAAAACTTTATACAGCAAGTTTCACTGAATAATTTAGGAAAAATACATTTAATTTTTATAATGAATATTTAATCATACATTATTGATTATTAACTTGACCTTTGCTTTTAATATTTTAATCAGTTTAAAAATTATGTAAATTTATTATTTTTGGTTATTACTTATTATAATATACTATATTATATTGTGAGCATTCATTATAGTTTCGACTGCATTATTAATTATATTGAAATTACTATTTAAAAAATGTAAACAAAGTAATGATCAGAAATCTGCAAAATTCTAAAATTCACACAACCCCTAGTCCCAAGCTGTGTAGATTTGAGGGAGTTTACTGAATTTTAGACATTTTAATATACACACAGGCCTGAGTATAGATAAATGTATGTAAATTATTAATTTGCACTTGTTTTATTTACATTTTCTGAAACTTTTTTTTTCTTTCCAGGATGAAAATGTTGCAGAAAATAGTGGATATCAGTTGTCTGATCTTACACATGTCATATTATGTTTATATAATGCATATTCAGATGTTGGAGGAAGTTCATTTCAGGCAGCTCATGAAAAGTATAAAAAGAGCAAGTAAGGCAATTTAAAGATTTTCATATTTTAATTGCATTAAAAAAAAAATAAAAATGAAACATAACACCTTGCACCTAAAAGGTGATCGAAAAGTCACAGATGAAATAAAAATATTCAAAATGTATAGACAATAGAAGGATACAATACTAATATAAGTACACAGACATGCTTTAAATCTCTTATACCAAAACATTTAATGCAGAATAGCTCCATTTTTTTACCTAAAGTTATCATTCTAGTGGTTCAAATTGCTGTCTATCATTACTTAAGTCACTGTGTGACAAAAATTACAGTAGAAATCCTTTTTGATTTAATAGCTGTTCTCATTAATGACTTACAGCAAATTGACAATTTGTAACCATAATTATGTTGTGAATTGTGATACATTACTCGATAAACTACTGTCATAAATGAAATGCAAATTATTGATGGCAAATATATTCTGAGATTAAAAAAATATATCCCTTCCCCCCAGGCTCGTAGCCAGGATTTCCCTTCAGAGGGTGCTCAGTCTTGGAATTTTTCTGATCTGACAGCAGCAATTTTCATGATTTAGAGCATAATTTAAAAAATCCCTGTCAGCTTGGCCTATAGGCGGAGGTAGATTTCGAAGAGTGCTCATTTCAACAACAACAAAAAAAGTATGATTAGACATAAACCCAGTTTAAAAACTTCATTTGGCCACTTATGAAAAATTTTTAATTTCATTTTTCTGAAAGAACTGGTTTTATCAGAATCATCTTAATTTAAGCAAAATTCAGCTCAAATGCCCTTTTTGACAACATATTTTGAAATATATTCTGAATTTATTAAAAAATCGACCAAAACAGTACATTATATAGTTCCTAAATAAAAGCAAACTACCAATTGAATGCATTTGAGAGCAACATTGAATTTAAAAATGAGTCATAAAGTAATCGATTTGTTATTTGAATGCATCTTTAATACTTTAAACATGATCGCTTCGAAAATTTTGTGCGAAATGCTCACTTTGACAGCATTTAAAAAAATATATTCTATCTCTATCAAAAAACTAACCAATGTGTCACATTATATAGTTCCTAAATAAGAAGATCTGTGAATTGGATGCATTTGAGAGTGAAAATGGATTCAAAAACGAGTCCGAAAAAACACAGTTTGTTATTTGAATACTTCCTCAAATATTCAATCACGATGACCTCGGGAAATTCTGTTTAAAATACCCTTTTTTGAAATATATTCTGTCTTTATCAAAAAATTGGCCAATGCTTCACATTATATAGTTCCTGAATAAGAGAATCTGTAAATTGGATGCATTTGAGAGCAAAAATGGATTTAAAAACAAGTGAGAAAAAAAAGCAATTTCTTATTTGAATACTTCCTTAAATTTTCAGTCATGATGATTTCGCGAATTCCTGTTCAAAATACCCTTTTTGGTAGCCTTTTTTGAAATATAATGTGTCTTTATCAAAAAACTGACCAATGTGTCACTTTATACAGTTTTCAAATAAGAGGATCTACCATTTGAATTCATTTAAAATCAAAAATTAATTTAAAAATGAGTCAGAATATAAGCAGTTTGGATTTAAGGTTTTTTCTCCAACTCCTATTTTTGTTTAATTTATTTTTGCTATACGAATTGGTCCTATGAAAAACTTGTCAATATAAAAGTTGTAGATATTAAGAAGATGTAAAATAAATTTAATTAGATTTGATAGCTTAAAAATTGACGGAGTTATGGATTTTTTTTCTTTTTCACCCCTTTTTTCTTTTCGTTTTTAATTTTTTTCATCAGTAAAAGTTGGTCCTATCAAAAACTTGTAAATACAAAAGCTTTAGATAATTTTGAGAACATTTATAAAAAATTTAGTTGGATTTAATATCTTGAGAATTGATGAACTAGTGAATTTTTTTCTCCCAAAAACCCTGTTTTTTTTCGCCCGTTGAGCCCATTTCTAAATTTATCAAAAATCTGTTATGCCTAAACTTTTGGCCTATTTTTAAGAAGTTATATAAACTTTAAATCGATTCGATATCTATTTTAATTAAGAAGTTATGACGTTTTTTTTCGATTTTCACAAAAACCCTCCCTATTTCCTCCCCCTTGGTCCGATTTTGCCCATTAATGAACTCGACAGAGATTTTATGCCCCTTGATTTTATGTAAAAGTTTGAAGAGGATCTGAGCATAATTATGGAAGTTATCGTGTCTAGAAGAAAGTGATATACACCGATAGATAGATAGATAGATAGATAGATAGATAGATAAACTTTTTTACTGATGGTAGTTTTAGGGTCTAGGAGTCATGATCTGTGTAGATCCGCAAAAAATTTTCCGAAATTCCAACATGGGAGAGAATGCAATAGGTAGTGGTTCATACGAAATCTACCTAAAAGTAAACATGGCGTAACCTAAGGTATGTTCCAGCATAAGATACGCGATGTCCATGTCACAAATTGTTCGCTCATATTTATAGAGTTCTGTTACAATTTATGATTTTTCAAGAGCAATTCCAGTTTCCAGACTAGTTTTGTACTGGGAGTGTTTTTAGAAAGAAAACTGCAACAAAAATAAAATAGCTCAAATTAACAATGTTTGAGATAGGCCTCATGTAAAATATCAGAAAAACATAAAAAAAAAAAAAAAAAAAGATTGTAATGCAAACAAGTAGTTCAACCGGTCAAGTCATGGCCAACCTTTAACTCACAGCTTAACTCTCAGTTGAGAAACCCTAGGCTGGCAAATCTAACCACCAGTTAATATTTCGAATTCATCAATAACTTCAGTGCCACGATTATTCAACCTTGGTTACTCGACCTGAGTTTAAAACTAGTTAGAGGATTGGCCATAGGAATCGCATGATCTAGTAGTTGCCACCGTGAGTTCTGACCTAACTTAACACCATCTTTCTTTTTTTTCTTTTCTTTTCTTTTTTTTCTTTTCTTTTCTTTTTCTTTTTTTTTTTTTTTTCCCAAGACCAAAATTAAAGGAAGTATTGAAAATGCATACTTATGTTTAATTTTTAAATAAAAAATTCTGATTAATAAATTTTGAATGGTGGTTTTCATTTACAAAACAAAATTTTGAATTGCAGTGAAATTTTAAAAAAAAACACTTATTTTATTAAATATATATATATTTCTTTAATATACATTTAATAGAAAGTAATATGATCAAACTAGTAGTATTAAACATAATAAAAGTAAATAATAAATTTATTTATTTATTATAAGCAAAAGTAATTATTTCAAATTGATCAAACATATAATTATTTAAAATATATATATATATATTTATTATTAATAAGTGAGCACAAGTACCCAATTTTGTGGAAATTTCATACTTTAAACAAATATAAACAATAGTGCAATACAAATGAAATAAAAATCTTTTTTTCTTTATTATTATTTAAAAAGAGATAGAAGTTTGATTCATATATTTAAATTGAGCTGTAATGAACATATTTCTATTTGGATACTTTAGAGGTGTGCCACCAAACAAAATCAGTAAAATTGCAAGCTTCATTTTCAGCTCACAAATTTGTGTAATTTTGCATTTGTAGAGCAAAAATATATAAGAAAAAGAAAGAAATTTGGTTGATACATTCTGTTATAAATGCATCTTTCATAATAAACACTTCGTTTTATTAATAAATTATAAACAGCTTTGTTTTAAAAAAAAGAAGAATAAACACACTGTTTAAAATTATAGCCATCTTTCTTTCTACTGGGCATGCGCGGTTCTCTAACCTGTGATATGAGCTTGGTTGAGTTCATCAATTCTAGATTGGGAAACGCCTCGAATTTCGGCAGGTTGGGTAAGCAGTGAATTGGATTTTGCATTCAACCGAGAGTTCAGCTCGAAATGTGAGGTTAACAGAGAATTACCAGTTTAATACATTTATAACACAGGATTAATATTAGACTATATGTGTCTCGCATTATGAGGGAGGGGTCTCAAATGGTTAATCCATACATGAAAATAATTACAGGTTACTTTTTAAAAGAAAAAAGTAATTTCTACAAATATTTAACAAAAAGAATTATTTTTCACATTCTCTGATTACAATAATTATAAATGTATAACACCAGAGTTCATTCTAGACGTTTTTCACAGGGTGCGCCGCCCCGGTGGTCCAATCATCCGAAAACCCCGCCCCGTCAGCCCTTTCACTCGGAAAATCGACCAGGAGAAAAAAAAAGTGCCCTTTTATAAGTTAATTTAATTTCTTATTTCAAACAAACTCTAAACTATTTGTAAACATTATGTAACCCGATAGCTTCATTCCTGATCTGTCCCTTTTCACATCTGCCCCCTCCCCCACTAACCAAACCCCAACCTCTTTATATACAAACACCAATTACTTTCAGTAAAACTCTAGCACCCACACTGTCATAAATTTTTCTTTGTCTGTCCTGTACAGTGTCTCAACTACCATGAAAATTTGCCGAAATAAGAAAAAAAGAAAAAGGAAAGATCCCCAGCATCTCGTGGAGGATCACCAGAAGTGGATGACCCAGGGGTCGTGAGTTGAGACTTCAGAAAATGACCGTAAACACATACACTTTGTCCATAGTAGTGATTTATAGAGTAAAAGAGATGCACACATTCATTCCTGTGAGAAATTCACAGGAATGAATAATTTCTTTCCTCAGTTTTTAATATTACAGCTTGGTATCGACTGCTAGAATCAAAGCCCAAAACTCCCAAAAGATTAGTCATCTATATATTTCTTCGCACTGAAACGAAACTTCAAAGAAAGACTTCGTTTTGTCATAAACGTAAATGATTTTCTATTTTAAAAGTTATTCCTCAATCTCTGATGCCTCAAACAGTCAACCATGCATTATGAATAAACAAGAGCAGTATGCAAACCCGGCCTTCTTGAATTGACCTGAATGAAAGAAATAATTTAGTATCTCACTTTTTTTCGGGGAGGGGGGGGGGGCGCAGGGGTTAAATAAAAATAATTTATTCTGCTACATTAGAGTCTTTCTATACTGCGAAAACTAGGTGCTAACCTTTATTACTATTATTTTTTTCTTTCTTTTATTGGGAAAAAGCTTTTAGTTTCGTTTGAAGATCTTCTATAATCAATTTGGTTTTAGCATTGTATTTGCCGCGTCACATTTCCACTTTATTGCCGCTACCGATCGTATGCTACACTAACTTTATGAAGTCTACTCTATTTTCTTACATTTCCAACTTTGATTCATAGAAAATTCATTTATTTTATCTTGCTTCACTATAAAATATTTATTTTTACTATCAGAAATAATTGCCCCTCATTTCATTTCAGATAATGACTCACAGTACCGGATATTCTTTAAGAGTCTTAGTTGGTGGTTTTATAATGTAAACACATCGCGAAAGAAACGCAAAATATCAAGTGCATTGAAAGCTAAAGGTTTCTATTTTCATCCTTTATCCTCTTGCTTAGTAAAAGTCTATGTCCCAAATCAAATTAGCTGGACTAAATATTTTATTCAAAATAAGTTTCGTTTTCAGCTTATTAATTTTGTTTCAATTTAAAATTCATATTCTTTTTATTCTATAAGTCAAGCAGCAAAATGATGGTACGATCTGCTCTGGCGGCTTGCCATAATGATTCTATACTATATTATTAATTTTTTCAGTCTTTTTCTTCCTTTTTAGGTGCGTTCATAATTATGTAAATACATAGCACCTATTGTTGTCACTCAGACCGTCTGTCTGTCTGTCCATCCGCATATAACAACACAAAAACTACCCAACCGAATTGTTTGAAATTTAAAATACATAATTATTACATAATTTTGTCGAGTCATTTCCAATTTTATGAAAATCGGATGGATAGATCAAGTACAGGGACAATCAAAAGGATTCCGTTGCATTACGGTCAATGGGGAAAAAAAGTTTCAAATGCATTTTCATCGCTTGAAATTTAAAACGTATAATTGTTACATAATTTCGTCGAATCATTTCAAATGTTATAAAAATCGGATCCATAGATCAATTACAAGGACAATCAAAAGTATTCCATTACATTACGATCAATGGGAAAAAAAGTTTCAAATGCATTTTAATGGTGTTACACTCATTGGAACATAATAGAATAGACACGAATCTATGAAGTATGTATTAAAATATACATTATGTACAATCTGTGATGGAAAGAATATTTATTATTAAATTACAGGGCCACACAAATGTATTTACTAAATAATGTTATACGGTGAAACATTGTTTGGGGCATGTTTTAATTATATTAAACTACTTTATGTTTTATGAATAAGATATATGTTAATGAAGTATAATAAAAATTACTCCCTGCATATTTACAGGAACACAAAGATTTCGACCACTATACTGTATCCAAAGTACGCTCTACTACATCAGCAAGATCTGAATATTTTAAAACTTCGTTATCGTACGAACGCACCTCATTTGCTACGCTTCACGTGCAATTTCCAACTTTTTTTTTTTGCAAGAGGAATATTTTGCTATTGGAAGTCTCTTCTTTTAAATATAAAAATGATCCTACGAATGTATCAACCAATTTGCGTTGCTAAGTACAGACAAAATTACTGAGTTGTAGAAAAAGAAAAACCAAATTTTTTTTCCATTACTGTTAGAAAGAAAAAAAAAATCCATATCTCCTATGTAAGTTGACCAATTTCTTTCAAATTTTCAGCAAGTTGAAATAATAAGTTAGGCAGTGTAATAATTTTTTGTTAAAATATAACCAGTTTTTGGAAAATTACAATGCCTGCCAAAAATTTCCACTATACAGAAACTGCGAAGAAAGAGTTGTTTATTAACCTTGCTAAGTGAAATCGGAAATCTACTGTTGTTTACTCAATCAGATCATCAAAACTTTGGATGGATATGTTTTGCTTGCTGTGCAGAAAGGAACCATGTCTAGATTCTTTTTTATTTATTTTTTCTCTTTTTAATTAAGAGGTGATTTTGAGGCACAATTTTGAGTAAAAAAAAATATTTCCTGAAATTTACAGCAATTTTTCTGAAATGTTGCAAGAGAGTGGAGGGGGGGGGGGATCCACTCTCAGCACAATGTTTTTTTTCTCGTTTTGTTTTTTTCTCGCGATCCTTTGACAAAATTTAGAGTTTTTAACGTGATTTTTGATAAAATCAGGGTTCGTACAGACTCCTTGGACTCCTTAGAAACTACTTAGAAATGAAAACGTTCCCAAGTAGTACTTAAAAATACTTAGATAAACAAAACACTCCTTAGAAACTCCTTAACCCTTTCCGGTACGGGCTAAATCTGTAATAAAATGAGAAATTATCAACTGACATCGGAATTCACAAACGAATTTTTTAGTTATTTTGAAATCCTTAATTTAAGCTTTTATTGTAAAAGCAAAATTTTAGTAAAATATTACTGGTGCTGTTTGCAAGTTTGGAATTAAAATTAGGTATTTCAGACTGGGCACAGTGTGCCCGAAAGGGTTAAATCATATTGCTGTTTTGCACGCGAGCAATATTGCTACCCGGAAAAAAAAGCTATTGTAAAATGCACGGTAAGCCTTTTATGCACGTCAGAAGCACAGCAGTGATTGGTTGGGATCATACTAATAGCCACCAAAGTGATTTACTTTTCATGGCCATAAGGGAAAGAAAAGTGAAAAGAATAATCCAGACACACCTCTAAGCTTCTAATTTCAAAAAGTGATTACACTATTCCTTCACAGCTAGACTTTGATTTCTTCTTCATAATACATACATAATTTCTTCTTCATCATCCTCTTTTTTGCTGATAACTGTGCATTTAGGGGTGATTCTCATTCGAAAATTTAAGGCATTCTCTTCCGAAAATGTGAAATTGGGTTATCAATTCCGCATAGTTCCCAACTTGTATGGTTTTGCACGCGGAAAAAACAATCACAGAGAAATGCAAATTTTGGAAATGACCGCCGAAAAAGCACACATTTTGTCAATATTTCGTAGAAAAACAACGATTTCGTCAATGTTTTTGTCAACGAAATTTTTCGAAAGATCGCTGAAAAACGTGAATTTATTGTGAGGATCACGGTTAAAGCAGCGATTTCACCAAATATCGCAGATACACAAATTTCCTCTGAAGACCGCGGGAAAACGTTGATTTCGTCTAAAGATTGCGGGTATAACGCCGATTTTGTTAAAAGATCGCTTGAAAAAATGCTGTTTTCGATAACAGATCGCTTGCAAATATTTTGTCTAAAGATGATTTTTAAAAAATGCCGATTTCTTCAAAAGATCATGGAAAAAACGCCGATTTCGTCAAAAGATCATGGGGATAAAACGTCGTTTTCAAGAAAAGAGCCTAAAAAATGCAAATTTTGTCGAAAAACGTCGATTTCATAAAAAATAAAAGATGGGAAAACGTCGATTTCACCAAAAGATCGCAGAAAAACCCGATTTCGTCAAAAGATCACAGAAAAACTGCCAATTTCGACAAAAGATCACAGAAAAACTGCCGATTTCAACAAAAGATCGCAATAAATTGCCGATTTTGCTAAAATATCGCAGATAAATCGCTGAATTCTGCTGAAGATCACGGGAAAATGCAGATTTCATCTGAAGATCACGGATAACTCCCCTCTTTCGCGGGGGATAACTTACTGAATCTCTGCGGAATTGGGGCTGTGCAAGTGCATGTCACATAAATAACAACAAAAGTGGTAAATCCTTAAAATTTTTTAGACTCCTTGGATTTTTTCTTCCCAACTCTGTATGAACCCTGAAAATTTGCTTTTTTTCGACATAATTTGCGATTTTTTTAAAAAAGAAATTAGTATTTGTTTCGTGAACTATGGATGAAATTTGCGATTTTTCATGATAGTTTGATCCCCTTTTTTCCGCGATTCTTTGACGATATTAGCAATTTTTCTTTGAACGATTGACTATTTGTCGAATATCACGATGGATTTTTATATTCAAATTTTCGGGTTTATAACTTTTTTTTTTTCTATTAAAATATCTGTTTTAATATTAGCATTTTTTTGTATTGAGAATGCGTTCTTGACATAAATCATGCCCCCTCCTTTTTTTGGGGGGAGGGGGGCAGTAGATTTTTTTTTTTTTTAACATAAACAGAAAATGATCTGAAATCCAGAATTGCCAAGATCCGGGGGGTTCTGGATTTTGGACTTTGTACTTATAAGCAAATCAGTCGAGTTCTGTTTAAACCTAAAAATTCTACTTAAACTCTTTCTTTTAGAGGTCTTTGTCGAAAAATGGAAAACACTTTTTGATTTTACACTTTTATAGTTAGAGCATCACTGCACTTATAAGTTAAAAACAATTAAAAAAGATTATTTGAAAATAGTTAGTTTGAATTTGAGAACAGTCTTAAGAAAAATGCCAGTACGACAAAGTGAAAATAAATTTTCAAACGGAGCTGTTAAAAAAATAAAGGATCTAGGGCCAGCTGATAAAAAAAAAATTCCACATTAGTAATTTTATTTAATACCTTCGTTTGAAATGATAAAATTGAGATTTTTCTGTCAATCAGTTGTTTTAATTTTTGAAAACAAGGACCAAAATTAAGTGTCTGAAAGACAGGGATGTAAGACCTGCGCCAGACTGCGCCAAAACCGCTTTCCTGCGCCAAACTGCTACAAAACAGCTATTTTTTTCAATTTTGCGCCAAACTTGCGCCAAAAGGCACTTAGTGCCAAAACGAAATTTAGTGCGATTTCGTCGATCCAGGAAACAACAACAAATAACTTTTTTTAGGCTGTTAATTTCGTCGAAAAACAAAGAAACATTGCAAAAGATCTCGAAAAACTCGCAAATTTCGCCGAAAAATTGCGAAAAATACGCACATTCGGTCACGAAAAACACGCGATGTTTTGTGGAGTTTTATCGTGTCTCCGCAAACGACCGGAAGTTGTTTTTCCCTCGAGTCATCGTACGTTCATTTTCATTGCAGCTGATCGCAGAGTTCGGAGCGTGACGTCATGTGACGTATGCCGCGCGCTTTGGGGGAGAAAGCTGCTTCAATATGTTTATTCCCAATTAATCGGAGTTCGCCTCTTATGTCAGGGATAATTCTCGTCCGAAATTTCCGAAAATTTAAGGCATCCTCTTTCAAAAATTTGAAATTAGGTTACCAGTTCCATATAGCTGCCAACTTCCAACGGTTTTGCGCGCGGAAAAAACAATCTCAGAGAAATGCAAATTTCGTGAAAGGATCGCCGAAAACGCGCACATTTCGTCAATGTTTTTGTCAATGAACTTAGTCAAAAGATCGCTGAAAAACGCGAATTTCTTTTGCGGATCGCGGTAAAAACGGCAATTTCACCAAATATCTCAGATAAACGCTGATTTCGTCTCGAAGCCGCGGAAAAACATCGATTTCGTTAAAAGATCGCGGGAAAAAACGCCGTTTTCGATAAAAGATCGCTTAAAAGTAATTTGTCAAAGGGTCATTGAACTAAAAAAGGCCGATTTCATCAAAAGTTCACGGAAAAAATGTCGATTTCGTCAAGAGATCGCGAAGTTTAAAACGCCGTTTTCGAGAAAAGATCGCCCAAAAATGCAAATTTTTTCTAAAGATCATCGAAAAAACGCAGTTTTCATTAAAAAAAAAAAAAAAAAAAAACACGGGAAACGCCGATTTTGTCAAAAGATCGCAAAAAACCGCTGATTTTGACAAAAGATCGCAATAAATTGCCGATTTTGCTAAAATATCGCAGATAAATCAAAATCGCTGATTTATCTGCGGAAAACGTCGATTTCGTCTGAAGATAGCGGATAAAACCTCCCTCCCAAAGGGGTAACTCGTGGATTATTCCCCCCCCCCCCCCGATTTCCGAAAATAAGATTTTCATCCAGAATCACCCCTGCTTCATACACTTTTTGATGGTAAAATAATAAAAATGCCACAGACATCTCTGAAAAACGCGAATTTCCTCTGCGGACCGCGAAAAACGGCAATTTCACCAAATATCGCAGATAAAGCACTGATTTCGTCTGAAAACTGCTGGAAAACGTCTATTTCTTCTAAAGATTGCGGATATAATGCCGATTTCGTTAAAATATCGCTGAAGAAAACGCCGTTTTGGATAAAAGATCGCTTAAAAATATTTTGCCAAAAGATTATTGAAAAAAAAAATGGCGATTTCAGCAAGAGATCACGGAACAAACGCTGATTTTGTCAAAAGATCGCGGGGATAAAACGCCGTTTTCGAGAAAAGATCGCGTAAAAATGCAAATTATGTCTCAAAATCGCCGAACAAACGCCGATTTTATTTTTTAAAAAAGGGAGAATTTCGTCAAAAGGTCGCGGGAAAACCGCCGATTTCGGCAAAAGATCGCAATAAATCGCCGATTTTATTTTGCTAAAATATCGCAGATAAATCGCTGATTTCGTCTGAAGATTGCAGGAAAACGCCGATTTCGTCAGAAGATCACAGATACCCCCCTTTCCCCGCCACCGATTTCGAAAAATGCGATGTGAATTTCAAAAAAAAAATATATATATATATCACATAGAATCGCCTCTGTTTTATGTATTGTACATATTTTCTGTAAATTAAGTATCTTCCTGTTCTGCGTCTTTCCCGTGTCGGTGGTGAATTATTTCGCTCTTCGGCGAATCCTGCCGATAGACAGCAAAACTGAAAGCAGAATTAAAGCGCTTACGAAAATCCGCTACATGTGTGTCAAACAATTACAAGAAAAATAAATTAAAAAAAATAGAATTTTGTCAAAAAAATTGCTGTTTTGTCAAAAAATGAACAAAATGCAGTCAAAGGAAGACAGTGTTGAATTCAAACACTTTTCTCCGGGAGGGACTTCTATAGCTCCATGGGGGACATGATAGAGTTCTGGGGGAGAATTGCACTTTTTGATCATTGAAAACCCAAAATTTCAAAATTCCCAGGGGAGTGTGAGGGGGGGGGGGTTGTCCCTCTGGGCCACCACCTGAATTCAACACTGTAGGAAAAGACCGTGAATCTCGGGGAAAATGCTCGAATTTCGTCAAAAAATCACAGAAAACACACGAATTTAGTCGAAGCCTCTCAAAAAACATATGCGAATTTTGTCAAAGGATCTCGAAAAAATAAAACGTGAATTTTGTCAAAGGATCACTAATTTCGTCACTCTAATTTCACCAATAGATCATGAAAAACACTTGAATTTCATTAATAAATCATGAAAAATTTGTCAATAGTTCGCGAAAAGTTTGCACATTTTATCAAAAAACACTCTAATTTCATCAAAGGATCCCGAGATAAATATGAGTTTTGCTAAAGGATCGTTATTATCAAAAAAGAGTGAACAAAACACAGCCAAAAGATCGTAGAAAAAAAACATTAATTTCTGGAAGAGATGGCCAAAAAACCCACAAATTTCTCTAAAGGATTCCGAAAAACAATTGTATTTCGTCAAAAAATCACAAAAAACATGAAATTTTGTCAAAGGATATCTAATATTGTCATAAAAAGAACTAAATACGGTCAAAAGATCGTGAAAAAAAACCCGTTGATTTCTTTAAAAGATCGTGTGAAAAAAACGAGAATTTCATCAAAAGGATCGTGAAATCTAATTTTCGTCAAAAGATCTCAGAAAACGTACAAATTTCATCAAAAGGTCGTAAAGAAACCCTGCAAATCTAGTTAAAAAACAAAAAAACAGGGTCAAAAGATTGTGAAAAAGCATTATGTTAAAAGGTCGCGAAAAACTCCAAATTTCATCAAAAGGTCTGAAACATGTAAAGAAATTTAATCTGAGTATTTATTCTTTCAAATGTAAAAATATTTTTCAAGATAGCAATTATTGTAATTGTTAAGAGTTTATTCGCATTAGAATATTTCAATCTGCTCCTAAAACAGCTTTTATTGCTACAAAATTATACTTTTGCTGCTACAAAATCCGATATTTACTGCTACAAAATCTGATTTTTGCAGCTACAAAAATAGGTTTTACTGCTCCAAAATTCGATTTTTGGTGCTCCAAAGCTGCTACAAAATGGCTTTAGTGCACTTTCATCCCTGGAAAGATTTTACGGATGCAAAGTAAGCAAAATAAGTGTAAACTACGCTGTCCTGATTTTATTGCTATTCGAAGAGAAATCGTACAAAAATACTGTAAAATAGCAGGACACTCCCTTGTTTTTCCCCACTGAGAGGCTTTTTCTGAATAACAAAAAATCCCCCCCCCCCCCACTAATCCGAAATTGACGTTTCCCCTTCTCCCTTCCCCTTATTAAGTACACAAAATATAAACCATTTAAAACTCTTTAAATTATTTTCTTTTATATAAAATCTTTAATAAAATAAATAAAAAACAAGTGATTCAATAGCTGCTTAAAGGGAAAAAACTGTTTCTTTTCTTTTGATTTTTACCTCATTAAGTCAAAAATCTTCCAAAGTCTTTTTTCTTCTTCTTTAATTGTTGCTACATTTTGCTATAACAATGAAAAATCGATCATGTAATTCCCCCCCATCCATGACTGAATATTCCTCTGCTCCTCTACTTAACATACAAAATTTGAAAAATTTAAAACTCTTATTATTGTCTTATTTGTGAATCTTGAGTAATTGATCAGTCATCTAATAAACTTCCCTTCCCCTCGTCTCAAGAAAATATACTACCTTTCCTCTCAGTTTCTACTAATTTGTAAAAAATCATGTTATTCAGAGGGTAAACAACTGTTTTTTTTTTTTTTTTTTTTTTTCAAAAAATAAATAACAATACGGTAGGAAAAAAAATGTAAGCTTGTCTTGTAGAAGGAAAAGGAAAGGAAGGTGGGACTGGGGAAAATATAAAATTCTAGAAAGGGAAATTAATGATTATTTTATATTGTCCCTGCAAAGTGTGAGGGGAGAGGGTAAAGGGGGCGAAAAAAATAGTTTTTTAGGGATGGGGGAAGTATGATTAGTTGATTATTTATAATTACATTAATGTGCCCCTTTTTTTTCCAATGTGCCTTTTTATGGCAAAGTGCGCCCTGCCTGCCCTTGATCCTAGAGTGAACTTTGTATAACACAATAAATTTATTCGTGCTTCAGACGCAGTTTCCGAAAGTTCTTCTCAGCCCTCAGTTAATGCAAATCGTTGCAAGGCTACTCAGTCTCTCACTAGCAATAATGGTTCAAAGTAAAAAATTATTTTCATTGTAAAAAAAAACCTTTCAGCTCTTGATGTTGTTACCAGTTTGTAGCGAAGACTTACAGCCAGGGCCCAATTACTGCACAGCCTAACTAGGTCATGGCCTTGGACCCTCTGCTCACAAGGGCCCAAATTTAATAAAATAATTTAAAAAATATTTCTTAAAATTGCAATATCCAGCAATTATTTTGGTTAACTTGTCAATTGAATGATAATCTCTCAAATACTGCAGGAGGGGGGGGGGGAATTCAGCTACTATTTTAACTATGAAGGGTCCTGAAAAAGTGCTGGGCCTTGGGCCCTATACAACAGGGGTCGTACACATCAGGGGAATATGGAAAATCAGGGGATGAGATTTGGGCCTTAATAATCAGAGAAATCTCAGGAAATAATGCAAAAAGAAAAAAAAATCCAAAACTTGGCAAAACGATCGCTTACTCTGTGAAATAAGGGTACTCTCTTCTACTCACATGCCTTGTGATGTCATAACGAAATCAAACTAGGACCCACCTTCAAAACTTCATGAGACATCGAATCAGAAACTAGCCAGGTCTTCTGTTGTCTGGCAATACCCACTCCATAAACAGACATGCCTTCAACATTGCCAGGCACTCCTTCCTTTAAGAGATTTTCTTGTTGGGAATTTTTTTTCCCCCATGGTACTTCATTCATGAAGTCTGAATTTGGCAACAGCTACAGCTTTAAATTTGTTTTGTAAATGATGATCGTGTAGTGTGCTTATGGAAGCAAATGTGGAGTACTGTTTGTAGATGTAAATAATGAATTTGTGTATGATCTTCTATTTTTTTTGTCAGACTATAGTTTAAAATAGATGATATATATCTTAAAATTCTCAGAAAGTGAAGTATTGTTAGATTCAAATGCACTTTTTAGTGGATGTAAAAAGATTAGTGGTATTTTTTTAAAGAAGTCATTGGTATCATCAGGATCTGTCTACTGCTAGTTTGGATTTTTGTTGTTCAGATTTTCAAATTCGGACAATTTTTTTTTGTGGAAACTATTTTTTTGTATCAAAATGACCTCTTCAAAAACTGTTTTCAATTTAGACAGATAATGATTGGACAGATAAGGATATCAATTCAGAATTCACATTTTGGGTTGAAAGTGTAAAAGATGATCTGTACAGGTTTCGTTGTCATTTTTGCCAAAAAGCATATTTGCTTAGCAACATGGGACATCAAGCTCTCACCAGCCATGCAAGTTATGATAAACATAAAAAATTAGCGGCCAATTGCAAAAAAACCCAGAAATTCTTCAGCTGCACTGAACCAAAGGACGGTATGGCTGAGACAAAAATATCAAAAGGGAAGAATATTATAAAAAATGAAGTTGATGAAACAAAACATAATGCTATAATTTTGAAGTTTGTTTCAAAAGAAGATGTGTTAAAGGCTGAAGTAATATGGGCAAAGAAACTAATTATATCACATTCGTCTTATATAGCTTCAAAGATGCTGCAGAAGTTCCGAGACTTATGTTCCCCGATAGTGACATTTGCAAAAAGGTTACTCTGAGCAGCTCAAAAATGGCTTATGTGATAGCATTTGGATTATCTCCTTTTTTCTATAAAGAATTATTGAATAGTATGAACAAGGATGTAAAGTTTGTGATATGCATAGACGAAGCATTGAATAAAATATCTCAAAAAAACCAAATGGATTTGGTGATAAGATATTGGCCAGAGAATTCCATTGAATTGCAGGTGAGATATTTATTTTTTTTTTTTTCTTGGACATTCTACAGCTGTAGATTGGTATGATAGTTTTATTCATAGGTCAGCTGATTTGAATTTATTCAACCTTTTGCAAATTAGTCTTGATGGTTCTAATGTAAATCTGAAATTTTTGAATACTATGCAAGAACAGCTTAAAGAATAAAAGGACCATTTTTTAATTGATATTGGCACTTGTAGCCTTCATATATTACATAATGCATTTCAGAGATGCAATAAAATTACCAAATGGAAATTAAGTGAAATTCTTGCAGCTATCTATAGAATTTTTAAGGATAGGTGTGCAGACTTTATTTCTCTTGCAGAAAGTAATGCGTTCCCATTAATATTTTCTCATATAAGAAAAGTTGAAAATGTTAAAGTTGTCGAAAGAGCCCTCAAAGTATTTCCTCATGTGAAAAATATTTTAATGAATGTAAAACAAATTTGCCCCCCCCCCCCCCCCCCAACCATAACCAATTGAAATGTTGACTATGCATGTAATGACAAACTAGTACTGTCAAAAAATTTTTAGTTCCATTGCATCAATGTTGGAACCATTTCTAAGAAATTTTCAATCATCACATCCTTTTTTGTATGACTATTTCTGATTTGTTGCGTGGAATAATGTTGCACTTCATCAAAAGAGATGTATTAGCAGAAAACACAACACCAAGCAAATTATCTGAGAGATTGAAATTACTTCAAGAACAAATCAATTATGAGCACAAGAAATTGACATCAGAATAGGAGAAAAAAAGCTATATGTCCCAAAGCAAGACTAGTGACACAAAAAAAATAAACGGTTTCTCAATAAATGCAGAGATTTCTTCGTAGAAATGATGAACAAAACTATCACTAAGTTTAATGTAAATTTTGTAATCCTTAGATCACTATCATGCTTAAATCCCATACTAGTAAGAAACAACTCTGTATTAAGTGAGAAAAGAATGGGTTCCTTATTACAAATTTTGCATGATACTAATAATTTATCTGCATTATCAGCTAACTGTGCAAAACAGCAGTTTATTTCTTTTATTGGCAAAGTCGAGAGGGACTTTAAACATGAATTTTCTACCTTTTCGGAAAGTGAAGTACGATTAGATACTTTTTATTATTCTTGCTTTCTGATAAAGACGAATATAAGATTTGTGGTCAGTTATAAAACTGATATTAAATATCGCATGGAAATGTATCTGTTGAATCTGGTTTCTCTGTTAACAAAGACATTATGATTGAAAACCTTGGAGAAAATTCATTGATTGCATTGCATCACACCTATGATGCCATCAAATTTAAAAGGGGATTTGCATCAGTAACTGTGACCTCAGAAGTGTTGCAGTATGTAAAATTGTTACGGCAATTATATCATCAAGCACTTGAGGAAAATAAAAAAAGAGAACAAAATGAAATAAAGAATATTAATGAAAAGCGAAAAATTAAAGATCAAATAAAAATCTTGAAAAAATAAGAAAGCAAAGTTGTCAAAAGAAGCTACAATTCAAACAGAAAAAAATGATCGAAGGATCTGAGAACTTGAGAAAAATTTAAATTAAAACTTTTCTTTCATCTTTGGGAGAGGGAAGGGGCGGGTCTGGGGGATCTTTTTTCTATAAAGATTAATTTTCAAAAAGATTTTAAAACTATTAAAATATAAATACATATAATATAAATATACATACATAAAATATAAACTATTAAATATAAATTGTTTTTTATATCTGATATGTAAACTTTACTTAAACTGAATACCTCTTTATTTATTCTTTTATGGATGGGTGACTGAAAATATAAATATACATACATTTTTTTAATATCTGATGTGGGTCATTCCATGTAAAATGAGCAAAAAATGAAAAAAATTCATGGCCCCATGGTAACCGATTTTAATAAAATTTGATACACATTTTCCATTTATATTCAAATAGAGCTCTGCAAAATATCTTGACAAAAAATAAATTACACTGGTTTCCAAAAATTAAGGAAAAATCACAAAAATAGCGATAATTCAAAATATTACATGTAGATTTTAATGAAACTCAGCCACAATATACAACACATAGTAAGGTATAAAATAACATGAAAAGAAATTACCAGACAATTATGGTGTTTCAAAAAACAGCATAATTATAAAATTAACAAAATCAGTTTGCCAGTGTGGTATAGGAAAAGTACCTTTAATATGCCGTATGATCACCCCTAGTAGTAATATAGCACATACAGCGATGTGTCATTCTGTCAATTATGCGGTCGATGAGTTTGCTGGGAAGTAAGAGTCATTGCTCTTCCAAAGCAGTTGTAAAAGCACGGCAAGGGTCAGAGGAGGGGGATTGAGAGCAGCAACACGTCTCTCTAAAACATCCCAAACATGCTCGATGGAATTCAAGTCCAGTGATCGAGCTGGCCATTCCATGTGCTGAATTGTCTGGTGCTGAAGATAATCTTCCACAATGCGAGCCCTGTGCGGTCTAGCATTGTCGTCCTGTAACAGGAAATCATTACCTATTGCACCAGCATAAGGTCACACATAAGCATCAAGGATGTCATCTCTATAGACGTGAGCATTCACGGTTCCATGTGGAAAGACATGGAGGTCTCTGTGTCCACCCAAAGAGATAGCACCCCAAACGCAAACACTGCCTCCTCCGTATGAATCTCTTTCACGAATGTTTGATGGATGATAGCATGTTCCCTGTTTTCTCCAAATCAAACAACGCCTACTATTGCTTTGGAGGCTGAACTGGGACTCATCTGTGAAGAGAACACACATCCATTGATCAACCGCCCAGTGGACATGTTGACATGCCCACATCAAACGTTCCCTTCGGTGACGTGAGGTAAACGGCACAAATTGCTGATCGCCTCGCGTAAAGTCCACCTTCGTAAAGCCTTCTACGCACAGTAGACATTGTTACCAACCTTCCAATGGCTGTAGCAAGGCAGGATCTAAGGTGATATGGGGTTGCGGTTCTATTCCTTCATACACATAACCGCAGATATCGGTCATCGGCACTTGTCGAAACTCTTGGCCGTCCTTGGCTGAACCTTCTTGAACCCGAACCAGTGGTTTGAAATTGTTGCCAAAGCCTATGAACCACCGAAGGACTCGCATTTAGCCATCTAACCACCTCTGCCACACTTTGTCCTGCCTCCAATCTCCCAATAGCTCTAAATCGCAGTTCTGGGAGCTAATGATGCCTCGAGGTCATTGTAATGAATTGGCTATCCTAGATTTATAATATCACTATCACAGCAACAACTGCAGCCTGACTCTCTAACGTGCATTTTTATGTGCCACACGGATGACACAATGCGATTGCAGCGCCACTAATTTGAATTTGGTATTTTTATCCAGCCTCTTTTATTTAACAATATATGCAAATTTCATACGGATACTTTTTGAACAAGTTATCGCTATTTTTGTGATTTTTCCTCAATTTTTGGAAACCAGTATATTTTAGCAGTTTTGGACATTTAAAAAACTTGTGATGTAGAGCGGCATGTTTGCAATCGTCCAATGTTGCAAGTTTAAAGTTCTGTATCTTGAAAAATATTTAACATAAATGAATTTGACTTGCAATTTTATAATCTCTGAATAATTATCTTCTTATTTATTTAGCAATAGCAATCTGGTAACAACGTAATTTTAAATCAGTTGTTAAAATTAAAAATTTGTAAATTTTGAAAAAATTCGAAACATTATAAAATTTTTTAAAAATGATAAAACAAGTATGAAATTGATGCATGATACAGTATTATATATGAAGATTGAATTCCCCAAGTTTGATAATTATCACTTAATTATTTCATCTTCAAAAGAATTTAGAAATTAAAAAAAAATTACAAAATCATATTTTTTCCTCTTATTTATGCTCAAATAATAAATAAAGGACAGGTCCGGCATGAACGATATTGCACAGACACAAAGATTAATAAGTCCATAGTATGGTAGAAAAATTTCAATAGTACCTTTTTATTTCTAACAATTAAAAAAAATGTGTTCAAAAAGGTAATTTTGTTACATTCCATGCAAAACTTCTCTTTAAATTTGCGCGCTTTTTAAAAAATTTTCACAATTTGAAGGAAAAAACAGTGTTGCTATCTATAAGATTTTGATATTACTAGATAATTCTTTTCTCATCACTTCTCATCTCGTCTCATCACTTTTAATATAAGCCTGTAGCAAAATAGAAAAGAAAAGAAAAGCGAGAAGTAATGTTTGAATATTTAAAATACACACTTTTATCTATAATATCAAATAATTTGAAAAGATATAAAAGTTTTCCTTTTTGTGTAAAACTGCAATAGAAATATTGCCTTTTCTCATTCAGTTTTTCCTTATTTATTTATTTTATTTTATTTTATTTTTTTTTTAGAATTAAGGACTCAAAAAGACATACATGAAATTTTTTCTATTTAAAATATGTACTTTTATCTATAACGTCAAATAATTTGACACTTATAACAGATGTCCTTAATTTTTTATTAATAATAGAAATATTGAATTTTATCCTTGAATTTTTTCCTATTTTATTTTATTTTTTTTATTAAGGAATAAAAAATCGAATCCTAAATTATGCCAATCTTTTACTTATTATCCATTCTTACCTGAAAATAATTAATGATATAGTCTTTTCATTCCTAAAGCTAATGATCAAGATTGAAATTTTAAGCATGTAGACATAACTCAATTTTGTATCAACTTTTAACGTGAGGATACATACTGAAATAAACTGTCCTGAAATCTATTATTTTGCATTTACTCATAAATAAACATGTTGTACTTATATCCCAATTTTCATTCAAATCTGTGACAT
The DNA here is from genome assembly GCA_964019185.1 of Maratus speculifer. Classification (NCBI taxonomy): domain Eukaryota; kingdom Metazoa; phylum Arthropoda; class Arachnida; order Araneae; family Salticidae; genus Maratus; species Maratus speculifer. The sequence goes on along the minus strand of OZ025293.1, from coordinate 235,987,095 downwards.
GGCAGCCACAGCTAATTTGTTCATTTTGTATGGAATGACCCATGTATGATCTTTACTTTCATTGATTAACTCTTTATTAATTGTTTTATGGGTAGGTGTGTGCATGATACTGATTTTTTAAAATGTCGTTAAATGTTCACATGAAAAAATCATTTATCATAAAAAATATATCAGGAAATTCTCAGTGAATTTTTTTTTTGGGGGGGGAAAATGAGTACGAACCCAGAGGCTTAGAAAATAATATAATGATTTTGCTATTTCTCTGCAGTGACCAGAAGGAGGTGTTGAGTAGTCCAAATATTTCAAACCACATTCAGACAAGAGACAAAGTGGTAATATTTGTTTCATCACAGCTTCTCCCATCTCTTATTTACTCTTTCATCCTTATGATGACTGATCGCGATTTTTTGTTGGTTTCTGCTCCACATTTCCCTCTTTTTCCAGAATTGCTGTCAACACATGCTATGGTCCGTCGTCCAAATATGTAACTCTAAATGCATAAAAAAAACAGTAAGAAGAGCGAGGAACATAATAAAGACAAAACAGAGAAATTGATAAATGAACCAAACAATACTTACAATTTTTGCTCATTTATATACAAAAAGACAATAAAAATCACCTATTTCAAAATGCATATAATACATAATGAGAGCTTAAACATTTTGTATATTAAGTATGAAATTTTAAGTAAATTTACTTAAATAAATTTAACATTTAAAACATTTTTGTTAAAAATGTTCAAAAGTCAGCATTTGAGCAATACTTCAAGCCATCTGTGGCAAGGTAAGGAATTGTCCTAAAAATCTCAAATTTTTTTTTTTTTTTTTTTTTTTTTTTTTTTTTGGTGAGAACCGAGTGTCATCAGTGGCAACTTTTTCACACTATCCATCATCAAAAAGGAAAAAAAAAAGGTTTTTTTTGCCTCACCCTAATGGACATCTATTTGTCTGTGCAAATATAAGACAGTTTTGCTAGAGCAAACCAAACTTTGAAATATTTTCTTTTACATGCTCATATCTGTCTTTTGCTGTTGTTGTGCTCATCGAATCTTTACAGAAAAGATTTGCATTCAAGAATGTTTTATATCTTTTACAGTAAGTTACTTTTAACACTAATACGGGGAAGGAATGGTCTGTAAGACAGCACATGATAAATAGAAAATGTCATTATTTGTACAAAGTCATGCAATTTTAATTATTTGCTCAAAACACTCATGGCTCATTTGACATTTTCTCATGGCACACAGGTTGAGAAACACTTCTAGAATGTAGTGAGTGGTGATGCTTGATTGCATATACAGATCTTACTGACAAGCTACTACCAAAATCTCATAATATTAGTGGGAACTATTGAGAAGTTGAATTGGAAATGATCATAAACAATGTAAATAAGGATAAAGTTCAAAGCAATAGAAAGCATTTCAAATTGAAAATACTATTGCCAGTTAAAAGATGTTTTTATTGAATTATTTAAGACTTTAATATCTACAGGTCTCCCAAATTGTCTCTTTTTTAGAAAAAGGGGACTTTTATGCTCACTGAAAAAGACTAAAAAAAAAAAAAACACTTTGAGAATTATTAAAAGCTCAAAAATTGTGTAAGACACAGTTTGTTACACTAAGCATTATAACTAGAATTCTTTCATAACCTTTCAGAAACTTCTTGAAAATTATTATAACTTGCATACAATTGAAGACTAAAATATTCAGGAACCTTAACCTAATTTTGGTCAACTAAAAACTGAAGAAAATACTCCCTTTGCATAGATTTTTTTAGTAAAAAATAAACAATCCAATTAAAGAACAATCCAATAACCTGCCACAAATGAAAATCAAACTAAAAAAGAAATTCAGTATCCATGCCTTATACAGGCACCATACCAACACATCACAGGGTACAATACCAGACAGGGATCTGCAATATAAAATTTCTGTTTTTCAACAATATCAGTTTCCCCATAATTTTGAAAGTAAAATGACTTGAAAAGGAATCAGTCATTTTTCAGCAGAAGTAAAAATTCTTTTAATTTTTTTTATCTATCCATATTTAAAATTTTCTGGTTAGAGAAAGATTGGGTCTGAGCCCAAAGATTAGAATAAAAATAGTCTGACCCTGTGTCAGGCCCATACTCAGGTTGAGAACATTGCATCTCTAGTGTATACCCACACGTTTTAAACATTTTAGTCATCTATTTAACTATACATCTGAAGTATTAGAAAATGTTTATTTTTTCTGACAACATGATCTTAAATTTTTATGCTTATGCATCTAGGGATTGGTGATTATAATATGTGCATATTATGATTTAACAAAATGTATATTAAAATATTTTTCATTTTAGGTTTGGATGCATTGCTAATGTTCATTATCCTCCAAAGTTGGTCTTTCCTGATAAGTCCAGTAAACAGTTATGTTACCTGTAGGAATTTAAACTACTTTGATTCATCTTTCCAAAGTAATTTCTTAAACTGAACAATATGAAATATTGACAAAAAGTAGGGTTAATTAATAACCCCTTCTATATATTTCATAATATCATACTTGCCAACCTCCCACTTTTTTAAAATTAACAGAACGCACTTCAAACAGAAAATTTATTTAATAAATAAAAGCATGCTGGTTTCGAATATCTACCAATATGGGAAGGAAGAAACATTTAATTTAGTAAATCTCCTAGTGGAATGTGTGTTTCTTCATTTTAAAAAAAAACGAGAGGTTGGCAAAAGAAAATAAGTAATAAATAAGCTTTTCATATAGAATTCTTTAGTTACATGAATTTGTATATATCATCTGTTATGTTTTGAAGTTTTACTTTTTCATTAGTTGATGGCTGCAATAACTTATTTATTTATATCATTATAGCTGCTTTCATCAGATTCATAAATACATATGATATACACTTCAGGATAAAAATTTGCAAAATACATAGATGTTGTTTAATCAAATCATTTATGCTACATGTTAATTCAGTTGATCTGCCTATCTTAATTCATATTACAAGTGAAATTTTTTTTAAACAGATTTTATTGTTATTTTGTATCTAAAAGTTGATCATCAGGATTTGCACAGGCACCATCTGATGTAGCAACAAATGATTACCATCAACAGTACTATGTACATGCATTTTTAATGAAAAATAAATATCTGATGATACTAAGTCCCATGTTTGTTTGTTCTTTTAAGCTTTCATTAAAAAAAAGATCATTTATATCTGTATGGTTTTCAGAGAACTTTTAACGCAAAGAATATAAAATTATTTAATATTGAATTCTCTTAAATGAATCTAAGACACTTCTCTATAAAAACGAGTACAGTAAACTCACTCAAATTCCCAACAGATAGTATGGATTTTAAAATTTTGTAGATTTCTGGTCATTGATTTGTTTGTATTTTTAAAAGAGTAATTTTAATGTAATTAATAATGCAATCAAAACTATAATGAATGCTTACAAGATATTAAAATAAGTAAAAATTTAGCTAATTTTTAAAAGGATTAAAATATTAAAAGCAAAGTTATGTCATCAATAATGTATGATTAAATTTTCATTATAACAATGAAATGTATTTTTACTAAATTATTCAATGAAACTTGCCTCATAAAGGTGCATTACTAATTCACATCAAAATTATAAAACAAGGAAGTTTTTTATTTCAGGTTTAGCCAGACTTTATAACCAATAAAAGCTTGATTATTACATGAATCTATTTAGTCAGAAGTTTATAATTACTAGTGATATCAGCAATATCTTGAATTTTTTCAGAAATAAATTTATTCTTCCTTCATGAAAAAACATCAATTTAATAAGATTTTTAAAAATTTTATGGAATATATGTAAAACTAAAAAATGTCAAAATTTGTCTATATCTGAACTGAATATTTCATTGTTTTCATCCTTAAATTATATGCAGATTTTAGACAGTTGTGGATTTCAGCATTGCAGATTTAAGGGAGTCCACTCTATATGAGCCATAACCGATGGGAAGATTCTGCAGACTGCTCCAAATGCAGTTATTTAATCAACAATTAAATGGTTCGCAAGGGGAAAAAATTGTTAAGTATGGTCTATATTAGAGGTACCGATTGTGTCATAGTTCTCATCGTTCCATAATGTTAATAGGATTGAATTTACCTCAAGCTATAATTGTCAAACTGAGAAATCATTTAAGAATTGAAATAAAAAATATAGCTGCTCTTAATCTTAGAAAAAAGTCACAGTAGAAGAGGAAAAAAAATTGAAAAGGGAGGTAAGAAAGTAGTAATACAACTCAAAAGCAAAGCGGGAAGGAGAGTTAAATAATTTAGATGCAAAGAAAGCGAGTTATCAAATAATTGAATTGAAGAGAAGAAGAAAAAGGTGAGAAATCATTTTCCCTCCACCCTTTCTTCTCAAATTCATTGTGAAATGGAAAAAATATGACAAGAATTTCCAAACTATAAGTATTAAAAGTGATAAAGAATAAAGTGAAGAAAAAGTATTAAAATATGCAATATGAACTTAAAAACATTTATTGATTTGCTTTAGGCAATTAAAATAATCACAAAGATACTAGTCAAAAATATACATTCTATTTAAAATTTCTTAGTACTTTCAAGCCTTAGAAATCACCTATTTGCATGCTGCCAACTTTTATGCATTTTTCCTATCACAAAAATTATATAGTAAATATTGTCTTATTTAATCGTCAAAATCTCATGATTAAACCAATGGAAAATCTCTGTACAATTTTAGTGGTAGCAAAAATGTGTATAAGTTGGCAGCTATACCTATTTGTATAATCAAATGACAGTTATTAAAATATTCTTTGATGAAGGAGCTTTGATAAGCCTTGAATGCACCAAAAACTTTTTTAATAAAATGTGTATTTTTAACCAGTAACATCTTTTTGATTGTTTTAATCGCCTTTTAAGTAACAAGTGAACATTTTTAAAGTTAACCCTTTCTGGCACAGAATAATTATGTTTGAAAAATTGACTTACATCAGAAATTATTATAAATGAATTTATTAGAAAATACTAACTTGCTTATTTTCAGATATGTTATAAAAAAGAAACTTATTAAATATTCTTAGTGCCAGTAAAATTTAAATTATGTGTCCATTTTTAATGACACCACAACAGAAAGGATTAAAATTACATATCTTATGTTTAAATCAAGGTGGAAATTGTATTTTGTCATATGATTTTACTGGAAAAGCTATAGAATGGTCAATTCTTGATTAGATATGCATTCACAGACCCTTAACCTACATTTAAGAGCTCTTGGTTTGGCTAGTATAATTCAATAAGAATAAATACTGCACCAGTTCTCATGAGGAATAGAATATTTAAGAGAAGATAATTTAATATTCTTGATAGGTTTAAATGGTTGCAAAAATCTAAGCAACAACAGGCAATCTCTGACCACTAAATTTATTTTGTTATTTACTTCTTTTAACATTTTGTGTAGCATTTTTGTTAGAATTCCATTAAATTTTTACCAAAGAAAATTTTAAAGGTGAGAGACTGACCTCTGGCACCCAAATTTTTGCACACCTGGCTTTAAAGACAACTTTAAGAGGGTATGCACTGTTAAAAATTTGCAGCATTATGTCCAGTCATTTGACTATTTTTATCAAAAACGGTTATACGGCCATAATTTAACTCTATTCTGACCATATTATTGCCCATTTTACAGTCAGAATATAGTTAAATTACAGTTATGGAACCATTGCTTCAAAAAACGGTCGAATGACTGGACAATTTGTGGCAATTTTTTTTAATGTGAGAGTATTTTTCAGCTTCAAAGAAAAAAAAAAATCCCCATTTTCTGAATGTATTTTTTCAAAGAAATTAATTTTAATTTTCAAGAAATTATTTACATGCATAAGATGTAGTAGTAGATAGAACATGAATGATTAGTTTTTGTTTTAAAACTTTAATGCACAATTTTTTCAAAACAATGTTTTTTAGTCTTGTCAATGGCAAAAGCCAAATTCCTTTTCTGAATTACAGCCCTATATTGAATGTCCATAAATTATTGTTGAAATTCATAACTTTTGATATAAGACCATGATAATAAAAAAAAATATTACATGTTTGTGATGTATGACTAAATGTTTAATAGCACAAAGTTAAATATTTTCTGGCAATTTATGTGAAAATCTCAATTGTGTAACATTATAGAAGGCTGAGACATGAGATTTAAACTGGCAAGAGCACAAGAAAAAGCAATGTGCAGATTGTAGTTCTTTGAAACAAAATCTGTCACCACTACATGACATAGTTATTCAATTAATAGTTTTTTTTATAATATTGATTATTCATTTAATAATATTTGTGTTGCACTTTATACATATGTAACAATATTTTTCGTCATGATCTTCATTAAAGTGTTACGAAGCAAGGGAATTCTGACAATTTATGGTACCTTGTATATTTTCCTTAGTTTTGGACAAGCACTTTTTTGGTTTAAGATATGCCAGCTGTCAAAAATTCAAAATTTAAGAAAAAAGTCAAAGAATATACAGCTATCTATATTTTAAAATGGATATTGTTTGATTGGTTTCAGATTAACTATTCAGAGAAATCTCTGGTACTGCAGAATGCTACACACAGTACAACATTAGAGAAAAGAATCCAAAAGGGGTATTTTTCAATCAAAATTTTTTTTAAAAAGATCAAAATATGTTTTGTTAATGCAAAAATGTACATATACTTCCCTTTCAAAAATTTTAGTTCCCCCCCCCCCCCTTGTCAAAAAATTTCTATTAGCCCTTAAACACAAAACATACTAAAATCAAAATAAGAAATAAAATAATAGAATTGAGATTAGAAGCAATATTTTGAAAAACCTATTTATTTATTTAATAGGTATATTTTAGGTAAGGTATTTTAGGTTATTGATTTTAAATCAAGAATTACCAGCAATAGAAGGATTGTATTCAAGAGCAAGACATTTCAAATAATCAAGTTCAGGTTTGAGATCAACCGAATTAGAACAGATGGATTATTTGTGATAAGCTTGTGGACAGACAACAGACATTTCTTTTTGAGGAGGATGTTTAGAGTTATAAAAAAAAAGGATAAGTAGGAGTTATTGTTTTCAGCTTAGAATGACCTGTTTATACATGTCAGTTGAATCAACCAGTGAAAGTATACTAGAAAGATCATAAGAAACAACTAAAATGAAGGTATCTTCATATTTAACCAGTAAAGAAATTTTCACTTATAAGTTTCTTTTTTTTTTTTTTTTTTTTTTTTTTAAATCCTTTATATCCTGAGGGTACTTTGAAGTACCATTAATGAAAATTCATTGTAAAATTTAATTCATCTTCTATTAATAAAGGTGGATTGTATCTTTCATACAAAATAATTTCTTTAATCATATTTAGAAATCACAGTGAAACAGTCAAAGCTAAATAGCTTTTAATGTGGTTGTTTCTCACCCATTTTTTATAGGCATAGCTTTTATTCTTTAAAAAAAATGTTTTTGCAATTACAAAACACTTCCCTGTTACATACAGGATCACAATACATTTATTTACACTGTTCTTCTAAGAATTGTGAGATTTCCATTACAGTACTTTTTAATACTTAATATCCAATTATTCTTGTAAATATTTTGCAAAAATAGTTCTAATTATTGATTTATTAAATCAGTTTTACTTAAAAAAATATTTAAAAATAAAATTATTTCTATATATGTTGTTCTTGATATCTTATTAACACAAATAATTATTTAGGTGCAGCAATTTTTTTTAATTCAAAATATAGAGAATTAAAAATAACACACAAATATCACAAAGAAAGATAAAGGTATCCTAACATTAGGCCCTCACTTAGAGAATATCTTCAATTATAATAAACAAGCATAAATACTTGTCCTAAGACAGTGGGTAAAAAATGTGTTTCACTTAAACTGATAAAAATAATTGCCAATATGGAAATGTTTAGGTGAACAAAGTTCACCTAATTTATGTTGTAATAAACTCACTATTAGCTATTTACAACACTTTTGGGTAAACAAGGATTTCTAGCTAGTATGCCATAGCAAATTAAGATTTCTTAATAAAAGAAAAACTTAACAAATATGCAATAAAACTTTTAGAAAATTTAACAAATACATTTGACTAAATCTGCACAGCTTGGGACCAGAGATTGTATGGATTTTGCAGATTTCTGGTCATTGCTTTGCTTACATGTTTTAAACAGTAATTTGAAAGTAATTAACAATAAATCAAAACTATAATGAATGCTAACAATGTGATAACATTAAAATAAGTTATTAAACTAAAAATTTAGATAATTTTTTAAATGATTAAAATATTAGTTAATAATCAGTAATGTATAGTAAAATATTTATTATGAGGATGAGATTTATTTTTCCTATGAAACTTGCCTCATGAAGATACATTACTAATTCACATCAAAATTATAAATTAAGGAAGTTTTATTTCAGGTTTAGTTAGATTTAACAATCAAAAATGTTTAATAAATAAATATATTTGGCAAAAAGATTGTGATTACTAGTAATATCTTGAATTGTTTCTGAAATGAATTTATTCTTCCTTCATGAAAGTACATGAATTCAGTAATATTAATGAAAATTACAAATTAAAATAAACATAGAATTGATATAAAAATAAAGTCAATTTTTTTCCTACATCTGAAGTGAATGTTTCATTGTTTACACCTGAAAATTAGTATATGTAGATTTGAAAGAGTTGTGGATTTTAGGGTTGCAGATTTGAGGGAGTCTACTGTATTAAAAATCTGCTGATAGCTATTGAAATTTCAGCTACTTGTTGCTGAATGGTATTGTCTTTGACCCTACTTCTATAGCATTTGATGCAGTTTCTATATATTCTTGCTTCTGTCCTATTTGGGAACATGAAAAAGAAATTTTTGCTGTAAAAATTAGTCAAGAACTTTCCTACCTTGAAGTTCAAAAACTTTTGAATCCAGAAACCCATTTGTAGGTGTATGTTATTCAAGTTTACTAAAGCAGCAATCAAAATTTGTAAGACATATAAGTACCCAGACAAAATTATCTAATCCACCCAGTATTTCAAAGAAAAAAAAAGTTATGTTAATTGTCCTATAAAATGTTCTGCACTGCAAATTCTGCCCCAACGCATTGCAGACCACTTTGTAACATCAGGGAGATGAATCCCCAATACTATGGTGCAAAGATGTCTTCACAATGCAGATCTCTATGCAAGGCGACCAGTTATGTGCTTCCCTCTCAACAGATGACAGAGAAGGGTCTGCTTATGTTGGGCAAGAGAATATGTTTCCTGGACCAGACAACAATGGGCTTCGGTCCTCTTCAAAGACGAGTCTAGATTTATACTGGAGAGCGATTCAGGACGTCTTCTGATCTGGAGACAATAATGCCCTCGATTCCATCAATCAAACACTGTCAAAACACACAGGGATTTCACTATGAGGCCACACTGACCTGCATGTGTTCCACAGAGGAACTGATTGGTGCAGGATATCGGGATGAAATCCTTGATTCATATGTGCACCCATATGCTGGTATTATTGGCAATGGTTTCATTCTAATGGATGATAATGCGAGACCACACTGAGCTGTGATTGTTGAGGATTATCTTGAGGATCACGGTTTGGAGAGAATGGATTGGCCAGCTCACTCTCCAGACTTGAATCCGATAGAACATCTTTGGGACTATCTTGGAAGACAGCTTGCGGCTTTAAGTCCTTCTCTAAGGTCATTAGATGAGCTGGAACAAGGCTTACTCCATGTCTGGTGAGCGCTACCTATATTGGTGTCCGAGAAATTAATTGTGAGCATGGAAAGTCAATGTCACCAATGCATTCAAGTCCAGGGTGGACACATTCTGTATTAGAATAAGTTTTTAATGTGTCACATTTTGCTGCACAATACTCTCATGTACTGATTTCTCCAAGAATGGAATTTTCCACCGTGAGTGCTTTTTTATTGTAATTTCATTTATAAATTTAACGTAAGTAAATTTCTATATTGCATTTAAGAAATAACAGTTTAGTGCACATTTCCTGCAAATTTGTTGTTTCTATATTCATTCATTTGCAAATTAGATGCTAAAACCCGGTTGTATCTTAACTTTTGGAGGCCAGTGTAACACACTTTGTATAAATCACCATTAAACGAAAATAACAAAGCAGGAATAACAGCTCGTCATCAGACGAACCAACACGCGTGATGTAAGGGGACAGGGTCGGAGATAAACAGAAAGAGGGTGGAGATTATAAAGAGTGCGAGAGGTGGTGCTAGTTGAAAGAGCACAGGTGGAAAACAAAAGTGATGCCAAAATAATAAAAGAAAAAAAAGTGGAATAATAAATTTAAAAAAATAAATAAAATAATAATAAAAAATACACTGTTTTTTCACTAAATCATATGTTAAAATACATTTATTTAACTATTCTGAGATAAAATTTACTTCAATTGCAATCCTTGTACGATCTCTGTCAAAGTGCAGTTGCACATGAAATAAGTTTTTCAAATACTTTAAGCACCTTGTATATGATCCTTCAAACAGGGATGTAGTAGTAAAAGTAACAGAGGATGTACGCTCTAAGCAGAGGGTATACCCTAGAGAGTGTATACTATAGCTTTCTTGAGAAATAGAGGGTATATGGTGTTCCTGTAAAAAATCCAGAAGGTTACGGCATATACCCGCCATTACATCCCTGCCCTCAAAGCATGGATTAATTCTTTTGGAGGGGGGGGGGGGAGGATTTTTCTGTTTAGTGTAACAGTGTATTTTTAGTAAATATCATTTAACCCTTTAATTCCCATGATAGAATGCATTCTGGAAATTATGTAGTTCAGAAGATCAGATTGTACACCAGAAAAAATCTAAAATCTCTTCTAAAGCAAATATTACTGTTTTATTTTACTTGTGGTAATTAAGATATATGAATTAAAATATCTTAAAATTTTTTGGGCAGTCTCAGGCACTTTGAGATCCAGAAGGTAAAAGGATTTGGGGGGAGGGAGACCATATGAAAATTTCAATTTTGCACTTTTTAAAGAAATGTTTTTATTGACCCAAATTGCTTTTAAAATGCTTCTTTATATCATTTTAAGCATTTTTGTAACTGGAAGTATATTTCCATGACTAATGGTTTAGGAATTAGCCATTGGACATCATTTAGAGTGGGCACTCTTTGAATATCAGAGCACAGTTGTAATCATTATTTGGCAATTTTCATAATTTAATAACTTGAATCAATGAAAGAAGCAAGCAAAAGTATATGCTTACATTTTGACAAGATTGCTATTAATCTTTTATGAAGAATTACATTTGAAATGTCAGAAAAAGATTGCACAAACCAGATTTTTAAGGCATGTCAGAAGGTTACACTTTTCATAAAAAACTTAGAAGCTGTATGTTATCTAGGTGCATGTTTATTAGTGTTAACTAATCGCAAATTGTCAGCACCTGTTGATCTGTTAATTTATAGACAGTAAATTTTAAACCAATTTGGAATTAAAAATTTAAAATGAAAAGATAATCATTATTGCCAGTGTCACTTCAGAATTGATGGATTGCAATACATGGGCAAATTATTTTGTAATACACAGATTGTATTATCACGAAACTGCAACTGGAAAATCTGCAAACTTATTTTAGCCGTGGTCAAAATTGTTGGGAACTTTTTAAAAGGCTATATTTTCAGGGTTTGGTGACTCAAACAGCACTGTCCTTAGGGGTGCTCAGGGTTCTGGCTGCACAGGGTCTCATGCTCAAATAAAAAATAGTACAAAATAGCTAAATATTTATTGTCCCTACTGTTGAGAGTTATTTATAAAATGTAAAATGTTTTATCAATAAAATATTTGTTGCAAGTTGTGGACACTCAAGAATAGAATACATTGTTTTTGGCTTATATTACAACTATAGGCATTGTTATACTCTAGTGTAGGCAGCACCAGATTGAGAAGAAATCTGTCAGGCTCATGAACTGAAAATTAATTTTCAGAAATTTATGTTGCTGACAAACTATTCAGTATAGTGGGTAATCTGTTAATGAATTTAATCTATTTTAAAAAGGTATTGACTAACTGAATTATTCGTTAACCGATCATAGATTTACTTTAGACTTTTATGAGAATTAAATTAATTCATACTTAAAAGCTAAATAATATGTAAACAACAATATAAATCTTCACTTTATAATAGGATTAATCCACTTAATAATAGGATTAGGTCCTTATTTAAGAGCCATTATTTTGAAATTCAGACAAAAATATATTTTGGTAGTTGTATTTTTTAAATGGCTTGCTATTTTTTTTATGTTGAAGTAAGTCATATTTAATGGATAATCTAAAATTTTAAAACCCTGAAAAGATTTCCTCTTCCCTATATAAAATGTCGAAGCTCAAGGTTGTGAATGTCATTTTTCACGAAAAATGAAATGCCAGTATGTGTTGAGTGCTATATCTCTGGCAAGCAACAACATCTCAAATTTCTTTTGGCATAAACTATTAGTATAACACTATCTGCTTATTAAAATCCACTTATTTTCATGGGGCATTGTTAGTTTACATTGTTATGTTGCCACAAAGTAGTCAAAATGACATTTTTGTCCATTTTCCACACTTAATATCTTGTTTAAGCAATTGTATCCCAAACGTTTGCTTATAGAATATGAAAGTGCACTACTAGGACAAGCTAAATAATATAGTACCACAATGAGATATTGTTGCTGTTAGCAGATATAATCTGTTAAATTTTCAAAATCTGCAGCTTTTAAAGTAGTGTTATTTCAAAAAAGTGCCACAGTTAAATAAAACAAAATATATGACGCAGTAGTTGCACATATGTACAAAAACACGGAAAAGAAAAAGAAAAGGGATCTCGTGATATTTTTAGGTTAAAAAAAAAAAAAAAAGTTACAAGAAAAGCCATGTCAATTATCACATTTTTTCCCTAATAGAAAATTAAACATCCCATTTCTCTTTTGAAAGGAGCAACAAAAAAGGGATATTCTATTTTCTCATAGGGAAAAAAACATAGAAAGATGAAAGAGAAATGGGATTTTTTATTTTCTGATAAGGAAAAGTGTGATCATCGATATTGTTTGAAAATAGTTGTTTTTTAATTAAAAATATCAAAAGACCCTACTTCTTTTTGTTTTCCATGTTTTTGTACATATGTACAACTACTACATGGTATGTTTCGTTTCATTCAACTGTGACGCTTTTTTTTTTAGATTTAAGTACTTAAAATGTTTCAGTTTTTGAATATGTAACAGATTATATCTGCTAACAGCAACAATATCCCGGTAGAGTACTATATTATTTAACTTGTCCTAGTAATACACTTTCATGTTCCATAAGAAAAAAGTTTGGGGTACTATTACTTAAATAAGATATTAAGTGCGGAAAATGGACAAGAACGTTATTTTGATTGTATTTTGTGGCAACATACTGTAAAATAACAATGCTCCATGGAAACAAATTTTAATAAGCAGGTAGCATTATACTAACAGTTTATGCCAAGAGACTTTTGGGATGTTGTTGCTTGCCAAAGATATAGTACTCCAAACATACTAGCATTTCACTTTTTTATGAAAAATGGCATTCACAACCTTGAACTTTGACAATTTCTATAGGAAGGAGGAAATTTTTTCATGGCTTCAAAATTGCACATTATTTATTAAATATGATCTACTTCAACATTAAAAAAAAAAAAATCAAGCAAATCAAAAATACCATCGCACTTTGTCCGATTTTCAAAATAATGGCTCTTAATGTGGACAAATCTTATTTTGACGGCTTTGTCCGTGTCGTAGTACATTTTAAAAATAATTAATTACGTGGCCTTTATTAAAAAAATTAGGATTATAGTCTTTGACTATTGCATTAAAACATATCAATTTGTTAGTTTGATCTTTCAAAAACTCATGAGTTCGGTAAGATAGCGTTTAGCTCAACCAATAAAGCTCAATCAGTGCTAGAGCCTGTTTGTAATTTGTGAATCAAATTTGAATTAAAATAATTTCCAATTGAAAATTTCTTTAAAAATGGACATAAAAATATATAATTTTTTCTAATCTGTTCATTCTAATTTGGGGATCTTAAAATGTAGGACCTGAATACATAATACCAGGGGCCTCGCTAAGGGGGGGGCAGGGGGAGCCTCCCCCCAAACATTCACAAACGTTGTTACACTTGGTAAATTTTAAAACTTTTTTGTCAAATTTAATTAAAATTTTAATAAAAACTAATACATTTCCTATTTTTGATAGAATTTGCAAAAGTTACAACTCTAATTTTGAATATTATTTAACTTTTTGCATATAAGAAGTATATTACATTTTCTAAGTGTGGTAACTTGGCAAAATTATAAAACGAGTCTGCAAATATGAAAATTTGACTTGGCAATTTAAGGTCTTCTCCCCCACCAATAAAAAGTCTTAGCGATGGCCCTGCATAATACCCCATGAATTAACTAGGCATACGTATAAAACTATTAAAATGCTCTCAACGTAGACAGTAGATGCAGTTACTGTCAAATCTACTCAGCAACAGGGGCGTGCGAAGAAAAAACTGCGCCCAGGGCAAAGTTACAATTTGCCCCCCTCCTTGATGGGAACATCAAACTTGTTCTCATTGCCTCCATAAACTTACCTTTTGCATACTTCATTTCAACCTAAATTAATAGTTCCCTAGCTCCTTTGTTTACATAATATTTATTACAATAGTATTCAAAATTCACTTTTACTTTTATTAAATTACTTAAATATAATATCTACTTACCTTTTCTAATTTATTTCCACTTGTTAAATATCTTTTAATTTACGTTTTATCCAAAGTAAACTTCGTTAATTTCACCGTACTTTGTCCGCGTGTTTTGCTTTCTTGTAACATCGGACGATACGATTATTTTAATCGATCGGCAGTCTTTTTCCCGCCAGATGGCAGCATACGTCTCTTTTAATCGAACTTAATCGATTTATCGTTTTTGATATTTGCATATCAAAAACGATATCGGCCGTTCATTGGCTCACGTTAGCACGTGCCGTTTCGGCCAGAGTATATATGCTGTGCGATGTCAAGACAGTTTCGCCTTTCTTCGTTCCTTCGCTATGAAGGACGCGATGTTTCAGGAAACTTGAACGCATGGAAAGTTACCGTGGTTCATGGAGTTTGAGTTTAATTAGTATGAATGATTTTAACCTATTTTAATTGTGTTTTCCGAATCTTTTATTGATGTCATCTTTGTTAAAACGCTGCTACTTTTTCTGCTGTCATGAAGTCTGTCAAAGGGTGTAAGTTCACTTTCATGTTATTTCATCTGAAGTCATAAAATAAAAGAGGTCTTGATGTCAACTTGAATTGTTTTAATTTTAACAAGTTCTACACTCCTTTACCAGACCAGCTTTTACTGTGCTTATACCTCTGCTTAGTTTAAATTTACTTTTAAGGTCACTAACTTAGAGTTAGCTGACAAATTATAGGTTATGGGCGAAATAAGGAGTGTCCATAACTGAAGATAGTAATTGATGTGCTTCATTTCAAGTTTATTTTTCTTTGAAGATTTAGTTTAAGTTGGACTTTGATTTAGTTTTATGATTTGAATTATGACTTTATTTACAGAACATAATTAGTTTTCTCTGCATATTTTTTTTGAACTTTTTGAGTTGCTGGACTATATATTTTGACTTTATGAAGAATTTGATTTACGTTTTTGAACTTTTACTTTTGAACTCTTATTTTTGAACTTTATATTTTTGAACTTTTACTTTTGAACTTGATCAAGCCATATTTTTATGATTTGAACTTTGAATAAGAAATGAGGTTCGTCAATTAAGATCGTTTTTTTGAAAAAGTAGGGGGGGGCAGGTGAAGAAAAGTGTAAAATTGGTGTTTTCTTAAATTTTTTTTTTCTTCCCTTTTGAAGAAAAATGGCGACAACGTCAATTGCAATTGAAAAGTTGAATTCCAGTAATTATGGAACTTGGTCTTGTGACATTAAATATTTGTTACTGGAAAAAGGAATTTGGGAGATAATTGAAAACGAAACTCCAATTCCAGAAGTTAGCACGACTGTCACAATTGACACTGTGAATACGGTTAAAGCTAAACATAACCAAGTCCTGTCCCTTATCTACTTAAATATATAACCAGAGTTTAAGCGAATAATTGATGATTGCACAGATCCGATAACAGCTTGGAAGCGGTTAAAAGATAATTTTCACCCGGATACAAGAGCACACCATATGGCTTTGTTTTCTAAGTTAATGGAGAGTAGAATCAAGAACGGCGAGAGTATAAATCTCTTTGCAACACGACTGAAGAAAATTTTTTTGAACGTCAAAGCAATTGATAAGAACTTTTCTGAAAATTATTTATCTTATCAATTTCTAAGGTATTTGCCTTCCTATTTTGACAGTTGTGTCCAGCATCTCTTGAGAAGGGAAGATAAGTCTTTTAAGTTTGATTTAATCGTAACAGAAGTAGTGGCCGAGGAGGCAAGACTGAAATTGCGTGACTTGGACAACAGTAAGAAAATAACTGCATTAAATATTCAATCTGAAGTTCCTGTTTCCCCTTCTACGTCTAAGAAGCAGTCATCACGTAAATTTAAAAGTAAAAAATGCTGGTTCTGTGGCCGTTCAGGTCACTTATATGCAAACTGTTTTGAAAGAAAGAAGTCGCATTTTCGTCGTGCCTCATCGTCCAGAGATAGATTTCCTCATCGTCGTTCCAGTAGCACATCTTCAAGATCAACTAGCCCTGATGGTTCCTACCGAAGGCGGAGTAGCAGCGGCAGCAGTGAAGTTCCGAACCCGAGCCGAAGAGAGCCCTCGTCCAGCAAATCCAGAAGGAGGTTCCAGAATCGCCATCGCTCCAGACCTGCTCAGTCACCTGACAGCTACTTTGATGATGCAAATTATAGTGACTCTTCACGTAAGTCATTTTTCATTTCCCATGTTAGTATTAGTACTTGTGTAAACAGTAAAACTTGGGTTTTCGATACCGGTGCAAGTCACCATTTTAGTCATGACAGAAGTTTGTTCACTAAATTTGAACCTTTAAATGATAAATTGTCGGTAGCTGTTAAAGATGTCTTGTTCCCAATAATTGGAAAAGGTGAAATTAAGCTGAGATTTGGTCAAAGAATTTTTACTTTAACGAATGTAATGTATTCTCCTCAATTACGTAGAAATTTGATATCTGGGCCCCAATTGGACTTATGTGGTTTATCTTTTCATGGAGGTAGAAAGGGGGTGAACATCTGCAGGGGGGACGACTTTTTATTTAGAGCCTCGCTTAAAAATAGGGTGTATAAACTTTTTCCTAAAATTCCCAAATCTAATTCCGTAAGTTTTGAAATTTCTGCAGCCAATAAAATTGACCCTATGGTTCAGTGGCACCGCCGCTGTGGTCATATAAGCCAGTCAATTCTAACTAATACCAGCCGCCTGCAAGGTGTTAGGGGTATGCCTAATTTAAAAGAGACATCTTTGGTCTGTGAACCTTGTAAACTTGGCAAATTTCGCAGCGTGTCCCACAAATCATTTAAGACCATTCGTTCCACGAGGCCGTTAGAACTTTTATACGCCGATCTCTGGGGTCCGTGTCATTCGGTGGGTCGAAATGGTGAACGCTATTTTCTCTCAATCATTGATGACTTTTCTAGACGTGTCTCCGTATACCCAATTAAATTAAAGTCAGAAGTTTTTAATATTACTAAAAATCACATTCTAAGAGCAGAAAACTTTCTTAATCTTAAAGTTAAAAATTTTCGGTCTGATAACGGTTCTGAATTTAAAAATTATGAATTTGAAAATTTTTTTGAGAGTAAAGGCATTCACCATGAATTTACTAACGTTTACACCCCCCAGCAGAACGGCGTCGCGGAACGTTTTATGGCAACTGCTGCAGATGGCATCAGAACTTTATTAATTGAAAGCCAATTAGACCCGAGTTTTTGGCCAGAGGCCTTAAAATATTTTGTTTACAACTGGAACAGGGTATGTCCTAAACTTTTAAATAAAACTCCATTTGAATTATACGGTGGAAGGAAGCCGTCAGTCCGACACCTCAGGCCTTTTGGTATTGTGGCATATGTGGGCGTGCCTAGTCAGAAAAGACTTAAGTTACATCCTAAGGCTAGGCGCGGCTACATGGTAGGCTATGCCTTCAGGACCAGAGGATATAGGATCTGGCTTCCCGATACTAATGAAATAATAGAAACATCTAACGTAACTTTTGATGAATCGCGTTGTGGCTTGGGGCGCAGTGGAGCTGCACTGGGCACCGAGGATTATGCCCTCTTTTCTCACGATGGTGGAGTAAATCCAGAAAGCACTGGTGGAGTAGCATCTGGTTTGACTCCAGATCCTCCCAGTGAACTACCTCGTGAGGAAGAGGAGGGCATGGAATCGGAGTCCAGTGTGTTAGATCAGCCTTCCACTAACCCCCAACTTAGAGAGGTTAGATGGGAAAGGAGGCCTATTGCTCGTAAAACTGGGAATAGGACCGACATTTATTATTTTGAAGAAGGTAGCACCCAGCGTCTCAGGTCTCACAACGAAGTTGAGCAGTACTGTAAAAATAATAATATTGTTTTTAAACCTGAACTTTTTGATTTTTCTGCTTCTAATAAATATGCTGGTTTAGTCCCTGTTCCATCCGTTTCATTTAATTCTGATAGTTTTTCTGATAATTCTGACTCAGAATCCGATTCCTTAACCTCAAATTATGTACACCCTTCCGCATGACTAGGCGTTGTGGATGATATTCCCAGAACGTATAATCAAGCTTGTAGGTCCGAAAAGAGTGCGATCTGGCGGAAAGCAATGGAGCAGGAAATCCAGATGATGAGAAACAGGAAGGTGTGGCATTTGACTGATTTACCTGTCCATGTTACTCCAGTAGGTTGCCGGTGGGTTTACACAGCAAAAAGGGATGAATTTGGAAGGATTGCCCGTTATAAAGCGCGGCTTGTTGCCCAGGGCTTTAAACAAGTGAAGGGAGTCTCTTATGAAGACACCTTCAGCCCTGTGGTCAATTTCGGGGTAATCCGGTTCTTTTTCTCCCTTCTTGTCTCGTGTAGCGGGTGGTCACACACTCAGTGTGACGTAACCTGCGCCTACTTGTACGCACCTTTGAGAGAAAACGTGTATATGCTTCAACCTCCCGGTTTCGTAATCCCTGGAAAAGAGCACCAAGTTTGCAAGCTAGATCGGGCTCTTTATGGCTTGCATCAAAGCGGAAGAGAATGGTTTTATGAGATACATGAGGTTCTTTTAAAGTTGGGTTTCAGAAAATTGTCGTCTTGTAACTGTGTATATATTTTTGGATCTGAGGTAGTTTTGCTTTTGTATGTTGACGATATAGTGATTTTTGGAAAACGTCAGCATCTTATTGATAGGGCTTTATCCTTGCTAAAGAAGGAATTTGACATTAAAGTTTTGGGCAGAACTCGTAAACTTTTAGGAGTAGAATTTGAGGAGACCGATCAAGGTCTATTTCTACATCAAAGTAATTATATTACTGAAGTTTGTCAAAGGTTCTGTAATTTTAAAATTCCGCATGCTTCTTTACCAATTAGCAAGGGTGTTGTCTTTTCTCGATCCAATTGTCCTACTTCAGATTCCGAAAAAGAATTTATGTCTCATCTTCCCTACAGGAGTATTTTAGGATGTCTTTCTTTTATTGCTAACCGGACTCGACCAGACATATGTTATACAGTAAATATCTTATCACAATTTCAGTCCAATCCTGGCCTTGTTCATTGGGATGGCCTTTTAAGACTTTTGGGTTATGTTAAAGATACCAGTCATTATAAATTAAAACTTTCTTGCAGTTCCAATTTTCTTTCTATTTTTTCAGATGCTGACTTCGCGGCTAATCGTGACGATCGGACCTCGATCGGCGGCCAAATAGTCATGATAGACAAAGCTCCCGTCGACTGGCGCACTTTTAAAGAAAAGTGCGTTAGCTTATCGACCATGGAGTCAGAATTTGTCGCAATGACTGAGGCAGTCAAGAACTTGGTCTGGTTCGATCGAATACGCCGCGAATGTCAGAAATTCAATATTTTTCCTGATAATGATAATAAAGCAATTATGTTGGTTGATAACCAGGCTGCAATTGATTTCGTAAAATCTCCTGTAGAAAATTATAAATCTAAGCATATAGACGTCAAGTTATTTTTCATTAGGGACCTGTTTTATAAAGGGGAATTTACTTTGAGGCATGTTCGCAGTAAGTCCAATCTTGCAGATGTTTTCACTAAACCCTTGACCAAATATGAATTGTTAAAGTTTGTAAATTCAATTTTTGTAACTTAAGTTACATTTTTCATGTAAACTTTTTATGCGTACCATTTTTCTTTGTTAATCTCTTTGTATTGTTGGTATTTTTTTTTTGAAATTACTGCACATTGTTTTAACTGTTATGTCACTATTGAATGCACATTGTTTTAGCTAAATTTGCTTGCACATTGTTTTAAATATTTGCTTGCACATTGTTTTAGCTAAATTTTGATCGTACATTGTTTTAAAATATTGTACTTTGTAAATGGCATACATATGTGCATGTGCATATTTTTCAATTTTCATAACCAACAATATATTTTCCCTCCTTATCCTTGATCATCAGTTTTATGGTAACCATTTCCGTAGTCTTGTTCAGCCTATGGTACCTACGGTTTGTTCATCCTGCGGATGGTATTAAATTTAATGCAGTTTATTTAAAAATCTTTAATTTTCATTTTATTAATATATTTTTCTTACTTCCAGGCATCTAGAATCACCAATTTTTGTGTATGCTTGTTTTTCTGTTCCGGGCAGAAGACTGAGTGATGATGGATAACTGAGATCTATATTCATTTTGATGGATATGTAAGACAGGTGATGGAAGCAAGGTATGGTGTAATCACCAAGTTTGAATGTGCCGTCGTCTTTTTGTCATGTTCCAAATTCTGGATACTGTAGTGGAAGTGTTCTCGCCATAAGTCATAGTCTTCAAAGCTTTCATGGACTTAATAAATTTTTTTTTTTTGTGATGATCAAGGGTACTCATCGATGGAGGAAGATTTGTTATGTAATTTTCCAAATTGGAAATTGCAATGTATTTTTGGTACGTATTTAAATACTAAAACTTTTGTAATTCTAAAATGTACTTCACATTGTATTGTAAAATTTATACTGTGTGAAAGAAAAGAGTTGTGAGTGATTGTGGAGACGAGGAGATCTTCTTGAAATTTAAATTTAAATTTTTGGATCATTTTTGATCTTGTTAGGAAAATTTAAAAGTTTTGATTCTTTTAGAATCTTTTTGAGAATTTGTTAGTTAAATTGTTTATCGTTAAATTTTGATAGAATTAAATTTAAAAATTAGTTATTCGTGTTTTTAAATTTTTTTTAATGTTTTAACTTATAGTAACATAAATTTTTTTTTGGCTTCGGGATTTCTTTTACTGAAGAGCTTTACTCTGTATACAGATAGCTCTTATTATATAAAGCAATGAGAGGGGGGGCATTGATGGGAACATCAAACTTGTTCTCATTGCCTCCATAAACTTACCTTTTGCATACTTCATTTCAACCTAAATTAATAGTTCCCTAGCTCCTTTGTTTACATAATATTTATTACAATAGTATTCAAAATTCACTTTTACTTTTATTAAATTACTTAAATATAATATCTACTTACCTTTTCTAATTTATTTCCACTTGTTAAATATCTTTTAATTTACGTTTTATCCAAAGTAAACTTCGTTAATTTCACCGTACTTTGTCCGCGTGTTTTGCTTTCTTGTAACATCGGACGATACGATTATTTTAATCGATCGGCAGTCTTTTTCCCGCCAGATGGCAGCATACGTCTCTTTTAATCGAACTTAATCGATTTATCGTTTTTGATATTTGCATATCAAAAACGATATCGGCCGTTCATTGGCTCACGTTAGCACGTGCCGTTTCGGCCAGAGTATATATGCTGTGCGATGTCAAGACAGTTTCGCCTTTCTTCGTTCCTTCGCTATGAAGGACGCGATGTTTCAGGAAACTTGAACGCATGGAAAGTTACCGTGGTTCATGGAGTTTGAGTTTAATTAGTATGAATGATTTTAACCTATTTTAATTGTGTTTTCCGAATCTTTTATTGATGTCATCTTTGTTAAAACGCTGCTACTTTTTCTGCTGTCATGAAGTCTGTCAAAGGGTGTAAGTTCACTTTCATGTTATTTCATCTGAAGTCATAAAATAAAAGAGGTCTTGATGTCAACTTGAATTGTTTTAATTTTAACAAGTTCTACACTCCTTTACCAGACCAGCTTTTACTGTGCTTATACCTCTGCTTAGTTTAAATTTACTTTTAAGGTCACTAACTTAGAGTTAGCTGACACTCCTTTCCACCGACTTTCTTGTGACAGGCCAAAAATAACGATGGCAGTATAAATTCAGGCCCCCTATATTCCTGCGACCGCCTCCTTTCGCACGGCGCTGCTCAGCAAATCTGAAACACAGCATTCCTTTTTCTTGGGTTTGTGGACGCGGTGGGCGCTCTGGTAACTCAGGTATCAATTTTTATCGGATTTTAAATCCATTTGACCATGTCTGCCCTTTTGAGATATTAAAATATATTATTATTATTATCGGAAAACAACAATGGCAGATCATTATCGAGCATTTAACATTGTGGCGGACAGTTTTGAAAATGCTGAAAAAAAAAATAAAATTTTGAAAGTAATTTATCAGATCTGCCATTAACATATTTTGTTTATTAGGGTCTTAAAAACTTATATTGATCACGACAGACGTCTTCATGGAGTACACACTTCAGCAGACAACCAAATCTTAACTATTACCCAGTATATTGACTTCCACTAGAGATGATGCAGCTTTCCCATATCCTATGTTAAACAACTCATCAGGCGGTAAATCTAAGCTGAAGGGATTCACATATTGATCAAACGAGTTGACAAACTTTTCAAGTTGTTGACAACTTTTCTAAATATTGTGTGACTGCAACTCTGATGGAATATCTTGCTTTTTGGTAATTCCTATATCTCATCTAGCACTTGTGTAATTATACTTGAGCAGATGTCGTAACTTCTCGCCCACCGTTGAAAAGCTAAAATCGAGTGAGTCAGATGTACGATACCAGTAAGTGTTTCTGCAGTATCTGCTCTAATGTAAGATCAATGGGCTGCCTTGAGAATGGCTTAATGGTATGCTTGATTAAAAAAAAAAGGCCTTTTTGGAAATTTAGCTTTAAACCAGGATATGTAGGGGGAACTTTAAATTGTGATGGTATTGGATAGTTCATTTTGCATAATTTTGATGGTTAAAGACAAAAAATAAGTTTGTTATTTTCGGTAAAATGTCAAGATACAATTGGAAGTCACCAACACAAATGTTCCTGCTCAGTTTTAAATAATAATAAACGAGCTTGACGTAGATCACATAAAATTGAGCTGTTTTGCTATGTTCACCATTTAACGTTTGTTGCTTGTAAATAGCATAATCACACACAGTTATAGCACAGTTCTTTCAAGCTTTCATCGTGAATAAAAAAATGAAAGTGCCAGACAACTCTAATCGTTCAATCTCTTCTAGGATATCTTCAGAAATTTGAATATTTTTATGTGTTATAAAAGATCTACAATCAGGCCCGGACTGGCCAGGTTGGCCATTGCCGAGGGCCCCCAACACAAGGGGGCCCCAAAAATAGTGGATGTATTACTGTATGCAAAATTATGTCAAATTAATTTGACTATTTCCCAAAAATCTTTTTTTCAACCGAGTTTACAAAAAATTTTAAGCAGTTGCCAATTGATTTTTGTTTATGATAGCCTTTTTAGTAATGCTGTATTTTTGTCATTAGCCAGACGGAAGAGGGCTGCTGACTGACTCATGGATCTCTGTGCTGCCCTAAGTGATTCACAAACAACGGGTTAAAACATCAAAGCCTCCCTACAGAGATTTATTGCCTTGTGCTAACCACTATTTGAGCTGTTTCAAATCGCACAACACATTCGTTACTAAGTATAATGGGTATTCTCTAAGATACGAAGTATCGAATTGTTACTTACTAGGTGACCACCAAACATGGTGCGCACAGATTTAGATGATTTGAAAGTATGTTGTAGGGTTCATACCGGTAATTATTCTGGTAAAAGGGTTTCCTCAAATGGGCCTTAGTTTTTGAGAAATTGGAGGTTAAAGTTCAGCATATATTTTAAATACCTGTTAGTATGGCTTCTCTGTGTAGCTCTGTGGCATTGCGGCAGCGTCTGAGTCTGCAGATCCGAAGGTTGCGAGTTCCGTCTGGAGCTTTTTTATTTATATTTTTTTTTTTACTTATTTTTATAGCTTTTAAATGTTACAAATTTTAGGCAGAATTGGGAATTTTACAGCTTTGAAACTTTTGATATTTTCTTTAGGGGGCAGTTTATATTTACAAAATTTTTTGATTTGTTTCAAATGGCGAACTGATTGCATTTGAGTGAACTGCATTTTTAATTAAAGTTTTTAAAGAGTATAAGAAACTTTAAACATTTTAAAATCCATACTACTTTAAATATTAATATTTTTAGATTGTCAAATGTGTATTACACAATATGTGCATGGATTTTTAGATAATCTAATATTACATTTAATATAATTTTTTTAATGACATATATAATGTAGAATGATAAAATCTAACATATCTTCATATATACTTCTGTTTGAAATAATAATAATAATCTTACAGATAATTCCATGCACATATTTAACCCATGTGTATTAAAGATCATGTAGAAAAAATTTTCAATCTCTGTATTAAATAAATAAATAAAAAGCCTTAGCATTTTTAAAACATGAAAGTGAAAAAAATATGAACATAGAGTGAAAAAACGTTTAAATTTATCAATTGTGTGGGTGTATAAACAAAATTTGCAAATTGTCGTATGGGTAAAAATGAGGTTTTACAATATTCATAATTAAACAGGCTTTCATTTATTTTTAAAATGTTTAAAAACAAATATCGATTTTTTTTATCAGTTTTGAGGTAAACTATCCCCTTAAAAAAACTGTATGTTTGTAAATTTTTTCGGGAAAATTAATGTTTTTTTCAGAAACTTTTAATATAAACGGAAGTTGGATTTAATTTATGTCTGATTTAAAAAAAAAAAAAAAACTTGTATAAATTTACATAATTTATATTCCTTAAATACTTGATTCATGATAAATATATTTAAAAATACATTAAAAGATTAAAACAGAAAAAAGTTTAATCATCATTTGTTTACGAGCAAATACAGTGTCTCACATAAGTGATGGGACATTTGTGCTTTACAAAAGGAAACTAATCAAATAAATTAAAAAAACATGTACACATTTTTTTTTGTGGGTGCGTTTCATACTTAAATTTAGTAAAGATTATTACATAACAGACATTTTGTCAAAATATTAAAATATTAATTTAATAAAAATACAAATGTTTAGAACGGAGCAAAAAATAGCTCAC
Source organism: Maratus speculifer (assembly GCA_964019185.1). Taxonomy (NCBI): domain Eukaryota; kingdom Metazoa; phylum Arthropoda; class Arachnida; order Araneae; family Salticidae; genus Maratus; species Maratus speculifer. The sequence continues at coordinate 235,961,628 of OZ025293.1, read as the reverse complement.
ATAAGTGATGGGACACCATTATATATGCAACAAAAATTGTCTGAAATAAGCAATAAAAATATTTTTTGGGGTTTTATTTTTACTTAAAAGCAATTGGCAATAATTTATAAAATCGTCTGCAGTATTTCTCTCCAGTTTGTTTTGGAATTTTTGTGTTTTTTAGCTCTGTGTAGCCATGAATGCTAAACGAAAAGAAACTTCGCCTGAAATTCGAAAATTAGTTATTACAGTCGAACCTCGTTAATACGCGAATCAGGGGTCTGATCGAAATTCGCGTATTAAACGGGTTCGCGTATTAACCGAAGGTCGCGAATTTTCGTCGAGTTATCTATTTAATGACAATGTATGCGGAAAAAACACATTTAAGGTCCATTTTTAGCGTTTTTAAGACATAAAATGTAATTTTATTTATTTTAATCATTATGTGCTTATTAAGCAGAAATGTTTGAAAGCTGAAAATTCAAATAATCGTTATTTTCTCAAGTAAAAATCCTATGTCTTTTCAAATTTAGATTTGTTATGTATAATACATAAAGTTGAATAAGACGAACACAAACATTTCTGCGAACCATATAAATTAAAACTACTGTTAACAAAATTGAAATCTTTGTTAGCTATACAGAACAGATAGATGCGATAATAAATAGTGCTGATAATAATAAAAAGTCAACTAAAACAACTTACTGAAGTCAATTATGTCATAAAAATTACTTTTTGGAAAAGAAGTTGTCAATTTTGGCCTGCTGGACATGCGGTCGCGCCATCACCATGATGTTTTCCGCCTTATTTAGGTAATGGTAAAGTTCGCTTGCTGAAGGTCCTTCGTCCAGTGACGACGCATATTGTCATAGGAAATTGTATCTGCAAGTTTGGTAAATGGAGATGGGGCCGGAAGCGTAGATTCATAATCTTCTTCCTCCCCATCCGATTTGTCAGTCCCAGTTACATCGGCGATAATATCATCCATACCACTAAGTTCGGAGGTGTGTATACTGATCTTTGTCGACAAAATTTTCTCCTAAAATTTCTTGTGCAGCCAGCCAATTTTCTTCAACATTAGGGTGTGAGGTTGGCTCTATGTAAATGATGTCCTGGCTACTTCTAAAACCCGCTTTATGAAAGCAATTTGGAATCGTTGTTGGCGTGACACTCTTCTATGCTCCGACACTAGTCTTGCAATTTACTTTGGTGCTATTAATTATTCCTTGGTCCATTCGCTGGATGACACTAGTCGAATTTGGAGGTAGAAATTCTATTTCGACATTATTCAGGTCTTTGTTATCTTTTGGATACTCAGGGCAGCTGTCCACAAGCAATAACACATGGTGTGATTCTTTTCTCATACGCCAAACAAAATTATGGAGTCGTGTTGTAAAAATGTTGCCCGTCATCCATGCTGTACGTTGGCTTTCGTACATGTAAGGGAAATTCTTGACACTTTTAAAGCATCGTGGGTTGTGTGATTTCTCTATTTCCAGCACCTTTAATTTATCTGATCCATCAGAATTGGCACCAAGCAGAATAGTATGACGCTCTTTCCTCAGTTTGCCTTCATGACATGTTTCTCCTTTCATGGATATTGTTTCATTGGGTGTCAGCTTGTAAAAAAGCCCAAATTCGTCCACGTTGTAAATATCCCGACTTCAGTAGTTTTCTACAAACTGCGGAAGCACATTAATTTCCAAACAGTGAACATCTTCAATGTTGACTGCAGCTGACTCACCGCACACTTGCTTGAATTTTATTCCTACCGAGTTTTAAATCGATTCAGCCATTCATTTGAGGCACTGAAATCTAGCAATCCCATTTTTGCTGCGATTTCAGAAGCTTTTTCTTGTATTAATAAGCCGCTTATTGGGATATTCGTAGAGCGCGCTTGAACAAACCACTCGTGAAGGGTATTTTCCATGTCCTCAAACTTGGCAGTTTTTATTTTCTTGTTCTTTGTTCCTCCAGTCACAGCTTGATTAACGATGGCATTCCACTTCTTTAACAAAGTCCTTAAAGTTGACTCAGGTATGCCTTTTTCTTTGGCGAACGTAGACTTATTTGAGACAGCTTGGGCATCGTATTGATTTATAATTTGTAACTTCTCACTGATGGAGAGAGCCTTTCGTTAGTATGTTTTGCTCTTTCCGCCATAGTTTAGACTACATTATAAAAGCATAGATAGATATTGTAGACTAGGTAATATTGGGAGCGACGAGCAACAATATTTTGTTAAAATAACACAGCACTAATGAAACAGCGATTGGGAAGACTCACGTGATTAATCTGCAATTTTAGCGTATGCTCCATCTATCGGTTCAACCTCTCTAGTTTAGGAGAGAGGGGGGGGGGGGTCACAAAAATTCTTAAATATGGGAAAAAGTTCTTTTCATTTTTGCTTTTTATAAAAACTAGGTGACTCGCGCAGCCCGCGCCCACGATGAATAAACCTTATATGAACTTCAAATTTGTATGATTTTATAAATTTAATTGTCTACATTTATATTTTTAAATGATAAAAATTGCAAGAAAAGTATATAATTTAAGATACATTCTGATTTGAGTAATTTGACTTTTTTTTTGAGCCTTTGCATAGAAAGCAAACGAAAACACGACAAAACTTTCAAGTTTTTACTGATTTCAAGAAGTTTTGTATCAATTATTTTTTAATTTATACATATTCTTCAGTTGCGTCTCGTGATAGGCCGAAATGCATAAGTTAAAAATCTCTAAATGCTGTATTTTTTTTTTTATTCGAATTTCCCTTTAAATTTTACACTGTGGTTTTATATATTCATCAAACGAAAATATGTGTTTTTCAAAGCAGACATAATGGTTTTAACTTTTGCACAACACTATCCTCGTTATGAGATTTTCTTGGGAGAGTTTTGATTGGGTTAGTCTTGTGCTAGTCTCGGATCGGAGTCCAAATCCTAGTCAGTGTGTGGTTTTGAGGCAATAAATGATCAATTAAATTGGGTTTAAATAATTGCTGTATAAAAAAAAGTTAAATAATTGTTGTATAAAATGCTTGGGAAAAAACTTTATCTAAAAATTCTTATGTTTAGAACTAAGCTCATTCGCGTATTAAACGTAGGTTTTTCTTTCTAGGGACTGATAAAATTTCGCGTATTAAAGGGGGTGTTTTTATATGCGTAAGATAGGAGTATTTCAAGGGACCAAAGAAAATTCGCGTATTAAGCGGTTTCCCGTATTAAGCAGGGCGCGTATTAACGAGGTTTGACTGTAATTTGCATATTGAAAGTGGAAAATCTATTAGAAAAACTGCTGAAACAGTTAACTTGAGTCGTTCAGTTTTCAATATCATTAAACGATATAAAAAGAATCATATGATTCAGGATAAAAGACCTGGCCGACCATCAAAGCTATCCAATGGAATAAAGCAAATTATCGTTCGAAATATTAAAAAAAAAATCCAAGAAATAGTGCTTCAAAAGTTGCTGCTGATTTACAAGCATTATATGGAATAATTGTTAATCCTGAGACTATTAGAAGGGTAATTCGATCTTCTGGATATCACGGTAGAGTAGCGAGGAAAAAATTCTTCGTAAGTGAAGAGAATAGAAAACTCAGACTAGCTTTCGCAAAATCCAACATAATTCTGATTACTGGAACAAAGTTATATTTGTTGATGAGACTAAATTTAATATGTTTGGTTCTGACGGTAGAATCTTGGTGTGGAGAAGACCCAGGGAAGAATTTCGCAAACAGAACTTGGTACCAACAGTAAAACATGGTGGAGGAGGAGTTATGGTATGGGGGTGTATGTCGTCCGCTGGAGTTGGTAATCTTGTTTTTATTGACAGTATAATGGATCAGTACAAGTATATTGATATTTTAAAGCAAAATTTGAAATCTTCAGCACGAAAATTGAACCTTCACAACGATTTTAAATTCTACCAGGACAATGACCCCAAGCACACTGCTCAGAACGTTAGACTCTGGCTGCTATATAACTGTCCTGAAATAATAAAAACACCACCACAATCTCCAGACTTAAATCCCATAGAGAATATTTGGCAAGAATTGCAATCAAGAATTCGCAAACACACCATTTCTTCAAAACAACAACTAAAATCAGTGCTTCAAGAAGAATGGGGTAAAATCACTCCAGAAATCACAAAAAAATTAGTCGAATCCATCCCAAAAAGATTAAATCATGTTTTAAAAGTAAAAGGAAATCCAACAAAATATTAAAACCTTTTAAAAAGTAAAATTTTTGGATAAATATTTGATGGAAAAGTAAGTGTCCCATCACTTATGTGAGCCATTTTTTGCTCCGTTCTGAACAATTGTATTTCTACTAAATTAATATTTTAATATTTTGACAAAATGTATGTTATGTAATAATTGTTACTAACTTTAAATATGAAATACACCCAAAAAATTTTTGCACATGTTTGTTTATTTATTTTATTGCAGTTTCTTTTTATAAAGCACAAGTGTCCCATCACTTTTGTGAGACACTGTATAATGTCAATAAAAAGAAATTTTCTTTTATTTTGATATAACCGATGAAAGGAAAGCAGACGATAAAAATAAGTAAACAAATAAAAATATATATGTATCACAAATTTGATCTCATTCACAGACAATTTTTTGCAATCCAATTGAATTTTTATGAATCACATGTTTTAATTTGTTACAAAAAAAAGTTTTAAACGTAATCTGCCATTTTTTATTTGTGCAAACGAAAAATGTTGTTAAGGTTGAACGTTGAAGATAAATGTATTTTCAGAGCTCTGAAAATTTTGATTAACTGGTAAAAACTTACATTTTAGCATTACTGCATTGATATTTTATTACTCTTTCAAATATATGCATTATTTGAATTATTTAATCCTAAATACATTTCAGAAATTACTCCCAAATGTATCTTGTATTTTTTATAGAAGAAAAGGTTAAAATATTCATATGAAATTCTATAAAATAAAGAAAAAGAAAGTTATTTCTGAACTTTGCTTAAAATAAAAAATGTAAATAATAAAAAAAAGTTCTAGGAATAAATTAATTTTGCAGTTTTGTCAATAACAAAAAAAAAGTTTTATGAAAAAATTCGAAAATGTAAGTGTAATTTACTAAGAAAATATCAAAAGCTGTAGAATTCCCAATTCTGCTTAAAATTTGTAACATTCAAAAGCTATATGCAAGTAAAAAATAAAAAGGCGCCAGACGGATTCGAACTCACAACCTTCGGATCTGCAGACACAGACACAGACGCTGCCGCAGCGCCACGGAACTACATGGAGAAGCCAGTGTAATAGGTATTTAAAATATACGCTGAACTTTAACCCCCAATTTCTCAAAAACTAAGGCCTACTTGAAGAAACCCTTTTACCAGAATAATTAGTGGTATGAACCCTACAACATACTTTGAAATCATCTAAATCTGTGCGCACCATGTTTGGTGGACCTCTTGTTAGAAATACGACTCGTTTGCCGTTACCATGGGCGTTTGAAGAGAAAACTGCGCCCCGGGCAAAGTTTCAATTTGGCACCCCTCCTCCCCCAACTTGACTCTAAACCCACTAAAATGATGTTGGTTGTATAAATTTAGCACCTCTAAATTTCTGTAATTTCTATCCTCCCTTTCGCATGGCACTGGTCGTTACTGTGTCAATACTCAACCGAACTAAGTGAAATTAACTTCAAATGCTGCTTACGTTTGTGTAATTCATGAATGCGGCTAGACAGTAATGCGGTAAAGATGTGAAACTGTATTCAGACTAGAGGTCTGCACGGGCCGGAATTTCTAGGCCCGGCGGAAAAAATTTTCGGCCCGACCCGGCCCGTTGTAAAACTTAAAAGTTCGGCCCGGGCCCGGCCCGGCCCGTACAGAAATCAATGAAAACAGGCCCGGCCCGTTTTGGCCCGTTACAATTTCTACGATTTCTAAAAAATTCAGATTTTTTTCATATAATTAAGATTTTTTTTAAGAATACTGCATACATATCTATGGAATGATTTTACAGTACATTTTACAGGAAATACACATTAGCAACATTAATGATTACTAAGATTCTTAGGTTTTCAACAATCAAATAAAGATTCATCAAAAAATTAATATGGCTTAGAATAAAAGAAAAAAGAAAGAAAGTTAAAAACATCGTATCTTTTGAAGCTGTTTAATAAAAGATTTATAAAAATATTTCTATATCATTTTATTAAAGATTTTAAATCCAAATTCACTCGTTAACTCAAATATGAGTCTTTCTGATTCATTTCTAAATTCATTTTTTTCTCAGAAACGCACAGCAGGTATCTTTATTCAGAAACTATATAATCAAGTGGCATTAACCGTTTTTTGATACAAGCAATTTAAGAATACTGAAAGGAAATAAATTATGGTTATAGTCAGCATTTTCAATAGAATTTCCGGAAGCGATAGCATGGGAAGGGAGAAAAACCTGCAACCATTTGAGAAATTATTGTATCTGAACAAATTTATGCAAGTATTTTATTCATCAAAAATGAAAAATGCTATTCGATTCCAAATGCCTTCAATAGTCAGGCTTATCACTTTTATGTTTTATCAATTAAAAATTAATCTGAAAATGTATCAAACTTTCTCGTTATTGAGAAATTAATTAAAAAACCAACAAACTTTCGCATTATTGAGAAATTAATTTAAAAACCATCAAGAAGTATATATCCATAAGATTAATCTAACATAAGTTCTTTATCGCTGTTAATAATTTTACAAATCATGTTGTCTGCCCTACAGATCTTGAGAACAATTAAGTCTTGTTCCAGTCCGGCAAGTCTATATGTAGAAAAATAATGCAAGCTTGATCTCGGCCCGGTATGAGTCAGCTAAAAAAATATTAAAACGGGTTACACACAATTTAACTGTCCGATGCCGATCTCACACTGTACAAGTTACATTTTTATATTGATGCTGTCAAACTAGTATGGCTCGTGATGCACATTTATATTTATTCTCGTTAAAACCATTTGCGTTGAAAATAGATCATATTTTATCGTTTCCGCATAAATCTTCAGAACGGGCCGGCAGGCCCGAAAATTTTTTTTATCGGCCCGGCCCGTATGGCCCGTTCAATTTTTTTGCCGGCCCGGCCCGTTTATTTTGTTTGTCGGCCCGGCCCGTTGAGAAAACTATTCTGATTCTGCCGGCCCGGCCCATTAGAAAATTTGAAACGATTCCGCCGGCCCGCGGGCCGGGCCAGGCCCGGGCCCGTGCAGACCTCTAATTCAGACTCTGACAATAGGCGCCAGTTACAGTTGTTTCCGTATTCAGTGTATGCGTATCATTCTGTTTATATCAGTTATTTTCAAATCTAAAATGATTTGGATTTCGTACGGGCTTGTTTATTTATTTATTTATTTATGAAAAGAAAAAGAGGATAAATTTTTCTGAAGCATCAAATGATAAAGCAAAATGCGATTCATATTTATGCCAAGCAATTCATATTTAAACTAACCCTCTATCAAATTTAGAATACAAAAGAACATTAATTATTAAACGTTGACAAATGCTAAAAACACAATTTAAAAGAATTTTATGAACTTAATTAAAGATTATTAACGTGTTCAGTGATAAGAATCCCTTGATATGAGTTAAAAGTTGGCCCAGAAGAATTTTTTTACCTTTTATTTCTCCCCCTTTGTATTTTCTATATATAGACTTCAGTTTATTTACAACTGTTTTCAAGCATTAAAATCTCATTCTTTTCTCGGGTTCTATGAGACCGATTTGAAAAGGTTTAGAGATTCTGTTACACTTTTAAATGTCCCATTTCACCGTCATAGGGCAAAACCTTATTTTGGGTGCTATGGGCCAGATTTCATTTTGGTTTTCAATCTATTTTTGTTTAACTGAGCTTTTTCTTAATTATTTAATTCCTGTTCTCTTAGCTTTTTGAAATTATTTCCAAATTACATTATAGTATTAGTCAGCTTATCAACTTTCACAGTCTTAAGGTTAACTTATAAGTAGTGGTTTCTACTATTTTCGAACAGTAATTTGAGCAAATTCATAAATTAAGTTCCTGGCTCTGGTACCAATCCAACTTTTTAACTAAGGACTTCAATATTCTTGATTTAGCATTTGTCAAAAAATACTTTCTTCTCCCTTTCCCACTGTTTGCTTCCCAGAGGATTTTTATCTTATATGAGCCCCTTTTCCCTCAAATTAACATATCGTCAAATAGGTTAAATAATGAAGCTTCGTGCGAATAGAGGCTTGTTTATAACAGAATGTACCCCTAGCGGTATAAAGTGAAACTATTTGATTTGAGATTTATGCCTATTTAAAGTTATTACCACTTGTTAATTTATTAAATTAATGTTATGTTAGCTCGCCGCGCAAGGCCGAGCGTGTCAGCTGGGATAACTTCAGATGAAATTCGATTGCTAACTCTTTATCTCAGAAATGGATCAAGCAAGACAGCGGATTTTAGAACTTCCGTACATGGATTAAGTTTCGTTTCTAAATATTACTTTAGTGCTATCTATCGGCAATTAACCCTTTATCTACCAAATTATTTATCAAGAAATGACTTCACGTCAATAATAGTCTTTTTTAATACCTGAAGATATACTGGAATTTTAAAATAATAATAATGTGAAATTTACAAGTGTTTTTTCATCAAAACTGATTAAATATATCGGTATTTATAATTTTTTAATAAAATATTAAAAAATATATCAAATTAATTAACAAAAAATACTTTTATGGAAATACAGTAGAACCCCGCAAATCTGGACCCCGTTAATCCGGATTGGTTTGGTCGATTTTTCTTCAAGTTTGAGAAGTGATCGGCAAAATTCTATAACAAACTTATTTCAGCCTCGTATTCTGAATAAAAAAGTATTTTCTGAAATCTTTTCGGAAGAATATCTCAAGCTTTCTTATTTTAACTCTTTAATGTTATCTATGAAAAGAACAACTATGCATCATTTAAGCTTTGGCAATTCCAAGTTTCACAGTTTTCCACTTAATCCATTTAGAAATGTCATTAAAGCTTACTGCTTAATAAAGTTTTACTCAGGGCATTACAAGAAAGCAAAGTAAAATAGTCCTTATAGACACATTGACTGATAAGGATCGATTTCAGATCTTTGTCAGCCAGTCCATATGTCTCTTGGGACTGTTTCCTTGTCTTCGTGCCAAAACCCTTCTACAAATCACTTGCGGAAAATTGAAATAGAAAGAGGAATAAACGAGAATGAAAGAGAAATTACACCTGAAGATTTTGTCAACTTCTTTTAAAAGATTGATGGTTGCTCAGATGTTGATATCAATGACATTAGCAATTTGTTGGAAGCAGAAAATAATGAAGAGTATGCCTCGCTTACAGATGACTTAATAATCGCTTTGTGCACAACTGAAAAAAATGATGACGATGCAGACAAAAACCATTATCAATGATGATCAACCAGAAGTTATAAACTATTATGGAGCAACTTCCCATTTTGAACAATTAATAATTTATTTTGAACGTCATGTGGAGATTACATCCAATGAACTACTTATGCTCATGAGAATCTGTGACCAGCAAAACTGGCACAGCAAAATATGACAAATTTTATAATTACAAAGTAAACATTTTTACTAACCATAAATATTAAATATGTTCAGTAAAAAGGTGATTTTTCTGTGAGTATGTTTTATTTTATTTCATTTGTTCACATTCTCAGGATAATCCGGATTTTCCACAATCCGGATTGGGCCTGGTCACAATTAATCCGAACTATCGGGGTTCTACTGTATTACAATTCTTATAAAAGCAAGGTATTTAAATGTATCATGATCTCTGTAAATCGAAAGGCTTTTACCGTCGAAAATATTTCATATAACTTTTTTTAAAGGAAAAAAAAGATATACCTATGATTACGAAAACCTGACGATTAAGAAAATTGCCTCTTTTTTAAAATATTTATTTTCGACTGTTTTTCTATTCTATCTAAATTAGATCGAGTAAAGTATAATGTGTGGTAAGAAAAAGAACTTTTATTATTAGACTGATTAAGTACTTTTTTATTAAATTTTCCATAATGGTACTTATAAGTACCGTCGGTAGATAAAGGGTTAATATAAACAAGGAAGATTCCTTTTGAAACTGTACTTTGTTATGCATGTTGCATGGCTACCAAATGGTCCGATTTTGAAATATCAGTATTTTCTTAGAAAATTTTTCTCTTTACATTTTTCTTGAAAATTTTGAAGAAACCAACTTCGAAGGTTATTTCTATCGCAAATGTTGTAGAAACTTATTGTAAAATTTTATCAAAAAAACTATTGATTTTTTATAAATGCAATTATAATAGAAAGAATATATAATGCCGTGTACAACATATGTATCATGCGCGTAGCCAGGGGGTGCCCGAATCATAATCGTTCTTCATACGAAAGCAGCACCGTGATTATTTTTTCTGTTTATCATCATGATCTTTGTCAATACTAAGAATTTCCCTTCGTAAGTAAACATATTTTCCATATTATTAAATTTTCATAAATTCCATGATAAGAAACAGTCGACCAGTGTTTCTTTTCCTATAAAAATTCGGACCTTTAAAAAAATTGTACCAACGTTTTAATTTGCGTTGATTTTCAGGTTCATGTCAATCACGAGGAATTAGTATGAGAAATAAATTGATTATAGTTAAAAATGTATACATTTTATAGGAAATTGAAAACGGTGTTCGATTCTTCAGAATACAAATTTTAATTTCTGCAAATTTCATTCATTTACTCATTACACTACTATTATGTCCATCAAATTTTCTTATTAAAGGACAAAAAGTATGAGAATCCTTTTAAATATGAAGTACGTATATTTTTATTTCATACCAAATTGCTCTTTTCGTAAGATTGAATTTAAATTTTTATTTGACAGTAAATTTTATGTAAGAAATTTTTAAGAATAAGATATCACATTTGAATTTTTTTTGTATTGGATTTGGGCGGGTTTAGGCTCTAATGACAAAAAAATCTTTCGGGCTCGGGCGGGCCTGGGCTCCGAAAAACGAGCCCGAACTCATCTCTATCTAAATTCTAGATAGGAGCAAAAAAATTGAAAGAAAATAGAGATGTGAAACGATAATTCCACCATGTGATTGGCCTGGGGAACGGAGGGGGGGGGGGGGTGTACAAATCTGCTTCCATTGAAAATGAGAAATAATGCTACGCAAAATTCAAATTAATATGCAGGTTGGTTAAATTTCGTTTTTTGCCGCTATATTTTGACATTCATAAAAAGAACATGTTAGATATGAGACGGGCTTTTTTTTTTTTTTTTTTTTTTTTTTTTTTTTTTTTTTTAATCGGAAAAATTTATGTGTAAAAAAGGCTGAAAGAACTTTTTTCCACTTTAAATTGCGTACTTATTCCTTTTACAAGTTATTTTAATACTACTTTGATCAAAATGAGGGGGAAACTAAAGTAGTGTTTATTTATTTTAGTATTTTACTGCTGTTTGAAATGGAAATTTATTTTCAAATGTTATATATTCTACCATTCTATTCGCAATAACTTCCTCAGTAAGGGGCCTTTTTTCTGCCTCTAGCCGAGAGCCCCCAACGGAGCCAGTCCGGGCCTGTCTACAATACATTATTTGTAGCCCTAAAGCCATTTTTGGGTGTAATCTTTTACAGCGATTGAAATGTTTGCCCTCAGTGGAACCTGAAACGGATCCACTAGCAAGCATTTCTATTCAACCATGATTGTTAATAAACCACAATCATTAATAACTTTTCCGATCCCCTTAAAATACGGCATCATTATGTGAGAAGCACACAAGTGTATAAATAGTTTTTCGAAGGTCTTACCCTCTGTAGCTCTGATTTGCAGTGCAATCTTTGCTATAGCTAAATCGTAAGTCACTTGCATGTACTCTTGATTTAGCTCTTGCAAAGCTAACATGCATTGCTGCATAGTTACCAAAAATACTGCATTGCTTGTTGGTGAGTGATTAATCGGACTGATTAAGAAATAAATCAATTAATAAGAAATCAATAATGTAATAAATGTAATAAGAAATCAATTGTGGAGTTTTGTCTGTCATAATTCTACTGTTAAAACCAGTTCACATAGGGATATTTCTGTGGCTTCCAGTAATATAACCAGATAAGACACATTTTTAATATTTTTAGCGATTAACGTTTAAAGTTTTCAAAAATGTCTATCATTACCTTTATAAAATATATTAGAGCTTAATAATTTTCATTACATTCAATTAGGATATAAGAACCTCTTCTTTTGCCAAAATAGTTATATAATTTTTTTTATTTTTTTATTAATTGAGAACCAATTAAATATGTAACTTTTATCTGGTTATTACCTTTTACATTTATTTTTAATAAATGTAAATTAAATTTTAATTTTTTTAATAATGAAAATTATTAAGTTCTAATCTATTTTATAAAAGTAATGATTAAAAGACATTTTTGAATACTTAAAATGTTAATTAATCAAAATATTAAAAATGTGTCTTACCTGGTTATTAAAGGAAGCCACAGAATTATAGACGATTTAAAGAAATAAATAGAAATCTTATCTGGTTATCATCGTTGCTTTATGCACTTATCCGATTATTACTGTTTTTTCAAATTTTAAATGAAAATTTACAGTCGCCCTATGACGGGAAGTATTCAATTTTCATTTTTCAGTACTATGGCAGAGGAAAGTACTCTTTTAAAGCTACATTTTCCCAAATTATCTCATTTTTTTCAAAAAAGTGCTTTACCTGGTTATTGGCGGAAGCCAAATATTTAATAATCCCAAAGCATGACTAAGCATCTAAATATTGTCAATCCGATCGTAAAGACTTTTACGCACGATTATATTAGCCTCTTACTCACTTTCAGATTGAATATTACTGGATTTTTTTTAGCATACTGTGGTAACTCAAACTCGATTCTCTCAAAAGGTAGTCTTCTACGTTCTTCGTGTTTACTACTTTAGTTTCTTCCTCCTCTTCCACATCGCCGTCTTCGAGATTGTCATCAATATTTTGATACATTATTCCAACTGTATCATGGAGAGTGTTTTTTTTAGTCTTGGTATCAACAAGTTGGTCAAAAATGTATAATGCCATAACTGCCACAAGATTTTTATCTTTATGAATTACCTCTGGAAATATTTCGGTATGTGAGACTGATGAAAACGTTGCTTCTGTTTCTAGTTCCTCGACTGCAGTGTAACTTATGCAATGTAACGATTTATTATATCGATAAAAGGTTTCCAAAACGACATTATGCGTCCTCACGGAAAATGACTTGAAGCTAAGGTCGAATCCGGCGCGGTTTGCCCTGGGCCACGCCTTTTTACACCAGCGAGATTCAGGCTGGATCAGGTCTCTTTTAAAGCCGGGCCGTGTCCTGATCTTATATACTTTTCTGCAGATTTGGCTCGGGCCAGATTTCGTTTTCTTCCACGTCGAGTCTGGCCTGGAGTCACGCTAGAGATAAGCTCCGCTCAGCCCGAGCCCAAAAGACCGAGCTCGGACCCGACACGATCTCGTACTCTATTTTTATTGTAGTCTTCGAAACCTGACTTTTTCTTTCTGAATTCTGAAAATGTTATTTATCGATTGATAGAAAAAATAAGAACTTATTTCCTCATTCTAGTTTAGTTTTAGAATGCTATTTTAAAAGAAAATGATTAGTTATACCTACAGCTTTGTGTTTAGCATTACCGACGAAGATACGGCGCCATCGAAAAAGGTGGGATTAATGAATTTATCTTTAATTTGATTTTCGTTTGTGGCAGAGGCTATTTTGCGATTCGATCGTTTATTTTTACAATTATCATTTCGAAATCTAAGGCAAAAAGAATATTTTCTTCCGTTTGCAGTTTGCGAATAATTTAAATTTCTATTCTACACAACATACACAAGTCATAATCGCTCTTCATATGGTAATAAGTTTAGTGATTAATATTCCTATTATGAACTCTGCTGATTCTGAAGCTGTACTATGCAATTTACAAAGTCACTTACAGTCGTAAGTAAATATAATTACCATATTATTTCGATAGAAAGCAATCGAAGAGTGTTTATAAAATGTTCTATAAAAGCATAGGAACTCGAAAATTAATTTAAGGTTTTCTTCTGCATCCCGCCTATCTCGAAAGATTGTTATGAGAAATGAACTGATTATAGTTAAAAATATGAACTTTTTATAGAAAATTTATAAATGTTCGATTATTCGACATGTAATCGACAATAATTTCTACGAATTCCATGATTTATTGATGAAACACACTTCATTAACATATTCCTAATATTTTCTTATTTAAAGAAACAAAGTTTGGAAATCCTCTCAAGTATAAAGTATATATTTATTTTATATCAAAACTTTCTTTTAATATTAAGATTAAATTTTCGTTTAACAATCACTTCTGTAAAAAAGTGGCTTAATAATGATTACTTTTGAAACTTTTTTTTTTTTTTTTAATATTATGCAATTTTTTTCTTTTGTATATTTCCCGTAACGGCATTGGTCTCGGGCGGGCGCGGGCTCTGAAAACAGAGCTCTTACTCATCTCTGGTCTACTCTCATCAAAATTTCCCGTTATGGACTAGGCTCGGAATGAAAGCTAAACGTTCGATCCGTGTCCGAGCTAATTTTTATGACAAGCATTATTGGCCCGACAGTGGCTGGTGCACGTATAAAATCCTCCCTCCAAGTTGGGCTGGAATCACTTGTTTTTTATTCATAAATATTTTATTGATCTCTCTCTCTCTCTCTATATATATATATAATAAGAGATGTTTGTCTGCCTGCTTGCCTGCCTGACCGCCTATAACGCCAAAATTATAACACTCAGGTCTCTGAAATTTTTGTCATATGTTGGATGCTAACACCGGAAAGTGCTCTGCAACCGGATTTTTAAATTTCAGTTTAGATTTAAAAAACTTACTGAGTAAGAAAATATTTGCAGCTTTCCACCAATCCACGGCAACGAAGCACCCAGGTTAGAAGCTATTTTCAGCTCGCCACACTGTTAAGAATTTGAAACTTTTGTTGCATCATTACTCCACCCTTTTATATAAAACGGTTACTTCACTGTATTATGGAGCATTCTCATTAGTCAAAATAGAGATATTCTATAAAAGCGGTGGAGTGACGATAGATCAAACATTTCAAATTTTTAACAGTGCACCAATCTGCGGCAACGAAGCAGCCAGACAATGAGAGCAGGAGGTAAATATGGGATTTAACGACTGCATTTCGTGGCTGAATGCTAGCAACAAATTGCGTACGCATTTGTTAATTTTTCCTGTTTTGATGATTTTGTTTTTCCTGATTGATTTATAATCGATCTTCAAAATCCATCCATGGCATCACCCAAAAAAGTAGTAAATTAGGTAATTACTCCTTTTATGTTTTCTTAGAGTTTGTTCAGAAATGCAGCGCACGTCGCGCGTGCTTAGAATTTGCATGGAGTAGGCCTCATTGAAGAAAAGAATTAAAATAATTCAATTATTGCTTTTTTTGTGGTTCAAAACATCTAAAATCAACGACTATATTTCTTTATCCCTCTAAAACACGGTTTTCGTAAAAGAAATAGATACCTTTGTTCACTCATCTAAAATTTAAAATATTCTAATATTTAAAATACTCTTCAGATATATATATATATATATATATATATATATATATATATATATATATATATATATATATATATATATATATATATATATATTATTTCTACTTTAGCATGAATGGAGATTTTAAATATACGCAATTTGTTTGAAAACATTTATGATCCTGAGCGACGCCGGGCCGATCAGCTAATGCTGTATATTTGTTTAGCGAAATTAAGAAATTCACTTTGATTTAATAGGTTACAAAAGATGCATTCTTAAAATTATACTTTCTTCTTTGCAAAGTTTTAAAATCATGATTTTCTTTTAACAACCGGTTCTTTTATTTTAAACTTGTTTATTTACTGAATTTTCATTTGAATGTAATTGTCTTGTAATATTTTTATGTAGTGCTTATGGATGTAGTTGCCTAAGTAGTAATTAATATTATTATTTTTCTGTATTCATGAATTTCGAACATAATCGGAAAATAAAATGTGAGCATATTTAAGTGTGATTTATTAATAATTTTAATTGCAGGAAGCAGAGTGGGCTTGAGTAGATTTTTTAACTTTTACACTTGGCCGGTCTTATTTGCTTTTGTGCGTTGCACCTGAGCTTGGGCCTGCAAATTTCAGCCCAAGTACAGCTATCTAACCGGCATATCAAAGCCAGTTTTATTTTATCTATTTATTTATCTATTTTTCTTTTAGCCATTATCGTATTGCTACTAAATATACTGGTTGTCCTAAAATGAACCGACTGATTTTAAGTAACTTGCAAATGACGACAGCTATCTAAAGAATATCTGCTAGAGTGTTATATAAGATATCAAGAGTATAGGTATAATTCCATTCTTAATTTTCCGAAAATTTAAGGCATTCGGTTCTGCAAAATTTAAAAATTCACCAGTCGAAAATTCGGACATAATAATTGCGAATTTTGACAAATGTTTGCCATAAAAAAAATCAATTTCGTCAATCGTTCGCAGAATAGGTCTTAAATTTCGCCAAAGAATTGCGGAAAAAATGCGAATTTGTTGAAAGGGTTGCCGAAAAAACGCGAATTTGTTGAAAGGGTTGCCGAAAAAACGCGAATTTAGTCAAAAGCTCACAGAAGAAATCTCGACCCAACAAACACATAACTGGTGGGCCACTAGAGGCATCGTTAGCGGTGGCCCAAAGTGTTTGATAACGGCCCGCCATCTTTGGCCGTAACGGCTCCGTCAAAAAACTGTCACGCCGGCCAGAACGCGGCCGCAAGATCATGGCCGTGAATACAAGAAGTTGCCCACAAATGTGCCATTAACGTTTTTATTAAAAATATCAGACAGCCACAAACTGGCCACAATTATTCTTTTAAAGGCCATTAAAAATAAAGGCTGGCCAGGAGATTCCCCTCACCCAGACATTTGTGTTTGTAAGAATTAATATTTAAACATGAATTCAAAATTTGTTCTATAAAAAATATTTGCTGGAAGATTATTTAAATGATAAACTGTCTTTGCATGTAAAACAAATATACTAATAATCTTTATGTACACTTTTCAAAAAAGTTATAAATTTACTTATCTTCAAAATTTTCAAAAATTTCCAAAGCATATAAGTTGAAAATGAATTTATTTGTTTATTATTTAATTATATGCTTTAAAAATTTACATGTAATGCAATTAAAAATAATTTTTAAAGCATATAATTAAATAATAAACAAATAAATTCATTTTCAACTTATAAGTTTTGGAAATTTTTGAAAAATCTGAAGATAAGTAATTTCATAACTTTTTTGAAAAGTGTACCTAATGATTAATAATATATTGTTTTTTTATGCAAAAACACTTTATAATTTAAACAATCTTCCAACAACATTTTTTATGGAACAAATTTTGAATTTATGCTAGTGGTGCATGTATTAAGTTAAATGCTTTATGTTTTTTTTTTCTTTTATTTTCATTGGTTTTTAGACTTAAGAGGCTACTTTAGCCAAGCGAAAAGACCCAATAAATAATGCCGATCCTACAGAAGGAATTTATAAAGATATCTCGTTTGCATTCCAATACTTTTAAATTACTTATTTATTTTATTTTATTTTGTTTATTATCTGTTGCATTAGATTGCTGAGATCGATTCGTAGACAATTTTTTTATTTTTTCGATTTTTATTGTAGATTTTTTCTGAGGATGCTTTCACTTTCGTAACCGGTTCCGAAAGTAAAAACATTCTCATTAAAAATATCTGCAAACAAAATAGAAAAAGTAAAAAACGGTCTTTGTACAAATTAATTTCAGCTATCTGATAGGAAAAATATCGTTTCAAAATATTAAAATGTAACAGAGATATCTTTATTGGTTTCTTCTATAGGATTAATATTACCGAACGAATCGTTTTGCTTGACTGAAGTAGCCTGTTAATGGCTGTCACCAATATATTATATTTATTCATCAAAGAATTATTATGAAACCTGTCGAATATTTTTTGCATCATTTTAATATACAAAAGAATTTTCATTTAGATTTTATTCGAATAATTTAATAATCAAACATTACAAATATATATATATATACATACATAACAATAATATTTGCTATTTAAAAAATATATTATTTTAATTTTTTCATATTAGCTGAGAATTATTTACAGTAATTGAAAATGTATAAAAATTTTGAATGATCTGACAATTTTATTTAATTGTTTAATGAATGAAATATTTTCGATGAAAAATTGTTAATTTTTTTCGCTCAAAATAAAAAAAAAGAAAAAAACCATCGTTCACAGTCATGTTACTTACAACGTTAAAGAAGCTATTTTAAGAAACTAAAATGAAACCGATAGCTATTTTATCTAAAATAATTCAACAAACCTCTACAAAAAAGAATTTTTTTAAGTTAAAGAAACATCTATTAAATGGTATTTTGCACAATTTTATACAAGACACATGAAATCGCTCTTTCTCACTTCTAATATATGAAAAGAAAAATAAATTTTACCTTTAAGAATCAGTGTAAACTTTATTTAAATTAAACTATTTTATTTTTTGCAATATTTTTAATGACATGCACAGTAGAAAAAACAATTGTTATATGAAAATATGATTAACTTTCAGACTTTTAAAAAATTCTTAAAAGTATATAATTTTAAATTAGCTGCTTTTCCTAATTTATACAAAACTTTAAAATAACGAATAAGCGATGAATAGCGGAGTATAAAGTAAATATTATTTTATATTTGTTAAAATACAACTGCATTTTTAAAAACGTATGTCTTAAAAATGAATATGTTTCCTATCTTTCTATTAGGTTTCCGAAATCAAACAATCGTAAGGTCGATGCAAAAAAAAACTCAAGAGGTTATAATGAATTATAAATTAATAATTCTTCAATGAATAAGCATAATAAAACATACCTATATTGTGGTAAAATATCCAAACTGAAGGTAGCATTCGTTAAACATGCTTTCTCTCCCTTATGTGACGGTCTAACTGAAATGATCTGCTTATCAGCACACCGTTCAAAATTCTTGGAAAATTCCTCCCTGTACTTGTTGACCTTGAAGGAGAGCATGTATTCTCCTAAGGCCCAAACAGATCTGACCACTTTCCGCGGTTACTCGTCGGGTCGTTTATTGTGGCGACATGGTGTTTTGATCTTTAATGAGTTTTGTTTGAAAGGGACGGTTATCCGACATATGAAAAACAATAGATGGCTTTATCTGTATTTTTTATTAGTAAAAATATAATAAAGCAAATAAATACATATAAATGTTAGGAATTTAACAGATAAAGGGAATTTTCTTTCTTCCTTTGAATCAGGATTTTAAATTCCCCCCCCCCCCCCGGAATTTTATTTAAAATGCATATATATTTGAAATCATATTAAAAATTTACGTTTTAGAAACAGTTTATATGCTCCCCAATTTTTTTTTTTCCTTTTTTGACTGACTCGCATTCAGCAAAAAATTCTTGTTGAAACAAATTGAATGCCATTTCATCCATTTTGTTTGCAACAAATACCTTTTTTATAGAATTAAAAAATATATACTAAAAAAATTCACATTTATCAGTAAATATCTTGTAAATATTTTGTATAATATGCATTTCCAATGAATGCATCTTACTGTATTTAAATCTTTGTATTGTTCCAATTTCTTAAAAATTTGTGTTCTGTTTATTTTGGCTATTAAAATCAATATAAATTGAATAATATATTCATTATTTCCAGTATGACCACTGAAATATATCCATGTAAAGCTATCCGCGCTTGCAGATGCAAATAAATCAAAATACATTCTTTCTTTTTTTTCTAATAACACCATTTTTCAAATTTTAGAATGATCTTTCCTAGAAAAAAAAAATGTGAAACTAATTGTATTTCTAAGCCAACTTTAGAAATACAGAAATCGACAATTTTAGAAATATATTATGCATGTACGATTAAAAATTATTTTATGCATGTATGCTAAAGTTTTGCATGACTGAGTAATTGGGAGGAGGGGGGGGGTGGACATGGACTGCTTTAGGGACAATCTAAAAGCGTTTTTCTGTTTTAATATTTATTTTAAATTATTTTACTATATTTTAAATATTTATTCATTTTTTTCCAACTTTTTTTTTTTTTATAAATAATGAATGTAACAGTGTGCCGGTGAAGAAAAAACTTGGAATTCTGTATACATTTTGAGCATAATTTTTATTTTTTATATAAATATTTTCAAACTAAATAAAATATGTCATCTATTTTATTGTTTTAAATATAAATCTCGTAAATTATATCTCGTTTATAAATCTCTCCTTATTAAAACTCAGATTTAAAGTAATTTTTGAAAGAAATAAAGACCAAAAATATATACATTTTCTCTCATAAAATAAAAATACTGGTCAGTTTATATTAGCCCTCTGCTTTCTAGATGTTGGAGGGCCATTACTTTTTTGCCCGAAACCGACCATTAAGAGTTTACCGGCAAAGTAAATGCAACAGTTCTGTCATCGCCGAGCCTTTAACGGCTCGGCGATGACTGCCGCAATTAGCGGCGGCTCACTTGCGGTACAGCATTGTTTTTGTACAAATGGCCTTAACTCCTTTTGGCCGTGACGAAACCAGCTTAAGGCCTTAACTAGAGTGTTTGTGGGGGAATTTCTTCAACAAACAGCTGAAAAGACTCAAATTTTGTCAAAAGATTGCGAAAATAATGCGAATTTCGTCAAAGGATTGCGAAAACGCAAATTTTATCAAAGAGTCGCGAAAAAACTCACATTTTGTCAAAGGATTGCTAAAAAAACGTGAATTGCTCCAAAAGGTTGCTGGAAAAATAAAGAAATTTGCTGGAAATTTTATTAAAGGTCTGCGAAAAACACACTAATTTCGTCAGAGTCATGGAAAAAGTGCGAATTTTATAAAAGAGTCGCGGAAGAAATTCAGTGGACTCTTGAGAAAACAACACACATACGTATAATCTATGTTTATTATTGTAAGTATAGTTTTTAAAATCTGGAATAATAAACTGAACTAACTTTTGAAAAACGGATTAACCCAAACGAAGATTGCAGGAATCTATTCTCATCCTGAAATTGACCCGAAATAAAAACAGTTAATCCGACCTGATTAAAAATAATTAGCTCCAGGAGGGAATCTTCCATCTGCTGCAGTAGTTCAACAGCCGACAGTGCAAAAAATCTAAGGATCGATAAATTTTTGGCTTATGCACCACTTTCGGCAGACATGGGGAAAAAAACTGGTAAAAGGCATGAAAAAATATATATTGGCAAGTAATTTTAAATGAATCAAGAGACTGTGCATATACGACAGAAAAAATCTGGATGTATACAAGGTGAAATAACACGAGAGAGAGAATGTGATGTTGAGTGCAACTAAGACTGCAAGAATTTGGTTTAAATGGTAGAATTGCACGAAAATTGCAATTTTTATTTTTTTAATAAAAGTTGAAAAAATAAACTAATCTAGAACTCGCATGGACTGGACTACTGAACAATCAGACAGTGTCATTGTTGTTTTTGACAAGACCAAAAATCTCCCTGTCAGGAAAGTCATAAAATTTGCAAAAAGAATATGGGGGAGATTTGTATTCTAACTGCAATAACATAAAGCATGTAGGCTGTTATTGGGCTTGGTTTCTCAGTCTAAGGTTCGAACGGCTTCAAAAGATGCAGACATAATTTCTGTTACGAAAATCCCAAAATGTATAAATGAAATATTTAAATTTCAACTGAAACTTTTCATATCGCACCATTGCTTCAAAATGAAAATAACTCAAAAAACTTCGTTTGCCAAGAAATGCGAAAAGCTTTCCAGGCTGTGGAAGGGTCAATGTCAATCTTTCAAACGCAACTGCTACTTGGTAGTTGGATTATCAGTCTGCTGGTACTATAGGTTATTGGCAGAGGCGTAAAAAAGCAAGTAGAATGGCAGTCATAACTCAAAAAAGTAATTTTTTGAGTTGTAACAATTATGAAGCAAGGATGCAATATGATCTTTATCAAGATAATGAAGCATTTGTATTTCAACAGGATTCAGCTCCATGTCATGTTAGTACAGTGTGCAAAAAGCTGTTTCAAGACAGTCATATTCAAGTATTGGAATAATCTGGGAATCAATTGAACAAACTAAAGAAACCTTATTATTAATTTTAACACAATCACTGGCGATGTTATATTAATTAAATTTTTCCAACTAAGCGAAAGTATTCTCAAGCCGGGACTCGAACCCATATTCCTGGCTTACATTGCTGCTCTACCGTTTAAGCTATCCTGGCTGACATACGGCGAGCGCAGTTCGATCAGGCAGCCTTAAAGTTATCTGGATTAGAGTCCCGGCTACAGCATATTTTCACTTAGAAAAATCCAATTTGTAAAGAAACATTTTTCACAGAGGCAAACCATTATTAAATCTAATTAAGAGAAGCAGTAATTCATTCTTTGTGTTACATTTTAACAACTTCACATCAAAAGGCTTCTTTCACTCCATGATAAAACGCAAGACTGTAATATAGTGAGGACCAAGGATTTTCCTGATGGCCGGGCACGCGGTCTTCCTGACAGGAGGGTCCACGCTGTTATTATCCTCTTCAGTCCTGAATGTAAATAAATTTTTGAAAAAATGCTGGAATAGGTTTATTTAACTAATTTGGCTTCTAATATGATAGAAATGAAAAAAAAAAAATTATGTACCAGAGTAGCAGCAAATTGAGGTCCACATATGTGGACCTCGGGACTCAATTGCATAAAAAGTTAAATTTTTTGGACAATCATTGCAAGCATTTAATTATTTTTAAAATTGCAGAAACAAATGTTTTTCAACAGGTAAATACTATTTTCTATTGTTTTAAAAGTATTGCATTAATAAATCTTAAATTTAAAATTTTTGAAATATTTTTTTATGAATTATTTTTTTTAAAAAAATTACTAGAAAACTTAAAGTTTTTTCTTTATTTTTTATTTAGTGTGAAAAATTCCAAAACAATTGTTTTTCAAACTACATAAATAAACTTTACATTTTATACACATTACTCTGGTTTTGTATTTGCATCCTTCTAAACGACATTTAGATGCATTTTTGTTGTCAACAAATCTTGTTAAGTGTCCAACATTGTCAAGGCGTTGACAATATTTGATTTTGCTGCACAGCGATAATATGCAAGTTATTGATCACAAAGATCTGTACTGCCCATGCATACATTGTACATCTTCGCTACAGAGGGCTGTGGTACATTTGTTTTTGCCTTGACTTCTTTTGACCATCTCAAGCACAACGAATTTGATTCACTTCAACGCATGTTAAAAGAAAAGTAACAGATTTGTTATTTTTCCATTTAAGTATACAAATCTTATCATCTCTAACCACTTCATTCCACTCTCCTCTTTTCAGTTCTTTATCAGGTCTCAATTTTTGTATAGCAGAACCAATTCTGTTAGACATAACAGTAACTGAGAAATAAATTTTATTTTGCAGAAGGTATTCTACACACTTCAAACTAGTGAAAAATCTGTCTGTATAAATTACGTGATTGAAATTCTGGGGCACAGTTTCAGACAACAATTTCACAATACCCCCACCTACACCAAAATCTCTCATATCATCTGAAGAAATACTGCCTTTGCCAACATATATGCAAAAATCTAATAATGTTATTTTTAATTAAAATATTATTTTATTATTTAAAATATTTAAAATATATATATATATAAAAGAATAATTTACAAATTTATTTATATAATTATTCCATTTATTTATTTTTAGGAAAAAAAAACGTGTTGTATATCTAATATAATCTCCAGTTGATCCATATATTTTTAAGAAAATTTTATAATTGCCATGAATAATATTTAAGTATTTTTTTAAGGAAAAAAATAAGCTAAATTCACTTAATCTAGCTTAAAAAGCATATTTAATGTTAAAACGACACATATTAAAAGTTAACAGTCATTGTCTTTTTTTTTTAAATAATATTATTATTTTTAATTAAAATATTATTTTATTTAAAATATTTAAAAAAATGTATAGAGAAAAGAATTATTTACAAATTTATTTATATAATTATTCCATTTATTTATTTTTAGTAAAAAAACGTGTTGTATATCTAGTTATAACTCCAGTTGATCCATATATTTTTAATAAAATTCTATAACTGCCATGAATAATATTTAAGTATTTTTTAAGGAAAAAAATAAGCTAAATTAACTTAATTTAGCTAATAAAGCATATTTAATGTTAAAACGACACATATTATATGAGTTAATTAAATACCTCGAAGCTTTATTATTATATTTAAACATAAGAATAATTCTTGATTTTAAGCCTATTTATACGCTTTGAGTACTGAGGTCCACACACGTGGACCTCAACAAAATGCTACTTTTTAAATAAAAAATATCATTAAATGAACAAAATAAAGATGTCTGGTGAACATTTATCATGTTTTTAACTATACAAAAAATTATGACACCTTAATTAAAATTACAATATAGATAAAAAGTACTTACTTCTGCGCAATCGCTGAATTGGCGGGATTTTTAAAAATCACAATTTCAAACAAGTGTATGACCATGAAAATGTGCCTGGTACTGCCATTTATTGGATTCTTTTTGAAGCTTAAACTATCAGAAATGTAAATACGAAAAAAAAAATGCAGATTTTCATAGTTTTATCATAAACAGCTAAGATCCAAGGTCCACATATGTGGACCTCAGTAGCGAAGAGGTTATATCCGAAGTGAATCTAGACTCTTGGGCAAAACTTTAAAGGACGATAGTACATATCAAGACAAACAATATTAAATGGGATACTAAGAGTCCCAAATGTCTATCGAAGGAGATAGACACCATTAAAGTTCAGGGCCCAAAATTTCAAATGATTATAAAAAAACTGAAAAATTGGTCGATTTGTTTGGGGTTTTCGCTAAAACCATTCTTTTTGTCAGTATTTTCTTGAAAGAAACTTTTAAAAATAAAGTTAAAAAAATGCCGATAGAGAGCGTTTTTGATTTTGGAGTAATGAACAACTATTTTCTACCGTTATTTTTTGTATCCCATTAAATGTGTTCAAAATAATAATCATTCTTTTGTTGGACTACCTGTTAAAGTGCGGAATTCTTGCAATCTTAACATTTAAGTCGTGATATTAATTTCCAAAAAGAAATAAAAGAAAAGCAACTTCAGTATTTTGTTATTGTGTTAAAATAATTGTATGTATTAGCTTTAAACATTTATGTGCATATAATATCATTGCTCTTAAAATTTAAATCACGTTAAAAAATGCACAAATTTGTCATGTATTTATTTATTAATTTTTAATGATTTAGTTTTTTTAAGTACTATAATAATTTATAGTACTCCTATACGCCCTGTCCCAAAAGTTTAGACAAAATTTGCATTAACTTAAAAAGTAATAGGGTACAATGAAAATTCATCAGATAAGTAATAAATAAAAGCGGTTTTGTTGATATACACAAATAAATTATCGTTGAAGATTTGAAATTATAAAATATACATTAAACTGTATTACAATGCGCTGTCCCAAAAGTATAGACAATACAGCACTACACGATTTTGTTTATATTTTTGTTCACGAAACAAAATATTTTTATTTTCGTTTGCTTCTGCAAATGCAGAATAAATTTCCTTTTTAATTGAAAAATCGTCATCTGTACTTTTAGCACAATAATTTATTGAAATTTGGTGGAATCAAACGAGCTCTATGTATTGTTTTATTTGTGATTAGAAAAAAGACATTTCCCGCGTATTCTGATAAAAATGCCACGTTCTAAAGAAATTTCTAAAGATCAAATGATTCAGATTTTCCATTTAAAAGCGATAGAACAAAATCCTATACAAGTATCGAGAAGAATAAAGAGATCCTTGAGCAGTATTTACAGAGTTTTGAGACCATGTTCAACATTGAATACAAGAAAGCGAGTCGGAAAACCTAAAAAACAATATTACATGATGATAGAATGTTATAGAAAATAGTTTCAGTTAATAATTTATTGGTGTGGGAAATTGCATCAATTTCCAGAATTTTAAAAAGCACTGTATGCAGAAGAATTAAAGCTTCAACAAATATTGTTTACAGGAGATTGAAAGCAAAACCTTCCTTAAACAGAGCCATAAAGATGCACGATTAAAGTGGGTTAGAAAATATGTCAAATGGTGAAAAATGGATTTCTGTCATCTTCAGTGAAGAAAAGAAATGGAATTTAGACAGACCTGATGTTTATAAATTTTTCTAGCATGAATTAAGAAATGGACTCAAGAACTATTTCAGCAGGAAACAAAAGGTGGAACCGTAATGTCCTGGGCAAGGTTTTCTCTTAACAGCCAAGCATTTCAGAAAAAGAGAATTATCAAGATATTTTACGTACCAATTGACTGCCAATTATGGACTGTGTTTTCCAACACAGGACCAGACCGGACTGTGTTATACAACACAGTCCATCCATACCTCCACATCTACGAAAGCATGGTTTAGGTAAAACAAAATCACATTATTAGAATGGCTACCACTTAGTCCAGATTTGAATCCCATGGAGAACATGTGGGAGATCTTATCCCATAAAATATAAAGAAATATACATGTGTAAATGAAAATGGAAAGAAATATACATGTGTAAATGACTTAAAAACTGCAATTGACAAAGCGTGATAGGGAATCTCCTTCCGTAATGTAATGCTTAGTTATTAGTCGATATTATAAGGTGTCGTGGCAAAAAAAAATCAATATTAAAAGTAAGTTTTTAATTATTTTATAAATGTAAAACCAAAATTACTGGTGTCTATATATTTGGAACAGCACATTGTTATATAATTTATAGTATATTTTATAATTTCAAATCTTTAATCACAATTCATGTGTGTATATCAGCAAAACTGCTTTTATTTATTACCTATCTCACGAATTTTATTTGTACCTTATTACTTTTTATGTTAAAGCAAATTTTATTGAATGTTTAAACTTTTCAGACAGGGTGTATATTATAAATTTAATGAAATTAACTTATATCTGTTATACATAAATCGCGTCTTATTTTGCTTACAATATTATTTTTTTGTTTTTATTAATGGTTTAAAAATTAATGGAACTGTACTTGCTTGGACATATTTTTGAAAATTTAATTCAATCATAGAATAGATATAAAAAATAGTATTTAATTCAGATAAGTAAATATGATGTATACTGCAAAAGGAATATATATATATATATATTGTTAAAAGTTTAAATATATATAATTTCTACAACAGTTAATGTAATTTAAAGTTTAGTTTGATTGTTAAGGGAAAAATATAATTCTCAACGAATTACAGATTACTAAAAATTATAATTTAAAGAATTATGAATAATAACCATTGCGATATTGTTATATGCTTTTAGTTATTTAAAGCTAATTTATTGTCTCACATTATGAAAAGCTGTAAGATACGATAAAAACATTATCCTGAGTTTCACTTAAAATCTCCATTTACAATGTCAACTTTATTGCCAACTTTTATATGTATTATACATTTATAGATTTCAGTTCTTTAAATTATAGAATATACACTAGGGTGGAGCGAAAAAAATTATTTTTTAAAAATCAAAAACGGGTAGGAGCCAAAAGTTGCCTTTATACTAGTACATCAACTACGTGAAATTTTACCTCTGAAAAAAAATGGCTTGAGTCTGCGCTTTTGCTCTAAAAATCGAAATTTTGGGTAAAATTTGTCATTTTTTGACATTTTTTCAAAAAAATTAAAAAATTCCTACAGAGCTGGTTATTATTTAAAACTGTTACTTAAACCTTTATATTTATCTGCTTAACATATTTAAGCTATAAAACAATATCTGTAGTCTCTATAATTGGAGCAAATCTGGCAACTTTTGGTAAAAACCAGCGTTAGCTCTCTATTGGAGCATACAGCGAAATGTTGTTTTGAATGCATTTCTTACCTATCTGCTTTCAAAACTATTCTGTATATAACTCGTAGATGTGGCTGCACTTCATATCCCACCCTTCTCAGCCACCCAACTATCTAGGCCCAGTGTTTTATTTATGTTTTGAATTGTTATTTTTTTCCCGAAAAAGGGCATAAGTTTTCTATGTATCAAAGTAGTTCACCTCTTCTTTGTTTTCACTGACATTAGATGATACAGGTGTGACCTGCTGCACGTATATTTTTATACCTTGTATAACAGAAGAGGAAGCTGAGTAATGTATTAGATATGTTATTAATGGAACCTATTCAGCAGTCTATTATCTTCATTAAATTTTCATACAATTAATACATTCTGATTGGGAGTTCTGTTACCACAATATTATTTCAATGAATTACATTATATATATAATGATATGCCTAAAAATTGATTGTATGAATTCAGTTTCTAGTATGTCATTATTTAATATACCTATTACATTGAATATATTTTGGGAAGCTAGCATTTTAATATTATGACTGACGATCGTCACAAAGGATTGCAAACAAAATTTGCGTGTAAAGCAACAATATTTCGAAAGAAGTTTTAGTATTTGTTTTATGCCGTTTCTGGTGTTGTTTCGTAGTCGAGTAATTTCTAACAAGTTTTTAGACCTATTCTTTAGGTGTGTATTACATTTGGTATAAAATATCCTGCGGTATAAACTTTGCTTATATATTTTGTGAGTGAATCTATAGACTCTGATTGCTAATCTGTGCTTATATAAAGCAGAAAATTTTATTCGCTTTATGAGCTATTTTTTTGTGCGAGACGTTTTCTAAATTCCTATTTCCCATTTCTTCTGAGAAATAGCTTTTCTTATGAATTAGTTTTGCAATCTCCGACAAAAATTTCTAGTCCGTTTTGAATATCTTTTACTTAAGTTGAGAAAATAATTTTTCAAAATTATTATCTATTTTATAAAAAAAATTGCAATAAGAAGTGAATAGTACGTAGACAAAGATTTTCTTATTGATCGAGTGAATCCATGTAGATTATAACGTTTATATCGACTTCTCTAATAATTGACGCAGAGGAAATTCACTGGAGCATATGATTCATTATTACAGACAATTCTAAGCTTACCGAATGCAAAATGGCTCACAGCGACAAATATAATTCTCCTAAATTTAAATGAGTACTTATAGTCGATTAGAGTCTGTACATTCTCTCAAAAAGTACTATGCATTATAAATTTATGCCCAGGATAATTCATCATCAAATATTGTTCACTTATAAAATGGGGATCTAAAAGTTAATGGGAAGTTACCTGGCTACGAAAACACTTAGCAAACGGCATAAAACTAATGCAAAATTTTTTTTTATTTACAACAACGGTTGCTCTGCACGTGAGGACAAATTTCCATTGCAATTCTCTCTGACGATCACCAGAAATCATATTAAACAGCTCGCTTCTCAGCATATAAAAAATGCAAAAGCAGAATAAATGATGGCATACTTACAGTTGAAATACCTGAAATCATCTTTGAAGCAGGTCATTACGTAAAAAAATATAATTGACTGAAAAAATGTTGTGGTAACAGAACTTCCAATCACTTTCATCAACTGGATGCAAGTCTGATAAAGATAATAGATGGCCGAATAGATCCCTTTAATAATATTCCCGTACATTACTCTACTAATCATTTTTTTGTATAAGCTGTAAAAATATACATTAAGATAGTCACAGCAGCATGTGGTACAAAGAACAGATAAACTAGGTGGATGCATCGAAAGCATGCCAAATTTTGATAAAGAAAATCACAAATCAATATATAAATAAAACACTGTACTAAGATGATCGAATAGTTGGGACGGGTGGTATATGAAATATAGCCACTTCCACGACGTATGTCTAAGGTAGTTTTGAAAAGAAGAGCTCTATTAAAAGCAACAATTCATTGTATGTCCCAATAGAGTGGTAATGCCGTTTTCTTACCAAATGTTGTCTGTTTTGCTCCACCTATACGGAATAAAGATATTGTTTTATAGTTTAAATATGTTAAGCAGATAAATATAAAGGTTTAAGTAACACTTTTAAATAATAACCTTCTCTGTAGGAATTTTTTTAATTTTTTTGAAAAAATGTCAAAAAATGACAAATTTTACCAAAAATTTCAATTTTTGGAGCAAAAGCGCAGACTCAAGCCATTTTTTTTCAGCGGTAAAATTTCACGCAGTTGATGTACTAGTATAAAGGCAACTTTTGGCACCTACCCGTTTGTGATTTTTAAAAAATAATTTTTTTCGCTCCACCCTAATATACACTAATTCTATTTTAAAGTCAGATGCGTGAATCTAATGTTCATTAATTATTTTATTTTAATAATCAAACTGAGGTTTAAACAATTTTAAATGATGCATAATATTAAAATTTTATATATTTAATTTTTGTTTTTTAATTTATTAATTTTCAATACTATACATATTTAAAAATTTATCAGATCTCAAAATTTAACATTTTAGCTTATGTAAAATATACATAGTTTTCAGGTAATGAAACAATAACTTTTATCAGTTACCATAAATTTACAAAATTATCTTGTGTTTCACCTAATATCTTCATCTATAACACTACCTTTATTGCCAGTTTGTATCATGTAATCGTTATAGATTTCATGTATGCGTTTTATCAGTTTTTTAATAATGGTTTGAATATTAAGGGAATATTTTTGATTTGGCATACTATTCTTGTTGTTTTAAATATTAGGATAAATACTAACGGTAGTCAGTATTGGTATAAATAAATCAAACATTTTTATTTTTTATTTAAACTAAACTACATTAAAAGATGAATCATTTCATCATTGCAATTTATTTATTTTATTACTTTTTTTAATTTATTAAAAGCTTTATTTTTAAATTGTTGGTATTTTAATTTTTATGTTTCAGTTCTAGACATATTTTATTATTTATCGAATATGAATGATAAATTATATAGTCCTGTGATATTTGTTACATTTTAAAACATAATTTTGTTTGTTAAAAGAAATGTATTGCCCAATAAATTTATATGTTATTAAACATTACCTGTAGAATTAACAGTAATACGCATAGCAATATTACTTTACATACTTTTTGATAACTTATTATCGAATATTACTTTGTGTTTGTGTGTATATATGGGTGATTTTCAAAATAGGGGACAATTTCAAAAGTGAAATCTTAAAAAAATTACTGTTAGCAAAATTTCTGAAAAAAATAGGTGTTGTTAATATAGTATTTAGTATACTTTACATGTAGTCAGCAGAGCTAAATATTTAAAAATTAACTTTAAAAAAAAATAATTAGTATTTTTTGAGCCATGCTAATGACAAAACAAATTGCATGGAATAAATATATTAAGAAATTTTTATTTTTTTCCTTTTTAAATATTTTTTTTTATATTTATTAGCCTTTATTTTCAGCAAATGGTTTCCATTTTTACATATATACATATAAGGAGAATAAAAACATTACCAAAGAGCAAACTTTGTTTACATGAGCAACATTCTGACACTAACAATGTAAGAAGCTGTCTTAGTGATTTTCTGACAGATTTAATGCATATTTTAGGAATAATAAATGTAATACCTAAATTTATATGTAAAATTAAACTTTATAAAAAATACAATATAAGCAATGGATACATTTATGCACATAGGAGTCTTTAGCATGGACAGAAAAACCATGCTAATGACACTGATGTTTGTCCATGCTAATGACAAATTTTAATTTAAGTAAGATTATGAGCCATAAAATAATCACAATGCAATAGTCCTTTCTGGGGCTTTTTGTAACACAAAAGTCCTATGCAAATAAGTAAAATAAAAATTTTAATTATAAAATAAACATGAAAATTATCATCCATTCTAATGACATACAATTGATGTACGCCCCTAATATTCAACTTCTATTCTTAAAATACAATACATGCTTCTATTTTCAGGCTGGGATAAAATGGCTACTTGTTGCCATGGAGAAACTTTATATTTTCAAACTATTGTCATATGTGAAAATGAAATTTTGATTAATAACCAGCTGTTATAGTATGACCTTGTTTTGAAAATAGAATATGGAGGACAAACTTTAATTCTTTTTTTTTTATGTACTATAATTTTATTTTTAAAAAGAAATTTATTGGATAAATCCTCTCCTTGA
This sequence comes from Maratus speculifer, assembly GCA_964019185.1. Classification (NCBI taxonomy): domain Eukaryota; kingdom Metazoa; phylum Arthropoda; class Arachnida; order Araneae; family Salticidae; genus Maratus; species Maratus speculifer. Next base: position 235,929,474 of record OZ025293.1, on the reverse strand, counting down.
TTAATTTAAAGAAAGAATAACATTTGTTTTATTTTATAAACATGATATTAACTCTTGAAAAAGCTAGTATATACAAGACACAGCTGCTGTGGACATCCATGCTAATGACATTTTGAACATTTATTCTGTTATTTTAAGGTGTTTTTAACTAAAAAGGGAGTAATTCTTGAGTGCAAATAATGAATAATATTAAGACAAACATATCTAAACATAAAAACATGACAGAAAACCTCTCAATTTTTTTTGTATGCCGAAAGACATAAATTGGCCCCCTATTTTGAGAAACACACACACACACACACACACAAAGCTAACTTATACTCAACATAACATATCCTCCTCAGTCGGAGACAAATTTTACGTGGCACTACAAATACTAGTTTAAATTTATTATAAAGCTTCTCCAAAGATGCATCAGTTTATATATCGATGCTTTTAATAAGCACACATTTATTTAAAAATGTCTAGATGTAATTTTAACAATTTTAGAAGCATTTAATTAATTTAATAAAGAATACTGCCCAGTTAAACTGAAGGCATTGAGCTCACAGGCTACAAATACTAATTGCACATTAAAGCTTTATATTTTCAAGGGTTACTTCCGTTCGAAAAAAAAAAAATTAAGAAGGGGAAACAGCTCTCCCCTTTTCTCTTTTTTTATACTTAATCATTGAACCTCCTATACTATCAAAGACATGCTTTATCATATAAAAAATCTATATCCAAAATTCAGAGCAAATTAGATACTTCTTAATAAAAACCCATTTAGCATTTATATAATTTAAAAAGAGTTATCCCCCTCTTTTATACTTAACCATTAAACTTCCAAAACTATTCAGAGATTTGAACGAAATCTGAAAATTCTGCTTGAAAAACCCATTTATATAAATTAAGGGGGGGGGGACATTAGAACCCCTGTTCCCCTTATTTATACTTATTCAATGAACACCTAATAACAGTCACGGAATCGCCTCATCAGAATGATCCTAATCTAAATTTTGAACGAAAATTAATTCTGCATGAAAATCCCATTTATATCAACTAACGGGGGGGGGGCATTAGAGCCCCTGTTCCCCCTATTTATACTTATTCAATGAACACCTAATAACAGTCACGGAATCGCCTCATCAGAATGATCCTAATCTAAATTTTGAACGAAAACTTAATTCTGCATGAAAATCCCATTTATATCAACTAACGGGGGGGGGCATTAGAACCCCTGTTCCCCCTATTTATACTTATTCAATGAACACCTAATAACAGTCACGGAATCGCCTCATCAGAATGATCCTAATCTAAATTTTGAAAACTTAATTCTGCATGAAAATCCCATCTATATCAACTAACGGGGGGCATGAGCCCCCCGTTCCCCCTCTTATACATATCGAATGAACTCCAAAAACTAATCAGGGAAGCGCCTTGTCAGGATATACCTACATACAAAATTTCAAGTGGATCGGATATTTTTATCATGAGTTATCGCGTTACGAACATACATACAGAACGGACGGGCACATAAGCTCTCAGGCTATGATAGCCTGTGAGCTAAAAAGGTGTTTTTTAGTGTCACCTCCTGGCGACATCAGGACTGAGGAGGTTAAATAATTTGTATGTACGTATATCCACACACATACATATATTGTACTTCATATTCAATGCATCAAAAACAGGTAAAACAATTCTTGAGACAAGACATGTAAATAAGTAAATGCATACAAGATTTAAGATTTACCAAGATAGAAAGTACTTACCTCATTATAAATTGATTTTTCGATTATCTATAAAGTTGTAAACAGTGCTTGAGAACAACGTGAAAGTTGAAATAAAGAAAGAAAGAAAAATTGAAAATAGAAATTATTTTCACAAAATGATTACTATTGAAAGTGATTTTTTATGAGTTATATCTGGGCTATAATTTTCATTAATAACTGACAAATTGGCGCAATAATTACTTAAAAAAATATCAGTGTTTTATTAATTTTTTCTTGAAAAATTAATCGTATTTACTAATTGGGAATAGCAAAATATTTAATTTTTTTTATTTACTAATGTATGGGTGATTCTCAAAATAGGGGACAATTTCAAAAATGAAATCTTAAAAAAATTACTGTTAGCAAAATTTCTGAAAAAAAATATGTGTTGTTAATATAGTATTAGGTATACTTTACATGTAGTCAGCAGAGCTAAATATTTAAAAATTAACTTAAAAAAAATAATTAGTATTTTTTGAGCCATGCTAATGACAAAACAAATTGCATGGAATAAATATATTAAGAAATTTTTATTTTCTTCCTGTTTAAATATTTTTTTTCTACGTTTATTAGCCTTCCTTTCCAACAAATAGTTTCCATTTTTACATATATACATATAAGGAGAATAAAAACATTACCAAAGAGCAAACTTTGTTTACATGAACAACATTCTGACACTAACAGTGTAAGAAGCTGTCTTAGTGATTTTCTGACAGATTTAATGCATATTATAGGGATAATAAATGTAATACCTAAATTTATATGCAAAATTAAACTTTAAAAAGGATACAATATAAGTACTGGTTACATTTATGCACATAGGAGTCTTTAGCATGGACAGAAAAACCATGCTAATGACACTGATATTTGTCCATGCTAATGACAAATTTTAATTTAAATAAGATTATCAGCCATAATATAATCACAATGCAATAGTCCTTTCTGGGGCTTTTTAAAGCACAAAAGTTCTATGCAAATAAGTAAAATAAAAATTTTAACTATAAAATAAACATGAAAATTATTATCCATTCTAATGACATACAATTGATGTACGCCCCTAATATTCAACTTCTATTCTTAAAATACAATACATGCTTCTATTTTCAGGCTGGAATAAAATGGCTACTTGTTGCCATGGAGAAACTTTATATTTTCAAAGTATTGTCATATGTGAAAATGAGATTTTGATTAATAAACAGCTGTTATAGTATGACCTTGTTTTGAAAACAGAATATGGAGGACAAACTTTAATTCTCTTTTTATATACTATAATTTTATTTTTAAAAAGAAATTTATTGGATAAATCCTCTCCTTGATTAATTTAAAGAAAGAATAACATTTGTTTTATTTTATAAACATGATATTAACTCTTGAAAAAGCTAGTATATACAAGGCACAGCTGCTGTGGACATCCATGCTAATGACATTTTGAACATTTATTCTGTTATTTTAAGGTGTTTTTAACTAAAAAGTGAGTAATTCTTGAGTGCAAATAATGAATAATATTAAGACAAACATATCTAAGTATAAAAACATGACAGAAAACCTCTCAATTTTTTTTGTATGCTGAAAGACATAAATTGTCCCCTATTTTGAGAATCACCCGTATATATAGAAAAATTGGAATTCAGACGATTAGGAAAATCTTTAAACAAATTTTTATATGTATACTTTAAATTAACCGTTGTTTACAAAGTAGGAAGACAGTGAAAAATAAATGGTTAATTTTCTTTAATTATATCTATAACCATCATATAATACTACAATTTAATATTTACAATGAATATACACCGACGAGCCATTACATTATGACCACCGTCCATCTACAACAATGGGATCGCCCAGGAAGAAAACCAATGCGCGTGCGCGGCTGAGGTTGGAGTATATAAAAGGGCTATGCATTGTCTTTCCGAGCATAGCTTGATTAGCGACATAATGGGAAAAGCAGCTGATTTATCAGACTTTGATAAAGGTCAAATCGTTATGGCTCGGCGACTGGGAACGTCGATATCAGAAACGGCGCGTTTAGTTGGCTGTTCACGTGCAGTAGTTGTGAGCACATATCGAAAGTGGTGCATGGATGGCGAAACGACAAGTCGCCGGCCAGCGGTGTGTCGTCCACGGAGCATTGATTCCAGAGGAGAGCGGAGATTACTACGCATTGTTCGCCGTGATCCAAGAGCTACAATAGCTGAAATCAGTACCAACTATAACAGTGGCGACCCAGGCAGTGTTTCTCAACACACTGTGCAGCGTACATTGCTGCGCATGGGCCTACGGAGCCGGAGGCCGAAGCATGTCCCTGCACTGACAGCACGTCATCGCCAGCTGCGTCTGCAATGGGCCAAGAAACATCGGAATTGGACATTAGAAGAATGGAAGAAAGTTGCATGGTCCGATGAATCACGTTTCCTGGTTCATCACATCGACGGCCGTGTGCGAATACGCCGATTTCCAAGCGAAACCCTGGCTCCCGGGTGCACAATTGGACGGAGACAAGCAGGTGGCGGAGGTATTATGGTGTGGGGATTGTTTTCATGGAGCACATTAGGACCCATAATCCCTATACAACAATCCCTGACGTCAATGCGTTACGTGAACATCGTTGCAGACCAGGTTCACCCATTCATGGCAACAGTATTTCCAGAGGGGGATGGTGTTTACCAACAGGATAATGCACCATGTCATAAGGGTGGAATCGTCAGGGAGTGGTTCGAGGAACATTCCAGTGACTTTCAAGTCATGTCTTGGCCTCCAAATTCTCCTGACCTTAATCCAATAGAACATTTGTGGTCCCACCTGGAAAACCAAATTCGAGCTGCAACGCCACCCCCTCGTAATGTGAGGGAATTGCAGGACCAGTTGGTGAACACTTGGTACCAGATACCTCAGACTACGTATCAGCACCTTGTGGAATCAATGCCTCGCCGGGTTCTGGCAGTTTTGAGGGCTAAAGGTGGTCCTACACGTTATTAAGAGGGTGGTCATAATGCAATGGCTCTTGGGTGTAGAATAACCTAATATAACAAATTTAAACACGACAAGATAATCAAATGGAATTAGCAAAATTGGAACAATTACAAATAAAATTGTAGAATGTGGTACGTGGCTAGTTATCAAGGGCAATTCCACACAGTTATAAAAATTACGATTAATTTCAGAGTTAGAAATCAAGGAAAAGTCTTAATGCGTAATTTCTACAATTGCCCTATTAATCTTAACCAAAAAGTATATAATTGAATAAACCAGAACGTATAAAACCATACATACAATCTGAATCATATAATCAAATTGTTTGAAAACAGAAATTCGAATGAGAAAAACTTACATTATACTAAGTCGACAACGTGTTGAAAAACCACAAACTGCAACCTCATTTTACTAACATTTAATGATATTGTAGGCTATTAAGGGATATAAAATGGAAGGAAAAATTATAATTAAAACTAACTAAGAATATTATATTATTAAAATAACATTAAATATATCATATTTTATGTAAATTTATAGAAATGCAAGGTAATTTTAATAAAATGAATTTATAAAATATACAGTCAGTAGTAGAAAATCAAAGATTACATACGCAAAATGGGTTTAAAAAAAAGTGAGATTTACGATTTTTTAGTATCGCTATTTAATGTTGGAATTAAGGATTAAATATATATTAAAATGTAATAAATCTTTAAAAATTTGAAATAAAGATTAAATGTCGCTATATCGTGCAAAAAATTATATTCATTATAAGTTTTATCATTACATTTTAATCAACTACTTGAGAATTAATATATTTATAGAAGTGATTATATCATCTAAAAGTTTACATAATGTACTAGAAGATGATAAATTGCAAATAATAAACAGATATATAGTTCTTATGGATAACTTATAAGTTATTTTTTTAAATAAATGAAATTACAATGATCTAGCCATAAATTAAAATGCGAATTAAATCAATTAGGGATTATCAACGAATGCTAAATCAACTTACATATCATAAACAAGTAATTAACTGTTACTACACTGTACCTTTTTATTATTATTAAATTAACATATGTGCACAAATTTTCCAGCAACTTCACCTTCCTCTATAATCTAATGCAGTCATCCTATTTATTATTTTTGTGTATTTTTAATGTTTTGTTATTTTTATATATCTTTTGAATGCACAAAATGTTTAATGGTAATTAACAATAAACCTCCCCACAACACATTATAGGTAATTAATATGCTAATGGTAAATTAAAGAATAAAAGATTTTTTTTAGGAAAACCATGATTTAACGCATCAAATATTAACTGTTTAATGTTTTTGTTGATAAGGTGAGAGGAACATATATATATATATATATATATATATATATATATATATACACACATTTAAAAAAGAGAAAAACATTAATCTAAAAACAATAAATGTCCTTTTACATAATAAGAACTGCACTTTTTAAGCTTTACAAATGAAGAAAATTTGAAATGATAAATTATTTTTAAAGGAGAATTTTTTAAGTTAAATTATTAATTCTCATAAAAAATAAAGGATTATATTCAAACATGAGAAAAATCTTAAAAAAATATAAATAAATAAATTGTACTTTTAAAAAATTGAAAGATAAAAGGGAAAAAAAAAGTTGTAAAATTGATTTCACAAAGAGATTATTTTTGAAAAAGATTTCTTTATGAGGTACACCTGGACTAGAAATATTATAATTAAGTCGAACCTCGATTTAACGAATTGATTTGGACCCACAAATCTGTTCGTTAAATCGCAGCAATTCGTTAAATCGAATATCAATTTTTGTAAAGAGTATGGTATAAAAATATCAATACAAAATACCCTTAGATGTACAGATTTAAAAAAAGAATGATAATTGTTTACTGCGAGCTTAAAAATTATAAGTTAGGAAATCAACTTTTAAATTATCTAAATTCCTTAATGTTATTTGCTTTTGAAATTTAATACATCATACATACATACATACTTATTGGCACTTTGGAAATAAATCCTTGACAGTGCTTTGTTTCGACTTTATAAAGTTTTTTGTCGATATTTTCTAACTCCGTAAGAACACTGTTGAACTCGTGAGACAAAAAATAATTTTTTAAACTGTTCAAGCTGCAAATTGATTCTTGGAATATCACCTTTTTTAATTGAATTTCCGTTTCTTCATCATTTTGACTACTTTTAGAATTTTCATTCTCTTTCTGTTCAATATCGCAGGTACTTAGCTATTTGTCTGCATCTTTGTAATGTTTCTAGTTGAAAAAGGGAAAAAACTGTTTTTTGAATCCACCCAGAAATGAGAAAAAAAAATGTAACATTTGGATTTAGATATGAAAGATTCAAAGTTTTATGTGCAAAAAAATTCAAAATTTAAATTTTATCTGCGAATGCGATTTTTTTTTCAGCGATTGTTGTTCGTTAAATCAAAGCTAAAAATTTGTTAAATCAGAGCATTTTAGCATCCTTTTTGTCGGGACAGAAAAATATTCGTTAAATCGGAGAATTCGCTAAATCAAAGTACGTTAAATCGAGGCTCGACATATGTTTACAAAAATTCTTTAGTGCATTATTATTTTTTATTTTTTTCTTTAAACATTTATTATTTACTAATGTATAGTTGATAAATTGAAAGTTATCTTAGAAACCTCTTTAATCAGATTGTTATATTTAACAAATTATAATAAATAAATAAACATTTCTATTTCTTTTCTTTCTTTAATTCCATAATAGGAAGAAAATGAAAAATAAATAAATGTAACTTAATTCTCTTTAAAAATGATCATGTAATAGGGAAATTCATAAGTTAAATAACGCACGAAACAGCGCAGAGTTGCACAGGAGAAAAAGATCGTATGTCGTCTAAGAATGACGTCACAAAATTGCCCAAAGGCTTTGTGTCAAGTAGGTGTTGATACTTGTGGAGTCGCACTATGTACCTGATTTATGCAGTGTTCTAGCATTTGAAAAAATCCCATACATCTTACTCTGGTTGTCTATAATGAAATGATCAACGATATCGACATAACTAGTAAATGTTCAAGGGTACTAAGGCCAGTATTTAAAAAAATCACTAAATAATTAAGATTTAACTTATCAGATTATTCAGTGGAAACATATCCGTTGCTAAAGGATACCTTTAGCAGTGCAAAAGGTTTTCGTTTATTTATTATTATTTCGTTTATTAAAGGGTTTCGTTAAATTTTATGATAAATATAGATACCACTCAGTGAAATGGACAAGATTAGTTTTTAATTCTAACAAAACTTATCTGAACATTAGGAGAAACATGACAGGTATACGGTTTATTTTTTTTTTTATTATCAAACAATGTTTAGAATATTATAATTTTTGATACATTTTCCTAGAAATGCAAATTAAAACATTTTTTACTTCAGACCAAAAGTTTATAAGATTTCAGAAAACATACAACAATTAAAGAATTTCATACAAATATGAAACAATGGAATTGTAAATTACCCGTACGAACAAACAACAAATTTACAGTACTTTACATTGACGAATGTTTAATGATGTATGTTTGAAGGATAGCATTTTCTTCATTTTTTCCCAAAATAATCAGCAAGGCGGAATAAAGCGACTAATCATTCTGTGTTGCCTCTTGCGTTTCTTGGAAGTCGTATTCTTGTCTTTTGAAGAGCTGTAAAAGATTCATTAGATTTATTGTAAATGTTCACTAAAATCAAAAGTTGGACAATCAAATAAGTTTTAGTCATAAAATAATGGAGAGGAGGTGTATGCGTGTGTGTGTGTGGGGGGGAGACATAAAAAGGTATTATTAATGTATACGGTAAAAGCCCCGATAGATCAATTTGTGCAGCAGCAGTAGTTAGATATTTTTTTTAATAAACATTTTCCGCCTGCATTTATGCTCAACTCTTGATATTTTTATTTGGCGCACCAACTCTTTCTTAAACTCCCGCATTAAAGTTGATTGCAGATAACAAGACTAGGGTAACACCCCCAGTAATTGGCACATTAAGAATTTTTCTTTAAACTTACTTCAATTTTCATTACAAAGAAATAAGATATTTACTTGGAAATATTTTTAAATCAAATAATGCATATCTGTGCATTTATTTTGCCCACTAAACGCAAACAAATTTGAAAAAATATTTTTCTAAAAATATATTTATAAAAATTTGCTGAAATCACCAGTAATTGGCACCTAGAACACCAATGTATGACACCTTGTGATCCAGTAATTGGCACAAGTTTATGTTACAAAAAAACTTTACACTTTGAATTGGGTTTAATCGCTTTAAATGAATTTACTATAGATGAAGATGCTATATTCCAGGTTTTTGAGACTAAGAAATCAGCATATTAGTCTGAAATGTGAACACTTTAAAACAATACAATATACTTATATTAATACCCAGTGATTGTCATGCTGCCCCCAGTAATTGTCATATGAAGCTTTAATGGATTCCAATTACTGATAATATTTCATATTTTCAAATAAAAACAAATGTTAAACAAAATTAGTCTATAACTTTAAAAGTACTTCCAAAATAAGTGGTTTAATCTCAAATTCCTTGTGAATTCTTTGTAAGTGGAATAGGTGCCAATTACTTGGAACTAGCAAAATTGAAGCACCATTAATTGGCATCTATCATTAATTCAGAAATCCAAATATTTGTGTCGAAAATACTTTTACACAATTAAAGTAACTAAATAAATAAACAACGTTCAAGAGCACAAATAATACAGTCACCGCCAAAAAAATCTTGACACTTTCGATTTTTGATATTTTGTTAAATATCTAGAAATATACACAAGAAATCATTCTGATACTACTGGTGTGTAAACAAAATAGTACACGTCATATATTTTGACAAAGATTTTCCCCCGAAATCTAACAAGGGACCGTCAATAAATTGAAAAATAACGAAGATCTTTTGGATCACCCTGTCAAAACTAATGAAGCAAAACAGTTTAAACTGCAGATAATGATTAAGTGGCTTATTGTGATAAGGTGTGTCGATTTTTATGAATATAGCTTGAAAACTCGTAGAGAAATTAAAGTTTTTATAAAAACGGTCCAAAAATTTTCCAAGTTTTTTTGCTTATAATTTTCAGAGCTCTTCATAAAACACAATAATCTTTTCAGAAAATATGACAAGCAACATTTCACATAACACCCTGTAATCAGAATTAAAAAATAATAAAAAATGTATGAAAAATGAACGGGTTCACTAAATAATTTTTTACTGCGCATGCGTCAACGCTATTAAAATTTCATTTGCATATTATGTTAGTTAAATGTATAGAGCAACTTTTGTGAAAGTCTCAAAAACATAGCTTAAAAACTCTAAAAATTATCGTCAATAGAATATGGTCAAAATCCGTTATTTCTAAAATAAAGCAAAAAAATCCCTTTCGGCATGGCCTATAGGCGGAGGTAGATTTCGAAAAGTTTTCATCTCAAAAAAAAAAAAAAAAAAAAAAAAATTAAATGATTAGAGATAAACCCAGTTTAACTACTTTATTCAACCGCTTTTAAAAATTTTTTAATTTCATTTTTCTGTAAGAACTGGTTTTATCGAAATCCTCTTAAACGAAATTCTACTCAAATGCCCATTTTGGCAACATATTTTGAATTATATTCTTACTTTATTAAAAAAATTGACCAATATGCTCATTATATAGTTCCTAAATAACAAAAAACTGTTAATTAAATTCGTTTGACAGCAAAATTGAATTTAAAAATGAGTAATAAAATAACCAATTTATTATTTTAATACATCCACAATTCTTTAATCAAGATTGCTTTGAGAAATTTTGTACGAAGTGTCCACTTTGACTTTTTTAAATATATATTTAGCCTTTATCAAAAATCTGACCAATACGGCACATTACACAGTTCCTAAATAACGAAAAACTGTCAATTGAATGCGTTTGAGAGCAAAATTGAATTTAAAAATGGGTCATAAAATAAAAAAATTGTTATTTGAATACAACCTCAATTCTTTTATCATGATCGCTTTGGGAAATTTTATTGCGAAGTGCTTACTTTGACAGCTTTTAAAAATATGTATATTCACCCTTTATCAAAAAATCAAAGAATACGCACATTATATAGTTCCTAAGTAACAAAAAACTGTCATTTGAATGCGTTTCAGAGCAAAATTGGATTTAAAAATGAGTCATAAAATAAACAATTTGTTATTTGAATACCCACAGTTCATTAATCATGGTCGCTTTGGGAAATTTTGTGCGAAGTGCCCATTTTGGCAGCCTTTTTTTAAAAATATATTCTGCCTTTATCAAAAAAACTGGCCACTCCGTCACATAATATAGTTCCTAAGTAAGAGAACCTGTAAATTGGATGCGTTTGAGAACAAAAAAAGATTTAAAAATGACTCGGTAAAAACGCAATTTTTTTAATTTCCTCAAATTTCAATCATGATAATTTCGTGAAATTCTGTTCAAAATACCCTATTTGGCAGCCTTTTAAAAAATATATTCTGCCTTTATCAAAAAACTGGCCAATACGTCGCATTATATAGTTCCTAAATAATAGGACCTGTAAATTGGATGGGTTTGAGAACAAAAATGAATTTAAAAATGACTCAGAAAAAACGCAATTTGTTATACTTAATCAATTTTTAATGACGATAATTTCGGGAAATCTGTTCAAAATACCTTTTTTGGCAGCCTTTTTAAAAATATATTCTGCCTTTATCAAAAAATTGGCCAAAACGTCGCATTATATAGTTCCTAAATAAGAGGATCTGTCATTTGGATGCGTTTAAAATCAAAAATGAATTTTAAAATGAGTCAGAATATAAGCAGTTTGGATTTAAGGTTTTTACTCCAACTCCTATTTTTGTTTAATTTATTTTTGCTATAAGAATGGGTTCTATGAAAAACTTGTCAATATAAAAGTTGTAGATCTTATTGTGAAGATGTAAAATAAATTTAATTAGATTTGATTGCTTAAGAATTGAGTAAGTTATGGGTTTTTTTCTTTTTCCTCCCCCCTTTTTCTTTTCGTTTTTAATTTTTTTCCTCGGTAAAAATTGGTCCTATCAAAAACTTGTAAATACAAAAGTTTTAGATAATATTGAGTACATTTATATAAAATTTAGTTGGATTTAATATCTTGAGAATTGACGAAGTTATGAATTTTTTCTCCCAAAAACCATGTTTTTTTCGGCCCTTGAGCCCATTTTTAACTTTATCAAAAATCTGTCATGCATAAACTTTTTGCCCATTTCTTAGAAGTAATATAAACTTTAAACTGATTCGATATCTATTTTAATTAAGAAGTTATCGCGTTTTTTCTGTTTTCACAAAAACCCTCCCTATTTCCACCCCCTTGGTCCGATTTTGCCCATTAACGAACTCGACCGAGATTTTCGGCTCCTTGATTTTATGTAAAAGTTTGAAGAAGATCTGAGCATAATTATGGAAGTTATCGTGTCTAGAAGAAAATGATATACACCGATAGATAGATAGATAGATAGATAGATAGATAGATAGATAGATATATAAACTTTTTTACTGATGGTGGTTTTGGGGTCTAGGAGTCATGATTCGTGTAGATCCGCAAAAATTTTTCAGAAATTCCAACATGGGAGACAATGCAATAGGTAGTATTTCATACGAAATCTACCTAAAAAGATAAGGAGTTGTATCCAAATATAGTAGTACGTGCAATACTGTGTAGGTACTAATCAATGAAATATGGATACAGCCCCTCATCTTTTTGCTTCATTTTGGGAATAACGGATTTTGACAATATTCTATTAACGATAATTTTCAGAGTTTTCAAGCTATGTTTTTGAGACTTTCACAAAAGTTGCTCTATACATTTAACTAACATAATATGCAAATGAAATTTTAATAGCGTTGACGCATGCGCAGTAAAAAATTATTTAGTAAACCCGTTCATTTTTCATACATTTTTTATTATTTTTTAATTCTGATTACAGGGTGTTATGTGCAATGTTGTTTGTCATATTTTCTGAAAAGATTATTGTGTTTTATGAAGAGCTCTGAAAATTATAAGCAAAAAACTTGGAAAATTTTTGGACCGTTTTTATAAAAACTTTAATTTCTCTACGAGTTTTCAAGCTATATTCATAAAAATCGACACAACTTATCACAATAAGCCACTTAATCATTATCTGCAGTTTAAACTGTTTTGCTTCATTAGTTTTGACAGGGTGATCCAAAAGATCTTCGTTCTTTTTCAATTTATTGACGGTCCCCTGTTAGATTTCGGGGAAAAATCTTTGTCAAAATATATGACGTGTACTATTTTGTTTACACACCAGTAGTATCAGAATGATTCCTTGTGTATATTTCTAGATATTTAACAAAACATCAAAAATCGAAAGTGTCAAGATTTTTTTGGCGGTGACTGTATAAAATAAAAGATGTTAAAAGATGTTAAAAGCATACATGTTTGGGGACTTCTTAAGTCCTATCATCAGTGCTAAAAGTGTAAAATGTAAAAGAAAGTCACATCGCAACATAACTCGTGTAACTGAGCTCGCCGCTCAGGCGAACTGACTAGGAAACGTCGCAAAGCGACAGTAAAAACAAGCTGGCACGCGCACCCAGAGGAGACCAATCATCTGTCACATCTTACTGGAACGAGTCCAAATCAAAGAGAACAGGAGGGGGGAGGAGGGGGAGTGAAATTATAGAAATGGAAACCAAACATCAGAAAATCTTGGAGTACTGGACATGTCATTAACTAAGTTATTAGAATTTCTCCATATATGATAAGCTTCCCAAAAGTCTAAATCATAAACAGATGAACAATATTGTATTATTGAGGCTTCGGAACATTTAAATTTATGACTATTGGACCAGCAATGGCTGGCGATAGCGGAACGTTTTATATCACAATTTCTAACGTTAGCACTGTGCTCCCCCACACGCTTTTTTAAGGTGCGCTTCGTCTGACCTATGTACATTTTATCGCATTCGCAATTAAATCACAGTGCTAACGTTAGAAATTGTGATATAAAATGTTCCGCTATCGCCAGCCATTGCTGGTCCAATAGTCATAAATTTAAATTTTCCGAAGCCTCAATAATACAATATTGTTCATCTGTTTATGATTTAGACTTTTGGGAAGCTTATCATATATGGAGAAATTCTAATAACTTAGTTAATGACATGTCCAGTACTCCAAGATTTTCTGATGTTTGGTTTCCATTTCTATAATTTCACCCCCCCTCCTCCCCCCTGCTGTTCTCTTTGATTTGGACTCGTTCCAGTAAGATGTGACAGATGATTGGTCTCCTCTGGGTGCGCGTGCCAGCTTGTTTTTACTGTCGCTTTGCGACGTTTCCTAGTCAGTTCGCCTGAGCGGCGAGCTCAGTTACACGAGTTATGTTGCGATGTGACTTTCTTTTACATTTTACACTTTTAGCACTGATGATGGGACTTAAGAAGTCCCGAAACATGTATGCTTTTAACATCTTTTATTTTATATTATTTGTGCTCTTGAACGTTGTTTATTTATTTAGTTATATATAAGCACAAAGTACAATCCTCCCCCCTTCTTACAATTAAAGTAACCCTTTTTAACCAAACAAAGCTATTATCAATTAAAATTTAAAATATATTATAAATCAGATATTAATGAATTGAAAAGCATGTCTTCCTTAGGCCAAAGAAGAAGCATTTGCAACAAAAATGGCTAATTTCATACAAGCCATAATTGTTTCTCTTTCCTGGGCACTATTGTCGTCTAGTAGCATAAATCAAAATTATAATATTTAGCATAAATGAGCATATAACTGGCATATGGTCTTGCATTTTTAAAAGACTGGATATAAATCTTATTTTAGGACATGTTTGTAGGATGTGCCAATCATTGGTGCATGCCAATTACTGGGGATTTTACCCTACTATATTCTATATTATACAAATGTACTATGTTTTGTAATATTACATTGTGCATTTGTATTATTCATTTCACCTAAGACCAAATAAATTAAGACCGTACAGGTGGTGCACAGATAAAAATCGAGAAAGATCTGGACAATCTTATCTAGATTAATTTCTAATCTAGATCAAAAACAGCTTTAAAAAAATCACCAATAGAAGGCGTATATCTTTTTTTTTATAGAGTATACTATTACTGATTAAAAAGACTTGCAGATTTTAAGAGAAGGGGCTAAATTAGGGAATTTTTGGGAATAAATCGGGAATTTCGCTGTAGTTTTGAAGGTAAACAGAATCAGTCATTTCTCAATTTAAATTTTTTATTTTTCAGAATTTCAGGCACTGTTCTGGAAAGTAAGATAAATTTTTCATTTTGTGCATAACACTGTCCTAAAATACCATCAAAAGCCAGAATTTCAGATTTTTATCATCTCGCGCCACACCAGCGATATCGAACTTCAATGTGAGGAAATAGTTGTACACGATGAAACAAATATGGCCACCATGCTCAAACAAAAAATAATAAAATTAAAATAACAGTCATTTTGAACTTCCCTCATTTAGGGTTGTTGTACAAAAAAGTTTCAGAGTTTTTAAAAACGGTTAAGCAACCAAAATATTTCCGGGGCCATTGAAATGGACGAATAGCATTTCTAGTAGGTTTTGTTCATCTGGACAAATAGTGCATTGGCATAGCATACATTCTGATTTGTTTAAATCACACACAAGTATTTGAAGAAGATCTTTGTAATTAACACTTAACTTTGCATTATCAATCATTAGTTTAACATTTTGTAGGTATGAACAAACACATAGTAGGTTACAATAGTTTAGAAGTATTGTTTTTACATATTGAGCATGCCATATCTCAGCTTCTAGTCAAATCTCCTTCTTGAAATTTTTTGTGCATAACGCTACTATAAAATATTATCAAAGGCCAGAATTTCAGATTTTTATCTCGTGCCCCACCAGAGATATCAAAGCCTGAAAAGTGTGATTTTTGAAATTTTTGACGAATTTCGAATATTTTTTCGCAAAGAGAAATCAACTCCCAGACCTGGGACTTGGTGTGCGAGTACACGCATTTTTGACCTATTTGTAGAAAAAATTGTGTAGGGTTGACAGTTTTCCTTGCATGGAAAATTTCCTCTTGTAAACGGATAGATTTTGGAAAAAATCTTAAATTTTGTGCTAAAATTTCACCTCTAAAAATTTATTTTTCAAAATTATTCTACCACCATACATTTAGCCTATTTTATTCTGAACAAAATGCTGCAAACCCCATTTCAATTGGGAAATTAAAAGACGAGATATTTACAATTTTCTGTATCCTAGTATCTGATAAAATCGCTGCTCACGATTAAACAAAGATGGCCGCCATAAACAAACAAAAAATAGTAAAATTAAAATAACGGTCATTTTGAACTTCCATCATGTTAGGGTTGTTGTACAAAAATTTTCAAATTTTTAAAAAATGGTCGAGCGACCAGTGCTGAACCATTTGAAATGGATTGACCCAGTGGAGAGTACCACATTAATGTGAAATCATAATCGATATTACTTATTGTCTAAAACGATGTGTTATAAACGGGGAAAAAAGGGAAAAATAAAATCTCAAGTCGCTACAAATGCAAAAATTTCGCATTTTGAACATACATTACTTCAAATTAAAACTCATTATTAGAGTTTCTTTTCAAGTAAATACTAATTTAAAAAAATGCTTCATTATAAACATTTGCAATAGGCGGCTTAAAACTTTGTAAATTTGTGAGATGCTGGAAGATTATTTTATATTTTGGTATTTCTTGTTACATTGCAACAGCTACTTTAACTTGTTTTACATATTAATTAAAGTTTATTCAAATTTATATTTATATTTTTTGCACCGAGTCTCAATGACAGTAATATAAAAGTGCCTTATTATTATAAAATACAATATTGTAACTTGGGGTTACCTTTAATTTGTAAGGTAACCAGGTGTTGGTGTTATTTATGACGGCCATTATCTGCACTAGGGATATAGGTCCAAGGGGGGGGGGGAATGCCCTCCATGGGGGGAGCTTTCTAAGGGATCCTAACCGGTATTTACGCAACGCAAGGTTCTAAGAAAACCACAGAAAACTCTGAACGGTTAGGCTGACGGGAGCGATTGTGTTCGAACTCAGCTTAAGACCAAAATAAAATATTTTAAACCGAAGGTGCTGTTACTTGTAGAGTATAGATGAATCGCTTCCATATTTTTAACGCAGTAGATCCAATATCGATTCGAAACACTTGTTTTGGGTCTAAGAACTGACAGCACTAAAGGGTTTAACAGGTTATACCAATAACCTATTAATTTTGTAATTTATTGCCAAGGGCCTCGAGTATTGGTAACATTTGCATTCTTCCTTACTGCCATTTTTCTTTTTTTAATAATATGCTTTAGACTTTTAGAATTTTTTTTAATAGAGATTTTTTAATATTAAATTTTCAAAGAAAAGTATAGTTTTAATATTTTCTGATAAATAATAGCATTTTGTGTATGCATGTAAATAATAGCATGTTTATATTAATCGCAAACTGAAAATATCAACTTGCAGAGTTTCTAAAGAGATTCTAAGAAAAATTCCTTTTCGACATTTCATTTAATGATGACAATGAAGCAACAGACATTGGAAATTAGACATTTCCAAAATAGAGGAATGAACGATTCCATATTCAAGGGTTTTCATTGCCAAATTCTTGTAATTTCATCCTCTTGCACAGTTTTTGTACACACACACTGTTAAGCTCTTATCGGACGACGCGGCTAGAAGTAAGATCAACTATTATTGTCATTCTCAAATCCAATAAAAGAAAAAGGCCTTTAACAATCGCAGTGCTAAGATCAAGATATTATGTAAATGTCTAAGATGGGGTATTTTGACCAGAATCTTCAAATAACAAAGCATGTGCCTCCTCGATAGACAAACCGCGACGATTCATTTCATTGAATTGCAAAGTTTACATACAACCGAACACAAGAACAAGAAATAATGAAATAATGCAAGCGCTTCTAAATTGCTTGCATAGAAACGATGTACCCACAGTGCCATATAATGAACTACAATCGGCAGTATGCTAATTTTTTTTTCTTCTTAAAGCGTGATAAATGATAAAAAGCTTTTATTTATTCCATGTTTGCATAAAATGTGATTAGTGTGACCTATTCGCAACTTCTACAAAAAAAAAAAAAAAAAAAAAAAAAAAATAACTGTATGAAATTTGTTAAGTATGCAAAATTATGACAGAAAACCATCATAGTAGAATTACTAGAAAGTAATTTTAGCATACATATTCTAAATGAACAACTGCAAAATGTCCAGATAGGATCTAATTGACCCCATCTTAGTATAAAGAGAGTTAAATCAACCTTTCAGTTCTGTTAATCTTTTTATTTACTTGTATTTTCAATATAACAGATTTTACTTTGCATAAAATTAATATGTTTATGCATATAACTAATATATTCACCATAGCAATTTTGGATGAACAATTATGATCAAACGTGCCAATAATTCTCAGGATGTATATATATTTTCGCATAAAAATACAAAAATTTAATATACACCTAAAAAATAAATTATGGGACAGCTATAAGAAAATGAGTTGAGCTCTCATCAAGATAACTGTGTTGAGGCTATGCTGGCTGTCCATGGTATTCATACGATCTCTGTGTCCAAATGTTCCAATGCTTTGCTTCACACACACACTTTTAGCAGAAATATACTTTTATGATTTACTTCGTATTCAGAACAGTGCGTTTTATCTTCTTTAAAAAATTTTCATATTCTCTTCATTATCTTTCAGCCAAGACCCAAAATCCTGGAAATCTGGGCAGGCTCCTTCGAATTGATTGCTGGTATGTGTGAGATTGCATCCTCTCATTATAAAATGATTATCATAGATATAGGGCACTTTTTCATTCAGTTGTAGATTTATAACTCGTGTGACTTATTTATCAATTAGCGTTATTGTGTTAAAATTAACATTGTGCAATTACGTTTCCGACGTTCCTTGAGTTCCATTACTCACGATTTATTCTGTTGAGCTGATTCAGATATCCGACCAAATGTCATAATCAGCAAGGTTCTTTCGGCGAAAAGTTTGTCAGATTTGTCCAAAATATACCAATTAGCAGATCACTGGTAGCTTATTTCGAATTCAGGATTGGCCACTTTGGAAATTTTCAGCTGTTATTTTACAATTAGTTACCAGAAACATACAAAATTTTAAGTAAAAAATAAACTCAATTTATATGAAAAGAAACACTGAACATTTTTTTCCGGTAAAACTTTATTTTGTTTTCTTCACGAAAGACTGTACTCTAAGTATCAGCACCCTTAGATTTTGACCTTTAGTAATTGTATGGAAATTTAAGCACAAATATTTATTAACTGTGACTTTTTCCGGCTTGCCTTGATCCAATGAATTTAAATCTGGTGTCAAAAGTGGATGTTAGATGTTACGATTTGAAAAGTAAAAGTTGTTCAATTTTTTTAATATGTAGACGATCCCTTATGACAAAAAATACCAATACGGATTAAAGCGCTAGTTTTATTTTTACATTAATTGGAAGTGGAGTTATAGCTATTCGAATTTTCTCGGGGTTACTGTACATTCAAGGAATAAGTAAGCATTTTGTTAAAACTGCTATCAGATTCACCAATTTTTCGAGTGACCAACTTTTCAATTGATTTTTCCTCCAATTCTTCAAATCAAATATAAACCAGAATTTCTGCTTGGAGTCCTGAAGAGGACATTCAAACGTCTGCGCATGATGTGAGAAATAGGGATGTCACATGAATATTACTGCATCGGTATATGCTACTCACTCCGTTTCTCAGTCGGCATCTTGATGATTGAGCGAGGGGTTCACCCTAATTTTGCGCAACGCATTATCGTTAAATTTCTCACAAATGAAGGTTCAAGACTGGCTGAAATCTTACGAAGACTTCAAAGGGGACATGCTTGAAGAAAACCCAAGTATATGACTCGCACAGAAATTTTGTGATAGGACAAACGGAAGTTGAAAACGTACCCCACGCCCGCCACCCTCAAACAACTTTGACTGAGGAAAACATTGACGCAATTCGGAACATTCTCGAGGGTGCTGCCTATTATTGCCAGCTGTTGGACGAAACAAAACGTGCATACCGTCGGAAAAGACACGCATCTTGATCAGAGAAGTTTTTGTTTCATGACAATGCCCTTCCCATACAGCCAATATGATCAAAGAAAAGTTGGAGGAAATGCATTGGAGAGCTGTAGAACAACCTCCCTATAGTTTTAAATTAATCCCTGTGATTAATAATGTTTGGGCCTTTGAAAGAAGCATTAGGAGGAGAACGATTCGACAATGACAGTGCTGTTGAAGCCTTCGTACGCAACCGGCTGGAGACACGCCTTCTTTCTGTTATGACGACATCAAAAAATTTCCAATCCGTTGAGGAAATGTGTTTTAAAATCAAGAGATGATATAGAAAAATAAGTAACTTTCTTCTTTGTGTCTTATACCAATAAATTAAAAAACAAATATTCAGGTTTATATTTTTTACCCTCGTAAAAAAAGGTTGAAATTGTCGTTACTAAAGGCGGAGGAAAAACCGGTTCTATTGTTGCCAGTTGATATTATATATCGCTCCTTGTAAGCAGGAAACGAATGATGTTGGAAACCACGTATCTCTGATTGGCTGAAATGTTGAAAACTGGATGAAAATTATGGCTAGCCACAGACTTTTTACACCAAGAGTAAAAAAGTTGGAGAGATTGCTGTTTGCTATCACACTGGGAGTTGAAACGACTTCTCACAGAAAATCAACTGAAATCAGGAATTGGCTCAAAAATTGCTCGTAAAGTTTGCGATACTGATATCAGCTTAAGAATAAATCTAGACTAAAATCATCTTGTGGCAATAATTTAAATAGCCTTACAAGAACGTACAAATAATAATAATAATAATAAATCCGATATTTTTAACTCGTTAAGTGCCACATCAGTCCCCGTTGAATGACATCGAACTTTCCAGTTTTGGTCGAATCAGCCACTGGTGATTGACAGTCCGATATACGATATAAAACTAAAAACAACCCAAATTAAATTGCTTTAAGTAATTACTGAAAATTTATTTAAAGTTTACTTAACTTTTATTTACTATAGTATTATACTTTCTTAATAATTGCTTAAAACATAGTTTTTTTTTTTTTTTAGTTTTATAACATATTTTACACTGGCAGTCACCGGTGACTGACGCTACTTAATCGGAAAATTCAATGTCAGTCACTGTGGCATTCAACGTGTTAAGAGGTCACTCAAAAAGACCCGTAGGATAAAGTTAAGTCTATTGGGGCGTTATTTTCAAATATCTCGTTCAAATTTTAATATTTTACACGATTTTTTTTGTATAGGATAGCAGAGGACGATCTACAACCTGGATAGTTTTTACTTTTTCGATTTTGGTTTTATATATATTATATTATGATAGTTTCAATTTCAGAAAAGGTTCCAATTGATTCTGAAATCTATTCTAATTTTTTGACTGCGGGACCGTATAAAAATTAAAATTTTGTGATTTAAGAAACATTTTTATTTACCCAAATCGCTTTTAAAATATTTTTTTTATCTCATTTAAAACATTTTTGTCGGAAACTTTGGATCATTGGAACTATATGTCTATGATTAAAGGTTTAGGAACTAGCCATTGGCACTGTTGACAGTGAAACCCTGTATATGAGAAAATCCATTCAGAAGTTTTGTAAGAAATTCGAGAAATTTTTCCTAAATAATCCCAATTGTTTTATTAAAAATATAATAAAGATAAAAATTGATATAACTAGTTAAACACCATTGTATTCCACTCACGTAACATATCTGATTTGTAACAAAAAACATTTTACTTGCTATATATTAAATCAAAATTTTGATTTATTTTATAGACAAGCAAAATACATTCTCTGACAAATTAGATATATTTTATGATTACAGTGGTATTTAACTGGTTATATCAATTTTTAATCTTAGTTACATATTTTAATAAAAAAATTAATATTATTTATGAAAATTTCCTCGAATGATTACAAGAGTAACAGTGGATGTTCCCATCTATATTAAATTTAAAAAAAGGTGTGCTTTTAAAGGCTTGATTGTTAACATATACTATTTTACAATACATTGTGCTTTTATTATTATTATTTACATTCGAAAGCCGTTACTTTTTTCTAAGAAATTTTGGGGCTGTGCAAATATAACGTTATCAAGTCTATCGAAATTTTGGACCCCCCCTTCCCCTCTTCCGATATCATACGTTAACATCCTTTGTTACTATTTAAAAGTATTTTATAATAACTTTGTTACATAATGCATTCTAAAGCAATAAAGTCTTGTTGCACTTGTCCCCAACAGAGGAGGGGTGGAGGAGTGAGGCAAATAGAAATTCCTATCAACAAAACAAGTGGACAACACACTTTTATTTATTAGTAACCACACGATTCATTTCAAATATACTTCACATATGATTTCTCGAACCATGATTGTATATGCATACACATATGAAGAATAGCAATGTCAAACGTTGGAAGTATTCCACATTTTGAAATTAAATAATTTTATAATAATTTAGTTTTTTGAATAACTTTGTATTTTCATAAAAATAGATAAGACTAAAAAATTATAACATACTTTTTTGAACCAAAGATCAAGTTACAAATAAAAAGAGAAATTTTTGATTGGATCAAAAATGGTATAGATATCAAAAGACAATCCCTCTCCCCTAGAGATATCTTACGATATCATATGCCAGATCCCCCTTCCCCCCAAAAATGATAGTGTTATATATGCATAGTCCCTTTATTCGATAAATGATATTTTAACACAAGATGATTATTAATATGTGCAGGAAAAATTTAGCAATTACAAGCAGATATGTGAACTCAAATACATATAAACGTCTGGAATTAAAGTCTTCCACAGGAAATCCCCCCTCCCCTCGCTTCATCCTACCTCTACCACTCTCTCTCTCTTTTTTTCCCCCTCTTTCAGAAGAGTTTGTGTTTTTGAATAAGTATGTTAATAAAGTTTTTGCATCAACGTGATGAAAGAAAGGTTAGAATTTCACAAATTATAGCCCCTTTTATCCCTTTTTTGGGGGGGGGGGAGGGGGAATGCTTGTGTTTTTGTATCATTATCAAAACTGTATAAATGCCATATATTGTATAAAATATAAACTTACAAAGTACATTAAGATAAGAAAATATATTGTCAAATATTTAAAGTATTATATATATATTCCCTTTAATTAAAAGTACCGTAATTTCGGGTGTATAAGCCGCGGATCAAACAATTTCTCAGGTTCCTAGAAGACATCTGCCCTGAATTAGAAAGGAATGACATTTCCTCATCTGAATATTTTTATGTATTGTTAGTTGTGTATCCGTGAAGCTTTCGAAATACCTTTCTTTCTTTTCTTATAATGACAAATGACAGGTGGTTATCCAGGCGCAGGTGTGCGGATGACGCACTCGTTGCTGAATGAAAGTGATGACCACGGGGCATGGCTCAGCTGTCATTTAGTATTTAAGTGAGGTGTAAACAGTAGATGTCATGACTCAAGGTTGGTATGCGGAATTGAACCAATGGAGGAACTCTAAGAGGCCCTGCTGGGGGAAGGAAGATCTCTGACAAGGTCAACTCTGGACTGAGAGGTTGGAGACAGTGCTCGCTTGGCGTTGAGACCGATAGGTCGCTCAGGATTTATGGTCCTGTTGGATAGTGTATATTTTGAGCGTGGGACAAGGCGTCCCGGTGGATAGTGTTATAGGCCGAGAAGTGAGGCCTAGTACCCTTGTGTATTGAGATTCTGCAGTAATCTCTGATAAAGCGTATCTAACGTGCGTTGAGTGTGAGGAAGAAAGTATAAGTTGAACGGTACACAACCAACGTTTATTGTAGTTAATTTAATGTTGAACCGGATCATCTATATCCGAGTTGTAATTGTAGATAGTTGTAAATATTGTTTCTTGTGTACATATCTATATCTTAAATAAACTGTTAGTTCAGTTCATTAACAGCGTCAGTGTTATTTTACACAATCCTCACAGCAGGTGACCGATATCACCCATTAATATA
This sequence comes from Maratus speculifer, assembly GCA_964019185.1. Lineage (NCBI taxonomy): Eukaryota > Metazoa > Arthropoda > Arachnida > Araneae > Salticidae > Maratus > Maratus speculifer. The sequence continues at coordinate 235,905,649 of OZ025293.1, read as the reverse complement.
GGTGGTGGCAGCTAAAACTACCTAGGACATTCTTCGATGTTTTGTGGACTGAGAGGAGCGTCCGACAAATTGGTGGCAGCGTCGGGATAGAATCGCCTGAAACCAGTGACCAGCGAGCCATGTTGCAGTCTGTTAATGCCAGAGTATCCAGTGGAATTCTTGTGTGGTCGTGCCATATCGTCGAGTATGTGCTAAAACATCGTGCCGGATCGTCGATTGTATGCTAAAGTGTCGTGCCGTATCGTCGAATGTGTGTAAAGTGTCGTGCCGTAGCGTCGAATGTGTGTAAAGTGTTGTGCCGTATCGTCGAGTATGTGCTAAAGTATCGTGCCGGATCGTCGAGTGTGTGATAAAGTATCGTGCCATAACGTCTAGTGTGGACTAAAGTGTTGTGCGTATCTTTATTAGAAAGAACTAAACTGAACTGTGTTGTGCCTGATTATCGCTACATCGTGGAGCTATCTGTGAATAGAAGAGTACCCCACCAAATAAAGTATAAGGTAAGGTGTTTTGATCATTCATTTCTTCTGACATCTCGAACCAAATTGTATTGTTGTATAATTAATAGTAATTTAAGTAAATTGTCTATGTAATTTACGTGCAATGAAATAATTGTGTTCAGATAGGTGTAAAGAATTAGTAACCATATTGCTATTGTTTTAAAGAAAGGTCATAATAATTTGAGATGATAATGGTATGCTATTTATAATGATATTAGTGAACTAAATTAATGCATTAAATCTAAATTATTGTTAAAGTAATTGTTAAATGAAGCAATACTGTTTAAATTTTAAGAGTTACATGATCAAAATTCTAAGCAAATGAAGATTTTAATTGGCCAATACTAGTGAGGAAAAAAAAAAAAAAGGCTCAAAAGAGAGCCATAGTGAAAAAAAAAGGCTCAAAAGAGAGCCATAGTGAAAAAAAAAGGCTCAAAAGAGAGCCATAGTGAGTAAAAATAAAAGTAAAGATTTTCAGTATATTTGTTTTAAGTGTAAGAACCAGTATTGAATTCGGAAATATTTTATGAGGATAATTGTAGAAATTTATATATGCATGTTGTACAATTTTTCTTTATGTGGATTTCTTGATTGACATCAATACTTCTATTCAATATCAACGTATCAGTATGATTATGTAAATTGTATGTTGTTATCTAAGTGTATACATTGAGACCTATATTGCATAGTAATCAAATCGAATTTCTCTTTTACCTTTTGTTTTATTGGAAGTATATTGTGTGATATCAATGGTTGAGGAAAATTAGAGTATTCAGTAGGTTAATTAGAAATGAAATGTACTGATTATCTGAAATGGTATTAATTAGTATAATAAGTGGAGAAATATCTGTACTAAGTTAGAAATTTCGGAAATATTAATTTGGTAGGTTTAACTATTCTTGTGGGGTGGTAATAACAATCGGTGAAGGTATGGCTTTCTTATTAAAACTAAAAAAGGTTGATCTTCAGGGGATAGCCGAAGAATTGGGTGTTGAATTCACGGAAGATGATACAAGAATTCAGCTTAAGAAAAAGATAATGGACAGTGATGAGTATGACGAGGGGGTTATTAAGGAATTATCAGACACTATTGTTGCAGAACGATTAGAACGCGAAAAATTAGAACGCGAAAAGTTAGAAAAACAGGAAAAATTAGAACGCGAAAAGTTAGAACTCGAAAAGTTAGAAAAACAGGAAAAGTTAGAAATGGAGAAATTGAGGATGGGACATGAATTAGAAATGGAAAGGCTCAGAGTTCAAGGTTCAGCAAATAACTAATGGATCTAGGGAATCTAGTAATGAAAGTAACATCGAAAAATTGATCAAAAGTGTTAAAACTCTATCTATCAAAGTACCAGAAGGGACTGAGGGATGGAATTTATTTTTCAACAGTTTAGAAAGGGCATTCCAAACTAAAGATGTACCGGAAAACCAGCAGGCCGAAATTCTACTAAATATGTTAGGAGATAAGGCGGATAATTTGTTAATTTATACCACTAAGGAACAAATGGAGAATTATGAGGAATTAAAGGAGTTAGTCCTAAGGGAACATGAGCCAACCCCGAAGGCATGTTTAGAAAATTTCCGGAAAGCTAGGAGAAATCCGAACGAAACCCATGTATTATTTGTATCGCGTTTAATAGCTACGTGGGAAAATTATTGTAAAATTAGAGGTGCGGACACTTATGAAAAGGTCAACCAGTTAATAGTTACTGATAAGCTAATGAGTACGCTAGATGAGGATACTGCAGCATATATTAGTTTAACTCACCAGGGTAAATGGTTAGAAGCTCCTAAAATTGCTAAAGAGTGTGATAATTATTTTGATGCTAAACATAAGTCTTATGCGGTTACGCATAAAAGCTTTAAAGGTAAAGATAAGTACGTAAACAATGAAAAAATGAGACCGAGGGAGGATAATAAATTTAGTGGTAGTTGGAGGCAAAAGGGTAGTAATAAGTGTAATTCTTTTCCGGATAGGAAAACAGAGTTTAAGAAGACGAATGATGCTTCAGGGCCTGTTTTAAGTGTGGTTTGAGAGGTCATTACCGACGTTTTTGTAATAAAGTGGGTAATGAGGGAACTAATAATGGCAATAAAGGGCGAGACCAGAAAGCAGGTGTTCATAAGATTATGGTGAAAGAAAATCAAGAGTTACCTAATGGGGCTATTGTGGCTAGAATATCGGCAAAGGCCGAGCAGAAAACTAATGTTATTGGTGAGAAATTAAATAAACTTGAGAAAATTGAAGTTAGTGTTAATGGGCAAAAAGCAAAGGGATTGGTTGATTCTGGATGTGAGATTAGTGTGGTTCATAAAGATTTAGTACCGGAAGAGAAATTAAAGGGAGCGGGTAGTATTTATTTACAAGGGTTATTTGGTGAAGCTGTTAACCTCCTGACTGCCGCCGGCTGATTTTTTCACACACTAAGCTGCAGGTTTCACTGCAACATAAGCAATATTTAAATTAGTATAATTCCACAAATAAAACCCAGTTCTGAAAAATTAAGTTAGGATTGGTGCTATCAAAGTTCATACACCGATACTAATAACATATTTTGTATCAGGTTGGAAAAAACATCTTTTTTTAATATTTTTAATAAATTACAGAGAAAACAACATTACAATATTGCCGTTTGGCTGGGCAGTCAGGGGGTTAAATCACCGTTAGTTAAACTACCGCTAGCTATTCCGCAATTCGGGCAAACTAATATTATTCATCAGGAAGTACTTTGCGCAGTAACTGATAATATTAATGAGCAAGTAATTTTACATCCCGAGGTGATTAATGAGTTGTCAGGTGTCAATCTTGAGGAGCCATTGATAGAGTCCGAAGAATTAAAAAGTTCCGAAATTATTATTGATAACTCGAATGAAAAGGAAGATGTAAGTAACGATAGCTGTAATGTTTACGTAATAGACGCGAGATCGCAAAATGTACAAAGTCAGGATCCAGAAAAAACAAACGGAGGAAAATAATGAATCTATTGTTAGTAACTCAGATATGTTTAAGAAATCCCAGTTGGAATGTAAAGAATTAGAGAAAGCTTGGGAATTAGCTAAAAAGGAAAAAGGGGATTATTATATTGTAAACGGATTATTGTATCATAAAGAGAAATTGTTAGGCGAAACTATAGCGCAATTAGTAGTACCCAAGGTAAGAAGGGAAGAAATCTTAAAATTAGCGCATTCATCGGTATTTGGAGGGCATCATGCAGCCAAGAAAACGTTGCAGAGAATAAGGTATTCTTTTTATTGGGGGGGAATGGCAAAAGAAGCTAAACAGTTTTGTGAATCATGTTTAGAGTGCCAATTGACTAGAGGGGTTAAAGTAAATGATAGAGCTCCTATTTCCCCAGTGTCGCGGCCGGAACTTCCATTTCAGGTTGTTAATGTTGATTTAATTGGGCCTATTGATCCTAAAAGTTCACAAGGGCATCGGTATATACTGACTTTAATTGATCAGCATACCAGATGGGCGGATGCGATCCCTCTAAAAAGTTTAACTGCTAAAACCGCGTGTGAGGCGTTACTTCAAATATTTATGAGAACAGGAATTCCTAATGTAATTGCCTGCGACAATGGAACCAATTTTACTGCCGACTTAACGAAAGAATTTGAGAAAAGGTTAGGTGCTAGTCCAAGATTTTTGACTCCACAGTATCCACAGTCCAACGGACTTGTGAAACGATTTAATCAGACTCTTAAACGTATGCTACATCATACGATTAGGGAAGAAGGAAAAAAATGGCATGAACAAATACCATTTATATTATGGGCGTATAGGGAAGTCCCAAATTCTACGACGGGAATCGCACCTTTCCAGTTATTATATGGTAGAGCGCCGAAGGGTCCGTTATCGATTCTTAAGTCGTCATGGGCAGGAGAAAATAAGGGAGCGCAGTTAGATACTACGCCGATTCATGAGTACTTGGATAAACTTAAGAACCGCTTAGAAAGAGCCGCAAATGAGGCAAAATTGTCGTCTGAGGTTCAACAAAATTGAATGGCGTATCATTATAATTTAAGGTCAAAAGAAAAAACGTTTGAGGTAGGCGATAAAGTTATGCTGTTAATCCCCGATTCGACTAATAAGTTATATTCTAGGTGGCAAGGGCCGGCAACTATTGTAGAAAAACGAAACCAGCATTCGTTTATTGTTGAGTTAGCCGACGGGAGTAGGAAGCATGTGCACCAAAATAAGATAAGAGAATTTATCGCAAAATGTAATATAGTTAATATTGTTTTCGAAGGTGATGAGGAATTTGGAGAAGTTGGGGAAATTCCTATTTTGAACCGGGATCAAGAGATAGAACGGGATATTGAGAGGTTTGAAATAAAAGGGCTATCTAATAGTCAAGTCAAAGATTTAAAGTCCATTTTGAGGGAAAATAAAGAAGTGTTTATGGGTCCTGTACGACCAGCGGAAGTAGGGGAACATCGTATTGATCTGAAACCGGGTGTAGAAAGGAAAAAACCAAAGTTATATAGCGTGCCGGTAGCTTATAAAGAGGAAGTGGATAGGCAGATTCAGGAGTAATTAGAATTAAATCTAATCGAACCATCGAATGCTGAAATTAGCCATCCAATTGTTTGCGTTGCGAAAAAAGATGCAACTGTCAGAATGTGTATTGATTACCGAGCTTTAAATTCTGTAACGCAGGTTCCCACCTTCCCGATGAAAGATTCCCAAGAAATTATGTATACCGCAGGGGCGGCTAAATATTTATCTTCAATAGATTTATTGAGGGGTTATTGGCAAATTAAAATGGCTGAGGATTGTAAACCTCTGACAGCTTTTACGACGCATAACGGAACTTATCAGTGGCGTACAATGCCTTTTGGATTATCAGGGGCTGCTGCTACGTTTCAAAAAGACATGAATGAGGTTCTCCAAGGTCATCGGAGGTATGCAGAAGCATATATTGATGATGTCATCATTTTCTCCGATACCTGGGAAGAGCATTGTGAGCATGTCAGGGCTGTCATTGAAGAGTTGAAAAATAGAAATTTTACGATTAGACTAGACAAATGTAAATTTGGAGAGAAATTGACTAAGTTTTTAGGTCATGTTATTGGGGGTGGAACTCATGCACCTGATGAGGAGAAAATCGGAGCAATAAGGGACTTAAAGAGACCAAAGACTAAAAAGGAAGTTAGATCAGTTTTGGGATTAATGGGATTCTACAGATCTTATATTCCAAATTATGCTGAGATAGCTATACCTTTAACCGACTTAACCAAAGGAAATGTCAAAAATACTGTACCATGGGATGAAAGGGCAGAAAAAGCATTTAATACTCTTAAAGATGAGTTGTGTAAAGTGACGAGTTTGGCTACACCTATCGTAGGCCGGGAATATCAGCTTCACGCCGATGCTTCCGACCTTGCAGTAGGATGTTGTCTTACTCAAAAAGATGAAAAAGGTCAGTTTAAACCTATAGCTTTTGCCAGTCAGAAATTGTCAGGGGCTCAGCGTGCTTGGCCGAGTATAGAGAAAGAGGCTTGGAGTGTTCTCTTCGGGTTGCGGAAGTTTGAAAAGTGGACTTATGGATCTCAAATTGAGGTCATTACCGATCATAATCCATTAAAATTTCTCACGGAAACAACCCCAAGGTCGCCCAAACTCACTAGGTGGGCTCTAGCCTTGCAACGCTGGAACCTGAGCATTTCTCATCGTCCCGGAGTTCAACATTTGAATGCTGATGCAATTTCGAGGCTACAGAGAAAGAGCTGGGAAGAACAACCAGTTACTAGCCCATCAGTATCAATGTCAAAATAGTAGACAACCTTAAAGGATGTCATCACATGTCCAATTTTTTTTTGTGTGTGTGTAAATATTTTTTTTTAAGTTTTGTGTTTATGATAGTAAATTAGCATGTGTATTGTTTATGCAATAGTAGTATTAGTATAAGGTTCAGTAGACATGTCAGTAGAGAATGTTCAGACACCTGAAAATGCCTATGTAATATTTAGAATGAAGAAATCTGCAAAGAGACTATTGAACTCTTCCGTAATATTATTATATGTTTGGGGAAAATTAGCCCCTAAGAGGCATATTTTCCGCTAAGGTGGGGGGTGTCAGGTTCCTAGAAGACATCTGCCCTGAATTAGAAAGGAATGACATTTCCTCATCTGAATATTTTTATGTATTGTTAGTTGTGTATCCGTGAAGCTTTCGAAATACCTTTCTTTCTTTTCTTATAATGACAAATGACAGGTGGTTATCCAGGCGCAGGTGTGCGGATGACGCACTCGTTGCTGAATGAAAGTGATGACCACGGGGCATGGCTCAGCTGTCATTTAGTATTTAAGTGAGGTGTAAACAGTAGATGTCATGACTCAAGGTTGGTATGCGGAATTGAACCAATGGAGGAACTCTAAGAGGCCCTGCTGGGGGAAGGAAGATCTCTGACAAGGTCAACTCTGGACTGAGAGGTTGGAGACAGTGCTCGCTTGGCGTTGAGACCGATAGGTCGCTCAGGATTTATGGTCCTGTTGGCTAGTGTATATTTTGAGCGTGGGACAAGGCGTCCCGGTGGATAGTGTTATAGGCCGAGAAGTGAGGCCTAGTACCCTTGTGTATTGAGATTCTGCAGTAATCTCTGATAAAGCGTATCTAACGTGCGTTGAGTGTGAGGAAGAAAGTATAAGTTGAACGGTACACAACCAACGTTTATTGTAGTTAATTTAATGTTGAACCGGATCATCTATATCCGAGTTGTAATTGTAGATAGTTGTAAATATTGTTTCTTGTGTACATATCTATATCTTAAATAAATTGTTAGTTCAGTTCATTAACAGCGTCAGTGTTATTTTACACAATCCTCACAGCAGGTGACCGATATCACCCATTAATATAGGTGGTGGCAGCTAAAACTACCTAGGACATTCTTCGATGTTTTGTGGACTGAGAGGAGCGTCCGACACAATTCTTTTTGGACCCAGAAATCTTATTTAGTGACTGAACAGAAATATTTACGGCGATCTAACTAGTAACAATCATTTTTTAAAAATTTCTGGGTCGAAAAAGAATTGTTTGATCCGCGGCTTATACACCCGAAATTACGGTATTACATGTTTCTTTTCTATGCATTTTTTGTTTTTTTCGCAAAAAAACTAAGTTTTAAAAAGGTCAGGAACTTATATTGATACCTCAATTGTTAAGAAATAATTTAAAAAGCTTAATTAACAATACCAATAAGTTTATAAATATTAAACATTAATATCCCAATAATTAATATAAATGCTGTATCCTTTATTTATTCAAAAATAAGAATTTGCTATTTTTTTTCACAATATTCTAGAATATATACACAGTCCAGTCACATTAATGTGACCACCTGTCAAAAGCCAGAATATCAACCTTTCGCAGAGCGGACTGCTGCGAAACGTGTAGGAAGAGAGTCAATAAGGTTCCTAAAGGTGTTCATTGGGATATTGAGCCATGCCGACTCTAATGCCGTGGCCAGCTGCGCTAGATTACGGGGTTGAGGATTCATGGCACAGATTCTCGATTGGGTTTAAGTCAGGTGAGTTTGCTGGCCAGGGGAGGACGGTAAACTCATCCTGGTGCTCTTCGAACCACGCACGTACACTGGCAGCTGTATGGCACTTCGCATTGTCCTGCTGGTAGATGCCATCATCCTGAGAAAAAAAACAATGCGCATGTAGGGGTGAACATGGTCCGCAAGGACAGATGCGTACTTGTATTGATCCATCGTGCCTTCCACAATGATGAGTGAACCCAGAGAATGCCAGGAAAACATTCCCCAGACCATAATGCTCCCGCCTCTAGCTTGGACCGTTCCGGCAATAGTTGCAGGATGTTTGCTTTCAGAGGTTTCACGCCTTATAGCCCAGTAAATTTAGACAAAAAAAAGGGGTCGATAGCTAAGAAATTTATAATGAGCTAAAATTTTCAGGATTAGCTCCTGGATATGTATGGAATGGATTCTGAAAAGTCTCAAAAAATTCGATGTCGGCTTCTATCCAAAATGGCGGATCAACTGTGGTCGCCAAATAATTGCGCCTTGTTGGATGTTTTTCTGCATATTTAAGTCAAAAGTGAATATTTTTCGCTTCTACAGGAAACCAATGCAGTCAGCAAGTATGCTAATTGGAATATGAGCTAAGGTTTATAAAATAAAGAAATTATAAACAGCGCCGTGTGAAGGTGAGGGGGGGGAGGCAGTCGCCGCGGGCACGGAAATTTAGGGGGCGCCAAATTTATACTACCAATGTCATTTTTTAGCCTATCACAAGAAAAAGTTGGGGGTGAGGGGCGCTAAATAGCAACTTTGGACAGGGCGCATTTTTCTCTTCGCACTCCCCTAATTATAAATGTACGGTAATTCAATTTATTTAAACTGAAATTACTTTAAAAAATAAAACTCGTTTTTTCCTTTGGAGTTTTCATGTATATTTTCTCACACAGTCATTTTTTAATCGAAAAATGCAGATGAGAATTAGAATAAAAGATAGTGAATGAAGGAATTTCCTAAGCACGTGCTCCATACAGACATTGGGGGGGGGGGTTGGAGAGGAATGTGAGTTTGCTGACGCCGGCTCTGCTAATAAGAATAAAAGATAGTGCACCAAGGAATTTCCTACGCATGCGCTTCATACAGACATGGGAGGGGGTTGAAGAGTAATGCTGACACCTGCACTGCTCATAGTTTATTGTTTCGGCAAAAGGCTTCACACGTGGTCATTTTCGCTTCTGTTTTTGCTCTGTTTAGCCTTTTATAACCGAATATAGTTCAAATGGATTGTGATCCGTTGTGTGTGATTTGTGGTGAAGCACTGAATGTTGGTAAAACTGTTACAGTGACAAGGGGCTTTCAAACCCTTTTCAATGCTAGTAAAAAACGGCAAGATGGATTACACGAATATTTTTTGGATGTCAAAAGTTTAACTGTGCATTCAGATTGCAGAAAATATTACACCATGCCATCTTTGATTGCTAAGGAAATTTCACAACAAGACCATGCTACAGTTTGTGAGAGACCTACAAAGAGAACTAAAGACACGGGTTTCAATTTTAAAACTCAATGTTTGTTTTGCGGTGAAGAGGCTTCAGTTAAAGTAGAAACAAAAAAAGCAAAGAAGTACAGAAAAGTTGTTCATCAGATAGAGACTTTGGAGTCTTTAAACAGTTTAAAAAAGAAAGCTGAAGAGCATAAAGATGATAAAGGTGAAACAGTTTTGAGAAGAATTAGCAATGTCATTGACTTAGTCGCAGCTGAAGGCAGGTATCATGAACACTGTTATGCATCTTTTTTGTCAAATCCTGTTACTGATAAAACTGCTGGGAGGCCAGTAAACATAAGGATGAGGTCTGCTTTTGATAAACTTTGTGAATTCATACATGAGGAAGATGGATGCCAATATTCAGGCCAAGAGCTGTTCTCGAAACTTAAAGAATTAACTGCTGAGGGAGAGGAAATTTATAGCAGCCAACAAATCAAAGATCTTCTTAAAAAAAGTATGGTGAACGTGTTAACGTTGTCAATGGACGTGAGGGTTTTGGGAAGGATGTAGTCTTCACATTCAAGGATGGGTCAAAAAAACTTCTCTATGACGCATGGTACGAAAAGAGGGAACAGAACGAATTTGAGGAAAGAAAGAGGATTATTATGATGGCAGCCAAAATTATTAGAGAAGACATCCAGACTCAGGTGTATGACAACCAAACATATCCTCATCCTGAGAACATGTTGGATGATTTATGCTTTTCTGTTCCAGAGACTCTATAATTATTAATTGTTAATATAACTAAATCTAAAACAATGAGTCACAAAGTACAGAGAAAACGAAGCATGGTTTGTCATTCAATTATTTCAATGACAAGGCCAAAAACTTTTGTATCTCCTCTCCTCCTTGCATGCGGAGTATACTGCCTGCGCCATTTTGCCTCCCGTCAACTTATAGACATTTTGCACAGTTTGGGAATGTCTGCTAGTTATAATGAGGTTCGGCGATTTGAGTTCTCTTGCATGAATGCTGTCCCTCCACAGACCGTGTCTGATTTCACACAATGGGTATTTGATAATGCCGATTTCAATATCAGGACCTTAGATGGGCATAATACCTTCCATTGTATGGGCGGTATTCGAATAAGCACACCACCAGAACAGTTAGTTTCTAATACCAGATTCCCAAGGCTGAAAAATCCTTCAGCAGAAACTATAGCTGCACTGGGAAAAATGGACATTCTAACCTGCCCCCCAAAAAGCACTAATGGTTTTTCTCATGTGGTAGTGAAACCGATTATAATCAACCAACAGAATGTCACAAATCTAGAAATGGCCAAGGTCTCCAATAAGTTGTGGTTATGCTTACATCTTGTTAAAAATACACCAGAGCCTATGTGGAATGGGTTTATGAATGCTATCTACAAGAATATTAGCACCATGCAATACGATACTAGTAGTATTGTTCCTGTTCCGTTTTTCAGCCACCCTGCTTCTGACATAAATACAATATATTCAACACTGGTTTATGCAGCAAAAGAATGTAAAACACTGGGACAAAACACATGTATAGTGACTTATGATCAACCGTTGTTTTGGAAAGCTATGCAAATCGTTACGGCACCAGAAACAGGAGCTGCTCTGGCAAATGTTGTCGTGAGGCTTGGGGGGTTCCATCTTCTCATGTCTTACCTAGGTACTATTGGATACCTAATGGCAGGCAGTGGTATCGAAGAGCTGTGGGAATTGCTGTATTCGAAGCAAACGATTGAGAAAATGATGAATGGGCATGCTTATTCGAGAGCCTTAAGAGCACATTTTCTCACATACATAGCTCTGTATGAGAAACTTCTTCAACACTATCTGCACGAGTTAGATGACAATACCAAAAGCAAAATTCGAGATGTTATTCATGAACTTATGGTAACAAATGGAAGCCGTATTGAAGATCTTCAAGACAACAACTGCATTAAACAGCTGATCAACACTATTGAAACAGCTGCAGAAAATAGAGATTTTTCTAGAACTGGCAAGCTGTGGTTACAGTACATGGAACAGATTGCACTTATTCTTTTCTATATTCAAGCAGATAGAGTTGGGAACTGGGAATTACATTTGTATAGCATTAAATCCATGATGCCTTACTTTCATGCAGCAGGCCACATTTTTTATGCCAAATGCGCCCATTTATATATTCAGCAAATGGAAGAATTGACGGCGAAAATGGAAAGCAATGAATTAAAAAAAATTGTTGATGGTTATTTTACTATTCGCAGAAAAGACAGGGCATGGAGTGGAGTTGCACCAGATATGATAATAGAGCAAAGTCTCATGAAATCCATAAAAGTAGCAGGAGGCTTAACACATGGCCGAGGAATGGAAGATTCTACTTTGTCCAGATGGATTGCTTCTTGCTCAATGAACATGAAAGTATCGGAAGTATTAGAAGAATTTTGTGAAAAAACTTTTGTATGCTCAGAACAACACGTTGAATTTCGGCCTTCCAGACAATCAAGAGATGATTCTGATTTGAATAAATTATCTGAATGGTTACTGCTTCACAATCCTTTTGATAATCCATGTCCTAAACATTTGTTGATGAATATAGCTAGTGGATTGGTTGCTGATAACAAAACAAACTGCGACAATGCAAAGAAAGTTGGTGAAAATTTACTGTCTTCAATCATAGGATGTTCATTTGGGGAAATTAAACTTCAACGGAAAAAGAGAGTTATACCAATATCGGCAACAAATAACACATTGATAATAAGGAATTCAACTGTGATATTCAATCCTCTACAGCTGTTTACCAGGATTGCTGCTGTACTCAAGTCAAATGAAAATTTACGAGATTACCTCAAATACGAATTGGCTCCTCAACCTCCCTCCCTCTTTGATGAAGTTTCAATGAGGAAGAATATTAAATCAACTTTAGCTGCTATCATTGAAACAATTGAGCCTTGTGTTGAACCTCCAACAATTTGCTCGTTTATTGTAGATGGAGGATTTCTTTTGCATGCATTAGTTTGGAATGAGTCCGACACCTACAGAGATATTTGCCTCAAATATGTTAGATTTGTCCAGAAACACTTTTCTCCATGTGAAGCAGTTGTTTTTGATGGGTACAATTGTGCATTATCAACTAAAAGTGTAGAGTGGCAAAGAAGATTGGTGTCGAAAATGTCTGCTACTATTGCTTTTGACGAAAACATGGTGGCCACAACCAAACAAGCTGCTTTTCTACGGAACTCAGAGAACAAGGCTAGGCTTATTCGAATGGTCATGGGCTACTTCCAGGCGGAAGGAATAGCTGCCCTACAGGCGGATGATGATGCTGATGCACTAATCTGCACAACAGCAATTAATTCAAGTATGACCAATTCTAGATTAGTCACAGTAGTTGGTTCTAACACAGATCTGCTGACCATTCTCATCGCACGAGGTAACCCAGGAAAACCACTCTTCTTTCTACGACCTCACGAACAAAAATGCTACAACATACTTAAAATTCAAAAATCCCTTGGCCCCATGAAGGATTCCATTCTCTTCCTACATGCAGCAACTGGATGTGATACCACATCAGCAATTTTTAGGAAGGGGAAATCCTCAGCTTTTAAATTGATAAAGAAAAACCATGAACTGCTTTCATTGACTTCCTTATTCAACAGTCCTAAACTTAAACCCCAAAAGGTAATTGAAATTGGGGAGATATTCATGAAGAGTCTTTATGGAGGAGAGAAAGTTGACTCCCTAGATGAGCTGCGATATATCCGTTACAATAAAGAAGTAACCAAAAATCTCTCATCAAAATTTAACCTTGCCGTTCTTCCACCAACAAGTGCAGCAACTTCGCAGCATTCTCTTCGGGTTTATCTTCAAGTTCAACAGTGGCTGGGAAACAACCTAGATCCTACTGAATGGGGATGGGTTATGAAGGAAGGCAGATTAAACCCATTACCTTCAGCGCTTCCCGCAGCGCCCGAAGATCTTTTGCAGCTTATCTCTTGTGATTGCAAAATAACTGCAACAAGGGACTGTGATGAAAGATGTCAGTGCAAGAAGGCAGCTCTCCATTGTTCTAGATTTTGTTCCTCATGCTTAGGAGAAACATGCACAAATTCAATTCGTCCAATTAACGGATTTGAAGACGACGATAGCGATTGAATGAGTGGCATTCTGGTATTTTTGTTTTAAGTTTATTTAACATAACATTATTAGCTTATTTATTACGAGCATTTTTTATTGTATTTTTACTTTGGATTTAAATTTTTGTGTCTTGTAATAAATAATTTAAACTTGTTCTAACTTTCTGTCTTTTTTTTACACAGTCCTCCACAGTTCCATTTCTGTATAGAAAAATGGAATATCTGTCATTTTTTAAAACAAAATTTCAAAAATAATTCTCAGAAGTAGGATTACAAACATACAGATGACTTGCCAATAGTTTCTTAAGTACGGCAAAACAGGCTAATGGCCAATGAAATTTTATTAATTTGATGACAAATAAATGAATGTACAACTCATTTATAGCTTTTATTTTGATAAAAACTAGGTACGGGGCTCGACTAATCGACTGAGGCCTGGGCAGGTATCTCTTTGTGGCACCCCTACACCTTAACGTTCTTTTAGAAGACCATTAAAAAGCCTCAACAGAGAGATTTTTTTAGGAATTTTATTTTTAATTTTTCTAGTTTTTTTTATTTAGTTTTTGAGGCTGTTTCTGGCATGGGGGCTCGGGGCACATACCCCGTGTGCCCTTGCTTTAGCCAAGCCTTATGTTTACATTAAAACAGATGTAAGTAGATGTCACAGAATTTTTCAGAAGTAAAAAAATATTCATATATGATTTAGAAATGGAAAAAAACATTGGACGATGCAAAAAGGTCTTAGCGGCCATCTTTGATCGGCCATTTTGGATAGAAGCACACATGAGAACTTCTGAGACTTTTAAGGTTGTTTTTTACTCGTCATAAGGAGCTAATTCTGAAATTTTCAGCTCATTATGAATTACTTAGCTACCAAACGCTAAATTTAGTCTTTGAGGCTGTTTCTGGCACGGGGGCTCGGGGCACATACCCCGTGTGCCCTTGCTTTAGTCAAGCCTTATGTATATATTAAAACAGGTGTAAGTAGAGGTCACAGAATTTTTCAGAAGTAAAAAAATATTGATATATGATTTAGAAATGGAAAAAACATTGGACGATGCAAAAAGGCCTTAGCGGCCATCTTTGATCGGCCATTTTGGATAGAAGCACACATGAGAACTTCTGAGACTTTTAAGGTTGTTTTTTACTCGGCATAAGGAGCTAATTCTGAAATTTTCAGCTCATTATAAATTACTTAGCTACCAAACCCTAAATTTACTGGGCTATTATACGCCAACGTCCATCTGTCCGATGGAGCATAAAACGCGATTCATGGGAAAACGCTACCTGTCGCCACTCAGTGGATGTCCAGCTGCGGTACTGGTGTGCAAATTCCAGCCTTCGTCGTCGGTGAACAGCAGTCAGTATAGGTGCACGAACCAGGCGTCTGTTTCGGAGGCCCAGATGCAGCAATGTTCGCTGAATAGGAGTTTGGGAGACACTTTTGGTAGCCCCTTGGTTCATTTGGGTGGTCAGTTGCTCAACGGTAGCCCGTCTATCTGCCCGAACGCATCTCCGCAACCGTCGTTCGCCTCTGTCATCTATGGCCCTTTGTGCACCACATTTGCCACGTCGCTGTTTTGGACAGTCCCATTTTGCCATGAACGGTACACTTTTACCACGACGGCGCGCGAACTGTTCACAAACTCAGCCGTTTCGGAAATGCTTCCACCCTTGGCCCGAAAGCCAATGATCATGCCCTTTTGGAAGTCGGATAAATCGCTTCGTTTCTGCATTACGCCAACGATTGAAATGTTTTCCGAAGCCCTCACACATCCTTTATATACCCTCAACTGCACTGTGCTGCCACTTGCCTCCTGTGATTGGTTATTTAACGTCGACGTAGAAAGTAAGTGGTGGTCACATTAATGTGACTGGACTGTGTAATTCACATACATATTATGCTTATATATATTTATCATATTTTATTTCTTACTTATTTATAAAAATATTTATTTAAATATTATTTGTTACTTATAAAATTACATTTTCAGTGTAAATATGAATTTTATAAAAGCTTATTTAATTACCATACTAAAATAAAATGTATTCTAAAAGAATTTTTTTTTAAAAATAAGCTTCATTTAACTTGTAATGAAGCGTAGTGATAAGGAATAATTACGAATAACTAAAACACTTGGATATATGATATTAATAACAAAAACAAAACAAAACAAAAATAAATAAATAAAAAAATTAAAATAAACAAAATTGTTTCAATTCATTCTTATTACTAATATTTAAAATAAATTTTCTGCAACACATTAATACGAAGAATAATTAACGTATTGAATTTTCTTATAAACTTGCATATATTTTGTAAATATGAATTTTATAAAAGGTTATTTACTATTGCAGTACTACATTACTATACTAAAATGTTTTTTATAAAGATGGGGGAAAATAATATTCTTTAAATGTTGCTTCATTTAAACCGCAATGAAATAAAGAGATTAAAACGAAAAATTGAACATCTAACATTTTAAACAAGAATTTTTTTAATTAGTTACACTTAGTTATTAAAATACTTATATACTAAATAGTAATAAAAATAATTTATCTTTTTTTGTTGTTCAAATAAAAAATACCATATTTTCTACAGAATAATCTACAACAATAAATATAATACAAACATATAATTATATATAAATCATTTTAAATTGTTTTAAGGTTTACATATTCTGTGAAAATATGAGTTTTATGTAAAAAAAACACGCAAAAAAACATTTTTTATATTTAATTTTTAAAGAAATAATGCGATAAAAACTACCAAATGAAAAACTTGAAATAAATATGTATAATACTTTGAAAATATCTAACTGAAGATCCAAAAAAATTATGACCACCTACCTAATAACGTGTTGGCCCACCTTTGATGCTCCAAACAACTGTAAACGACTTGGCATGGATACCACAATTTCTTGGTAGATGGACAAAAATAAACTGTATTAGTTTTTCAAGCCGAAGTCATGCATATCCGGGATATTCCAAAATCGTTGTTTTTGAGCTTTGGACTGCCGTTGAATGAGTATATTCTGATAAGGTGCTTCCCTGATTAGTTTTTGGAGTACATTTGATATGTATAAGAGGGGGGACGGGGGGCTCATGCGACTCCCCTTATATAAATGGGTTTTTCATGCAAAATTATCAGTTTTCGTTCAAATTTTAGATATAGGATCATCCTGATGAGGCGCCTCCGTGATTGGTATTAGGCGTTCATTTGATAAATATAAACAAGGGGAACGGGGGGCTAACGCCCCTCTCTTTAATTTATGTGAATGGGTTTTTCATGCAAAATTATCAGTTTTTGTTCAAAATTTAGAATAGGATTCTTCTGATGAAGCGCCTCCATGATTAGTATTAGGTGCTTATTGGATAAGTATAAACGGGGAGCTAATGCCCCTTTCCTTGATTTATATAAATGTGTGTTTCATGCAGATATTATCAGATTTCATTCAAATTTTAGACGCAGGATCATTCTGATGAGGGCACCGACATAATTTGTTTTGCGAATTCCTTGGATAAGTCTAAAAGGGGGGAAATGGGAAGTAACCCCCCATTAATTAAGGTTAATGGAGTTTTCCCGAAGAATTTACCGATTTGCTTCAAATTTTGAATATAGGTTTATTCTGATAAGTCGCTTCCCTGATTGGTTTTGGGAATTCATTGGATAAGTGTAAATTGGGAACCAGCGGGATTACTCTCTTAATTTATTAAATTTTTCTTGCAGAATTAACCGATTTGCAACAATTTTTGGACAGGTTCATAGTGATAGGATGCTTTCCTAATTATCTGAGGTGTTCTTTTGTTAAGTTATTGTTTAAGGGATACTTGCGATTACCTCTCCACACACACACACTTTAATTTGATAAATGGCTTTTTATGCAGAACTGTCCGATTCGCTTTTAATTTTGGACGTAGGTTCTTTCTGATAAGGTAAATATCTGAATAGTTTTGGAAGTTTAATGGTTAAGTACAAAAGAGTGGGATAACTCCTCTAAAATTACTTAAATGGGTTTTTATTAAGAATTTTCCGATTTGCTCTAGGCCCCACCAGTGGCCGAGAGGTTCTGACCTCTCAACTGGTAGATGGCAAGTGCTGGGTTCGAACCCAATCGCGGCTGTCGGCCTAACCGTTCGGAGTTTTTGTGGTTTTCTTCGAACCTTGCATAAATACGGGTTAGGTTCCCTTAGAAAGACCCCCACGAAGGGCACTCCCCCCTGGTCCTATATCCCTAGTGTAGATAATTGGACGACAAAAACAAACCAAAAACAAATCAAACCAAACCGATTTGCTCTAAATCTTGGCTATAGATTTTTTTTATATGATAAAGCATGTCCCTGATTAGTTTAGGGGGTTCAATGATTAAGAATAAAAAAGGATAAATAGGGGCCTGTTTCTCCTCCTTAATTTGTTTTTCGAACGGAAATAACCCTTGAAAATATAAGGCTGTAATGTACAATTAGTATGCGTAGTCTGTGAGCTAAACGCCATCAGTTTAAGTGGGCAGTATTCTTATTATTTAATTTGTTGATGGTCCCCTATGGAGTTTCGTGAAAAAATCTTCACGGAAATGTATGATTTGTACCATTATATTTATACAATTAGAATTTCAGTATAATTCCTTATGTATTTTTCTAGACATTTAACAAAATGTCTAAAATCGCAAGTGAACGGTCATCTTTGGCCATATAGTGTAATACAAATGTACCAAAAGGAAAACAAAATAAAGAAAATTAAAAATGTTTGGCTCATTGATATTTACATTGTAATTTGCAGATATTATATGCATTTATGTATGAAAATGAGTAGAAATGATACAGAAAACAAAAGAACTATCCGGAAATTTTTCTAATTTGCTGATATACTTGATGGTAATTAAGAATTTGAGACGTTAGATTATAAAAATAAAACTTTAAGCGAAAATATAAACACAAAAGTCTAATTTTATTAGATAGAAATAGATATTGAATATATGACATGCTAATTTTGAAGCTATTGAAACATAAAATACTTTAAATGCTTATACATGTACAATATGAACTTGCCAACCGAATAATAAACTTTTCTCAGAGACTTTTCATGCACTGTAAAACTTGGGGTTACTCGAACTCTCGGGGGAAGGAGGGGGAGTACTTGGACCAAAACAAAAGAAAATTAAATCATTACTGGGTGTATTTTTCATTTGGACTCAGAGATATTAATTGGATTAAAAAAAAAAAAAAAAAAAAAAAAAATTCTTAAATCAGACTCTAGTCTATTGAATTGACACTAAGAACGAGATTCTCAATGTCTTAATAATAAAAATAGCCTTAGCAGGAGGTTAATTAATTATATTCCAAATGTTCTTGCCTTTCCTATAAAAGGATATGTTACTTTATTATTAAACAAGTAAGAAAAATCATGCGTTAAGCATAGATTATGAAGCACTTTCCAACACTTAATGAAATCTTTAACAAAACTTTATTTAGGGAAATAATAGTGTATAGCCAAATATACCCAAATATGTATTCCAGTACATTAGAACAGCCCTGTATTTCATATGTCAGTTCATATAATGGGAAAATTTAGCTTAGCAAGAAAATACCCAGTAGCTTGAAATTTCTTTTTCAGCAATTCATACTATTAGATAGAAACATACTTGAATACTTTTGTTCAGCCCTGTAGTTTACATTGTACCTTTATTACACGTCAGCATTAGGCTAAAATTTATTGTAAACTAAAACACTTTTAAAACAACTGAAATCACATTCTCATAAATCATCATTCATAGGCGTCCATGTACCGAATTCTTTGTTTGGCCCTGTATATCCCTTTATCTATATTCTGCAAACATTTCTCAGTAAATTGAATGCAGCTCAGCGTAAAAATGCATGGCTTATTTAAGAACCACGTTTAAATAATTTACGCTCATATTCAGTAACGTTGGTGAGCTCTTTTGGGGAGCCCTGTATATCAACTATAACATTTATACACATCATATAATGTGCATATATTTAGCGAAATATAAACGCGAATATCATAATTAAAATGCATTTCATACCTTCATCAGCCATCATCGGACATATATACGGTACTTCGGAAAGAATATACTATTTGAAATCTTTTGTATGGCCCTGTAAATGATATGCACTTACTATTATGCAAGACAGTAGCGTATAATTTATATTAAGCTTCAGTGACATATATCAATTTTATTATACATGAAAAAGCTTAATACATTTAAAATATGTCACACACAATTCTCCCTTTTACTATTATTTAATTGAATTCTTTTGTGTGGCCCTGTAAATGAATAATAGCTACATTTTCTCCTTATATTTTATAGAATACATATTTTAATAAGTTTGACAGGGTATAACATCTTTAAAATTCCTTTGAAAAGATTTTTTCCCCATAGGCCGTAATGTAATAGGAAACTTTTGATTCGCCCTGTAGATAAACTAATCATAATAGAAACTTCATTTTCAATAGGGTTCGTGCTAGGGTAAACGTCAATAACGTCCTAAAATTTCATGACAATCCGAGTATATTAACGATTTTTCCCCATAGGCCGTAATGTAATGGGAAAATTTTGATTCTCTCTGTAGATAAACTAATCATGGTAGATACTTCATTTTCAGTAGGGTTCGTCCTAGGGTAAACCACAATAATGTCCTAAAATTTCATGACAATCCGAGTATATTAACGATTTTTCCACATAGGCCGTAATGTAATGGGAAACTTTTGATTCGCCCTGTAGACAAACTAATCATGGTAGAAACTTCATTTTCAGTAGGACTTGTGCTAAGATAAACCTCAATAACGTCCTAAAATTTCATGGCAATCCGAGTATATTAACGATTTTCCCCCATAGGCCGTAATGTAATGGGAAACTTTTGATTCTCTCTGTAGATAAACTAATCATGGTAGATACTTCATTTTCAATGGGGTTCGTGCTAGGGTAAACCTCAATAACGTATAAAAATTTCATAGCAATCCGAGTATATTTACGGAAGTTGGAGCTCGGACATCCGGACAGACAAACCGAATGCATAAGCACTTTTCAACTTTGCTGTTAGCATAACCTACTCAATCAATGAAGGTAAAAAATTTTAAATTTGTAATTTTAATTATGCTTGCTTTTTCAGAAGCGTAACTCAGATATTTATCTTTCTAACAAATAATAATGTTTAGTATTTTTTTTAACTTTTAAACTACTTTTAGACGTTTTCATAAATTTTATTTTTATCATACTCATTCTAAAGCCCTAAACATACAATTTCAGGTATTAACAAATGATTTATAAAATACATTTTTTAATTACTTGAAATTTATATTACATTTTTGTACATGATTTAATTATTAAACCACGAGTACCAAACTAATTCATTTATAGTGCTTACGCGTATATTTTTCTTTTTTTTTTTTTTTTTCAAAAAATGAATGCTTTTCTTAGTAAACACGGGCATACACACATATTATACAGAGTGCGTCATAAACTCGTGCAAAGTTTAAAAATCCATAATTAAAGAAGTAATGATCGGAAAAATTTTCGGTTTGCGCGAAGATGATCAGATGATTTTGGATTTTTTAATTTTTTCCCATACATAATAATAATAAAAAAAATGATTCGAAAAATAACCAATAAAGGGCGCTCACACGTGATATTGAAACATTTTATGCAAATCAGGAAAATGCAAACAGACAACACCGTTTTTTCCAAAGGTGACATGATGTTCCGGCGCCTGGATCCGCCCATTTAGTTATCATGAATAAAGATTGACTCTTCAAGATTGACAAGTACAGATAGATAAGGATTTCTCCTAGCTTTCCGGTATATGGATTAAAATAAGGTGAAATGAATAAAGGTTATCCAAGGAAAAATCTTAACTACATTTTTGCTACTTAATCGTACTATTTGGCGACTTTTTCTCTAAAAAGGCGTGAAGAATTTTCTGTTAAAACAAAAATGATTACAAGAAATTAAAAATGTATTTTGTAAACATCTAAGTATTAAAAGTTTTACATGCAATTTTAAAAAAAGCTTTTCTTTTGTTTTTGGTAAATTTGTGTAAACTTACATTTTAAATTTAAATATTCAATGCATGCATAAAAAAATCAATGTTACGAATTCGTAGAAAGACTATTATGCATGTGAAAACTAATTTATTGCAAGCAGAAAGAAAATAATTATCATATTATAATAGATGTCACGCTGCTAAAAATTTCCTCATCTATGCTTCAATAGATTATTCTTTACAAAATGGAGCGCGATTCATATCTCACCTGAAAACAAAGAAAATATTCAAAATAATTGCTATAAACTGGCTCTGACTCCATCTGAGTATAAATTTAGAAAGTCACCTTTAACATTATTAATTTAATTTTAAAAGTTTTAAATAATTTTCATACAATCGAATATCTTATTGTCTAAAACAAAATTGTACTTGTCAGGTACATTTTATTTTAGAAACATTTTCTCGCATGAAAAACCAAAAACTTTAGGTTAAATAAAGATGTTAGAAAACTACATTTAAGTTAGTCCAGAAGTTCTACATAATTTTTAATGGAGTGGCACTCAATTTTAACGATAAAATAGTTAGAATCAACAGTAAAAAAAAAAAAAAAAAAAAAAAAAAAAAAAAAAAAAAAAAATTGTGCATAAGTTTGAGTTATTTTCTTTTATTTCAGAACTTCTGAAAATTTCCATCATATTATATTTTGAAACACAAAATTGTAAATAAAGATAATTTCTTTTGTAGTAAATCACAAATACCTGTATGGATTATAATGAAATCGCAAAATTTTGGTATCTCGAGGAAAATCTCGGCGTATGTTACGTGGAATACGATACTTACAGAATATATATATATATATGTAACGTCTTCACGGGTGTCATAGTCGTGGCATAATAAATTGGACTCTGAAACCTCTTGTTGGATCGAACTCTGTTTATTACGCCGCTCTTCTTACAGATGGATTCGCGAGTCCGGTCGGAGGTCGCCCGAGCCATTTGAGCGGATTATTAGTAGTTACATGGCCGTATTTTCTGCAGGCGTCTCAAAACTGCCAAGCCTCGTTTTTCAAGCGTGTTCTTGCTAATATGTTAGGGATTGTCATATTTTCCAGCAGAGGGCACAGTTGTGAATTAGGGAGGAACATTTAATTTAATTGGTTCGTTAGATTTTGATTGATATGTGGTCAGAGCCCGCACAAAGTTTCCCGGGTTCACCAGAGTTCCCGGGTAGGTGACGTATGAAGCCCTAGCCACAAATGGATGCTAAAAGCCCTTAGATCATCAATTTTAATCTTAAGGAGCGTCCAAAAATGATCTCTGAAAGTAATAAATGTTAGGCTGGGAAAGAAAGTTAACAGGGGCAAAATAGCTTTAAGCTCCAGAATTAAAGTTAAAAATATTAATTGGGAACTTTAAACCTTTGAATTTTAATTTTAAATTAAAGTTTTAAAAAGGGGCTAATTTTTATCCTTTCATATCCGCCCGTCCAAGTTGAGGTCCTCCAGATTTGCCTGCAAATCTGGAGGGACTCCCCAGGAAAATGGTGAAGACAAAATCGGATAAGAATTTACATATGCAATGCTAGATTTTAAGGTTAATGTTAAATCTAAATTAAATGTAATGTTAAAGGAAAGTTTTCTAAGATATGAGGACTGAATTTTTCTGCTGGAAAAATATTTAAAATTTAAATTTCAGGCAATATGTATATATATTAGAACTTTTAACTTAAATATAAGTCTAAAATGTTTTTTAAAAAAAAGGTTTAAATCATAACGAAATATAAAAATCTTTTTAAAATTACAGTGAATTTTTCTTAATTTGATCTGAAAAACAAAATCGCTAAATTCTCTTACATTTATGAAGTATAACGTTCATTCATAAATGTATTTAATACTCACGATTTTCTAAAAAAACAAAAAAAAAAACAAACAAATGACCTCCCAGGATATACCATGAAATTTAGAGACACATAACTTAAATATTTCCAGTCAAAATACGTGTAATTATATTTTTGAATTATTATTGACTGTGTCATTCAATAGACAAAGAAATTTTAATTCTGGAAATGCCTTTTTAGCTTAAAAAAGTTTTTTCTTTTTTTACATGACTGAAACTAAATTTTTCAATATAGAACCAATAATGTTGTGATAGCAATATTAATTACAGGTTTATATATTTAGTACATGTAAATCTGGAAGAGAATAAAACGCAAATCAAATTTGAGATAAAAATTCATAAATTAAAACCATGCATTTAAAATAATTTAATTAGGACAATATTCATTTGACATCACATTGGAAGTCACATGTTATAAAATTTACACTGCTATCATATTTCTTTATATATGTGTTATGAAACAAATGAGGCATATATGCATCATAAATGATATGCCTATATTGCAGGTATATAAATCTACGTTGCCTGTGCCAAATATTTTAGATTTGTTTTGTACAAATTACTGTTCGATACTTCTTTAAAAATTCAAAAATGGATTAATAAATAAACTTAACAATTTAAATTAAAAAATAAAAGTATTATTGGTGTTATTTTTGACGGCCGATTATCTGCACGAGGGATATAGGCCCAAGAGGGAGTGCCCTCCGTGGGAATTTTTCCAAGGGAACCTAACCCGTATTTATGCAAAGTTACCCAAAGTTAGAAGAAAACCACAGAAAACTCCGATCTGTTAGGCCGACGGTCGCGATTGGGTTCGAACCCAGCACCTCCAGTCTACAAGCTTTCAGAGCAAAGCAAATGTGAAACATATTTTTTTAATCAATTCTTAAAGCAGTCGTCAGCTGTTGGACAGCAATAGATGAAACGAAATAATGATGGTGAATAAACGAAAAATACCCCCCATTCAAACGGAGAAGCATGGTAACCCCACTACAAAAAAAATACGTTGTTCGTGACAATATCATTCAATCTTCTGTAACTTCGTAACATTTTTAAAGAAAAGACAAATCGCCATGTTTTTAAAGTTTGAATGGGGGATGGCGGGCGTTGCTCGCAAAGGGGCAGAGTCCTCTAGTTTTTCAATAAAAATAAGTGATTTTGTATTTAAATTTTTGTCATATAAAACATAAAATTTTCCCAATACTTGATACTAAATCATTCAATTTCTTTTTTATGAGTGTGTAAAGCAAATTGTGTCTCTTTTCAATTAGTTGAGCTTAAATTTTGTTACTTAAGAACAATAATTTAATAATAATAAATACATTTATAACACTGTTTTTATTAAGTTTCTATGCTTAGTGCAATATGTTTTGATTTCTAATTTATAATATGTCTGAAAATATTTATAACCTTCAATAAGTTGATTATTTTGAAAATATCAAATATATATATATATATATATATATATATATATATATATATATATATATATATATAAAATATCGGATAGATATTAAAAGTATGATGTTTTTGATGTTTCCGACCCTGTTTTTAACATTAGAGAGCGAGTGTTTTCGCTGACTAAGACTTTCGAAACTAAACCAGTCACGCAAAAAAACTAACGTTAAAGTTAAATGTATGGGAACGTTCTTTTAAAAACTTCTCTTGCATTTTAATAATTTTAAATGCTGTTACTTTTACTTTCAGTTAGTTTGTGGGTAAGCGTTTGAGACCCGAGATTTTTTTTTCAAGTTTCATGTACATATAAATTTTGTATCAAACTACAAACAAAATCTTCATTTGATGCCCCTTCACATTTTGTTTTGGCACTCGAGATATTTGCCCCCCCCTGCCCTTCCTTAGCTTCAGACCAGGCTTTGTGTATATTTGTTTCATAACTGAAAATAACATAGACATAATTTTACCTTGTCTCATTATTATTTTGTTTTGTTAAAAAAGATTACAAAAATCCTATTAACGTTAGCTGTACTTTTTAAAGACCCCCCCCCCCCTTCCCAGACACACGCACTCTTTTTTTCTTTCCTTTTGAGAATATAATTGTTTTATTTATACAAATATTTATTTATTTGCTTATTTTTTAATTTAATAATCCCAAATCAAAGTATTATTAACTATTGGTACACAATTTCTTTTCTGTCTTTCTTACTGTATATAGAGAAGAACAGTGTATCCTCTCTAACTTATTTATTCAAAAAACGGCTAAATGACTCAAATTAGTTTTAATAAATATCTTTAAGATAAACCACGACAATGCAGGCTATTGATTATTTTTTAATTTAAAACTTTATATATATGATAAATATTACCGTATAATGCTGAAAATTGTATCTTTAAAATGTGTACGAATAAAATTTAAATTTTTAATGTAGTTTAAATTATTAGTGACAAATATGTCTACTATGGTCAATGAAATGCGCAAAATAAGCACATGAAAAGTACCTATAAATTTAAAACATGCACATATATAATTAATACCCGATCAATCCAAACCCTGACCCTGTTGTTCATTTCGGAATTTCAGTTCAATCGGCACTGCGAAAGAAAAGAAAAAAAAATCGTTCCTATTGTATTATAAGAACACAAATAATTAATCCAGAAAATATATTTTATTTTTAACTCCTTCTACCCTAAAAGAGTATAAAATGTTTACTGTATTCAGTATAGGGTAAAGAAAAATGGAATTAATAGACAAATGAAGATAAAATTATGATATTTGGTACAAAAAGCATACTGCACACAATATATATATATATATATATAATACCATTAATAAATAATGAATATTATTTACAATGTACTGCGAAAAAAAAGAAAAACTAAATTAAAATAGAAAAAAAAAAGCTTTAAAGCTTTAAGTAAAAATTCACTTTCATGTGACATCGCATTTTCATTAAAAAACGCAGAATAAAGATTCAATATTAATTAAATTTTATTAAGAAATATTAATTTTTGCTCAGCTTCTTTTTTCATATTTTTGTAAATGTATTTCTTAAAATTATTGTAAGAAACCACACGAAATAATAGATTTAAAAAAATCATTTGTCATATTATTTAACTATCTAAGATTTCTAATTTCTTTCCTACCTTATAATCAAAATTAAGTACTACTATATTCCAAAACTTTGAAAATAGTTTGTAATCAGGAATATAAAACTAACTATATGTAATTTCTAGATCTTTAATATATCAGAAAGTGAGTGAAAAACTAACTATAAAATTCCACCTTTATATGAATGTCAAGTTAAGTAAAAAAATATATATACATAAATATATACATAATAAATTTACCCTTTTAAAAAATGTTATGCACAGACTCATATGAACGTAATAATGCTATTTAGGTCCTGCATATATAATCAAATATGTAATAATACATTTTCGGATATTTCTTCTTAAATCATGCTTTCTTTCCCATTTAAAAAAAATACAAAAAATGAATAAGTCTAATCTGTAAGCATTTTTCAGTAATTAAAGCTATTGTCAAATCTACATTGATTTTTTTGAAAACGTCTCAAATTTACTTTTATTCATTAATGAATGGAATTTTCATATGTATTGTTATTTTCATACAAAAAACCGAATAGCGTTTTTAAATTTCCTATAAAAACAACGAAACTTTCAGCAGCGGGTGTCGAAGTTAAAATTTTGACTCTGTTTTCGCGGCACAACGCAATGGCCAAAAAGTCGACATTATAAGGAGGGGGGGGGGGGTGTACAGTATATTATAACTAAAGCTGTAATCAGTTTATTGAAAAAAAAAATTAATATGTGAGATTTAAATAAAAATATTATGATTTGACATTTAATTTTTATTTCTTTTAAATGATAAATTATAAGTCCAGCCTAATTCTATTTTAATGGTGGTGAAGGGATCTCAAGATTGGGTTGTTATAACAGAGTTCTAAGTTTGTCTAACAGAGTAAAACAAGCAATTTCGTAAAATTGAGATAATTGTTTAAACTTTCATGTGGAAGGAAATATGTAAAGACCAGTTACGTTATGAGAAAAAAAATTGATAAAAAAGATTTTACATTCTGATTTAACAAAAGTAAATAAAATTTATAATGCCAAACTTTACATTTATTTAAAAAATAATAATTTTAATAAGAATAATTATAAAGCAAATAATAACAATTTTAAAGCATAAAGAGTAATATTAAATAAGATACATTTTAAACTAAGATTTGGTTAATGCTTTACTTTTCTAGAAAAATGTTATTCGACTATTAGAACCTGAAAGATAATATCTCCACATTTTACGCATTTATATATGAAATGATCGAACAAAAATATTTTATCTATAATTAAATGAAATTTTCAAAATTATTAAATCATTAAAATTAAAAATTGAACTCAATAATAAACTTAATATTTATGAATATAACATCATTTGTGATACAATTAAATTATCATACAATACAACATACAAAAATAAAAAGGAATTAATCATAAATATTACAATGATTTATTTTTAAATATTGCTATCCTATGAGATACCTGACATGGTTTATGTACATATTTATTTCATTGACCATAAATGTGAAATCAGCGATTGTTAAATTATACACATAAGGCCACAGCTGCTCGGTTCTTCCTTTAAAAATTTGTTTTGATAACAATATCTTGCAATGTAAGTCTCTATATACAATGTTTCCTTCTGAAGGTTGATACACATCATTTTTTAAACGTCTGATTCTTTGTTGGAATCGATTGTGCATTAGTTGTAACTTGGTTAAGTAATTTTTAATAGATGAATGCATTTCTCTGATGACATTTTTATTTAACACTGAATGATAACTTTCTATGTGGTTTGTGGTTCGGAGACCATCGTTTGGAAAGTGATTCCAGAGAGTTAAGGGATAATGCTCTCCTGAAATCCCACGTATTCTGCAATAGATAGTACAGATTGTTTTTTTTCTCGTTGAGTTTTTCTGATAGTGCATAAGCTTCTGGTGCCAAAATAAGTGAAATGCACCAATTCTTCAGGCAAGAGACTTAAACTTTTAACTCTTCTGAACCATATGCATATAGGGTC
The DNA here is from genome assembly GCA_964019185.1 of Maratus speculifer. NCBI lineage: Eukaryota > Metazoa > Arthropoda > Arachnida > Araneae > Salticidae > Maratus > Maratus speculifer. The sequence goes on along the minus strand of OZ025293.1, from coordinate 235,877,077 downwards.
GTTTGGATCTGTCAAATGTGCTCGGATACCAGTCATATGCCTTCCGAGGGCTTGACCAAAATGAAAAATGCATCCTCTGATTTTGATGTGTGAGGAAAATTCTGATACAGTTTTAATCACAGCAGCTTCAAAGTCACATAAAAACAAGGACACATTTCCCATATTATTGAATTTTTCTTCCAGTTTTTTCTCTTTTTTTTATGGTGCCGAAAAAAATTTCGTAATTGGGAGCGCTGCGCGCTTTTATTACTGCTGTGATGCATGGAATCGCTTCATTTTTAAATTTTCCATATCCTAGTATCGAATATATCTGGGAAAAACCAGGCGGACAAGTCTTAAAAGTTCCATCCGCGATCCATACAGTTGATTCGTGCAAAATGTTTAAATCCTCATCACTTCCAAATACAAGAAGATTAGGTGAAGAAAATAACAACCATCTTTCATTAAAGAATCCACTGTCTGCTTGGGCATTTCGGCATCTCAGTGTTTTTTTATATTAGCCCGGTAAGTTATTAAGATCTATAATGGGAACTGTTCCTGCCTCTGAGCATCTGTAAAATGCTCTACAAACTTTTTTATATGAAGGAAGATTGTTGGTCAATATCAGGATCGTTTAAGATGACCTCGCCATTTTCTGAATGAAGAAAGGTGCAATCTGCATTGTTCTCCAGGCAATTTCTCCTTTTCACGAATTCTTCGACATTCTACACAACGCCAATATGATTTTATTTCATTTCCTACTTTCTTGGGCGGTTTATAACGTATAAACAAGTAAGATGCTTTAGAGTAACATTTTGATCGATATCTGATCCAGTGGTTAAAATATTTACTTATCATATACACTATATTGCCATTGATTATGGGACACTTGCGATTTTAGACATTTTACTAAATATCTAGAAAAATACATGAGGAATCATCTCGAAACTCTTAGTGTATAAATATAATAGTATAAGTCATACATCTCCCTGAAGATTTTTTCCCGAAACTCCAAAGGGGACCATCAACAAATTAAAAAAGAATGAATATCTTTTGAATAACCCTGTCAAAACTAATGCAGCAAAAGCGCTCAAACTCTAGATTGTGGTTGAATGCCTTATTGTAATAAGCCTTGTTCATTTTTATGCAAATAGCATGCATACTCGCAGAGTAATTAAGTTTTTTATAAAAATGATCTCAAATTTTTCAAAGTTTTTTCCTTATAATTTTCAGAGTTCTTAATATAAAATATTATTTTTTTCAGAAAATATGACAAACAACATTGCACACAGTACCCTGTAATCAGAATTAAAAAATAATGAAAATTGTATAAAAAATGAGTTGGTTTACTAAATAATTTTTTACTGCGCATGCGTCAACGATATCAAAATTTCATTTGCATATTATGTTAGCTAAATGTATAGAGCAACTTTTGTGAAAGTCACAAAATCACATCTTGAAAATTCTGACAATAATCGTCAATTGAATAAGTCGAAAATCCGTTATTCTCAAAATGAAGCAAAAACAAGAGGGGTTGTATCCATATATTCATTGATTAGTGTCAATATAGAATACACAATATGGGATGCGCTACTGCATTTGGATAAAATCCCTCATTTTTTTGCTTCATTTTGGAAACAACGGATTTTGTCCTTTTTCTATAGACGATTACTTTCAGAATTTTCAAGCTATGATTTTGAGACTTTTACAAAAGTTGCTCTATAGATTTAGCTAACATAATATGCAAATGAAATTTTGATATCTTTGACGCATGCGCAGTAAAAAATTATATAGTAAACCTACTCATTTTTCTTACAATTTTTATTATTTTTTAATTCTGATTACAGGGTACTGTGTGAAATGTTATTTGTCATATTTTCTGAAAAAAATATTATTTTATATTAAGAACTCTGAAAATTATAATGGAAAAACTTGGAAAAATTTGGGACCATTTTTATAAAAACCTTAATTACTCTGCGAGTGTGCATGCTATTTGCATAAAAATGAACACAGTGTATTACAATAAGGCATTCAATCATAATCTAGAGTTTGAGCGCTTTTGCTACATTAGTTTTGACAGGGTTATACAAAAGATATTCATTCTTTTTTAATTTGTTGACGGTCCCCTATGGCGTTTCGGTAAAAAATCTTCACGGAGGTGTATGACGTATACTATTATATTTATACACTAAGAGTTTCGAGATGATTCCTCATGTATTTTTCTAGATATTTAGTAAAACGTCTAAAATCGCAAGTGTCCCATAATCAATGGCAATATAGTGTATTTCGGTTTACCGAAATTCATATTTGACGATGCACTATTTTAAATTTTACGTTATCGCAATGTACTGTTTCCTTGACTATTTCATGTAAGCCCTTTGACGATGTACTTCTTTAAATATTGTATTATCCTAATGTATTATTCCCCCGACTATTGCAAATAAGCCCGAAATTTCTTTGCCAAAAAAGTTGAAAATCGCCAAGAAAGGGTTACCAAATTATAGTTTTCTGAAGAAACAAAATATAAAAAAATGTTATCTCCAAAATGTAGGAGTCCAGTTTCGCAGGCCTGCTTAAGAAGGGATTAGGAGACATAACAATGCCTGCCAATAAACCATGGTCCACCAGAACGTCCATCTCCCTCTTCCAAACATCCTACTAAATTGAGTATCCCATTCAATGAAATAGAACTTTTTTGCTTCTGAAGTCCTTTCTCCGTGCGATACTTTCATAATGCAATAGTTGTGGATTCCACCATCCTTGTAGAAAAGTTTAACCACCAGCGCTCGATCTGGTAACGATAGTATATTGCCGGAAGAGATCAAATGATGAATCCATTTCGTGCCAGGTATTTTATTGCTAGCCTAATTTGCATAAAACGCCTCAGTATGACGTGTGAGCGCCCTCTATTGATCACTTTTGAATCTTTTTACTATAGATAGAAAAAAAAATCCATGTGATCATACTTGCGCAAACCGAAAAATTTCCCAAGCATTACTTCTTTTATTATGGATTTTAAAAGTTTGCAAGGATTTATGACACACCCGGTACGTGTCTTCTTGATAACGCTCGTACAAAATATAATAAAAATTGCAGACCAGTTAAATTTATTTAAATATAATTACATAAAAAATATTTTATCTTAAATTTTTAACATAAAATTGTGGAATCACTTATAAAATAATATATCAGACTAAGTTTAAAGACATTGCTTCAATTGAAAAAATGTTTGACGTATCGTTTTTGTCTACGTGATGCAGAACACTTGTTAATTTATATAATTCACATGTCTTGCTATGTATAAATGATTTGATTTATTATCTATGTACATAACAGAAATAATACTTACTGATTAGTTCTGCTACCTACCGACAAAATGTTTAAATATTTGCCCTTTTTACAAAAATTATTTTTTAAATACTGTTAGATGTTCAATTAGACTTTACAACAGCTTCAAATTTTTGAAAAATAACAATTTTTTTATAAATTGTTCTTTATTTTTTTTCTTAACTTTTCATCTTTTTTTTCATCAATCTGTCTCTAAAACCGTAAATTTGAAATTGTCTGAGCTAATATTTATTGAATTTTCTTTTACATTTTCATGCATTATTTAACTATTCAATCATAGCTATTAATGTAATTTCGTTTATAGTTCTTACATAGTTTTCTTTTCTTTTTTATAATAATGAACATTTCCCTTACTATATAAGCAAATATATTATCTTGATGATGATCATTCAAAATGTAGAAAAAATTGCAGGTAAAATTAAACTTGCGAAAGTCTTTATTTTTTGAAATAATACCGATATGTAGCAATTTACATTTTATTTAACTACGCGATCCTTATGATTCTTCATTAATTTTATTTTTATCAGAGTCTCTCTAAAACCCTGAATTTGCTGTATGCAGTTAATAATTTATAATATACAGATAATAATTTATAATATATATTTTTTTAATACATGAATTTAATTTTGCATGTTCATTAATTATTTAGTTATCATGTACATTGCTTGAATTTTATTTTACAATTTTATGCATTTTTTTCATAAAGCATATAAATATAAGGTAATTTCTTTTATAGTTCTTATATTAATATTTTTCTTTTTTTTTCTATTTTCAATTTCATTTTTTTACGGAAAAGAATCGTAACTTTTCTTTCTAACACATACACTATATGGCCATTGATTATTGGACACTTGCGATTTTAGACATTTTGTTAAATATTTAGAAGAATACATGAGGAATCATCGAAACTCTTAGTGTATAAATATAATAGTATAAGTCATACATCTCGGTGAAGATTTTTTCCCGAAACTCCATAGGGGACCGTCAACAAATTAAAAAAGAATGAATATCTTTTGAATAACTCAGTCAAAACTAATGCACCAAAAGCGCTCAAACTCTAGATTATGATTGAATGCCTTATTGTAATTCGCCTTGTTCATTTTTATGCAAATAGCATGCATACTCGCAGAGTAATTAAGGTTTTTATAAAAATGGTCCCAAATTTTTCTAAGTTTTTTCCTTATAATTTTCAGAGTTCTTAATATAAAATAATAATTTTTTCAGAAAATATGACAAACAACATTGCACACAGTACCCTGTAATAAGAATTAAAAAATAATGAAAATTGTATACAAAATGAGTTGGTTTACTAAATAATTTTTTACTGCGCATGCGTCAACGATATTAAAATTTCATTTGCATATTATGTTAGCTAAATGTATAGAGCAACTTTTGTGAAAGTCACAAAATCATAACTTGAAAATTCTTAAAGTCAGCAATTGAATAAGTTGAAAATCCGTTATTCTCAAAATGAAGCAAAAACAAGAGGGGTTGTATCCATATATTCATTGATTAGTGTCAATATAGAATACACAATACGGGATGTACTACTACATTTGGATAAAATCCCTCATTTTTTTGCTTCATTTTGGAAACAACGGAATTTGTCCCTTTTCCATAGACGATTACTTTCAGAATTTTCAAGTTATCATTTTGAGACTTTTACAAAAGTTGCTCTATACACTTAGCTAACATAATATGCAAATGAAATTTTGATATCTTTGACGCATGCGCAGTAAGAAATTATTTAGTAAACCTACTCATTTTTCATACAATTTTTATTATTTTTTAATTCTGATTACAGGGTACTCTATGCAATGTTGTTTGTCATATTTTCTGAAAAAAATATTCATTTATATTAAGAACTCTGAAAATTATAAGGGAAAAACTTGGAAAAATTTGGGACCATTTTTATAAAAACCTTAATTACTCTGCGAGTACGCATGCTATTTGTATAAAAATGAACACAGTGTATTACAATAAGGCATTCAATCATAATCTAGAGTTTGAGCGCTTTTGCTACATTAGTTTTGACAGGGTTATTCAAAAGATATTCTTTTTTAATTTGTTGACGGTCCCCTATGGAGTTTCAGGAAAAAATCTTCACGGAGATGTATGACTTATACTATTATATTTATACGCTAAGAGTTTCGAGATGATTCCTTATGTAGTTTTCTAGATATTTAACAAAATGTCTAAAATCGCAAGTGTCCAATAATCAATGGCCATATAGTGTACATGTACTCTTGATATGATCAGACATTACAAACAAAAAACTAAAAATAAGCGAAATTCGATTTGCTTTAACATAAATATTTCAGCATAAATATTTTAAATATAAGATTTTTATCCCACATCCTCAACACAGTATCAAACTGGTACTTTAGACCTCTCGGCCATATGGACCTGCTATTACTCACCTCCACAGGAAGGAAATTGTAATTTTGACTTCACGCATGCGTAGATGCTGCTTTTTTAAGGGTTGATCTTAAAATCTTAGCCTACTCTTTTAATATATATGATTATATTAAAAATAATCTTAAGAATTAAATTACAACCTACTTATTGCATATCAAATATTTTTTAATATTGTAAAACGTATCATTGTTATTTTTATTATTTAGCTTCTATTTTGATGCTTTTTTATTTTTCTTAATATTTGCTTTATTTTTACTTGAATATGTTTCATTATAAATAGATGGCATCACAGTAAATTTTGGAATTTCTATTATTCAATAACAGATTGAATTAAAAAAAAAATTCCTTGAATGATGAGAATTAATGGATTGAAATAAAAAATGCTAAACTATTGTTTAAATATGCTAACATTGTAGTTAAGGTACGGTATTAAGATTTTTAATGGAGATGATTAAATTATAAAAGAAAAAAAGTGAAAAAAGAACGTAACGCAACCGAGCATCGATCTCGGATCTACTGTCAGCGGGCAATCTCTGTACCAGGTGAGCCACAATCAACCATCCGTTTGTTTTCAAAGTAAGGTATTTTAATTGTGTATATAGGGTAACATCCCCAGTAATTGGCACATTAAGAATTTGTCGTTAAACTTACTGAAATTTTCATTACAAAGAAATAAGCTATTTACTTCGAAATATTTTTAAATCAAAGAATGCATATCTGTGCATCTATTTTGCCCACTAAAAGCAAAAATTGAAAAAGTATTTTTATAAAAATATATTTATAAAAAGTTGCTGAAATCACCAGTAATTGGCACCTAGAGCACCAATGTATGACACCTTGTGATCCAGTAGTTTGCATATGTTTATATTAAAAAAAACTTTACCTTTTGCATTGGGTTTAATCGCTTTAAATTAATTTACTGTAGATGAAGATTCCATATTTCAGGTTTTTGAGAGTAAGAAATCAGCATATTAGTCTGAAATGTGAACACTTTAAAACAGTACAATATACTTACATTAATACCCAGTAATTGTCACGCTGTCCCCAGTAATCGTCATATGAAGCTTTAATGGATTCCAATTACTGATAAAATTTATATTTTCAAATAAAAACAAATAATAAAGAAAATTAGTCTATAATTTTAAAACTACTTCCAAAATAAATGGTTTAATCTCAAATTCCTTGCGAATTCCTTGCAATTGGAATAGGTGCCAATTACTTGAAACTAGCAAAATTGAAGCACCATTAATTGACAACTATCATTAATGCAGAAATCCAAATATTTGTGTCGAAAATACTTTTACACAATTAAAGTAACTTTTTTTAACTAAACAAAACTGTTGTCAATTAAAATTTAAAATATATTATAAATCAGATAATAATGAATTGAAAAGCATGCCTTCCTTAAGCCAAAGAAGAAGAATTTGCAACAAAAAAGGCTAATTTGGTACAAGCCATAATTGTTTCTCTTTCCTATGGGCGAATTCTGCCCCTGTCGGATCGGACGACTTTCTCGAAATCCTCCGACGAAGTGATAATTTCTAATTCTGCCCCTATCGTCTCGGAATCCTCTCCGGTTTGACGGGCTTGTTTTCTCGTAATTCCTCCGACTGCTATAGGCAGCCGGAAACCCACTATCTGTGTCGGTTTAAGATGGCGGCGTTTATATTAGCAGATCTTCTATGTGAAGATAGAGACTTATTTTTTATTAAATGTATATTCGCATTCTATTATTAGTATTTTTGTTTTCAGTTCTGTTATGTTCATCAGTAGAAGTAATTTTAGCTTCAATTTAATATAAACTAATTGTGATTGTAGCATATTTTTTTTATTATTTGAGTTAAAGCTGTTTGTATTTTAAAACGTGTATTTAAATATATATATTTATTCATTTATGCTAAAATATAATAATATAAATTTTGAGATTAAAACTTATCATAGTAATACAAAAGTGTAGGTTAGTTGATTGTGTTTATGACGGCCATTTATCAACACGGGGAATATAGATAATACAATTTGTAAAAATCACCATAAATAAAAATAAAGCAACTCCTTTATTTTTTATTTATGATGATTTTTACAAAGTGCATTATTTTATTTATTCATTATCGCCTGTGTTTTCGGTGTTTTTCACGAAGAATATAGACATTAAGTGGAGGAGTGCCCTCTGTGGGAGTCTTTCTTTGGGAGCCTAAGCCGTATTTACGCATGGTAAACCAAGGTTCTAAAAATTCCGAACGATAGGCCAACGGGCGCGATTGGGTTCGAGCCTATCACCTCCCGTCTACCAGTTTTGTTTTTAGAACCTCTCGGCCGCTGATCAGGGAATACATAAGTGTAATTACAAATGGTGTGTGCTTAAAAAACTCCTTTATTTTGATCTAAACAATAAAATATATATAATTGTGAATGTAAAATAATAAAAAGTCAAACATAATTTTCAAATTATGTTTGTCTGATATAGCTCGTATTTTAAAAATTATAATTTAAAGCTTGTATTAAAAAAAAAAAAAAAAAAAAATAGCTAAAATATATTTTTGAGAAGAATATAACTTATTGCACTAAATCAAAAAGAGTGCTTACACAAAAATATTAAATACCTCATGAAAAAAAAAATAAATAAAATAAAATAAAAATAAAAACGCTATCTACATAAGAAAAAAAAGCATTAGTGTTTATCAAACAAGCAAGTTATAAAAATATGAACAGGGGAATAAAATCAGTTTAAAGTTTTTGTTAAGTATGGGTAATTGCGCTAGATCTATTAACAGAATTAACAATATCTCGGGATATATTTGTAGTAAGGTAAAAATGAGGTATCAAAACAACAGCGCCAACTTTTCAAAAATATTGAGTGGGCTCAAAATTTTTTTTAGTAAAATAACGCATATAATTTTCTTTTCTTAGTACGTACATGTGGGAAGAATAAGATGGGGGGGGGGGGGCAAATGATTAAAGATAATTCAAAATTAAATTATGTTTTTCTAAGCAAAATTTTCAAATTATTAGAATTATGTTTTATAAATAATTTTATAAAATTATATTCTTCTATGTTTTTGTTGTATTTACTATAAATAACATTGGAATTGCTAATTATTCAAAGTGCATAAAACAATTTTAAGAAAAGCATACACTTTAGTAAAGGTGTTTTATCAATTCAAGACATTAAGGCAGATGGCAAAATATGAACGAAATTCTTTTTCGCGAGAAATTTAACTATACATTTTTTCAGCGCTCTTGTAAGTCTAATTTTGTATCCTTACTATTTTCAAAGAAAAATATTTTGAGAACATTAATAAAAACATATCATTTCAGCGATTAAATAATTTAAAAAAAAAATAAACAAATTAAATCAATTAGGTGGGGCGGAGATTTTTCACGAAAAATATATGCCGTAAGTGGAGGAGTGCCTTCTCTGGGGGTCTTTCTTAGGGGATCTAACCCTGTTTACGCATGGAAAATCCCGAAAAATCCCGAGCGATTAGGCCGACGGGCGCGATTGGGTTCGAACCTAGCACCTCCCGTCGACAAGTTTCGTGCTCAGAACCTCTCGGCCACTGTGGGGTAAAACAAAAGCGTAATTACAAAGGGTTTGTGCTTAAAAAATTCCTTTATTTTGATCGAAACAGTAAAAAAATATATAATTGTAAATGTAAAATAATTATAACAAGTCTAATTTTCCAATTATATTTGACTGATATAGCTCGTATTTTATAAATTATATTTTAAAACTTGTATTTAAAAAAAAAAAAAAAACTTTTAGCTAAAATATATTTTTGAGAAGATTATAACTGACTGCACTAAATCAAAAGAGTGCTTATAAATAGTTTTTCTTTAAATAATACCTTGATTTTACTCTAAATATAGAAAAACCATTATTATTTGACTGGCACAACTTGTATTTAAGAAAAGAAAAGAAAAATGCTAAAATATATTATTGAGAAAATTAAAATTTATTAAAATCGAAATGTATAGTTACAAATAGTTTTTGTTTAAATAATCGGTAGATAAAGGGTTAAATAACAATAAGAATTTTGTAATTATAAGTACAACATATGATGATGCATGCTTTTTCAATTATTGGACTATTATAACTTATAAAATCAAGTTTTTTTCAAGTTTATAAAACTTGAAAAAAAAAGTTCGAATTAAAATTGTTATTTTAATAAAGTATACTCACATTATTATTATTATTATTATTATTTTAAATGTATATTTGAGAAGATTAAAATCCACTGTATTAGTTCAAAAGAATAATTACAAGTAGTTTTTAATTAAATAATTCCTTGATTTTAATTTTAAAATTAATAAAAATTTTATAATTGTAAATGAGTGAAATAAGTTTTCAATTTTTTCGCTGACATATATTTTGTATGTTGAAGCTTATATTGGAAAAAGAGAAAAAAAAATCATATTAAAATATATTTTTTAGAATAGTAAAAATTGAGCTAATCTAAAATTGTTATTGCAAGATGTTTTATTTTTAATATCTTTTAATTTTTTCTCTAAATAACAATTAAATTTTATAATTGTATCTTAAAACTTCGAAAATTACTTATAACTCATCCCACCTGTTAAAACTTTTTATACTGTTTATAGCGGTATTATATCATTCCCTTACAGGTATTTAATAATACTGCGGTCTTTTTTTAAAGGGCTTGCTACTTGCAAACACACGTGTTTAGATCCCCTGTAAATAAACAAACTACGTGTGTCCTTGGTCGAAACTGGTTCACCTTGAAAGGGAGGGGTTAAAGGTTGCTTGAAATTCCGCTCTCATGCCAGAATCGCGACGGGTTAAAAATCGGTATGGATTACGGGAACGACTGATTCCGTGTAGTTATATTCCGCTTAGGCCAGAATCAGCTCACTTGGCTCTATTGTCATCTTGTAAAATAAATCAAAGTTATAATCTTTAATGCAAATGAGCATATAACTGATATATGGTCTTGAATTTTTAAAAGACTGGATATAAATCTTATTTTAGGACATGTTTGTAAAATGTGCCAATCACTGGTGCATGCCAATTACTGGGGGTGTTACCCTATATATATTAGACCTCCCTGTTTCTCAAGAACTAAGGAGCGTTGTAAAAAATCCATTGAACCTGAGGCTAAGGGGTCTCTGCCTTACAACATACATTAAAATAATGAATATCTGCGATTATCGGTCCTCTCCTTCTAAATCCAAATAACTTTAACTACTTAAATTTATTACATATTAAAATTTCTCTATAAAGTTAAATTTGAACCATTTTTTATTTTATTTCATTCAATTTTCAGCTACTATTTAGAGGAATTTATTTTCAGATTTGAAATCAAAATATGAAACGAAGTTACAAATGGTTTCTTGAAAGTGCACAGACTGTATGGCTGAAAATTTAGGAGAATGTTTAAATGCTGGTATGAGAAAAGTCATTGAGAACCAAATCAGCCTTCTTTGAAATAAGTAGGTAGGTGTATACGCATATATTCCACTGTAAGCGGTGAGATATAAAAAGAAAATTATTCAACCGACATTGTGTGTGTATTACTCTCTTTTATGCGTACTAATTAGCAACACAAAGGGATTCTAAATTATCTCATTCAACATCACAAATCTTATAATGCATTTCGATGTATTTCCCAATTGAACTTGAACTTTAAATAAACATTCTTGTAATTAAATTGACCAAGTATTTTATTTCCAGATCTTAAGTCCTGTTTGACCTCTTTGCATTGAAATGTTTATTTGATGTAATGGAGCTTTGGATCCAAATAACCCAAATGTGCGGGGGAGGGGGGGGGGATGTTACTCAAACCCAAAATTTCAATAATGCATTTATTACACACCGTAAAAATAGTAGTAGAACAATTATTTCGCGGGGTTAAAAAAAAAAATCTCAGCATTTTTTACGTATTTTCTCAGCATTATAACGTAACGAAATAGCAAGGTTCAAAATTGAAGTTTTTGAGCACAGGAGAGGTAAATACTAACAATTTAATGTCTATGTACTAAAGAAGGAGAAAAGAAAACTTTAAAGACTACAGCTAACGTTTTATCTTTATATTTACATATTCCATTGTTTTAATAATCTTATATAATTGTTATTACGTATTTGTAAGACATGAATTATATTTCTTAAGCCACATTTATCATCTACAATTACTTTCGAGTCATTTGCCTCCATTAAGTATCAAGTATTAAATTGAAGCAAGAATGATTTTGTTTATCTGGATTCTTTCTAAAGTGACCCCACCAGTAGTTGATAAAATTTTTGAAATATTGCGCCATTTCAGCTGGAAATGCGTTTTATACGCGTCACTGGACATAATATTTTCGTTTGAATCTTAGAGCACCTGTTGTCACATCGTTGTCAGTTGCCTGCTGTAATAGAAACCATTTGATGAAATTTTCTTTAGTAGAAAGTGCAAACATTTAGCTTTTGATTAATTGAAGACAATTACGGTATGTTTAAATAATCCATTTCCATCTTGTTTATTTCAACTAATAGCTTTATAAGAATTATTGTTACTCACAGTCCACTGATGATATTTTAAAGATTAATTTTTAGATTTTTGATTTGCTTATTTTAACTACTGGGAAAAATAGCAATTTATAATTTTATTGTTATTTAAGTTCATCAGATTTCATTTTACCCCTTGCAGAAATTTATTAAGGATTGTAGTAATCATGTTAGTTTATTTCTAAAACTGAAAAGGAAAGATACATAATAAAAACCTCATAGCACTGATTTTATTTGATCAACTATTGCAGGGGTTACCCTAATATACTTTATCTCTCAATATTTTCTATTGAGACTTTAGTTATTATTTATAAATAACAGTTGCTTAAGAGTTGAAAAACTTTATGCATGTTAATCAAAACAAGTAAGAAAAATCATGCGTTAAGCTTACCAGGAAGCTTCCCCAATAATGTAAGAATGAAAAAAAAAAAAAAATCCAAATAAATAGCGATCTAAAAGGCACATTGAAACAAATTTTTAGACGCATAAATTATTTGTCCTCATCTTTCCGTTATAGAGTTATAAAGTTTTAAAGTTTGATAGTTAAAACATCTAGTGTTAAGACGGGAAGGCTCCCTTTTTAGCAACGAGCGGTATAGTTCATGGTAAAGCAGCAGTAGCTTCGATTCTTATCAATCAGAAGTTCTTTGGATAAATTATCGATGCCACGTGAATTTATTCAGCTTTGAACCCAAAACCCGATAAACTGGGAGACTGCAGCACAGAAAAATTACTTCATCGAGTTCATGGCTGAAATTTCAGAATGAGTTAAAACTCAATTCGTATATAAATCACATTTAGCCTGCCAAGTCATATCTTGGGGGGAAACCCAATTTCAGCGGTTAACTCCTAAGTTTAACATTGTATTTTTCTGCTACCAGTTCTCCATGTTTTCATACCTTTGGGTGCAGGCAAACGCAATTGTAAAACAGAGTCTACTGCTGAAATCTCTTAAGGTTTCCAGGCTGAACATTTACATCGCTGCTTACTTAGATTTTTTTTTCATTTAAACACAATGGTTAGGTTATGAAACATTTTCCTACACTTCCTAAATTTTTGACAAAACTTCGTCATTTAGGGAAATAAAATGTTACTGTTCATAGCCAAACACTTATTTCAATACTTCTGAACAGTCCTGTCTTTAATCTGTAGGCTGATATGTATAATATTGCACAACCCCTTAGATGTAGCTGTACACTCAATCTTAATTTGAGATAAGCGCATGATTTCACTATCCAAACTTTTAAACATGTTATGTTTAAGTACTTTTTATACGTTAATTATTATGCATGTTTTTGAAATTAAAACTAAATGTAGCGTCTGTATAGAATATGGTTACGCTTTTTAGCACTTTCCAACAAAGTTGAAAAGTGCCTATGCATTCGGTTTGTCTGCCCGCCTGTCGGCGCTTTAACTCTCGTAAATATACTCGGATTGCTATGAAATTTTTATACGTTATTGAGGTTTACCCTAGCACGAACCCTATTGAAAATGAAGTATCTGCCATGATTAGTTTATCTACAGAGAGAATCAAAAGTTTCCCATTACATTACGGGCTATGGGGAAAAATCGTTAATATACTCGGATTGCCATGAAATCTTAGGACGTAATTGAGGTTTATCCTAGCACGAACCCTACTGAAAATAAAGTATCTACCATGATTAGTTTATCTACAGAGAGAATCAAAAGTTTCCCATTACATTACGGCCTATGGGGAAAAATCGTTAATATACTCGGATTGCCATGAAATTTTAGGACGTTATTGACGTTTACCCTAGCACGAACCCTATTGAAAATGAAGTTTCTATTATGATTAGTTTATCTACAGGGCGAATCAGAAGTTTTCCATTACATTACGGTCCATGGGGAAAAATCGTAATTATACTCGGATTGCCATGAAATTTTAGGACGTTATTGACGTTTACCCTAGCACAAGTCCTATCGAAAAAGAAGTTTCTACCATGATTAGTTTATCTACAGGGCGAATCAAAAGTTTCCTATTGCATTACGGCCTATGGGAAAAAATCGTTTCAAAGGAATTTTAAAGATGTTATACCCTGTCAAACATATTAAAATATGCATTCTATAAAATATAAGGTGAAAATGTAGCTATTTTTAATTTACAGGGCCACGCAAAAGAATTCCATTAGATAATGGTAAAAGGGGGAATTGTGTGTGACATATTTTAAATATAAATTATACGCTACTGTCTTGCATAATATGAAGTACATAGCATTTACAGGGCCATACAAAAGATTTCAAATATTATATTCTTTCCGAAGTACCGTATATGTGTCCGATGATGGCTGATGGAGGGATGAAATGCATTTTAATTATGATATTCGCGTTTATATTTCGCTAATTATATGCACATTATATGGTGTGTATAAATGTTATAGTTGATATACAGGGTTACCCAAAAGAGCTCACCAACGTTACTGAATATGAGCGTACATTATTTAAACGTGGTTCTTAAATAAGATATGAATTTTTACGCTGAACTGCATTCAATTTACTGAGAAATGTTTGCAGAATATAGATAAAAGGATATACAGGGACACGCAAAGAATTCGGTACATGGATGCCTATGAATGATGATTTATGAGAATGTGATTTCAGTTGTTTTAAAAGTGTTTTAGTTTACAATAAATTTTAGCCTAATGCTGACGTGTAATAAAGGTATAATGTAAACTACAGGGCTGAACAAAAGTATTCAAGTAAGTTTCCATCTAATAGTATGAATTGCTGAAAAAGAAATTTCACGCTACTGGGTATTTTCTTGCTAAGCTAAATTTTCCCATTATATGAACTGACATATGAAATACAGGGCTGTTCTAATGTACTGGAATACATATTTGGGTATATTTGGCTATACACTATTATTTCCCTAAATAAAATTTTGTTAAAGATTTCATTAAGTGTTGGAAAGTGCTTCATAATCTATGCTTAACGCATGTTTTTTCTTACTTGTTTTCTTTGTTAGAGTAGGCAACTAATCTGCGACGTCTGTATCGTACAAAATGGGATGTATGCCATGATTAATAACCTTTTAATTTATTTATAGATTTTACTTTAAATGCAGATATTTTGTAAAAAGGAAAAGAAGATGTAATCCTAAATGGAGAATGAGATGTGGAAAGATTAACAGAGGCAATTAGAAGAATCAAACTGGATAACATTACGTACAGATAAAAAGAAAAGTTTTATGAGATCCCTGTTAGATAGGAAAAAAAAGAATGAAAAAATGAGACATTCAACTCTATCATGGCCCACAATACAAGTTTTAAATAGTTTCGAAATCATCTACGTACACAGCGCTCTTGCTAATCAAGATTCTCAAATCAATTTACAGCCTACAGAATCTAGTAATTACACCAACATTACCTGCCTAACACCTACGTAAAACTCTCCTCTTCAGAGACTTAGTCAGCAAATCCCAGAATTAAGAAAAATACAATAAATTTAAAGTTTATTGACAATAGGAATGCGCTTTAAGCAAATTTAGAGAAAAAAAATCCAAAGATGTAAGAAAATCAACAAAAACTAAGACAACTACCAAAAGAAAAATTAATTTTGATTTAAGTGGAGGATTCCATGACAATTCATGACATCGGTGAATTTTCAAACAGTATCGCGTTTACTACATGAAAGGACAAAAATAAATAAATAAATAAATAAATAAAAAATAAGAAAATAAAAGAAAAATAAATAAAAAGTCATAGAAAGATGAAAGTCAAAATGATAATAATGAAAAGTTGGACGAACTTTCTTCAGACGTTCTTCGTAAGGAATGTTCAGAAAACTACTCCATAATAAGGAAGTGTGATTGATTTCATTGTATCATATGTGGTTACATGAAGACGGTACTATTTTCGAAACTTTTTATGTATATTGCGTCCGAAAAACAGGTCTATTAACAAATGAAATAATCTAAACAATATTTTACTTTTTTCTTCCTAATATACTGACTTTACATTGTTGCTGAAATAACAATTAACATTCAATTTTTAAAAGCATAATAAGTACATAAATTTAGTAATGAATAATGTAGGTTGACTAATATTGGTTTTAACCTACTAGTACGTTTCATTGTACTTATTTAGTTTTTTTTTTTATAATTACATAGATAATTATAGTCCATATATCGATATTTTTTTTATAATTTCATTTTATTCTTAAGACAAGTGTAGAATATCTCCAGCACAAGTGCGGCGTCTCATCCTGAATAAGTGTGGGTGACGCACTGTATTGTATTGTTTAGGAAAAAAAATTAAATTTTTTTTTACATATATTATTGTAGCAGTACACAATAAACAGCATAGTATTTTTTTAGTGCACTTTAGGATTTTATACAGAATGATATGTATGTGTGTGGGGGAAGGGGCATCTCACCCGGAATTACACTACAAATTCTTCAATTATTTTAAGTTCATTTTCTATGACTCTTTAATTATTTTTATTTATTCAATAGATTATGGAAATTCACTAAATTTTAAATAGCAGTCATCGATGAGTTTTAACCAATGATTTTATGTATTTTTGTTTTATGTGCATTTGCTTTGAATCCTCTTACATGCAATTTTGAAATTTTTTCTTGTGTGTTATCTGAATACATTATTTTATTAATTCATAAAATAATCCGATACTTTATTTATTATGAACGCAGTATTAGTTTTTTGGTTTCATTATTATATAGTGAGATAACCTCATTTATTGCAACTCTTCTGAAGTGAGGCATTTTGAATGTTCCCAATGTACACTCTGGAATAATTTTAGATATTATAATATGAAATTAGGAACAAAGTCTCGTGAAAATGTAATGATGATAAAGTAAACTACTTAAAAACTCGGTAACGGGCAAAATATTCCATTATCATAATTTAAGGGAAAATATTAAATCTTTTGACAAATGTTCCAGAAATCTTTGCCAATAATATATTTAAAAAAAAAAAATGCATCTTAAAGACGCATAAAATAATTTATTATATCATAATTTCCCAATGTTATTAAAACATTGATGTAAGTAAACCTAAAGATAACATTTAGTGCTCTTAGCCTATAAAATGTGATTAAGCATCAAATACAAATAAATAAATATAAATAAACAATACAGTGGATAAGGAAAAAAAATAACGTAAGAAATCTAAAAAAAAATTACAGTTAATCTGTAAATACTGCTGTAAAATCAGCAAAAAGTATTTTGAAACTTTCAGATTTACTATAAAAAATATAAAAAAAAACAAGACTGCTGTAATTTTTTTAAATGCTGTAAAATTTACTAATTTCCTATTTATGAAAAACTAATGGCTACAAATTTACAGTTACTCGTGCTGGCATTCATATTGCCAGCACTTTTTGCTGTGAAAAACATATGTATTTTTTTACAGTGCATCTGAACAAAAATAAAATTGCAGTTTGGAATGGATAGAAAGCCTTAGAAAATTCCACAAAAGTACAGTGAAACTCGTTTAAGATACGAACCAAGGGACCGAGAGCATTTCGTATCTTAAGCGGGATCGTATCTTATCCGGATTTCATAGATTTTCGAATAATAATGCATATTAAAGACAGTGCCACATTGCTATTAACGTAATATAGCCTAATATTTTACCCATTTCTAACAATTTTTAGATATTCTAGAAAATTTGAATTTAAGATATTGATTGAAATAAAGAATTTTATTTTTCTCCACAATTTTATTGAATAGCTGCTTGTACAGTAAAAAAAAAAAAAAAAATTAAAATGCCTTTATACAGTACTCTCTGCCAAATTAAAATAACGACAATAAAATGAAAATTTTGTTAATTTTTAGAAAACAGTAACTAAAATACATTACATACTTAAAGGGGAAGAATAATAAATTTGCATAGTAATTTTTTGAAAGACCAACTAAATGTATGCAAGGAACAATAATTATTCGATACAGTATAAAAATCATGATGTAGTTTTAGTTTCTTGAGAAAAAGTTGTTTATCTTGATTTGGTGCAACATAGGGCGAGATCTTATTAGGAAGTTTTCTGCTTTGTTGATGTGGTAGAAAATTTTTCAATGGATGGACCAGCATCCATCGAAGAGGCATGCAGTCGAAGTAACCTGAACGAACTCATTACAGTTACAGTTGCGAATGATGGTATGGTTGGTGCATCTGTATCTTCATCCGCGTCGTCTTCTACTTCTTCTGGAGACCCAGGTTCATCGGAACTTTGGACGTCCGTGATTATATCCGCAATAGAACGAACTTCACTTGTCACAACCTGATCGTTATTTTTGACATTTGTCAAAAGAACGAAGAAGAAGAATACAAAGATTATGACTTATTTAAGTCCCAATCTTTGTATTCTTCTTAATACAGCTCTTATTCTGTGATGATAACATTTTGTAAAGTGCCCCAAAAAAGAAAGTGACAGAAAGAAATTCATAAAAAAGGCACTCCTGAAGACGATTTAAAGTAATAAAAATAATATAATAATAAAACGTAGCTAGATAAGTGATGCAAAAAATAGAAAGCAGAAAAAGCATAAAAATAAAGACGGATTTCACTAACAACTTTCTCATCCAATCAAGAGAGGAAGCAACCAATGAAATTTCAGATCCATCCACTGCCCAAGTGTAATGGTAAAAGAAATAAAAACGATTGTTGTTTTCGTAGCAGTAGAAAAGAACATATTTTAGCGAGAAAAAACGTAAAAAATCAGGTATTTTATGTAAAATAACTAACAAGGAGGGTCTCCATATGGGCATACCCCGAAAAATCTGAAAAAATTACAGAATGTTCTTCTCGTGTGGATATATACGTTTATAAAAAAAATTTCGGGGAACCTCCATTCAGTAACCGTAAAAAAATAATGAAAATTTCGTTATTTGGCGATTTATCGCCGGTTGGCAATGGAATGTAATTTCAAAAAAATACTTTATGTCAAATACACTTCAAGAAAAAAGTTTCATGTTGAACTTGTTTTGATAAGTTTAATTTAAATAACTCTTAGTTTTGTAAGTTTTAGTTTGATTTAAGTATAATTTTGTTATATCGAAATTTATATGTATTTATATTCAAATTTAATCATCAAAATTTGAGATTTAAAACGAAATTCATAGTTTAAATTTAATTAAATTTGTTTCAATCTCAAAGTCCAATTGAGAATTGTCGATTAGATTTTGTTGCTATGGAAACATATGACGTTTATTTTTTAATACGCTTAAATGTATGAAGATAATTTTTCTCAATATGATTTTTTTTAGCTATGAAAACATTTTTTCCAGCGATTAATTAAATAACTACTTCAACGAGTAATATATATATGTAATACAACATGTATATAATATATTAAAGCTTCTCAATGTTTATGTTCATTAAATACCATTTACACGCAAAACTAAATATCCAATAGTTCTGAGTTTCATTATAATCGTTTGCTTTTGGCGAGGAAAAGGGCTGCTCGCCAAATCGAGTGACTCTTTAGTCTTTTCACGTCAAATATTCAAAAATATTTTATTTTTTTACACAATATTTAATGTGATTCCGCCGCTAATTTGGACTGATCCTTTATTACACACATAAGTACTTTAATTAGTATTTTTTTCATAAAATTCTGGGTATGCCCAGTATGGAGACCTTCTTTGTAAGATTTTATATATTCTATTCTAAAAACACGTGATAAACGGATTTTACAAGCACCATTTCGTATATTAAGCGGGTGTTTTGTCATCAAGGGACCAATTTTCTTCGTATATTAAGCGGGTAATTTTACACGGGTTTAAATGGCAGTTTTCAAGGGACCGAAGATAATTCGTATATTAAGCAGGATCGTATTTTAAGCGGGCGTATCTTAAGCGAGTTTCACTGTAATAAAAAATAAGCTATCAGCATAAAGTTTATCAGGCTACAAATTTTTAAGAAATGCACAAAAATGGTCACTTTTTTGGTCCAAGTAACCCCAAGATACGGTACCTTTAGCTTTGTTAAAAACAAAGTTATATAATTCTTCAGCATCTATTTCAGTTGAAGTCTTATGTTCTGATTTATTATTTTTATTTTGAAACTCTAATTTTTCTTCCAATCTTTGGCCAGGCTCCCTAATAAGATAAAATCGAAACTTTTAGTTATTTCATTTTACTATTGTTTAAAAACATGTGTTTTTTTTTCTTTTAGTTAATTCCAGTTATCTTTCATTAAAATATACAGCTTGAATAAAAACGTGACTTGGAGTAACACCACTTTGACAAATTCGAAATGTTGAATATTTTCTGTGTTTAAAATAATCTTTATGCACACGAAAACCTAATTTTATTTGATAGAAATTAATATCGAAAGTCGGAGGGCACTTTTGGAGCTACTATAACACGCTACAGTGAGTAAACAGTCATAGAATCTTCACTTTTTTCCTCAGAATAGCAGTTTCAGAAATCTTGTCATTCTAATAACTACGCCAATTTCCCATCAATAAACTTCATCTTTTTGAAAATAAATAGTCGCATATTTTAGTGACACATGTATGATTTTTCGAAATATTGATTTTGTGCAACATTAAGAATTGAAATCACTGGTTAAAATTTTACATCTTATTTTGAATTGATGTCCTTTCATGTATACTAAAAAATACTACATATTTAACTACGTTTTGGACTTAAAGTAATTTTTTTGTCTCATCCTTCTATGTTAAATCTACCATTAGTTTCCGTGTCCACTATTTGATACTCTTTCTTCGAAACGTTACCATTCATCATTTATCAAGCTATCACTTTTCAATATAATTAAAAAATACTTTAACATAACTATAATAATTTAAAGTAAATAGATCTTTAAAAACACTTCACATTTTTTAAATATTCCCGAAAATGATTCAATTCCAAGGTATCAAAGTGGCGTTATTCCTTAATTTGAGGGAGGGAATAACCATTCTAAATACACTTTGATCACGATAACTTGATTTGTGACCAAGGTTCTCGCTGCCGTTCGCAATTGCGCCAATTTGCGTAAAAATGTAAAATTTAGGGAATAAACGAACGATTACACTCGCCAAGTGAGTGCTCAATTTTCGTTATTTTTTTGTTTGTGTGTTTAAGAGTTAGTAAAGGCGACAATACTTTGAATTACTAAACTATTTATACCGCTTATGTTCAGTCGCATCGTAATATATATTATAGTTCTGCACGCATCAAAATTTCCAACGCCGACACGATATAAAAATTAAAATCTTGATCAAAGTTTGACCCAGTCCAACTGAATTTCTACATAACATGCTAATATTTCTGAAGCACCGTTATTCTACAATTAACATTTTTCAGAATTACTTACGTAGATTTTATTTCGTTCGAAACTGATGTTTGAAATGCATAAAATAAAAATAGACAACTTACAGCAATGACAACTTACACAATTTAGATAAACACTGATAAAAACGACGTTGACAATTACATTTAAATCCACTGGAAGGAATCAACCTAGTTTAGAATGAAAGAAATTGCAAAATATGATAATTTAAATTTCTTAAATGAAAAAAAAGGTAGATTATTAAAAATATATTTCCATAATTTATTAAACCAAATAAAAGTGTTAAAGATTTCGATAAACAAATGTATTACATTACTTTTTACAAAAATAAATAAAATGCTGTCCCAACATAGGGCTTCGCAAATATACTTTTCTAATTTTGCCCCCCCCCCCACCCCACCCATTTGGCTATATGTTGGTGAAAAGTCAGCGAGAACCCTGCTTGTGGCCTTAACGTATTCGTAACAGAATCATTTGTTCCGTTACGAATATTACATAGAGATAACCATACGTAGAGAATATTACATAGAAAAAACGAGCTAAATTTTTAATTATGAAATTTATCTGCAGATTTCTTTTAATCAATTTTTGACCTTGTACTAATTTTCTTTATTTTGTACTTTTAGAGTAGAAAGAGATTAAAGACAAAATATGTATTACCTACATATGCATGTTAATTTATGTATTCTAAACCATGAAAATTGTTGTGACAATTTATAAGAAAAGGTTCTCGAATGAGCACCAGTATCTGGAAAAGATTTTGAATGTGATTTAAGTTAACTACGTCATATACTATTCAGAATGTTGTTGTATTTTCCCCATGTCGATAATTTATTTTGTCGATAATTTATTTCAATAAAAATTTTTATTAGGAAATATGTTATATGATTTCCTTACTATTATTATTATTAGTAAAATGTAATAATAAAATTTTATATTCAACAATATTTTGAAAAAAAAAATTATATTTAAAATATTTAAACTTAAATATTTTGCATGTAATTATCAATTAAATAAATTGAGCTATCTACACTTTTGTTATATTTTCTAATCATTATCAAGAATAGATTAATATGTGTGTGTCAGAAAGGAAAGTTTGCCATTCTTTTCCGAAAAAGTAAAACAGAAAGAAAAATATTCATATAAGAACTATAAAATAAATTACTTTGATGTTCATGGTTTAGTATTTAAAAAATATATAAAAATATAAAATAAAATTCAAGTACTAAAAATTGCATATTATAATATGTTAGCTGCATCAAGTTCTGAATTTAAGCTTTTAAATAATGAGATCGATAAAAATAAAACTATGGAAACTTTTAATAAGTGTGTAGTTAAAAAATAAAAAAAAATTCAAGAAGGCCGTAGTAAATAAAAATAAATACTCTACCCAGTATTTCTAGGTAAATTTCTGATTAAAATCAAGCATACTTAGTTCTAAATTATAAACTTAATTCTTTCACTTCATTGAATATGTTAGGCTGATTTCACCATCTATTTATTAATGAAATAGGAATCATTTATTCAATATAGAAATTAGTCACGACTTCAATAATTAATTTAAACGCTACTAATTAAAAATTCAAGATTTTTTTAAAATAAAACATCAACACATTTACAGCCAAATCTTGACTTGACGGGTACTATCGAGTATTGTCTTAAACGTAAGAAGTCCATGATTCCAACTGAAAGAGTCCAGAGTACTACTGACTGACCCAGATAAGAAAAACCCTGAGTAGGTTTCATGCTTTCGAAGGTTCCAAAACTTAAAGGGAGGGAACTTCATCCATAGGACAAAAATGACTGCTTATTCGCGGAATGATCGGTTGAATGGGAGAAAAGAAAATGCCGGACTCGCCTAAAATAAAGTCGACTGACCAGTTACCTTGGCAATAGAACGGACCTGAGACCGGTTCTAGAGTCTTTCTTATAGGAGCCAGACAGTATATAAATATGTTAAGGCGGAAAATGTCTAAAACAATCTTTATCTATTAAGATTTCGTTTTAGTAAAATTTACTGTGTTAAAATAATCACAATAACTTTAATGTAAGAAGTAAAATGTATAAAAGCGGACCTTAATGTAAGCTTAACCTTAATGTATGAGTATTATATACAATGTATAAAAGTGGAATCGCTGGTGACACAATTAAAATTCAGTATTTGAGAAATTTCCGATTTTGCAGTTATTTATGTAATTCTTTTTATTGGGACCGTGATTGTTTAATGTATAAGGCAGGGTTTGTCAAAGCTAAGTTCCGTTTTTAGGAGATCAACTGAATTTAGTACTGTAAATCAAGTAATGTCGGAATCGCCTGGGATCGAAAAATATTCAGTTTTAGACATCCTTCCATCTGAGCAGGTAGATTCATTTCAGCGAAACTAGATTTTTTTTTCGTTATAAGCAAGGTTGTATTTTAACAGGAGTTTTTATTATGCGTTTTTAGCACTTTCCAACATATTGGAAAATAGTTTTTGAATCCGGTTTGTCTAGCCAAATTCTAACTTGCGTTAATATAATCGGATTGCTCTGCAATTGACATATGTTATTGAGATTTACTAATCCATATAAAGTATTAAAAATATACTTTAAAGAAATAGTCAAAAATATTCCATTACATTATTTTCTACGATGAAATTTTGTAATTATATAAATACGTAGAACCTATAGTTGTCGTTTGGTCCGTCTGTCTGTCCATATATAAGTGCACAAGAACTATCCAACCCAGTGGTTGAAATTTAATATAGTTTTCTGTAGTTATTTCAAATTTTATGAAAATTGAATCTGAACTGAAAAAGATAATAAAAACTTTCTTAATTCTACTAAATCCTATCATACTAAATTCAATGATATTCCATGATTGGTAATGATTTTAGGTTGCTATGGTGATTATATCCTATTTAAGATGAAGTCCTATTCTTTTCGTATTACTTAATTTAAGATATAGAATCGTAATAAATTTTGTATTCATGCTTTTTTTGCGTAAGAGATCTAGAGTAGCTAAGATACCAAGATCTGAATATTCATAAAACTAGTTATAGAACTAATGCACCTCATTTGCCACATTTAACATACAATTTAAGACTTGTCCATAACTCCATTCAGTTTAACATAGTCCTTTTTTAATGGTAGAATTGTCGATTCCATGTTGCTCACCAGCAAGAAAAATGACACATTCTGACAAAGGTAAATTTCACAGAAAAGGCAAATTTGCTTGATTTTTTCCCCCACAGGACATTATAGAATTCAGTTCTGAATGCAGAAGTAAAACTGTACATAAAAGCATAAAACCTTTAAAAATGAAGGCCATGAGGAGATTTGGAGGATTGGATAGATTTACTTCCCCACACAATCCATCCTTCTTCTGTTGTCACGTATAGACAAATATCGAAATAAAATATTTTTGTTTGTATCTACACGAATGAAACTCTCTGTGTAACAAGAAACACCCATGAAAGACCTATTGGTGGAATAAAATGCAAAATTAATTTTTGCGAGATGTGTCACTTTTCTTGTGGTTGAGATATGTTTTCACGGGAGATGAGAGAAAATGATAAAATTGAAAAAAAGACTTTACAATTTTGAAAATATGTCAAACTACATCAAAATTATGGAATGAATTGTATTTTTATAAGATACTTTTTGCTTACTAAAAGGAAGAAAAAAAGATTTTTTGCTTCAGATTCTTATTTACAATGCGACATATTTTGCACGATATGTATTAGAACAAAATTCAAAAATATAAAATGTCTTACCAAGGTGAAGGACATACTAGAAAGAAGATAGCTATTATAGCGATGATCATAAAGAAGAAAAGAACAAAAATGATCCAGCTGTAATCATAGCCAATATAGGGTTCTCGTGGAACTATAATTTGACACTTATTTCCAGTAAATTGAGGAGGACACCTGTTCAAATAATACATTCCAACAATAAATATGGTAGCTCTTCATATTATACATAACGAAATAAATTCAAATACACAATATTAATTCTTGAAACAATCTCCTCTAAAATATTTACTATCATGATTTATTTACCACTTAAAATAATTATTCTAAAATTGCATCTATTTTTGTGTTATCCAACTGATTATTAGTGGTTAAAGCACCACTTAAGTTCAACTAATTATGAGTCTCTCTCACTCATTCACTCACAAGAGCCGAAGCCAGTCATTAAAGCCGTTAGCTTAGAAATTTTTGGTAGGGATAATTCAAGTTCGATTTTTTAAAAATCTATACTAATAAAAGAACAAAACGCTCCGTGTGTCCGCGAAGGCTAGCGAAATCTGAAGCCCGTACAAAGCTCATTTTTTTAAAGCAGCCCGAAGTCTGTCCTGATGTACCTGCTATTCAGAATTTCAAAACTCTAATTATTAATTGAGTAATTAATTAAAATCCAGAACTCACTCTCATCAAAAAATCATTTTTTCTGCTTTGCCCCTTTGCATGCTGACGGTTGGCTGGTTGGTTGTATAAAACTTTCGACCCAATGATTACAATATCTGGGACAAAAAGAAACCAATTCAAAAGTGACTTTTTTCCCCAAAGAACTTTAAAATTCATAGTGACTTTTTTCCCCCAAAGAACTTTAAAATTCATAGACCGGCAAACACCCAGTTTAACTGAAGATTTGAAGCACTTCGTACATTATAATGTATGTATGATTAACTGTGTTGCAGTAAAAAAAAATATATATATATATATACGAGGCTTTTATAGGAGTTATTTTTTTAATCACTGATTAAATTTAAATGTATTCTATTTAATTTAAAATTTTATTATGGCTTTAATTTGTTTTTAAAACGAAACTAAAATGGCTGTTATGCGTACAATTGTTCGAATCAGCAGACGATTAATACACCATAATAAACTACCAAACAGCAAAGCAAATTATTCATCAGGAAATAGTCACTATAAGAATAGTAGCAAAACTGGTTACAACCATAATGTTTAGGCTTAATAACACATAACCCGATCTCAATCCGAAAAAAAAACAGACCATACTCTGATCTGAGTAAGACAAAAATTCTACGAGTATAAACCCGCCCTGAACCTAAAATTTTCGTTAAAAAACTATGGATTTGATATCTAACCTGAACCAAATCTGTATCCCACAAAAAAGTTATAATGAAGCATAACCCGATCCGAACAAGGAAAAATAATTTTCGTGGACATGTAACCTGACCCAAATGTAAATATTTTCTTAAAAAAAAATATGATCCGAACAAAATCTGAAACCAATAAAAATATTCCAAAGAACTATAACCCGATCCGAGAAAGACAAACTAATTTCCGTCGACATACCCCCGACTCTGATCTAAAAAATTAGATTTGAAAAAACCTGAAATTTGACCCAAACCTTATCTCAATCAGACCAAAATATTCGAAAGAACCATAACCGGATTTGAGTAAAACAAAAATTTCCGTAAACATGAATCCAATCCGAACCTAAAAATTAAATTTCAAAAAATACCTAAAATTTGAATCGAACCAAGCCTGAACCTGACAAAAATATTCCCCCAAAAAAACATTCCCAGGTCCGAACAAGACAAAAAATTCCCATGGACATGAACCAAATCTGAACCTGAAAAATTTCTTTGAAAAAATCTCGAAATCTGAACCGAACCAAATCTGAACCTGACAAAAATATTCCAGTGAAGCACATACTTATTCGAACAAGACAGATCAATTTCCGTAGACATGCAACCCGACCCGAACCTAAAAATTCAATTTGAAGAAAAACCCGAAATCTTTATTGAACTGATTCTGAACAAGATAAAAATATTCCAAAGAATCATAACAGGATCCGAGCAAGGCAAAATAATTTCCGTTTAAGTACAATTTAATGAGATTCTAAAAAAATGTTTGAAAAAAACCTGAAATATGATCCAGACGAAATCTGAAAGGGACAAAAATATGCCAAAGAGCAATAATCAGATTCGATACTGACCAAGTACAATTTCCGTGGAAATGAACCCGAACCGAACCTAAATATTAAATTTGTATAAACCCCGAAATATGATCCGAACGAAACCTGAAACCGATAAAGTAATCCAAAGAACCATAACTCGATTCTTATAATCATCAGAAATTTCTGATTAAAAAAGATTTATAACATAAAAAATTTTAATTTGCTTCCTTTTGTATAATTTTAAGTCATATTTTTAATATAAATTATTCTTTTATGTTAAAAAATGCAAACATTTCTTTTTATAACTAACATTTAAAATAGACACGAACGTAGGTACATTAGTGTTTCAAGATTGTAGCAATTAAGGTTATTTTGGAAGAAGGGTTGCTACTTTTCCATACATACATGCATTATTTTTTATTGGTAAACTCAAAAGATTAACAGGTACTCTTATTCAAAAATTTAATGTATTTCTATTATTCGATAAAAGCAGACGATTATTAAAATGCTGTTGTCAAACTAGGCCTTTTGAACCAAATTTCCGAACGCGATAGACCAATGAAGATCGCCATGAGACAACAATCATTTATAAATTAAGATAGTTTTAAAATGAAATTTTTAGTTTCGGATTGGGTTCATGTACATGGAAATTATTTTGTCCTGTTCGTATCCGGTTACAGTTATTTGGAATAATTTTGTCCGTTTCGGAATTGACTGGGTTCAGATTTCGTGATTTTTCAAATTGAATTTTTATGTTCGGTTCAAATTACATGTATACAGAAATTATTTTGTCGTAATCGGATCGGATTATGGTTCATTGGAAACCGGACAAAAGTCCGGCTCGAATTTGTATCGGGCAGATTTCAGTTTTTTTTCATATTGAATTTTTAGGTTTGTCCCGGGTTGCAATTTTGCCTGGATGGGTTGCAATTACGTTTACGGTTAGTCTTAGGTTATATTTAATTTCCGGTTAGGTTACAGTTAGATCACGGTTAAGTTACAGTTAGGTTAAGGTTAAATTACAGTTAGGTTATTGTTAGATTACGGATAGGTTGCGATAAGATAACGGCTAGAGGTTACAATTATGTTATATTTAAATTACGGTTAGGTTACTGTTAAGTCGCAGTTAGTTTACAGCCATGGTTACAGTACAATTAGTCACTTTAGGATTTTAACCACAGTGAAAACATTACGCATGCTTTGATTGAAAATATACTTTTTTTTACAATGCCTTTGAAATTATATTATATACATTTAGATTACATTTTATAACATTACGTACTTTTAGCTAATCATCAAGTATCGATTTAATTTACGGTTTAGTCGGATTTAAGAGTGATAATTAGTTTGAAATTCAAAATATTTGACTTGCGATTTCTATGTGAAAAAAGTAATTAGTTACGTGACTTAGCAGTGATTTTTACGGATAAATATCAACACGAAAATTACTCAATCGCAGCACACATATTCCCTACCGCGTTTTCCATTGCAGTCATTTTGAGCATTTTTACAGCTAAATACAAGTTCTTTTAACCATTTTCTCACACAGTCAGTGGCCACGTATTTCAAGTTAAAGATAAAATTATACAAATTTCAAGTTCGATTAACATTATTTTCACGGATCCGGGCAACGCCGGGCGAGTCAGCTAGTTATAAACAAATACAAAGAGAAATAGTGAACATGTTTCTTTGTCATACAATATCCCTGAAATGTGTAGGCACCTATGTATAATTCTACATTAAATGTGGATTGAGTGGAGAGTAGAACTGAATTTGGATAACAAAGGTTGCCAAAAAAAGTGCTGTGCCAAACTGCTCTCGCACAAATACGCTACCTTGCGGGTAATAATAAAAAATAGGCTATGTCTGTAAACGCGCGTGCTTTTGGCAAAATTGTAAGCAAGTTATGAATTTAGAAGTAGTCACTCAAAATTGCTTTCGATTTTTGTTTAAAAGCTACTTGTTAAATTACTGTTAGCCCCTTTATCATTGTGCGCGCGGCAGCGCGCAACAATAATATGATTGAGCGATAATGCTTAAGCATAGGAAACCGCAAAAACACGGATTTTTCAATTTTTCTTTTTGCAATAACTAATTAAATATTTATCCAATTTTGATGATTTTTTTTTTAATGTTCGTCTGACCAAGAAGCACAACATAGCACAAAAATTATTTTTTTTTATGGCATACTGTAGGTGTACTGTAGAGTATTCTGAAAATCGGACAAAAATTTTGTGTCACAGCACTTTTCTCGAAAACTACTAAAGATAAAAATTTAATTTTTTTTTAAACAAAAGACAAACTTTTTATCCCGGGGTAGTCATCGAGAAAACGTTATTTCGCTGGGCGGTTTTTCTGAAATTGCGTATTTTCCAAACTTGGTCATAAATGGGTATATCTAAC
This sequence comes from Maratus speculifer, assembly GCA_964019185.1. Lineage (NCBI taxonomy): Eukaryota > Metazoa > Arthropoda > Arachnida > Araneae > Salticidae > Maratus > Maratus speculifer. Next base: position 235,847,240 of record OZ025293.1, on the reverse strand, counting down.
GTTCTATTGCAGATAGAATGTTGCGGTAAAGTTTATTTTAAAGATTTTGCGATGCTAATTAATCCTGCAAAAATTCATAGCTTTACGTTAAACAGTTTTTTTACAAGATGAAATAAAAGAATAGCAGTCATCAATCTAAGGTACTTCTGATCAGTTACACCATTCGATTAAGCATAAAAAAATACAGAATGCTTTTTTTTTCTTATTTTTAACTTAATTTTTTATCGAATTATGAATTTTTTTGAAATTTTTGACATGCCGATTTTTGTCATTTTTTAATGAATCATTTACTGAATAATTATGCACGGTGTCCAGCCCTGGTGGCTGTCAAATTTGATTTTTAATTTTAAATTAGGCAATTTTTTGCACCATGCCAAATTTATATTTTATCCATTTTTTTTCATTTATTTATATTTTGTTTTTAGCACAATGGCATCAATGGCAAAAATGCCTGGCATACCTGTCAAATATTGGGGCCCTGTACTTTAACAAAGTGTATTTACTATAAATATATACCGTATTTATTCTAATAGAATGCGCCCTCTAATAGAGCGCGACTTCTAATAAAGTGCGCACCTTGGTGCTGATTGAAAAAAATAAATATACGGAAACGATATAGTAGATAAGTAGAAAACGATTACTTAAATGCATTATCGAGGATTCTCATCGATCAAAATAGAGATATTCTATCAAAGCGATGGAGTGGCGATGCAGCAAAAGTTTCAAATTTTGAACAATGTACCACTCCTGTAAACTATAGCGCCAAGGATATGCACACTGTTAAAAATCTGCTGCATTTTGCTGCAACGCACTCCCCTGCTTGTATAGAAAACGGTTACTTGGCCGTGAAATGGCGCTTTCTCATTGGTTGGAATAGAGATATTATATACAAGTGGTGGAGGGCGTTGCAGCAAAATGCAGCAGATTTTTAACAGTGCACTGTTAAAAATTTGACCCATTTGTTGCAGAGTCACTCCACAGCTTTTATAGAATATCTCTTTATGGCCAATGAGATGGCCATACAGGTTATGCTCCAATGAGAATACACCATAACACAGTAAAGCAATCGTTTCCTATAAAAGCGGTGGAGTGACGCTGCACCAAATCGGTCAATTTTTTTAACTGTGTATAGTGTAAAAATTGTCTACACTGTTAAAAATTTTATCCATTTTCTGCATCGTCACTCCACCGCTTTTATAGAAAACGGTTGTTTTACAGTGTTATGGAGCATTCTCATTGGTCATAAAAGAGGTTTCTATAAAAACTGTGGAGTGACGCTGCAGAAAATGGGTCAAATTGTAAACAGTGTATAGTGTAGAAATTGGCTTCAACTGTTAAAAATTTGACCCATTTGCTGCATCGTCACTCCACCGCTTTTATAGAAAACGGTTATTTTACTGTGTTATGGAGCATTCTCATTGGTCATAAAAGAGGTATTCTATAAAAGCTGTGGAGTGACGCTGCAGCAAATGGGTCCAATTTTTAACGGTGTACTTCAGTAATACTTAAAAAATGCGCTAAAATATTGTATTCCTTAAATATGCAACGATGCTGATGAAATCTAAAGATAACAGTGACATCTGCGTTTATTTATTATTTTATTCACTTTAGTAAAAAACTGATTATTATTTTTTTTAAAACCACCGTAGAATTTTGGTATAGAAAAACCTGTTTAAAAAGTTTTTTAAATTTGTAACACCAGAGTATTAGAGTATGTAGCATTTTTTAATTTCAATACAAATAAGATTTTGTTTTCTATATGTAAAATACAAAACAAGTTGTGCAGTAGCCCTATGGAATATGGAAAAATAGAAGGACTAGGGAAAAATGCTCCAAGGAGCAGTGCAAAAGCAGAATATGATTTTAATTGAGCATTAAAAAGTAATGGACAAGTTTATTTTTTGGAAAAAGTACACAAACATTTAAAAGTAATGAACAAGTTTATTTTATTGAAAAAATGACCAAGCATTTAAAAGTGATGGACAAGACTTGAAACTGAGTCAAGAACTAGTAAATAATTTCCTCAAGACTTGAAAATGGCTGATCATGCTCTTATGTGACAAGCATATTCAACGTCCTTTTTTTTATCCCTGTCTATCTTAGTATAGGCATGTTGGCAGAATATAACACTGTGCTTTAGAAAAACTCAGTTTTCACAACAAGTATTAGATACAGTATCTATATTAAACACATCCTGGCCCCTCTTTAACAAAGCCTTGATATTACTGCTTTGCACTGTATTTACTCTTATCACAACCATTTTTTGCACGCAATCTTATCACTAAAAAACAGTTTTTCTATCCAATCTTTTTTCTAAAAATTTTTAAGCGGATTTTTATTAGCAAAAGATAAAATAGTGCTAAAATTTTTATATTTTCATAAGTAATCGATAAGTTTATCAAAAGCACTGTATATTTCAAGCAAATTTTGATTTTAATAAAGTTAGAATACCTGATAAGCACGTAACATGTACAACCAAACAGCAACTGCTTTTCCATTTTTTTATGTACTTGGACATAATAAAATTGCCATAAGAGTTACTACTTCACAAGTAAATTGTTAAGGAGCAGCATGTGGTAAATTTAGCTACTTCATCAAAAACTTGCTCTGAAAGTTCAGCTTTTATAGAGCACAATGTTATATTCTGATAACGTGTCAATACTAAGATAGACAGGGATAAAAAAAGGACGTTGAATATGCTTGTCACATAAGAGCATGATCAGCCATTTTCAAGTCTTGAGGAAATTATTTACTAGTTCTTGACTCAGTTTCAAGTCTTGTCCATCACTTTTAAATGCTTGGGCATTTTTTCAATAAAATAAACTTGTTCATTACTTTTAAATGTTTGTGTACTTTTTCCAAAAAATAAACTTGTCCATTACTTTTTAATGCTCAATTAAAATCATATTCTGCTTCTGCACTGCTCCTTGGAGCATTTTTCACTAGTGAGAAAATATTTCATCAAAAATGTTTTCAAAACGTGTCCAAATGCTTCAAGCTTTTTAAAAGTTACAAATAGCGAAATTTTATTACATGACATAGTTTCTGGCTGTACTGATGTATTTTAGAGATTTTTTTCTAAAAAATTTCAATAAAAAAATCTTGGTCATCTCCACGTATCCATTCTACGTACATCTGCTTTGTCAGATTTTACGCGGAGTTAAAGAAGAGAGGAGTTTTTACCTTGATTCCTGCTTCTATTCATATTTGTTTAAACATTGCTGAATGTTTCAGATGATCAAAAACTTGATAATTTAATATTTTTACTTACTTGCAAATAAACTCTCCTTCTATGACATTGCATTCGATTTTATCCAAGCAGTAATCTTTAGGACATTCAGTTGGAATGGGTTGTTTGATAACGGGTTTTGGTTTACATATACCCTGTTTCTGAATATATTCATCACCACATACGCAAATAAAACTTGAGTTTGAAGGTAAACACAGTTGAGGGCAGAAGTTTCTTTGACATGGACTAAATCCTATAAAAATTGAGAAAGGTTATTGTATTTAAAAGCAAAACTGTGAAATATTCCCTAATGAGTGAACATGTTATAACTTTAATGTCATCGTTACACTTAAACTCCATTAACACAATTAAAATTAGCATATGCTCAAAATCATTTTTGTAAGTCAGAAATAACAAGGAAGGTCTCCATACATGGCATACTCAGAATTTTTTGAAAAAAACAAATACTTATTAAAGTACTTATGTATGTAATAAAGGATCAGTCAAATTTAACGATGGAATTAGAGTAGAAAACCAGTAAAAAATTAAAATATTTTCAAGTATTTGGCGCGAGAAGGCAAAAGTATTTTATAAATTTCGCGAGCAGCATTTTTCCTTGCCAAAAGCTAACGATTTTAATTCATCTGAAAATGACTTGTTAAATGATTTTTAGAATGCGTGTAAAAATATTTAATGAAATTAAACTTAAACAATGAGGATTTTAATATATATATGTAATTAAAAAAAAATTGCACCATTTTGTTCTCTCTGAGCTTTTAATTCTAAATTTGTGGAACATATTTTTAATCTTAGTTTCGTAATGCATTAATATTTTAACGGCTAAAGTCCTTTTTCTTTTTTTTTATTTAACTTATTAATAATCTATTGTTTGTTTCTCAAAAAGTGCGGGAAACAATTTCGTAATGTTTTTCCTTTTTAGAATATTATCGAGATTTTTAATTTTATTTTTATTGATCGTCTGCTCTGTGTTAATGCGCTGAGATGTTAACAGGTTAGTCTATTTGCGAGACATGATATAGTTCCTACGGGAAGACCACGCCTCTTATACCAATCAGCGGTGATGATTTCTGACGCGTAGCGTCGAAGTTAATCCTAATTAGATTTTTAATTTACTAACGAAGTCTGAGGAGGGGCTAGTTTTTCCGTGTGGGCAGGAGTTCATTCTAGGTTGTCTGAGCATTCAGAATGCATCTGCCTATTGAACTGCTAGGTCGCCCGTTTCATTTTTTTCGATAATTAGAACACCGAAATGACGTAACTTGGAGAGCGAATGTTGTAGTGATAGATGTGTGAAAGGGTGACAAGTGGAATAACTTATGGCTTGATCTAATAAAATATGGAACTAAAAACTGATTTTCTTATTATTTTTATTGGAGAAACTCCCAAGGAACTCAATTCCATGGCTTCCAACTACGGCTGCTAAATCTGTTTATTATTTTAAGTAAATCGACTTCTTACAGAAAAGATACTATTCGACGAAAATCTATATATTATTACAGCAAATCGTCATATTATTATAGGAAAGCCGGCAGGATAGATGAACCGGCGTTCGATTTTTGAATAAGAATTATCGAGCTTAACAACTACCAACTGAACCTTTGTCTGAGAATTGCTTCACTACGCTGTTTGTGCTCGCCATGTTCGATGAACGATTACTCGCTGAAGCATCTGATGTGTGTGTTTTGTTCTTAGACGCACCTAAGTCATCAAAGTAATGCCAATGATGTTGCAAACGATGTCGAAAGAAAAACGATTTCAGATAATTCAGAATCTTTAAAGCGATCTTCAAAATAGCTTGGTGATAAGTAGGAGTTCTGTGAAAAGGATCGTCTTATGAAGTTTTGTTTGTGATTATGTTCGGCATCTGCATCTACAAATCCCTTGTTTGTGAAATATGCCTCCAGTATTTTTTTATACTTAACATCTACGAAAATGTCTGCTGATTATTTAAGCTAAAGAACATCTGTAAAGGCCGCGAATAATAAATGAACACAACATTTTTTTCTTTTTTTTCCCTTCCAAATAAAGTCTAGGTTCCGTTATTCTTTTTGGAGAAGAAAATTGTAAGTTATTATTTATCTTATTTTGTTATTGTTTACGAAATTTTAATAATAATTTCTTTATTTTAATTGTTGATTTTATTATTCTTATTACAGATATTAAAAAAATAATTTTGTTCTTAATTTATTCATTGAAATTTTAAGTTTAAAAGTGTTCTCAATACGTAAGAGGAACTTATTTTTGTTCTTAAAAATATTGTTTATCTTACATGTATTTGAAAATTGTGATATTTATTATTTTATTATTTATTCCACATAAATTCTAAGAAAGAGCTGATTTATTTATTTATTATTTTTATTGTTATTTATCGTAATTGAATTATAGCATTTAAATATTTTCCCGTATGAATTATCCCTCTTTTATGTTGTTAAGATCGGGATTAGTAAAGGAAGATAAAATGACTGAAAATAAACTTGATATTGTCCCTTTTGACTGAGTCGGGTATGAATATTTTTTCATGGTTTAAGCATTTTGATAAAGAATGTTCTGTAGAAAAAAAAAAAAAAAGATGAGTGGAAAAAATTTAACCTTTCGAAATATTTAAAAGGTGAAGCGCTAAAAGTTTTTATTAATGATTGTTTGGATTGTGCTACTTATGATGAAATTGTTGAGGTTTTAACAGAAAAATTTATCCAGAGTTCCTAAATTTTCTGAGTTTACCTCCTTAAAGTTAAATGATCCAAGCGATTTAGATTCTTATTTTAGAAAGAAAGTTGAGATTGGAAGACAATTTCAGCTTGGAGAATATAATAATTATTCAGGGATTAACTTATGGACTTAAGCCTGAGTATCAAAATTGTTTAATTGTAAACCCTCCTTCTAATACTCGTGAATGGTTTCGCATTGCTAAACAATTAGCAGCGATTCCAACTCATACCCCTAATAACAACAATAGAAATTTTCACCAAGTTAGACCAATGCACAATCCCAATCCTCCTCCTAGACATTGGACTCGACCCATTCTAAACAAGCCAACACAAAATTTTAATCCTAGATTTTTCACTCCTAGAATGCCTACGACGTATTATCAAAATAATTAATTATCCAAGTCGTCCGTGCAGAATATGTTTAAACAGAGGTATACAAAATGCTTATCATTGGGAGAGGAGTTGTATATTTAACACAAATTCATTGCAAACTCAAATTCCTACTCATATACAAGCACCTCCTACTAATAATATTTGACAATTAATTGTTCCTGGATATGTGGACAATAAAAAAGTGTGTTGTATTGTAGACAGTGGATCAACTGTCTCAATATTACCTCTCAAATTTGTTCGATATTTAAATGCTAAATTAAATAATGTTTCCCCTATTACCATTAGACAGGCACAAGGAACTCTTACAATTAATAAATCTTGTCGATTATGTATTAAATTTGGTAATATAAAGAGGTATGTTAATTTTTTAGTAAGTAAGATAGATTTGGACTATGCTATTTTAGGTTTACCTGATTGTGCCAAATTTAAATTGATTGTGCAAAAAGTCAGGTGCTACAAGACAATATTACGTTAAACCAACCTGTCAGCATATCCAGTGATAATTTAGAATTACTTCATTTTGATATTATAAAAAATGATACCACTGTACAACCCGATTAAGGGAATACCAAAACTCCCCAATCCTTGCCGCGAACTAATAATGATGATTATAATCTATTTGGGGATCTAAAGGCTATTCAAAATAAAAATGTAAGGGAACTTTTAAGGGATTATTTAGATATTTTTGCCAAAAATAAATATGATGTAGGGAGAATTAATATTGAACCTCAGCGTATTTTTCTTAAATCTGACCTACCAATATCTTTGAGGCCTTATCGTACATCCACTGCTGATGAAAAAGAAATCTCCCAGCAAATTCAATCCTTATTAGCTGCTGGATTAATTAAAGAGAGTTATAGCCCATATTCTTCTCCTGTTACGTTAGTAAATAAACGAGATGAAGGCAAAAAAAACCCGAATGTGTGTTGATTACCGAAAATTAAATTCTTTTATGAAAAATGACGCTGAACCTTTGCCACGAATTGATGAAATTTTAGACAAATTAAGTGGTGCCCAATATTTCTCTACGCTGGATTTAGCCTCAGGCTATTGGCACATACCTATTCACCCAGCAGATTCAGAAAAGTTAGCCATTACTACCAATTGTGGGCTCTGGGAATGGAATGTTCTCCCCTTCGGTGTAAAGGTAGGCCCCCCCAATTTTCAATAGGACAATTAGAAGAATTCTTACAAAATATAAAATAGACTTTGCTTGTTATTATTTTGACGATATAATTATTTTTTCTAAATCAATAGATGAACATATACAGAATCTCATCCAAATTTTTGATTTATGCCGAATAGAAAATATTAAATTAAAATTATCTAAATGTACTTTTGCTCAAAAACAAATCAATTTTCTAGGGTAGGAAATCCAAAATGGAACTTTAACTCCAGCTAATACTAATATATAAACTATTAAAAAATTAAACCCCCCTACTAATACTAAAGAATTACAAAGATTTCTTGGTTCTATAAATGTGTATCATAAATTTATTGACAAATATGCTGAAATTAGGCACCCCCTAAATAAATTACTCGAGAAAGATACTATTTGGGAATGGAATTCTGAATGTCAAAACTTTTCAAAAATTAAAAAGATGCCCTCATTGCTAAACCAATTTCAAAGATTTATGACCCAAAATTACCCCTACACATGTTTGTTGACGCTTCTCAGGTGGCGGTAGGTGCAGTTCTTAAACAACCGGACCATAATAACTTTTTACATCCAATTGCTTATTTTTCTAGAGGATTGAAAAGTTATGAGAAAAATTACTTCATTACCGAGTTAGAGTGTCTTGCTATCACTGATACTTTAGATAAGTTTTATCATTAATTTCATGGTGTACAATTTACCATCCATACTGATCATGCATTTCTTGTTTGGTTAAAAAATGTCAAACATTTAAGAGGTCGATTATTTAGGTAGTCATTGAAGTTAAGTATGTTCGATTATAAAATTGAGTACTTAAAGGGATCTACAAATGTCGAAGCCGACATGCTGTCCAGAAACCCTATTTCTCATTTTTGTAAACTCCTTACTTTTCTTCTTGGCGTTAAAGATGTTATTGAGATGCAAGAAAGAGAAAATGTGTGTGGTTCAAATTATATTAATGACAATGGACTGATTATAGTTAAAAAGAAAGGTTTTCGTAAAGTGGTAGTTCCCATGTCCTTAAGAAAAAAGTCCTTCCGGCAATGCCGGGAGGAAAAGGTAGCTTTCATATATTTATTTATGTATTATTTATTTTAAATTAAGTTATATTATTCAAACATACGAAACTCAAATTAGTGAAACCCGATTTTATAAGATTAAATGCTAGTTTTTGTCAATACTGATTATTAATAGGAATTTTTAGAAATTAGTCAGATTTTATTCAACCTGGTTTTATTTCCAGCGATTTAGAGAGTCGCCAAATTCCAAGATATCATGAAGTGTATGCCATTTTAAAGCAACATGATGGATAAAACAAACCAATGAGCTTGGTCGAAATCTTAATTCATGTGGACATGGACTCTCGTATCGAAATCGATTAATATATACGAGTGCTATCGCGAGCAAATTGATTTTTTAAAAAAATGTCACCCACATTAGAAATTCAAACTGCTATATCTCAGGCGTTTTTTAAGATAAAGACAAATCAAAAAATACTCCGGAATTCATTATTAAGATAAATACATTCGAAAGAATCTTTTTTTCAATTTCTAATTTTTTATTTGTACATCATTATACATTTAAAAGATTTTTGACAAATTTAAATAGCCGCCATTTTGAAACAAGATGACGGATGAAGCTGGCTAGTGAACTCGGTCAAGACATTGATATATACTATGTACACACGGAGTTATATCCAAATCAGTTTATAAATATGCGTATTATCGAGTGACAAATTTCAGACCGTTTCAAAATGTCAACCGCACTAGAAATTGAAAGTGCTATAACTCAGCCATTTTTCAAGATACAGATGAAACAAAAAATGCCCTGGAATCTTTGTATCAAGGTCAAATACACAAACGAAAAATCTTTTTCAATTTCTCACCTTTTTGCACATAATTTTAAATTTTAATTTTTTTTTCTTTTACAAATTTTAAATGGCCGATATTTTGAAACAAGATGGCTGATGATGCTGGCTAACGAACTCGGTCGAAATATTTGTATGTACTATGAACATACCAAGTTTCATTCAAATCGGTTCATAAATACTTTAGTTACAGCATGACAAAAATGAGATTGTTTCAAAATGTCAGCCATAAGAAAAATTCAAAGCTATAAATCATTTTTTAAGAGATAGACAAAACAAAAAGTGTTCTGGAATCATTCTTTTAAGTTCTAACACTTAAAAGCAAAATATTTTTCAACTTTTAATTTCTTCGCATTTAATTTTAAATTTTAAAATTTTTTAAAATTTTTAAATGGCCGCCATTTTGAAACAAGATGGCGGATGATACTGGCTAACGAACTCGGTCGAAACATTTGTATGTACTATGTACATACCAAGTTTCATTCAAATCGGTTCATAAATACGTTAGTTACAGCATGACAAATATCAGATTGTTTCAAAATGTCAGCCATAAGAAAAATTCAAAGTGCTATAACTCAATCATTTTTTAAGATATAAACAAAAAAAAAGTGTTCTGGAATCGTTGCTTTAAGTTCTAACACATAAAAGAAAAATATTTTACAACATTTAATGTCTTCGCATTTAATTTAAAATTTTGAAATTTTAAAATTTTTTAAATGGCCGCCATTTTGAAACAAGATGGCAGATGATGCTGTCTAACGAACTCGGTCGAGAAATTTGTATGTACTATGTACATACCAAGTTTCATTCTAATCGGTTCATAAATACGATGGTTATCGCATGACAAAAATCAGATATATATATATATATGGTTATATATATATATATATATGTCAACATTTGGACGGAGGATGGTTTTGGGGTGTGGGGGTCATGATCGGTGAAAATATACCAAAATTTTCTGGAAGTGCTTTCCTCTGGACGGCTGCAATAGGTAGCTTTTTACTTTTTGTAATGAAAGCTACCTAAAAATTATTTAATGTTGCTCATGAACAGTTTGGTCACCCTGGTGTTCAAAAAATGCAAAATTTAATTTCTCCTAATTATTATTGGCCAGATATGACATAAGACATTACCAATTTTGTTAAATATTGTGATATTTGTCAGAAAAATAAAAAACCTAGACAGAAAAAATTTGGCTTAATACAAGCTATGCCCACTACAGATCAACCTTTTGACTGTCTGTCTGTTGATACTGTAGGAGGGTTCAATTATTATAATTCTGCAAAAAATATCTCCATATTATAATAGACCATGCAAGAAGATATGTTTAGGCATTTCCTTCCAAAAGTGTCACTACAGAAACTTATACAAATTGTCTGAAACAAATTTTCAATATCAAAATCCCTCAACAATTATTCTGTTTTAATAAAATTTCAAGTATACAGTCCCCTCAAAAAATACTAAGTGGCAGGAATGCTGCTTTTACTTCTTCAAGATTGAAAAAAAATTCTGCAAAATCATGATATTAAGCAACGTTTGACCACTGCCCATCATCCACAAACGAATGGGAAATGTGAAAGAGTAAATCAGACAATAGTAACTAGATTAAAATGTAAAGTAAACTCCACTACCTCTAAAATTCCCTGGACTAAGCTTTTAACTGAAGTAATTAATGAATCTAATAATACACCCCACTCTATAACTAAATTTCCCCCTGCTTACTTGCTTTTTGGCCAATTACCCTATGACTCCCCCTTACAACAAAATTATTATCCCCCTGTTCATGAAGCACTTAAAATTGCTAAAGCAAGAACTGATGAATTTCATTTAAAAAATAAAAAATATTATGATAAAGATTATATCGAACCAAAATTTAAAATAGGAGATCTAGTTATCTATGAAGAATTTCAGTACCTTAATACTAGAAAGTTATCACAAGTATTTAGTGGCCCTTATAAAATTCTTAACAAATTATCCGAAGCAAATTTTGAAATTGATAGGCAAAAGCAGTTCAAAAGTTCAGAAATAGTACATGTATCAAAATTAAGGCCTTATTATTCCCCTGATAAATTTAAATTAAGTCATGAGCAACAACCCCCTAATCAACAACAAGAAACTCAAGTAAAAACTGTAGCTTAAACTTAATCGCTAGTTTATTATCATTTTATAATTTTTTTCTTTTTTCTCTTAAACAGTAAAATTCTTTTCATATTTTAATTCAGATAATATCCTGTAACTCTTACAGAATGGCAATGATATCTCTTGGCTGCAGCGAGAGTGTCACTTGTCGGGAAATTTTTATATTTGTTTATGCCGGCGTAAACGGGCAAAGTGAAAATTTCTTATTCTGTATTGAATTACTCTAGTTATAACTTAGAATAATATAATAACAATTAAATTTTAAATCAAAATATTTTTATTTTAATTTCCACTGAACCTATTTGTAATATTAAAATTAATCTATCAATCATTAAATTAATAATTTGCCAAGTAACAAAACTTTTATCACTTTATTTTAATTTTTTTCTCTCTCTTTGCTTCTGTATTCCAGTCCAAGTACATGTCAATTTGAATTTAATTTTGTTTCTTTTTCTTTTTCCTTTTTGCATCTTGCAATGTTTTATTACATCAAGAAAACATGTATTGCGTAATTATTTGAAATGAATAAATCTTGTCTTTAATTTTTATCATTTATTAATATTTCTTTTTAAGAATCTTAGTAATTGAAAAGTCACGTGGATTCTCAAACATGAACAAAATTTTTATTTTATTTTATTTTATTTTATTTTATTTTTGTACATATTCCTACTTAATCTAATACAAGATTAAGTAAATGATTACATAATTTATTCTTTATTCTATTTCACTTCTCTCTATATTTCATCCCCAAAAATATGAGATGAGATAAACGAGATTAAGTACACAATTTAGAATTTAAACAATGTCTTTTGAGATATTTACTATTACTTATTGAAAGATTTACTTATACCCATTTTGAGATTTACTTATACTTATTATGATTTTATTATTATTGATATTTTTCCTTATTATATTTATTATTTATATTGTTTATTACTTAGATTGTTAAAATTTATTATTACTATATTACTATACTATAAAATGTGTTATTATATTGAATTTGGACAATTAATAACAATATAATTAGACCTCCTTGAAAAGAGGTAATGAACTATACCACTCCAAATATGTCTCTTAGAGGATTTTTTGAAACAAACTCTCAACATTGATTTCTAGAACTTTCTAGTGAATTTATTCATATTTAGGTTTGTCATTGCCAAGAATGAATTCGACGTTATTGTTTTTTATTTTTCATGTTAATATATTAGGATGAATTGCTTATATTTTCAAATTACTGTGCTGTAAAACAAGATCCTATCATATTTTTGTGATACCTATTTTAATGTATGTAAATTTAAAGTTATTCCACATATCACCTTAGTGTTCCTAAATTTAAATTCCATTTTTATAAAAAAAATTAATATTTCTTTTAATTAGTATCTAATTATTATTACTTCTATCAACAACTTCGTGATCTAAGTCTGCATCATCTCCCTTTCAGTGAACTTGCAGGTCTCAGACCTACATTTTCACCCGTTTTTTTGGGAGGGGGGATTTGTAATAAAAAAAATTGCGCCATTTTGTTCTCTCTGAGCTTTTAATTATAAATTTGTGGAACATATTTTTAATCTTAGTTTCGAAATGTATTAATATTTTAACGGCTAAAGTCCTTTTTCTTTTTTTATTTAACTTAATAATCTATTGCTTGTTTCTCAAAAAGAGCGGGAAACGATTTCGTAATGTTTTTCCTTTTTAGAATATTATCGAGATTTTTAATTTTATTTTTATTAATCGTCTGCTCTGTGTTAATGCGCTGAGATGTTAGCAGGTTAGTCTATTTGCGAGACATGATATAGTTCCTACGGGAAGACCACGCCTCTTATACCAATCAGCGGTGATGATTTCTGACGCGTAGCGTCGAAGTTAATCCTAATTAGATTTTTAATTTACTGACGCAGTCTGAGGAGGGGCTAGTTTTTCCGTGTGAGCAGGAGTTCATTCTATGTTGTCGGAGCATTCAGAATGCATCTGCCTACTGAACTGCTAGGTCGCCCGTTTCATTTTTTTCGATAATTAGAACACCGAAATGATGTAACTTGGAGAGCGAATGTTGTAGTGATAGATGTGTGAAAGGGTGACAAGTGGAATAACTTATGGCTTGATCTAATAAAATATGGAACTAAAAACTGATTTTCTTATTTTTATTGCAGAAACTCCCAAGGAACAGAAGTCCATGGCTTCCAACTACGGCTGCTAAATCTCTTTATTATTTCAAGTAAATCGACTTCTTAGAGAAAAGATGCTATTCGATGAAAATCTATATATTATTACAGCAAATCGTCATATTATATATATATATAGTTTTGCATATTTATGCTGCTTGTTGCTGCAGATGTTTAATTTTATCACTGTAAAAAATAAAAAAAATTTATATTGAAACTTGTATTTTCATATATTTAAGCGTATTCTAAAATAAAAACCAGATGAAGAATGTTGCAGTTCTACATTTTAATATCGAATAAGTTTTTGTTTCCATAGCAACAAAATTGAATCGACAGTGCTCATCTGGACTTAATTTTGAGATTGAAACAAATTTAATTCATTTAATTTTTGTTTTAATTGATAAAATATTATAGTTAACTTTTTTTAATAAAAATATATATGACAAAACTATAGTTAAAGCAAACTAAAACTGACTAAACTGAAGGTATTTAAATTAAAATTAACAACAAAAACATTTATACCTTAAAGGGAATTTGACATAAAAATATTTTTTGAAATTGTATTCCTTCACCAACCGGTGGTAAATAGCTAAATAACGAAATTTGCATTATTTTTATGGGACGCTCTATCGGAGTTCTGCCGAAAATTTTCTCATAAGTATATATATTCACATGAGAAAAACATTCTATATTTTTTTCAGATTTTTCGGTGTATACCCGTATGAAGATCTTCCTTGTAAGATGTAATTGATGCGATAAAGAATATGATAAATGAAGAAGCTAGTTTAAACATTTCTGTACTTTTTAAAAAAGTCCTTCCGGCAATGCCGGGAGGAAGAGGTAGCTTTCATATACTTATATATTTATTTTAAGGTAAGTTACATTGTTCAAAAACACTAAGCTCAAATTAGTGGAAATAATCTTATAAAATTAGTGATTTTATAAGATTGAAACTAGTTTTTGTCAAGACTGAATATTAATAGGAATTTTTAGAAATTAGTCATCTTTTATTCAACCTGATTTTATTTTAAGCGATTTAGAGAGTCACCAAATTTTACGATATCATAAAGTGTATGCCATTTTAAAGCAACATTGTGGATCGTTCAGATCAGACCGTTTCAAAATGTCAGCCATAAGCAAAATTCAAAGTGCTATAACTCGGTCATTTTATAAGATATAGACAAAATAAAAAGTGTTCTGGAATCGTTGTTTAAAGTTCTAACACGAAAAATAAAAATATTTTTCAATTTTTAATTTTTTCGCATTTAATTTTAAATTTTAAATTTTTAAAAAAATTTAAAATGGCCACCATTTTGAAACAAAATGGTGGATGATGCTGGCCAACGAACTCGGTCAAGACATTTGTATGTAATATGTACATGCCAAGTTTCATTGAAATCGGTTGATAAATACACGTGTTATCACGTGACAAAAATCGGATCGTTTCAAAATGTCAGACATAAGAAAAATTCAAAGTGCTATAACTCAATCATTTTGTGAGATATAGACAAAATAAAAAGTGTTCTGGAATCGTCGTTTTATGTTCTAACACGTAAAAGGAAATTATTTTTCAACTTTTAATTTTTTCGCATTTAATTTTAAATTTTAAATTTTTTTAAAAATTTAAAATGGCCGCCATTTTGAAACAAAATGGCGGATGATGCTGGCCAACGAACTCGGTCGAGACATTTGTATGTACTATGTACATACCAAGTTTCATTCAAATCGGTTCATAAATACGTTAGTTATCGCATGACAAAAATCAGATATATATATATATATATATATATATATATATATATATATATAATGTCAACATTTGAACGGAGGGTGGTTTTGGGGTCTGGGGGTCATGATCGGTGAAAATATACCAAAATTTTCCAGAAGTGTTTTCCTCCGGACGGCTGCAATAGGTAGCTTTTTACTTTTTGTAATGAAAGCTACCTAAAAAAGCTCCTAAATATCAGTACTCTTCAGCATAAAAGAAAACTTCAGTGAAACATTTTACAGTAGCAGAAAAAAAGATGTCAGAAACGCCTCACATCCATGTTGTTTTCCAAGAAATTGAGTCTTCTTTCAGAATGCGAATGAAATTATAAAATTTTGAGTAGTCTGTATTAAAAAATGCACCAATTTCCATCAATAACATCCCTTTTTGACATTGTCTTGTGTTCCCTGGATCAAAGTAGTCGGAAAAGCACATATTTTAATTATTTTTTCTTAAATCTTCCGAGAGTTACGTTAGAAATTAGAATAATGTTAGAAATTTAAGCATAAATTTAGAAAAAGGAAAAATTTTAGAAAAAACGCCTTAAAATTGGTAATTGGAAATATTGTATAAAAAATCTAACAATAAAGTAAATTAACTTTATGCAAAAGAAAATTTTATAGAATTTTTCTGGTTACTTTATGAGATTTTCTTTTCTGTGGATGCAAATGACAACAGAAGAATATACTCTTGAACTATCGAAACGTAAAATTTGTGTTTATCTCGAAAACTAATGATGATAATAAGCTGCAAAAGCACATAGTCATGTTCACGACAATGTTGATTACTTTTACAGCAAATCACAGTAACTTTGCACTAAATGACAGTAACTTTACTCCACCTTTACGAAACGTTGATCCATTCTGCCATGGTGGAATCTTGATTAATTTTTCGAATGAGCTGCCAAACTCACACTTGTGCTGCTATCTATATTTTGAGACCAAAATTTTACCGTTAACTCAAGTGATGTAGCAGATTTAATTTTTCTCTCTTGGTCCAAAGTTACCCTGATAGGTCAAATTTACTTTGACTGTATTTAAAAAATAATGCATGCCATAATTCATGGTTTTTGAATATAAAAGTATTAATTTTCATTCGAAAAGTACATTTTTGTACAAAAGAAAACATGCTGAGATTATGTTTGCCCATTCAAATGTATTTCTTAAACAAGGAAGAAAAATTATTCGCCAAACATAGATTATCAAGCACTTTTTAACATAACTTAATATATAAAAACTAAAGATTTCAGAAAACTCATAACACATTTTATAACCAGATTTCAACAATTACCAACCATACCCAGAAAGGTATTTTAGTTTTTTGTGCAACTCTGTATATGATTTATAAATCAAGTCAAAAGTGAAAGTAACTTTATAAAAAATACTTGCGACCAAAATCGACAAAGTAATCAAGGAGCGATCCCGAGAAGGAAAACAAAGTTTGTGCTGATTTTAATTTCTGATGGCCCTATAAGCAAATTTTATACTCATTTAAAAGTAGAATTAATTTCGAATTGTTTGTGCTAGTAACTTTCTTCAATTATTGTTTGTTACAGAGTTAGTAGGGGATATTTGTTTTTTTTTTCCACGACTGTACATCAATTAAAAATAGACTATTTGCAATCGTTTGGCACCAGTAACTTTCTTCGATTATGATTAGTTACAGAGTTAGTAGTGGGTGTTTCCTTTTTTTTCCCACGACTGTATATTCAAAATAATATTTATATTACAGGCTTCTACCACAATTTTTAACAGAATTTTTCGCCTTGCCTAAACACAAAAAAATTCTACTGCAAGCATCTTGTAATATTCAGCAATGTATGTCAATTTTATCATGTTTGAAGTTGTACAACAATTGAAATACGCTCCAAAGAGTTTTTCTGCATATATAAGAGAACTCTTTCTGATTTTGTAAATGAATGAAAATACTTCGCAACGCATATTTTCATAAAGCATGTATTAGTGCATCTCAGAAATACAAACATAATGAAATTGGTATGAAACAGAGTAACGTAATTAAACTATGCTGCAAATGATTTTTCTTCATAATTCATAATATAACGGAATATTTGAGTTCCCTTGTACTCGTACTACCGTTAACATTTTGCCATAGTAATCATCTTTTTGTATTTAATTCTCAATAAAGCATATAAATTTATATTTTAAATATTTCAAAATTATTAAAATACGCCGCAAATGACTTTTCTCCATCGATAAATAAGAGTTTGTTCAGGAATTGAACTCTAACAGAAAAGAAGTCAAGTCCTTCGCACTTCCAACCGCGAAAGAAAGCAATTTATCTTATTATATACGTAAATGTACACATACACAAGTTTCTAATTTTGGGGCTTATTTTCTTAATTTTGTACTTCTGATCTTGTTTAAACATTTTTTTCATCGCATATTATAGCTTTCGTACTATTAACTACATTCTATGGATATCCAAAGGGCGACTGCATTCTTTCTTTCCAATCTCAAAACAAGAGGCATTGGGTCGGGTTACCCGCTTTTACCTTACCATACCCGAACCGCGGGATTAGCGCGATAGTTTTCCGTTGAGGATCGGGTTGGTTTTCATTGTTTTAGGTTGACCTGAACCGATTTTTCAAAGTGTCCACGATATTTTTTCATGTTAAAAATCTACATACAAGACCTAATGGACATTACCGAAAAGCGGACATCTATTTAGCGAACAATTTTTTCAGTTCCTAACATTTATTATAGTCGTACGCTTATACCTCTAATAGTTGTCACCTCTAAATGTACAGACATATAGCATGTGTAAATGCGCATCGCCTATCACAAATACATGCATTTGTATGTATCAAAAACAAAATGTTGGTGATATTTTATTTTTTATATTCCGAGAGCCAAAAAAGAGCTTATAATAAAAAATAATCTATGATCACATTTCTTCATTTTATTTCTCATGCAGTAAATTGAGTATATACTCATTCAGGGGGTACAAAAATTAGTAGTCCTCTATGCATTTTGCAAATGGGTAAAATTATAATGTTTTTTCTGCATTTTATTTTAAATGCTCAGAAAATATGATTCTTTCAACATTATTTAAAAAAAAAACTGAATTACAAATATCAATGTAACCCTTGAGAATATTAATTATTCTAAAATGTATTGAAAATACATTAAATCTATAGAATTCTATTATCTTAAATATTGCTTATATTGCAGTGAAACCTGAAACTTAGTAAACGGAATGCTACGTTCCAAACACTTAGAGGGCTAGACAACTACAACTAGTTTATCAGAAATGTATCTAATTACTCGTTATAAAAGCAGCTACTACAAATTATTTTTCAAAAGTAGTTACTAATTTACTACTTTTAAATTTTGTCAATCTACACTCCTACCTCCCTCAACTTGAAACGTTTGCTTAAAGCCAACCAGAATCTGAAACCGAAGTGAATGAAAATTAACCCATATTTTAATACAATTATGTAAAGGAGTCTAAGATTATATTTCTAATATCAAATTTATCTTTTTTAATATTTAAATGAACGCAAATAATACTCAATTTATAAATACATAGGTTTTTTCATTAAAAAAATTGTCAGGACTTTCTTTTGAAATGTTGAGTCAATGCCAACACTCTAAGATAATTAATATTAATACGATAAATTATTGCGATCATAAACAACTAGATGAGGATATTTTCTAAACTAGAAATGTTAATTTGATAATATTCTTCAAACTAACAGCAACATATTAACCTGTTGCTCCCTAGTGCTCTTAGTGGATGTATGTTACTAATACTATCCACAAGGGTTCGTCATATTATAAACTTTTCAAAAAAAAATTTCAGCTATGCCACGCGATTAGAGCATGATAGCTAAATGTCATATATGGTGATGCGTTTGTAAAAAACTACAGATTTATTTAAGAAATTTTAATTAAGGAAATTTAATTAAACTATTGTAATTAACATTTGAAAATTAACATAACTAATGCTTATACAAAATGATGACATAATGCGAATAAAAATACTACATCAAATGTATACAAAACAAAATTTATGTAAATATAGTTTTATAATCTACTTTCGATACTAAAAATCAAAATGGATTTGATTACAAAGTCCTCTAAAATATATGCAACGATAACACATAAGCTGAGTATCCTTTCTTATACCTTCATTAAAACAAACAAGGAATAGCTTTTGCGGATATTTCTTATTTCATAAGCTGGGAATCTGAATAAGTTGTTGGTGATATGGAAGTACATCATCTGTGATTTTGCTTCCTCCAAGTATGTATCTACAGCCGTTACTATTCGCAACATTTTAGTATCAATTGTTTAACTCTAATATACGTAATGTCAGCATTGTTATGAATAACAAAGTCATTTAGGAACATATTAGAACTTATATTTATGCCAAACATCTTAAACCATGTATATATTTTACGGCATGGATCATATGGCTGAAGGTATTGATTACCATAGTCAACTGATCTCATCAACAAATTAAACTTTTTAATTTGTAGTAATGATTTGTAGAGATACTGTTTATTTCCTTCTATTAAATGACGTACTGTTTTGCACACATGTGCAGTATAGCATGATGTTAAAATGTAAACATCGTTTTCATCCCTAACACATACTAACAATTGTCATTTCCGATGAATAAAAATGTCCACTGTATAAGTGCTTCTGCAGTTTGGCACTTAGGCATTCAACTTGGGCTCCATATTTTCAAAATATTCATGACTAGGCGGTTCAATTTTATTTTTCTCTGTCATTATTTCAATTCTAAATGATAAAACCAGGCATTAAAACATATGATCTAATAAATGCATTAGTATAGACATAATGCTGCCAAAAAGGAAATTTATTCGTGAGTTAGCACTTTGTTTAGCTTTATAAACAAGAGTCAATGA
Organism: Maratus speculifer; assembly: GCA_964019185.1. Classification (NCBI taxonomy): domain Eukaryota; kingdom Metazoa; phylum Arthropoda; class Arachnida; order Araneae; family Salticidae; genus Maratus; species Maratus speculifer. Next base: position 235,826,900 of record OZ025293.1, on the reverse strand, counting down.
AAAAAATTTGTGATACCGCAACTGACATTTATAGCCAAGCGTTAAAAATAACAGGAAAGTTCCCTTCAAATTACTGAATTTTTGTATCGCATTACTCCTTAACTTCATTTTTTAAAATGTAAGACACTACAAATTGTTAAAAAAAGTAGCAATTAATTTAGTTTCGCTACTTGTAATACGCTATTTCTAATTCATGCACCCATACATCTTCAAATGCGTATTCATTATCTGAAATATAGTTCTGCTCAATTTTTTGGAAAAATTTAAACCCCACTTCCAAAAAACATAAATGTGACCCCCCCCCCCCAAGAAATATTTTATGGTGAACCCAACAATCAGAAATAAGATTCAAATCAAAAAAGAAAACTAGGGACAATCAGATAGGATGAAGGAGTCTATTCATTGATCTGGAGCTGACCGCTATTCAGTTTTACTAAATTTGAATATTAAAATACGGATTTGTGCATTCTTATAAATAAAACATAAAATTGGTATTAGAGATAATTGTACTGAAACATAATTTCCTTTCCTTTCATGTTCAGGTCGAAGTATTTTGGGTTCATTATTTATTATCCAGTCAGGTTGTAGATCACTGAAAAATCATTTTCATAGTTTTGGATCGAATTGTAAGGTCAAGAAATTTTTGTCAGATTTGGGTCAGGTTGCGGGTTAACTTAAGATGTAATTTTCGGGTTTGGGTCGCATTGCGGGTTACCTTGCAATAGAATGTCTGGGTCGGTTAAAACAGGACCCATGCAAGACTCTACTCGGAACCCACACTTCTAAAGCGTATTTCAAAGAATTAATGGACATTGTTGAAATAATGGTTTTTAATTGGTTTTAGTTTCATTTCTAATTTAGGGAAGGTCCACTGTTATTCTGACCATTCGAGCTAATTCTCATAAGTAATTCAAATTATTTTATTAAAAAATATAATTAAACTAAAAATTGATATAACCAATTAAATACCTTTATGTTCTACTTTTATAAAATATACCTAAATAATTTGTAACAAAATATTCTGTTTGTCTACATAATAAATCAAAATTTTGTTGCTCGTGACCAGAGTATCACAAGAGTAACAAAATTTGGATTTAATATATAAACAAGTAAAAAACTTTGTTACAAAAATATTACGTGAGTGGAAAAGAATGGTATGTAATTAGTTATATATATTTTTATCTTGGTTATAATTTTAAATAAAATAATTGGGATTATTTATGAAAATTTGCTCGAATTGTCAAAAAATTTCTTAATGAACGTTCCCTTTTAGTCATTCTAGAGCTCAAGTAATATTTTTATTATATTTTGTTATAATTTTCATGTCTATATGGAAATGAACTGTGGCTACAGCATCTTAGTTTCCTACACTTTAACAAGTCCTAAAATAACTAGTCAGATAAGGCAATCCCAAAACTTTTTATCTGACACGTTAATACTAACAGAAAAATGAAACATAGCAGTGTCACCAGATAGGTAATTTACCCCAAAATCTAATCTGCAAAAACTTATTTCAAGTTCTAACTGAATCTGAAATTTGATGAAAATCCGTGTATTAGAATTTGAGATGGAACCATCGCAGAAATCGTAAAAAAAACTGGATATAAGCATCAACTGTTCAGCAATTTATCCTAAAAAACTAAAGAATACTAATTTATATCAGGAACTACCTGAATTTGAAATTCTATTATAATTCGTGCATTAGTTCCTGAGGTAGAACTATTGCAATAATCATGAGTAATGCCGTATAGCAGCGCCATCTGTTGTCCACCTGTTTGGTGCACCACACCAAAACGTAATCAGAACTGTATTACATCAAGGACTAACGGTATCTGAAGTTTTATAAAAAGCCATGCATTAATTCTTGAGATACATCTGTTGTGGGAAATCGTGAAAAAGGCAGTATAGCAGCGTCACCTGTTGAGTGATATGCATCCGAAAACTAATCGGATCCAGTTTATATCAAGGAGGTCTGACTGAATCTAAAGTTCTGCGATATTCCGCGCTTTAGTTCTTGAGATAGAGTGCCCACAAAATTTATGACACAGACAGAATCATAGACAGACATTTTGTAAAAACATATTTTTAGAGTCTCTGACCCCTAAAACGTGTAAATCCATCGAAAATTGGAATTAGAAAATTTTCATGAATCCAATATTTTCATCTTGTAAAGATAGAAAGTAAAAATGAAAGATAAATCCTTTACTACTGATTTTTAGTATAATTGGCTAAACTAATTAATATACATTATGTAAGTAATGGAATTTCGCTTTACCTTTCTCCAGCTGCATCAGGAACCTCATTTTTACTTCCTTCTATATTTACAAAAAAAAGTATTGTATTCGTGAAAATTTTCGAATTTCGGTTTTCGACGGATTTACATGTTTTACTGTCAGATAACTCGAAAAACATTTTTGCAAAATGTCTGCCTATGAGTCTGTATGCGACACAAATTTTGTGGGCGCAAGAACTATTGTCAGAACTTTATATCTCAACTTGCGTATATCTCAAGAACTATTGCACGGAATTTAATAAAAAATATATTAAGTTAGTTCCTGATATAAATCGGTGCTGATTTCTTTTTGGTGAAAATTGCTCAACAGGCAGCATTTTCCACGATTTTCGGTAATAGCTCTATTTCAAGAACTATTCCATTGATTTTGATCCAACTCAGATTCAGTTAGTCCGTAAGATGAATTGACGTTTTCTACCTTTTGGTGAAAATTGGTCAAGAGATGAGCTATGCTGCATTTTTGCGATTTCCACAATAATTATATGTCTAAAAATAATGCACGGATTTTCACAAGTCTCTAGATTCAGTTATTCCTTAATGACTTGATGCTATCTATATTTTGATGTGAATCGCCCAACATAGGTCGCACTGCTGTGCTGCATTTTTTATGATTTCCGCTGTAGCCCTATCTCAAGAGCTTAATGCTCGAACTTTGAAACTTCAGATTCAGTTAGATGCTGACATAAGTTGTTGCAAATTATGTTTTGGTGTAAATTAACCAACAAATGGCGCTGATATGCTGCATTTTGCACGAATTACGTTATTTTACCGATAATCATCTCAAGAACTAATGCACGGAATTTCATATTATTAAAATTTCTATGATAGGCACAGATTGCTATTCAGTTTTGGCAGTGTAATTACGAATTTTGAAATATTAACATGAATGAGGTTGAAGAAAGCTTTATAATTGTAACATCCGACTAATTTTTAGATGCCAAAGATTCACAGAATCAAGTAAAATACGGTGATTGATAAATATATATACGGGTCAATCCATTTCATGTGGTCCAGCACTGGTCGCTCGACTATTTTTAAAAAATTTGAAATTTTTTGTACAACAACCCTAACATTATGGAAGTTCAAAATGACCGTTATTTTAACTCTACTATTTTTTGTTTGTGCATGGCGGCCATCTTTGTTTCATCGTGTGCAGCGATTTTCTCAGATTCTAGGATACACAAAATTGTAAATATCTCGTATTCTATTTTCCCAATTGAAATGGGGTTTGCAGCATTTTGTTCAGATTAAAATAGGCTAAATATACAGTGTAAGAGAATTTTTGAAAAATAAATTTTTACAGGTGAAATTTTAGCACAAAATGTACGATTTTTTCCAAAATCTATCCGTTTGCAAGAGGAAAATTTTCATGCAAGGGAAACTGTCATCCTTACACAATTTTTTCTACAAATAAATCAAAAGTGCGTGTACTCATACACCAAGTCCCAGATCTGGGAATTAATTTCTCTTTGCGAAAAAAATTCCGAAATTCGTCAAAAATTTCAAAAATCGCACTTTTTAGGCTTTGATATCTCTGGTGGGGCACGAGATAAAAATCTAAAATTTTGGCCTATGATAGTATCGTGTGATAGCGTTATGTACAAAAAATTTCAAGAAGGAGATTTGACTACAAGCTGAGATATGACATGGAAAATATGTGAAAACAATACTACCAAACTATAGTAGATCTACTATGTAATTGTACAACAAGACTGTCAACCTTGCACAATTTTTTCTACAAATAGGTCAGAAGTGTGTGTACTCATACACCAAGTCCCAGGTCTGGGAAATGATTTCTCTTTGCGAAAAAAATTCCGAAATTCGTCTAAAATTTCAAAAATCGCACTTTTTAGGCTTTGATATCTCTGGTGGAGCACGAGATAAAAATCTGAAATTCTGGCCTTTGATAGTGTTGTGTAGTAGTGTTATGTACAAAAAATTTCAAGAAGGAGATTTGACTACAAGCTGAGATATGACATGGACAATATGTGAAAACAATACTTCCAAACTATTGTAACATACTTTGTAATTGTTCATACCTCCAAAATTTTAAATTAATTATTTGTGGTACAAAGTTAATTGTTAGTTACAAATATCTTTTTCAAATGCTTCTGTGTGATTTAAACAATTCAGAATGTATGCTAAGCCAATACACTATTTGTCCAGATGAACAAATCTACTAGAAATGCTATTGCATCAATTTTACTCGGAACACATTTCAGGAAAAGTAAATTACAGACAATGAATTGCAACTGATCGAGTTGACATGGCTTCAATTATTAAACGTAGAGAATTTCGTTCAAGTTAACAAGAGATGACAAGACTTGGGGGGGGGCTTCAAATAAAATTTTTAGAAAGAACAACCTGGTGGACTGACAACAGTAACTGGTCGAACTCATAACATCTCTCGTAAATATTGTTAAGATCTTTGTTGAGCATATATAGTATTTTGTAAATTAAATGCTTATTATTTAACTGTTTTCAACAAACGACATTTTCTGTGTAAATATTGTAATAAAAGAGACTAATCTCATTTCTTCTAATGTACTCGTAATAGCATTTCTTAACATTTTTTTTAATCACCGTATCTCAGCTTATAGTCAAATCTCCTTCTTGACATTTTTTGTACATAATACTACTACATAATACTATAAAAGGCCAGAATTTCAGATTTTTATCTCGTGCTCCACCAGAGATATCAAAGCCTAAAAAGTGCGCTTTTTGAAATTTTCGACGAATTTCGGAATTTTTTTCGGAAAGAGAAATCATTTCCCAGATATGGGACTTGGTGTATGAATACACACACTTCTGACCTATTTGTAGAAAAAATTGTGCAAGGTTGACAGTCTTGTTGAAGAACTACATAGTAGGTTTACAATAGTTTGACAGTATTGTTTTCACATATTTTCCATGTCATATCTCAGCTTGTAGTCAAATCTCCTTCTTGAATTTTTTTGTACATAACTCTACTACATAATACTATCACAGGCCAAAATTTCAGATTTTTATCTCGTGCCCCACCAGAGATATCAAAGCCTAAAAAGTGCGATTTTTGAAATTTTTGACGAATTTCGGAATTTTTTTCGCAAAGAGAAATTAATTCCCAGATCTGGGACTTGGTGTATGAGTACACGTACTTTTGACCTATTTGTAGAAAAAATTGTGTAAGGTTGACAGTTGCTCTTGCATGAAAAGTTTCCTCTTGCAAACGGATAGATTTTGGAAAAAATCGTACATTTTGTGCTAAAATTTCACCTGTAAAAATTTATTTTTCAAAATTTTTCCATCACTGTATATTTAGCCTATTTTATTCTGAACAAAATGCTGCAAACCCCATTTCAATTGGGCAAATAGAAGACGAGATATTTACAATTTTGTGTATCCTAGTATCTGAGAAAATCGCTGCACACGATGAAACAAAGATGGCCGCCATGCACAAACAAAAAATAGTAAAATTAAAAGAACGGTCATTTTGAACTTCCGTCATGTTAGGGTTGTTGTACAAAAAATTTCAGATTTTTTAAAAATGGTCGAGCGACCAAAAAAATATTTTCTGGACCACTTGAAATGGATTGACCCATACATATATAAAATAATAATACTCAATTTATTGGTATTTTTTTTCCTAAAAATAACTCAACAAAAATAAATTAGCTAAGAAAGATTTCATTTTACAGAACTTTGAAGTCGGTAGAACTTTTGTGTTTCAGAACTATATTTTAAGTTCGAAAAATGAATCTACTATATTTTACGCAAAAATCATGACTGCAATACAGCAAATGCTTTTACTTACTTTTGGAGAGATTGAGAAGAGTTAATATTTGATGCATCTTTACTGCTGAGAAATATCCTTCTATTGTGGAAGTAATCTTATTTTGCACTTTAGTATATCAGTGACCTTATGTCCGGAAGATTGAGCTTTATTGCCCCTTTGATATATCAAAACATTTTGGTTAAAACAAGTTTTGAAATGGCAACTAATGTTATAAATTATCGCGTCATTGTCGCTTGGGGGGGGGGATACGAATTTTTCTGAATAAAATTTATTTCCACGATTAATATTAAAGAATTTTAAATTAAAATTTAACATCACTTACCTTCTGGTTGCATAACATTATGTACTACCAATAGAATATGCGCCTTAACATTTTTCTCTATGATCTTTGAACAATCTCCAGTAAACTTATCACATTTGATGATACTGTCTGTTCCCCAGTCAGACCAATATACATAATTTTCAAAGACTGCCATGGAGAATGCGTAGGACATGTCGTAGCGTACTATTTGTCTTCTGTGAAATAAAATTTAAGAAAATATCCTTAAAGATTTACTGTACTTGTACAATTAAAATGTTTAATAAACTTTAAAAAATAGAGTAGTTTTATACGAGATAATTATTAATGAAATACTGATCACACTCAGCAACAGTTTTTTTTTTGTTTAACTCGTTACAGTAGATACAGTATATCGCAAAAATAACTGACCATTTTAAAAATTCATAATTATCAAATAATTAAAATCATTAAAATAATTTAAGAATAATACTAATATAATAAATTGATCATAGCTTTACATTCATATATTTAATATGTTTAGAAAATATTTTAAAAGATAGGAAATAATGTTACAAAACCCATCGGACTATTTAATATATAAATAGAGCCATCTTTTAAAACGGAATGTATTACATTATTTAAATTTACACACTTATATTTTAAATTTACACACTTATATCAACACATTTGATAATCATCCGCTTGTTTTAATAAATTAATATATGTTGGAATATTTTTTTTTTTTTTTGCTACTTTCAGACTAGACGCTTCCTTATATTTTTCAGAAACAGTATATGTAACAGGGAATTTGTATTTAGATATATCAGAAAGTTTCTTTAACTGTTATAATAATCAATATAATCAATATATAAGCAAAAGCGATATATCAGAAAGTTTCTTTAACTGTTAAATTCATTTTACAACAAAATAATACAGTACAATTCTTTTTTACTTCTTTATCTTTACAAGAAGAAAGTATTACATCCGTGTAAAAATTTTAGAATTCCGGTTTTTGATGGATTTACACGTTTTAAGGGTTAAGAGAACCGCAAATTTTAACAAAATGTCAGTCTATAACTCTGTTTATGCGACAAATATTTTGTAGGATCTCTGTCTGAAGAACTAATGCACAGAATTTCACCAAATTTTAGATTCAGTTAGATCTTGATATAAACTGCAGCTGATTAGTCTGGTGTATATCGCCCAACAAGTGGCACTGCCACGCTTCCTTTCCCACGATTCTCGCAATAGCTATAACTCAAGAGTTTATGAACGGATTTTCATACAACTTCAGATTCTGTTAGTCCTTGACATAACATGGTGCTGATTACATTTTGGTGTAAATTGCACTACAGGTGGCGCTGATGTGCGGCATTATTCACGATTATCGCACTAGTTCCAACTCAGGAACTAATGCACGAATACTCATCAAACTTCAGATTTAGTTAATTCCTGATATAAATTGGTATTCCTTAGTTTTTGCAGCAAATCGCTCAACACATGGCACTTCTATACAAACTTTTTTACGATTTCTGCAATGATTCTATCTCAAAAACTAACGTACGGATTATCAAACTCCAGATTCAGCTAGAACTTGGCATAAATTGTTGCTGATTAGATTTTGGTATAAATAACAAGAGCGGTGAAGCTACTATGCATTGTTTTTGTCAAAATATTAACATGTACACTGTAAAAAAAAAAAAAAAAAGTTAAATTTTCGGCAAATTTAGATTTAATAAAAAAATTACATCTAATTTTACTGCAATTTCCGTAAATTTAACGGATTTTTTTACAGTGTATGAGATAGAAGAATGTTTTGGGATTGCCATAATCTACTCGTTGCATTCGTAATAAGACAGCAGTATCTAATTCCTTTTTGCTGCGCAATTTTCACAATCTCTTTTAAACTTTAAAGATTAATCTTATTTTGTTTCCAAGGGAAAAATACACATATATACTTTTTTTTCTCCTCCTTGTAAAAATATACTAATATGAAAAATATTTGTTCCAATAACAAAAATAATTGTGATTAAACAAATGATTGATAGATTTTTTTTTCTAATTATTAGATTACTTTGTGATCCACTATCTTAAATGGCGATAAAAACAGGCTTTCGATCCAACCGAATTTGATGTTTAAAAGGTTTTATTTAAAAACAATTTTGATGCGAGATGCCAAGTATGCACACAGGAAAATAACGTTTTAGACATTTAATTTCATGCATACGTTTAGAAAGAAAAATCAAAACAATATAAAATTTAACTTTATCAGACAGATCTTTGTACATTTTCATTACTTTGTGAAAGTTGGAGGGGATTTCACCTATGATAAAATTTCAGAGAATAGTTATGAGGTTTCACTTCATTGATATGTCCCTGCTGCCCTAAATATCATATAACGTTTGACCGGTACCTTGCGTTTGACTAATACCTGTGTTTGACCAATACCGCATTACATACGTTTCTTCTTTTAATTAATAATATAAAGAAAATCAATAGAGAAGAGAAGAACAATTGCTGTACTTTATTTAAGTATTCTATATTCTTGAATCTGTATCTAGAGATTAATTCAAAAGCCTTCGACGAGTTTTTGAAACTGTACGTTCCATTCCTACGCAAGTCAGATCCTGAATAGCCTAAGGATTTTTTTTTTCTCCACACGTCTAGCATTTACTGACCAGACTCCCTTGGAAGACAACAACAAAAAAGTTTTTTTTTCAATAGTTCTTTTTTTATGAATTACGAATAATATACGAAAAAAATCCTACTCGCATAATACTTACAATAACTTACAATCATTTGACAAGAATCAGTTATGTAGTAGTAAAAAAACTAAGTAAAGGCTATAGCAATGAAGGTTTATATCGAAATTCTTAAAAAAATCCAGAAGATACAAGATGGATACCACTCTGTACCCTTCACTACATCCCTTCAAGAATTATTAACGACAAATGCACTTCAACATCCCTTGAACCAGAATAAAAGAAACAGATTGACTTTTCGAATGAGCAAGTTACGATTCTCTAATGTTTCATTTTAACTAAGAGCGCATTGTTGAAACATTTTTCTATGCATCGTACTTTGTGATGTTAACACATTAAAAAAAACTTGTCATTGCGCTCATAGAAAAAGCCGGCAAATAAACTTTTTTTTTCGAATGAATTGCAAACAGCTCGCAGAACTTCATGATATAAAAATAACGCTTAATATTGTAATTTGATAAAAAATATTGAGAGAAGGTAAAAATATTGAATTATAAAGTAATACATTTAACAAGTAAATTTTTTACACGATTTTGGGGGCCCAAAACCTGTTTTATGTACCCTAATCGTTTTTAGAGAAAGAAATACCAAGAATAGAATACATATTCCAATCTTTTCCAGTGAACACACACTTAATATTTCAAAATTTATGACTCGGTATCGCCAATCCATTACATACACATTTTAAACTTCCTTAAGACTCGATAACTATCTTTATAAGATACAGCGTATTATTTTCTGATTTAACATGAATTCGATACATTATTCGTTTACTTTTGTGATTAAAGGCTATAGAACATACAATTATAGTTAAAACCATTCACCAAATTACCACTGTAGAAAGTTTATAAATATGAAATTTCATCATATGATTTCAGATGTAACACCCACAAAAGTTTTTTCAAGGAAATGTAGTAATAGAAATTTAAATGTAATAATGAACCTATTTTTTTATTCCTGTAAAGAAAAAAAAATACCTTTTTAGACCTTGAAAGTCCGCAGATTCAAGCGTATTCAGTTTAGCATCAACCCAGTATATCATTTTCAGTACATGGTCTACTGTTATTGACATCGGACCAAGCAAATTATTAGACACAATTTCAATCCGCTCTGAACCGTCCATGTTGGCACGTTCGATGAGGCCGGAATACTGATTATGTTGACTTACCCAGATAGTCCAAAAAATATGCCTGGAAATTGCAAAATCATGGCTAAAATCAAGAATTTAGTTTAACTAATGAGAAGTACAAGTAATACCTAGTCGATTATAGTCAATGTTATAAAATTCAGAACTAAGAAATTTCACTACAACACTAAGAAAGAGGAATGAAATGCAGAGAGCCTGTAACAGAGTTATGTTTATGATTAATTTATAGAAATAAGAAACAGTGAGAAACATTAAACTTAGGGCATGCGCGTATCTTAATGCAGTATATAATATGATATTCATTACTCAAAGCGATAAGGATTAGAGTTGTATGCACTTCTAAAATGTAATATTAATCAATTGATATCGCAGCACTTGTATCAATTAGTGGACCGAGTCACTATATGATGCATATGCACTGTTTGCTAAATCTTTAAAAGCAAGTTATAGGATTTATTTGAAATAATGTCAGATTAGATTTTAGCTTGTAGAATGAGTTTATAGCTTTCTTGAGCTTTATGGTCCAGGGTTCGCACAGTTCTACCACTAAATTTTAAGAATATTTTCGAAGTGTTTCACAACAGACAAATATCTTAAAATCTGCGAATGAAGGCGGGGACTGCGAATGTTGTGGTTTAAAATTTAAATGTAAATTTTCTTATTTTTAATACTGGTGCCAGAGTCCTTGGAAATTCCAAGGAGTGTGCGAACCTTGTGGTCGCCCTGTAGGCCTTGTATAACTATGAATACGTGAATTATTGCACAATTAAAATAAATTTCTATAAACGTATCTTTTAAATCAGCTAGCTCTTTAGAAGCCTCAGTTTGCTTTCTATTTACAGTTCAAATGACAAAATAACTATATCAGATTAAATTTTAGTTTGTAGAATGAGTTTCTAGCTGTCTTGAGCTTTATGGTCACCCTGTAGACTATGTATAATAGGGTGGATCGATGCTATATGATGAAAAAAAAAAAAAAAACAGTTAATCGAAAACTACCTAGGCAGGAAAGATGTTCTATTATATGGAGATTAAGGGAAAAATAATTTTAAAAAATGATTTCAAAATATAGTACTATCACAAGAGGGTTTAAAATGCCTAGAGAGATAAATATATCTAAAGAAAAGGTACCTAATTTTGGATAGATGATTTTTGGAACAAAATTGTTTGTATACTTTTTAAAACCTACCTATACGAAAAAGATGTTATATTGTAAGGAGGTTAAGAGAAGAATAATACAAAATTTAATACCGTCACAAATGTACCGAAATTTGAAGAGAGTTCAAATTTCAATGAAATTTGAATACATGGGGGGAAAAAAATCTTATTTTGTTTAGATTATTTTCTACACAAAATAATTGTTTTCATATTAATCAAAACCTACCTATGTGGATAAGATATTATATTGCATGGGGACTAAGCGAAAAAAAATACAAAAATTAATATATTCGCCAGAGATTTGAAGTTTCGAAAAAATGGCAACGCCAACTTTTTCTGTGGAAAATTTGTTAGTTTCTGCATTGTTTTATTGCAGTGTACTTTGAATATTACTGCCCCACGGCGATGTTAAAAAAGACATGATTTGCTTCATATTTGTATCTGGATGCGATATGCCATCGTATATGCTTCCTACTACAAAAGCGTAGTAAAAAGTGTATGTTGGCATTCTAAAGATAAACGAAGCAAGGAAACAGTATCTACAACTATTCTTTCCTGCTCGTGTGAAGAAGTTGCTAATAAGTTAGAAGAGACCGAGACCTGTAAACGAGCTCTAATCCCAATAATTGAGCACTACAGCATTTTTAGAAAAAATCATTTGTACTACAAATATAGCCCTTTTCTTAAATCTTACAAAGCAAGAAAAGACATTGAAAGTTCTGCAATCTAATTGATGCTTTTTTAAAACAGTGCTTGATATTTCTTTCAGTTCAATAGGTATAAATACTAATAATAGGTATACACTAGGTGGCGTATGTGTGAGCATACTGATTTTTCTGAGTCATCCAGCTGTCATTGAAAAAAAAAGCAGGGTCTAAATTATGATGACGTAGGTGTCCCACCCCCTGTAGTGACAAAATTTCCATACGCATCCAAAACAATAGACATTTTGGCATTTCGAACAGAGCAGGTGCATTTCAAGATGTAAGCATTATCTCAAAAAGCGATAAACCGAATGCTGTTAACCTAAATAAAATTCGGCGAAACACAACAAATCAAAAACCATCTTATCAGCCACTTGTAAAAGATTATGATCATGGACAGTTTGGTTTATTGTTCGATGGGCATAAATACAAGAATTTATCACTAGAAGTCAACAGAAGAAAAGTCACAATATAAGTGGACCTGTTTCCGAATATATCAGGCACGTATATGTAAATTCCAGGAGAATGCAAAACATTTTAAAAACACATCGCATTTTTCTTTCTATTTGTTGTGTTGACAATAATATATATGTAACAAAGTTGGTTGCGATCGGTTGAGAAGGAATATCTGTTAACACATGTGTCAAAAGAGGCGTTATTCGATATGTGATGCGGATTCTCAAGCGCACTACAATGGTTTCTATGCTTGTTGCACGCCAGTGAAGTTCCGCTACATATTTTCGCATATGTGTATGGAACCGCCACTGGGCTAAAAAGCTTCAATAGTGAAATAGGAGAATTATTGGATGGATTTGAGAAGCTACTTACATTTTCATTCATATCAATTGAATGCAAACTATGTTAAGTAACTAACAAGAAAGACTTATGTAGTGATAAACTGTACTTAATAGAAATTTGTGAAGCCATCAACTGCGGACAATGCAGCGAGAGTCGAGTTCCTGGAAAAGTTAGGCACATAAGGTGGCGTATAATCGTGATCAAAATTTTATGACTGTATGTAGCTTGCGAAATTCATCGCCATCGGTAATCTATGGTGCAAACATTTGCATCAATCTATCGTTCCTACGTTATTTATCGAGTGATCTGAAGGACGTCACAGATCCTGCTATTAGAAGAAATGGGTGTTTTGGCCATTCTAATAATATCCTGATATTGATGATAACTAACGACAGAGCTCAGATACGGCAATTGGCCCTTCGAAGAATTCTAAAAGCCTGTGAAATCGAACGGTTTGCTGCGTCCATAACTATTGCAACGAATATAAAGCCACATATTAAGCAGGATCGCATAACACTGCGTGTTACATATGATAGTTTTGCATTAGCCATATGGGCGATGCTCAATGGATGTGAAAAAACCCATTTATTAAGCGGGATCACATATTAAACCATGAGCGTCTTAACCTTTTAACACCCTTAGCCATATATGTGACGTTTAGGTTTTTATATACATAATTACTATTAAATAATAAAAAGTACATACATTTGACAACTTATTCATTACAGAACCCTTCATTAAGGGAAGTAAAAATTTATGTTTTGGCTGCACTGATAATGTTATTTCCCAATGTACATTTAGAGATACTAAATGTCTACTTATGAAGCCAAGGGCATGAAGAGACTAACCAGATGCGACTGTACTTTTATAATGTCCAATCTTAACAAAATATAAATACGATAAATTTGAAAAAATTCTGAAAATTTTAATATATTTGATATCTTAACTTACTTAGTATTTGGGGAAATATCTATGCTTGATATATGTTTTTTAATTTCTATTACAGTCTTGCAGAATCTTCCGTTTTTTGTACAGGCTCCGACATTTGAACTATCATCAGAATAGAATAAAAGCCTATGGATCCAGTCGTATCTTACAAAGCCAGGTTTTGCATCTGAACGAACGAGAATATCTTGGCGATGTGTATCTGGAGAATAGCTGTTAATAGATCCCTATAAATATAAGAAAGGAGCAATTACCTGCGTTTTTACTAACTATCAGTATAATTTTATAAAAACTACAGTTTGGATCATGACAAATCAAAAATATGAAGTGTAAAAGTATATACTTCAGGGATGATTACAGATGAGAAATAAAATTAGGCTGGAAACTTTGCAAAATGATAGCGTTTTTTCTGTGAAAATAATGAGTCAATTTTAGTTCACACTATCCAGACAATTTTAAGAATATCTCCTCTAATTCCTATAATTAGAAATTTTCAAATAATAAGTTATTTAAAAAGAATAAAAATTGCAAGCAATCATTAGACTAGTAGATAAATCACCCGTTCATACAGATCCAGTCATGGCTGATACGATTACCCGCGCAAACTTTTGTTCACTTCAGAAAGTATTTATCACTTTTCTTTCAAGATGAAGAGGAAATATTAAGTACTTTGCATTTTTATTTGTAAAAGAAAAGAAGCTGAAAGGAAATTTTTAGTAATTAACAGCATTTTAAAAATTTTAATTTGTAATTTTCTTCTTTTGTTTGATATTTTTATACATTTATATATTTACCGATTTTCATCAGGTTTTATTTCCTTAAAAATGGGTTTTTTTCTTAGATGTCTGTGATCCTTGATAAGTGAAAAGAGTAAATCTACATAATTATTGGAAATTTTTCAGTTGAAAATTTCCCACACATTGCATTCAATATTATTTCAAATTTTGACTGCTTAATTATTGGAAATTATGTACTGAAATATTTCCAATAATTATGTAGATTTTTTCAATTTCTTTGATGGTGGATTCTCATAAGTTTCGTGTTTACCCCAGAGCTGGTGGCACACGGAAAAATATTTTATTTTTTGCTGCAATTCTTGCTAACAAATGATAATGCGAATGATAGCGAAAAATGTCCGTGTAAGGAAATGGAATTCACCACGACTCGATCTGGAGATGAATGATGGACCATCTAAGTCAGCGGTCGTTCGTAGTTTGAGTAAGGTATTTTGTAAATAAAACTATAGAAAAATTAGTAGAACATCAGTGTGCTGTACCGATGGCCCGGGTTAGAGTAACGGCTCGGACACTTTTTCATTATGTTAGCTATACGCCTTTTAAGCAGTCAAAATTTGAAATAACTGAAGTCTTAATATGTAGTTATTAAAAAATGTTTTCATTCATAATATAAAATGCAATTTCAATTGTTTTGTAAAAAAAAATTCACATTTTATCTATACAGTATTGTACATCTTACTGGTATAAAAAAAAGTCTACTAATATTTCCCAAAACACTAGTCTAGAAAGTTCTAGAACTAATGATGTCTCATAGGAGGTGACAGCTCTTTCTTAACAAACGAAATACCGTCATGTAATTAACAATCAAGGTACAATTGAATTTTCTTGAATTTCTTCTATTTTTAATGATTACAGAATATTTTCTAAAATGAACTTTAGATTTCTTTAAGAGTAATCATTATGAACCGTCTGACACTGATGTTTTTATGAGTAATGTGTTTTAGTAAATATTACTAGACTTATTTTTACTATACTAGTACTAAATACTATTTTTACAAGCAAAATGTAAGTTAAACTTTTTACTAAGTAATACATTTTTTTTTATTTTATATGATGTATTAAATATTTTTAAATAATTATATTAAGACGTTTTGCAGTTATCAAGGAACACAGGCATGTATTTAAGACCCGATTTTTAATAAAATACCTGATGAAAATCTATAAATCTATAAATGTATAGTTGAATACAGGTGTAACCCCCCCCCCCACCCAAAAAAAAAAAACACCTGTGGCTTTTATTTGAGAATTTGATCTTTCATATGTAATAAAAGAACTCCCAGTGAGTAGACTTATGTACTGCACTGAAAAAGATATCACTTATTCAAAATAGTTATTGAAACTGCAAGCACAAATGTCCCTTAGAAAAATAAAAAATAAAACTGCATATAAAATGAAAAAAAAATATTTTTGAAGTTTAGATTTTAATAAATAAGTAAAAAAAATAACTATTTATTATTTTTTTACTTTATGAAAGAAAAAATGTTCTGTAATTTCTTAACTGATTTGAAGAGAAATGCGTTAAATATTTCTTAAAATTATGAAAAATGCTGGATTCTCATTAGTTTCGTGTTTGCCCCAGAGCTGGTGGCACACGGGAAAATATTCTATTTTGTGCTGCAATTTTTGCTAACAAATGATAATGCGAATAATAGCGAAAAACGTTCGTGTCAGGAAATTGAATTCACCATAACTCTGGATATGAACGACGGAACATCTCGGTCAGCGGTCATTTGTAGTTTGAGTAAAGTATTTTGTAAATAAAACGCTATAAAAAAAATTAGCGCAAGTATTTTGTAAATAAAACGCTATAAAAAAAATTAGCGCAAGTATTTTTAGTATTCATTATATAGTGGGCTCAAGATTTTCGTATATTATTTTATTACAAGTAACTTATTATCATGCAAAGCTTGCAGACAAACACCATTTCTCATTCCTTTATTAGTCTACTTCTACATAAACTATATTCCCCCCCCCCCCCACCAAAAAAAAAAAATCACTGGACACTTTCGATTTTAAACTTTTTATCCAATAAAGAAATGAATTATTTTAGAATTTTGCGAATATAAAAAACACGTTTATAGTAAGGCATATCATCTGTCGTAAGGCATAAGTGGCGTTGTTGTGGAGTCGCATTGTGACCACAGAGTAAGGAATTTCTTTAAGAGCCCACACTAGTCACACGTCAAGTCAAATCAAATCAAGATGGCCGACTCTCTTTTTCAGTTCATTCAAAGGATGGGCTAAAATAGAAATGATTGACATGTAATCATCCAATTGGGAAATAGAATTTTCTTAACCAATCATCTGTGAGGATTTTTCTCCTCAAAGGCGTGTTTTCTAGACGGTTTCTTCACTAAAGGATTTTTTCAACAGTCTTCCCATTACTTTGACTACATTCGATGATTTCAAGTTTATAAAAGTTGTAAAAGAATTTCAATCTGTTTAGCTTTAACGTCCCAAAATTAAACGGTTTGATTTTCAGAAAATAAATGAGTTATAAATTTAGATAGATTGCTGTAAAATAAAAACTGTTTTATTTATTTAACGCAATTACAAAAATAAATAAATAAATAAAATAAAAATTAATAAATATTGAATGGGGGAGGGACATCAGGTACAAGTACTTTAAATAACTATTTTTTTTTTGGGGGGGGGGGATTGTTTTTAGAATACGAAACTTATCAAGAGACTAATGTAAGATAAATAGCACTGAAGGTTAAAAATAAGATCTTTATAAAATTATGAGTAAAATATTAAGACAAATTTAATTATTTTAAACATTTGTATATTTTTGCGTAAAAGGAAACAGCAAGGGAGAACGGGAAATAGAAATTTTGAGGAAAGGAGGTATAGGTGTTAATCCCAGCCTAGTCGTCCTTTATAGACATAACACACAATTTCCTATTGTTAGTAGTAACAAATGTGACAGAAAAAGCGTTGCAAATTTTAAAAAAATGTGTGACGTTAGGTCAGTGGGGCAAATATTTTGTCAAAATTTCAGGTGGAAGGATATTTAGATTTTTGATGATTTTTACAAGCATTACATAAATACCGCAAGGAGCTCTAACAAATTTTGAGTCCTGTGAAGGGAGGATGCAGGGAGTTTATTAGATGACTTGTCTTATTTACACGACTAAATATTAAAAAATAATATTAGAAATTAATAAACAGGAAGACGAATTTTTGTATGCTTTGCAAGTAAAGATATAAATAAAACGTCAATTTTGGTGGGTGAAGAGTAAAATTATATGATTGATTATTTATTATTACAATAAAAATTTTAGAAAAATCGGAGACTTTTAAGGTTTAAAATTTGAAAGGCTGAGGTTAAGCTCTAAAAATACTAAAAATGAGCGATGAGAAACGCGGGAGGGAATATGTATCCAACGACTGCGTGATTTTCGTGTTAAAGCGTTGATATTTATCAAAAATCACTGTTAAGTCACGTAACTAATTATTTTTTTTCACATAGAAATCCCAAATGAAATATTTTGAATTTCAAACTAATTATATCACTATAACAATAAATATAAAAACTTTGTTAAATCACCATAAAAAAGAAAAATTATACAGGACGCGTTTCGAGCTGCAAAATTACCGCTCGTCTTCAGCTGGTCCAAACACGTGTCACAACGGACAGAGTGGAAATAACAGTGAAATAAAGAGGGAGGAGATTACACAGAGTGCGACAGGTGGCGCTTCTTGCCAAAGTCAAGGAGGAAGAGAAAAGTAAAGATAAACTCAAAGAAGGAGGGAGGAGATTACAAAGAGTGCCCCAGGTGGCGCTGGCTAAAAGAACCCAGATGGCGGAGAAAAACTAATAAAAGATTTAAAAAATAAAAAAAAATAAAAAAAAATAAAAAAAAAAATAAAAAGAATATAAAAAAAGTCCGTTGTGACGCGTGTTTGGACCAGCTGAAGACGAGCGGTAATTTTGCAGCTCGAAACGCGTCCTGTATAATTTTTCTTTTTTATGGTGATTTAACAAAGTTTTTATATTTATTGTTATATATTTATCGCCAGTATTTTCGGTGTTTCTCAATAATTATATCACTCTTAAATCCGACTATACCATGAATGAAATCGATACTCGCTGGTAGCTAAAATGTTGATATATAGTATTATAATTTCAGAGCCATTTAATAAAAAAAAGTAAGTGTTATTTTTAATCAAATCATGCGTAATGTTCACTCTATGGATAAATTCCTAACCGTAAACTTTTGTACCGTAACCATAACCTGCCTGTAACCTAACTTTGATTTAATAGTACCTTACCGTAAATTAAATATAACATAAATGTAACTTAGCCTTCATTTATTGTAACATATCCTTATTCTAACCATAACATAAATGCAATTTAACTTAACCGTGACCTAACTGTAACCTAACGGGAAATTAAATATAATCAAAGACTTACCGTAATGTAATTGCAACCTAAATGTTACCAAACCATATATTGGTTTCATGTCCATGGAAATTATTTTGTCTTGTTCGGATCTGGTTATGATTCATTAGAACATTTTTGTCGTGTTCAGATTTCGTTCGGTTCAGATTTTAGGTATTTTTTGATATTGAGTTTTAATGTTCGGGTCGTATTCATGTCCATGGAAATTATTTTGCCTTGCTCGGATACAGTTATGGTTCTTTGGAATATATTTGTCGGGAACAGATTTGTTTCAATTCAGACTTCGGCTTTTTCGTCAAATGGAATTTTTGGGTTCGGGTTTTCTTGCGTGTTCACGGAAATTATGCTGCCTTGTTCGAATAAGAACATACATCACTGGAATATTTCAGATTTGGTTCAGTTCAGATTTCGTAATTTTTTCAAAGAAATTTTTTAGGTTCAGATTCGGTTCATGTGAATGGAAATTTTTAATGGAAATTTTTTAATGGAAATTACGATTCTTTGGAATATTTTTTATCATGTTCCGATTTGGTTCGAATAGAATTTTTAGGTTCGGATCTCGTTCATGCCCACGGAAATTATTTTGTCATACTCGAATCCAGTTGTGATTCTTTCGAATATTTTGGTCGAATTTAGATGTGGTTTGGGTCAAATTTCAGTTTTTTTCAAATAGAATTTTTTAGGTTCGAGTTGGGTTTATGTCCATAGAAATTATTTCGTCTTACTTGGATTGGATTATAGTTCTTTGGAATATTTTTGTCAGGTCCAGATTTGGTTCAATTCAGATTTCGGGTTTTTTTTTCTCAAATATAACTGTTGAGTTCGGGTCTTCTTGCATGTTCACGGAAATAATTCTGTCTTGTTTGAATAAAGACACTGGAATATTTTTGCCAAGTTCAGATTTCGTTCAGTTCGCGATTTTTTCAAATAAATTTTTTGGGTTCGGATTGTGTTCATGTCCATGAAAATATTTTGCCTTGTTTGGATCCGGTTGCGTTTCTTTGAAATATTTTTGTCAGATTCAGATTTTGTTCGATTCAAATTTCAGGTATTTTTTTGAATGAGAGTTTTAGGTTCGTATCGGGTTCATGTCCACGGAAATTATTTTGTCTTACTCGAATCAGGTTATGGTTCTTTCGAATACTTTGGTCAGATTTAGATGTGGTTTGGGTAAAAGTTCAGGATTTTTCAAGCAGAGTTTTTTAGGTTTGAGTCGCGTTTATGACAATGGAAAGTATTTTGTCTTGCCATTGGGTCTGTCTTGCCATGATCGGGTTATAGTTCTCTGGAATATTTTTATCGGTTTCAGATTTCGTTAGAGTCATAATTCGGGTTTTTTTTTAAGAAAATATTTAGGTTCGCGTCAGGTTTCATGCCCACGAAAATTATTTTTCTTTGTTTGAATCGGGTTATGCTTCACTTGAACATTTTTTGCGGGATTCAGATTTGGTTCGGGTCAGTTATCAAATCCATAGTTTTTTCCAAACAGAATTTTTATGTCAGGGTCGGGTTTATACTCACGGAAATTTTGTGTATCACGGATCGGAGTGTGGTCTGTTTTTTTTTACTGGTTGGGATCGGAGTGTGGTCTGTTTTTTTTTTTCTGGTTGGGATCGGGTTATGTTTAAATTAGTCTAAACATTAAGGTTATAATCAGTTTTGCTACTATTCTTTTTATGGCTATTTCTGATAGATAATTTACTTTGCTATTTGATAATTTATTATGATGAATGAATCGTTTGCGGATACAAACAATTATACGCCAAACAGCTATTTTATTTTTGTTTTAAAAACAAATTAAAGCCATATTACAATTTTAAATTGAATAGAACACATTTAAATTTAATCAATGATTAAAAAAATAAACTCATAGAAAAGTGTTGTGTAATGTTTTTTACTACAACGCTGCTAATGACTCACACATTCTAATGTTCGAAATGCCAAAAATATGCGTACAACCATATAGTAAAAAGAAATTAATAGAGTGGCAGTATAATGTCTTGGGGTGACGCAAAAAATGCAACTCTAAAATCCGCTACATTAAGTCCAAATAAGCACCAACAAAACCATGTGCTTTGAAACTCCGATCAATTCAAACTGGTTTAAACCAGTATTTCTTTCACGTATAAAAAACATTTCATATTTATTTACTTAGAACAGGTGTCACAAATAAAAATTAAATTAAAAAGTTGACATGTTTCAGTTCATTCATAAGAACCGTGATGAAAAAGGTGAAGTGATTTTGTTTTAGTTTTTAGTTTTGGAAAAAACGAAAGCTAACAACAGTTTTAACAGTATTTCTTTGTTTTTGTTTTTTACCTTTTAAATTTTTTTTGAATAGATGACTAAAATTTCGTTTAAAAAATAACGTTTTATGCCATTATTGCCTGTAATACACGATCAGAATGCATGAAAGATACAATTAGATCAATCATAGGCAAGAATTATTTGATTATTTTTATCAATATGACTTTGAAATATCAATATAGAAGCATCATTTAAGACTTTGCTTGAAAAATCAACATTCTTCCGTTAATGTCTTAAAATCGTCTGCACTCTGAAATCTAAATTTTAGATTAATATTATTATTTAAGTGTTCATGCATGATTTTAAAAGAATCTTTTCATCACTATATTTTCTATATTGACATGGAATTATCAATATGTCATAGCTGCCAACTTTTCGGATTTTTTGGCCCGGAAAAATTTAATAGAAATTTTTTATTTATTTAATCGGCAGATAACGGCGACTTGAAATGATAAAATTTTCTATAAAATTTTTCCGGGCCAAAAAAGCGGAAGATGTTGGTAGCTATGATATGTTGTTAAATCAAACATTTTTTTATTTACGTTATAAAGTATTAAAAATTTCTGAAAAAAAGAGAAAACTTTTAGTAATACAATATTTATTTCAAATCATATGTTTTCAATATTTTATCTAATTTTGTTTTGACATTTAATTATTTTTAATTTTCGAATTTCAATTATTTTAAAAGCAAACATTTATTTTAATAAATAATATAATAGAAAAAAACCATTTAAAAAAATTGCTATTTCTTCGTAAAATATGCTTCAGTTGTAATTCATTTCTTCCAATCCGTCTTATTAATACAAAATTCCTTCCTCGTGCTTTATTTTGAGACATTTAAAATTTCAGCGATAAATTGTTTCATATTGCAAACCTTTTTTTTTCGGTTTACTTCACCACCACCTATCTTTTTCCTCCATGGCGTACAGCAGCTGTGATTAAAAAAAAAAAAATCCTCATTTAAACTGACAGTTTGCTAGTCTATGAATTTTAAAGGTCAGTCCCAGTTTTTAAAATTATTTCTGCGAAAATTTTATGCAACCACAAGAGAATGAAAAGGAAAAAACAAAAAAAAAAGGGATTTTTGATTATATTTTATGAGAGTGAGGTTTGGAATTTAATTAATTACTCAGTTAATAAATAGAATTTTGAAATTCTGAGCATTAGGTGCATCAGGAGAGATATTGGGCTACTCTCAGAAAAATTTTGAGCTTCGTACGTACCGTAGTTTTCGTTAACTATCGCAGACACACACACACACAGAGCGATTTGTTATTTTATTAATATAGATTGAGCGAGATATTTGAACAGACCCCCCCCCCCTCATAGACTTAACATTATCATCCGGGTCTTTTTTAGTGGCTAGTGTGGGGTCTTAAATCTCTTTACTCTGTGACTGTGACCATCGAAGTGACGTCACGTGATTTCGATGTGAAGTCAGAGATTAAAATGCGAAGTCGTTATCGCCGTTTAGAACTCGTTTGTGACGTCGCACTGCGACTACTTTGTGAAATCACGGTGCGACAAATTTGCGAAAAGTGTCATTTTGACTATTTTGGCATTAATTTTGTGACGCAACTGCGAAAACAGCGACAATACTTCCAAGTCACATTGTGACCAATTTGTGAAATATATGGCATTTGTGACAAAATTGTAATTAACACTTATGGTTCTGTGACGATTTGTCTTCAATTGACGATTGAGTTAACAATTTAAAAGAAACAGGATCGTCTGAAATTATAATTACTGCATGCCATCTTTCTGTTAGATTTGGTTTGGAGTCCTTAAATCCTATGCACACAATTTATGAACAAATACTGTAGTACATAAATAAATAGTCACATACAGAATGGAGACTTTCTGCTAAATTAAAGTTAAAAACTGAATTTATCTCACATGCCTTACAACCGTAATAGATTGAGTTGTTTTTAAATATTTGAAGAATATTTCCTTTCAAATATATTTATACATTTCCCCACTACATGCTGAAAATTGTACAGCTTCAATATTATTTTTAATCGATACACAAGGAGTATTTGTTGCTGCTGTAGTGGGCCAGGCAAAAGATTTATTCTCATTTTGTAGAAGTTTATTTAAACTTTGTCTAATTATTTTTCTACGCTCTTTAAAAGCTTTTACTCACTTTAACATAAAAAAAATCTGTGCATATGTAAAACTGTACAGTTTGCCAATATTTCTGACCAATAACACTGACATTCAAGCAAAATCTTTTGTTTTTATTTTTCCAATTGAGTGAAAACGTATCTAGCTCAGGATTCGTACTAGGGACTTTATGCGCAAGCTGGCAATGCTCTGTCAATTTAACTACTCTGGATAAATCTGGCTGATACAATTCACCCAGCGAATATGAATCTTATTACAGAACTTTACATAAGAATACTTTATTTTTCATATTACCCGCATGAATAAAACCTAGTACTCGTATGAGTACATAATAGTATTCTGGGTGAATTGTGTTCCCCAAATTTGTTCGGGATAACTCAGTTGGCAGAGTAATGGAAGCACACGTCAAGGGTCCTTTGGTTCAAATCCTAATCTAAACACTTTTTAACTAATTTTTTAGTTAATTTCTCTAAAATCTTGCCACATGTTATAAGAAATTTTTATTATTTTATAAATTTGGCAAAAATTAAGTCTGAAAACATTAGTACGAACATTTAAGAATTTAAAATATTATTAGTAATAAAAAAATCTTACAAAAGTATCACAGCTATAATATGTAAAAGACATTTTCTTAGTATAATGCTAATTTTCAATCTGAAACCGCTTCTTAATATCATAATAATCCCATATCGTATTGAACTCCAAAATAAAAATGACAAATACTGAAGTGTTAGTAATAGGAAAACAGTAAAAAAACGAAACAAATCTACAGCACAAATATGGCTGTATCAGCATATTTTCATGTAACTGCAAGTTAACTCTTTTCGGCACTGACAAATTGGGTTCGTAAAATGAGAAATTATCGACTGACACTGGAATTTACAAACGACTTTTTTAGAAATTAAGAACTCCTTAATTTAAGCTTTCATTGCAAAAACAAAACCTTATTAAAATATTATTAGTGCTGCTTGCATATTGTAATTAAAATTAGGTGTGTCCGGAAGGGACCACTGTGTCGGAAAGAGTTATGTTAAGATTCTACTATGAATGGATCGAAATGAATCATTCTGTGTCTTTTTGTTTTGAGCAGACAACAAATGACAGATAAAGATATTTTAAATCACCCTCACAGTATCGAAAAGGATTTTTTTTTCTG
This sequence comes from Maratus speculifer, assembly GCA_964019185.1. Taxonomy (NCBI): domain Eukaryota; kingdom Metazoa; phylum Arthropoda; class Arachnida; order Araneae; family Salticidae; genus Maratus; species Maratus speculifer. The sequence continues at coordinate 235,802,249 of OZ025293.1, read as the reverse complement.
AAAACCACTGATGATTAACCTTTTTTTTTTATATATAACATAAAACTAATTAACTCATGTGGTTATACAATTCAAAATCTACCAGAATAAAAAGGTTAAAAGTAAACAAGTCTTAGCGTACGTTTCATAAAGAATCCATTTTAGGTAATATCCGTGTATTGTAACTTCTTCGTTACTAAATATTAATGCAGCGTTATTAAGTATTATTGAATTATTTCAGCTCTCCCCTTCGACCCTAGATAATCTAGTTTTTATCTATTTGGATTATTTTGTATCAGATATCGAAGCCACATCATCCTAAGATCGAAATTTTAATTAAGTTTCAATATTTTTAATAAAAAGAGAAAGAATGGACGTCCACATGTGGACTCGGGGAATAAAGAGAAAAACTCCAAATGGCGGATGTTTTTCTCTCATCTCGCAAAAAAAAAAAAAAAATATATATATATATATGCTGTACGCAAGACTCTTCTGACTGGCCGATGAGTAATAAATATGCAAGTCTGTTTTGGAGGAGTGACTACTCGCTCTTGAAAAAGAGTGCGTTTTAACATTAAGTAAGTCTGATTTTCCAGGATACATTTTGAAATGGAGTTTTTGAAAATTAAGAAATTATACATTTTGGTGCTTTTTATTATTTTACTCCATTTATTAATTCAAAGTTTACCGGAATTTTTTTAAAAAGTGTATAATTCCAGGCTTTCACTCTCGTCAGCGGAGTGAGATATTTAATTATAGGGAACGCAATGACAAATTTCACTCTCAACAACGGTGTAACATATTTCACTCCTTTCTAGTGAGTGGGAAATTCCACTCGTTCAGGAGTGCATTTTTATAAAGTCCACTCCAAAAAGAGTGAAAATGCCTGTTACTTTTTGAAAGAGTGAATTTCACACTTCTCCCAGTTTTAGAGTGTACATTTTTTGAAATTGAAAGCAATACTTTTTCGAAAAATTTAACTTAAGGAACGACCTTTAATCTGTAGTGATGTGCGACTTACATCATTCCATTCTGTCCAATAAAAAATTCCTTCTGAAGCATCATAATCCATTCCACGCATATCAGCATTGCTAATATTGAGATATACCCTTTTTGCGTGAGAGTCGAGGTTAAAACCTCTTATTTGGTCTCCTAAAAGATATGCTAAAGTCGCTGGTCCTCCATCTGCTTTGCAATAACGATGATTATGATGTAGATAATAACCTTCTGCACAACTACATTTGAAACCGCCTTTAGTATTGTTACAGAAGTGGCTGCAAGTCCCAGGCTCAAGACACTCATCAATGTCATCACAGATCTTCTTGTTGGGAAGTAACCTTTAAAAGAAATGGTTTGAAAAATTGTCAGGTTAGTTTATTTTTTCTGGTGCAAGGTATGTGTGCACATAGCGGTACAAGTTTAAAATAGAAAAATAGTTTTAATATGCATTTTTGGAAGAAATCCGAACACCTACTCAATGCCTTACAACAAAAACAAAGCTCTGAACTGTATTATGAGTGGGCAGTGAAGAATCCCAAAAGCTTGCTAGTTTGAGTTGAATCGTTTTTCTCAAATATTCATAGATTGACATTTTTATTGTTATCTTTAAGAAGCAAAATTGTGGTGCAAAGGTTCTTCTATAAGCATTACTTATTTTAAAGAACAAAAGTATAGTTAAATTTTTGTTTCACATACATCCAATATATTGTCGTTATGCTGAAATTGATAAAATAAAGTTAATTTTATAGGAAACCCGCTTTTGGATAATTTTTTTCAAATTACTTCTTCAGCGGGTATAAGTTGATCTTTACTTAAACAAATTTTCATTCAAATTTTTAAAAAATCAATGAAATATTTCATAATATGTTAAGTTATGTTAATTTCGCTGATTAACAAGGTTTCTGTTCCTCATTAAGTAAGTGATGAGTTTTGTATTTTAGAAGATGTTGAAAAAGAATGTCATTAAAAAAAATTTCTATCACCCACAGATTAAAAAAATTCAAAATCTTGAAAACCTCAATTCTGTATTATTTATTCAATGTATATACCTTATAAATTTTGTCATTTAATATTTTAGAAATAATAAATAGTTGAACATTTACAAAGCTTAAAACTAATATTTAAAACACTGAAAATATTACATTATTTATAATGCTTCTGAAAAATTTAAGAGTTTTTGTAAAAAAAAAAAAAAATGATATTCGTATGAAATTTTCCGAATTTCATACTATATTTAGCAGTAAATAACTATGGATGCGCTCTTATAGACAAAATCACCAACTTCTATAATAAGATTCAAACATATTAGGGTCAATCCATTTCAAGTGGTCCAGCACTGGTCGCTCGACTATTTTTAAAAAATCTGAAATTTTTTGTACAGCAACCCTAACATGATGGAAGTTCAAAATGACCGTTATTTTAATTCTACTATTTTTTGTTTGTGCATGGCGGCCATCTTTGTTTCATCGTGTGCAGCGATTTTCTCAGATACTAGGATACACAAAATTGTAAATATCTCGTCTTCTATTTTCCCAATTGAAATGGGGTTTGCAGCATTTTGTTCAGAATAAAATAAGCTAAATATACAGTGGAAGAAAAATTTTGAAAAATAAATTTTTACAGGTGAAATTTTAGCACAAAGTTTACGATTTTTTACAAAATCTATCCGTTTGCAAAAGGAAAATTTTCATGCAAGGGAAACTGTCAACCTTACACAATTTTTTCTACAAATAAGTCAAAAGTGCGTGTACTCATACGCCAAGTCCCAGATCTGGGAGTTAATTTCTCTTTGCGAAAAAAATTCCGAAATTCGTCGAAAATTTCAAAAATCGCACTTTTTAGGCTTTGATATCTCTGGTGGAGCACAAGATAAAAATCTGAAATTCTGGCCTTTGATAGTATTGTGCAATAGTGTTAAGTACAAAAAATTTCAAGAAGGCGATTTGACTACAAGCTGAGATATGACATGGACAATATGTGAAATTAATACTGCCAAACTATTGATACCTACTATGTAATTGTTCATACCTCCAAAATTTTAAATTATTTATGGTACAAAGTTAAATGTTAATTACAAATATATTTTTCAAATGCTTCTGTGTGATTTAAACAATTCAGAATGTATGCTAAGCCAATACACTATTTGTCCAGAGGAACAAATCTACTAGAAATGCTATTGCAACAATTTTACTCGGAACACATTTCAGGAAAAGTAAATTATAGACAATGGATTGCAACTGATCGAGTTGACATGGCTTCAATTATTAAACCTAAAGAATTTCATTCAAGTTAACAAGGGATGGAAAGACTTGGGGGCTTCAAATAAAATTTTTAGAAAGAACAGCCTGATGAACTGATAACAGTAACTGGTCGAACTCATAACATCTCTCGTAAATATTGTTAAGCTCTTTGTTGAGCATACATAGTATTTTGTAAATTAAATGTTTATTATTTAACTGTTTTCAACAAACGATATTTTCTGTGTAAATATTGTAATATAAGAGACAAATCTCATTTCTCCAAATGCACTCGTAATACCATTTCTTAACATTTTTTTAAATCACCGTATCTCAGCTTGTAGTCAAATCTCCTTCTTGAAATTTTTTGTACATAACGCTATTGCACAATACTATCAAAGTCCAGAATTTCAGATTTTTATCTCATGCTCCACCAGAGATATCAAAGCCTAAAAAGTGCAATTTTTGAAATTTTCGACGAATTTCGGAATTTTTTTCGGAAAGAGAAATCATTTCCCAGATATGGGACTTGGTGTATGAGTACACACACTTCTGACCTATTTGTAGAAAAAATTGTGCAAGGTTGACAGTCTTGTTGAACAATTACGTAGTAGGTTTACAATAGTTTGACAGTATTGTTTTCACATATTTTCCATGTCATATCTCAGCTTGTAGTTAAATCTCCTTCTTGAAATTTTTTGTACATAACGCTACTACACAATACTATCATACGCCAAAATTTCAGATTTTTATCTCGTGCCCCACCAGAGATATCAAAGCCTAAAAAGTGCGATTTTTGAAATTTTTGACGAATTTCGGAATTTTTTTCGCAAATAGAAATTAACTCCCAGATCTGGGACTTGGTGTATGACTACACGTACTTTTGACCTATTTGTAGAAAAAATTGTGTAAGGTTGACAATTTCCCTTGCATGAAAATTTTCCTCTTGCAAACAGATAGATTTTGGAAAAAATCGTACATTTTGGGCTAAAATTTCACCTGTAAAATTTTTTTTTCAAAATTTTTCTATCACTGTATATTTAGCCTATTTTATTCTGAACAAAATGCTGCAAACCCCATTTCAATTGGGAAAATAGAAGACGAGATATTTACAATTTTGTGTATCCTAGTATCTGAGAAAATCGCTGCTCACGATGAAACAAAGATGGCCGCGATGCACAAACAAAAAATACTAAAATTAAAAGAACGGTCATTTTGAACTTCCGTCATGTTAGGGTTGTTGTACAAAAAAATTCAGATTTTTTAAAAATGGTCGAGCGACCAAAAAAATATTTTCTGGATCACTTGAAATGGATTGACCCATTAGCATATTATTGATCCACCCGCCTTGATATCGGGTTTCCATTGCAGAAATATTCTGGTGTCCCCACGGTCGTCTCTGACAGTTCGCATATTTTTAGGGAAAAAAATTAAATGAGACACCTAAAAAAAGAAGTTAATGATATTTAACATCCTATTTAAAAAACTTTTTTAACATGATTAATCAATTTTTCATATCTAAGACTTGGATTATTTCCTAAGAAATGTGTCAGAATATTTTAAAAATAAATTCATGCGGTTTCTTCTAAATCACTTAACGTATCTTTAGAATGTTTGTCCTTCATAATATGCCAGCGGTAGAAATTATTCTTGCAGATATTGAAATCCATGTCCTCCTTTATACATAGCTTTAACGAAGTTCATCAATCTCAATTTTACGTGAAAATGTACGATAATACTTTTTTTTTTATCTATTAGAAGAAAGTTCTGGATATTTTTTCACCTAAAAGCTCGTGCGCTGTCCCCCCCCCCCTTCTTTTTTTAGATGCGTTCGTAATTATGCAAATACGTAGATTCTATAGTCGTTCAGTCTGTCTGTATTATAACACAGCAAAAATTACCGAACCGAATCGTTTGAAATTTAAAATACGTAATTGTTGTATAAATTTGTCGAGTCATTTCATATTTTATGAAAATTGGATCTCTAGTTTAATAACAGTAGTTTAATAACAAAAGTATTGACTTCAATGATGTACAATCTATGAAGTATGTACTTCAATATACATTCTCTGCAACATGTTATGCAAAGAATATTTGTTATTCATTTACAGAACCACACAAAAGTATTTCATTACGTAATGGCATAGGTGTAAACATTATTTGGAATGCATTCTAATTACATTAAACTATTTCACAATTTATGAAATTAATATACGTTGCTTAAGTTAACTACAAGTTATTTACTGTATAGAAGAAAACAGTATTTACAAGGACAAACGAAATTTCGGCTTCTGTATCTGAAGTACTGTATACTATTATACCAAGATCTGAATATTTGTAAAAGTTCATTAACCCGTCAGTAGTCGCGTGTCGGTCTTTTCGCCGCCCGTATAACTTATCTTCTCCTAACTTGTATCACATTATAAATAGAACGGAGATCTACCATGTAGCTGACTTTGAAAGTTTCTCGACCACCTAAGTGAAGTTACAGGACACCTCTGTTTTTCTTTCAGGTACATTTTTATAAACATAGTTGAAATTGGCCAAAAAATCTACCTAACAGTCACTAATGTCAGTTCATTTTTACTTCTTCCAATTACTCTATATGTCATGAATAAAATGCATAATTTAAGAAAACTGCAAATTTATATCTTCATTGAAATGTTATTTTCGTATATTAGGTGAAAAATATTTCTTATTTTACATATTTGGTATGTGGGGAGCCAGCGGCGAAAAGACCGAGCGCGACTAATGACGTTGTGAAAAAAGTCGCGACTACTCGCGGGTTAAAATACGAACAACCTCATTTGCTACGCTTGACGTGCAATTTACTACTTGCTGTATAATGCTTATGTTTTGTTCTGCTGGCCCACTCGCATAGGAAACAGTATTTTGTATAATGTAGTTTCAACCAATTAGAATACTTTAAAATCTATATGTTCTAGCTATGATGCGAGTACTTAACTGCTTGAAGCAGTATCATTATTTTTTCATAAGATTCTTTCATTATACAAGAATAGGCTATTTAAACAGATGATACGGCATTGAAAGTAAGGATTAGCATTGTTGTGAGCTACAGTGCCTTCCAAAGCAGACATTAAATCACTTATATCATTATAATTCTATGAAACACCCTTTGTGGAAAAAAAAAAAACACCCTGAATATTTCTTATGACGATCTCGGTAAATAGATATGTTAAATATTCTTTTGAAGGAGATTCCAATCTTGCAATCTTGATCCAATTAATTACGAGTTTCTTTCTTTCTTTTCTTTTTTTTGATAAATTTAAGTCTCGCACAAGGTCATTTAATTCTTCTTTAGTAATTATATGAGGTTCATTTATGTCAGGAGAGTACTATATCAGATGAAGAAGAAATTTCAAATTCATAAATTTCCATTTCTACTTCTGCATCGTCATATTTAAAATTTTCTGAAGGTTTCGGTATTGGTAATTCATCATTATGAAGTACTGGTCACATTGCTGAATTTAAGTAAATAGCATACTCTCTTCTTGTAACTTTCATCCAATCCAAATTTTTTTTAATAAAAATTTTGAGTGAAATCTGTCGACTTCCTTGCTATACGTTCTATCGCTGTAATAATTTTTAAAAAATGTATGTGTAGATCAAATGCATTTAAAAGAATTGTAATAGAATTAAAAATTCTACGCTATAGCTTATATAATCCAAAATATAAATGAAATTCCTTAAAATTAGAGGGTGAAAGAAAATTTTTAAAAAACATTCTTTTTCAGCATATTGAAATCTATAGGAAACACCCAATGTATACAGGGGAACAGAATATTCATTAAGATTTTCAATCAATATTTTTATTAATAGTGATCTATTACATGCATCAGAATCGAGTGATAATTAGAAAACCCATGGCTTATTACTATTACAATTAGATGCGATTTTGCTAATAAATGTTTATTATACTTTATGTTAAGGTAAGAAAGATACAGTATTATTCAGAAATGAAATTTAAAAAGACTTAAAAAACATATGTTGAGAAGTACTGTTAAATTTACAACTACCATTATATTTTAAGATAAATGTTAGAAAAGAAGCCTAAAGAAATACAATAGTACAAAATACACATTTTACGGTACTTTGTATAAAAACAAATAATCTGAAAAAAGTGGTAGATTTGGTTACTAGTTACAAAAGTTTCTTATTTACACAATATTTTATATAAAGACAAACTGATAAAATATTTTAACTCCATGTAGATTTAAAGAATTAGTTTTTTTAATAATCAATTTAGCCTTCAGTTTCTGTTAAATGTACATTTTGGAAATTGCATTAAATACTTCACACAGAATGTCTCAAAAAGATTGAAACGCACTTCACCTATTTTACCTTTTGGAGATACCTATTTAATATAAATCGTAAAAGTATCAAAATGAGGTTAGAAAATATGACTGCCAATAAAATAGTTCTCATTAATATTCGAAAAGATACTTTTAATTTTTTATAAATCCATGAATACAAAAAATTATATATAGAAAACTTTTCTCCATGATCTGACAAGTACAACAGCAAACATTCCATTTGTCCAAGGTAAATTAATACATTTAAAATACTTTGAAGTTTGACATTTCGGTGCTTTCCGGCACTACTTATGGAGTTTTGGTAGTAAAATAACAGAATTATTGCTGTTGTATTTTAAAAGAGCTTGTACATTTTTTTTCAAATAAAACTTGCAGTGCTCAGAGATCATACAAAAGTTAAAAAAAAAAAACTTTTATAAAATTAATTGTGAGAAAGTATCATTGATAGAAACTTATTTCCTACCTAGTTTTAAATACGTTTTCAATTTACATTGTCTACGAATCCAAATAAAAAATTAAAACTTGATTCAATCTTTGTGGAAAATACTGGATGAGATACCACGCATAAGACTGGCTAAGCTTACTTAGAGTAGTATAAATGTTGCCAAATTGAGAAACATCTGTATTCAAAATATCGACCCAAAATACCAATTAGTAATTTACGCTTTTTAAATCATGGTATGTTGTTCATTACACAAAGCAAATATTACTATTTAGAATTCCTGGTAAATATTTTGAATAAAATATCGGTTAGTATTAAATAAACCTCGCAACCGCGTGAGACCACAACATGTAAATAAGGAAATTAGTAAATTCACTAATGATATATAGAATAAGTTTATAATTTCTATTTGAAATATGCATCGTCAAGATGATGTCCCATTTATTTGATCTTAAGAATTTGGATAATTATAATTATTTAACGAAAATTCTGTTAATATTTATGGAAATCGACTGAATATATTGAAGCTGTCCGGTACTACACAACCCTGAATAACGCGTTTATTCAATTTTAATTTTACAAAAATACGCTGATACTTACCTATATCCTTTCTGACATAAGCATTGTGATCCCTGGGGAGATTTCCTACATATTTGAGAACAGCCACCATTATCTCTTAAGCACGATTTAGAACAGAGACCACCTTCATCTGATAAATATTCACAATCTAGCCTACCATCGCAGACTTTGGACCAAGGAATACATTGTCTTGTTGAATGACAAAAGAATGCATCGCATTCCGAAGCTGTAAAAGTAAACGATTTCCTTTTTAAATCAACCACATAATAAATTTTGGAAAATATTTGGTAAGTGACGATTGCATCAAGTGTTCAACAACAAATTACCTCACATCTGAATCCTAACAATTTGGATAATTCTGCAGTTTATAAATTTCAAATAAAATCTGATTTTCAATTTAAAAAAAAGAGAAATACAGTCTGACCTAGTTATATGGTCATCCGTGGGGACCGTCTAAAAATAACCATATATGACATAAAAGAAAATAGAAAATTGCAGTTTTAAAAAAGTTTTTAAAAAGAGAAGTGTGCATAATGTTAATTATTTTGTTTTTATTTCAATAATAAACTGAATGAAATCACAGATACTAGAATAATAGAAATTGATGCATTACTTTAAGACAGGGATGCACAACCTTTTTACCAGAAAATCGGTTGACACCAGAATATTTAAAAAGTGTAGTTTATTTTCTTTAATAGCAAAGTTTCTGTCATTACTATAAGGAAAATTATTCTGCATAAAAATAGTGGTATAATTGTGGCCCGCGGGCCAAAGGTTGTGCACCCCTGCTTTAAGAAGAGTTAGGAATGTAGTGTTTCAAATGCTTATTTATGCAGGATTGTCTTTGCTTCGATTTCGCTGTTGTTAGCATTATCCTTTCAAAATTATAATTTTCCTCTGAAAGTTCTGAATACACAAAAAACACCAAGCAATGTTCTGTACTTTGAGAACCACCTGAGATGGACTAAATTTCTGATTCACCATAACTCTGTTCATTGCTTAATCTGGCAGCATTTAAATTTAACACTTTGGAGAATATTCCAGCAATAGACATTCCAGAGGATGTAGCTATATAATTGTAAATAGTTACGTATTCCATTTCATCAGGTATGGCGTATACGTAATTTTGAGGACTCTGTAGAATCTCAGATAGAGGCACATCCTCATTGTCATCGTCTAATAATTTAATTTCAGATAGTCGAAAACGTGTATGTAAAACAATTTGAAACAGTTTTCTTTGTTATTTTACTCCAAGCTTTGACCACATGCTAAAACAGTGCATCCAACACAGACTCATGAAACTTCTCATTCTGATCAATAGCAAAAATTATGCCATTAAGGAATAATTACCGATAGATACTTTAAAATTTTCATCATGAACTGTATAAGAATAATAAATTTTGATCTAGGAATTGGAAAAAACTATGTGCTGTTTGGAGGTAAGAAAACAAGTTCAATAGAAACTAAATGAGGACTGTCACTGAAGAGCAGTTGTCGATAACAATTTTTTTTTCTTTTAGAAATATCTATTCAAATGTCTGATTAATTCATCCCATATGTTTTTTTGTCAATCAAGATTACTGGTTCCAATCTTAGAACACGGAGAAAGATTGTTGTTTTTCCCGCAACGGAGTCCGAGAAATTTCCTTTACATTGAGTTAGTTTTTCTGAGTCATCCATAATTGCTGCTAATAAAATAGTTAATTTTTCTTTTTTCTCTTTCCAGCTATATATTTATCGTTCTTAATAGAAAGCGTTATCTGGTACAGCGTGATGGAATAATTCACTTACACCAGCATTGTAAATATCAGATGGATTATATCGCTTGAGGACATCATTTACGCAGATTCTCTCCATTCATTTGAATCGCTGTCTCTCATTCACATCAGTAGTTTTCCCATTTGAAAACTAAATCATGTAGGAATATAAAACTTTGAAGCCATTTATTGCTAGCGTTAAAACCAGATGCTCCTAATTCAACTGCAATTCGTAAAGCCTTTTTTTTTAAGATTAAGGAAGATATTGGCATATTTTGAAATCTGGCATTTTTTTTATCCGTATCACAAGAGCTTGCTCAATCTTGTCAAACGGTGAAGTACGTTGGCGTTATATCTTCTTATTTTTGAAATCTTCAGTACATGTTTTTCATAAAATCATATGTTTATGGACTATCACGTGTTTTTGAAAAAGCAGCTTTAAATACATTTGTTTTTAAAAAAGGTTCTATCAATACTTTTTTTTCTTTAACTGACAAATTCTTTCGTTTTGAAGCCATGTTTACTTCTCTTTAGACCCCAACATTTATTTATGTTAAATTTCAGTTATGGTTAAACTATATGGCCAAAGGTGATCGGCCATTTGCGATTTAAAAAATGCATAAAGAATCATCCTGAAAATCGAAGTGTGTAAACATAATAGTACTAGTCATACCTTTCCGTGAACCTTTTTCCCCGCAACTCTGTAGGGGACAGTCAACAAATTGAAAAAGAACGAATATCTTTTGGATAACCGTGTCAAAACTATAATGTCGCAAAAAGCATTTAAACTATAGATTATGATTAAGTGGCTTATTGTAATGAACTGTGCTCATTTTTATGCGAATAGCCTCAGAGAAAATTAGGTTTTTATAAATTTCCCAAATTTTTCCAAGATTTTTGCTTATAATTTGCAGTGTTCTTAAAATAAAATAATGTTGTTTTACCAAAAAATATGACTATCGATATTGAACACAATACTCTGTAATTAGAATTTTAAAAAAATAAAAATTATACGAAAAAAAAGAGCAGGTTTACTAAAACATTTTTCATTGCGCATGCGTGAACGCTATCAAAATTTCATTTGCACATTGTGTTAGCTAAATATATAGAGCAACTTTTGTGAAAGTCTCAAACATAGCTTGAAAATTCTGAATGTGATCGTCAATAGAAAAAGCTCAAAATCCGTTATTCCCAAAATGAAGGAAAAAGATGAGGGGCTGTATCCATTTATCCATTGATTAGTATCAATGCAGAATACACGATATCGCACGCACTACTCTATATTTGTATACAACGCCTCATTTTTTTGCTTCATTTTGGTAGCAATGGATTTTGATTATATTTTATCATGCGCAATGAAAAATTTAGTAAACCGGTTCATTTTTCATACAATTCTTATTTTTTAAAATTCTGACTACAGACTTTTGTGTGCTATGTTGTTTGTCATATTTTCAGAAAAAAAACATTATTTCATATTTAGAACTCTGCAAATTATAAGCAAAAAACTTGGAAAACTTTGGGACTGTTTTTATAAAAACCTTAATTTCTCTACGATTGTACGTACTATCCGTATAGAACAACAACATAATGAAAATAGTTACCATAATTCCAATAATACCATAATTACCATAATACCAATATTCCACTTAATCATAATCTACAGTTTAAACGCTTTTGCTACTTTAGTTTTGACAGGATTATCCAAAAGATATTCGTTCTTTTTCAATTTGTTGACGGTCCCCAATGGCGTTCCGGGAAAAAATATTCAATGAAATGTATGACCGGTACTATACAAAGTATTTACACACTTTGAGTTCAGGATAATTCCTCCCGTATCTTTCTAGATATTTAACGAAATGTCTAAATTCGAAAGTGACCGGTCACCTTTGGTCATATAGTGTATATATTAAACTGATAACTAAAATATATTGAACAGCGAAAAAATTTAAAATTTACTTTTTGTACATAAAATTTGATGATACATGGGGGCTCAAAAAGTACATTTTTTGACAATTTCTTAGGATTTACTTTACTTTTTTGCATTGCAAAAACATGAAAAATCATAAAAACTTATATATTTTTTACAAGTTTTTTTTAACTAATGGACTCTACAAATAGTATCTTAATGCACAGTAGAACTATTTACTTTTTTATTTTTGTATGTTTCATACATTTCTGCTGCAAGCCTTTCTTATATAACACATAGCTAACTAAAACATTGCTATATAAAAGAAATTGATATTTTATTTAGTTCTATCTGTGAGGCTCCATTCACATCATTTCTCTTTTTTAACTTTATTTATATTCGAGAAAAGAAATTGTGAAGATGTTAGCCTATAGGATACATCAGGTCTGAAGAGTTTACTCGCAAACATAATCAGTTGAAAATGAATTTTGAACAAAAAAGCTGTGACCAAAAACACGTGAAACAATTTTAGAAATTTACTGGCGTGGGCGTGATACTTGTTCTGCATATTTTCTTTTCCTTCCAGATTAATTAAACTTTTTTTTACGAATTTAGAATTGAAGTATTCCGTGTCACCATTTACATTTTTAACTTTAGTTTGAAATTCTAAGATATTATTAATCAAAATCTAATGGGAAATTTGTTATCGAGTTCTAGCCTTGGAAGATAAATAGCCGATAATTGTTTTACAAAAAGAACGTTATTAGTGTCCTTTTCCACTGAAAATATATTTTGAGGGCTGTGAAAATATTTAAAAGACTAGACGTAATTAAATTCTAATTTCAGTTTAACCCATTATCTACCGACGGTACTTATAAGTGCCACTAAAAGTACTTATTGTAAAATTCTTTTATTACGTCGATTACTTCTAATACTACAGTAAAACCTCTAAATAACGGACACCTTGGGAACCCAGAAATTGTCCGCTATTTGGAGGTGTCCGCTATTGAGAAAACATCAAAGATTCAAAAATCACTTAGAAATGCTTAATGTTTAATTAATTGACTTCTATATGATCTAAAACCTCTATTATATGATAATTAAAAAATTATTCAATAAAACTGAAATGAAATTGTACACACCTTTATCCACTGTTTATTACATTCTTATGGAAAAAATCTGTTACAAAAGTTTACTTTTGCTTGTGATTACATGTAATTTGTTTTTGAATGTGACATTATTTGGACATTATACAGATCCGAGCGGAGAGGAGGAGATAGCATTTTTGGACCACTAACCCCTTCGCGACGGGAGCCTTTTACGGTTCTTAAATACAGAAATTGTTAAAATAGCAAATCTTTAAACAGAAATTTGTGCCTTATTAAATCGAGAAAATGTTCCGATTAAATAAGGAAAATTTTACTGGCGGGGATAAACAAGAATCCTTAAGCCTTTTTGCGGCACGTATACCTATCACTCGTCTCCAATCGGTTAAAAGAATAAAATCTCAAACTTTTCCGGGGGGACATTTCAATGCTCTGAAAGATGTCTGTCTGTCCCGGGCAACTTCCTGAATTCAACGCTGAACATGGAGGTGGGGGGGGGGGGGGGATCTACATTTATCTATGGTCACAAAATTTATGATACAATGCCCTGATAAATTTAGAGGCCTTTTTACTTTTTTTTCATTTTTTTTCTCGTTAAAATATTTTTTTATTTTTTATCGCCGAAAATAGTGTCCGCTATTCGGAGTGTCCGTTATTCAGAGGTTAAACATACAAAAATTCAGGTTTTGGGAGTGGGGATTGGAAAACTGTCCGTTAAATAGAGGTGTCCGCTATTTGGGAGTGTCCGTTATGGAGGTTTTACTGTATTTAGAATGAGTTACCGATACATTATTTTATTTTGTTCCAAAAGCATTAGTGATTTCACAAAACAAAAATATTTTTAAAAGGATGATTTCTTTTGCCTTTGTATCTTTTGAGCTTTCTTAGCGCTGAAGGAAGGGGATGGGGATTTTTCAATTCGGAAATATTTCTATATTTATATTGTAAGAACATAATATTTGTACATTTTATAATTCTACAAAATATTAAGAAAACTATTTAAAACAAAAGATTTGAGTGGGGTTATAAATATTGCACAGAATCCCTGTAAATTCAAATTTTATTAATCCTTCTAAATCCTTCAATCCTTCTAAAATCCTTCAAAAATTTATTAAATGATTATGTAAATCTTTTAATTTTGTTTAAACAATCTACATAAAACGCTTTAGAACGTAAAATTTTCATGAATACATAATTCGGTAGATAAAGGGTTAAAGCAATTCTATAGTAAATTTCCACCCCCTCCTTTTTTTCCTTTTTGAAAAGCTATAAAATTTCATGAAAAAGAAATTCTAGTACGAGGCCTCTTAAAATCTTGAGTCAAAATTTAAGTCATCATACAGAGTGCATCATGATTACCACCAGGATATGAATATTATTCTAAAATTATTACGAATTCATGAGAAAGTTTCATACCACCATATGATGAATATCTTCAAGTTTTTAATTTGTGGGTAGGATGTGTTTCACAAGACGAAAATAGTCTTTCATGACCTCCATGCTGACCTGACTTAACGTATCATGGGATTATTCCTTATGAGGTTACACACAAGTTCATATACTCGTGTCTCTTATTTAAAGTGATTTAATATAATTAAGAGTTAGGTCATACATTTATTCGCTAGCATTCAGCGTGAAATGTTCGGGCAAACATGGTAATATCTTCATTTTAGAATTGAAGTATTCCGTGTCACCAGCACTTCACTAAATACACGTAAAGTTTAATCTAACTTAAAGCGATTCTTTATAACGGTGGTATGGTTTCTTTGTTGTATTCGCAATAGTATTTTAAGAATAATCTTTTCAAACCCCGCATGGGTTTATGATACACCAGTTCAGTGTATCAGTGATTTCAGTGTATTTTCTCATGAGCAGACATTGCTGTCAGAATATGGCAATTTTGTGAATGGATGTGCTCTAAATACACAAACAATTATTAAAACAATGTGTAGTATAATTTACTACAATTACATTTTAATATAAAAATCAAAATCATAGTTACCCAGGAATACTTTATTATATTTGAATGAATGACTTAGTACAAAAAATTCAAAAAACATTTTTAAATTCTCTTTTTTCTCAAACTTATAATATTGCGGATTATTTTTAAATCTAATTTCTCTCTCATGTAATTTTTAAGCCTTAGAAAACTGAAGCTACAGTTGGCAAAAAAAGTATTTGTACACTTCATTTTTTTAAATTATAATGAAATTAAATAAAAGATTTAAGCAAAAAATACTGTAATACATTAATTTAATGCATCATAATATTATAGGAGCAAAAACAAAATTAAACGAATCGATTTTTTACATAATAATAAACAAATATACAAAAATATAATGCAAAAAAAAGTATTTGTACACTACATTAATGTAATATAATTAATGAAAATTTAGTAAAATGATACAAATTAATATTTTGTTCGAATTCATTTAGCGTTTATGACTACTTCTAGATGGTGTGACATAGATTCCACCAACTTTTTTGTAGCGGTCTGGTTAATGTTATTCCATGACACAGTAAGAGCTTCTTTAAAACTGTTTTGTACTGATACATATTTTTTTTTCGGATTTTTGCATCCAATAGCATCCGGAAAATTTCTATTGGATTCAAGTCTACAAATTTTAGGAGTTACCAGTCGTCTTCGAGTATTGTCGTAACCATGTGCTAGTAATCACAGCAGTATGCTTTGGTCGCTCTCCTGCAGAAAGTGAAAAGCTTTTTCTACGCATAATTTCTTGGCACAGTTTAATAAATTATGCCGCGACACATCAATGTATGTTAAACCTGTCCTTCCATTGTCAATAAATTTAAAATGTCCTGCTCCATTAGAAACTATACACCCCAAAACTATAATATTCCCCCCAACATGCTTGATAGTTTCAAGTATACGTTTTGGATCTAGAACAGTTTTATTTTTACGCCAATTTTTTCGAATGCTTGGTGGTAAAAAAATTCCGAAATTTCCCTCATTAGAAAAAATTACTGTTTTCCAAAAATCCAATGATTTACTTCTGTATGCGAAAGCGAATACTATGCGTTTTCGCCTATTTGTTTCGCTGATGAATGGATTTTTCCTTGAGGTTCTTCCTTTTAAATCTGCATTGAGAAGAATATTTTTTATTGTTTGAGGTATTACTCTGATGCGAGAAGATGTCGCAAGGTCTCCAGCAAATTTTTGAACCGAACGCATAGAATTTTTTAAAGCTTTTTTAACAACACTCCCTTTTTCCCTCATTGTTAGTTTGCTGAGAAGTCCTGGTTTTCATTGAATTTCGATGCTTTTAATTTATTCATAGTTCCTCACTTTAAATCCAATAGTTGTAAATGGTAATTTAATAGTTTTAACAAATTCTTGTTGCGAATTTAAATTTTTACTATGCTCAATCATAGGATTTCATATATCTAGAGGTGCCTCTCTAGTTTTATGTTCTATACTCAATTATTTCAAGAGCAAATTAGATTAAATGTCAGACAAATATAATATGAAGTTAAAAATTATTAACAGCTTCTGTAAAAGTAGTCCTTTGAACCATAAACACTATAAAATACAGTACATATCCAGGATGGAGAAATGTACAAATACTTTTTTTGCAAGAAATTTTTAAACTTTTCCTATTAGAAAATTATTTTACATCTTTATCGAAATTTTCTGTTGTGTAGTTTAAAACGCACGGTAAACAGACTGTATTAAAACTATTTTTGACAAAATATGTGTTTTTATTTAGTTAAAAATCAAAAATTTTCGAGTGTACAAATACTTTTTTTGCCAACTGTATGTATTTAAGCAATTGCAATTTTATTTCACAATCTACCGTTTCGTTAGAATGTACGTGGTCCAAATTAAACTCTACAAGAAAAATATTCAGTCATTTTAATTAAAAAAAAAAAACATGTATTTAACAACAGCTTCACATATCAGCATCACAGTACCTGTTGTTGCCGGAGTTAAGGTCGGCAGCAGTGTCCTACGTTCACAGTCTTTTTCATCACTACCATCTGGACAATGGGGGTAACCATCACAGATCAATCTCCGAAGTAAACATCTGCCGGATGGTGAGCAATAATGTTCTCCAGGATCACATGTAGTTTTTGCTAAGAGATATTTCAAAGAAATTTTTAGTTTATTTACATTAAACAGCGATTTAGAGTTCGTTTCGCCTCAAATAACTGTTTAATAATAATTTAGACAAACGAATTTTATAGATAAAGTATTTTGTTAATTTTTGGTTAAAATGACATTTGTTTGAAAGTTAGACTTTCCAATGTAAGATGCATTGTTATTTTAACTAATATTGTAGGTTAATTGTAAATCAATGAAATATTTTTTATTTAAACATTTTACTTCGTGGAAATTCGACAGGTTTCACCTTCTATTTTTTAATAAATGTAATGTATACTGTTTGACGCTCGAAGTTAAATTGATATAACAGGGAGGGGGGAGGCTCATGATACCATGAGTCATAATAGGATACATGTATTTTAGTGCAAAGTAATACGGATTTTCAAGCATAAAAGACAAGTAATATAATTATTTTTAACATTTATATTAGCGTTGAAAGTGTCACATAAAGTAGCTTTTTGTTAATGTTGTCTCTAAATGACAACATTTTAAAGCTCCAAGAACATTATTTGTATTTACTTTCGGATGTTAAATATACCAGTAAACCATTTGATTACCAAGTAAAGAATCTGCAAAAGAACAGTGATCATATGTTTATTTCTGCATAAAGAAAGAATGTTCTAATGGTTACTAGTCCTGGTAAATTATTAGGAAATAAATTATAAAAATACTTTCATATTTCTTTTTCTATGAATTACCAGGATGATATCACTACTTTTTTATTTAAAGTACTGAGAAAAGTGCCATGCAGTTACCAGGTGCCGGCTAAAAAGATACTTGATCTTACTTTTATTTATAACTTTCCGCATTTCATTTTATTATTTCACGCGCCCGTCCATCCATTCTATACATAGATTTTTCACTAGGATCTAATACAATTGTATGATATATCTAACCCAAGAGTTTACCGTTAGGGAGTGCTGCGAAGTAACTCATCGTATAACACACTAAACTAAACCTGAATTTATATAAACTAAACCTAAAACCGTTGGTCATGTTTGCAGAAAATCTGGTTTATGAGTAAATTGAGGCGAAACAGACTAATACGCGTATTCACCATCTACCTCAATCAAAAAAAAAACATGCGTTGAATGCTTAAATGATATATCCGATAGTCCAAGAGTCAACAGCACAAAACCTTATGTTATCGAGCATAAGCCTTTATTTTATGGAAGAGTATTAATAGGGGAATCTTATGATCAATGCCTTCCGGAAGTGAAGTGGAGTACAAACCAAAAATTAATACCACTAGAAGTCGACTCGTAGGTTTAGCATTGTGTTGTCCTACAGTCAAAAGTATGAAAACATGCAAAACTGGGTACAGGAAAACACAATGCTAATCCTAAAAGTCAACCACTAATGGTACTCATTTTTAGCTCACAGGCTATCATAGCCTGAGAGCTTATGTGCCCGTCCGTTCTGTATATGTTCGTATGTTCGTGCGTAACGCGATAACTCATGATAAAAATATCGGATCCACTTGAAATTTTGTATATAGGTATATCCTGATAAGGCGCTTCCCTGATTAGTTTTTGGAGTTCATTCGATATGTATAAGAGGGGGAACGGGAGGCTCATGCCCCTCCCCTTAATGGATATAAATGGGTTTTTCATGCAGAATTAACAGTTTTTGTCCAAAATTTAGGTATAGGATCATTCTGATGAGGCGAATACGTGACTGTTATGTGTTCATTGAATAAGTATAAACAGGGGGAACGGGGGGCTCATGCCCCCCCCCTTAATTGATATAAACGGGATTTTCATGCAGAATTAACGATTTTCGTTCAAAATTTAGATATAGGATCATTCGGATGAGGCGATACCGTGGCTGTTATTAGGTGTTCATTGAATAAGTATAAACAGGGGGAACGGGGGGCTCATGCCCCTCCCTTTAATTGATATAAACGGGATTTTCATGCAGAATTAACAGTTTTCGTTCAAAATTTAGGTATAGGATCATTCTGATGAGGCGATTACGTGACTGTTATTATGTGTTCATTGAATAAGTATAAACAGGGGGAACGGGGGGCTCATGCCACCCCCCTTAATTGATATAAACGGGATTTTCATGCAGAATTAACGATTTTCGTTCAAAATTTAGATATAGGATCATTCGGATGAGGCGATACCGTGGCTTTTATTAGGTGTTCATTGAATAAGTATAAACGGGGGAACGGGGGTTCTAATGCCCCTCCCCTTAACTTGCATAAATGGATTTTTCAGTCAGAATTGTCAGATTTCGTTCAAATCTCTGAATAGTTTTGGAAGTTTAATGGTTAAGTATAAAAGAGGGGAATAACTCCTCTTAAATTATATAAATGCTAAATGGGTTTTTATTAAGAATTATCCGACTTGCTCTGAATTTTGGATATAGATTTTTTAATGTGATAAAGCATGTACTTGATAGTTTAGGAAGTTCAATGATTAAGTATAAAAAAGGAGAAAGGGGAGAGCTGTTTCCCCTTAATTTTTTTTTCGAACGGAATTAACGAAAATACAAGGCTGTAATGTACAATTAGTATGCTTAGCCTGTGAGCTCAATGCCATCAGTTTAACTGGGCAATATTCTTTTTATTGACTTATGCAGCACTTCGCTTCGGAAGACATGGATCATTAGATTCCCCTATTGCTATTCTTCCATAAAATAAAGGGTTTTTCTTGAGCTAACATAGGGTTTTGTGCTGTCGGCTCTTGAACTACGATTATCCTGATTGGACTTGACAGAGGTGGTCAGATTACTAAGGAATAAAATTTTAGCTTTCGACCCAGGTTTTCTAGGTTGAGGTAAATGGTGAATAGAAGCATTAAGAAATCAACCAGGATCATTCTACAATAGCTGATTACAAGAGAAATTAAAAAAATTACAAAGTGTTCCAGGCGTAAGTTCTTTTAACAATAGCAACAAAAAGAATAGCCGTACTCTTTCTGTACAGTTAAAAGAATCAATAAATACTGGTTATACTGTGGCCCAATATTGCATTTATTGAAATCACTGTCAATGAATATCAATATTTTAAATATCTGCATTGGAAACATTTGCAATAAAACGCCTATATTGCTTAAAATGTGGGAATAAAATACCGGAATATTTTTTGAGCATTTTGATGCAATATTGCTAAAATGTAAATGACCTAGTTTTGAGGTAATATTATACGATTTAATATTTTTCTGCTACTAGCAACTAAACGACAAATCATGAACAGCCTCGCTTGCAAAAGCCTCATACTTGCCTATCTCTGGCTTTTTATTTTAAGTTCAAACAATTATACTTTAAATGAGAAATTTATCTAAATAAATTTCAAACGACTATCTTATTTAATGCCAGACAAGTTTAATTAAACAGATTTTCTGGTTCAAAGTATACTTTTTTAATTTAAAAAGTCGGAGGTTGACAACTAAGAAGCCGTCAACTCGCTGTTTTACAGGAAATGACTGCCCCTGCCATGAAGATGCCTTACTTGTCTGGCTAAACTTTCTGGTGGTAGTGTAAGGGCGAGCTTTTCTGTATTGCTTACGTTTGCAGTTTACGATACGACTGAATACCAAGTAAATGATTTCGAGCAACGTTGACCTTTTTCATGACATTTGAAACAAAATTCAGGGCTTTTAAAAGCTTGGTGTAGTAATAAACTATTTTGTTTTGTCGGCTGGTGTATGCTACACTTACAAATTTCTGACATTCTTTTCCACGCAAAATCAACATGGGAATCTCTGAAATTCAATTTGTTTTGCATTGAGTCATTCTTCTCAAAACCCTAGACATACTTATTCTAATATTCTTACGGTATTCAATTTGCCTCTCATCAGATTTAATCGCATCCCTGTTACATAACCAATGTCAAATTATGCAGAAATTTAACAATGGAATGCTGCAGTAGAGAGCGGGGAGGAAAGAAAATGACAAAGCAATTGCTTAGAAAACATACTGAAGAAAATCGTACTTTATCTTACGAAACAATTTTACAAAACGTATGCTGCTTCCATTTTAATCTTAATTTATTGCAATACATTCCAGTTATTATTTTGGCATTAAGGAAACAATACAAAAAGGCATTGTCCTATAAATACCTAACAATGGGTTTCCTTTCAATAATATTAGTTTCATGGTGTTAAAAAGAATTACTTTACTCTTATTCCATCAGCTTTTAATTTCTCGAACATTAAGAAATTTTACTTTTTGGAATCTAACTCTGAAAACTTGACTCTCTACCAATATTCCATGGAGATACTAAAGTGTACCCTCGATATTTAAAATTTCCGCAATGTTTTCAGGATGCATTTTGTATGGCAAACTGCTGACTGTGCCCCAGTATGTTAATTGTTATACCCTGTTCGCACCGAGATAGTTGAGTCACTTAACTTCCAGTCACTTAAATTTTTTGAAGCGGGATCTCCGGAATTAGGCTTTACCTGTTCGCTTTAACTAAACATTGTAAGTGACTTAACTTGGCCAAACTGACATGGTCATAAGTTCTGAGATTTGTAACTGCAACTTCTAACTTCTTTGTTTACACAACAATTACCCTCCCATATTTTAATTTAAAAATTAATTTCGTCATGCTCCCAATTTCTTTTGCGGGAGGAAATAACAGGTTCAATATTTTCCATTTTCGGCCTTTGATTAAAAAACCCCCATAAACACACGTGTTAAGCAATTGGGTAAACAAATAGCAACTTGAAATAGTTTATAATTATTTGTAGCACCCAACTCCAATAATTTAATAATCAGAATTAAATATAATAAAATTCAGAAATAATTAAATATCCAGAAGGCAGATTTCCACTCAACTCATAGTTAAGAGAGAGTCATAGATTTAAGCGAGTTTCAGAAACTTGCTCAAGTGAGAATCTCGATTCCGGGAACGACCGCTTCAAAAAATTTCAAGTGACTTAACTTTCTCAGTGCAAACAGGTATTAGCTTACAAAACTTCATTTTAACCAGATTCAACTTTTCTTGCAACGTGTTTATCCAGTTCATATCTACTAATCACTCCATAACATGTAAACAAGCGATATCAATGTTCTCAAGTAAGGTTTTTTTTTTTTTTTTTTTTGTGCAATACCATTCTAAAATTATTCTTAAGAGCCCACAATAGTCACAGAAAAAGTACACAAAAAGACCCGGATGACCATGTAAAGTCTATGGGAGCGTTCTTTTCTAATATCTCGCTCAAATTTTAATATTTCTGCATGATTTTTTCGCACAAGATAGCTGAGGGCAATCCACAACCGGGCTAGTTTTTACTTTTTCGATTTTGGTTATATATTTTTTATATTACGATAGTTTCAGTTTCAGAACCGGTTTAAACCGGTTTCGAAAGTTAAAGTATTTTTTTAAAGAAAATCTGAAACAAAAATTGAAAAAGTAAAAACTAGCCCGGTTGTGGATTGCCCTCAGCTATCTTGTGCAAAAAAATCATGCAAAAATATTAAAATTGGAGCGAGATATTCGAAAAGAACGCTCCCATAGACTTTACATGGTCATCCGGGTCTTTTTGAGTATTTTTTCTGTGACTATTGTGGGCTCTTTCTTTTCGAATATCTCGCTCAAATTTTAATATTTTTGCATGATTTTTTTGCACAAGATAGCTGAGGGCAATCCACAACCGGGCTAGTTTTTACTTTTTCGATTTTTGTTTGAGATTTTCTTTAAAAAATTACTTTAATTTTCAAAACCTGTTTAAACCGGTTTTGAAACTGAAACTATCATAATATAAAAAATATATAACCAAAATCGAAAAAGTAAAAACTAGCCCGGTTGTGGATCGTCCTGAACTATTTTATGCAAAAAAATCATGTCAAAATATTAAAATTTGAACGAGATATTAGAAAAGAACGCTCCCATAGACTTTACATAGTCATCCGGGTCTTTTTCTGTACTTTTCCTGTGACTATTGTGGGCTCTTAAGAGGACACGCTAGTCACAAGCCAAGACAATTCAAGATGGCGGCTCGATTTTTCAGCGGATTCGAAGGATGGGCTAAAATTACTTTGATTGACATGCAATCATCCAATTAGGAAATAGAATGCTCTTAACCAATTATCTGCGACGATTTTTCTCTTCAAAGGTGCGCAATTCTAGCCGATTTTATGTTTAAAGGATTTTTTTCAACTGATTTCCCATTACTTTGGGTAAATGCAATGATGTCGAGCTTCAAAAGAATTTCCATCTCTTTATGATTAGTGTTCCAAAATTAAAATGGTTTGATTTTCAGAAAATAAACGAATAATTAATTTAGATAGATTACTATAAAATAAAAACTATTTTATTTACTTAACGCAATCACAAAAAAATAAATAAATAAAAAAATAAATAAATAAATAAATAAAAAATTAATATTGAATGAGGGGGGGGGATATCAGGTACAAGTAGTTTAAATAACTATTTGTTTTTTTTGGGGGGGGGGTAAGGGGGAGGGATTCTTTTTTAGAATGCGAAACTTATCAAGATAAATAGCACTGAAGGTTAAAATCATAAATACTTCATAAAATTATGAGAAAAATATTTAGACAAATTTAAATATTTAAACATTGTTTATTTTTTGCGGAGAGGCAAGTAAGCAAGGGCGAAAAGGAAATGGAAATTTTTAAGAAAGGAGAAATAGGTGTTAATCCCAGCCTAGTCGTTTATAGATATAATACATAATTTATTATTGTTTGTAGTGACAAATGTGACAGAAAAAGTGTAGCAAATTTTAAAAACTTTGTGTGATGTTAAGTCAATAAAGCAAAATATTTTGCCAATATTTCAGGTGGAAGAAAATTTAGATTCTTGATGATTTTTACAAGCATTATATAAATACCGCAAGAAGCTCTAACAATTTTTAATTTTGAGCACTGACATAGCAGTAAAGTCTATAGGAGGGAGGAGGGGGGTTCTGAAAACTGTTTTTTAAATGATACAGTCAGTTAAGAATGGTTTTTGTTTTGACCCGATATATTGTACTGATTCATTTTTTTTTATGGATTTACTCAACTCAGCCGAAAACTCGGGTAATTTTGGTATTTATGTTTAGTGGTTCAATTCTGAGCTAATAGAAAGGAAATAATTGCGAAAAGTTGTGAAAATTTACTTGCACATTAATGGAAAATCACAATATTTTATTTAAATATCTCTCTAAAGATATTTTACTGTAAGAAATGCACAAACACAATACGCAAAAAATGTAAACATGTGTTTTGTGTAGAATTTAATGCATATCTATCGCTTTATTTTTAACACTTTCCTACATAGTTAAAAAGATTTTGTTAATATTATAGTTAGCAGAGATTTATAATTAGCATTTAAAAAAAAATTAAACATATTTAAAGACTTAATTATTTGTGCAGAAGGAGGATTTCAGGTTTTATTTTATTTTTTTTTTTATTAAAATACGGAGAGAAAAAAGAAAGAATTTAATTTTGTAAGTTGAGAAGGGGGGGGGGAGTAGAGGGAAAAAACGGATTTTTTTTTTTTTTTTGGGGAGGCGGGGAGAGATAGTAGGACAGTTTTATAGATGACAGCTTATTTACCTTCTTGAATATTTATTAATAGGATGAAAAATGTAACTTAAAAGTGTTTTAAAGATTTTTAATTTTGTGTGCCTCAAAAGAACGAGGAGGGGGGTATACAACGATATTTATGGGTTGTTTACGATTAATTATTTATTTTTAGAATAAAATATGTATAAACCTTTGGGTCGGGTTGACTTCGACTCTTTGCTGCTGTTCAAGTTAATTTCTGATTTTTTTTTTTTTTTTTGTCAGATTTGGGTCTTGTTGACTGCTACATTTTGTTTTTAATCTGGATGACTTTTACTTTTTAGCAGTGCTTAGCGCATTTGGGACACTTTAGGATTTGGTTTTTAGCACTTTCCAACAAAGTTGAAAAGTGCTTATGCATTCGGTTTGTCTGTCCGTCTGTCCGCGCTCGAACTCCCGTAAATATACTCGGATTGCTATGAAATTTTTATACGTTATTGATGTTTACCTTAGCACGACACCTATTAAAAATGAAGTATCTACCATGATCAGTTTATCTACAGAAACAATCAAAAGTTTCCCATTACATTACGGCGTATGGGGAAAATCGTTAATATACTCGGATTGCCATGAAATTTTAGGACGTTATTGACGTTTACCCTAGCACGAACGCTATTGAAAATGAAGTTTCTACCATGATTAGTTTATCTACAGGGCGAATCAAAAGTTTTCCATTACATTACGGCCTATGGGGAAAAATCGTTTATATACTCGGATTGCCATGAAATTTTAGGACGTTATTGACATTTACCCTAGCGCAAGTTCTATCGAAAATGAAGTTTCTACCATGATTAGTTTATCTACAGGGCGAATCAAAGTTTCCCATTACATTACGGCCTATGGGGAAAAATCGTTAATATACTCGGATTGCCATGAAATTTTAGGACGTTACTGACGTTTACCCTATCACGTACCCTATTGAAAATGAAGTTTTTACCATGATTAATGTATCTACAGGGCGAATCAAAAGTTTCCCATTACATTATTGTCTATATGGAAAAATCGTTTCAAAGGAGTTTTAAAGATGTTATACCCTGTCAAACATATTAAAATATGCATTCTATAAAATATAAGGTGAAAATATAGCTATTATTCATTTACATGGCCACACAAAAGAATTCCAAAAGAAAATGGTAAAAGGGGGGAATTGTGTGTGGCATATTTTAAATATATTAAGCTGTTTCATGTATAATAAAATTGATATATGTCACTGAAGCTTAATATAAATTATACGCTACTGTCTTGCATAATACGAAGTACATAGCATTTACAGGGCCATACAAAAGAATTCAAATAGTATATTCTTTCCGAAGTACCGTATATGTGTCCGATGATGGCTGATGGAGGGATGAAATGCATTTTAATTATGATATTCGCGTTTATATTTCGCTAATTATATGCACATTATATGGTGTGTATAAATGTTATAGTTGATATACAGGGCTACCCAAAAGAGCTCACCAACGTTACTGAATATGTGTATAAATTATTTAAACGTGGTTCTTAAATAAGCTATGCATTTTTACGCTGAGCTTCATTCAATTTACTGAGAAATGTTTGCAGAATATAGATAAAAGGATATACAGGACCACGCAAAGAATTCGGTACATGGACGCCTATGAATGATAATTTATGAGAATGTGATTTCAGTTGTTTTAAAAGTGTTTTAGTTTACAATAAATTTTAGCCTAATGCTGACGTGTATTAAAGGTACAATGTAAACTACAGGGCTGAACAAAAGTATTCACGTATGTTTCCATCTGATAGTATGAAATGCTGAAAAATAAATTTCAAGCTACTGGGTATTTTCTTGCTAAACTAAACTTTCCCATTATATCATGTGACATATGAAATACAGAGCTGTTCAAAAGTACTGGAATACATATTTGGCTATACACCATTACTTCCCTAAATAACAAAGTTTTGTTAAAGATTTCATTAAGTGTTGGAAAGTGCTTCATAATCAAAACTTAACGCATGATTTTTCATACTTGTTACTTTATCGAGAAAGGTTCGGATTGATCCGAATTTATTGGGGTGAATTCTCTGGTAAAATGTTCGTTCTTTTTTGCAATTTTTGTACAAAATGTGCGTCTGTTTCACGATATTTTGAAGATATTCGTGTTTTCTCCGTGATCATTTTACAAAATTTGTTGTCCGGTTCGCTTCTATTTTTTTGCTGCTGGTCGGGTTTATTTTTTTACTTTTTGTTGTGGGTTGCGTTTGAATCCGGTTAACTTCTACTGTTTCCTACAAACACGTGACGTTACATACAGCAAACACGTGGGTGGTTTACAATTCTCCATCGATATACAGAGTGATATCGGCTCATACAAATTGCCCTCACCTCCGGGAAAAAAAACCACAACGAGAGTGAAACAAAGAAAAAAAGGAAAACAATAGAAATCAGAGGAAAAAGAAAAGAGAAAGATCATTCAGGTGCCTTGGGTTAGGAAGCCCGTGAATATTTAAAGAAGGTATCCTCCTGGGGGCGATTAGTTTTAAGAATTCATCGAATAAGTATAGGGGGGAGAAAGGGTAGCTAACCCCCCCTTTAAATTTAGAAAAAGATTTTTATGCTGAATTACCACATTTCGTTCGAATATCGTAAATCATATAAATAATTGGTTTAAAATTTCATTTATATAATTGTTGGAGATTTTTGAGGAGGAAAAAATGAAAAGTATTTATTCATTATTATTTTTTTTTTTCGAGCGGAATGCAGGGAATTTATTAGATGACTTACCTTACATGACTAAAGATTATAATAACAAATATGGTTGAAAACAAAATAAAGAGATTTAAAGACAAAATTTTATATGCATGGTAAGGAGACATAGAGGGAAAACATCAATTTTTGTGGGATTAAGAGTAAAACTATATGATTGATTATGTATTATTACAGTAAAAGGTTTAGAAAAATCAATGACTTTAAAGGTTTAAAATTTGTGAGCTGGGGGGGGAGAAGTAAACAGATTTATTAATTATTTATTTTGGTGTGTGTGTGGGGGGGGGGAATGGAGAAGTTTTTAGATGATTTACTATTTATTTGCCTTTCAAAACATTTACAAATAGGCTTAAAAAATAATAAAATATAAGAAAGTTTCAATGAATAAATTTTAGGCACTTAGCAATAGGGTGAGAGGGGAAAATCTCATTTTCAGTTAGTGGGGAAGAGTTTTTGTGATCGATTTTTTATTGTTACAACAAAGTGGCTATATTCTGTAAACTGGATACAGTGAGATAGACAGCAAAACAGCGAAGTGATATTTCTGGAAGGGATAATATTGAAGGCTGTGATGAGAGCAAAAGGCGGGAACGAAATTTTGATACAAGGGAGGGAGGCAAGTGTGATATAAATTATTTTTCTAAATCAGAATTTCAGAGAACTTAGATTTTCACCTCCAATTAATAAATAACAAAAAACTTAAATATTTTTAAGGACTTTTTGCAAATTCTGCATAACTCTAACAAAGTTTTTTAAGGAGCAAAAATTACTTTTAAAAAATTAAACACTTTTTAAAAAATTGAAGAAACATAAGAAATGTGTAGGATCACTCAAAATTATTCCGCTACAGAATGGTCTACGTCATTATGGTCTACGTAGATAAATCATTTGCGGTGTTTCAAGGAGCGCCATACTAATTTAAAAGTAATGAAATTCATATACATTACTGAGGTACTCTGGAAGACAATTATAAAAAAATATGTCATGTACAGCACTTACAGTATACACACAGAGGATCTCCATAGTAATTTATTATATTATGGTCTAAAAATCTTTCGCGATGAGTTGTTGTAATAGTGTTACTCTTTTAAAAACAATGAAATTTATACGAACTTCTAAAATGGACTTAAGAAATGCTTGCGGTATAATATTTGGCGAAAAACATTTGCCATTCAATAACAGAGTTACACAAAAGAATTCGGTTGTAAAAAGCTCTTCGGAGAAAAACTGTTCCTAGCGTATTTAAATTATGTTCACTACTTTGAACATGAAATGCAATGAAATGCTGTTTCGTGTATACTCTCTGTTAAAAAGAATTTCCATAAAAACATTCCACTTATATATATAATCAAATTAAACCTGTTGAAATTGGTCATCTGTTTCCAGCCGTCCTTGCTTTTTGTATCATTTAAAGTCTCTTCTTTTTCACTATTCGTTTTTTTTTCTTTTCTTTTCTTAAGGAAGATACTGCACATTCAGTCTAGCTTTATTAATGTTACAGTGTTTTACAATTAAGTTTTCTTTCAAAATTTATTATTCATTGCAGAACAATGTAATAATTCCCACGAACCATCTGTCGACATATAAAAAGATGCGATTCAATAGCAAGATTTCAATATGATGAATACCAGAAGCGATGGGGCGATCGCCCCCTCCCCCTTTGAGCCCAATGAAGGGTCTGCAAAATGATATTAGATGTCCATAGGATAAATGAATCGTGTTTAAGATTGAGAACGGTGCGACCTGATCGGACTGGACGAAGCTGTCACTGCCCGGGCTGGGCCGGGCCAGTTTTAACTCATTAGACTAGGGCTTGCTTAGGTCTAGAGATCTGCATCGCCCTGTATCAGACTGGCAAAAAAAATAAACAGGCCGTATGGGCCAGTTCGATAAAAAAGTTTAACGGGCCTGCCGGCGTGTTATAAAGATTTCGGCAAAAACGCTAAAATGAGATCTATTTTCAATGAATATGGGTTTAACGACCATAAGTATAAATGTGCGTCACGAGTAGATACTAGTTTAACAACATCAATACATAAATGTAACGTGTACAGCGTAGAAATCAGAATCGGACAGTTGCTTTGTGTCTATACGGGTTTAATAATTTTTTGGCAAACTGGAGCCGGGCCAAGATCAGGTTTGCACTGTTTTTCTACATATAGTCGGGGTCAGAACTAGACTTAATTATTCGTAAGACGTGTAGGGCAGACAACATTATTTGTAAAAGGGATAAAAACTATTAACGTACTGTTAACGTACTTTTTGGAAATATACTCCTTGGTGTTTCTTAAATTCATTTCTGAACAACACGAAAGTTTGACAAATTTTCTGACTAATTTTTAACTATAAAGGCACAAAATTGACAAGCCTGACTATTGAAGAGATTTGGAATCGAACAGCAAATTTCATTTTTGCTAAATAAGATATTTGTTTATACTTGTCGAGGTATAAGAGATTCTTGTCACGTGGTTTCAGATTTTTCTCCTTTTGCATGTTGTCGCTTCGGGAAATTCGATTCAAAACGCTAATTTTCACAATATTTTCATAAATATGATGAAAATTAGCGTTTTATATAGTGTGTTGCGCATTGTATTTGCTTGTATCAAAAAATGGACAATGCCATTCCATTACATTGTTTCTGAATAAAAACACCTGTTAAACTCATGTGTTTCCAAAAAGATATGAAATCAGAAATGCATAAAAAATAGCTCCTCTAAATTTGAGAAAATCTTTGATAAAGTGATAAAGAAGTATTTTCATAAATGTACTTCTTATTACACAGCTTCAAAAGTTATGATAATTTTAACTTCCTTTTTTTTTTCTTTTATTCTAAACCATATTATTTTTTCAGTGCATCTTTATTTGAATGTTGAAAGTCTAAGAACCTAAGTAATCTTTAATGTTCTTATTGTGTATTGTCAGTAAAAATTTTCTATGAAATCCTCTAATAAATATGAATGCAGTAATCTTTAAAAAATCTTAATTGTATGATAAAAATCTGATTTTGTTTCGAAATAAAGATGCAGGCCAATTATTATAGCCTGGACTATTTTCACTGATTTCTGTACGGGCCGGGCCTGGCCTAGAAATGTAAAAGTGTAAACGAGCGGGCCAGGCTCTGGCTGAATATTTTGTTTTATACCGGGCTGGGCTAAAATAACATTCATTCGGTCCGGGCCGGGGCGAGACTGGAGAATCCAGCCCGTCCAGACCTCTAGTCAAGTCTTCACTCTTTCGGAAATCATTCCGAGTTCGGATCTTACTTTTTTTTCTGCAAAACTTGACCACACTATATTTTTTCTTCCACTTAGGGCCTGGCATGGACTTCGTTCTTTTAGAGGTCTGCCCGAACCTAAATTTCCATGCCCAGGCTCAAAAAGCAATTCAATTTTAACCCAACCCAAGCTCGCTAAAAAAAAATAAGAAAAAAATAAAAGAGAAAAATCTGATTCAGTACCGAATAGCCTGATACAAAACAGATCAACAAATCCAAAATGAAACAAAACCAATCTAATATTTGAAGGAAATTGGGAAAGGTATCTCAAGAACTAGATCCGAATTTGTCAAAATCCAAAAGAAGAAATGTCCCGAATCCGAAACGTTTAAAGTCAACTCGACTCATAATATATCAATCCGAACCCAAAAATTACAAATTATGTCAAATCGAGCCCTTACCCGAACACCTGAAACTGAAATGAAAGAAAATGAGTTCAAGTATTTTAATAGAATTAAAAAATATGTTTTACATCTTCAACTTGAATGTTATAATTTATAGAGAAAAAAAATCTAGTATTTGCTCTCTAGTGCAAAACCTATTCCTAAGTCAGCCAGCTCAAACTTGGTCCGTAGCAAAAAAGTATAAATCTATCCGGCCTACTACAAAAAACAAACTCAAAAAAAAAAGAAAAAAAAATCCCTAACCAAACTTTCTAATTAACTCGAATCCCCACCTTGTTCTTTGCGCAGCATATCCTGATGTAACTTTGCGCCATAAAACCCCATTCAACCAACCAATCAATCAACCTGAGTGCTACTCTCAGAAGTGAAATTTTATCCAGAACAGAACCGAATTTGAAAAAATGTAGGTCAAACTGACCCAAATCCGACCCACAGCAAAAATGTCAAGTCGATTCGAACACGACTCACTGCAAAATTTAGAAATAATCTCCACCAGCAATGAAAAACATCACCTCCTGCCCGAACCTCCAAATCTTGAAATCGCTCCCCTTTGAGAATTCTCGTGTTCCCCCCTTGAATCAGAAAAGAGTGTTCATCTAAGAATTGCACTTAAAATAACTTCATTTTTCAAATATTCGACAAAAAAATTTATTTGATCCCAGAGCGTATAGTATTGCCCTGATTCCGATCCGAACCCGAAAATACTAATTGGAAATCAAATCAAAACTCGACCAAAAATTTTTTTGTCAATTTAGAATCGAAATGAAAGAAAAACAATCCATGTTTTAATGGAATTATTAAATGTCGACATTTATATTTCTAATATCAATTTTATCTTTTATATAGAAAATAAATATCTAATATATACTCATAACGGAATCAACCAAAGAAAGATGGCTAAATTGTTGAAAAGTGTTCGTTAAATAGAGGTATCTTCTATTCGAGACATTCCGTATGGATATTTTAATGTACATGTTAACACTTGCGAGTAGCAGTGTTGACATGTAAATTGAAATGTAAAATCTTAAATATTCATAATTAACTATTTGGAAATGTCTGTTATGGCATTTTATATAGTTTTATTTTATAGTGTCTTCGATATTTTCTTTTATAATACTCCTTTAAACTATTTTCTTCCATAACAGATAAAATATTTAGACTTTCATTTGAAATATGGGGTCGAATCGAATCCTTCTTGCGAGATTGAAAATCCACTATGAATCAGATCAGAACCCAAAATAGTGTAAATTAATTTCACCCGAAAACAACAACAGCAACAAAAAAGAATGCAGAGAAAAGCAGATAAAAAGTAGAATTCCACTCGGTCCGCAAGAAAAACGTAAAAATCCACTCGACCAGTAGCAAAAAAGTAAGAAGTCAACTTGACCGAAACCAAACCAGCGTCTATAAAATAGTACTCAACTCAACCCCCCCCCCACACACACACATACAAAATAGAAATCAACCAGACCCAATACCAACCAGCAGCAATAAAGAAAGAGAACCGGACCCCAACCCAACCCGCAGCGGAAAGTAGAATTGAACCTTACCCAAACACGACTCACAAAAAAAAAAGTATTTAACCAGAACAACGGCAAAAAGTAAACTGGACCGAAACCCGACCTGCAACGAAAAAAATTAGCCCCGATCCTACTCACGATGAAAAAAAATTGTCCCGACACGAGCTGCAGGTGCGATTGAATCTCCAAATTTCTGAAAAGTCCCCCCCCCTTTTTTTGAGGAGTCTCCATATCTGCCCTTGTACCAGGACAAACAAAAACTGCTAAAAACTGCAAAATCGTCTAAAAGTTTTACAATGTTATATTGAATTGTCACCCATTAAATATATACGAACTTGTAAAGTTTGTAAATATCTCGACAAATCTTGTCCACGATACTTTGTACTATGATGTTTTGGAACATGCAAAAGCCTTCTGCTCGATAGAAGCTGCATTAGTTGAACGTCGACAAAAAACACCAAAGAAGAAACAATTCTGAAAAGTATTAGAGAGTAAAATTTGCTGAATAGCAGACTTTAAAAAAATTGCTATATTTTGCCTTACAGTTTCATTATTTTTACTTTTATACTAAAACTAGCGGCCCGCCCTCGCTTTTCTTCGGGTAGAGCAAGTCGCCCAGTCCCCCGCCACTACTAACAACGCAAATTGTTTCTACCACTTCATCTCATTAAATTCAACTATTAAAAACATTACCTTCATTTTAGGTAGTCGGATAAAAAAAATAGCTTATATGTTAATCTAAAGTGTCAGATACCTCCATACAAAATTTCATAAAAATCGATCCATCCGTTCTTGAGTTATAAATTTTGTAACTAACACGATTTTGCTTTATGTATATAGATTATAGCAGCCTGCCCCGACTTCTCACGGATATTTAAGAAAAATTTCAAGTTATAAATTTTTCCACACTCACTCATAACCTAATAATTAAAATGCCGTCTCTGACATTGACTCGCCTCCCGTGCCCCAGTGACGCCTACATCACACATTATGATGCAGCCTAGTCGAGCGGGGTAAACGGCAACCATTAAATCAGTCTTGATTTTGAAGTAATTTATTTTGATAAGAATCAATACCAAAGTAACAAGAAAGAGCTTTTACAGAAACGGCATTTTAATTATTTTTTTAAATAAAAAACACTTATTGTGACATAACTATAACAGTTAGACATATGCTGTTGCGACATTTTTTGTAGATAATTACATGTTAACAAAGTCGTAGTACATTATTTTGTTCTATAATCAATAGTATTCGCAACGCACGCGATGTAAAGATTTTTTAAGTTCATTTTCTACACTTTGGGTTACAATATTGGCATTTTAATAAGGATCCCTAATTTTTTTGAAAATATAATATAGCCTATGTTCACCGGAAATAGTGTAGCTTTCATACGGTGAAAGAATTTTTCAAATCCGTCAAGTAGTTTCGGTGCCTATTCAATTCAATTCAAACAAACAAACAAACAAATCTTTCATTTTTATAATTTTATATTAAATTAAATAAGTAATATTTATCCCTAGGCTTATTGAAAAAGTCCGCATTTGAAATTGTAGAAAATGTTACAATTTTAAATATTTGACTGCTCCTCCTAAAAAAAATCCTCCCTCCCCATATTTGATGCTCACTACTATTTAAAATATTTACTATCTGTTATAACTTTTTTGAAAACTCCAAAACAATCGTTTCATGATTTGTTTTTAACTTTAATTAATTTGCGTTTCAGCATTTCTTTTCCTTTTTTTAGTAATTGCTAAATAGTTTTAAAAATTAAAAAACACGGTTTTATATCGGGTCGGGCTAAAAAGTTTAAAATGTTTTTTTTTGGGGGGGGGGAGGAGGGGGTTGCATAGTTACGATTTTCATATGTGTTTCAGTGATTGTCATGTGTCTAGTGGGTCAGGTAACCTTTAGTTTCTCAAATTGCTTTTGATTCGTTTATCCTGCGTTTTATTTTTATCCTTTTAAGCAGCGACTATAGCCTATGTTCACCGGAAATAGTGTAGCTTTCCAACGGCGAAAGAATTTTTCAAATCCGTCAAGTAGTTTCGGAGCCTATTCAATGCAAACAAACAAACAATCAAATCTTTCCTCTTTATAATATTAGTATAGATAAATAATGATAAATATTTGCAATTCGTTGTCTTTGCAAATATACCTTTATGTTATATTAAAATAAAATGTATTACACAGGATAAATTTCCCATTTTTAACGACTGTTAAAAGTGTATCGTTTTCCTCAAAAGTAATAAATATTAAAAAATATTTCTTTAAAGTTTGAAACAAGTTGATCAACAATTTTAAAATTACCAATCTTTAAAACTTCTAACTTTAATTTCTGCTTATTTTTGATAAAACTGTTTTTCGAACTGAAAATGCTTATTTTTTTTACTGTTTTACTTAATAATACTGGACTGAAATTTGGCTGCCTAGTATCGTATAGTACCAAAAACAAACACAGGGAAGAGAAAACTGCGCCCGGGGCAAAGTTTCAATTTGGCGCCCCCTTACCCAGCTTTTTCTTGTAACAGCCCAAGAATGATGTTGATAGTATAAATATGGCGCCCCCCCCCCTTCGGACAGCGCGGTGTTGAATAAGCCTCCTCAAAATGTACTCCTTGCAGCGCCGTGCGAAAAAGAGGGGGACGAAGGGGGTAGTTGCCCCGGGTGCGAAATTTAGGGGGCGCCAAATTTTTACTACTAACGTAATTTTTAGTCTGTCGCAAGAAAAAGTTCAGGGAATGGGGCGCCAAACTGAACATTACTCCGGGCGCAGTTTTCTCTTTGCACACCCCTGCACCCCCCCCCCCCCTGTTTCATGTATTTTGCAAGCTGTATAAGGAAATTTATAAATTCCAAATATAGCTCCTTGTCCTTTTAATGCTACCTATGTATTTCACAAAAGTTCCAATTATATTTTAAAGTTATCAGAATTTCCTTTTTGCTAAAAAGGAGCTTACTGTAATTTGTATCAAATCTACCTTGTTTTGTATGGACTTGAAAAAAAATATATATATACAAAGAAATGTATAATTTTTTTATTTGGAAGTTAGTTATAACTTAAAAATAGCGTTAGTTTTATAAAAACAAAAAATTAGAAGTCGTAATTTTTTTCAAGACTATTTTAGTTAAAATTTATCAGTAATTGTAGAAAAAATAAATCCAAACTTTGAAATAAGGGAGGTTATTTTAACACGTTACTGTAAACCAATAACAGAAAGGAAATACGAGGAAAGGAAAAAAGTTACTTTCATTTGCTAAAATTGATTCGTGTTAACCAATCGAATTTTCAAAAGGGCTGGAGAGGCGGAGACTGGCTGAGGCGGAGCGCATATAATTAAAACGCTTTTTTTGTTGCATTTCTGACCAAAATCTTTTCGAATTTTGCTCAGCCTAATTGCAGTAGAAAATATGGAAAGCATATCATTGGAAAGCTTAAACACTAATATTCCGTGAAGCGTTTTTAATTTTTTCTGAATTTTGCTGAAATAGATTTTATAAGAGTAAAAAGGGCACAACACCTCGAATTTCACTGAATCCAAAATTTAGAGGGTCCTCAGAATTAAACTACAACGAAAATCAGAAAAGTACAAACTAGCCCGGTAATAGAATGTCCTCAGCTATCCTGAGAAAAAAATCGTTTAAAAATATTGAAAATTAAGCGAGATATTAGAAAAGATTGCGCCCATAGACTTACCATTAGCGGTCGGCTTTTACCGCGTGACGAGTGTGTGCTCTTAAGAGCCCACAATAGTCACAGAAAAATTACTCAAAAAGACCCGGATGACCATGTAAAGTCTATGGGAGCGTTCTTTTCTAATATCTCGCTCAAATTTTAATATTTTTGCATGATTTTTTTGCACAAGATAGCTGAGGGCAATCCACAACCGGGCTAGTTTTTACTTTTTCAATTTTTGTTTCAGATTTTCTTTAAAAAATTACTTTAACTTTCGAAACCGGTTTAAACCGGTTCTGAAACTGAAACTATCGTAATATAAAAAATATATAACCAAAATCGAAAAAGTAAAAACTAGGCCGGTTGTGGATCGCCCTCAGCTATCTTGTGCAAAAAAATCATGCAAAAATATTAAAATTTGAGCGAGATATTAGAAAAGAACGCTCCCATAGACTTTACATGGTCATCCGGGTCTTTTTGAGTAATTTTTCTGTGACTATTGTGGGCTCTTAAGAGCACACACTAGTCACGCGGTAAAAGCCGATCACTAATGGTAAGTCTAAGGGCGCAATCTTTTCGAATATCTCGCTTAATTTTCAATATTTTTAAATGATTTTTTTTTCTCAGGATAGCTGAGGACATTCTATTACCGGGCTAGTTTGTACTTTTCTGATTTTCGTTGTAGTTTAATTCTGAGGACCCTTTAAATTTTGGATTCAGTGAAATTCGAGGTGTTGTGCCGTTTTTACTCTTATAAATTCTATTTCAGCAAAATTCAGAAAAAATTAAAAACGCTTCACGGAATATTAGTGTTTAAGCTTTCCAATGATATGCTTTCCATATTTCTACTGCAATTAGGCTGAGCAAAATTCGAAAAGATTTTGATCAGAAAATGGTACAAAAAAAAGCGTTTTAATTATATGCGCTCCGCCTCAGCCAGTCTCCGCCTCTCCTGCCCTTTTGAAAATTACAATTGGTTAACACCAATCCATTTTAGCAAATGAAAGTATCTTTTTTCCTTTCCTTGTATTTTCCTTTCTGTTATTGGTTTATAATAACGTGTTAATATAACCTCCCTTATTTCAAGGTTTGGATTTATATTTTCTACAATTATAGATAAATTTTAACTAAAATAGTCTTGAAAAAAATCAACGACATCTATTTTTTTTGTTTTTATAAAACTAACGCTATTTTTAACTTATAACTAACTTCCAAATAAAAAAATTATACATTTCTTTATATATATATATTTTTTTTCAAGTCCATACAAAACAAGGTAGATTTGATACAAATTACAGTAAGCTCCTTTTTAGCAAAAAGGAAATTCTGATAATTTTAAAATATAATTGAAACTTTTGTGAAATACATAGGTAGAATTAAAAGGACAAGGAGCTATATTTGGAATTTATAAATTTCCTTATACAGCTTGCAAAATACATGAAACAGGAAGGGGGGGGCAGGGGTATGCAAAGAGAAAACTGCGCCCGGAGTAAAGTTCAGTTTGGCGCCCCATTCCCTGAACTTTTTCTTGTGACAGACTAAAAATTACGTCAGTAGTAAAAATTTGGCGCCCCCTAAATCTCGATCCCGGGGCAACCACTCCCTTCGTCCCCCTCTTTTTCGCACGGCGCTGCAAGAACTACATTTTGAGGAGGCTTATTCAACACCGCGCCGTCCGAAAGGGGAGGGGTGGCGCCACATTTATACAATCAACATCGTTCTTGGGCTGTTACAAGAAAAAGTTGGGAAAGGGGGCGCCAAATTGAAACTTTGCCCCGGGCGCAGTTTTCTCTTCCCTGTGTTTGTTTTTGGTACTATACGATACTAGGCAGCCCAATTTCAGTCCAGTATTATTAAGTAAAACAGTAAAAAAAATAAGCATTATCAGTTCGAAAAACAGTTTTATCAAAAATAAGCAGAAATTAAAGTTAGAAAGTTTTAAAGATTGGTAATTTTAAAATTGTTGATCAACTTGTTTCAAACTTTAAAGAAATATTTTTTAATATTTATTACATTTGAGGGAAACGATACACTTTTAATAGTCGTTAAAAATGGGGAATTTATCCTGCGTAATACATTTTATTTTAATATAACATAAAGGTTTATTTGCAAAGACAACGAATTGCAAATATTTATCATTATTTATCTATACTAATATTATAAAGAGGAAAGATTTGATTGTTTGTTTGTTTGCATTGAATAGGCTCCGAAACTACTTGACGGATTTGACAAATTATTTCGCCGTTAGAGGCCCCACCAGTGGCCGAGAGGTTCGGACCTCTCAACTGGTAGACGACAGGTGCTGGGTTCGAACCCAATCGCGGCTGTCGGCCTAACCGTTCGGAGTTTTCGTGGTTTTCTTCGAACCTTGCGTAAATACGGGTTAGGTTCCCTTAGAAAGACCCCCACGAAGGGCAAATCCCCCCTGGTCCTATATCCCTAGCGTAGATAATCGGACGTCAAAAATCAACCAACCAACCAACCTTTCACCGTTAGAAAGCTACACTATTTCCGGTGAACATAGGCTATAGTCGCCGCTTAAAAGGATAAAAATAAAACGCCGGATAAACGAATCAAAAGCAATTTGAGAAACTAAAGGTTACCTGACCCACTAGACATATGACAATCACTGAAACACATATGAAAATCGTAACTATGCAACCCCCCCCCAAAAAAAAAAAAAAAAAAAAAAAAAACATTTTAAACTTTTTACCCCGACGTGATATAAAACCGTGTTTTTTAATTTTTAAAACTATTTAGCAATTACTAAAAAAAGGAAAAGAAATGCTGAAACGCAAATTAATTAAAGTTAAAAATAAATCACGAAACGATTGTTTTGGAGTTGTCAAAAAAGTTATAACAGATAGTAAATACTTTAAAGGGTAGTAAGCATCAAATATGGGGAGGGAGGATTTTTTTTTTTAGGAGGAGCAGTCAAATATTTAAAATTGTAACGTTTTCTACAATTTCACATGCGGACTGTTTCAATAAGCCTAGGGATAAATATTACTTATTTAATTTAATATAAAATTATAAAGAGGGAAGATTTGTTTGTTTGTTTGTTTGAATTGAATTGAATTGAATAGGCTCCAAAACTACTTGACGGATTTAAAAAATTCTTTCACCGTATGAAAGCTACACTATTTCCGGTGAACATAGGCTATATTATATTTTCAAAAAAATTATTTCAAATCCTTATTAAAATGCCAATATTGTAACCCAAGGTGTAGAAAAATGAACTTAAAAAATCTTTACATCGCGTGCGTTGCGAATACTATTGATTATAGAACAAAATAATGTACTACGACTTTGTTAACATGTAATTATCTACAAAAAATGTCGCAACAGCATATGTCTAACTGTTATAGTTATATCACAATAAGTGTTTTTTATTTAAAAAAATAATTAAATAATGCCGTTTGTGTAAAAGCTCTTTATTGTTACTTTGGTTTTGATTCTTATCAAAATAAATTACTTCAAAATCAAGACTGATTTAATGGTTGCCGTTTACCCCGCTCGACTAGGCTGCATCATAACGTGTGATATAGGCGTCACTGGACACGGGAGGGGAGTCAATGTCAGAGACGGCATTTTAATTATTAGGTTATGAGTGTGTGTGTAAAAATTTATAACTTGAAATTTTTCTTAAATATCCGTGAGAAGTCGGGGCGGGCTGCTATAATCTATATACATAAAGCAAAATCGTGTTAGTTACACCATTTATAACTCAAGAATGGATGGATCGATTTTTATGAAATTTTGTATGGAGGTATCTGACACCTTAGATTAACATATAAGCTATTTTTTATCGGACTACCTAAAATGAGGGTAATGTTTTTAGTAGTTGAATTTAATGAGATGAAGTGGTAGAAACAATTTGCGGTGTCAGTGGTGGCGGGGGACTGGGCGACTTGCTCTACCCGAAGAAAAGCGAGGGCGGGCCGCTAGTTATAGTATAAAAGTAAAAATAATGAAACTGTAAGGCAAAATATAGCAATTTTTTTAAAGTCTGCTATTCAGCAAATTTTACTCTCTAATACTTTTCAGAATTGTTTCTTCTTTGGAGTTTTTTGTCGACGTTCAACTAATGCAGCTTCTATCGAGCAGAAGGTTTTTGCATGTTCCAAAACATCATAGTACAAAGTATCGTGAACAAGATTTGTCGAGATATTTACAAACTTTACAAGTTCGTATATATTTAATGGGTGACAATTCAATATAACATTGAAAAACTTTTAGACGATTTTGCAGTTTTTAGCAGTTTTTGTTTGTCCTTGTACAAGGGCAGATCTGGAGACTCCTCAAAAAAGAGGGGGGGGGGACTTTTCAGAAATTTGGAGATTCCAATCGCACCTGCAGCTCGTGTCGGGACAATTTTTTTCATCGTGAGTAGGATCGGGGCTAATTTTTTTCGTTGCAGGTCGGGTTTCGGTCCAGTTTACTTTCATTTTTTGCCGTCGTACTGGTTAAATACTTTTTTTTTTGCGAGTCGTGTTTGGGTAAGGTTCAATTCTACTTTGCCGCTGCGGGTTGGGTTGGAGTCCGGTTCTCTTTCTTTA
Organism: Maratus speculifer; assembly: GCA_964019185.1. NCBI lineage: Eukaryota > Metazoa > Arthropoda > Arachnida > Araneae > Salticidae > Maratus > Maratus speculifer. Next base: position 235,761,108 of record OZ025293.1, on the reverse strand, counting down.
TTGCTGCTGGTTGGTATTGGGTCTGGTTGATTTCTATTTTGTGTGTGTGTGGGGAAGGGGAGGGCCGTAGCTAGAAGTGAACAATAGGGGGGGCTCAAGAGAATGTAAGGGGGACTCATAATTTTTTTCTCTCGCATTGCCACAGAAAGATAAAGTAATGCATATTCATATTGTAGGTACTATGTTTCTTTTTAAAAAGTGTTCTAATAACTTCATTTTATACTAAGAAAATTATAGGATGATGAAAATTTTGAGTGTATAGCTGATCAAAATTAAACATCATGCTTATGTGCCAATAGGATGAGGGAGGTGTTGAACACACTTATTTTAGATACAATTTAGTAATCCTGCAAAATTGTGAAAGGTTCTCAAGTTAGATTTTTGAACAGAATTTCATTTGAATTTTCGGAACAGAAATTCATTGAGTGACCTTGGAATCTTTTCCAGAGGGGCTCAAAATATTTTAGGAGGGGGGGGGCTAAGCCGCCCATAGCGCCCCCTTAGCTACGGCCCTGGGGGGGGGGGGTGAGTTGAGTACTATTTTATTGACGCTGGTTTGATTTCGGTCAAGTTGACTTTTTACTTTTTTGCTACTGGTCGAGTGGATTTTTACGTTTTTCTTGCGGACAGAGTGGAATTCTACTTTTTATCTGCTTTTCTTTGCATTCTTTTTTGTTGCTGTAGTTGTTTTGGGGTGAAATTAATTTACACTATTTTGGGTTCTGATCTGATTCATAGTGAATTTTCAATCTCGCAAGAAGGATTCGATTCGACCCCATATTTCAAATGAAGGTCTAAATATTTTCTCCGTTATGGAAGAAAATAGTTTAAAGGAGTATTATAAAAGAAAATATCGAAGATACTATGAAATGAAACTATATAAACGCCATAACAGACATTTCCAAATAGTTAATTATGAATATTTAAGATTTTACATTTCAATTTACATGTTAAAACTGCTATTCACAAGTGTTAACATGTACATTAAAATATCCATACGGAATGTCTCGAATAGAAGATACCTCTATTTAACGAACACTTTTCAACAATTTAGCCATCTCTCTTTGGTTGATTCCGTTATGAGTATATATTAGATATTTATTTTCTATATAAAAGATAAAATTGATATTAGAAATATAAAATGTTGACATTATATAATTCCATTAAAACATGAATTGTTTTTCTTTCATTTCGATTCTAAATTGACAAAAAATTTTTTGGTCGGGTTTTGATTTGATTTCCAATGGTATTTTCGGGTTCGGATCGGAAGCAGGGCAATACTATACGCTCAGGGGTCAAATAAATTTTTTTGTCGAATATTTGAAAAATGAAGTTATTTTAAGTGCAATTCTTAGAGGAACGCTCTTTTCTGATTCAAGGGGGAAACACGAGAATCCTCAAGGGGGAGCGATTTCAAAATTTGGAGGTTCGGGCAGGAGGTGATGTTTTCATTGCTGGTGGAGATTATTTCTAAATTTTGCAGTGAGTTGTGTTCGAATCGGCTTGACATTTTTGCTGTGGGTCGGATTTGGGTCAGTTTGACTTACATTTTTTCAAATTCGGTTCTGTTCAGGATAAAATTTCACTTCTGAGAGTAGCACTCAGGTTGATTGATTGGTTGGTTGAATGGGGTTTTATGGCACAAAGTTACATCAGGATATACTGCGCAAAGAACAAGGTGGGAATTCGAGTTAATTAAAAAGTTTGGTTAGGGATTTTTTTTTTTTTTTTTTTTTTCTTGAGTTTGTTTTTTGTAGTAGGCCGGATAGATTTATACTTTTTTGCTACGGACCAAGTTTGAGCAGGCTGACTTAGGAATAGGTTTTGCACTAAAGAGCAAATAATAGATTTTTTTTCTCTATAAATTATAACATTCAAGTTGAAGATGTAAAACACATTTTTTAATTCTATTAAAATACATGAATTTATTTTCTTTCATTTCAGTTTCAGGTGTTCGGGTAAGGGCTCGATTTGACATAATTTGTAATTTTTGGGTTCGGATTGATATATTATGGGTCGGGTTGACTTTAAACATTTCGGATTCGGAACATTTCTTCTTTTGGATTTTGACAAATTCGGATCTAGTATAAACTGGTTGATGACTGGATTTTTCAATAGATCAGACAATATTTTATATGAAAAACTATATGTTTGAATATTGACGAGTACATTGTATATATATTCATTTTTCTACTTAAACAACAACAACAAAAAAAAATATTGATATAATTATATGCGATACCTTTCCCAATTTCCTTCAAATATTAGATTGATTTTGTTTCATTTTGGATTTGTTGATCTGTTTTGTATCAGGCTATTCGGTACTGAATCAGATTCTTTTCTTTTATTTATTTATGTTTTTTTTTTTTTTTTTTTTTTTTTTTTTTTTTTTTTTTTTTTTTTTAGCGAGCTTGGGTTGGGTTAAAACTGAATAGCTTTTTGAGCCTGGGCATGGAAATTTAGGTTCGGGCAGACCTCTAAAAGAACGAAGTCCACGCCAGGCCCGAAGTGGAAGAAAAAATATAGTGTGGTTAAGTTTTGCAGAAAAAAAGTAAGATCCGAACTCGGAATGGTTTCCGAAAGAGTGAAGACTTGAGTAGAGGTCTGGACGGGCTGGAGTTTTCAGTCTCGCCCCGGCCCGGACCGAATGAATGTTATTTTGGCCCGGCCCAGTATAAAACAAAATATTCGGCCCGAGCCTGGCCCGCTCGTTTACACTTTTACATTTCTAGGCCAGGCCAGGCCCGGCCCGTACAGAAATCAGTGAAAACAGTCCAGGCCGAAAACCGCCTGCATCTTTATTTCGAAACAAAATCAGATTTTTATCATACAATTAAGATTTTTTAAAGATTACTGCATTCATATTTATTGGATGATTTTATAGAAAATTTTTACTGACAATACACAGTAAGAACATTAATGATTACTTAGGTTCTTAGACTTTCAACATTCAAATAAAGATGCACTGAAAAATTAATATGGTTTAGAATAAAAGAAAAAAAAGGAAGTTAAAATTATCACAACTTTTGAAGCTGCGTAATAAAAAGTACATTTATGAAAATACTTCTTTATCATTTTATCAAAGATTTTCTCAAATTTAGAGGAGCTATTTTTTATGCATTTCTGATTTCATTTCTTTTTGGAAACACATGAGTTTAACAGGTGTTCCATTACATTCAGAAACAAGTAATGGAATGGCGTTGTCCATTTTTTGATAAAAGCAAATACAATGCGAAACACGCTATATAAAAAGCTAATTTTCATGATATTTATGAAAATATTGTGAAAATTAGAGTTTTGAATCGAATTTCTGGAAGCGACAACATGCAAAAGGAGAAAAATCTGAAACCACGTGACAAGAATCTGTTATACCTTAACAAGTATATACAAAAATCTTATTTACCAAAAACGAAATATGCTGTTCGATTCCAAATCCCTTCAATAGTCAGGCTTGTCACTTTTGTACCTTTATAGTTAAAAATTAGTCAGAAAATGTGTCAAACTTTCGTGTTGTTCAGAAATGAATTTAAGAAACACCAAAGAGTATATTTCCAAAAAGTACGTTAACAGTACGTTAATAGTTTTTATCCCTGTTACAAATAATGTTGTCTGCCCTATACGTCTTACGAATAGTTAAGTCTAGTTCTGACCCCGACTATATGTAGAAAAACAGTGCAAACCTGATCTTGGCCCGGCTCCAGTTTGCCAAAAAATTATTATACCCGTATAGACACAAAGCAACTGTCCGATGCTGATTTCTACGCTGTACACATTACATTTATGTATTGATGTTGTTAAACTAGTATCTACTCGTGACGCACATTTATACTTATGGTCGTTAAACCCATATTCATTGAAAATAGACCTCATTTTAGCGTTTTTACCGAAATCTTTATAACACGCCGGCAGGCCAGTTAAACTTTTTTATCGGACTGGCCCATACGGCCTGTTTATTTTTTTGCCAGTCTGATACAGGCCGATGCAGATCTCTAGACCTAAGCAAGCCCTAGTCTCATGAGTTAAAACTGGCCGGCTCAACCCGGGCAGTGACAGCTTTGTCGAGTCCGATCAGGTCGCACCGTTCTCAATCTTAAACACGATTCATTTATCCTATGGACATCTAATATCATTTTCCAGACCCTTCATTGGGCTCAAAGGGGGAGGGAGCGATTGCCCCATCACTTCTGGTATTCATCATATTGAAATCTTGCTATTGAATCGCATCTTTTTATATGTCGACAGATGGTTCGTGGGAATTATTACATTGTTCTGCAATGAATAATAAATTTTGAAAGAAAACTTAATTGTAAAACACTGTAACATTAATAAAGCTAGACTGAGTGTGCGGTATCTTCCTTAAAAAAAGAAAAAAAAAAAAAAAAAGGACGGCGGGAAACAGATGACTAATTTCAACAGGTTTAATTTGATTACATATATAAATGGAATGTTTTTATGGAAATTCTTTTTAACAGAGAGTATACGCGAAACAGCATTTCATTGCATTTCATGTTCAAAGTAGTGAACATAATTTAAATACGCTAGGAACAGTTTTTCTCCGAAGAGCTTTTTACAACAGAATTATTTTGTGTAACTCTGTAATTGAATGGCAAATGTTTTTCTCCAAATATTATACCGCAAGCATTCTTAAGTCCATTTTAGAAGTTCGTATAAATTTCATTGTTTGTAAAAGAGTAACATTATTACAACAATACATCGCGAAATTATTTTTAGACCAGAATATAATAGATTACTATGGAGATCCTCTGTGTGTATACTGTAAGTGCTATACATGACATTTTTTTTATAATTGTCTTCCAGAGTACCTCAGTACTTTATATGAATTCCATTACTTTTAAATTAGTATGGCGCTCCTTGAAACACCGCAAATGATTTATCTACATAGACCATAATGTAGCGGAATAATTTTGAGTGATCCTACACATTTCTTATGTTTCTTCAATTTTTTTAAAAGTGTTTAATTTTTTAAAAGTAATTTTTGCTCCTTAAAAAACTTTGTTAGTGTTATGCAGAATTTGCAAAAAGTCCTTAAAAATATTTAAGTTTTTTGTTATTTATTAATTGGAGGTGAAAATCTGAGTTCTCTGAAATTCTGATTTAGAAAAATTTATATCACCCTTCCCCCCCCCCTCTTGTATCAAAATTTCGTTCCCGCCTTTTGCTCTCATCACAGCCATCAATATTATCCCTTCCAGAAGTATCACTTCGCTGTTTTGCTGTCTATCTCACTGTATCCATGTTTACACAATATAGCCACTTTGTTGTAACAATAAAAAATCTATCACAAAAACTCCTCCCCACTACTAAAAATGAGATTTTTCCCTCTCATCCTATTAGTAAATGCCTAGAATTTATTCATTGAAACTTTCCCACATTTTATTATTTTTTAAGCCAATTTGTTAATGTTTTAAAAGGCAAATAAAAGTAAGTCATTTAAAAAACTTCTCCATCCCACATACACACCAAAATAAATAATTAATAAATTGTTTCCCCCCCCCCCTTAGCTCACAAATTTTAAACTTTTAAAGTCATCGATTTTTCGAAAACTTTTACTGTAGTAATAAATAATCAATCATAGTTTTACTCTTAACCCCACAAAAATTGATGTTTTCCCCCTATTTCTCCTTACCAAGTACATAAAATTTAGTCTTTAAATCTCTTTATTTTGTGTTTAGCCATATTTATTAATCTTTAGTCATATAGAGTAAGTCATCTAGCAAATTCCCTTCATCCCCCTCCAAAATAAATAAATAAATACTTTTCATTTTTTCCTTCTCAGAAATCTCCAACAATTATATAAAGGAAATTTTAAACCAATTATTTATATGATTTATGATATTCGAACGAAATGTGGTAACTCAGCATAAAAACCTTTTTCTAAATTTAAAGGGGGGGGGGTAGCTACCCTTTCTCCCCCTATACTTATTCAATGAATTCTTAAAACTAATCGCCCCCAGGAGGATACCTTCTTTAAATATTCACGGGCTTCCTAACCCAAGCCACCTGAATGATCTTTCTCTTTTCTTTTTCCTCTGATTTCTATTGTCTTCCTTTTTTCTTTGTTTTACTCTCGTTGTTGTTTTTTTCCCGGAGGTGAGAGCAATTTGTATGAGCCGATATCACTCTGTATATCGATGGAGAATTGTAAACCACCCACGTGTTTGCTGTGTGTAACGTCACGTGTTTGTAGGAAAGAGTAGAAGTTAACCGGATTCAAACGCAACCCACAACAAAAAGTAAAAAAATAAACCCGACCAGCAGCAAAAAATAGAAGCGAACCGGACAACAAATTTTGTAAAATGATCACGGAGAAAACTCGAATATCTTCAAAATATCGTGAAACAGACGCACATTTTGCACAAAAATTGCAAAAAAGAACGAACATTTTACCAAAGAATTCACTCCAATAAATTCGGGTCAACCCGAACCCTTCTCGATAAAGTAACAAGTAAGAAAAATCATGCGTTAAGCATTGATTATGAAGCACTTTCCAACACATAATGAAATCTTTAACAAAACTTTGTTATTTAGGGAAATAATAGTGTATAGCCAAATATACCCAAATATGTATTCCAGTACTTTTGAACAGCTCTGTATTTCATATGTCACTTGATATAATGGGAAAAATTAGTTTAGCAAGAAAATACCCAGTAGCTTGAAATTTATTTTTCAGCATTTCATACTATCAGATGGAAACATACTTGAATACTTTTGTTCAGCCCTGTAGTTTACATTGTACCTTTATTACATGTCAGCATTAGGCTAAAATTTATTGTAAACTAAAACACTTTTAAAACAACTGAAAGCACATTCTCATAAATTATCATTCATAGGCGACCATGTACCGAATTTTTTGCGTGGCCGTGGCCCTGTATATCCTTTTATCTATATTCTTCAAACATTTCTCAGTAAATTCAATGAAGCTCAAAATGCATAGCTTATTTAAGAACCCCGTTTAAATAATTTAAGCTCATATTCAGAAACGTTAATGAGCTCTTTTGGGTAGCCCTGTATATCAACTATAACATTTATACACACCATATAATGTGCATATTTTTAGCGAAATATAAACGCGCATATCATAATTAAAATGCATTTCATCCCTCCATCAGCCATCATTGGACACATATACGGTACTTCGGAAAGAATATGCTATTTGAAATCTTTTGTATGGCCCTGTAAATGCTACGTACTTCATATTGTGCAAGGCAGGAGCGTATAATTTATATTAAGCTTCAGTGACATATATCAATTTTATTATACATGAAACAGCTTAATATATTTAAAATATGCCACACACAATTCCCCTTTTACCATTATCTAATGGAATTCTTTTGTGTGGCCATGTAAATGTATAATAGCTAAATTTTCACCTTTTATTTTATAGAATGCATATTTTAATATGTTTGACAGACTTTAAAATTCCTTTGAAACGATTTTTCCATATAGGCCGTAATGTAATGGGAAACTTTTGATTCGTCCTGTAGATAAACTAATCATGGTAGAAACTTCATTTTCAATAGGGTTCGTGCTAGGGTAAACGTCAATAACGTCCTAAAATTTCATGGCAATTCGAGTATATAAACGATTTTTCCCCATGGGCCGTAATGTAAAGGAAAACTTTTGATTCTCCCTGTAGATAAACTAATCATGGTAGAAACTTAATTTTCAATAGCGTTCGTGCTAGGGTAAACGTCGATAACGTCCTAAAATTTCATGGCAATCCGAGTATATTAACGATTTTTCCCCATAGGCCATAATGTAATGGAAAAACTTTTGATTCGCCCGGTAGATAAACTAGTCATGGTAGAAACTTCATTTTCAATAGCATTCGTGCTAGGGTAAACGTCAATAACCTCCTAAAATTTCATGGCAATCCGAGTATATTAACGATTTTCCCCATACGCCGTAATGTAATGGGAAACTTTTGATTCTCTCTGTAGATAAACTAATTATGGTAGATACTTCATTTTTAATAGGTGTCGTGCTAGGGTAAACATCAATAACGTATAAAAATTTCATAGCAATCCGAGTATATTTACGGGAGTTAGAGCGCGGACAGACGGCCATCCGACCAGACGGACAAACAAACCGAATGCATAAGCACTTTTCAACTTTGTTGGAAAGTGCTAAAAACCAAATCCTAAAGTGTCCCAAATGCGCTAAGTACTGCTAAAAAGTAAAAGTCAACCAGATTAAAAACAAAATGTAGTAGTCAACGAGACCCAAATCTGACAAAAAAAAAAAAAAAAAAAAAAAAAAAAAAAAAAAAAAAATCAGACATTAACTTGAACAGCAGCAAAGAGTCGAAGTCATCCCGACCCAATTAGGAATTAACCCAGACAGGAGCAAAAAATGGAAGCCAACCGGACCCAAACCCGACCCACAGCAAAAAAGTAAAAAAAAAAAAAAAAAAAAAAACACGACCCACATAAAAAAATGAGCTCCGACCCGTGCATTACACTGGAGTATCCAAATTTCTAAAATCCTCCCCCCCCCCTTGAGGACTCTCAAGATCAGCCCTTGGTCTTCGCCTCCCTTTATATCAAAATTTCGCTTCGCCTTTTGAATCTGTCACAATCTTCTAAATTGCACCTTACAAAAATATCACTTCGTTTTGTAGTCTACTCCACAATACCCATATTTGTAGCATATAAGTCACTTTAGTATATCAATAAACAATCAATCACAAAATTTCCTCCCCCCCCCTCCCACGACTGAAATTAGGATTTATCATTTTGTTCCTTTAAGTGCAGAAAATTTAGTTCTTTAAACAATTGCCACTTTTATTATTTTTTTAAACCGATTTATAAATATTTTGAAAGGCAAATAAATAATAAGTCATCTAATAAACATCTCCCCCCTACACACACACACGAAAATAAATAAACAAGTTGGAAATTGCACGTGAAGCGTAGCAAATTAGGTGCGTTCGTACGATAACGAAGTTTTAAAAATATTATTTTCATATATCAATCTCATAAAATTATAAATAGTGAATTACAATTAAAACGCTCATCAAACAATGTTCTCCCTATACCATTATGTCATGGAATACTTTTGTGTGGCCTTGTAAATCAATAACAAATGTTCTTTGCACCACAAATTATGTATGATGTATATTATAATATGTACTTTATAGTTGCATATAAATTTTATTAAGTTCGCATGAGTGTAACACGATTAAAATGCATCTGAAACATTTTTTCCCATTGACCGTAATGTAACGGAATACTTTTGATTGTCCCTGTAATTGATCTATGCATCCGATTTTCATAAAATTGGAAATAACTCGACAAAATTATGTAATAATTATGTATTTTAAATTTCAAATGTATAGAATATATTTGAAACTTTTTCCCCATTGACCATAATGTAATGGAATACTTTTGGTTGCCCCTGTAATTGATCTATGCTTCCGATTTTCATAAAATTTGAAATAACTCGACAAAATTATGTAATAATTATGTATTTTAAATTTCAAACGTATAGAATATATTTGAAACTTTTTCCTAATTGACCATAATGTAATTGAATACTTTTGATTGCCCCTGTAATTGATCTATGCACACGATTATCAAAATATTTGAAATAACTCGACAGAATTATGTAATAATTGTGTATTTTAAATTTCAAACGATTAAAATGCATATGAAAATTTTTTCCCCATCCACCGTAATGTAATGGAATACTTTTGATTGCCCCTGTAATTGACCTATGCATCTGAGTTTCATAAAATTTGAAATGACTCGACAAAATTATGTAATAATTATGTATTTTAAATTTCAAACGATTCGGTTAGGTAGTTTTTGCGTTGTTATATGCGGACAGACAGACGGACGGACAGACGGACGGACGGACAGACGGACGGACTGAACGACCACTATAGGTGCTACGTATTATATAATTACGAACGCACCTAATAATGTGCTTATTTCTTTTTTTTTTTTTCCCTCAGCTCACAAATTTGAAACAAACAAATTCCACCATTTTTTGAGGGGGCGGGGGGATTGCACTATTTTCTCCCCTACCCATATGTCACTAAATTTAAAATCTTTGAAAGTTTTTTTTTTTTTTTTTCCATAGGTTTATACATATTTTATTCTAAAAATAAATAATTAATCGTAAACAACCCATAAATATCGTTGTATACCCCCTCGTTCTTTTCAAGTACACAAAATTAAAAATCTTTAAAACACTTTTAAGTTACATTTTTCGTCCTATTAATAAATATTCAAGAAGGTAAATAAGCTGTCATCTATAAAACTGTCCTACTATCTCTCCCCTCCCCCCCAAAAAAAATCCGTTTTTTCCCTCTACCTCCCCTCCCCCCTTCTCAACTTACAAAATTAAATTCTTTTTTCTCTCCGTATTTTAATAAAAAAAATAATTAAAACCTGAAATCCTTCTTCTGCACAAATAATTAAGTCTTTAAATATGTTTAATTTTTTTTTAAATGCTAATTATAAATCTCTGCTAACTATAATATTAACAAAGTCTTTTTAACTATGTAGGAAAGTGTTAAAAATAAAGCGATAGATATGCATTAAATTCTACACAAAACACATTTTTACATTTTTTGCGTATTGTGTTTGTGCATTTCATACAGTAAAATATCTTTAGAGAGATATTTAAATAAATTATTGTGATTTTCCATTAATGTGCAAGTAACTTTTCACAACTTTTCGCAGTTATTTCGTTTCTATTAGCTCAGAATTGAACCACTAAACATAAATACCAAAATTACCCGAATTTTCGGCTGAGTTGAGTAAATCCATAAAAAAATGAATCAGTACAATATATTGTATCAAAGCAAAAACCATTCTTAACTGACTGTATCACTTAAAAAACAGTTTTCAGAACCCCCCCCCCCCCTCCCTCCTATAGACTTTACTGCTATGTCAGTGCTCAAAATTAAAAATTGTTAGAGCTCCTTGCGGTTTTTATATAATGCTTGTAAAAATAATCAAGAATCTAAATTTTCTTCCACCTGAAATATTGACAAAATATTTTGCTTTATTGACTTAACATCACACAAAGTTTATAAAATTTGCTACACTTTTTCTGTCACATTTGTCACTACAAACAATAATAAATTATGTATTATGTCTATAAACGACTAGGCTGGGATTAACACCTATTTATTCTATTTCCTTTTCGCCCTTGCTTGCTTGCCTCTCCGCAAAAAATAAACAATGTTTAAATATTTAAATTTGTCTAAATATTTTTCTCATAATTTTATGAAGTATTTATGACTTTAACCTTCAGTGCTATTTATCTTGATAAGTTTCGTATTCTAAAAAGAATCCCTCCCCCTTACCCCCCCCCCCAAAAAAATAGTTATTTAAACTACTTGTACCTGATATCCCCCCCCCCCCTCATTCAATATTAATTTTTTATTTATTTATTTTTTATTTTTTTGTGATTGCGTTAAGTAAATAAAATAGTTTTTATTTTATAGCAATCTCTCTAAATTAATTATTCGTTTATTTTCTGAAAATCAAACCATTTTAATTTTGGAACGCTAATCGTAAAGAGATTGAAATTCTTTTGAAGCTCGACATCATTGCATTTACCCAAAGTAATGGGAAATCAGTTGAAAAAAATCCTTTAAACATGAAATCGGCTGGAATTGCACACCTTTGAAGAGAAAAATCGTTGCAGATAATTGGTTAAGAGCATTCTATTTCCTAATTGGATGATTGCATGTCAATCAAAGTAATTTTAGCCCATCCTCCGAATCCGCTGAAAAAGCGCGCCGCCATCTTGATTTGCCTTGGCGTGTGACTAGTGTGTGCTCTTAAGAGCCCACAATAGTCACAGAAAAATTACTCAAAAAGACCCGGATGACCATGTAAAGTCTATGGGAGCGTTCTTTTCTAATATCTCGCTCAAATTTTAATATTTTTGCATGATTTTTTTGCACAAGATAGCTGAGGGCGATCCACAACCGGCCTAGTTTTTACTTTTTCGATTTTGGTTATATATTTTTTATATTACGATAGTTTCAGTTTCAGAACCGGTTTAAACCGGTTTCGAAAGTTAAAGTAATTTTTTAAAGAAAATCTGAAACAAAAATTGAAAAAGTAAAAACTAGCCCGGTTGTGGATTGCCCTCAGCTATCTTGTGCAAAAAAATCATGCAAAAATATTAAAATTTGAGCGAGATATTAGAAAAGAACGCTCCCATAGACTTTACATGGTCATCCGGGTCTTTTTGAGTAATGTGACTATTGTGGGCTCTTAAGAGCCCACAATAGTCACAGAAAAATTACTCAAAAAGACCCGGATGACCAGAGTTGGGCAAATTCGTAATCTAATTACTTTGTAACTTAATTACAATGTAACGGCACGCAAGGGATTACAATTTTAGTTACATGTATTTATAATTTGAATTTGAAATTAAATTAAAATTGTAATTGTAACTATAAATGCTATGATTATCTTTATATAATTGTAATTAAAATGGAAAAAAATCTAATTACGATTAAATACAATTATAATCTGAATTTGAAATTAAATTATAATTGTAATCCTAACTAAAAAAATTCTAATTACGATTAAATGCAATTATAATCTGAATTTGAAATTAAATTAGCATTGTAATCGTAACTATAAATGGTATGATTTTCTTTATATAATTGTAATTATGATGGGAAATAATTCTAATTATGATTAAATGAAATTATAATCTGACTTTGGAATCCAATTAACAATGTAATCGTAACTATAAAAGCTATAATTACTAATATAAAATTGTAATTATAATTGAGAAAATTATAATTACGATTATGAGTAATTGTATTCTGAATTTCAAATTCAATTAACATTGTATTCATAATTATAATTACAATTACGGATAATTCCAATGGTTTTTTTTAAAAATTAAGATATGGTTGTAACTGCAATGCAGGATTTTCATTGCGGTGCGGTAATGCTGTAACTGTGAAATTTTAATTACAAATATTTTTAATGCGAATGGTATTTTAGATTATATATTTGATTTTAGATGTATCTATGATTATTATTACCGTTACGGTGTTGTAATGGTAACTAGAAATTTTAATTACAATTAATGTGCAATGGAAACAGAAAATTTTCTAATCAGGTTTTATTCCATTTGTACTTGAGAGTTATTTATGATTATATTCGTTTAGTGAAAACTAAGAAATCTGGGTTACAATGGTATTATAATAAGGATGATATCTGGGGATAAATATTACAGTGACTATTTTAGTTTTATAACTGAGAATTTTAAACTGGATAACCCACTAATTTTTTACTGAAACTCTGCCCTCCCCGCCCTCCCGAATATTTTAGTGTATCGTAAATATAAAGAGCTGGTAACTTAAAAACTTATAACTAAAACTTTAATTATCGTAAGACACTCATACTTTATATGATAAAGGCAAAATTTATGAAGAGGGGGGGGGGTTTACCGAAGAACGGTAAATTTTATTATTGGGCAAATAAAAGGTTTGAATAACTCAAAAGTGAACTCGGATATAAATTTTCAAACTAGACTAATTTCATATAGTAAACGCAATCGTTTCAAGGGAGAGGGGGTATCTCGATTTTCTATAGAAGTTCATCATATTTTAGTCTATACCTATATTATAAAGAGAATAAGTTTGTTTGTTTGTTTATAAGGGATAATCTCCGGAACTACTGAATTGGTTTCAAAAGTAATGGTGCCAAAATTATGGTGTTCGTTCAGAATCAAACATAGGCTTTATTTTATGTCGATATCACAAATTCAAAGGGCGTGCAGGAGCAAAAAGCGTTCTAAAAATACGATTTTTATGTAACTGAAGGGACTACAAGCATGAAATTTAGAATTCTAATTATAAAATGTCAATGAACTCTAGCCTTTCCTTAAAAATTCGAAAATTTTAAAGGGGGGGGGGAATGCCTGCGTGCTTGGTTTGATTGTTTGTTGGTTTGTTGATTGGTTGGTTGGTTTATTTGTTTGTTTATTTGATTGTTGGTTCGTTGGTTTGGTGTTGGTTGGTTGGCTGGTTTGTACGGATAATTCCAATGTTTGTAAGGGATAATCTCTGGAAATACCGAGCCGATTTCAAAAGTAATGGTACCAAAATCATTGTGTTTGCTGAGAAACAAGCATAGGCTGCATCTAATGTGGATGCCACAAATCAAAATGGGGTGTAGGAGCAAATCGCGTTCTAAAAATGCGATTTTTGTGTTACTGAGGAGGCTAAAAACATGAAATTTGGCATGGGGGATTACATTTAACTTATCAAATGTAAATGATCTCTAGCATTTCCTTAAAAATTCGAAATTTAAAGGGGAGGAGAATGCGTTTGTTTGTTTATTTGTTGGTTAGTTGGTTGGTTTTTTTTGTTGGCTTGTTGATTGGTTGGTTTGTTGATTGGTTGGTTGATTGGTTTATTTGTTTGTTGGTCCTGTTTTTTTTAAGCAAAACAGCAAAAAGAAAGTACTTGCGTTTTTTTACTTATTTTTCAATTAAAATAGCAAACAAATAATAAAATTGTAAATAAAAATTTGCTAGTTCATGTTTATGGCCTGGTCAGGAAACTGTAATGGGTCTCCTTTTGTTATACATGTGTAAAATACCTCACAATTTAGAATTTTAGGTTCGAAAAACAGTTTTTATCAAAAATAAGCAGAACTTAAAGTTAGAAAGTTTTAAAGATTAGTAACTTTAAAATTGTTGATCAACTTGTTTAGAATTTTAAAGAAATATTTTTAATACTTATTACTTTTAAGGGAAAGAATGTATCTTTTACATTCGCAAAAAAAGGGAAATCCTAACAATAACATATTTTATTTTAATCAAGGGCAGACCTATAGGGTCCTCAAGGGATACCAGAAATTTGGAGATTCTAATCGGACCCGCGGCTCAGACGCGGAATTTTTTTTTTTCAATTTGGGCTGGGTCGAGGTTAATTTTTTTCGTTATGGGTCAGGTTTGGGTCCAATTCACTTCTACTCTGTTGCTGCGGGTCGGTTTGGGTTTTGTTGATTTTTACTTTTTTGTTTTGGGTCGAGTTGACTACTATTTTATTACTGCTGGTTGGTTTTGAGATCGGTTGACTTCTATTTTTTTGCTACTGATCGGGATGATTTTTACAAATTTGTTACGAGTCGAGTGGAATTCTACTTTTTAGCTACTCGTTGGTTTCGGGTCAAATTTATTTAAAATATTTCGGGTTCTGATCGGTTTCAGATTAGGTTTTCAGTTTTGCAAGAAATTGATCCGATTTTTTAAATGAAAGTCTAAATATTTTGCTCCATAAAAACTATATACAGTAAAAGGGCCAGGACAGACAGTTCCAAATAATTAATTATGAATATTTTTAAGCTTTTACATTGAAAATTGCTATTCGTAAGAGAAAGTATTTAGATTAAAATCTTCATGCGGATTCTCTCGAATCGTAGACACCTCTATTTAACGAGCACTTTTCGACAATTTAGACATCACATTCAGCTGCTTCCGTTGATTAGAGAATCTACAATTACTTGAATATTAAAGAGTTTACATTAGAGTTTTACTTTTTCTATATAAAAGATAAAATTGCTGTTAAAGATATAAATGTCGACTATATTTTATGTAGTTCCATTAAAATGTAGATTAATTTTTCTTCATTTCGGTTTCGACGAAGGTAACGAAAAATTTTTGAACGGGTTTTGGCTTAGCTTCCAATGAAATTTTAAGGTTCGGATTGGAACAATACTATACGCTTAGGGATCAAACCGAAATTTTTCGATGGATATTTGAAAAGTGAAGTTTTTTTAAGTGTTGTTCTTAGAAACAGTAGTTAGACACTCTTAGCGGTTCTTTTCTCTGATACTATTTATATCAAGGGCTAATCTAGAGAAACCTCAAGGGAGATTGATGTAAAAATTTGGAGACTCGGGTAGGAGGTAATGTTTTTCATTGCGGGTTAGGTTTATTTCTACTTTTTTTACTGTGGTTCGTGTCGTGTTGACTTTTTTTCTGCTAGGTTTGCCTGGTTTGAATCAAGCTCACTTACATTATTTCAAGTTCGGATTTGGTTTCACATCTGAGACATCAGAGACTTTACATTCGGGTTGAATCGAAATTTCGGATGGGGGGAGATTTCTTTTACTGCGGATCGGGTTTATTTGAACTTTTTCCCTGTAGGTCGGATAGATTTATATTTTTTGCTGCGGGCTGGGTTTGAGACAGGTTGACTTTCATTATTTCGAGTTCGGAATTTTTCCGGATTGGGTTTAACACTTGAGAGTTGGATTCGGGTTATTCAAGAACGTAATTACAGATATTTTTAGGGGGGGGAGGAAGGAGGATTCAAAATTTTCCCAACTTGAAACAAATTATTCAATTTTCCAAGGGAAATGCTATATGTAGTGATATGTAGTGATTATAATGTAATCAGTAAAACAATAACAATTTTATACTTTTTACTATTTTTAAAGAGAAATTTTTTTACTGCGAATCGGGTTTATTTGAACTTTTTTGTTGTGTGTCGGATAGATTTATACGTTATGCTGCGGGCTGGGTTTGGGCCAGGTTGACTTAGTGGGCCGGGTGGGTTCCGAGTTCGGATTTGTTTCGGATTGGATTTAACATTTGAGAGTCAGATTTTTCGATGGATATTTGAAAAATGAAGTTTTTTTAAGTGTTGTTCTTAGAAACAGTAGTTAGACACTCTTAGCGGTTCTTTTCTCTGATACTATTTATATCAAGGGCTAATCTAGAGAAAACTCAAGGGAGATTGATGTAAAAATTTGGAGACTCGGGTAGGAGGTAATGTTTTTCATTGCGGGTTAGGTTTATTTCTACTTTTTTTACTGTGGTTTGTGTCGTGTTGACTTTTTTTTTCTGCTAGGTTTGCCTGGTTTGAATCAGGCTCACTTACATTATTTCAAGTTCGGATTTGGTTTCACATCTGAGACATCAGAGACTTTACATTCGGGTTGAATCGAAATTTCGGATGGGGGGAGAATTCTTTTACTGCGGATCGGGTTTATTTGAACTTTTTCCCTGTAGGTCGGATAGATTTATATTTTTTGCTGCGGGCTGGGTTTGAGACAGGTTGACTTTCATTATTTCGAGTTCGGAAATTTTCCGGATTGGGTTTAACACTTGAGAGTTGGATTCGGGTTATTCAAGAACGTAATTACAGATATTTTTAGGGGGGGAGGAAGGAGGATTCAAAATTTTCCCAACTTGAAACAAATTATTCAATTTTCCAAGGGAAATGCTATATGTAGTGATATGTAGTGATTATAATGTAATCAGTAAAACAATAAAAATTTTATACTTTTTACTATTTTTAAAGAGAAATTTTTTAACTGCGAATCGGGTTTATTTGAACTTTTTTGTTGTGTGTCGGATAGATTTATACGTTATGCTGCGGGCTGGGTTTGGGCCAGGTTGACTTAGTGGGCCGGGTGGGTTCCGAGTTCGGATTTGTTTCGGATTGGATTTAACATTTGAGAGTCAGATTCGGGTTAATCAAGGACGTAACTACAAATATTTTTTCGGAAGGGGGGGGGAGGATTCCAAATTTTCCCAACTAGAAACAAATTACTCTATTTATCAAGTGAAATGATATATATAACGTGTGATATGTAGTGATTATAATGTAGTTAGCAAAACAATAAAAAACATACTTTTTTACTATTTTAAGTATTTTTTTTTCAAAAATCTATAATTTCCTAATTTCAGATAAATTGGGGGGGGGGGGACTCCCCCGCTAATTCCCCATCGCGACACCTCTGGGGTTGATTCACTTTTTCAGAAAAAGTTTAAATATTTTTCCCATAAAAACATTAGTGAAATATCTATGACGGACGTCTGCAAATAGCGAAAACTTTTATTTGTACAATGGAACTCCTGAATACCGAACATGTCAAAAGCATGGAATTCGTTCGCTATTCAAAAGTAATAACACGTACTATAAACTCTTTATGCGAATACTCCTGAATAATGGACACCTCTATTTAGTGAATTCTTTTCAATCTGCATTCTTTTTCCTTTGAAAACCGAACGTTTCCAAAGAAGAGAAAAATTTAGGTGTCCCGAATAGATTGTTATTTAGAGGTTTTGCACTAAGGAGTATATACTAGATATTTATTTTTCTATATAAAAGATAACATTGATTTAAAGATATATTTACAAACTACACTTTATAATTCCATTGAAATATATGAATTCATTTTCTTTCATTTCAATTTCTGGTCGACAAAAAATGTTTGTGCCGAGATCGGCAAGGTCTCGGTTTGACCTCAAATGTAATTTTGGGGTTCGAGTTGATGTTATTGGTTGTGGATCGGATTTACTTTAAACGTTTCGGATACGGGACTTTTTTATTTTTAGTTTTGACTCGTTCGGTTCAAATATAAACTGGTTGCTGAGTAAATTTTTCAAAAGGTCAGACTATTTTTCATATTTTTTATATGTTTGAACATTGCCGAGTATATATTATATATGCATGGTTCGTACGCTCTGGAAAAAATAGAAAAAGTGCTGGAAAAAAAAGTCCTCATTTTCAAGGAATGAAAAGTGCTGGAAAAAGAGAGATTCATTTTCAAGGAATGAAAAGTGCTGGAAAAATTAGAAATAATAAATATTATAGGCATGCCAATTTTCCGCGGAAACGCGGATTTCTGTGTTTTGCTTATTTTCAAAATCGGCGGATTTCCGCTTTTTTATTTATTTTCAAAACCCGCGGATTTCTACAATTTTTCTTATTTTTTCGGCCGCGCCGCCATTTTTTACCACGACGAAATTGGTCAAAAATGGCGGAAAATGACGCGTTTTTGCCAAAAGATCCCGAAAAAAGACACGATTTTTCGTCAAAAGAATATGAATAAAACGTGATTTGCGTCAAATTATTGCGAAAAAAAGCGTTATTTCTGCCAAAAGATCGCAGGAAAAAGCGCTTTTTCATTCAAACATCGTAAAAAGACGCGATTTTCCTCAAATGATCGTAGAAAAAACGTTATTTTTGTTAGAATTGCAGAGAAAATGCGATTTTTGTCAAAAGATGGCTTAAAAAAGCACTATTTCTGACAAAAGATCGCAAAAAGAGACTTGTTTTTGTTAAAAAAAATAGCAAAATAAACGCGATTCCTGTCGAAAGATCGCAAAAATAACGGTCTCTTAAAAAGAATCGCAAATAAGATGCGATTTTCATCAAGTGATAGCGTAAAAAACGCAATTTTTTGTCAGAATTGCCGAGAAAACGCGGCTTTTTGTCAAAGGAGCGAGGAAAAGACGCGACTTTTGTCAAAAGATCGTGGAAAAGACGCAATCTTGTCAAAGGATCGCGAAGAAGTCGCGAATTTTTTTTTTAAATATCACGAAAAGTCGTGAATTTTTGTCAGTTGATCGCGAAAAAGGCGCGAATTTTTGTTCAAGGATCGCGAAAAAGTCGTGAATTTTTGTCAAAGGATCGCGAAAAAGGCGCGAATTTTTGTCAAATGATCGCAAAAAACGCGATTTTTGGTCTAAGGATCGCGATAGAGACGTGATTCCTGTCAAAAAATCTTGGGGAAAAAAGCGAATTTCGTCAAATGGTCGTGGAAAAAAAGTGAATCATGCATGTGCTTATTGTTCACTCGTGAGGGAGAGGGGGGGGGGGGGGTTCAAAATATTTTCAGTCTTGGCAAAATTTCAAACTTGCACGTATGATCAAATATAGGTGAAAATTGACAATCGCCACATGGCGATTAAAAAAACGCGATCGATCGCCATTCGCCTAGTGGGGATTATAAATTCTGTTACCAATCGCCAAATGAAATACAGCTATTTTCCGGGAAATATGCACTTCTGCTTTACTTAAATTCTAATTATACACTGATTAATTCTTTTCCCTAATAGATGCAAACAGATTTAAGCCAAATTTGGAATTTTATGACTGTTATAAGTTACTTTGAAGGTAGATTTTTAAAAGAATTTGGATTTGAACCTACTTTGAACCTATTGGATATAGCATTGTAAGAAATTTATCTTGCTTAGATCCAAGAAATATGGTTGCTAATAAAAAGAATTGCTTAAATAAGATGCTTAATATTTTAAATTCTCTGATTGATTCAAAACTTGTAGAAGAAAATGTATGTGAGAATATTTTGGTGGAATTTGCAATTATTTAGATGATGTTGTTGTTTTTAAGATTTCTGATTTTGCTAAATTCTCACCAGAGAATTCAAGAATTGATGAATTATTTTTTGAAACAATGAATAATAGCAAATTTCAAAATTTGTGGAAAGTTGTTGAAATGCTATTACTTCTTAGTCATGGACAGGCTACTGTTGAAAGAGGGTTCACTATTAATAAAAAAAATTGAGATTGAAAACATGAAGGAACAGTCTTATATTTCTCAGAGACTTATATGTGATTACCTAAATGAATGCGGCAATATTCATGATGTAAAAATATCGAATTCAATGCGCACTTATGTTTCCAATGCCAGACAACAATATATGAGCTACTTGCAAAACCAAAAATCGACATCTACAAAGAAAAGAAAAGAAACCTCTGAAGATATAAGGGAATTGATGGTTAAAAAAAGATGTCTGGAAAATGAAATCAAATGTCTAATTAAGTCTGCAGATGAATTTGCAGAAAAAGCAGAAGAAAACAATGACCTTCAATCCCTTTGCAAATCCAATAATTTAAGGAGATCTGCTAAAGAAAAAGAAGAAAAGATGCAGGATGTTATTAATACTTTAAAAGATTTACAAAGCATTTAACTCAAATTGATTTTGGACTTATATTTTACTAAGTTTTATTAGCCAAGGACAATTTTTTTTCCTTTAGACTTTACATTTAATCTTAATTTACTTTTTAATTAATATTTTTTATCCTTTAGATTTTACATTTTAATCTAAATTTACATTTAATCTTAATTTACTTTTTAATTAATATTTTTTATCGTTTTTCTCTTTTTATATTTCATAAATAAAACTTCATTAGATGAAAATTTAGAAAGTATCTTTATTAAGGAATAATTAAACACACATTTAAATACACAGGTAGCATGGTGACTATTTCCTTTATGATATATTATTCTAGAGCCATTTTAATGCATGTATTAAAACAGTCCTTGAAAAGTGCTTGAAAAGTCCTTGAAAAGTGCTTGAATTTTATTTGTTCTCAAGTGTATGAACCATGATATGTGTTTTCTACTTAAACAAAAATGTAAAATATTTATATAATTACATGGGATACTTTTTGTAACTACCTTCAGATATGGACTGATTTTCTTTCTTTTTTGGGGGGGGGGAGGGGGAGGTTGTTAATCTGTTTTGGGTCAGGTTATCGGTATTGGATCAGATGATTTTTTCTCTTTTAGCGACCTTGGTTAAGATAAAAATTGAATTGCAGAGCCTGGGCCTGGACATTTTGGCCCATACAGACCTCTATAAGAACGTCAGGCTACGTCAGGCACGACCCATAATTTTTTTTAAAAAGTGTGATTTGGTTTAGCTTTTCAGAAAAAAGTAAAACTCTGACCGGTTTCTGAAAGTTTGAAGTCCTGACTCAGAATAAGAGCGGGCGTGGCCTGGATCGGGCCGTACCAGCTTGGAGGATTCGGGTCTGGTCGCGCTGGTCTCCATCTTAAGTACGACCCGTTTTCCGTGTGGACATCTAATATCGTTTTGCAATGACTTTCTTGGGCTCAAGGAGGAGGCTATCGCTCCATCGCCCCCTTCCCCTTTGTTCAGCCACTGATTTTTATGTAACATAAAGATGCATTTGCAAAGATAAGGAATCGCGAAAATTTATCATTATTTATCATAATGTAAAAGTAAAAATAATGAAACTGTAAGGCAAAATACAGCATTTTTTAAAAATCTGTTATTCAGCAAATTTATTTTCTAATACGTTGCTATAATGGAATCTTGGTTTAAGCGGAAATTTTTCTTAATTCCTCTAAAACTATTTTGCAGTTGCATCTGGAAAGAGAAAAAAACCCATCTAAAATTGTATTTTGCACCTATTGTATAGGTTTCTGTCTTACCAAGTTTCATTACAGAAATTAGTCAAATTTAAACTGCTACCAGAAGCCGCTGTCTTTTTTTTTCTTATAGCCTGTATATTTTCAATTTCTATCACAAACAAAACTTTTGGACGGGTGTTCCGATATTTAAGACTTTCCAACATAGTTGAAAAATGTTTATATGAATTGGGTTGACTGTCCATCTGTCCATGTTCTAACAAGCGTACTCGGAATGTTTTGTAACTGAAATATGTTGTTGAAACTTGCTATGACATGTTTGGCACTGAAGATGATGCATGTAATGATTTATACGTCACTCACATGGAAATTCAAAAGTATTTTGTGATGTTATTGCTTATATGGATAAAATCATCTGCAGTTTATTTTAATGATGTGAAACAATTTTAAACATAACAAAATTTATGCGCCTTATTAAGGTGCATTAGATGATGATTTCTACAGAATGTTTTAAGTCTAGCACTTACAGTACATGTACAGATAAATTTTAAATATTCCGTTATATTAATAACAACGTAAAAAAATCTGTTGCAGCATATTTTTAATGATTTTTCTCTATTAAAAATATAGTGAAACTCCTATGACTTTATGACATGCAATAAAACATTCTTTCTGAGGAGGGTGCAAAGAATTCATCATTCATTCACAGGATCATAGAAAGAAACTATTTTATTATAATCTACGCGAAAAATTCCATGTACATTACATTTTAATTATGTCTCAATAATTCAAACAAGATGAAGTTCATATACATTACTGAGATTTACTACAAGATGCTTAAATTAGAATATGATGTTCATTGCATTTTGTTTCATCCCAGGACACATAAAAGATATTGAATAAGCATCTATGAATGAAGTATTGTCAATTAGAGATGATTGTTAAAATTAAATTGTCAGGCAAGGTATATGTTTATTAAATTTATCTATTTTATTTTTGGGTCCTACATTGAGTATAGAAATTCTATACACCATGTTCAAAGATCTCAAAAGAATTCAGACGAATAACTGAAAATGAGCGTGACTTGTTTATATTTTAATGCATTAAATTCTATATTTTTAAGTTCAAATATATTTAGGAAAACTTGTTCGTAAAACTTAAATATAAATATACACTGCTCAAAACAATTAAAGGATATTTGAAGTTTTATATAAAATAAAGATATAAACAAATTTTTTTTTGTTGAAAATAGAAGAAGAGAATCACAAATGCAAATTTTTCTGGTTTTCAAACTGTGGAGTATGCAAATTTTGAGTTCGATGTCAAAAACGTCGCTTCAGCGGCAGCGAATGAAATTTGACTTTCAACTGGATAAAAGAGAATGAAGACAAGGATGATCGGCATTCAGTGATTGCTTTGTTTCGATGAGTACGATGTCTCAGCGAAGTCATTTGACAGATTCAGAAGCTTGGAGAATTGTTGGTAGGTGAGAAGGGGGCCAAACTCAAGCCGAAGTAGCGCAAGCCATTGGAGTGTCACAAAGTGTCATTTCCAGGATCTGGAACCGTTTTTTGGAGAGTGGATGTGCAGGCCGAAGACCAGGGCAAGGTCGTAGACGGGCAACAACGCCCAATGAAGATCGATATTTAGCGGTAACAGCTCTGAGACACCGAAACATGAATGCTACTGTTCTCCAACAACACCTTCGCTCGGCTACAGGCACCACGATTTCAACTCAGACTGTCCGAAACCGGCTCCATGCTGTAGGTCTGTATGCTCGCCGACCGATGGTATGTGTTAGATTAACATCAAGGCATCGTCGCGACCGCAGGGAGTGGGCAACTGAGCATGTCAACTGGAGGAGAAATGAATGGAGCAATATTCTGTTTTCTGACGAGTCCCGTTTTTCTGTGCATCCGGATAATAGGCGTATTTTCATCTGGAGGGACCGTGGCAGTAGGAATAATCCTGCGTTCGTGCACGAAAGTGTCAGATTTGGCGGTGGAGGAGTGTTGGTGTATGGTGGCATCTCCATTGACGGGCGCACTGACCTCTACATTATTCGAGATGGAGCTCTGACTGGTCGCCGATATAGGGATGAGATCCTCAGACCTATTGTAGTAACTTACGCTGCAGCAATCGGAGATAACTTCATTTTAATGGACGATAACTGCAGGCCACATCGTGCAAACCTGGTGGAGGATTTCCTTTTCGAGGAAAGAATCGTTCGAATGGAATGGCCAGCGTGTTCTCCAGACATGAATCCAATCGAGCACGTTTGGGACGCTCTAGGAAGACGAGTTTCTGGCCGCCAACAACCCCCACAAACTCTCCAAGAACTGGAAAGAGTTCTTCTGGAAGAGTGGGGCAGAATACCCCAACTCGTCATTAATAGCCTCATTGAGTCCATGCCTCAAAGGTGTTCAACGTTGCTGGCTGCTCGTGGAATTCATACCCCCTACTGAAAATGATTTTCTTTGAAGAAAACACCTTTTCTTATTCTTTTTTTCTCATATGCACAAGTTGTGTTTTTTTCCTTTTGTACACAAATGCGCAATAAATGCATTTTTTTCTGCCAAACATGTGTAATTTATTCTCATATAACCTACTATGTCTGTCGACCATGTATCAATCAGCTAAAAAGTTTCCCAGATACAAAATCCACCTAAAACTGCAATATCCTTTAATTGTTTTGAGCAGTGTATAAAAGGATATTCATTTAATTAGGAAAATGCAGGCCTATAGATGATAATTTCTGCATGAACCGATGCAGTAGTTTTAAGAGTATTTTCCAGAAATTAATTTCATCTTAACATGTGGCATATATAAAAACTTATTCATTTTGTACAGGGCTGTACCACCCCCCCCCCAAAAAAAAACGGAAAAAATTAAATATATTTGCATTCATTCTCAGAAATGAAGGTTAATTTTCAGCTGCATTATTTGTTTCCTGCTATATTAAATTTTAGCAGATTTTTCATGCCGTTAAAACAAGCATAAGAAAATCCATTGATTATTTCATCATTTTAATTTTTGATAAGTTTGAAGAATTTAAACTTACGGAAATAGTATTTTGATAGCTTCAGGTTAGACTAACATATTTGTTTTATGAACTAGACAAGCGAATGTACTTTAAATTTTATATTTTAATTAATTTTTAAACTTAGTATGAATCAATGAAACATTTCCTTTGAAGACATTTTTTTTGTCGGAAATATACATGCTCCATTACGGAAATCAATAGTATTCTTAATGCAGTAAAGTGCAACGAGTTAAAATGGATCATTCGTACAACACAAACCTGTATAAAACGAAACCAATCACTCTTTATTTTAAAACGGAAAATGGGTGTAATTGAGTATTTCATAAGGATACCCTGATCATCTTGTTAAAGAGTATAGGCATGCACAGATCATACTCGGATTGATGCTACCGAAGCAGTGTTTCTACCATAACTAAGGTTCCCGGCATAGTCATCGTTATATATGAACAGCTCACGGAAAAGGATACGGGCAATGTCCGAATCGGAGCAAGTCTGATTTCAGTAGAGGCTAAAAAAAGGTGGAAAACATGTAACCAGATGTCGTGAAATCTGTATTTTTTTAGCTGTAAAATAAAGTTTTACATCGATACGAGAATGCTTAAAAAGCTTCTCGGTCCATCAAGGATTATATAAATTTTATACAATATTTCATTTTATTTTTCAAATTAGCTTCTTACAACTGGTAAGATTTAAACCAAAGCGTTTTCAAATTTTTAGTTCCTTTAAGACTTGAGGACTCCTTTAGCTTGACGGGCAGTTTATTTTATAATTATTTTTTTTTTTTTGGCAGATTTGAGAAAATTTATCGATTTTTTAGTCAAAAACTTCGCTTATTATATGAGCGCTAATGCATTCATGTTTGTGGAAATCGCAACATCATGAAAGAATCATCAGAAATAAATTTAACTTAATACATACAGTGGTGGTCAAAAGTTTCCGGCTAGTTAGTTTCTCAGATTTATTTACCAGAAGGTTTCTGCGAAGAAGTTAGGAATAAGTGAATGACCTCTGACGACATGATCATTTTGATTGGATACTGGAAACGCTTCATGTAAAAGGGGTACAGTTAGAAATTCGCCTGTGCAAAAGTTTGCGGCCACTCATCATTTCTTTGTTTTTTTCTGTCGGTAAAGTGTTTTTTGGTTGTGTTTGTGAATGAATCAATGTGAACAGCATAGTTTGAAATCAAAATTGAAAAGTTCAACAATTATTGTTCGTAAATGAGTGATTAGTTTGTCGCTAAAGGGCCAAACTTCTCGAGATATTGCGGCAAAGTTATCGATCGGTAGATCAACTGTGAATGATACTTAAAAATTGTACAAAGATGTCCACGGCCTTCAAGACTTTGTGAGGTCCAGGAGACCCCGGAAAAGGATTATTTTTGTAGACAGAATTATCAGGAGAAAATTAATTGATGACATGCGTAAAAATTCCGTTGCAATATCCCGCGATTTACGGAATGAAAATATTGCTGAAAAAAGTCAATCCACCGTGTCAAAATGCTGACGTGATGTAGAACATTATGGAACAGTCAGTGTTAAAAAATGTATCATGGGTAAAAAAAATCAAAGCAGTCGACTGGCGTTTTCCAAAAAACACAAAGTCTGGTCAAGTAAAAACTGGACAAAAGTACTATTTTTCCATCAATCGAATTTAAAAATTTTTTTGAAATGATGGAAGACACTACTTCCGAAAATTGAACAACAAAAGATATGGTTTGACTTATGTTATTCCTACCATGAAACTTGGCGGAGGACACGTTGTGCTGTGGGGAGTATTTTCTTCAAAAATTGTAGGTCCATTATTTAAAATCTACGACAAGGTGAATGATGCAATCCATAAGGATATCTTGCAAGGTTATTTACTGCTTTATTAGAGGAAAAATTCTGGTCGCAACTATTTATTTCAACATGATAACGATTTAAAGATTGTTTGCAATCTCTGTCAAGCAATGACTTTCTCCCAAACAATTTCGCTTTTGTAATGGCCAGCCCAATCGACCGACATGAATCCAATAGAAAATCATTGAAAAGAAGTTGGCAAACGTGTGTAGAGCTATAAAAATTTCAACTCAGCCGAAATTTCCTAAAAATTGCAAGAAAAATGGGAAAATCGTATCATAGGCGATCTTTAATTGCTGATTGTATGAATGTCACGCTGTCGTGACCCAGTACTTATTATTAAAATAATGCTGATAAAATATTAATTGTAAATGTTGTTGATCACTGTAATTTTCTATTACAATGCCATTTTCTCCAAACTTGCGAAAGTAGTCGGAAACTTTTAGAACATGCGATTTTCTCTGTGCTTAATTTTGTCAATTAAATTTATTGATATTTATATATTATTCCATAAATAAGTACCTAGCTATTTTGTCAATAAAATGTATAAGTATCACTTTGAAATTCCTCTTCATATGGATATACTTACAAATTAAGTAAAAAATTTTTACTGGCCGGAAACTTTTGACCGCCACTGTATACGACTGGTGTTGATATAAACAATTGATTATATTTTCAAAGCAAAACAAGTGTTAAATGTCAGAAATCATTATTTAGTGTAGTCACCACATACTGTAATATATGCTGCTAATACGATGTGGTATGAATCAAATGGATTTTCAATATCTGGATGGGGAAGAGCATTCCATAATGTTTGTATGCGTACCCTAAGTGCATCTGTAGAAGCTATAAAAGTAGAATAACGACTGAGACTCCGAACAACGAAATCCCCTGCATGTTAAATGGTTAACATATCCAGCGAATAAGCAGGACGCAGAAGAAGCTGTGTGTGTTCTGCTACTAAGAAGTTTTAAACATTCTTTCAACATGTGGACAGGCAATATTCTACTGAAAGGTATCTCAGGAATGCCTTGAAAGACAGGAGCGACATCGGACTCCAGCTTTTCACTTATGTATCTGTTGCTGTTCACATTACCTACGATTTGTAGCAGTTGGAGATCGTTCTTGATGGGAAATCGCAAGCCAGACCATAACTCCCGATGTTCGCTCACTATGATATTCGCTTAATGCACACCGGCGTAGCATGTAACACGAATTCCGCCTTAGTGGTACCAAAAAATATAGCGAGATTCGTCAGATAAAACAACTTGTTTCTAATCTGCTTGGGAGTTTCTATGATCAGCCGCAGATAGATAGTTTTTTGGGTGGGGTATCCCTGTAAAAAATGAATCTTGCACGCAGTGCACAGTACAGCAGGCGTCGAAGGATCGACAATAGAGACAGTGATATAGCTGTAGCAGTTGGTTAATGTCTAGTTCCAGCTGTACGATCCGTCAGCGCCACGCGGACAATGTGTCTATCATCCCACTTTAAAGTCATCGTTCGGGTCTATTCTCAGATTCTTGAGTTGTCTGAACTTTGTCGGTCCACAGCTTTCAAACTCTCATCATTCTGCATCTTTTACATTGCATATGAAGTACTATTGCGCATAGGAAAATCCTCCTTCATGAAGATCGAAGATTATCTCCCATTCAAACTTGATCAATTGTTGAAATGTCATCTTCCTATGTCAAAAAAGCATTGTTATGTTTCACTTAATATTTATCATTAGCAGATAATCATAGATTATTCCCAATGTTGCATAACAGCCGTCTTTTTACGCTCTAGTCTTTTTGCACCCCAGAATGCGAGAATTTTCAAGCGCTCCGTGTCTAAGAGATTTTTCACCGGAACTATAAAATTTTCGGGAGCGAAAGTTATATTTCTAGTTAGCTCATTCTGAGCACTTTAAGATTTTATAATTTTTATTGTCCTATATTGATGTGCTAATTAATAAATTGCAAATTAGTGAATTCAAGGGAGCCATATGCTACCCCTCAACGAAGAAAGCCACACCTATAGGGATTACAATCCCGAGACCAGTTTCTGATCCCGGGATTTCGGGATTGTTTAGATTCAATCCCGTGATCCCGTGATAATCCCGGGATTTCAAAAATTAGAATTTCTCCAATGTCACCAATTTTCACAATTGCTAAATTGTACAATATTGTAAAAAAATAACTAAAGCAAAAATGAAGCCTAACGTTTAAAAATATACCAAGTTCAAAATTTATTACTTCAATAATAAAAAAGTATAGGATAAATTACAACATCGGGAAATTAAAACAAATATGCTGTTGATGTTTAACAATGTAAAAAAAAGTTTATGTTTTTTAAATGTCTATATTGTAAAAAAAGAAATGTCTTTATCAACTTCTTCTAAGGCTAAATTTTCTCTTCCGCAGCATGATTCAGCTACTGTTTTACTGGAGGAAGCTTCTGGTTCTGTATTTCGTTGATTATAATATAAAGCATCACAAACTGCTAAATGTATGCCATGAGCGAAAAAAGCTGCTGATCAGCTTCAGTTTCTTTTCCAACTTTCAGCATTACATTTGGTCCATCAGTTACAATAGCAACAGCGTCTTTTTTATTGAAATGTCATACTTTTCTAGATGCAGTGTTATCATTTCAATACACTTTTTTGCAGCGAAAGATCCATATATGCGCATAAGTCCTAAATTCCAGAATTTGTTCAAATTTACATTTCTTGAATGGGCATTAATATTTATAAATCGCTTGTTTACAGTAGATGTCAATTCGTCAAAAATTAAACTATTTTTTCCCCGAAGGTTTAAAAGTTTGTATTTCTCTTGTAATTAAATCCTTTACGATGAAACTCTAGTTCACTACAGGATTTCGAAGTGATACTGCAGATTTTGGCAAATCATGATAGCCTTTAGCTATCAATAAATTTCTCAAATCAACTGAAGTGATGAAAACGTTAAATGAAAAAGCATCTTTAGCAGCAGTCATTCTCAATAAAATCAAATCCAGTGATTCCTTATCACTACTAAAATAGTCCTCTATTTTCCACTTTTTAGAAGGGAATCTATCTTCTGTGCAATCTTGACTTGTGGAAGGCAGAGAGGATATAATAAATAATAAATTCATTATGAAGTTGAATACCGTGTTTCGTAATTAAATGTGTATGCAATCCTTTAGTCGATCCACCTAATGTTTTAAGCACAGTGCTATACTTTTTACATTTAGCGCTTTTCCATCTTTTGATATTGAATAGTAGTACCATACTGAAGATCAGGGGTGTAGTAGAGGGCATACGCCGTATACATTCTAGATTTTTTAAAGGAACACCGTATACCCTCTGTTTCTAAAGAAAACTGTTGTATACATACTCTAGGGATACTGTCTGCCTTGAGCGTATACCCTCTGCGTAGACCATATATCCTCTGTTATTTTTACGACTACACCCCTTCTGAAGATGTATCATTATCTTTCCGAAGAGCTACGAAACCTTTCTCATTCGACATCTTTAAAGAAAAATAAGTATGAACGTACGAAATGCAAAGAAGTTAGCACATAATGACTAGCATACACAAATGCGATGCTTATCAGTAAAAGATCTAATTCAAAAAGGACCTACGAAGCGAAGATAATTTCTATACGCGCAGCGAAATCGAAATAAACAAACTATTTCATTTTTCCTGACTAATAGCCATGTGCGTTACATCTGTTAGCAAGTCAAAAGATTTCCACTGTAAAAGATTTAGTCGCTTAGAAATATATGTAAAAAATATTTGAGGTATATATTCTTTTTTAGTCATACATAAATTTCATGAAAATTGATTTTTTCTCCCCCACAAGCAAAAGTTTATAAATATCTTTTTTTTAATTTCAGCTGAGTATTATTTCACTAAAAAAACCCCTAGGTAATCCCGAAAATCCCGGGATTGTTTCTCACTAATCCCGTGTATTTTCGGGATTAAAAATACACCGGGATCCCGGGATTGTAATCCCTAGCCACAACTGACCAGAAATTGACTGCATGGCGTCCAGAAAAAGCTGTTCAACCAGTTGCCTTGATCAAGAAGGTGACTCCCTCGAAGGAATCCCGTACCTCCTGTCTGCTCGTGAATCCGGTTTTTGTCGGTATATAGAAATGAAATGTTTGAGGATCCCCCCTTTCCTCTACTATTGCGAATTCTAATATTGATGCTAATTCTAATAATGATAATTCTTTTTATCATCTTCCAAATTCTGACGATCACATGCAAATTGATAATTCAAACTCTGCTAAAAGATGTCATGATGATGACGACAGTAATAACTAATGTTTAATACAAGAAAGAAACCACCCAAAATTCTACCGACTGCAATAACGAAAATAAAACCAGAAAAATTAAAGTTCCACCTTTTTATATAGAGCCCATTAAAAATTAGGATAATTTACTTCTAACTCTTAAAATTTTTGCTCCTTCAATTTCTCCGTCTATGAAGACAAATTTAATAAAATTTGTACCGAGTTTCAGTAAATTCTGAAGAGTACTATAAGAGTGTGCAGCGGATTTTAACGCTGGAAAAGGTGCACAATAGAAGTTTTCTTCTCGAAAACGAAAAAAAAATTAAATTTGCCTTAAGAAGTCTTCTTGCAAATACCCCTCTTGACGTTGTTCAAAGATCTCTGGACCATGATGACCTCCATGATATCTCAGTAACTCAAATGTATCGGGGCAACACGAAAAACCGTGTTCCACTCCTGCTGTTTCTGCTGCAAATGCCCAGACAGCAAAATGAACCATAACTCATTTTTCAAATTTCTGAAATCTTCGGCTTCAAGTACAGTTTTAAAAGTATCGTAGTCGCAAGGGCCCTATACCGTGCCATAATAGGTCTGGGGTGTGCGGGCCCACATAAGTCAAAAACCTGCACAAAGCAATATGATGAATCCTGTTGATGGTAATGGTACAGTTGCAGGGTGATCAAACTGAAAGAATCGCTAAAAACGTAGACAAAAAATCTAATGTTAAAAACGCGTTACCTTTTCCCACAAAGTAGGTGATTCCAGCATTCTCGTTTGCGAAAACTGCTGGCGAGGTGGTTGTAAATTCTCCCCCACCCCCACCCCCACCCCAATTGTGGGTAAGAAATTTTCATCGGCCTCCAAATTAGGTGCAGTTTCTGACGCCAATTTTCTAAAAGATCTTATTAATTTCAAGAAATTTTATGGTAAGCAGATAGTTTTATATGTTTTCCAAAACTGACTTTCTTAACTCCGTGAGGCACCCACGGATATAGACAGAATTTCTATTCTGTTTATATTCGTGGACAGAATAAAGCTTCGCTTCGCTCATCCTCTACTAGGCTACAAAAAGTACATTTTGTCGTACACTTTACAAAAATCTATTTTGCATTTTTACTTGAAATTAAGCATAAAAGTAAATTGTGATATGTGGATTGACACAATATTATTTTTTTACAGAATAACCTTTAAAAAATTATTATTTTAATTAACGTATTTTACATATTTTTCCATTATGGAAGCATTTTTGCAAATAAAATATGAAACATGCATATTTTCAGAAGAAAAAATAAATCACGGGGTTAGTAGTTATAGGTAGAATAATGATTATTTAAATAAATAAAATATATTTTCATTACTCTACCAGAGCATTTCAAAACTTTCGGTAACTAAAATTGAAATATTTCCACTTGAAAAATGAAACTTAAATATCTTAACGGGGGGAACTTATGAAACACTTAAGAAAAAATGAGAAAAAAATTGAATATTACGTCAGAAAGAACATAAAAAAAATAAATATTACGTCGGAACTTTTCTATACAAGATTTCTACTAATAAAATAAATAATTTAAAAAAATAACAAATAGCTTAGAGGATTTTTTTTTATTCTTTTCAAACAAATATTACGTTATACTGTAAATATAATGAATGAAAAGCAGGTGAATATGACGATTTTTTATATTTTAGACGATTGAAAATAACTGCAGAATTTATATTTCAAACCGTAAAAGAAAATTAACTTATTAAACATATTTCAGAGGGAAATATACATTTTAATAGAACACTTTATTAAGTTTGGATGAAAATGGCGCATACATTGGTGCTCATTTCTTTTAATCATATTATAATTTCAAGATTTTTTATGACATTTTTTAAGATACTTTTTTTATGAAAATTACAGTATATTTTTAATAAATTAAAATTTGCTAAAATTGAGTTATTTGCATTGAATTATAAAAGTATTTCTCACTGTTAAAAATTCAAATGCACAATTTATTTATTATGTGAAATCATTTACACAGACGATATTTACGCATTTACATTTCTAAAATTAAAATGTGCTGAAACATAAAATAACGTTTTTCCTTAACAAAGTTGCAAAATATAGTAATAATTTTAAAAATATATATTGTTGTTTTCAAATATTAATCTTATGAAATAATAATTTGTGAATCAATAAAACTATGGCTTTTGCTAGTTATATAAAATGAAACAGGAACTCAAACAGTTTTACCTACAAGATTACAAGTGTTCTATGTGTGTTTAAGTGTTCAATAAGTGTTCAATAAGTGTTCTTTCGTTACACGGCATACATCAAGTAGGTAGTTCAGTTCTTCATAAACGTTTATTAGCAAAAAAAAAATATGTTGAGACGATCACCCGATATGATGCCATAAAATTCTACCCACAAGGCACTAAAAGATTGTGCGGATGTGCCTCCTCTGCCAGCTACCATTGCAGCTGTTGCAACAATGATCCTGCAAACACCAAACAAAAAATAAATTTTTCCCGATATCCCTGATGTGACATATCGTTGATGAGGTATGAGACTACTTATTCATATTATGCAACTCCGGTGACCCTCCCCACATTTAAAGCCCAATCGGGAGGGGATCTTAAATTTACTCGAAAACTCAAATG
Organism: Maratus speculifer; assembly: GCA_964019185.1. Lineage (NCBI taxonomy): Eukaryota > Metazoa > Arthropoda > Arachnida > Araneae > Salticidae > Maratus > Maratus speculifer. The sequence continues at coordinate 235,727,374 of OZ025293.1, read as the reverse complement.
TGTATAGCAGGTATTCAGTCACTGAAAAATAGTTAACTGTAATTTAAATGTACATAATCGTAAGCTAGCTGTTTGATAAACGTAACCTAATATAACATATCCGCAACCTAGCCATAATCTAACTATTATCTAATTATAACTTAACGGTAACATAACCTTACATAATTGCAACGTAACTGAAGTCAAATTATCACAAAACCGTAGCCTAACTGTAGTGTAATCGTAGTAAGCGTAGTTAGTGCGCGTTCGCAGTCTAAGAGTTGGTATTCCTGCGACTCATTTGGCGCAGTTGTATTTGAGCTCTTGTTTGTCGTCTACTCGAAAACCAAAACAGCTGTTGTTATTTATGACGGTCGATTATCTGCACGAGGGATATAGACCCAGGGGCGATTGACTTCCTTAGGGGGGGGGGGCAGGTTCTTTCTAAGGGTAATCTAACCCGTATTTACGCAAGATTACCCAAGGTTCGAAGAAAACCACAGAAAACTCCGGACGGTTAAGTCGACAAGAGCGAATGGGACCAAACCTAGCAACTACCATCTGCCAATTTCAAAAGCAGAAACTCACAGCCGTTGGTGAGTCGAAAATAAACACAGAACAGAAGATAGATACAATATTAATCTGTCTTATTTTTTTGGAACGAAATTTTTCATCAATCATTTTCGAACCGCAATTCATAAAATATGTATGATAATTGAAATTTACAAAAAGTATACTTAAATGTACATTTTTTCGCGTAAAACTTATTTTTTAAATACGAAATTTTGTATGTTTAAATATGTAGTGAAATGTAAATATATATATATATATATATATATATAATAAAAATAAACGAATAAAAAAATAAAAAATACAAATATTTATGTCTATAGACCAGAAATTTTTTTGTTGTTATTTAAAAATTTTTATAGTTATTTCAATACCTAATCTACTCTTTTTAATAAAGAAATAAATTTTCTTTCCGAAAAAGAAGTGCGAGCAAGATTCGAACTCACGTAGAAAAATCTCAAACTTCGTGCATTACTGACCAGCTACATACTATATAACATTATAAACTGTAGCGCTATTTACATTCGATCTTGATTTTCTAGCATACGACAAACCAGAACTTAAACACGTATGCGCCAACTTTTAACTCTTAGTTGCTGCAACGACCGTTTCCCTCGCAGTTTCTACTCAAGCTATTAGAGTTTCAGCTAGGTGGGGAAACCTACCAAATAGCTCGGCGAAACAGGAAATATTACTTGACATCCAGAAACTGTCACAGGCCACCCAAATCAATACCTTAAAGAGGGGTCTGAGCAGGTCCAATCAAAAGCAGAAGAACTGTCGCATCATTGGCTTTTAATCGCAGAGACCTTATATGCACTGTCAGAAAAATTCGTCAATATACACTAAGTTATAGTTATTTTTTCACAAATAATTACCGTATTCCCAGAAAACGTATTTGATCTGTGAATTCATTCCGAGCGTCGAAAAATTAGGAAGAGATTCTGTTTATTTCTTGCACGCATGCGTATTGGATCTGTTAGTAATAAATTCGAATTTATTTTTAAAATGAAAAGCAAAATATTCTATAGATTAAAATGTCTAATTTAGTTTAAAAAGACACAAATGTTTTCGTATTTAAAAATAAATAACAATTACTTTCTTCATTCATTCAAAAATTCTCACAATTTGTTATTCATATTCAAAGTTGGATAAGTTGAATAAAGTTGAATTTACTAGGTTATTTATATAATAAATATTCCCATTTAAAATGTAGTTTAAGTGAACACATTTAAAAGATATTTTAATTAAAAAATAAAATGTAAAAAGAAAAAAAAAATGATATTATTCAAACAAATCTTGTCGTAGAACATCCATATTTTTCTTCTAGCAATCTACGCAAATATAATTAAAATTCACATTTTTATACTATATTAATATAAACGTATAAAAACTCCAGCCACAGTTTCATTAAAGATGAAATCTTCCCGAAATTAACTTCAAAATTAAAAGCTCTTTAACGAAATAAACCAAATCACACTCATAAGAAATAAAGGGTTCTACTTCTAAGCACTTTTCTCCTGAGCAATCATGGCTCTGAGGATGAGCGTTGGCCTTGTAATGCTGGGGTCGTGAGTTCGACCCTCGCCGCCGGCGTATTTATCTTTTCCAGACTTTTTTCAAAAGACGGATATTTTTCCTCTTTTGACGGAGAAAAAAATAAACAGATAGTCGTCAATATACAGACAATTTCTGGCAGCAGTGCTGCCAGTACTTTTTCTGTGAAAAGACGGAAGTTTTTTTGAGAGTGTGGAGGAAACCGCGTGTTCGGATATTAGCGAGAATAATATCATTACAGGTTGCTTTACAGCCAGTCGGAACTGGGAATCCCCTATAATAAGGCTCTTCCAAGATTCCAGCCAGTCGATACCTAACCATAACCTAGCTGTAACATAACTGTAACCTAATCGTAACCTGATGTTTTTTTAACCGTAATGTAACCATTGCTTAATGATAACTTAACCTTTTACTTAAAAGTACGTAACATCCGTAATCTAACCGTAACTTAAATATAACCTAACTATAATGTAACAGTGATTTAATCGTAACCTAATTATAACCTGATCGGGGGTGCAGACCGTACTTCTCTTCTTAATATATATCGTGCTGTTATTCGTTCTGAAATTGACTATGGCTGCCAGATCTACGGTTCTGCTTGCAATTCTGTTCTTAAAAAACTAGACACTGTGCACCATAGCGCACTCCGTGTTTGCCCTGGTGCTTTTCGTACATCACCAGTTCTAAGCATGTATGTTGACTGTTATGAACCTTCATTACACTACACTCGGGAAAAACTTTCTTTGGAGTTGTTTTACCGTATCCTTTCACACCCTGGTCATCCCCTTCATACATTTCTTTTAAATACTGACAATGATATTCTTTATCAGCATCGACCTTCTTGCACCCCAGCTTTTGGTGTCAGAATGAGGAACCTGACCAACAACAGCCCTATGAGTAATATTGAGGTTAGCCCTTGTCCATTAAATATATATCCTCCTTGGAACCAACCCACCTTCTATCAGCACCCTCAATCCTTTTAAAGGTTATGATAGGAAGAATTTAGCCCCTTCTACATGTAAACAATTATTTGCTGCACATCGCGCTGATTTTAGTAATCACATGGACATTTACACAGATGGTTCTAAGAATGGGAGTTTTGTTGGTTGCGGTGTTTTTTGTGATGGTGTTTCTCTAAGTTATCGGCTTCATTCTTCAACTTCTATTTTTACAGCCGAATTGATGGCAATAGAGAGAGTGATGTTACACATATCTTATCATCATGACACTTCTTTTATCATGTATACTGACTCAAATAGTTCTATTGACGCACTTAAATCTTTTGAAAAGCATGCTTATGTCTCTATTATCCTAGATCTTTATATTAAATTGATTAGACGTGGCTATAATATTTTATTTTGCTGGGTACCTGGGCACATGGGCATTCCTGGTAATGAGAAAGCAGATGAGGCGGCAAAACTTGCTAGTAATGCTTTATGCCATAATATTCCATTCTCAGACATTAAATTACATATTAAACATTTTATTCATAATAAATGGCAAGAAGACTGGAATTTAGAATACAATAATAAGCTGCACCGTATTAAACCTACAATTATGACCTGGCCTCCGACTTATCCAAGGAAAACTGACGTTCTTTTGACTCGTCTGAGAATTGGACACTCAAGTATCACACATAAACATCTTTTGCTTCGGGAGGATGCCCCCATCTGTCCTAATTGTCATTTTAATATAATGACCATACATCATATTTTAAGTGACTGTCCTGGCCTCCGGCACTTGTACAGATTGTATTTTAATTCATCATCACCAATCTTGACAAACCTCATTGGGGAGACACCTCATGGGGCACTTTTTACATTTTTAAAACATGCCAGACTCTATTCTGAAATATGATCTCTTCATTTGTACATAATTTTTATGACTTGAACTCTAAACACTTTAATGACATCTGGATGGGATAGTACTTATATTTTAAATTTTACATTTGCCTGACTGTATCTGGATGGGATACCCCATCCAGACAGTCTTTTTTTGTCTCTTTTTTTGTCTTATTACTCATTGTTTTGGCGCAGCATGTCCCTCAGGGGATTTTGTGCCACTAAAATCCATACAACCAACCAACTAACTATAACCTAATCGGAACATAACCGTAACCTAACCGTGTATAGGTCGTATCTAATTACAATATAGCCTAATGTAGGCCGTACACTAAGGCAACTGAGCAATGTGCTGTATTATTTAGGAGAAAAGAAAAATCAAAACATAGGAAAAAACTGTTTCAATATGCTTTAAACCTGTTTTTTCTCCAAAGTTAAGCAACATATTCGATGACTGGCATGAATGTGGGACCTGCTTAATTTTAACTTGATCGTAAATTAACTTTGACAAAACCATAACCTTACCATGGCCTAACTGTAATCTAACTTTAATAAAATTACCATCTAATTGTTACCTAACTACAACATAACTAATCAAATTGTAAGCTAAGTATAACGCAACAGTCCCCTATCCATATTCTATCAATAACTTAACCGTGCTTTAATGGCATCTTATCGATAACTTAACCGTAACCATACTGTAATATAACTGTAGTCTATCCGTACCTAATTATAACCGAATTTCAATGCAACTGTAAGCTATCCGTAATTTCCTCGTGATCTATCCGTAACCTAAATATAACCTAACCGTATCGTAAGTGGAACCTAACAGCAAGCTATCCGTAACCTAACTGTGACGTAACCGTAATCTAACTGTTACCTAATACTAATCCAATTGTAACTAATGTTAACCTAATTGTAACGTAATCGCAAGCTAACTGTAACGTAACTGCAACTTTATCATGACCTAATTGCGGGGTTGGGTTTCTGACGTCAGAAACTGGTTTTTGACATGACAAGTGTCAAAAACTGGTTTAAACCGTCGAAAACTGGTTTAAACCGTCAAAAACTGGCTTAAACCGTCAAAAACGTGTAATGCGCTTTAAACATTTTACGAACAAGAGAGAAACATTGAGTAATTTTTTATTTAAAATGAATTATACTGTAATTTAATAATTACAAAAAAATAAATTACTTTATTGCAATAAAACATTGTTTTTTAGAATGTTCAAACAGAAAAAAATGATTTTGTACAGTTAATAATCTGGATCAGTTTTACCCCACAGCATCCTATAGCACTTAACCAATTTAACACATTTATTTACACCCAAATGGTTTATGAGTTTAGAGTGTATGAAGCCAAAGTTACAAAATACTCTCTCAATTGGTGCTGAGCTAGCAGGGCTTGATAGCAGTAGCATTGCTAGTTGAGCAAGTTTGGAGGCAGGCCAAATTTTCAGATTTATGACAAATTTTTTTTTCTTTTTTTTCCGGAAATGATAATATACAATACTGTAAAAGTGAATTTTTAATATTACATCTAATACTGTATATTTGGGACAGATGTTTAATGTGAAATTTTACAGATCCGTGTAGTATTTGAGGTTTCTGACGAGGTTTTTGACAAGAGGTTTCAGCCATGACGGTTTAAACCGGATAAAACCGTACACTGTCAAAAACTTGCCAACCCTGCCTAATTGCAACCTAACTGTAATTTAAGTGTCACCTAACCATAATCTAACTGTAACCTAACAGTTACCTAATCGTAACATAAGATTTAACTAACTGCAATTGTAATCTACCTTGATAACTGTAACCTAACCGCAACTTAATAGTAACCTAAAGTGAGGTGTTTAACACTTCACTGCACGATTTTTCTTTTCTTTATGAAAAAAAAATATTTTGATTACTTTAAGTTTAAGTAGTCACAAATGCAAGAAAAATAATAAAAAAATTCTGACTTCACATACATTTTTTAAATATGGATTTTTGTGGTATGTGCCATATGTGTCCCAAAGCACACAATGAGATGTTTAAATTTTTGCACAGAATGTGGCATGAAGCTCACAATACTTGTGTATAATAAATACAAAAAAGTGGGTAATATGTATTTAAGAAATGAGAAGTCTTTAACCCTTTGAGGGGCAAGTATTTGCGTCACAGTTATGATGAATTCACACCGGAAGATCGCAAGTTATAAGCATTTTAAATTTTTCGACCCTCACCATGGGGGGTCTCCTTTGACCCAAAATTAACACTATCTCATAATAAATTACCAAACAAAATTTGGCCGCGCTATGAAAATTAGATCGCGAGTTATAAGCATTTTAAATTTTTCGACCCTCACCGTGGGGGGTCTTCTGTCACCAAAAGTAACACTTTATTGTAATAAATTACCAAACAAAATTTGGCCGCGCTACGAAAATTAGATCGCGAGTTATAAGCATTTTAAATTTTTCGACCCTCACTGTGGGGAGTCTCCTGTCCCCAAAAATTAACACTGTTTCATAATAAATTACCAAACAAAATTTGGCCGCGCTACGAAAATTAGATCGCGAGTTATAAGCATTTTAAATTTTTCGATCCTCATCGTGGGGGATCTCCCGTCACCAAAAATTAACACTGCCTCATAATAAATTTCGAAACAAAATTTGGCCGCGCTACGAAAATTAGATCGCGAGTTATAAGCATTTTAAACTTTTTTACCCTCACCGTGGGGGGGGGGGGGGAATCTCCTGTCACCAAACACTAACATGGTCTCATAATAAATTACCAAACAAGATTTGGCCGCGCTACAAAAATTTGATCGCGAGTTATAAGCATTTTTAATTTTTCGATCCTCACCATGGGGCGGATCTCCAATCACCAAAAGCTACATTATCCATCCTTGTTTTATCTTAAGACGATTCTTTTCCATACAGATTCTACAAATTTGGAAAAAAAATTATTATTTATATATTTTTTATTTATTTTATTTGTTTTTTTGTCTTTGATATTAATTCAAGTTTTTTTCTTTTTCTTTGATATTAATTCAAGTTACACTTTTTGAGCGTGATGACCGATAAAAAAACATTTTTTTTTCTTTTATAGAATAAATGAGAAGTTAATATCGTTTAAAATATTTTTATTATCTTTCAATACATGTAGCTTGATCAGGAATTTGTATCATTGAAGCTATAGGTTTATGGCTTCAAATGAAATAAGAAACGTAAGTTTGAGACTTGATATCCTTTAAATATCTGAAAAATACCGCGTCAATGTCTGCCGAAGTCTACCGAAGGATACCTTGCCGAAGTCTGCCGAACTGAAACGACGTTAGCCGGAGTGTTAGGTTTTTTTCTCGTTACGGAACTTCTAGATTCGGTCGCCGCGCTCAAAGCCTGCGATAAGAGCTATGCAATAGCTTAAAAATGGTTTTCAGAACATCCCCCCCCCCTCGACTTTACTCTTATGTCAGCCTCAAAATTGAAAATTGTTAAAGTTCCTTGCTGTATTTCTAACATACTTGTAAAAATAATCTAATATTCATTCCACCTGAAACTGAGAAAATATTTTACACCATTGTCCTAACACAACACAAAGTTTTCAAAATTTGCAACATATTTTTTACCGTCACATTTGTCACTACAAACAATAAGAGATTGTATATTATATCTATAAATTACTACGCTGAGATTTACTTCTATACCCTAACACATACATAATACCAAAATTTTCCCAAAATCCCCCCCCCCCCCCAGACAGATAAATCGTAAATTCCATTTTAAAAATTCCATTACGTTTTAATAACATTATAAATCAATTCTTGCTAAAATATAATTAGTAACTTATAAATTTAGTTACATTCTTAGACTTAATTCGGTTTAACTTGCAATGAATTACAAGTAACTTTTATATCAATTTACAAAAAGGAGTTATAATGAACTCGTAATTAATTGCAATTTAATTTAAATACATTTCATAGAATTTTATTTAGATTTACTTGTATTAAATTACGCGAGAAAAAATTGTATTCTGTACAAACGTAATTTACATTTATTTGTAATACATTAGAATTTAATCTAAATTATATTTTTAAAGCTGTAATTAGAATTTCTAATAATCAATTACACTTTAAGCGCACAATACAATTAAAAATATAATCGGATTGGTCTTGTAATCAAATACAGGTTACTTGGATTATATAATTAAAAATATAATCTGAATCATCTCGTAATTCATTTAAGGTTAATTTAATTATATAATTAAGAATGTATTCTGAATCGTATTGTAATCTAAATACAATTTAATCTAAATACAAATTAATCTAATTACATTTTAAATGATAAAAAGAGAATTGAATTGTAATTCTATTACGCGATAATCAAATTACGTATTTCAAAAGCGTATTTGAAATTACTTTGTAATTCTTCCCTGTTAATTAATTACACTGCGAGGAGATTATAATGTATTTTAATCTGTAATTTCATTACTTTGTAATTAGATTCTGCCCAACACTGCGGATGACCATGTAAAGTCTATGGGAGCGTTCTTTTCTAATATCTCGCTCAAATTTTAATATTTTTGCATGATTTTTTTGCACAAGATAGCTGAGGGCAATCCACAACCGGGCTAGTTTTTACTTTTTCAATTTTTGTTTCAGATTTTCTTTAAAAAATTACTTTAACTTTCGAAACCGGTTTAAACCGGTTCTGAAACTGAAACTATCGTAATATAAAAAATATATAACCAAAATCGAAAAAGTAAAAACTAGCCCGGTTGTGGATTGCCCTCAGCTATCTTGTGCAAAAAAATCATGCAAAAATATTAAAATTTGAGCGAGATATTAAAAAAGAACGCTCCCATAGACTTTACATGGTCATCCGGGTCTTTAAGAGCCCACAATAGTCACAGAAAAAGTACACAAAAAGACCCGGATGACCATGTAAAGTCTATGGGAGCGTTCTTTTCGAATATCTCGCTCAAATTTTAATATTTTTGCATGATTTTTTTGCACAAGATAGCTGAGGGCAATCCACAACCGGGCTAGTTTTTACTTTTTCGATTTTTGTTTGAGATTTTCTTTAAAAAATTACTTTAACTTTCGAAACCGGTTTAAACCGGTTCTGAAACTGAAACTATCGTAATATAAAAAATATATAACCAAAATCGAAAAAGTAAAATCTAGCCCGGTTGTGGATCATCCTGAACTATTTTATGCAAAAAAAATCATGTCAAAATATTAAAATTTGAACGAGATATTAGAAAAGAACGCTCCCATAGACTTTACATGGTCATCCGGGTCTTTTTGTGTAATTTTTCTGTGACTATTGTGGGCTCTTAAGAGCACACACTAGTCACACGCCAAGGCAAATCAAGATGGCGGCGCGCTTTTTCAGCGGATTCGGAGGATGGGCTAAAATTACTTTGATTGACATGCAATCATCCAATTAGGAAATAGAATGCTCTTAACCAATTATCTGCGACGATTTTTCTCTACAAAGGTGCGCAATTCTAGCCGATTTCATGTTTAAAGGATTTTTTTCAACTGATTTCCCATTACTTTGGGTAAATGCAATGATGTCGAGCTTCAAAAGAATTTCAATATTTTATGATTAGCGTTCCAAAATTAAAATGGTTTGATTTTCAGAAAATAAACGAATAATAAATTTAGATAGATTACTATAAAATAAAAACTATTTTATTTACTTAACGCAATCACAAAAAAATAAAAAAATAAATAAATAATATTGAATGAGGGGGGGGGGATATCAGGTACAAGTAGTTTAAATAACTATTTTTTTGGGGGGGGGGTAAGGGGGAGGGATTCTTTTTAGAATACTAAACTTATCAAGATCAATAGCACTGAAGGTTAAAATCATAAATACTTCATAAAATTATGAGAAAAATATTCAGACAAATTTAAATATTTAAACATTGTTTATTTTTTGCGGAGAGGCAAGCAAGCAAGGGCTAAAAGGAAATAGAAATTTTGAAGAAAGGAGAAATAGGTGTTAATCCCAGCCTAGTCGTTTATAGACATAATACATAATTTATTATTGTTTGTAGTGACAAATGTGACAGAAAAAGTGTAGCAAATTTTAAAAACTTTGTGTGATGTTAAGTCAATAAAGCAAAATATTTTGTCAATATTTCAGGTGGAAGAAAATTTAGATTCTTGATGATTTTTACAAGCATTATATAAATACCGCAAGGAGCTCTAACAATTTTTAATTTTGAGCACTGACATAGCAGTAAACTCTATAGGAGGGAGGAAAGGGGTTCTGAAAACTGTTTTTTAAATGATACAGTCAGTTAAGAATGGTTTTTGTTTTGATCCGATATTTTGTACTGATTTTTTTGTGGATTTACTCAACTCAGCCGAAAACTCGGGTAATTTTGGTATTTATGTTTAGTGGTTCAATTCTGAGCTAATAGAAAGTAAATAATTGCGAAAAGTTGTGAAAATTTACTTGCACATTAATGGAAAATCACACTATTTTATTTAAATATCTCTTTAAAGATATTTTACTGTAAGAAATGCACAAACACAATACGCAAAAAATATAAACGTGTTTCGTGTAGAATTTAATGCATATTTATCGCTTTATTTTTAACACTTTCCTACATAGTTAAAAAGATTTTGTTAATATCATAGTTAGCAGAGATTTATAATTAGCACTTAAAAAAAATTAAACATATTTAAAGACTTAATTATTTGTGCAGAAGGAGGATTTCAGGTTTTAATTATTTTTTTTTATTAAAATACGGAGAGAAAAAAGAAACAATTTAATTTTGTAAGTTGAGAAGGGGGGGGGAGTAGAGGGAAAAAACGGATTTTTTTTTTTTTTGAGGGGGGGGAGAGATAGTAGGACAGTTTTATAGATGACAGCTTATTTACCTTCTTGAATATTTATTAATAGGATGAAAAATGTAACTTAAAAGTGTTTTAAAGATTTTTAATTTTGTGTGCCTCAAAAGAACGAGGAGGGGGGTATACAACGATATTTATGGGTTGTTTACGATTAATTATTTATTTTTAGAATAAAATATGTATAAACCTATGGAAAAAAAACAAAAAAAACTTTCAAAGATTTTAAATTTAGTGAGATATGGGTAGGGGAGAAAATAGTACAATGCCCCCCCCCTTCAAAAAATGGTGGAATTTGTGTTTGTTTAAAATTTGTGAGCTGAGGAAAAAAAAAGAAATAAGCACATTATTTATTTATTTATTTTCGTGTGTGTGTGTAGGGGGAGATGCTTATTAGATGACTTATTATTTATTTGCATTTCAAAATATTTATAAACCGGTTTAAAAAAATAATAAAAGTGGGAATTATTTAAAGAACTAAATTTTCTGCACTTAAAGGAACAGAATGATAAATCCTAATTTTAGTCGTTGGGAGGGGGGGAGGAAATTTTGTGATTGATTGTTTATTGATATACTAAAGTGACTTATATGCTACAAATATGGGTATTGTGGAGTAGACTACAATACGAAGTGATATTTTTGTAAGGTGCAATTTAGAAGATTGTGACAGATTCAAAAGGCGAAGCGAAATTTTGATATAAAGGGAGGCGAAGACCAAGGGCTGATCTTGACCTTGAGAGTCCTCAAGGGGGGGGGAGGATTTTAGAAATTTGGATACTCCAGTGTAATGCTCGGAGCTCATTTTTTTTATGTGGGTCGTGTGTTTTTTTTTTTTTTTTTTTTTTTTTTTTTTTACTTTTTTGCTGTGGGTCGGGTTTGGGTCCGGTTGGCTTCCATTTTTTGCTCCTGTCTGGGTTAATTCCTACTTGGGTCTAGATTGGGTCGGGTTGACTTCGACTCTTTGCTGCTGTTCAAGTTAATTTCTAATTTTTTTTTTTTTTTTGTCAGATTTGGGTCTCGTTGACTGCTACATTTTCTTTTTAATCTGGCTGACTTTTACTTTTTAGCAGTGCTTAGTGCATTTGGGACACTTTAGGATTTGGTTTTTAGCACTTTCTAACATAGTTGAAAAATGCTTATGCATTCGGTTTGTCTGTCCGTCTGTCTGTCTGGCCGGATGGCCGTCTGTCCGCGCTCTAACTCCCGTAAATATACTCGGATTGCTATGAAATTTTTATACGTTATTGATGTTTATCCTAGCACGACACCTATTAAAAATGAAGTATCTACCATGATTAGTTTATCTACAGAGAGAATCAAAAGTTTTCCATTACATTACGGCCGATGGGGAAAAATCGTTTATGTACTCGGATTGCCATGGAATTTTAGGATGTTATTGATGTTTACCCTAGCACGAACGCTATTGAAAATGAAGTTTCTACCATGATTAGTTTATCTACAGGGAGAATCAAAAGTTTTCCATTACATTACGGCCCATGGGGAAAAATCGTTTATATACTCGGATTGTCATGAAATTTTAGGACGTTATTGACGTTTACCCTAGCACGTACCCTATTGAAAATGAAGTTTCTACCATGATTACTTTATCTACAGGGCGAATCAAAAATTTCCCATTACATTACGGTCTATATGGAAAGATCGTTTCAAAGGAATTTTAAAGATGTTATACCCTGCAAACATATTAAAATATGCATTCTATAAAATATAAGGTGAAAATGTAGCTATTATTCATTTACATGGCCACAGAAAAGAATTCCATTAGATAATGGTAAAAGGGGGAATTGTGTGTGGCATATTTTAAATATATTAAGCTGTTTCATGTATAATAAAATTGATATATGTCACTGAAGCTTAATATAAAGGCTGTGTCTATTCTTACGGCAGCCGTAAGAATATTATTCTCACGGCAGTCTACTGCACATGCGCAGTCAAGATTGCCGTAACGACTGCCGGAGATTCTGGAGAACGAATCCTTTTTGAATGAATCTTCTTTCCGGCAATTGATTGCCGTAACTTGTAAATAAAAAAATCAAAACAATAGTTATGGGGAATTCTTTTAGCGAGTTTTTAGTGCTGCAATTATTTATTGTTATTTTTTTTTTCATGGTTGTGTGTCATTTGACGAAGTTTGCTCGAGAAACAGGAAATGATTTCATGTATGTTAAAGTGTTACCAAAGGGCACAGATTTTTTTAAATCTAATGCAGATGCCAGCTGATACCACTTTTAAAAGCATATAATTATATTTATTGTCTGCTTTTGGGTGTGTATTTGCTAGTATTTAACATTGTGTATATTCCAAGACAGAACATGTGAATCATATGAGGAAGATGTTTTTATGCGGTATGTTTGAAACAGTTTTCCGTAAAGTAAAATTTATGCAGGTAAGGAGTGAAAAATTTTATTTACTTATTTATTTTCATACCACAACTTTTAGTACAAATTTTTGTATTGCACTAAAGAAAAATTTAATACTAAAGAAAAATTTAATACTCACTGTACATTTATTTATTTATTTATTTATTTATTTATTTTTTATAGAGTTTGAAATTTCATAAATTTATAAACATAGCAGTGATTGATAAGCCTAAATATTAACATTTTATCTGTGTATTTAGCTATTCTTGGGTTAAAAATGTAATCCAGCAGTACTTAATTTTATAAATTTATAAGTAGTGTTTATATATCATTTATTTTACTGTATGGATGATTGCCTGTTTGATACCATAATTTTAGAGTCAATATTTCATGTCAACCGTTTGATACTGCTAGAAATCCCATGGACAATGTCAGTATATTCTAGCTAATAAAATATATATCTAGATTTTCAAATGTTTTGTTATCAGATTCTGCATTTTGATGCAACTGAAATAGTTTTATCCTCTAAATCTTAATAGCTAATTTAACAGAGACCTTTTCAAAGCATTTTAACTAGGCTGTTTTTGTATATGAATTAAAAAGTATGGCAATATATTGTTAAATTTTAGTATTTCTTCCAAACCATTTCGTACATAAAAGTTAAAAATTTAATTCTGCTATTTTTTTTTTCAATATACTATGCATATCATCAAATAATGGCAATATAGTTATTTTAAACAGATTTTGATTTGTGCACTTGACAACAAATCTAAAGGAAATTATATTACGTCTTTTTTTATGTAATGTAAACAAAGTGGAAACAATTGTTTTCTTTTGAAATTGTGGAAGAATGGACATGAACCTGCTAAGTATTTTTAATTACCCCTTATGAGTATTATTTATATAGTATTAATCATTTGTTCAGTTATAAGTATTTGTATGTAAAAATTGTTTTTTTTTTCATTTCAGTATCATTAGGCCTAACTAAAGTTACATAAATAAAAATCATCAATTTGATTTTTTACGTCCAAGTATGAAAAATATTTTAATTTATCATATTTTTACCTATCTATTAAACTATAAACACAATAAAAGAACTCTTTTTTTACAATCGATAAAAAACAAATTAATTGTGTATGTGATGTCATCTGTTAAGTGACAATTCATTTATAAGTTATCTACATAGTTATTTTCATTGAAAATAATAAGGTTTAAAATGCTCTAAGTTTTTTAATAATTGCTTTAGAGTAAAATGCTTGTAATACACAATTTCCTATTTCTTATTCAATATTTCTGTTAATGATTTTGTTCAGTCAAAATATTTTTATAATCACAAGCATTATAAGTATTCTGAAATTTATACATTAATAACATTTGAAACTTTTATAATCTTCTTTCGATGACCATGAAAAACGTGGATTAAAATGGCTACAAAAATAAAGAAATGTGTAATTTTGATAGCAGTTAATATTAAAAATATATATATATAATTTTTACATTTAATAGAGCAAAACAGCATTGTACTGTTGCATTTTAAACCTATATTGATAGTTTTTTTTTCTTACACCTGTAATTAGCATAGGTACTTAATGATTATAAATATGGATGTAGTAAAGAGTATGCGATGATATACACTGCATAACTTATGCATTTTAAAAATTAAATATTGTGAATAACTTCTGTTATAAGTTGTTAGTAAACTTATAAAGCATATTATCATATTATAATTTACATTTTCCCAGCAATCTTTTGACAAAATTTTTATTATTATTATTTTTCTATTTTTTCAAACAATTGACCAGATTTTTTTTTTTTTTTTTTTTTTTCAAAAAATACTTGCAAAAATTCACTTTTTTTCCAAATTTTCAGAGACAGATTATTTAAAAATTTTTTGAAACTAATACCTTACACTTTCGGAAAATTTACAACAGAATTACCTTTTATATTGTTAATCTAAATTTGTCGTCTCAAATACTGAATTGTCCAGTACAAGGTGATCGAAACAACACACAACCCTTGAGAAATAATGTATGGACTTCGGAAAATATGGGCTTCTGAATGGTTGAATAATGTAAAAAGCATATAAAAAACTAGAAAATCTTTCTTCTTATCTTTTAATAAATGCATGTAATCGAAAAAAAGAAAAAAAAAAACTTATCAAAATCCATCTTTGAAAGGTTTTTAAACAGAAACGTATGATTAAGTTACATAAACACAAAAATGAACCTAAACAAAACGCATTTTAAAGTATTCAACCAATCAGAAGTCTGTATATTTTCTCCTCTATGCTAGCTTCAGTGGGATTCGCAAAAATTTCGTCTCCGCCAGGTGCCTGCTGAGTAGGGTTGCCCAATTCTATGTTTTTTAGTCACTTTTGGGCTTATTATACTGTATACGTTTAAACAGCAGCGTGCAAAAACAAAACTGCGCGCGGGGCAAATTTTCAATTTGCCCCTACCGGGGGGCCCTGTGGGTTTTGCCCCGGGGCCCCCAAGTTTATAGTTACGTCTCTGAGAACATTAATAAAAGTTGAATTAAAAATCATATGATGATGTAATAAACATATGCATTGTGCTTAATGTCAAATGTATGTGACATTTACGATCATCCATTATTGGCATTTAATCTTGTAGTTTGGCGTTAGATTTTTGGTCGACGAGATAACCAAGTAGTACTTTTTTTTTAAATTATCTAAACTTTTTAAAATTTATTATTATTATTTAAAATAATAGAAAATAGTTTTAAAATATGTATGTAACTGGTATTTGAAAACAAAGTTTACATCAAATTGGCGTCCAAAAAATAACGAGCCAATATGGTGCATATATGACATCTGATAAATCAAGAACTCAGTATTTTTATGCTAGACTGGTGCAGATAATAAATCGCTAAATATTGTACATGTAGCATTTTTTTTTCGTATTTCATTAATTATTTAAAATATAATAACATAATCCTTTTCACTTATGTCATTTATAATACATAAGTTTAATTTGAAGCTGAAAAGTTTAAAATTCATGAATTTTATATATTTTTTTAAGCAATAATAATAATAATTTAAAGCTCCATAGCGAAGGAACAAAACATAAATAAATCCAATTTACCGCAGTCTAAATCTTACCAAATGACTTTCTCACTATAACCAATAAGATGAGTTTCATTTGGATGTTGCCATTAAACAATTAACAAATAATCGTGATTTTTGTGCCACATATTTTGGTGTACATTAGTGCATGCTATCATTTTGATGAGTGCACTTCCAATATTAATTTTTGAAGTTCCTTAGATAAGTCTAACAGGGGGGGGGGGGGGCAGGATATGGGTGAAAATTAATGGTCACCACTCGCCACATGGCAATTAAAATTGTAAAAGTGGCGACTAAAAATCAGCAATCGATCGCCACTCAACAAGTGGCAATTTTAAAATCTATTACTGATCGCCAAGTAAAATACAACTTTTTTTCATGGAAATATGCATCTCTACTTTGATTAAATCTAATTAGCAAACTGATAATTCTTTTCCCTAAGATTTACCGTATTTTCAGTTATTTCAGCATTTTACCATATGCATGTTCTTCAGTTGGATTATTATTTTTTTAATACAGTTTTATTCTGCAAAATATATTCATCAAGATTCCACATGCATGTAAAGTAATTTATTATTTTTTTCCCACTCCTATGCAAGCAGACTTTGACATTGCAATATGTTTGATATTTCAACTCTTGCTACATGCAAAGCAGTTATTTTTCTTCAAAAGATACCATTTAGTCCTGCGAAATATGCTCACCAGCTAAGATTTCGCTTAGGGAATGTGCAAATGTAACGTTATTAACTTTTTGGCAATTTTAGACTTTCCGATGTGATACATTATCATCTCTTGACACTCCCCCCCCCCCCTATCCCGGTTAATGATATCGTTATCAAAGTGTAAAGCTGTTTTTATTTTTAGAATTTATTTCTTTTGATAGAAATAACACACTTTGTTAATTTTATCATAAAAAAATTCAGGATGCATTTCGAGCTAAAACAATATAACTCGTCATCAGTTAAAGCAGACATTTGTCCATAAAGGAACAGGGGCAAAGATGAATTATATTCGTTAATAAGTTCTGTATAAGTTCAAACAATTCATTTTTGACCTTGTGCCTTTAAGGACACATGTCTGGTTCAGCTGATGATAAGGTGTATTGTTTTAGCTCGAAACACATCCTGCATTTTTTTTTCTTTTATGGCAAATTTAACAAAGTGTATTACTTTTATTTTTATTTATCATCAGTTTATTCAGTGTTTTTTTGCTGCTCTTTATTTCTTTTGTTTGGAGTGACATATAAAACATGTTACATTTATTTTTCGTATACTTTACTAATTCAAATGAAGAGAAAACAATAAAATATTGCATTATACACATAACACTTAAAAGAAATAGTTATTATTTAAAAGTATTTTATAATACTTTTTGTTATACAATGCACTCAACGGTACAGTGGTGACCATCCCCCCCAAACCCAATGACGCAAATCCCCCTCCCCCTCCAAAAAAAATCTTCATACTTTAACATTGAACCCCCCCCCCCCCCTCTAAACAGAATATCAATTGTAAAATATATTCTACTTATAATTTACTACATATTCAAAAGATAATGAGTTCGGCGTAGCGGAATGAGTTCTTATTGCCCTTATCTAAAATTTAAAGAAAGAAAACACAGGAACATTTCTGAAAATTCAATGTTGAAAAAATTTAAAAGAATCAAGATTTACAAAAGATAGCAAGTTGAGTATAGCAGAATGAGTTCTTATTGCCCTTATCTAAAATTTAAAGACATAAAACACAGAAACTTTTCTAGAAATTAAATGTTGAAATTTAAAAGTGATATTAAAAAAAATCAAGATTTTTTTTTAACAGTAAAAAGAAAGGAAATATTTAGAATTTTAAAAATCCCTCCCCCCCCCCCCAAAGAAAAAATTACTTTTTCTCAAATCCCCCCCCCCCCCAAAAAAAAACTAAATTGTATGATGCATCTTGCGTCACCAAACCCCTCTCTGGGCACTCCTGCAACGGTAACAAAGTCTTATTGCAGTTTCCCCAGACAAAAGGGTGAGGAGGGAGATAGAAATTCTTATCCATGATTATATATTCATACATACATGAAGAAGAATAGAAATGTCAAAAGTTGGGGCATTCCATATTTTAGAATTAAATATTTTTTTAATAATTTAGTTATTTTAATAATAGCTTTGTATTTTCATAAAAATAGATAACTGATTATGAAAATATAACATACTATTTTAAACCAAAGACCATGTTAAAAATAATAAGAGGAAATTTTGATTGGATCAAATGCAATACCAATATCAAAAGACAAATCCCCACCGCACTCTCACTAGAGATATCTTACAATATCATATTCCAACCCCTTCCCTTAAATAATAATGTTATATATGTACAGACCCTTATGTGTGTAGTGTATTAATAATACTTTTACTTATTAAATAAAATCCAAAGGACATTTTAATGATCATTATTTTTTTTTCTTTAATAAAAAAATAAGCATTTATACGACGATTATAGTTTATCTAAATTTCAAGAAAATTTGAAACATTATAATCACTAACTTTAAAAAGTGGCTACTAATAAAACCAATTCTACCGACCACTAGCTACTAGCTCAATTTCCTAGTTTTTATGTATAGGGTGGGATGCTAACCCCTCCCTCCCTGTTCTTAATTTAGATAAATGAGTTTTTCACACACAATTATCATATTTCATACAACTTTAGATATAGGATCATTCTGACAAGGCGCCTTCTTGATTAATATTGAGTGTTCATTGGAAAAGTAGAAAGAAGGAAATGGGAGCTAACCTCCCCGCCCCCTTAATTAAGCTTAATGGGTTTTTCACAAAGAATTTACAGATTTGCTTCAATTTTTGGATATAAGTTCATTCAAACGGTGGTACTCCTTGAAAATATAAGATCTTAATATACAATTAGCAGAGCCCCAGACTTAAAAAGGGGCAGGGCACTACTGTTCTGAAAAGGGCACTTTTTTGATTTTTAAAAGCACTTTTATAGGATTGAATCTAGAATTTAGCGGTTCAAAAAATCATGGAAATACAGAAATTTCATCAAAAAATCCAGAATAAAATCCAAAAAATAAAAAAAGGTAAATTTTGTTAAAAGATTGCATAAAAGTGGCTGATTTTGTTAAAAGATCGCAAAAAACAGCAGGTTTTGTTGTAAGATCAAGAAAAAGCGGCAAATTTTGTTAATAAAAGGCCAAAAAACGACAAAATTTCGTAAAAAGATCGCGAAAAAAGTGGCAAATTTGTGATGGATTGAGAACAGAACATTGTGTGTATGTGTGTGTGTGGGGGGGGGGGGAGTCGCCCTGGGCGCGGAAATTTAGGAGGTGCCAAATTTATACTACAAACGTAATTTTTGAGCTGTCACAAGAAAAAGTTGGGAGAGGGTGGCATCAAATTCTAATTATGCTCCTGGTACAATTTTTTCTTTGCACGAAAATGATTGTGAATCAGGAAAATTCGCTTTTGGAGCAATAAAAACACAATTTTGAAACAGGAAAATTAGTTTATAGAACAGAAATTTTCACTTCTGACATTAACTTTTTTTTTTTTTTTTTTTGTGCTACTATGTTGCATTTTTTTGTGATCTTTCGACAAAATCGGCAGTTTGTTGCGAATTTTTTGACAGAATTTTCCGTTTTATTGCGATTTTTGGACGAAATTTGCCGGGTTATTTTGCAAATCTTTTGACGAAATCTGTCATTTTATCACAAATTTTAACAATAGTTGCTGTTTTTCCGGATCTTTTGGCAAAATGATCCGTTTTTCACGAATCATTTGAAAAAAAATTTGTTTATCGCGATTTTTCGACGAAATTTGTTGTTTTTTTCACTATTTTTTGAGGAAATCTGCCATTTTTCGGGATTTTGTGACGAAATTAGCCATTTTTTCACGAATCTTGCCGGAATTAGTTGTTATTTCTCGATTTTTTAACAAAATTTGCCATTTTTTCGTGATATGTTGAGGAAATTACGCATTCCGTGAGACGCACAAGAGCTATTTTTTGCGTAATTTACGTGCTATAGTGCGTTCGCATCATCGCTGAAGGGCTGTGTTTTTTCAAATGTGGGGCAAGAAGGGTGCTATTTTTTAGAATAAGCGACCAGAAGGGCGCTAGTTTTTGGGTGAGAGGCAAGAGGGGCGCTAAACTAAAGGGCAGGAGGGGTGGAGCACCCCCTGAAACCCTCTGGGGGAAACTCTGCAATTAGTATATGTAGCCTGCGAGCTCAACACCATCAATTTAACTGGGCAATATTAATTTTTATTAACATGTTTTAGAATTTAACAAATAGACAAACTATGGAGTAACAAGATTTTGAAACAGATGTGATGTGGTTTATGGTCTAGATTTTTTTTTATGTTTTTACAAGACCAAACCACCATTTGTGAAATTGGTCTAAGTTAAAAGTCTGATGTCATCCCAATTGCTATGGTGATGACTTATACAGGTTTTATTTTCTACATATTGACTTTGAGAAAAATAATATAAAAAAAGAGCTGACATTCAAAAAGACTAAATTAATCTGTGTGTTTCTGATTCACACATTGGAATCTACTTTAAAAGCCATACTATCTTAAATTAAAAGGAAAAACTTTGAAGGCAGTTAAACATAAAATTTAAGTGCATTCATAAAATGAGAAAAGGATATAATGAAATGCATGAGTTACATACAACAAATACATTTTATTTTATAAACAGTTTGTGAACATGTGCATATATAGATTATTTTGCATATTTCAATAAACATTTCTCCCCGAAATATGGTTTAAGGTTGGCTAACATTAATTTTATCTTATTCATATTTAATAAAGAGTGTAATGTGGGTTACTTTTTTTTTTTTTTAAGAAGCTTTGTATATGCCCCCTATTTTAAAGTTATAGCATACTATTTAGGCATGGCATTTAAGACAGCATATGCCCTTTTTTATGGTTACAACACTGTATTCTGTTTATATAACTTATCTTTTTTTTATCTACTTATTTTTTTTTTACGACTATAGGTGAATTAGAATAAATATCCTTAATCTTTTCTCGCGAGGGTAGGGGATTGTCGGTCTATAGAAATATGAATAACAATATGCATGTGCTCACAAACTATTTATTAAATAAAATATACTTACGATAATCCAAACATTTTATATACTTTTTTTCTCATTTTGTGAATGTCACACGTGACTCCAACGTGCGCGAATCAGAGATGTAAAATTTAACAAATTTAGTCTAGTTATAAAGCTGTAGTTTTCCTAAAAATCTGAAATTTTTTTTATTAAAAGGTGGTAAATTATTTATTCCTATCTTTTGTTTTGTTAAATCAAAACAATCATCAAAGTTATGCATTCGGCGATAACGAGCGAGCACAACATCATGCTCACAGGTCACATATGAGTCGATCATTTTCCCTGATTCATTCGCATCAAGAATCTCCGGCAATCGTTTACGGCAGTCCTCGACTGCGCATGTGCGATAGACTGCCGTAAGTATAATATTCTTACGGCTTCCGTAAAAATAGACACTTCGTAATATAAATTATACGCTACTGTCTTGCATAATATGAAGTGCATAGCCAGGGCCACAGGGCATTTACAGGGCCATACAAAAGATTTCAAATAGTATATTCTTTCCGAAGTACCGTATGTGTGTCCGATGATGGCTGATAGAGGGATGAAATGCATTTTAATTATGATATGCGCGCTTATATTTCGCTAAAAATATGCACATTTTATGGTGTTTATAAATGTTATAGTTGATATACAGGGCTACCCAAAAGAGCTCACCAACGTTACTGAATATGAGCATAAATTATTTAAACGTGGTTCTTAAATAAGCTATG